>OX454419.1:81674288-82959305 GCA_949715475.1 Microchrysa polita | reverse complement strand
GTGCTATGCTATGGCTGCGAGGCATGGACCCTAACCCAAAACTCTGAACACCTGTTGGACACATTCGAGCGAAAGGTTCTCCGAAGAATTTTCGGGGCCGTTCGTGAACGAGGTGAATGGCGCATCCGGTACAACCTTGAGTTGTATCAGCTGTATGATGAGCTACAGGTGTCGAAGATCGTGAAATTGCAGCGACTGCAATGGGCGGGACATGTACAAAGGATGAACGACGATCGCATGCCCAAAAAGGTGATGAACGCGCAACGAGTGGACGGAGCCAGATTGCGTGGACGACCGAGAGCCCGATGGGAGCATTCTGTATGTGAGGACGCCCACCAGATGCTAGGCTTTCGGAACTGGAGGACAAGGTCGCGTGACCGCGACAATTGGAGGTCTTCAATCCAGGCGGCCAAGCCCCGACGTCGGGCTATCGTGCCATAAAGAAGAAGAATCATGAGTAGAGGAAAAGCATTAAATACCGCGAAAATGGCTCAAATCGATGTTTTGCGAAATGAACAATACAGTTTACGCGAAATTTCGAAATTAGTAAAAAAAAGTAAATCGGTTGTGTTTAACCAGTTAAAAAATAAAAGTGGATATGGACGAAACATGAAAGGGCGTACGCGAGGTGCCCAAACCGCCAAAGAGAAAAGGGCAATTCTGCGAGCCGCCTCTAATTTTGCACTATCAGCGGCTATAGTTGGAGCTAAAGTCGGCGTTACAGCTAGTGTATCAACAGTGCAACGTGTAATAAGGAATTCCTCACACCTAAAACGAAAGAAAATTCAAGAAAATTCAGAAAAAACACCGTTAGACGCGAAGAAAGAAAAGCCATCCTCTGGATTTTGCTCGCCAGTCATGTCATGGCGACAGGGGTGGAACTGGGTATTTTTTTCGGATGAAAAGAAAGTCAACATGGATGGCCGAGATGGGTTCCATTTCTATTTCCACAGTCTACGTAAAAACGAACGGTTTCTGTCAAGGCATCATAGCAGAGAAGGTAGCGTCATGGTTTGGGGAGCTGTCTTTGAATTTTTTCTGAATTTTCTTTCGTTTTAGGTGTGAGGAATTCCTTATTACACGTTGCACTGTTAATAAACTAGCTGTAACGCCGACTTTAGCTCCAATTATAGCCGCTGATAGTGCGAAATTAGAGGCGGCTCGCAGAATTGCCCTTTTCTTTTTTACGGTTTGGGCATTTCGCGTACGCCCTTTCATGTTTCGTCCATTTCCACTTTTAATTTTTAAATAGTTAAACACAACCGATTTACTTTTTTTTACTAATTTCGAAATATCGCGTAAGCTGTATTGTTCATTTCGCAAAACATCGATTTGAGCCATTTTCGCGGTATTTAATGCTTTTCCTCTACCCATGATTGCCGAAACATACAAAAATTAAAGTTAAAACACAATTTGAGAGGATTAAAACAAAAACAGTTAGGATGTGAAGCTAGCACTTTCGAAATAACGACCGAATCGCAACTGTCCCTATTCAAGTGACCAAACTTTGAACATAGAATTTATTAGTGCATCAGCATAATGTTGATGAAACATAACCTTTGTTATTAAATGTTTAATTTTTTTTTCTCGCAAACTATGAGCAACATAATAGCCTTTGTAAACAAATACTGAGTTATGCTCTCTGCTGCAAGGAAAAGGATATTTTGAGATAAACAACTCTCGAAAAGTGTGTCCCTATTCAAGTTACTGGGAGTGTATTTGCAAATTAACATTGGAGCGGCCTTTTTCAAAACCTACCTATGCCACGACTATTCTATGCCAGTTTGAGTCAGTGGCATGCACAGCCTTTCTATGAAGAGTAGAAATTCCAATATCGAGCCCGTCCAACAAAAATCATCGTCTCAAGGCATATATCCAGAATATCGCTCATTTCAGCATTTTTTCAATTCTCTGTCCAACAACGGAGTAAATCACCGACACTAATTATTTGTCAAATTGTGGTGAACACTTCGTTGAAACAGGGAACAAACACCGGATATATGATGTATTCGACGTCTTCTTTGATTATGACACTCAGCAGTCCAATAGTTTCGATAAACGATTAATAAGGGTCCTTTTTGGGAACTTTCCGATCGAAATGTATGGTAGAATCGTCATTTACTGTAGATTTTAAAAAGGATGTACTGGCAGCTTGATGTATTCGCGTAATTATGACTTTGAAAAGGTGCAGATGATAAGTTACAGGGAACACCAAAATTGTTCCGATTAGGGATTAAAACGTGTCCTTTTTGGAACCTTTCCGATCAATATCTTTCTTAGCAAAATGAGTTTATTCTAATCGAATCGTGGCACTCGATTCTGGCTGCGCAGCGCATGGTCATCTCTTTTACTCTTTCAGCTACATCTACCAACCATCACTCATTGCACTTTGTTCTGTCTCTAATTTGTTTTACTGCTAGACACTTCCCCTCTACGAAAATTAGGGCAAAGAAAAAGGAATGTGTGTGGAGAAAACAGATAACAATTTAAGCGAAAAGCATGCTTGCTTAAAGTAGGTACTAACATCGTCAGTTCACGTGAAATCCATGCAAATACTGTCAAAATTTTGATGATCGTGAAATCGAATTCGCTTGGTGGTACTCACTTCACATGAAAGTCTCCACACCGGTTTTTGACATTTCGCCAGCGAAAATAATGCAGTTGCACTTTATTTCACAGTGAAGTCAACATTTATCTTACATTGAGTGAATAAAAAGCAAGTCTCCACGGCACAGTTTTCACGGGAGACATATATGCAAGTTTTTCGCTAGGTGAACTCAGTACATACCTTTACTCGTAATTTTTTCATATTCATGCTGGAGTCAAATTGCCACGTGTAAGAGTGTAGGAGGTGTACATCTCATAGTGATGTCAACTTTAGTTCATCATCATCAATAACTAATATTCGTGACATTTATTTCGAGAAATCGTTACTTTGTATTCGTTACTTGGTAATCGTTGCTTTTAAGAAAACACATAAAAAAACTACAACGACGATTGATAGCTACTCCAATACGATAGTACTCGTATTCACTGTTGGTCGCAGACATAGTATAGAAGGTTACTCAGTGTTTGTGAAAACAAATAAATTGCCCTTTGTGGCGAGTCCGGCGACACTCCGATCGTATCACTCGGCCGAAGAATTGCAGAGATATCGACGATTTTCCAAAGTAACTAGTGCAAAGTTGATTGTGAAATTGCTGTGGCCAACATCCAGGTTGACCGGTTATCTCTGACCACCCTGTGCACTGATCGGAAAAGAGGTTCTGAGAATCCTTTAGGCAATTTCGTGGCGATTCCAGCGACACCCCGATCGTGTCGCCACGCCGAAGGATTGCAGAGATATCGACGGATTTCCGAAAGAATACGAAGTCAATCGTTTTTTTTTACGATAGAAAATCCTGCTGGTTCGATGCTTGCGTTTGTACCTGGGAGTACATATCCCACTGTGTACTACTCGTTTCTTGCGCTTGTACCTCGGAGTAGATATCAGACTGTAAACTACTCGGTCTGCTCGATTCTTGCGCTTGTACTCCGCTCGATTCTAGCGATTGTTCTTGGTCTGCTCGATTCTTGCGCTTGTGTTTGTACTCGGTTTGCTCGATTCACGCGATTGTACTCGGTCTGCGCTTGTACTCGTTCTGCTCGGTTCTTGCGATTTAATCTGAGAGTAAATATCAGACTGTGTATTACTCTGCTTGCTCGATTCTTGCGCTTGTGCCTGAGTACATACATGCGAGATTGCTTGTTTGTTGTTCGGTACATATGTAACGACTACGTTTTGTACTCGGTAGTCGATACTTCCGAAATTTAATAGTAACGACTACTTAAGTTACGGGTAGTATCGGATATTACAAAAAATGTTCTGCAAGAGAAACTTAATTGAAAAAATTCGAGTTGCATACCTATACAAAACCTCTGCTACATTTTTAAAATATCCGAACACGGATGTTATTTTTCTCTGAATGTTACTTTGTATTTGCTAATCGATAGACATTAAGTTCCAATAGGAAGTAACTACGATCACTAAGCGATCGTCGCAGGATAACGTCGAGGAGTGCAAATACAACATTTAAGGTTTATTTTCCTCGGCACGACCCAAGCGGTTCTAGCGACAGCGACTCGCTCAATTCATATAAAAACTCATTTTTCAATGATAATCGCTTAGCATAGGTCCACAATGAAGATTATCGGTGAATGAATCGCGCGACTCATGTTGTAAATAAAGACCGCATGAGTGGTGAACGTGATGCACTCGCTTGTTTGTAGGCGACGGCTGCTTGGGGTAGGAAAGTTGCTTCGCACAATGGTCTTAATGTACATAAGCCACGATCGCTGCAGTCGCATCGAGGAAAACACCACTAGTGGTGATAGTCAACAGCTAGAGCCGCTGGAGTCGCTAGGACCGCTGCGGTCATTTCGAGAAAAATGTACCTTTAAACTGTTAGAAAATCGAGGATTCAGTCATGTTTAACAGCTGTCGCTGTATTCACTAGTAATTTCAAAATTATGTAATCTGAAACGAATCAGCAAATATTTTTAGCAAAAATGTAACTGTAAATGTTTCGTGTAACTGATTTCTAAATAGTTTGCGTGAAAATTAATTTTTTCAATGGAGGATCTCCGTATGTACCTACTTGGATTAAAGATAAAGGGTTATCTTCGGCCTCAGTATTACTTTAAACGATTTAAATTCCCCTGAAAATGATGTTTTGTTTTTAATTTACCTCGCGTCTATAGATATTAAATTCAAAATTGTTTGCGCACCAAAATATATTTTCACAAAGCAACTAAGTGTTGAAATTTTTTTTAAATGTCCTAAACTGACAACGAACGTGAAGTTAAAGCCTTCTGCCTTCTGCACTATTTCATTACTGGCACAACATTTTTTGGACTCAACGAAACCAAAAGAAAGTTCAAGATGCATTCAAAAACAAGGACACCATAGTGGATTCAAGCATCACAGTGGAGGTCGCAACAAACGAAATTAACCCTTCTGTCGGCACCTACTACAATATGCATATTCTATACCCAATAGGTCTGGCTGGACCTACAGGGAAAAAAATTTTATTTTTTAGAAAAAATAAAATTTTTAACGGTAAAATCATTATATCAATTATTTACTGCAATTTTTCAACAATAAAAGCATCAAAATAATTTTTGTATATGTATATATGTACTGGAAACGTTTTTAAGTCGATATATTTTGATGTGGTATTAGTACAAACATGTTTCTCGCTTATTTTCTTCTTTTTTGCTTCGCTATTTGCATTGCGTATATCTAGTAGATTTTTCTATCGAATTTTCTAATTTCAATCTCTTTGGGGAAACATTTAGCACTTTGTTGGCAGATTTTACCTCGATATTAGTCTGCAAATTTAGGGAAATAGGTGGAAAGAAATAGGAAATTTTCAAGCGCGAAAATCATTTATTTCTATATTGTTCGTAAATTTCTTGATCAAATCTATTTAGTCACTCGTACTTAGTCCTTACTATTACAAAGGAAATAAAACTGGCTTGAATTTCCTAGGACCAATCTGAGTTGATTTGGTGATGTTATAAAACGTGACGAAATTAGGCATACCCATTTCCGAACTTCACGGCTTTTTATAGAAAAATTTCAGAAATCTGTATCGTTTATAGTACAAATTAAATTTAAATGTCATTATTATATCACATAATTAAGAGAATTTAATATTTGCACTTTTTACTTCAAGAGAAAAATGGTGAAAAAACTATAGGTCTGGCCAGACCTATTGGGTATCAAAAAGCACTATAAATTGAAAATCACCAAAAACATCTTCAAAACTTCAACAGATTTTTTTAAATTTTTGCAAAATGCTTCTAAACATATTATTCTAGGATATCATGAAATATGAAGACGCTGCGATTTCCTCTTCTATACTTTTTTCACTAAAATATAGTGCCAAAGGTCTGGCCACACCTTCGTGCCGACAGAAGGGTTAAGCGACGGATTCAACTAGCAATTAAGACGTATTTTTGGTCATCAACACTAAGCTCCGCCTGTATAAAACGATCACCCGACCCGTGCTATTTGGATCCTCACCCAAGCCTCCAAAACTTTGCAGGATAAATTCGAACGAAAGATCCTTCGGTGAATTTTCGGGGCCGTTCGCGAGTGAGATCAATGGCGCATCCGGTACAAACACGAGTTGTATCAATTGTTCGATGGGCAAGAACTATCGAGAATCGTGAAGCTTCAACGACTGAAAGTGCATGTACAATGAATAAAAAAATAACAGGCGCGACAATCCAACATTGGACTAAGGCCGCAGGATGTGTTAGTGACATCCTATTTCCAAGATCTTATCTGCTTTTTGATGAGGTAATGAGATCAGCATCACGCTCAGCAGTGTTATTTATCCCCATAAATGGGTACTCGTTTAACATCTGAGTGAGATCATAGTCCGTCACAAGCTCGTGAGTTCGAAAAACACCATGGAACACGGTGAGATTCGAACTCATGAGCCTGTGCACCGAAGGTGCGCGCACTAACCGCTCGACCAGCCAGACTACTTTGTACAATGAATGGACATGGATAATCACATGGCGAAGAAGGCGATGAACGCACAACGAGTTGACGCATCGTGGACGGACGAGAGCTCGCTAAGAGCACTCTGTGGGTGACGACGCACACTAGATGCTGGTCTTCCGAGACTGGAGGACAAGATCGCGTGACCGCGACAATTGAAGGTCAGTGATTCAGTTGGCCAAAGCCTGACTTCAGGCTTTCTATACCAACATTTAGTAAAGCGGAAAGCCCGAATTTTTATTCTAGAACCGTTTGGTTTTCGCAAAAAAATAAATGAAGATGTGTTCGTTTTAGACGAACATTATTAAATTGTCAATGTCAAAATTTGGCGCCACATATATACATACTAGTAGATCTCTGCGATATATCACCTAAATCATTTCATAAGTACATACTACATTAATCCTACACTTATTCCAATTCCTCATCAATTCCAAATAAGGCTACTATTCGATAACTATTGTCAAATGTATGCCAAATATTTTTAATCCGCAACTATAAATCCTCTGTGCAATTTCACTCTCCATCAGCGGAAGTTCGATTTAATACCAATCAAATAAACACAAAAACCTTCAATATTTATCAGACATTTTTGACGGCTCAAGATTATGTAAACTTTATACGCGGGCGCCTGATCAATAGAAAACGAATTTCTGCGTGAAAGTCAGAGTCAATCAAGTCGTTTTAATCCGCTGTGCTTGCGGTATTTTCCAAATCGCAATTCAGTAGGAGTATATATATAGAAAATGAAATAAAAAAAAGAGTTAATGTTATAAATAAATTGCATGAAAACGCACCGCGCGCCGCTAATGACGATGGACTCGACAAAAAGTGTAATCCGAAATGAATACCAGTTTGTAGGTAAATTATATGCAAAACAAACATATTGCCAATCAAGGTCTGCGCAACATACTCGAGAGTGTGTATGGGCTGCCCGGGCGTATAAGTCAAAATATTGTCGACATAATTAAAGATCCAAGCAAGTATGTATTACGGTTATGACGGCAACGAAACTTATATTGAAGAATCTCATACCACCCTACTTGCCGAACTCTCCGCTTGAGCCATTAATTCCGGCATGATTAACACGTCCCTGATTTTGGTACTAGACATTGAAGTAAGCCACAAAATTGCCGTAATATACTCCAAATAATAAAAATGTTCTTCAAAATCGAATAAATCAGCATTAAGCAAAAGATAAAAGATTGTTGAGATGTTAACGAGATCGCAGGTCTTTCGGCCGGATAATCGCGGTATCTTTGTCGGATATGCCTTCAAGCTCAACAGTTTATGCTTATACGGCCAAAAGATTGCTTATATGCGGCTGATTGTAATATTCTCAACATGTCAAACCACCAAAGATGTAATCAATCGCTGAGCGTACAAGAAGTACACATTTGATTGACTCCCATTATAAATGACCGGTCGAAAGTGATGTGGTTTGAGATTGTTATAATGAAGTCGCCTTTTTGAATTGAACATATTATACACAGATACAGAATGTACACTGGCTTTTCTGGGTTAATTTGCATGGCGGCGGTCGGTCAGTCAGTCCTAGTCGTCGTCGTTTTCAAACGACAATAATTGGAACTGACCAATGTAACGAGCGAAATGATTGAGTGTCGAACAATTTGCGCCCGCAGTAAGTGAGTTGGGTTTGATGAAAAGAGCCTTTTCTGTATGTATAGGCTTTGCACAAGCATCAAGCAACCTATACCTTTTCTTCGGCACGAGCCTGGGCTGATGATTGTTGTTCTGTGTATGGTATGACCAGTTCTCAACCACTGCTCCAGATCTTGAAATTTTATAGCATTGATTTCTTATTGATTCTGATAGGTTTATTAGCCAAAGTGATCGCGAATCGATTCATCTCGAAATCGAGGCAACATAATGCCGATCGCATCCAAATCGAGATACATGAAGTAAGACAACTTTTGCTGACAGTTCTGCAAGTCATTTATAATTCATTCGACGGATTAAAATAAACGGACAACAAAATAAAAAGAATAAGAATTTTCGAGTTATGTATAAGTGTAACTGATATTTGAAATTTTGGCCTTCATACATAAGCGTATGTAGATTTTTGTCGGTCTGTTCTTACGATGAGATCACTAAGTTTGCCAAATCTTGCACAACAGCACCCAATCCAATTTTTTGTACATATTTTGCAGACATTTGGTATGGCGTATGGTGTAACTGTTGTATGGAGAAATATTTGTTAGTTTGCTTACTTGGAGTTTTCTTCGAACATTTTGTGCTCAATCTTATGGTGTAGGCTATTCGCAACAAAAAGGGCAATTAGTGTCGGCATCGGCAGAACTGTTGGAATTGTACGTACGTGAGTAGTACAAGACGTCAAATAAATGAAAAAGAACAATTCATTTTGTATGTAAAATGTAACATGACTTTTGGATCTTGGAAGAGTGGAAAAAAAGCTACAAGGGGGTACATCGGAATGTACTTATTGGAAAAGCATGTATCTATAACATCTTCTGGTCTATTGAAGATTGACGATAATTTGCATTTCAGTGCGGAATGTGCACAAGAACATGTGTTTCCAATCGAACAAGCTTATAGATAGATAGATGAATAGGATAACGTTTAACTTTTAGCACTTTGGAACTTTCAAAAGATCTTGAAGAAAATCTAAAATGTTTGGGAGCAGGTTCGATGACTTTTTATGGCGCAGTAGAATATTCGATTGAATAAAATTTCTTATTGATCGCGTTTAATTAGCGAATATCATGTTGTGTAAATTTTTCAAGGGCTAAAACACGGTTTTCGGCAAACGGGTCAAAAAAGGCAATGCAATTTTAAAGTTTGTTATTCGCTCAAATTATTTATCTAGCTTTTATGGTTACAGAGTACACAGTAGAATAACCGGTGTGGAAAATAACTCAAGTCTTTTCCGGTGTGATTAATACACCTGATTACGAATTTTATTAATAAAAAGTTTTTTACCCAAAAGTGTTTTTGTTATCCTTTTCAGTTTAAAGAAGTTGACACCAAGCGGTTTATTCGAAAGAAGCTCTTTAACGAATAATAATTCATTCTCATTCGTTACACCACCACACTTACTTTATATTACAGTAGTGCTTATAGTAGAACTGGAACCAAGGACTGGTTGCTAGCTAGTCAAACGTTCTAGTCATCTGGCCTTCTAGACTAATTGGTTAGGAACAACTTTTTGTCGGGAAATCAAATGACAATAAATATTAAATAAACACACCGGACGATAGACAATTTTATATCCAATCGAAAAATGTATGGTGAAGTACAAATACCATTTCCTGGATATTTAAAAATTTGTATGGATAGAATTTTTCGGTTTCGTTTATTAAATTTTATTAAAAATTATTATCCTGATATCGGATAAACAAACAAATTTTAGACTCCACTCCAAACAGGCGGAGGCAAATTGGCATATACGACTGTCGGATTTGATTCAAGTCACATTTTTCTAACTGTGTAATTGCATTTTTTATAGTTCTTGCCAAAAACTATGACATTCTGAGGGAAACTTTAATTTTCCGCTTCTGATTCATCAAAATCGAAAAATGCCATAATATAGAAATAAGAGAAATTTCCATGAATAAAACACCTTAGGCGTGGTGAAGCTCTTTTTTTGTATCCTCCGGGATGCATTCGTTGATAATATATGTATATAATATTGAAAAAATAAATGTTTAATGTCAACATCACATCCATATTTTCTAGCGGTACATTAAACTGTTAAATCTAAAAAAATTTTTTTTTTTTATATTTGGACATCTGCAGCGTCACCGAGGTGGAAAAATCATTGTATTAACCGGAAATAAATAATAATGTCTCATATCATTTATCATATGAGACGTTAAGTACATATCGCACATGTATTTCTAAACTGACACAACTCAAAAATCTGGATATGCCCATAGTATAATAGAGAAGCAAATAAAATTATACCTGCTGAAAGCCAGTTCAATATAACCACAGAAATATGTAACTTTAATTACAGTCGCAAAAAAGAACGGCCGTACTTCGTCAATGAGTTATGACTTAAAAATACTGCAAGAGCAATAGGATAATAATTTCACACTCGACGCTGATAGGATGCAAGTCAAATGGAATGACATTACATACACCACATACTTTTGTTTTCAAAACCTCGTATGAAGATACAAACAATAACATGAATGTTAATGTTCGGAACTCCAGGAAACGCAAAAATTCAGAAAATCTACCTGCTGGCGTATACAGAAAGAATTCCATTGGCAGAAAATAAAAAAAAAGGATATTCCTATAGGAGCTCATTGATAAGAATATCATTCATCAATCATTCTTGTCAGTAACTTGCTTTCTCTATTTCGGAACCATTCTTATATTTACTACATATGTTAATAAACTCACAACTTCATAATTAATTCTTTATGTTTTTACGTTACTTTTTACTATTTTTTTTTTCGCTGCTCATCCATATTGTTATTGAGAAAGCAAGGGATAACAAATTTTGAGTTGTGACAGCTTTGAACGACGTTAAGCTGTGTTTTTCATTCTATTTACAAAATGTGAAAAGTGTTTAAGTGCCAGGTTTTAGTCATCACTCATCAAAAGTGTCACAACTCAAAATATTTCGGTGATTTGGCAGTTGCGGGATCAACAAAACTGTCATATCCAAAAAAGGACGCATTTTTAAGGATCTGGCGTCAAATATCGACTAGTTCTAATAGACATCCTTTCTAAAGCGTTCCTCAGTCGACTATCGTGTCGTCAAAGCTTTAACGACAGCTGAATTCAGAGCTTTTACGGTTGCCAGCCATACCACTTCTTAGTCGCATTTTCGTTTATTATTCTAATGATAACAAAATTTCTTTTTCTCTTCTGAATAACGTGCAGCGGGCCATGCCGAGTATCGAAACTCGTTTCTCTATTCTCTATATCGCATAGCGGCGATCGAACGATAACGGCCACATAGCACGGCGCGGCGCACATTTCTCACTCCTTAAATAAAACTTTATGTATATGGATTTAATTATGAATTTAATTATCTTTTAAAGACAAAGTTGAAATAATTTGTAGAAATTGGTTAAATATGCCTATACTTTCAATATGTCAAACGAAAGCTTAAGTAATGAGCTAAAATTGTTCAATTTTGCATATTCGTCAAGTAAATTCATCCATGCAAAGGCGGGTTTAATTTAATTATAAAAGCTTATTTTAAAACTGTTAAAAATTATTACAATTTTAAGTCTCAGAAGGTACGAGGCTTTAGATCATTAGAAACTCTGTAATACTTTCAGAATATGTAAGCTTTCGATTTTAAAACATCAGAAAGAAGAAAATTCAAGTTCTTCAGAGTGGTTTTTGATAGGACTCACAAAAAATCCAAACATCTCGGTAAATGCAGAATCTACCATCGGTCATAGACTTACGGTAGTACTGATTGCAGGACATTCTGTATAGACAATGCAAAATCCAATGCCATTAATTTCTTGTATTCTCTGCGTACTCAATAAGCATTGTTGTTCAATTGGGAAACATATCTTTGCAGCCGCGAGCATATTTAACTTACGCATACACTTTTGCTGTTAAGGTATGTACTGAGCTCACCTAGCGAAAAACTTGCATATTAGGCCAGTCAATTACCGATTTTAGGTCGCAAAAAATTGCTCGGGTCTGGTTTTTTGGGATATTGTTAGGATAGATACCAGAAGTGTACCACTAAGTTTGCAACTTCGAAAAACCTGTGCTAACCCCGTGATTCTCAAAAAACCTCAAAATTTTCGGACTTTTTTCATATTTTTGTTTGGAATTTCTAAAAGGTGCTTCCTACAAGTAAGTCGTTCACTGCACTTTTAAAGCTAAGAAAATCTTCTTTAATATGAGTGTAACTCCAGCTTTGTAGGTGCAAAGGATCCCAAGATACAGCACTTTAAAAAATGTGATTTTTTGTAAAAAAGTCCGAAATTGTATTTTAGGAGGTTTGTATGACAGCCCTATGACGTAATGTTCCGATTCCATCCATTCCTAGATATGTTTTGAGGCTTGACTAGGAACACATTTGGGTGAGGTTTGGTTAAGATTGGTTCATAAAGAATAAAGTTTTTCTTAGTAGAACCTGATTATCAGGGGTTGGTTTGTATGACAGCCCTATGACCTAGTGTTCCGATTTCATCCGTTTCTAGATATGTTTTGAAGCTTTACTAAGAAACACATTTGGGGGAAGGGTGGTTAAGATTGGTTCATAAAGAAAAAAGTTTTTCTTAGAAGAACTTAATTTCCAGGTTGGTTTGTATGACAGCCCTATAACATAGTGTTCCGATTTCATCCGTTCCTAGATATTTTTTTAGGCTTAACCAGCAACATACTTGGGTGAAGTTTGGTTAATATTGGTACATAAAGAAAAAAGTTTTTCTTAGAAGAACCTAATTTTCAGGGGCAGCCCTATGACCCCATGGTCTGATTCCATTCGTTCCGACATATATACAGCTAAGGAACTGGTTTATAACTTCATGTCACATGACTTTCTCTGTAAAATGCGCATTTAAGCCGATATTCAGCTCGGAACATGACTGAAATTACAATTTCGAACTTATTTAAAAAAAAACAATGTTTAAAGTGCTGTATCTTGGGATCCTTTGCGCCTACAAAGCTGGGGTTACACTCAAATTAAAGAAGATTCTCTTAGCTTTAACAGTGCAGTGGACAACTTACTTGTAGGAAGCACCTTTTAGAAATTACAAACAAAAATATGAAAAAGGTCCGAAAATTTTGAGGTTTTTTGAGGGTCATGGGGTTAGCACAGGTTTTTCGAAGTTGCAAACTTGGTGGTACACTTCTGGTATCTATCCTAACAATATCCCAAAAAACCAGAGCCGAGCAATTTTTTGCGACCTAACGCCTTATTTTTCGGTTTATTGACTGGCCTATATATGTGTCCCGTGAAAACGGTGCCGTAGAGACTTGCTTTTTATTCACTCAATGTAAGATAAATGTTAACTCGCATTCTGATTGATTATTGTCCATGACATCTTTTCACTGTGAAGTTAAGTGCAACTGCATTATTTTCGCTGGCGAAATGTCAAAAACCGGTTTTGAAGACTTTCATGAGAAGTGAGTACCACTAATCGAATTCGATTTCACGATCATTAACATTTTGACAGTATTTGCATGGATTTCACGTGAACCGACGATGTTAGTACCTACTCTTATTGTACATTGTAGGTATGGGATAATCTGCATGATTGCCGGGATATCCAAACAAAATCAAATTTACACATTTTGAAGAAAAAAAATTTAGAGAAGAGTTTCTATTTTTAAATTTTTATTAAGGCGCCAATTTAATGAAACACGCACGAATTTTTACACCATACTTTCATAGCAGCACATTACTAAAATTTAGTGCGAAGCCGCACATTTGCACTATTTGCAAGATGACTTTTTTGTTCCAAGGAATATCCCGAAATTATTCCAATAATAATTTTTGGATATCCTACAAAAAAGAGGCTCCGACTAGTGGTAGTACCCCCACAGGGTCAAAATCCGGAGTATACATTATACAAGTAAGTTTTTGTCTTATAAAAAAATTATTTAAAAACTTGCAAGATAACAAGAAAATCAGAAATTATAACTGGAAATTACTACTGAATAATGGCGCAGCTGTTGCCCGAAATGATAATTTACAAATAAAACATCAATCCCATCTTATAAAAAACATCTATGTACTTTTTAATTTGCAGGAAATTTAAGCTCGCACTAAATTTATTCAGCGAAACCCATTCAAAGGGTTAAGAAGTCAAAAGTTATTTCAAAGTTTGCCAATGATATTTTACTGATAATTTTGAATTTAGCTACTATAGGTTTACTAGTTGATCTATCGGCAAGTGTCACTGAAACCTTTATATGCAATTCTATCAGTTCAGTGATATTATGTCTATATCGATTTTTGCACTATTCAATCTCAGTTATATTGATATCCAATTCACTGATCATTGCATATGATAAAACTAAATTCTATTTTACGGATAACTGATTTATTCTTCCGGTCGAATTTTCGAAACCCAAGAAAAAAATATTTCATTCATCCATTCATCCAAGAAAGATACTTAACTTTGGTCTTGCAAAATCACAATAGTTTGCTCAGTCGATCGTATATCAATATGGCATACAACCGACGACTTTGCATCAAACTCCCATTTAATGATTTTTATCTTATTGTATGTCCAATCAATTTATAGTCATATCTAAATCTTAGAATTGCAATAAATCACCAAGTAAAATTTAATTTGGAAATCAACAACCAATTTCGATTAAATATAAATGTTCATTTGATTTTGTTTTTTGTATTAAAATACATTTTATTTATAGACTCGCGAATTTCTTAAGTTACTAAGTATTTAATGTTATTTTTTCCAATCAAGTGATAGCGATGGATACAAGTATTATTGTAACTGGATACTTTCAGTGAGTTGGATTTGATTTTGCATTGTGTACAATGATGATTTGCAAATTAATGTAAAGACCAGACCTTTTATTTGTATGTACATACATAGTTCTACAATTTTCAAAGATTCAACAGTGTGTGTCTGTGTATATTATTATTGTATAAAAATATTTAGCTGTTGATTATACCTATGAAAAACTAAAACACTAATCGAAAGAAAAAGTAACTTTTCTCAGTTTCAAACAAATGTCTTAAGAGAAGTTAATATGATTCGATATTGAGCCGATCTGTACAATACATAAATGTTGTTGCATGGCCACGATTGCTTTGACAGTACAATAATTCCGAATTATTAAGTAACTTGAAATATGAATCACGAAACTGAAATCTGAGCGATTATTGCTTTTAGATCTTTCAGAGGTATTCTCTTGAAACTTGTTATACGCGAATAAGTTTAATAATCTTGAATTTTGCAATAGACGTTCAAATTTATTTTTTTTTTATTATTTCGAAGATAAACATAAATGAGTTATGGGTTATATGTGTCACAATTTCATAGAGAAAGAAGAATTATTATTTCGTGTGACAATAATTGAATTTTCAGAGTACAAACATAAACATACTGACACCTGGTTTTTAAGCTATCGCAGAAATTCGAACCTTTCCAAAAAGAACCTTTTATCTATTTCAACGGCAGCGCCGAAAATTAGGATTTATATTTCACCTAAACTATAACTATGGAGGATATTTTCCGACTCCCGATAAATTTCACTTCCACTTCGCAATTTAATGTACATAATGCTCATCGATATTTCAAGTTAACTTCTGAACTTCACATAATGGAACACTATGTCCAACTTTCCCTAATTGGAAAAACTACCTCGTCGTCGTCTTATGTGCCCTTCACACAGTCGTCAAACGAACTTATAAATTATTCAGTATCAATCAAATCGGAATGATGAAAATTTTCTTGTATTATGTGAAAATTTTCAGTACTTAGGAACATTCATAAATGAAGGGCAGTTCGTTGTGTTTGTGTTCTTATGCAACAAGATCAGAATACCATCCCCATGCAAATGTTTTTTTTAACATAATGTTAAACGATCAACTATCGTGTATGCATACCTACCTGTCTTGTTTCTGTTTTTATTTTTCTTAGAGTTGGTAATTGATTGGCACATTACGCGTTAATACTACAGCCAATTCATATTTATTTTAAGTATTATTAATTACTTAGGAAATTGTAAATTGAACGGGAGCACTTGTATGTACATGTACAAACGAATACGAAGCATTCCAATCTTAATGCATTATACTCGTAACGTTAGAATAAAACTTTATTGATCATTGTATATGATGAAGTAATGTGTGGCTAACAAATGTTTATTTTCAGTATTTTTAGGTGGTTTACCTGTACACATATGTAGGTAGGTATGGATAAATACACAATTGTGTTACCTCCTCTCTCTGGATATGCCATTATGAAATTAATTGATTATTGACTGGTGTTTAACGATCAAATTTGGATTAGTTTGGGCTTTTCTTGTTGTTTAAATAAAATTATTGGAACATGAGAAATATGGTGCGTGTGTGTTTGGTGAATGTGATCGATTGATATTATGTACTCATCGTACCTATGCATTGTGAAATGTTGTGAAATTTTCATTCAGTTTATTATAAATAAAAAAAACACAATTTTGAATGTTTTTTTTTCAACGTTTAGTTTTTCCGAAAGAATATTTTTCCTACGACACCCATGTCTTGCCCATACGTTGTTTAATGGGAAAAATGTCCTTCTTCATATTATATCTCGCTAGGACTGAAAATACATTTTTTAGTCTTAGGGGAAAGGCTGTGTCTTCATAACTACATATCATCTTAGCCATCTGATCACAATTTGTGACAAGATGTGGCTGTATTTGCTGTATACTCACTATGCACTACCCTGAAAATCGTCCACAAGAAGAGTCGAGAGGTGCAATCAGGGGCGGCGCATAAGAGCCCGGAGGTCCCGGGTCGCGGGGGCCCACGATATTTAGAGGCCCAAGAGCCACATGAAAGATTTCTCAAACCATAAAAACAGCACGACTGCGAAAAATAATACTACGACGTAGATATTTTTTGTACACTTTTCGAAGTCAAACAAAAAGGCTAAATTTATTGTACCTCTTTCACCAGCTAGCTCGAAATCAGTGCTTTTTACGTGAATTAATGTGTACAATGGAAATACATAATTTTGTGTTAAGTGGGTTAAGCTTTTAAAATTGTTCTGCTTGATTTAATCAAAATTTATCTAAAATGAGAAGTCAGCTTTCGGTTCTATGAACACCTTAAAAGCCTCTATTACGGAATAAATTTGCTCCTATGATATGGCTGTTCTATTTGCGACTCACCCCTTCCGTTGCAGGTATCATATGGCCAAAATCGTTTAGGGATCTCTACAATTAAACTATCTTAAAACATTTTTGAAGATAGTACCTTTTTTATACACGGTACTCGTCAACGCACCATGCTCCACTAGGATTTAGAGTGAAACAAGAAGATATACACGATCATTAGGTATGCGGTGCTGAGCCACATTTGGTTTGAATGGAGTCTTGCCAAGATTGCTGTATTGAATTCAATATAACTAATAACAAACGTTCTTAAAAATTAAGGATTTAAATTAGAGGACACTTAAATTTAAAACTGAAGCAAGGAATAGAGTGTTGTGTTTTTTTTTTCACTTGTGTAGCAAGTTACAAACTACATCACGTATAGTCTGGTTGGTGTAGTTCGTGCGCTCGTCTTCAAATCATAGGTTCCCATGATCGAATCCCACTGTAGGTAATTTATTATTCTTTTAGAAGCCTAATTAGGTAAATTGAATGTAGCCAACCCCTATAGAGGTCCATGCTGAACTGCGCGAGCTTGTTTATGAAATCATTAATTTAATAAACATTACAACAAGGACGAAATTCTCAATATAAGAATGCAAAGAGTCAAAGCAGCTCTTAGCACAGTTATTGTAAGTACACAGAGAAAAAAAATCGTTATAAAATCAAAAATAATAGCTATGATTCAAACATTTTCAAATATGATTTGGCTCTACAGGGTGTCCCGCATTGGGTGGTCAATACTGTAAGGGTTGATAGCGCAACTTGTTTCAGCAAGAAAATTCCCAATACAATCGGAATTTTTTTTACCGTTACCTTGTTATCGCTCTTTTTGTGAAAGTCATCGAAAATCGTGACTTGTCACGCAAAATCGTAATTTGCAGCACTCCTGATGACTTAATCCAAGATTTGATTTCAGTTTCAGAAATTACATTAAATTTCACAAAAACTGAAGTTTTTCCTGTTGCCAACCTTATTGGCACTTTCAAGATATAGTTACTCAAACTTAACAGAAATATTAAAATAGATTTTTCATCGAAAATTCAAACAGTAATTGCATAACGGTACTTTACACGTACAACTCTGCAAAGTTGATAAACGTTGCTTCAACATGTTGGCTTTCCAACGGTATATCGCTTTTCATATTTACATTGCGGAATTTTAGAATTACACATATTGGATATAAAAAAAAACAAGGTAATTATTTTCTTATCGGATTATTTAAACTGAAATTTTATTCATTTATTTTTTATATTTTACTATCGCAATTTTGAAAATTTGTTAAATGGATGGATTTTTGATGACTTTCACAAAAAGAGCGATAACAAGGTAACGGTAAAAAAAAAATCCGATTGTGTTGGTAATTTTCTTGCTGAAACAAGTTGCGCTATCAACCCGTACAGTATTGACCACCCAATGCGGGACACTCTGTATATACGTTTACGTTTAATTCAAAAATGTATCATTTTGAATCAATAGTGGAAATATTAAAGATATTGTACTTTTAAAATTGCTGCATGTCAAATCAAAATTGAATATCACTTTATTTTCAAAGTGATTTTACTTTATTTTAAAGCTTAAAAAAAGTGAAAAAATATTTTTTTTTTTATTTTTTTTTATTTTTTTATTTATTTATTTTTTTTTTTATTTTTTTTTTGTTTATTTTTATTTTTACAATATTTTAAAAACTTTATTTTCTCACTTTGCTTCTACTGGGAATCAAACCGGCTACCTATCGTTTCGTACTCCTACTTCCTACACCTAAGCTATCTGAGATTACTAGCACTGAACAAAATAGCGGCGGGCTTAGTACATGTGACGGACACAGCCTTCAAAATTAAATAACTTAAAAACAAAGTTGAGAATATTTGAAACGATGTTTCAGTCAATTTGGAATAGATCATTGAAGTGAATCCTATTAAATTATAAAATACATATTTGTTTTTAAAATGATTTAATGATTTATTCCAATTTTGTTTTTAATATGTTTCACTTCAAATGTAAGTGGTGATTTTTTTCTCAGTGTACGAGTTAATTTCAGTAGAAACACTGTAACGCCAAAGTCATGTTTGAAAAGAGTTGATTTAAGCGTGTTTTCGATTGATTGCACTTAGCTTTTCTCCCAGTGTAGGGGGGCCCCCCGCTCTGTGGCTCACTTGGTTGAGTCGCACTATACGATGCTAGTAATCTGGAGGTCCGGAGATCGAATCTCAATGTGGTCCGATATTTCCGTACATGTGCGGATAGGAAATATGTATACATATAGTGCTTGCAGCATTATATATAAAAATAATAGGCGCGACAATCCAGCATTGGACTAAGGCCGCAGGATGTGTTAGTGACATCCTATTTCCAAGATCTTATCTGCTTTTTGTTGAGGTAATGAGATCAGCATCACGCTCAGCAGTGTTATTTATCCCCATAAATGGGTACTCGTTTAACATCTGAGTGAGATCATAGTCCGTCACAAGCTCGTGAGCTCGAAAAACACCATGGAACACGGTGAGATTCGAACTCATGAGCCTGTGCACCGAAGGTGCGCGCACTAACCGCTAGACCAGCCAGACTACATTATATATACTCCGAAATTATATGCAATGAAACGTTGACTCGCAATGGCGTATAAACGGCTCAGCAAACGCACCCATGCCCCACAAGGGGTTATGCGGTACAGAGAAAAAGAAGAAGAAGGGGGCCCACACAAGAAGTTGGCGGGAGGGCCCCGAGTCAAGTTGTTCCGCCACTGGGTGCAATGGTTTCTTTGTACACATAATTTTACCGTGATTACTGATTAAAACTTCGGTCTATGATTCGAGTAAGGAACATCAGGAGAATTTGAGTACTAAATTCCATAGGCAGCGGAATGACACTGCAATCTACAATCGTAGATTGAAATCGAGTTACTCGCTTAAGGGCAAAAATGGCGGTTTATATTATTGAATACGGGTATGATATGCGTTATTTTGCCGATGGAATAGTTTAGTAGCCTATTGAACTTGTTCGCTTCTCTTTTCTTTCTTTGGCGACGCACCCACGTCTCTTGATGTGTGACACACAAAACAATAAGTTTAGCATAAATTATGAGTTAATTGAACTTTTAATTCGTATAAAAATTTACTGCGGTCTTATCACAAAAAAAACAATTTGTTTTGAATTTTTTCCTGAACTTTTACTTAAAATTTCACTTAAATCTCTATAAATAAGAAATAAAAAATTGTGTGCAAATGATTTACTCATTTGATCATAAAACTATAATCAGCAAACACTTTAAGCGAGGCCATAACAAGTCTATTAAAGATTACAGTTGCACTTGTCTAACTTTTAATGGCTTCAATAAATCAGTGCCGCGCATATATAGCGAGTATGTATCAAAGTGTTAAACTAGTATACACACATATCACTCCGCTTATGGTTGGTGACCTCTTGCGAAAGTCGCGCTGATAAAGTAAGAGTATGGCTAATGGAATTAAAGTTTAATTTTCAAAAGATACAGAAAGAAGACAAAGAAATTTATTGCAAGTATTATTTTGTGCGCTAAAAAAAAATGACTAGAAAATTTGCAACAATTTATGGATGAGATTCCATAAATCGGGATTGGGTTTTTTTTTAAATCGCCTAGTCGTCGGGAAACAAAACATTACTCCAAAAGATAAAGCAACCAGTCGATAATTATGAAGACTTTGATTATACAAATTTCGAAACTCAGTGTAATTCTACCAACTCAGATCTTTTCTTGACTCTCTTCCGATGATTAAATTACTCATTAAGTCTAATTAAACCAATTGAATCACGATATGTTCCTGTTCATTGGTGATATCAGCTTTCAATTTTATATATCCTTTTATTTCCTAAATTTTCATAATAATAATTATTAGAGTTATTGAAGACCGAATGTATTAGCTATAAGTTTTTGTGAATATTCAAATATGGAATAATGTAATTGGCATATTCAGTCAATATTAGCCTTTATTTTCAAGTCAATGACTGCATACCTGACTTGAAATTAAAATACCAATGATGAAGTCAAGGATTATATTCGTAATACGATTTGCTCAGCAACAACTCATTCAAACACAAGAATGGCACATAAACTGACCTTTAAGATTAAAAAAAAATTCATGCTGAAGCGCGATTCCTTCTCATGCACATCTATTTGGGAAACTCATTGAAATGCTATATATGGACTACTTTATTCTTTGGACGCTTGCACGATGAGTACTTTGTCTTAAGCTATAGTTTGACTCTGTAAAAAGGCAAAAATCGACTGTGTTTTTATGGGCGTAGCCAGGATCTAGTTCAGGGGGGTTGGCAGTCCCAAAAGGTGTGTAATTAACATCTACAACAACAATTAAGATTTCTCGTCCGTTTAAATTGTCGGTCCCCAAAATATTTTTCGGAAAGGTTTTAAAAACGTTAAAATCATATTTTAATAATGGACAATTGAAAATAACCTCGGTTACCCTGAAATGATAAATGACCCGCAGTAGGTGTCTGGCCTTTACTCCTGATTACATCAAATTTGCCTTCGAATTCCATTTATTAAGCCGTAGCTCGTCTGTATCCAGTGCTTTTCTCGCTTTTTTTAGCTTTCAGTACTTGAAACTGCAGTCTCAGCGTTAGCAGCATTGTGCGGGAGGCAGTCTCTTAATTTTCCTGCCTAAGGATATCTGAGACTGAAATCTTTCGATTTAAAGAGATTCAAACAAGCATTTTTTCGCTCTGAAACATTGTATTTCAGAGATTTTTTATAGAGCCTAGTACAGCGCTTAGCAAAAAATTACCGTGATCAACTGGTAGGGTGAAAAAAAGAATAATTTTCTTGGTGGAATAATTTTGAATAATTTTTCGTATGAGACTCTCTAGAATCTAGACGTTCGAATCTTGTTTCATTTTCCACATATTCAAAATAACAAAATGTGCGCATTTTCCAAAATTATAGTTAATTTTGTAATGTTACTCGTATTACAGACTGAATTGCAAGTTACGAATAATCTGATAAAATCAACTGCATTAATTTGAATAATTTTCTAAGACCTACGAAATAAAATTAAAAATTTATTCTGTTTTCCGCATGCTTGGTTACTGAGAAAAACAGCATCATTTAGGATTGTCGTCTTATTATTTGACACACAATTACACGTGCCTGTAATTCGGATTCGGCAGTGAATTAATTTAGTCTACCGGAACGGATGTTTGTTTTAATGGAAATTCGTTTATTGTTCTGAGTATTCTATATTTTTAACGCGTACAATAAATATGTTCATTTAGCCACATCACAATTTCGTAAATTTAATGTTATGTAATGTATTGTATTCCGTCCCGTTCGTAGTTGTGATCGCACGATCACCACTTATGACTCTGAAAATTTTAGAGATTAAGAGTGCTTTCACAATGTCAGATTAAATTTAAAAATAAAAAAACAGACTGAATTCTAATTGTGCGATTATAGCACGATGTGTGTATGCACTGTAGCCATGTAGAGACCTGGAGGATCACAAAAAACAAACGAGCCGAAATATTCAATTTTCAATTTTATTTAGGGGAAGTGACGAATGCACTCTGACTTTCATGGATGCTCCAATTCATTTCTGATTAAACTGAGCTTGGCAATTCGTAAATGGAATACACACACGCGATTCGGTATGAAAACATTTTGAGATCCCGTAGGTTATTACAGTACTGCAAAAATAATGCATCGGAAAAGCTTAATTTACGATTATTTTTAAGTTTCATAATTTTTGACATTTCAATTGCATTTTGGCTATTTTGCTCTGAATATACGTATAGGCGCCAGTGGCGTAGATAAACTGGGATTAAGGGGATCAATCCCCCCCCACTTCGGTTACACTTTTTTTTATAATTACTTTAGGTACGTAAGACAAAGCAAACATAAACTTTTTGCTGGAATTATTCAACGTGTGTAGTGTTTCATGAAAACGTGAAACCATTTTCAGAACTGCAATAGAAAATTTAGCACTTCCTCAAATTTCAATTGTATAATAGAAGCGTATCGATAGAATATAAAACTACAACCCAGGGCTTTACGTTCATTTACTTCTTCACATTGGATCTGGAGTTTTGCACAGGCAAGTGTTACTGAAGTAATGTATAAGTGCTGCTGAAAGAATTAAATGTAAGCACTGATTGGAAATTTTGTTTCCGGAAAATCTTAATGTTCGGTTGAAAAATTTCAAAATAATGTGAAAACCGGAGTGCTCTTCCACAGAAGCACAATTTCCAATTGTGAAATATACAGTACACAAGATTATAAAGATTTCAGGAGAATGGGAAGCTAATAAGAATGAAGAGAAAATGCTGCAAAACTGCTTCCAAGTTTTTTGCATCCTTTATTGTTTGAGTTTTAAGTAAGTTAAAATTTGACGAAAGGTTTTATCGTATATAGCAGGGCAAAGCAAGTCTTGACTTTCTCTAGTTGTTCGCAATTTCATTGATTTTAATACCACGAACTCTCAAAGCTATAACCAGGATTATTTTTTTTATTAACTAAATCTTCTATAAAAAAAATTGTACAAATTTTCAAAATTGGAAATATATAGTCTTATGTAGGCAGTAATTCGAAAACAATAACCAAACAAACAAACGGAGTTCCGCGGTACCCTAAGGTTTCGTGAAGATCTCTCAGGGGTTTCGCAAAGATATCCAAAAATTGATAAAATGCAAACAATCCATACGAAAAAATGTTTGTAAATTTTAAAATTCCGAAGCTTAGTCTGCTACACTGTACACTGCACCGGAAATCAACTTATCTGTAAAATATTGGATCAGCATCAGAGACTCGACCGATTTGTTTTTACAAATTTCTACTATGGGAAATGGAAAAGGAAGTAGTGTGTACCAGAAAGTAAAGCTTGCGCACAGTGTTTGTGACAATGCTTTTGGGATTTAAATTAAGGCGAGATTTAATTAGAGGATTAAATTTGTGTTAATCAAAACTTTTCTACGATTTTTTCAAACGAATGTTTAACAGTTCAAATTTTAAGTTGTACTCACATTTTTGGTTTTTTTTTTAACAATTGGCTGATAGCCAGGGCCTCGAAACTTATAGCAAATATATATAGCTGCTGCGGTGTCCTACAAGTTTGAAAATTTTAGAAATATCTACTACTATAGAATTTCTGAGTTCAGGAAATTTCGATTTAAAAACACAAAAGCTGTACTTTATCCACAATACAGGGCATTCCCAACGAACTCTCGTTTTAGCAATTTACCATTTGTGGACATACATATTATATGATTTATTTTAATCTCTGTGTTGAGGTGTTCCGAGCAGAAAAGCGGCGATGCTAGGTGTTTCGTGACTTTGAGAAGCTTGGCAACCATTAGCCACTGGTTTAACCCAATATAAAGCTCTGATACTCCAATCACAGTACGAAAATTGGAATACTGTGGATTCAATCACCGTAGTAAAAAAGCCAAAATTATCGACGCAGTATTTTCAGGACTCAGTTTTTTGCTCAAAGGAACTGCTAATTTGAAGTGTAATAAATACAGAAATTGTTATTCTCAAATTCAACATTTGATAACCGTAAAGTACACGTAATCTTGCAAAATGATACCCCCCTCGCCGAAAAGCTATCTACGCCACTGATAGGCGCAACGTCGGAACGCGAAAAATTTAAAAACTTTTTGGGGATTAAGTAAGTTAAAAATATTATTTTCAAATTTAAATCGCTAAACATTGAACGTAGAATTTCGATTAAAATTAGAGTGGAAAGCCAATTATCTGAAGGAGAGCAGTTTGCGATCAAAACACTGTTAAAGGAAGGATTCAGCAATCGAGAAATTGCCAAAAAAATTAATCATTGAGAACATGTAATTAGAATTTTTTTTTAAGGGAGAGCTTTACGGTTTGAAGTGGTCCATCTAAAGGAAAAGCGAAGCTACTCGTATCATTAAGGGACAAAAACAAAATTCACCGTGAAGCCATACGAAAAAGTAAGGCTACAAGAATAAAGCAAAAATTGGGCCTCTCCGTTACGCACCAGCATATTGCCCGCGTTCTACATACAACATTAGAAGCTCTTTTAAGAAGCACTGAACATCCGTTACAGGAAAATTAAGTCGATACCCAAAATAACTGAAATCCACAACCAAGCCCGTTTACAATTTGCCGAAAAATATTATTCATGGGCGCAAGAATGGAAGCAGATAATTTTTTCGGACGAAAAAAAATTCAACTTAGATGGATCTAATTGTTACAGTTGTTTTTGGCAAAATTTAAATAAACAAGAAGTCACGCACTCTAAAAGAAATGTCGGTGGTGGCAGTGTAATGGTTTGAGGGGCTTTTACTTGCCGAGAGAAGGTACCGTTATGCACGATCACAAAGGAAATGAGCTCTACCAAATATACTGAACTGCTGGATGCGGTTTTGATCCCATTCCTGGCAGCAGAACTAGCAGAACTAGACTTTCTAGCTCCTATTCATGTTTTAGGGGAAAGTAGAGCCTGGTTTAGCGAAAAAGGCGTACCTCTATTGGAGTGGCCAGCTTGTAGCCTCGACCTAAAGCCAATGGAAAATTTGTAGGGAATATATTCAGGCAAAGTTTATGCCAAAGGAAGGCAATTTGAAACAGTAATGGAGCTTAAGAACGAGAGTCGTCGTTGTTGGGATCAAATTGAAGATTCAACCCTGGAGTCATTAGTCATAAAAATTTGAGCAAAATTATGCAATAGTGAGCCGCCTCTGTCCACTTTTTCAGTGTGTCGCGGGCCAATTAAAAGCCGGGCAGGGTTGTAGCCCGCGAGCCGTATGCTAGACATTTTATTATGTGTAATGTATTGAATTTTTCAAATTTGCTTTAGGGGAAGTCTGATCTGGCCCGTTTTCAATAATTAAATGTTATAATTATAATAGCACGTGACTACTACCAGTTGTACAGACCATTGGAAGGATATATTCCAATTCGAAATTGACCAAAATTTAAATTGTCCACTAGCGTTGTTTTGTCGAAAGTTACAGCAGTTACAGTTAAAGTATTAACGAGAAGCCATTGGTATGGAAGGAAGGCGTTGTTTTTGGTAATTGTTGTTTTGGTAATTGTTCCGAATTAGCGCATTTTCAATACAGTCCACGATTTCACCAATACAAACATGTGAGCCAAATTGCCAATCGCTATAGTTTCATTGTTTCGACAGGTATTGCGCGGACAGACGGACATGGCTTATTAAAATCAGTAGGCAACCCAGATCATACGTATTGGATCCTTAAATATTACATTAAATTCATTCAGGTCTTTTTCTAAATATTCTTTTTGGTGATTACGTCACAAAAACAATTAATTTTGAACCGCAGGCACTGCGCCACACCATGCCACCATCATGCTATGCTCATTAAACCATAACGTTCCACTAAAAAGAATAAAATATTGACTTAACATTCAAACAAGACAGGTAGCACTTTATGGCCGACTGCTGTCTGTGCATATCACCGTTCCAATCAAAAAAATTCAGAGTTCGTCGTCATGTCCTATAAGGGACGATTATAAGGGACATCTGATAGCGAAACTACCCTTGAATTTTCCACCAAACATCCATCCATCATCAAATATTAACCGGTAGCCGCCGCTCGGCTCCTTATACCTTACCTTATATGAAACATTAAATTTGTGGTTGACAATGTAAATTTCCTAGAGTAACAGCCGGGCCCATTTTCGACTCCGCCGTCCCATATTTTCCGTGCATTTCACTCACTGGCGACAACCAGTTGGTATTGCGTATGTACGACGTACGAGTATAATCAAATCGTCTCATATTGACAATGATATCTATTTGAGAACTGATAGATATCTATCTCTCTACCACCGGTAACTTTACCAAAAAAAAATAATTTACTCGTGACTTTGAATAGCGAAGAATCCTTGGAAAATCCCTTGCAGTGCGGTTGGGCTGATGTCGATAACATCATGTGTCTCATATTCGTTATGCTATATATGGAAAGAAAATCCTGGCCGAATTTTATTCACTCGGAGGACGTCAATCCTGTCTGCCTCTGGACCCGGGTCTATTTCAATGCAATGCAGCCTATTTTCCCTGGAGGGATTTATAATGTACCTTTGTGGATTTATACCGTATAAGTCTGTTGCGTACACTATACTATCGTATATCCTTGATTTTATCGAGAAGGAAATTTTAACGATTCTTGAAAAGAAAAGAACTGGAAATGAAAAACGGGACTGACTGCTTTACTAATAGATGGGACCACATTGATATCAATGTCTATTCTATTGCAATGAGTAGAGTGAAGGGACATATGTCCCATGTCCCGAAAATGTCGCGTTGTGTTTAATCGATCGATATATGGCTTTAGAGTGCAAGGGCATGGTTGCGTTTATGTGCGGTTAAGGCAAAAGATTGGAGGGTGTGTAGTCGCTTTAAGGGTGTGTGCATGTGTGTACATGTTTACTTTGAGGATTATGCGCGTTCGTATAAGGTTGCAATTAGTTATGATGACGCAATAGGCTGTCGGTATCGTCTTTATTTTCAAGAACAAATATTTAGTCGTAGCAAATTTTGGGGGGCACTGTTTGTTGCGTTCTTTTGTATTTTTAGGCAATCGAAATGGGTTTATCAAAATGCGGCACACGTTTAAAATTTAATATTCAACTTATGAAGTCTAATTTGTGTTTAATCGTAATAACGGTTGTCCCTTAATGGCGATGGTTCAAAGTTCAAAATCCGCAGTCATTTCAGATTTTGCAGAAACTAGCATAAAATATTGTTTTCCGACTGTTTTTTTCTACATAAATATGTACAAAGTTCAAATTTGTTAAAAGAAATTGACGAAAAATTGTTTTTTGTGCGTTCGGATTGTGTGTATGCATTCTTAAATAAAACATAACACACTGATCGGTATTCGCCGAACTGTGTGGTACAAAATATCAAAATTGTGAACAACCCACAAAATAAAGTTCGTTGAATTCCTCCATCGTCTCTGTCCCTCTCAGACATGGTGTTGTTCACAACTTTGATCTTTTTTACCCATCAGTGTGGGACCGAATTCATTCGTTGAGCTAGTTTGGCAAATAGGCGAATAAAATGTGATGAATTACCAATAATCCTACCAAATATCTCGCCGCAAACAATTAAATATTACATATATTAAATTCTCTTTCCAAAAAGACATCGAAAAAAATCAATCGACAATATTTATCGATAAATCGACTACTCTGCTCTTCTCCCCCTGCAAATAAATTTGAAAAAGACATAAAATTTCACCCCACCCTTCTTCATCTATATCCTGTCTGGATGTCCTCGAAGCGAACAATTTCACAACAAAAAATGCTTGCGAAGAGAATTAGAGAGGATGCATAACGACATCCCTGGACAGCTGAAAGTAGAAAAATTATTACAAACGTGACTTTCGTTATGGGCAATTAAATTTTTCCTGCATTCTTTCTTTTTTTTCGACTTGGATTTTCTTTTTGTAATTTGTCATAGAGACAAAGTCTTATCGCACCCTGGTCCTTTTTTTTCTGTTCATGTTATTCGTGATTTTAATGGAGTACTTGTACGTGAGAGTCGTGCGAGGGTTTGGTATGGTATGAATGACACCTCTATAGCATGATCGATGACAGACGCGAATAGGAAATTGGGTGGATTTGAGCCACGAGAAAATTAATAGACGTCTACTTAACGTATGTGTGAAATCAATACGCACAGTGCATAGAATCGATATTTTTTATATGCATCAATAAAGGAGCATACGAAAGTGTGACTTCATAATTATTTTCAAGACAAATATCATCCGTTCGTGACCTTTTTTGGCCGTGACACGAAGTAGGGGACGATAATAGAGAGTATACGTGGTACGCAGTATCGGGACTCTTTTTTTTTCTTTTATTTTCGATGTGATCTAACACGTACAACGCATTAAGTTATGAGGGGAAGGGATGAATAAATTTTTTCTGATTTTGATTTATGCCCCTTTTGGGGTGACATTAACTAATATTTTGAAATGGCTTTTTTCAAGGGGATAGTCCATGGGACGTACTGTATTTAATTTGTAAGCGAAAAGATTTTATGATTATTTTTAATGGTCTTTAAGATGGTGTAACGTTATTAATTTAAGTATTACGGTAAAGGTACCTCATGTAGGGAAGGACATTAAGAGAAGTAAATGACTAGTTATGGTTAAAGAAGTTTTCAACCTTGGCAATAACAGAAGTGCTCGTCAGAAAACTCAATTATTTTAAAATTATGTATTAGTTTTAAGAGGGATTCTTATTGGCAGATTTAACTAAAACCACGTTTTTTGCATCATTGATTTTTTCCTATAAAAGGAATTTTTCTGAACAGGCGTTTCCAGAGGGATAACAATCAAGCTGACATATTAGAATATGCTCCGTCACACTACTCGTATTGTATGTCAAACTACCAACAACATTCCATTTTTCTTGAAGAAGTGAGGCATCAGCCGCAGTAAAAAAAAACACGTTTGCTGTCTGGCCGATTTTCACCTAAATGGGTGATAATGTCGGCGAAAATCATTTATAAGTTAGTCACATGCGACTCATATACCCGAACGGTGAGGAACGCAGTGTACAATTATGGCATTACATAGACAGTAACGTATTAAAATTGGATAAAGCACAAGAGCAACGGAAAAGCTTCTTTTGTAAGAAAAAAAAGCTGTTTCGACCATTTAAATTTTGATGTGGCAAAAATCATGGGCAACTACGTTTTTGAACGTTGGCAAATTTTTTTATTACTTAAACGCAGGTTTCTCTTTGTCTATTAATATTTCACTGTTCGAATCTGATGAAAAGGAATTACCAGCTACATCCCTTTTTAAACAATACATCAAAGAAAAAATATCTTCATATGAAAATTTATCACCTCTGTGCCAGTTCAATGTTTCACGCTCATTTCCAAATTATTTCACTAAACATTTTAAGTACAACAAGATGTCTCAAAAGTCAATGTCAACCGGCAGGCCGATGATGGTGCATTACTTTACGACCAAAAGATAGCATAAAGATTAAAAAGATTTCAGTCGCCTGTCCTTCAAGTTATCCATATAATCACAAGAAAGCCGAACAATTCGCACCTTGTTTTGATTTTCCATGCAATGTTAGTGCAAACGTTAATTTTTCTATAATTTTTTTTTTAGCAGTGTAACTGCAACAAAATAATTTATTAATTACAAACGAAATCGAAAAATAACTTTTTTGGTGTAGAGAGGAATGAAACAATTTTTGTCGAGTTGAGGATTTAAACACATAGTTCCACGTTTAAGTTCAAATAATTGTACACTGAAAAAAGTTGCACCAGGGAGTTGCGGCCAGAAATTTTAAAACTTTGCGTATTTTGTCTTTTGTCTTTTCACAACGGTATCACATTTTCGTCATTTTTCAATTGATTGATTTTTCATTGATGAATTGATTGCGAACATTTTTTAAAGACCAGCTGCCAGGTTATTTTTCACGAAGTAATTGCAACACTTAAAACGTAATTTGACCTCTGAAGCCCCGTATAATGTTCCCATTCAAACTTTAACCTCGCAAAACTTTAGAGCGCTCCAAGGATCACGGATATTTATTTATATACTAAAACTGAGTTAGTTTAATTTTGACGTGTGATTTGTTCTTTTCAACTATGGTTTCCAATTGTGAATCGCTAATATTTAAATTGATCACTGTTCCAGTAATGAAGGATAAATAAAAATATTATTACTGGAACAATGACCAATTTAAATATTTTTGAAATGAGTGAGTTTAAAACTTGTGTTTTTAGTTAAGATATTTAAGGACCTTTAAGCGTGGTATAGGAACATGTGTCGAGTAAACAGTAGAATAGAGTGGAATAGATTTACATTTTAAAAATAAAATTTTCAGGAAGATTACGGGGCGTTCGACCAATGGAGTCATATCTGAAGACACTCTCTGACCTTTGATTTTTACTAATATTTTTGGTTGCTGCATGGACAGAGACAGAGGTACCGTAATGTATTATAGTACGTTACATCTTGGCTATCGTTACGCGTGAAATAATCTATTCTCAGCGGTCGTAAAAGTAGGAGACTCAATTAAACAGTCGGCTGGGTTCGCTGAGGCTATAGTAAGTCCTTATTAAAAAACCTATTTTTTTTTTTCAAATTCTCTGGTTTTCTGTTTTAAATCAGCAAATCGGGCGTAATTTTATTGCTATCGTGTTGTTTTTTTTGTAAAAGTCACAGACTTTTTCGTGGTTTAATTTTTTAGCGTTACAGTCTAGATAGAGATATTCGAACTTAATAGAGAAATTTCAAAACCGATTTTTGATTGAAATTTCATACAATATTTCAATAACGGTACTTTTAATTGTCAAATTTGTAAAGTATTTTAATTTTGACATTTACATTTGAAATTTTAAAAGCAAAAAGCATGGTACCTATATCTATGAAAAAAGTTTCAAAGAAAATTCGAATTGAGCAAAACTGCACCATAAGAAAATAAAAAAATTTTCATTTTTGGTGTTTCGATCAGATTTCATGCAGGTTTTAGGCACGAAAAGGTGCTCTAATTGTCGATTCAATGATCTCTTCATTCTGCCAAGCATCACAGTCATTTTGTTCGAAATCTATATGTATGTATGGGTGCACTTTTAAATTTCGTGCGAAATTAAACTCAAGAAAACTAGTGGATAATTAATAACTCTTCTAATGCATTTCTTATTTTAATTATATTAAACGGACACAAGGAAAATGTATTTTCTGCCTTTTTATCGCAAAAATAGTAAGAGAATTCGAGTGGTCGTTAAAAATAAAAAAATGTTATTGATACAGATTTTGTTTAAGAAAGCAGAAATTTTCAATTTCACGCAAATGAATTTAAATTAATAGGCAGAACTTCTGGACTATGTTTTGGCTCCATTTTCATAAGATGAAGATATTCCAACTTCATATTACAGTATAATAATGAACCAAGTCGCCTTTGAAAGGCACTTTAAAATGGTCTCGTGAGAAGATATTCCTGATTTGGACTACAGTGTTCCTCTTAGCCTGGTTTTAATCTTATAGAAAACTTATGAAGAATGCTACCGAGAAAGGTTCGTGCTAGAAAATAATAATTTTTAGTGCCGTTCGTTTTTTTTGACAACTTATTTAATTAACTCTATTAGAAAGAGGCGTTTCAATGAAAAACGCATACGTTTATTTGCCCAAATCAGGGAAAAATCGTGTTAATTATAATAATCACAAATAAATTATACGACTTTTCATTCTTTAAATATCGGGAAAAGTATTAGTGCGTCCATACGTGTCGTCAGGTTGCTACAAAAACAAGCTAACTTACATTTTGTTAGTTTTGAGATAATCGAATTTGAAAACTAAAAATACGTTTTTCACGTAAATCACGGGGATATACTAAGATATCATTGGAACTTCACTTAGCTATCTTAACCCAGCGTCACAGAGCGGACAAATTTTAAGAAAATAAGTTATAGTGAAAAACCTGAATGCGAATAGACACTTATAGCATTTTTTGGCAGAACAATTCGTCGAGATGCTAGTAATTATCATGGCCCCAGTGCTGCCCCATGGCATGTAATTATCATGGCCCCAGTGCCCTTTATATAATGGAAAATTATTCTGGTGCTTCAATATAGTCAACTGTGAATATGTTTCCTGTAATGTACATAATAATCATCTTTAATAATCCTTCAATACACGATTTGAAAATTTAAATATGTACCGAGTTTTCATCCATCATTCAATACGAAAAAATAACAATTCAAATTCAATCGAATTTCGAACGCGGCCAAAATTCTACTACCCGTCACATTTGAATGAAACGTTCTTTTGTGTTAATAATTTCTACCGCAGCCTATGACGTGTTCTGATTCCATCTGATCCGGGATATGTTTTGAGGCTTTACTAGGAACACCCTTGGGTGAAGTTTGGTTAAAATATTTTTCTTTTGTTTTTAGAAGAACCCAAAATCCTCTCGTTCACGATTTTCAAGGGGAAAAAAGTAAAGTAAAACATCAAAAATAAGTGTCACCCATGAGCACTTGAATTCACGTGTAAAATATTTTTTTAGAGGGAAAATCTAATAATATTTTAGGAGGAAAAAAATTAAATTGGTTTGACTTTTCTATTTCAACTGTCTTTGATAAAATTGTAATCCTTGCAAAAGAAATTTCGATAAAGGTAACTTAGAGCTTTGGCTCCTCTGACTTAACTTTTGCTTTAACAACTGTTGTTAATTATTTTATAGATTGATGTAACTTCCATTGTACACATTCCTATAATCTGTACTGGATAACACCTAGTATCTTTGCACCTGCTAGCTAGCACACCCACCATCATTATCACTACAACTGTCATATAGGATATCTACGCGAATGGATTTTAACCCGGAATTCAATAAACTCAACTTCTTAGCGATGTTTTAGTTCCATTTTCGTAAGATAAAGATATTCCAAACTTCAAAATGCAGTAAATAATGGAACAATTCGCCTCTGAAGGGGACTTCAAAAATGGGTTTCCGGCAAAGATATAACTGTTTTGGATTATAGTCCTCCTATCTATGCCTGGTCCTGATCTTATAAATGACTAATGAGGAATGCTATTGAGCAAGGTTTATGCTAAAGGATATTATATTTTAACGCTTGCGGAGCTTTTAATTACAATTCACTGCAATGTGAATAAACTTGAACAAATGCAACAATGGTCAAATGCGCACACCGCATTTCAAGTGACATTAAATACAGAAAGTACAAGGTGGACGCATACGTTTATTTGTCCTAGTTAGGGGAAAAATGGATTAATCATTATAAATTAATCAAATTAAAACGAGTTGGTGAAAGTCCTTATAAGAATAAAATTTAATCACAAAAAAAAAAAATTAAACGAGTTTTCATTCTTTAAATATTGGGAAAACGTTCTCCGAAACTCTTTGATTTATTTTATGAATTATGTAATTGTTTAAACATTATAGTGATTATAGAAAAGGAGAACATTTCGAAACAGCTTTTGAAACTTAAATAAATAAATCTAGTGTTACTCTGCCGTAGTTTTGAGGAAATTGGCATTTTTTTATCTAACCATTATCAGTTTGCAAATTGCTTGAAATGTTCGTTTTCATTCGTTTAATCCTTTTGCACCGCTTAATTTCAAGATCCAAATTTAAAACTTATTCATAATTTTGAAAAAGGTAAAATTATTAAATTGAATTAATTAATTATATATGAAATTTTGCTGATATTAAATGTTTGGTTAAACAGCAGATTTTACAGTTCCCGCAGTACCGTTATAAGATAATTTGAACTTTAATTAAAAATAAATTTTGTTTTTTTTTTTTTTTAATTTTAAAAGGATCAAGATCGATACCGTTGCCCCAACGTCAGGAATAATTAAAGCCGTCAAAAAGTCAGTTACTATGAAATTTTATGTCTTTTCAGAAACTGAAGAAAAATTGTCCATTATTTGATGGGGGGAACGGTAAATTTATATTTGACAGATGAAGTTGTGATTGTGAAACAAAAAGTCTCATCGTGAACGAATTCAGTTTATGGTGTTTTCCGATATTACGATCGATGTGACGGACTATGCTCTCACTCGGATGTGAAATAACACTGCTGAGCGTGCCCTTGATCTCAACACCTCAACAAAAAAAAACAGTTAGGTTCTTGGAAATTGGATGCCACTCACACATCTGCGGCCTTAGTCCAATGTTGGACTTTCACTCCAGTTATTATTTGATCATTATAGTATTGACCACCTGATATCGGACACCCCATAAACGCAAAATTCTATGACAATCCTAGCGTTCTACATATATAGTTTTTTTTTCACATTCAGTCCGAAAGGTGAAGAATTCGGGATATGTCCCTTATAACTTTTTTTTTTTCTGAAAATCACTCGAAAAATTCTGTGACTGTTTCTCAACTCTATGTATTGCAGTTTGTGTATATTCTCCTCAAAACAAGTACTCATTATCAGCGCACTCATCCTACCCGAAGAAATCACTCTGTCTCTAACCTAATCAGCAAAAGAAGAAAAACTCATTGAAATGCTCCTTATATAGCCTCTGTATAACAAATTTCGAAATCACTAAAATATTCACCAAACCTCTTTGTCCTTGTTCCAACATGCCTAATTCAATTTCCGCTAAAATTCAACCCAAGCAAACTCCCTCTCTTTTCTTATCCCCATAATTTTCGCAATCAATTTGTCCAGAATTTGCTTCCAGAATAAAAAAAAAAGAAGGAAAAAGTCTAATAATTTTATACAACACAAGCTTTATCATCAAATTCCGGGTCCATCGTCCTCCTGAATAAATAAACACCATCAACATCATCGCAACGGCACGCACATCACTCGGGCTCATCGTCCTTCAAGCATTACCGATATGTGCCCTTTCAAAAAACGGCCGCAATCAATCAAAATTCGGCTCGAATGCAACACAAAGTGATTAATTAAAACGATTTAATACAGGCACATCCCACCAAACATATTATTCAGGACAACACAAACGCAACGACCGAGGACGATGGCATAAGATTCAAAAATTAATTGGATAAGATTCAGGCGTGACACGAGAAGAGAATAAATTTGTTGTGATGATGCCTGGCTATGGTTGCGACTGGTGCGGGTATTTGAAAATTCAAAATTCACCATCATTCTCGATTAGCAGGTAAACAAATAGAATCACGACGATTACGCTTCGCGTGCTTTAGGCTATTTCTTTAGTTAGGGCGGCTGTCTGTATGGGGGTTGAAATGTATCGCACCGCACCTTTTACGTTATGTCGATGTCAAATTTACATCAACATCCTTAAAGCATAACATCGTGACGGCAAATACATGTTACTATGTTTTATGGATTACTCCGCAACACCCTTTCGCAAATTAACCCATCGTTGTAGGCTGACAAACGAAATGTATCAGCAAGCAGCAACAACAATAATAAAACACTAGACACCGTTACGGTGGCGTTCAACAACCCTTCTTTTTTGTGTACAACCCCTTGTTATACAATAGACAACGCAGTTCAATGTAGATAGGAATATTCCATACCTGAGTTCTGGTCGGGCTGTGTGCTGCTATCGTTTAATTACTGTGCTACCCGAAAAGTTTGTGAATGATGATAGAACCCGAAAGAACAGAATGAGCTCCGCAGCTCCCCGGATACGTCCCGGTTTTTCCAATATGACATCGTCCTTACACCCTCACATTGACTTTTTCGTTCAATGTCACTCTGTGTTGTGCACACCATCAGGACGATAAGGAAGCAACCCTTTTTATTCAGGAGGTTTCATTAAAGTTAAGTCATCACACGCGCCTCATTACCCTCTTTGACCACCAAACGCAAACAACCCGTTGCAGACTAGACTGTAGTTATATGCGAAGAAGCACGAGACGAAGGAATAGAGGCATAACGCTGATAGGATGGCAACGGTATGGTTATAGCAAGGAGTTTTGCAAATTTGTTTATCGAACCTCACCCTTCTCGCATCACATCATCATTTCGGTGGGTGCTTTTTAAAATGAACCTTCTTAGAAAGGATATAGCTATAGAGTGGAGCTGATTGGATTGACGAGACTGACTGTCGCCTATGCTAGTTCAGTTCCTTAGATACTCAGTCAACCGAACAGTCGGGGTTAAAAGTCAAAAGACTGTTTCGTGTCGGTTTAGAGAGGGTGGATTAGATTGAAAGGAATAACTTATGCCCTAATGGCACTGTCAAGCTTATCAATATTTGAATACGGTTCATATTGAAAGCAATTTCTTAAATTGGTAATGAATATAAAAATAACCTGGTTCGAATATTACATTTTTAGGCAGCTCCAAGAGAATAATCCAAAGGGCAGGAACAGAGTGTTGTCGCCAAAATCCTGAGTTGTGTGCGTTCCTCGAGCATAAGTTTCGATAAGAAATGTATTCTTTCCACAAACACCATAAAACACAATAATCATCCACTTCAAAAGCACTATCAATTCAGAGTCCTTTTACCATTTCTTAATCGCACTATCACTGTTAAATGCACATCACTACTTGTTGTATCTTCCAAAAAACTTAACACAAATCTTTTTTATATATTTTCCTTCCATACACCGAGCTCAACACATCACTTGTTCACACTTTTCATATAATTTTCCCAAAAACCAATTTTCACCATTAAATAATTTCGTCCATCTCCATACACGAGAGAGATAGGACCAGGACTTGCTAAAAGTATAGTAAAAATCCTTCATAAAAACGGACAACGAACCGGCGACACGCGACAGACCTTCACTCCGAAACAGTTCAATGTAAACTGTTCGTTCACTTCTTGAAGATTTCTCATATTACAGAGCCCTGCTGTTGCTGAACGAACGAAAAGATACAATTTTTTCAAAGAACAGATTTCTTGAAGCAAGGCAACACTGTCGAAACAACCCACCGGCCACTGTGCAGATTCAGTTCATATATCTTTCAAATTGTGAGAGCGAGTGCTCTCTTCTGCAAAGCCGGTGTTATTCCGCCATTGGAGCGTCCAAATATAGATACGGCGCGTGCCCAGATTTTGTATACAATTTTCAGTGAATGCACACGGCTGAACGCTGAACATGGAATGAGTCCAAATTGAATGTAAACAGAAAAAGTATGATGAGCTCAGCAGCGGTCTTATACCATGAAAAGATATTGCTGAAACATCTGCTGAGGCCCGTTTGTATAAGAGTATTGACCCTCAAAAAATGAGATACGGTGAAATGCCCGGTCGTTGTTACGGCTGAATGCCATAGGTGCACAACTGCAAGGTAAAGCAGCATGCAGCTACAGAAATTGAGATGAGATAATGCCGGTGCTGTGCTGGTGCATTCTGGATGGTGGACAAGGTTGAGTGTTGAGATAAGATGATGAGTTCAACTGGATGTTGCGTACTTTGTATCTTTTGACCATAATTTAATAGACGTGAGATGCATTGCATGTACGCTAAGAGTTTTGGGACACATCTTTGCGGTGCTGCTGCAGCAGGACATAATAATGATGATATGATGATGGGTGTGTATCTGCCCAGCAAAAAATCTGATCAGGTTTGTCAGGTTTAAGGAATAGGTAAGGGAAACGATTTCAGCTTTGGCCTTATAATAATTCTTACGAAAGCTTTATTGCTTCTTTCTGTCATGGATAATTCGCGTTCGCTTTGTTTAATATTAAACTAAGGCACAATTCAGACTTACTTTAGTTTATTGCAAGCTTTACTTCCAGACAGGTATAAATAGTAATTATAATAATGGTTACGTAAGGCTCTTTATAATTTAGTTCAAACTTTAATTCATACCAGAAATAAGACAAAATTACTTTTCAGTAATTTAAAGTTTTTGTAAGCCTTTTTATAAGGTATCTAAAATGTTTTTTTCTGGAAACCTTTCCATTCCCTTATAAAAAATATATTTAGTTCTTAAGTAAGTCTTATTTTAAGTTTCTTTCCAAATTGAAATTAAGTATCATTTTGCGAGGAGATTGCTATGACCGGCTCTGTGGCTCAGTTGGTTGAGTCACGATGCTAGTAATCTAGAGGTGCGGAGATCGAATCTCGGCGTGGTCAAACATTTCCGGGCATGTGCGGATATGCACTATGTCCCACAAGGGGGGGTACACAGAAGAAGAATAATGCCATAATAATTCAGAAAAATCACATTTTTTTATAATTCTCTAAACATTATCAAACCATTTACATAAGGATATGAAAAGGTAATATAATCTTTTTTTTCAGGCATCCGTATAACTTATTTAAAGCTACTGCTAAATCTTTTTTAAAGGCTTAAATAGTTTTATTATAAGGTAAAAGTTACGTATCTGAGCTTAAACCTTATCGCCAATGACATGGCCTGTGCTTCGGTAAGGTATCTGACAGGTTAATGCCTTTGCAACGCGTAATTCCTTACCGAAGGTTTCCCTTACTTCAAAGGTATACAGCGTATGGATACAAGCCTTAAATAAGCCTTCAATTTTTTGCTGGGTAGGTATCCATGAACTTGTGCAACGTTCGGGAGCGTGTGGCCCGTGGCGCTGTTGTAGTAGTTAGATACTCCCCAGCAAAAAATCTGATCAGGTTTGTCAGGTTTAAGGAATAGGTAAGGGAAACGATTTCAGCTTTAGCCTTATAATAATTCTTACGAAAGCTTTATTGCTTCTTTCTGTCATGGATAATTCGCGTTCGCTTTGTTTAATATTAAACTAAGGCACAATTCAGACTTACTTTAGTTTATTGCAAGCTTTACTTCCAGACAGGTATAAATAGTAATTATAATAATGGTTACGTAAGGCTCTTTATAATTTAGTTCAAACTTTAATTCATACCAGAAATAAGACAAAATTACTTTTCAGTAATTTAAAGTTTTTGTAAGCCTTTTTATAAGGTATCTAAAATGTTTTTTTCTGGAAACCTTTCCATTCCCTTATAAAAAATATATTTAGTTCTTAAGTAAGTCTTATTTTAAGTTTCTTTCCAAATTGAAATTAAGTATCATTTTGCGAGGAGATTGCTATGACCGGCTCTGTGGCTCAGTTGGTTGAGTCACGATGCTTGTAATCTAGAGGTGCGGAGATCGAATCTCGGCGTGGTCAAACATTTCCGGGCATGTGCGGATATGCACTATGTCCCACAAGGGGGGGTACACAGAAGAAGAATAATGCCATAATAATTCAGAAAAATCACAATTTTTTATAATTCTCTAAACATTATCAAACCATTTACATAAGGATATGAAAAGGTAATATAATCTTTTTTTTCAGGCATCCGTATAACTTATTTAAAGCTACTGCTAAATCTTTTTTAAAGGCTTAAATAGTTTTATTATAAGGTAAAAGTTACGTATCTGAGCTTAAACCTTATCGCCAATGACATGGCCTGTGCTTCGGTAAGGTATCTGACAGGTTAATGCCTTTGCAACGCGTAATTCCTTACCGAAGGTTTCCCTTACTTCAAAGGTATACAGCGTATGGATACAAGCCTTAAATAAGCCTTCAATTTTTTGCTGGGTGGTATCTCTGCGATTGTTTGCGGTGATTGTGTTAGGTGAAGAAAAGAAGTTGCCCTGCCCTCATTATGTGCAAATTAGTTACAGCTTACACCTGAATTAACATTATCAGAGTTTTGTGCTGTGTGGGTACAATAAATATTTTTTTTATCATCGTGATCTGATAATTAAAACGTGCAACCACTTATGTTACATAAAGTGCACGAAATAAATTACCTGATCAAGTATATCATCTGCTACTACAGCTCAGTTATTCGTTTCTATAACTCCTTCTAACTACTATGACCTTCTAAAATACTTATTTTGCTTATGATGAAAACATTAAAGGCGATACGCAATCAGGTCCCGTTACTTTTACCTAGAAGCTCTCGCAATTCAGTTTCCAGAACGAAATAATTGAACTTATCAATTTATTGTTTCGTGTGACGCAGTTGCGATAGGAGGTAAATTATAGCGGGATTTTTATTTATCGAGAAACGAATTACAAAGAAGTGAGTTTTAATTTGAAATTTGCAGTATAAGGTTTTAAATTATTCATAATTCTGTAGAAATGCCTAAAAGCCGTTACCTCTCGGATGAAGATCGAGTTAAAATCTCAACATTTCGCGAAACAGGGATGCCTCTGCGAAAAATTGCTGCGAAAATAGAGAGAAGCTACTTTACAGTACAAAAGTTTTTAAAGGATCCAGCGAACCATGGGAAAACACCTCGTAGTGGTCGCCCGCCACTAGTGAAAAATCGCGATAAACGACGAGTAAAAACGCTAGCAGTCAAAGAAAACAAAAGCGCTGCTCAAATTTGCCAAGAATTGGCTCTCCCAGTTTCAAAACGTCGCGTGCAACAAATTTTAAGTGCGGATCCATTTGTGTCATATGAAAAACGAGCCGTTAAATGTCAGTTACTGCCTAGGCATAAAGCTGACAGGGTACATTTTGCAGAGACACACAAATTCTGGGACTTGGAGTGGCGAAATATAATCTTCAGTGACGAAAAAAAGTTCAATTTGGACGGGCCAGATGGGTATCGATATTATTATAGAGATATCAGGAGTCCAAAACAAGTAAAAGTATCACATAATTTCGAAGGAGGTTCGCTGATGGTTTGGGCTTCATTTGGCTTCAAAGGAAAGAGTCCAATATGTTTCATAAATCATCGTATTAACTCCGAAAAATATGAAGAACTTTTAGACGGAGTTCTTATCGACTTCGCAGAAACTCATTTTGAGGAATCCTGGACCTTTCAGCAGGATAACGCTCCAATACACGTATCCCAACGCACAAAATAGTTTTTCGAAGAGCGAAATATACCGGTTTTGACGTGGCCTGCTAAGAGTCCGGACATCAATCTAATTGAAAATATTTGGGGCATCCTTTCCAGCAAGGTTTATAGAAATGGAAGACAGTTTGATACTCTTAAGAAATTGAAAGAGTCTATTGTGACAGAGTGGGCAAATTTAGATCTATCCATTCTTCAAAATCTAATCAATTCGATGCCACGAAGAATGGTTATGGTTCTTAACTCCAAAGGAGCTCCCTTCTAACCACAATTTAATTAAAACTACAGTTCAGGAGAATCAAATTTTCATTTTTTAATGATTAGTTCATTTATTTCGTTCGGAAAGTGAATTGATCAGTTCACTTATTTCGTTCGGAAAGTGAAAAAGATCAGTTCACTTATTTCGATCCGAAAAACATTGTTTTAATTTTTAAAAATGTTTGTGTTAATCGCTGAAATCTTTTTATGTTTAATTTTTAGTCTTAATTTTATGTATATAACAGAAAAAATAAAAACTTGAAAATATCCGCAAATTTGTGTTTTTACGAAAGAAAATATAGTTGGTCAGGTGAATTATTTCGCACACTTTATGTATATGTGCACTGTAATATGATATTCGTAACCAAATTATAGTGGATTCACACTATCGACATGTTTTACCAAAACTACTAAATGTACCCATCACGGTCAGAAATTTTGGCATAAAACTTATACAATTTTCGTATGCATATGCATAGATCCATAAAATTTCCTGATAATATGTATTTTGTGCTTTTATAAATGAAGCATACGAAAATTTTATTAATTTTACAACAAGAGAGTATGTATAATAATTAATTTGAATACCATGTATATAGCCGGACAATTTTCTTGGTACCAACTTTTTCCTTCATATTTTAGAGCAAAATCCATTCCACTAGCCGGACGCTCTACTGGCCGGACATGGACACTATTCCTACATAGATTTCTCATAAATCATCTCCCGTAAGCGGACACAAATTCAATTTTTAGTCGACTTGGTGAAATAATGAAATCTGGATACGGTCACAAAAAAGCATTTATGAGCAACAGGTTTTGTTTTTGAAGATTTTCGGCTCCACGGACACCATGCATTTGTGTATTGAAATAGGGTTTACAGAAACAGGACGGTTCGACCCAAAACCCATGCTTCCATAATAAACGACCGGGTCATTTTCGAATTTTTTTATTCCGGTTTTAACACGGTCAACTGTTCAACTTTTCTGTTAACCGGAATTTAAATTTCTTTTCATATATGTGGACAAAGTACCAACTGTTCTGTCTACTAGAAAAAAGATCCTTATGTGTAAAAACATACAAATGGGCCTTTTGAAATCGGCGATTCATTTATTGTTTTGAGTATTATAATCTGTTCATCATAAAACAGTTTATTGGCAAACAAAATTTTCCTTATTAAAGGATTTATCACCGTCTGGAGATTACACAAATATAATTCGATTCGTTGATGGTTGGTTCCTTGTTGATCGTATAGGCCCATCAGAAATTCCACGTTATTTCGATTCCGAGACTGATAATCTGGGAGGGTAGTTTTGCCTATACGGAAAGAAATGCTTCTGGAGCAGAGCAGGTATTGCACGGGATCCTATTGTGCGAGTCATATTTAAAGCGCCAAGGAGTGCAACTCAGGATCTACTCAAAATTAAATTTTATTACAAGTTTAGGCAAAACTACATTCCCTGCTGAAGCTATTCGTGATTTTCCTTAGAATGAGTTATCCCCCTCTTGTGGATCTTAAGGAATTCACGCGTTGATGTAGACTTACTTAGTCATAGTTCTCTACACATTTTTAATTTTACTCAACGCTCTGAGGGTTAATCCAGTGGAGAGAAGTCATTAAGAACGCTCGAGTGTGTTACAACTTTCAAGTAATAATGCCAGACTGTGTGCAGTAGTCACTCTGAGTAAGACCCAACGGTTTTTGACATCCCTAACTAAAGCTAATATTTTTCTACTTGTTTTCCCTATCAAAGCTTGGAACAGTTTATTGGTAAACGTGCATTTGGAAGGAAGGCCGCAGGAAGTGTTAGTGACATCCTATTTCCAAGATCTTATCTGCTTTTTTGTTGAGGTAATGAGATCAGCATCACGCTCAGCAGTGTTATTTATCCCCATAAATGGGTACTCGTTTAACATCTGAGTGAGATCATAGTCCGTCACAAGCTCGTGAGTTCGAAAAACACCATGGAACACGGTGAGATTCGAACTCATGACCCTGTGCACCGAAGGTGCGCGCACTAACCGCTAGACCAGCCAGACTATGGAATTTACAAAATTCTAAAAGAATGCAGTCTGTTTTATTATAATTTTCGTATAAAAACTATAAATATGTACAATGTTATTAAAATTTGTATTATATGTATATTTTTCGTTTAGAATGCATACAATGCATATATAAAAGTATTTTCTATACTAAAAAGGTATACTAGTTAAACAATTTATATGATAATAGAGAGTTTTAGCATATCGTTTGGAATAAAACGACATAATTTGACATTCCGTATAAAAATTTGCTGGCTTACCGTATACGAAACAAAATATCTTAATTTCACATGTCCCAAGTAGGCATGGTTGTATTTCCGTATACATATTCGTATTTGATACTCTGGAAAAGTCGAAATTGGCGAAATAATTTCTCGTGATTTACACCTATGCCTACTTAGGGCATGCAAAATTAAGATATTTTCTCGATAAAGCCTAGTATCGACTCCGGGAGTGAAATTTTTGTCCGCTGCAATTTTTTCAATGAAAATATATTGTTACTGTCGTGGAATATGTGAAGAATGCTGGGGAATTCCATAAGCTACAATCCGAAAACAGTTCCATAATTTTTCTCCGCCATTTAATGTGTTCTTTTTCGATTCTCACTCTCGAGGTCAATACTAGGCTTAACTATGAATTTTGCGAATCAAGTTGCATGCCCAGTTTGTACTGTACTTTAGTAGTAGCTAGGTCTTTCATGTCGTGCTCGGTGGCTGTGATCGTTCGGTCGCCACTCTGTGATTTAGAGATTTATACAGAAACGAGTTTTCAATACTAGGCATGGCTCGTCGCACGTACCTCAGCGAGAGATAATAAAATTGAGATGTCCGATTTTTAAAAGGGATTCAAGCATGAAAAGTGTAAAGCTTCAACTGAATATCAGACGGAAGAGAGACATTTTTTGTTGTACATATTTTCATCCTTCAACAACGGTTGATTTGAAGATTTCAATTTTTCATTCTACGACTAAATGTGAAATTTTAAAATCTTTAACTAAATAGTTAAAACAAAGAAGAACTAATTTTTTCTTAAATAAATGCGGATAGTTACAATTTAGTTTTCAAGTTAAAGTTTGACATTAGTTTATTTAATTTATAAGATTGTTCTCACAAAATTGTTCAATCCACCAATGTTAAAGTAATAACATACCATTGGGAAGCAATCAGACAAAAGCAACGTTGCAGATTCATTAGTTAAAAGTACCGTTATAATATTGTTTTTAAAACATTAAATTTGAAATAAAATTTGAAATTTCTCTAGAGATACTTAAATTGTATATTAGAAGTGATGTTGATAGAAAAGTACCTATACATGAAAAAAAAAACGCTTCATGCAAATGTTCAAGTAGTTTCAAAATCTCATCTGAAATTTTGTAATTACGTATAAAATTCTTTTTTTTTACAAATTCTACCATCGATTCTATTCGTATTACTCAATTAGGATACTATGAAGAAGGGCATACCCTTCAAACTTTAGGGCTTGGTAGGAGTCAACAGCCTAGTAACGGCAAATATGAAAATTCGCCGTAATCCAAAAAATAAAGTACGGGCAAACAAACAAAAGATCAAAATGTCTTACAAAGCAATAAGAGAACCAATACGTTTTAGAAAATAGAGACTTTATTTGATGCGGATGCCGCTTCTCTATAATTTTTCATTGTTTCATAATTTAGCAACTCAAAACAACTTGAACGATCTTTATGAAGCGTATTGTGCTATTTAGGCACCTTTTAATAAATATGCTCCAGAAGATGAAATTCCAAGCAGTGATACACGAACAATACTCTTTAAAGCTTTTAATATTAGTAGAAGAAATAGGTCTCACATTTTACAATCGGTTTTATCAGTGGCGGTACAACTTGACTTGGGCGCCCTTACTAAAGTCGTATTTTTTGTGCGATTTTTGAAAAATGTGTCTTTTGGATTCCTAAAACTCGTGAGCCCCTCGCGTCGGGAGCTGTTGTATGTAATGTAATTTGAAATTAACATGTCGTCTCCAATTTACCAGAACCGCGAATATGCATTTTGAAAGTCCTGCGAAAAAACAATCTAAAGTTTCAATTTGCTCTGCAAAATCGAAATATTCATCTAGCCCAGCATTTTTTTCTAAAATATTAATAGAAAGTAAACTAGTAGCCTACGCCGACGACATCAACATCATGTCTCGAAGATTGGGTGATGCAGAAAGCCTTCTGCATAATCTCAATAACGCCGCCAAAGAAGTTGGACTACATATCAACGAGTCTAAAACCAAGGTCATGATGCAATCAAAAACTAGAACGCCAGTAAATTCAAGCATCACAGTGGGGGACCTCAATATAGAATATGTAGACAACTTCACTTACCTGGGTTGCAATTTGTCAACAGACGCCAACGAAACAGATGAGATAAAGCGACGGATACAACTAGCTAATAAGTGTTACTTTGCGGTCCTCCAAATTATGAATTCGAAGCTGGTGCACAGGAACACGAAGCTGCACGTGTATAAAACCATCATCCGACCTGTGCTATGCTATGGCTGCGAGGCATGGACCCTAACCCAAAACTCTGAACACCTGTTGGACACATTCGAGCGAAAGGTTCTCCGAAGAATCTTCGGGGCCGTTCGTGAACGAGGTGAATGGCGCATCCGATACAACCTTGAGTTGTATCAGCTGTATGATGAGCTACAGGTGTCGAAGATCGTGAAATTGCAGCGATTGCAATGGGCGGGTCATGTACAAAGAATGAACGACGATCGCATGCCCAAAAAGGTGATGAACGCGCAACGAGTGGACGGAGCCAGATTGCGTGGACGACCGAGAGCCAGATGGGAGCATTCTGTATGTGAGGACGCCCACCAGATGCTAGGCTTTCGGAATTGGAGGACAAGGTCGCGTGACCGCGACAATTGGAGGTTTTCAATCCAGGCGGCCAAGGCCCGACGTCGGGCTATCGTGCCATAAAGAAGAAGAAATCTATTTTCGTTGGTAGATAGTCTAATTCATGTATAAACACTCAAAAAAAAAGGCTACAGTGGACTTTCGTGATGACGGCAGATTGCTTGAAGTTCCGCGGTTCTGGCATCTGTTTCGTTATATGGCTGTTGAAGATTCCCTGTTCTGGCAGTTCTTTCGTTCTATACATATTATGGATTTTGATTGAAGATATTTGCCCATAGCATATCTTTGAATTAGTGTGCGTTTTCTTTAATTGAATTTTGCGTGTATATACAGGTTGTAGTACCGAAAAATTATGCCTTATATAAGTTCCAGCAAAAAAGGTTTTCGAGACATACTCCGGACTCTTAATCCTTTAGCTACCACGAGCGTTTGATAATTTTTAAACTTTTTAGACTACTAAAACCTCAATATCTCCGAAACTAGACTAGCCAATATTTTTTCCTTTGAAACAAAACTAACTTCACAAAAATTGGAAAAGCGATTCAGTTTCTGCCGAGCTCCATAGACAATTTTCAGAGATTTCACACTGAAACAAACTATTTTTCTATCTCCATTTTTTCAAAAATTTTGACAAGATGATGATCATATCTTTCCCACATCATTTTATTCTTTCTCGATTATCCATAAAATAAAAAAAAAACGATTTTCTGATTTTATCGGAATTTACGCATGGTTGCCTGTGAGAAAAAATTAATTTTAATATGTATTTAATTTGATTGATTTAATTTGAAAAAAAATAAAAAATTTACATATTTTTAATTGAAAAACAACATGCCCATACACATGGACGCTTTTCGGTGGAAAAATCATCTCGAGTAAAGCCCCAAAGTAAAAAAATGATTGAAATATACATTTACACAAATAATTATCCGAATAACACGATTTGTGTGACGATTTTCTGTTGGAAAGAATCTTAGTGTATGGCCAGCTAATAGCACTTTCAATACTGCAAAAATCCAAACTCAAACACATTTTTTGCCAGTTTTGTGTGATTTGTGTGGGAAGTAGGAAACGTTTCAGTCGCCATACTTATGTATGTATATATTTTTCTACAAAATTTGTACTCCCTCTCTGAGCTAGGAAGCCCTGATCTCGTGAGGTAAGGAAGATGAGAGACAATTCTCTAATACAGTCTTGACTCGGTAATCCGGATCTCCTTTAATCCGGATATCACGTTAATCCGGACATCTAAATGTTTCCACTATTAATTCTATAGTCCGGATTTCGGCAGCAATTTGGACTCTATAATCCGGATATTTGAGATTTCGGGGTGAAATGGTAGGTTTGGTCTCGTACTTTTTTACGGGACGGATTGGAAAATGTCATGATGCTGACTAATTTTAAAGAAATAATACATTTATAGGCTTTTGTTCCTCTTTTTTTTATTTGGACTGTTTTTCCTCAGAAAAAAGTGGTTGCGCTAATCCGGATGTTCCGATGGTCCGGATCACCCCTTGCAATAATTGATCCGAGTCAAGACTGTATTTAGTTGGCGCCCGTTGGATTGTGCATTTCGTGAAATCGAGAATGATGTACCTACATATGAGTGAGTGCTTGTGGATGCTGTACGGCATACGGCAGCCGGCAGGTAAAAATATTGTACTCTACACCAAAATGCTGTACGTCTGGTAACCTTATATTAAGGCACATAATTTCGTGGTTAGCAACTTATCGTTATGTAATAGCTGTCTCATCAGTAATAAGAAATCATGTGCATAATTTACAGACTAATAACAATTTGCAACCATTATGCACAAAAACAACTGGCAAATGTTAACGATTCAAACATATGGCGCTCGATTTACATATCTGATTCTAAATTCAAACACCGGTAGCCCACATTCAAAACTGAAACTTGTTACCCACTGGCTCAGGCCAACGTCTAGCTAAGCTAGCTTAAATACAATACAATTCTGCAGCAATACCATAAAAAGAATGATTTGGTCATGCAATCTCATAATACCGTGAACTTGTGGTCAACCGATTTGTCCGAAATGAGCACTTCGACATATAGACGCCATTCGTCTCCTGCCTATTTACGTCGAGCCTCGACACAGCCACAAATATAAATATCTTATTAAAATAAAACATTCCGCTCTAAGATGTTGGGAGATAGATGGGGCAAGCGCAGGTATTAACACTGTCGGCATAACTGCTTCACCTTGTCACTATTACTTCGTGAGTTGTTTGACTGTTTAACTCCATCAGCTTCATCGACTGTTGCAGTTGGATTGGATAGGTCTCTTTGGCGCATATGTTTCTGTAGGCGATTATGTCTGACCATTTTTGGATGCTAAAGGCGCGTTTAGATGGCATCAAACTTGTTTGCATCCAACTTTTCCCTCAAACTTATCCAAGTTGGAAGGCTGTTTACACGTACGATATTCTCTCAAACAAATCCTATCAAACAAATCCTATCCAACTTGTTGGCCGTGTAAACAGTAGTTGAAAGTTGGAGCGGTCGTAAAACGTTATCAGTTTTTGCAATACGTATTAGTACAGGAAAAATATATTTGCGTTTTCTTTTATTTTTTCGTGAATATTTTAAACATTGAAGGAAACATGCCCGAATGAGTATACAGCGTGCCTTAAAAGTCAACGGAACGCCAGAATTGGATGATAGCGCACAGATATTGGTAATCAGGCGCATACATTTTTTATTATTAGAAAGTATATTTTAATTTCGATTGGACTATAATCAATGCATCTCAAACAAGTTGTCCAACTTCTGTTTTCACGGTGGATTTGTTTGAATGCTCGTTCCACTTCAAACTTGTTGTCCAACTTCTGTTTACACGATGGATTTGGTGTCCAACTTGTTTGAATGCTCAAAAGTTGGACGACAAATCCATCGTGAAAACAGCGCTTAATATCACGGCCGAAGCGTGTGCAATAACTGCGCGAATTTATTATTCGAGCTCGCACATTTTGCACGATGCATAAAGGTAAATTTTTGCAAATCTAAAGTCGCGGTATGAAGGTACCCGTTCGAAAATTTCAGGTTAATCAGGAAAATTTAAAATTCGTCAATTTCTGATTGAAAATTTATTTTGAGATTGAATAATTAGTTCATAGTATTTTTTCTGAGCAGTAATATGTACAATAAAGGGTTTGCTTTAATTTAGTTTACATTAATGTATACATATATGCATAATTATGCATATGTGCTGTATGTAGTGGGTTGTAGATTACCATATTTCAGAAGTGGTTGATTGTTAACTATTAAAAAACCAACTCCTTTCCGAATGGGAATATTCAACCCTCTACATATCGACATTATCGGCATATAACATTTACCATGCGAATGGTGAGTCAGTCACTCTTGAACAAAACACGATGCATACTAACGACACCACATACTGATCGTGTTTCCTCCAACAGATCACATATTTACACGGCTCATTGGCGATGTTTTGTATATTATGATCCTGGTACAGTGTCAGGCTATCTTGCGTTTGAATAAATCATATTTGCATTAATATGTTTATTAGCGCTATTGAAGTGATTTGCAAAAGCACAATGGCAAAGCCATCGTGTAGCCCATGAAATTAATTCCACGAAGAAGTAGGTATAGCCCCAATCGAATCGATTCGGTATCTTGGTCTTAGAACTGCAAGGTTCACAATGTGCGCACATATAGCATCAACGGTTCTATGGAAATTCAAGGAAACGTATAAGTACAAGGTTTTACACATCTTGTGATTTTTCGTTGAGCCGACCCTTGTGCGTGCTTCCATGGATTCGATACTAAGAGTGCACTAGGAAAACATGCTGTTTAACCCACATACGGTACATGTTGCGTGTACAGAGCATACTCATTATATTCTATCATGTGTTTAGCCGACACCAAATGGTGGTAAAAATAAAATTCTAAAAGCAGATCGATTAATTCACGATATGTACGTAAATGAAGTGAAACAGGTATGGATGGAGCCGCGTCGTTGTTGGGTTGTTCAATGCCATACAAGGTGCGCTCGACTTGGACCAGGTTCAACTGAAATGTCTATTAAAATTCATGCAGCGTATGCAATTATACATATTGCAAATGTTAAGTTTCCCAGATCAAATACATATGTAGGTTGATCACTGGCGCTTATGTGAAATTGTAGATTGGATATAGTTGGGGAGTTGGGGATTAAGAGTGCAATGAGAAGTATGTACCGACAGATGAATTTATTATAGAAAACCTACCATCAGTTGCCACTCTTTGTCATAGGCAGTTCATTGCCTATTATCTTTCCCGTTATTGAACCGATCGAGGAGTGTTGCCTATGCAAATCTTGCTTGTTTGTCTCTAGTTTGTGAAAAAAAAAAAAATACTTTTCAATTTTTCGTCGGTGGGGGTTCCATATCTACGGGCTCAGCGGCAATGAAGTTTTGGTTCACCAAAGTCGAGCTTACGGACTTTATTCCATTTTTCAGAGGCACAAATTGGACCCTTCGTATGAGCATATCCACGCACCTGCGGTATATTCTAATTGTTTCAAATATAAAGCTGCTCATTCGGTATTTTTGGGGAAATGGAATGTTGAATGTTGCTGCCAAAGTGGACAGAAATGATGTTTTTAAATGGAGGTCTCTGGGCATTGTCAGGCTTCTACGCGATATTTAACTTTAACCTTTATATTTTTTTATAAAAACATTTGAGAAATAGTGTCGGATCATATATCATAAGCGCCTATCCCTGCCTCCCCCTGGCTACGCCTATGTTCTCTTTTATAATCAGGGATTGGTCTATAATATATAACGTTTCTCAAATTTATTATGTTCGGAATCGAAATGGGGGTCCCTCACGTTAGATTTGTATCATCAGGAAAAATTAGAGAACATTACGCTAGGTACTTATGCCGCCCCGGGCAAGACTTCACATTGCCGATTTTTTGTTTGTTTTGAAAGTGTTCATGAGATGCTTCATCAGACAAGATTTGCCACACTTTAAAATTGAATCTCATTCGGAAATACGTATTCCGTTCCTAAAATTCGGTACGAAAACAGGAATGAAACTGAGACTGCAACATCGAACACTAAATTTATGGTCGTACTTTTGAGACGCAGACCGACGTCCATGAGGCATTATTTAATACTCTTTGATACCAAATCCTGAAAAACCTAATCTGTCGAATCTGAAATCTTTCTCGTTGTGAGACCCTAAGGCCCGTATTTATGAACATTCCTTAACTCAAGGAGACTTTTTTTCTAAGAAAAAGTATGGGAAATGACATTTAATTTATTGAATTTCGGCATCCTTGACCCAAGGTCTCCTTGACCTGTGGACTTTCGCATAGCGGCGGTGACATCAGGAACAAAGCACAACCCTGGTCAAATGAGACAAAAAAGTCTCCTTGAGTTAAGAAATGTTCATAAATACGGGCCTAAGGTGTTGTTTTCGCGATTGTCTTAAAATCCAAAACCAATGAGCATAGACAAGCTGCGATTTGCAATCTTAAATCTAATCAGAAGAAAAATGGGATTGACAATTTAAACCCAAATTGTTGTTGTAGATTTAAATAAATTTCTAAAACCACCTAAAAAAATTCTTGGCTAAGGTCATAACGTTTAACGAAATCCTCGCTCCGCCCATAAGCCAGAACTTCAAAGCTCTGGGTCGCTTTCTTAATGCGTATCGTCTGCTGATTAGTACAAATTTATTCAGAGAAGTTTTTAAAATTTGAAAACCAGGACTTTTTCTATAAAAGGGTCATTGTTTTCTAGTACGTCGCAGACTGAGAATGTCAATTTAGACTGAAATTCTGCAAGTTCCGGGGGAATTACAGCATTAAACATCTTATCAACGAATTGAGAGCACGTGTTGGTGCTGGAATTGTTAAGAACTCCGCCAGATAGGTTTAGCACAAGAAACAGAGTAGTTGTTGTTGTACTTTTTGACAACTATAGTCTAGTCATTACAAAGTGGCTTCTTTTCGGTGGTTTGTTTCTTTTTGCTAAAAATAAAAACTGAACATAATCAAACAAATTATCGGCATAAATGTTGCTTTTAACCTGAACCCAGGGGCGGCGCATTAGGGCCCGCGTGGGGAGGGGGGGGGGGAAGCGTCCGAATCCATTTTTTGGATTCTTCGTTCTGTCAAATTCATATATTTTCTTCGATTTTGTAGAATATTGCTAGTAGGATTTTCAAAATGTTCCGCACTCTACAAGTGTAAGCTTTACCCATAGCTATTGAGTACATTCTCTCACAAATAAGTTGTCCCGAGCTGTAGAGCGACGTTTGTTTTTATTATCCTTCACCAGAAAGCACAGGCAAGTGAGCGACTAAAATGGTGGGAAATTATCAATCATGAAAAATATGAAGGTGTCCTATTTTTATTGTAACAATACAATTAACCATAATTTTTCAAATTTATTTTCCCGCCATTTACTTTGCTTCATGGCTACATAGTTGAAAATCGTATGAAAGTTCCGCTAAGTTGAGGACGTTGCGCTCTCTACTGCAAACACCGAGTCACGGTATTCTGCTAATATTCTTTCCCATCACAAAGCGAAAATTTGGCAAATATGGCTGGGTGAAAAATTATCAAACTAGGATAACACATCTAATATCGGAATTATATCTGAGCACCAAAGTTTTAATTAAAACCTCTGAGTACGTCTGCTAAAATGTCGCCCATAAAATTAACCACCCTAGGCATGAGCCCACTTTTAAATTGTGGCTGCAGGACCAGGGTCACTAGAAAGCTTATCTGTGTAATACAATAGTAATAACGCGGTGTCAGTGCGAAGCAAATTAAAAAAAAAAAAAACAAAAGGATTCTACCGGTCATTATCCCCGGCTTACACCTAAAATTGTGGCATGAGTTGCCTCTCCTTTCTATATTTTATCAAAAGTTTTGTATCCTGCTATCTACCGCGTCTAATGCTTAGATTCATATCTTTTTCACATATTCCTTTGATCTACTAACTGGATAGAATCATTGAATTTCACCTTCAATGGCGTATACTTAATTCAACATGAACTTTGTTTGGTAGTTTAGTCGAAAGAAAAACATTTTAATAAGAAGTAAATTTCACTCAAACTCTGCTGCTTAAAATCGCATAAAAATAATTAATAAATAAGAACACCAGAGAATTGCATTTTCGCATAAAATCCATCAAACGATTTTCACATCACATACACCCCCATTAAGCCATCTATGTGAATGCGACTGCCATAACTAGAGACGGAGGGCTGAAAAGTGTGGAACGACCTTCGAGAGTGTTTTCGATTGATTTCACTCTGCTTTTTTTCTCAAAACGCTCCTTATGGCCTGAAAATGCCACTTTTCTCAATTTCTATGAGATTTGGCGAAAATGGGGTTTGAGAAAGTCGATGAAGAGGGCATCCAGACCTACATTTTGCTGAAACTTTGAGGGCCCTAGCTATCACCGTTTAGGAGATACAGCCGTTTAAAGAATGGCCAATAAATCACCCCCAAAACGCTCCTTTTGGCCTGAAAATGCCACTTTTCCCAATTTCTATGAGATTTGGCGAAAATGGGGTTTGAAAAAGTCGATGAAGAGGGCATCCAGACCTACATTTTGCTGAAACTTTGAGGGCCCTAGCTATCACCGTTTAGGAGATACAGCCGTTTAAAGAATGGCCAATAAATCACCCCCAAAACGCTCCTTTTGGCCTGAAAATGCCACTTTTCCCAATTTCTATGAGATTTGGCGAAAATGGGGTTTGAAAAAGTCGATGAAGAGGGCATCCAGACCTACATTTTTCTGAAACTTTGAGGGCCCTAGCTATCACCGTTAAGGAGATACAGCCGTTTAAAGAATGGCCAATAAATCACCCCCAAAACGCTCCTTATGGCCTGGAAATGCCACTTTTCTCAATTTCTATGAGATTCGGCGAAAATGGGGTTTGGAAAAGTCGATGAAGAGAGCATCCAGACCTAAATTTTGCCCACTCAAGAAGTGTGGCATCCAGACCTACATTTTGCTGAAACTTTGAGGGCCCTAGCTATCACCGTTGAGGAGATACAACCGTTTAAAGAATAGCCAATAAATCACCCCCAAAACGCTCCTTTTGGCCTGAAAATGCCACTTTTCCCAATTTCTATGAGATTCGGCGAAAATGGGGTTTGAAAAAGTCGATGAAGAGGGCATCCAGACCTACATTTTGCTGAAACTTTGAGGGCCCTAGCTATCACCGTTTAGGAGATACAGCCGTTTAAAGAATGGCCAATAAATCACCCCCAAAACGCTCCTTATGGCCTGAAAATGCCACTTTTCTCAATTTCTATGAGATTCGGCGAAAATGGGGTTTGAAAAAGTCGATGAAGAGGGCATCCAGACCTACATTTTGCTGAAACTTTGAGGGCCCTAGCTATCACCGTTTAGGAGATACAGCCGTTTAAAGAATGGCCAATAAATCACCCCCAAAACGCTCCTTATGGCCTGAAAATGCCACTTTTCTCAATTTCTATGAGATTCGGCGAAAATGGGGTTTGAAAAAGTCGATGAAGAGGGCATCCAGACCTACATTTTGCTGAAACTTTGAGGGCCCTAGCTATCACCGTTTAGGAGATACAGCCGTTTAAAGAATGGCCAATAAATCACCCCCAAAACGCTCCTTATGGCCTGAAAATGCCACTTTTCTCAATTTCTATGAGATTTGGCGAAAATGGGGTTTGAAAAAGTCGATGAAGAGAGCATCCAGACCTACATTTTGCTGAAACTTTGAGGGCCCTAGTTATCACCGTTTAGGAGATACAGCCGTTTAAAGAATGGCCAATAAATCACCCCCAAAACGCTCCTTTTGGCCTGAAAATGCCACTTTTCCCAATTTCTATGAGATTTGGCGAAAATGGGGTTTGAAAAAGTCGATGAAGAGGGCATCCAGACCTACATTTTGCTGAAACTTTGAAGGCCCTAGCTATCACCGTTTAGGAGATACAGCCGTTTAAAGAATGGCCAATAAATCACCCCCAAAACGCTCCTTTTGGCCTGAAAATGCCACTTTTCCCAATTTCTATGAGATTTGGCGAAAATGGGGTTTGAAAAAGTCGATGAAGAGGGCATCCAGACCTACATTTTTCTGAAACTTTGAGGGCCCTAGCTATCACCGTTTAGGAGATACAGCCGTTTAAAGAATGGCCAATAAATCACCCCCAAAACGCTCCTTATGGCCTGGAAATGCCACTTTTCTCAATTTCTATGAGATTCGGCGAAAATGGGGTTTGAAAAAGTCGATGAAGAGAGCATCCAGACCTAAATTTTGCCCACTCAAGAAGTGTGGCATCCAGACCTACATTTTGCTGAAACTTTGAGGGCCCTAGCTATCACCGTTGAGGAGATACAGCCGTTTAAAGAATAGCCAATAAATCACCCCCAAAACGCTCCTTTTGGCCTGAAAATGCCACTTTTCCCAATTTCTATGAGATTCGGCGAAAATGGGGTTTGAAAAAGTCGACGAAGAGGGCATCCAGACCTACATTTTGCTGAAACTTTGAGGGCCCTAGCTATCACCGTTTAGGAGATACAGCCGTTTAAAGAATGGCCAATAAATCACCCCCAAAACGCTCCTTATGGCCTGAAAATGCCACTTTTCTCAATTTCTATGAGATTCGGTGAAAATGGGGTTTGAAAAAGTCGATGAAGAGGGCATCCAGACCTACATTTTGCTGAAACTTTGAGGGCCCTAGCTATCACCGTTTAGGAGATACAGCCGTTTAAAGAATGGCCAATAAATCACCCCCAAAACGCTCCTTTTGGCCTGAAAATGCCACTTTTCTCAATTTCTATGAGATTTGGCGAAAATGGGGTTTGAAAAAGTCGATGAAGAGGGCATCCAGACCTACATTTTGCTGAAACTTTGAGGGCCCTAGCTATCACCGTTTAGGAGATACAGCCGTTTAAAGAATGGCCAATAAATCACCCCCAAAACGCTCCTTTTGGCCTGAAAATGCCACTTTTCTCAATTTCTATGAGATTTGGCGAAAATGGGGTTTGAAAAAGTCGATGAAGAGGGCATCCAGACCTACATTTTGCTGAAACTTTGAAGGCCCTAGCTATCACCGTTTAGGAGATACAGCCGTTTAAAGAATGGCCAATAAATCACCCCCAAAACGCTCCTTTTGGCCTGAAAATGCCACTTTTCCCAATTTCTATGAGATTTGGCGAAAATGGGGTTTGAAAAAGTCGATGAAGAGGGCATCCAGACCTACATTTTTCTGAAACTTTGAGGGCCCTAGCTATCACCGTTTAGGAGATACAGCCGTTTAAAGAATGGCCAATAAATCACCCCCAAAACGCTCCTTATGGCCTGGAAATGCCACTTTTCTCAATTTCTATGAGATTCGGCGAAAATGGGGTTTGAAAAAGTCGATGAAGAGAGCATCCAGACCTAAATTTTGCCCACTCAAGAAGTGTGGCATCCAGACCTACATTTTGCTGAAACTTTGAGGGCCCTAGCTATCACCGTTGAGGAGATACAGCCGTTTAAAGAATAGCCAATAAATCACCCCCAAAACGCTCCTTTTGGCCTGAAAATGCCACTTTTCCCAATTTCTATGAGATTCGGCGAAAATGGGGTTTGAAAAAGTCGACGAAGAGGGCATCCAGACCTACATTTTGCTGAAACTTTGAGGGCCCTAGCTATCACCGTTTAGGAGATACAGCCGTTTAAAGAATGGCCAATAAATCACCCCCAAAACGCTCCTTATGGCCTGAAAATGCCACTTTTCTCAATTTCTATGAGATTCGGCGAAAATGGGGTTTGAAAAAGTCGATGAAGAGGGCATCCAGACCTACATTTTGCTGAAACTTTGAGGGCCCTAGCTATCACCGTTTAGGAGATACAGCCGTTTAAAGAATGGCCAATAAATCACCCCCAAAACGCTCCTTATGGCCTGAAAATGCCACTTTTCTCAATTTCTATGAGATTCGGTGAAAATGGGGTTTGAAAAAGTCGATGAAGAGGGCATCCAGACCTACATTTTGCTGAAACTTTGAGGGCCCTAGCTATCACCGTTTAGGAGATACAGCCGTTTAAAGAATGGCCAATAAATCACCCCCAAAACGCTCCTTTTGGCCTGAAAATGCCACTTTTCTCAATTTCTATGAGATTTGGCGAAAATGGGGTTTAAGAGGGCATCCAGACCTACATTTTGCTGAAACTTTGAGGGCCCTAGCTATCACCGTTTAGGAGATACAGCCGTTTAAAGAATGGCCAATAAATCACCCCCAAAACGCTCCTTATGGCCTGAAATTGCCACTTTTCTCAATTTCTATGAGATTCGGCGAAAATGGGGTTTGATGAAAAAGTCGATGAAGAGGGCATCCAGACCTACATTTTGCCCACTCAAGAAGTTGGCGGGGGCCCCGAGTAAAGTTGTTCCGCCACTGCCTGAACCGAATCAAAATGTCTATCGGTTACGGAATATCTGAAAAGTTAAAAGTTTAGAGAGGAATTTGAATTTCGAAAATTACACAACACACTGCAACACTGAATCTAACACGTTGATGTCAGCTTTCTTCGTTGCTTTCATCTTGTAAATTATAAAATTGCCTTTGGAACTAGCAGTTCAAAACAAAAACTTTACCCGATGGTTTGTTATCATTAATTTACCAGCGTTTTAATTTTTTCAGATTTCTTATAGTTTTATTTTTAATGCCGGCCCAGAAATTTGGCATACCGGCCATCGCCCGGCTTGACACATCCCCCCCCCCCCCTTAGAGCGGGCGGTGCCAGCACGTCCTCGTCCTGTTCAAAGGCACACTAAACCCGCTGAAATAATATTCGTGCTAAAACTCCCGCAAAGATACTTTTCATAGGGAAAACGAAAACTTAATGTTTTGTCACTATCATAGATTCTGCAGCTGACTGCGTATTTTTTTTTGCAAGCTTATAAAAACTAATGTTTTTAAAAGAACGGTCACCCACGGATCTATCAAAGAACATTTCTTTATGTTTTCGGATTTGGGAGCCCGAATTCCGCTGAACACATGGGACACCGTACGTTACGCCACTGGAGGTTACATGTGGCTTACTTTTCTTTCCAGCAACGGGGCATGATATTGTCTGTTTTTCGTGCGGTTCGGTGGTGCAGCCACTTTTTCTATGCCATTATCAAAAAGTGGTAGGTCCTTTGTAGTATACTACTTTTAAGCAATAAGACTTCGGCATAAAAGGCCATTTCAATTATACATATATGTACTTACAAATTGAGTGAGATCATAGTTGATTCTTCAATTCATTACACCTTGAAGAATCGCCCTCCACCTAAAAAATAAAGTATGTACTTCTGAGTTGGCAAATTTTACCATACTTATTATTACAAACTATATGTTTGACATTATAAAAAATGAGCAATATAAGCAACATGGGTATGTACATCTCAAGGTCCTATTAGTTCAGGGACTATGTTTCGTTGAAGTTAACTTAACACTCTATTCACACTAATGACTTTTCATTCTGACGATGACACATTTCTTTATTAATTACATCTCAGCCACTTTTCGCAATATCACATCAACAACAAATTATAATAACCATTTATCATTTTCTATTAGAAGAGCTGGTCAAATCTACTGCTGGTGTCAATGAAGTTAAGAAGTTATAATGTATGTAGTCGACACTTGTAGTCGTGTCGTGTGTACTTGGACTAAGACCAACTAACGAACAAATCCCTAAGATTTCAAAACAAGAAGACTTTGCACTGACTCCAACCAATTCATTGCTGCGATGCACATAGAGAAGGCCTTTTATTTTTCCAGTTTTTTTTTCTCTCGAAGATTTGGCCTGTTATGTCATGGCATGGTTAATTTTAGCAAGATGATAAATGATACCATTAAATATGCTGATGCCTTAAAAAGCCACTGTAGCCAGGCAATTCGAGAGCGTCCTTAGACGAAGTCGAGTGATTTTGTTTTTCTGTTTTGCCTTCCAAAGATTATGATGATGATGAGAATTTTCTCTTCTAGCAGAGCAGGAAAAGTATAGTCATAATAAAAAAAAAGTTTTCCACTTACAAAGTCATTCGGTTAACTTGACTTTTACTTACGCGGCAGTGAGTGAGCACTGAGCAGCAGGCTAATTTTTATTGCACTGCAGGAAAAAGAACAACCAAAAAGGCATTGTAAATAAGTTTTTGGTTAGCTTGGTTGGTAGAGACAAGGATGCTCCCAAAAAGCTATATGCTCCTGTCCTGATACGGTCGGCCAGCGCGCGGTAGCAACGCAACCAAGTTGCTTATTTGTTCAAAGAAGCAATCAAGAAGACGCGGAGATGAGTGATGTATGAAGTATGAATGAATGAATATCTATAGGATGCAAGGATGGATGGATGGTTGATGGGAAAAGTTGGTAACTTTGTGAATTATGAAATATTAGCAGCAACTATGGGAAACCTTAATAATTGTTTTCCATTGCGGTTTAAAATGCAGGAGCATGAAGGAGCGGATTTCGTTCATGAGTCCACTAAAATTTTCTAAAAGAAAAAGAAATTCAAACTTACAATATTGATCACAAATATATGTATACATAAGTCCCACACTAGATTCATAAGCATTAAAAATAGCCTCCTGTTTGTCGGTGGCGATGCCAAACATCCCGAACAGCCTTCCAGAGGCCACAACGCGAACATGACTCCACTACAATTTCAACCAATCAACAGGAGATACCCAGTACGGCATAAACGATAAATTCATAGGTAAAATCATGTTTAACATGCATTTTGAATATGTACCTAAGTACGTACTACACGGGTGTAGGTATGTTCCGCGAAACACAAGCAAAATGCATACAATGTTCAAAATGTAGAGAAAAGCGGTGAAAAAATAACCTTGCATGAACTAATTTGCTAACCACTTTATTTATGCGAATATGGAAAACTCTATTTGCGAATTGCTTCCGCGCGCTATGGTTTTAAACCTCGGCGGTATTCCTGTTACAGGTTAATCCCACTGAAGTTGTGTCATTTTTTTCAACAAATTCATATAAAGGCCACTCTATTTTGTGTTTTAGTTGATATAATATCTGAATGGCATGTAACATCCTCCATATATGATTTTCGAGGTATCATATTAGGTCGGGAGTTTCGCCATACGCGAAACACTGCACTTGGCCAACTCCGCCAAGCTTCCTGGACCATGCAAATATAATAAATTCTGGGTTAATTGTAAACAAGCCTCGATCTGGCGTTGTGGGCTTGAAACAATGCTTTGGGTTTCCTTTGTTCCCGGCTGTAACTCCTATTGTATGTAGAACATTTTCGACAGCGTTGGTAGAGAAGGTCCCCTGTACATCGTAGCACCCTCAGACGAAGTCTATTCCAAATACGAGTACATACTCGGTAGGTATCTGTAAAACAGGTACACCTTGGGATGCAACATTCATATGCAGGTTGTAGTTCCGAAAGTTTATTATGCCTCAATGAATTCTATACTCTACCGACGACGAGGACGGATACTCTGAAATTGATATCATAAAGGTTTGGTTTGCGTCGTAATTCCATATATGCAAGTGTATGTATGAAGTCTGCACAAAGGTTGCCTGTTTAGTTGTCGAGTACGGAATCTGTGTGATCATTCGGCTACCGAACAAATTTATACGAACGGTCATTTGTGCGGAAGGTCAAGAAGTCATGCAAATAACTTTATACGTGCATGCATCCTAATTGTGAATTATGTTTTCCGAAGGGAACAACGATATTGTATTCGATGATTGTTTTATGAGGAATATATTGGAGCATATAGCTTTCATATTTATGACTGTGATGACTTCATCACAGGTCTCCCGACATATTCGGGCATCTATGAAGTATCTAATGTACTGTGCCCAAAAATTAAAATTGGTCACTTTGTCGGTCATCCTTTTATGTTAAAAATATTAAAATTTATGAAATTCGGGAGTATTATTGGATAGGGAAATAAAATAACGTAGGGTACACTTTCTCTGAATAGTGAAATTGGGTGATTTTATTACTAATTTCGGAGAAAAAATGGGTATATGCCCAACGCCCCATTTTTAAAACAGTGCACTTTTTAAATTAAACTGGTAACACTTTTCGAAAGGGTTTTTACTTATATCCTTTAAAAGGATGTTGGCAAAGCTGCAACTAAAACGTAGTAACTGTATCTTGGCTAACTTTGTTCCATTTCCGGTTTGAAGTAGAGGGTTTCCGACAGACGCAAACTATCCAAAAACAATTCAAAATAATTCAATTTATTTTTATAAAATTAATCTAGTGTTAGTAATTTTATTGTCAAAAGAGATGTATGAAACGAAATTAACCCATAAACATTAAATCTTTTACCAACCGACGAAAATATGGATCGGTTTTGTTGATGCCCCAAAAATGGGGCGTTGGGCGTCTATGGCTACATGAACATTCTAAAGGAAATAACAATGGTAATTAATAGCTGTGAAAATTTTTTATTGAAATGTAACAGAAAATCGATTTTTATCGGAATAATTATAAAGTAAGCCACAAAAATACAAAACAAACACTTATATTTTGAGCCCATTAGTACACTAGTTAACGGTAAAAATAGTTTCTCGACAAATATCATCCAAAAACGAGACCGAGGCTAATTTCGGGCGCGGCCGAAATTTGAATACCCTTCACTCTCCTCGGGCTAAAAGTTTTTTGGGGCAAACCTAACACTTGTATTTAATCCTTCCCCATTCTTTTCCTTCTGTTTTCGCATAATATTTGATACTGACAAATTCTGTGGCGTCGATAAAACAATATTTGTGTGAGGTTTGGTTGGAATAAGTGGTAAAATAAAAAAAAAGTATCTCAGAAAACTTTATTGGGGGGATGCGGGAGCATGGCCCCATAGTACGATTCCATTTGTTTTACTTTTTTTTTTGTTTTGATAAAGACGCATTGAAATTGGTGTAGAAAAAATGTTTCTTAAAAGACCCAAAATGGGGAGGTTGGGCTTGTATGGTAGCCCCATGACTCCATAGTCCGATTATTTATGGCATCAATTGAAGTGCACTTTTACGAGTTTTGGTTGAAAGTGGTGCACAAATTAAAAAGTTGTTCGTAGAAGAACTCAATTTAGGGGGTTGGCTTTGTATGATAGCCCCATGACCCCATTGTCCGATTCCATTCATTTTTACACATGTTTTGTGGCATCAAATGAAATGCACTTTTATGAGGTTTGATTGAAATTGGTGGAAAAATAAAAAAATTTTTCTTAGAAAAACTCAATTTGGGGGCTGGGTTTGTATGACAGCCCCATGACCCCACAGTCTGATTCCATTTATTCTTACATATATTTTGTTGCATCAATAGAAACACATTTGTGTGAAATTTGGTTCAAATTGGTGCACAAATGAAAAAGTTTTTCTTAGAAGAACCTAATTTGGGGGGTTAGGTTTGTATGGCAGCCCCATGACCCCATGGTCCGATTTGATCCATTCTTACATATGTTTTGTGTTATCAATAGAAACACATTTGTGTGAAATTTCGTTGAAATTAGTAAACACATGAAAAAGTTTTTCCTAGAAAAACCAAATTGGCGGGGTCAGGTTTGTATGGCAGCCCCATGACCCCACGGTCCGATTTTAGCGATTCAAACATACAAACTGCCTGCAATAAAAAGAAACATGTGTGCAAAATTTCAGCTCGATAGCTTTTAAACTGGCCGAGTAAAACGCGTAGCAACAGACGGACAGACGGACAGACGGACAGACGGACAGACAGACAGACGGACATCGCCCAATCGAATCAGCTCGTCATGCTGATCATATATATACATATTTTATATGGTCGGAGATGCTTCCTTCAATGCGTTACAAACTTCATGACAAAGTTAATATACCCTTTACTCTACGAGTGAAGGGTATAAAAAAGGTTAATTAATAATTTGGTTCTGTCGCTGAAGAGCTAGTATTCCCTACTAAAATTATATTGCTTTAGTATCAGAAATCTCATCCGACAGATTCTGCGAAAAATCCCTTATGGATATAAGTTTGCTGACTATCCAGTGACTTTGTCCTCCAGTTACGGATGCCCAACAGCTGGTGGACATCCGCACCTACGGAGTACATCCAGCGAGCTTTCGGTCGTCCACGCAATCTGGCTACGTCTCGTTGTGCTACTCGTTGGGCGTTATTCGTCTTTACTGTGTACTTGAAGCTTGGTATTAGGGATTTCCCTTCAAGTCCTTTGACATTCGCCCGTCGCAGCCACCAATAAGGGTGGTTGACTTGCTGAGACGATTCAAGATGAACCGTGATTACAGCAATTGAGGCAAAAATATATACCTATAATGTAATGTAGTATCTAAGTACATGCTCCTAAAAAAGGTCTCCAAAATGCCTCTTGACTCGACCCCACCTGGCTTACCTAAGGATCTTAGTTCAAAATAATAAATTTTTACCAAATAACAGTATAAAATTGACATTTACTTGTGTCTTCCCTTTATGGCTCAAGCAAATTTGTATGTAATCTATATGGAGCCCAACATGCCCAACGCCCCATTTTTGAGGAGGCTATTATTTACAACAACAACAGTAAAAAAATATTTTTTTCGAAAATATTCTTTAGAGTATTGTCGACTTGACATATATACCAAAAAAACTTAAATATTCGAGAAAAAATAATTTGGACATATGTATGTAACGAATCGCTTTCTACGATTCAAACACATCTCATATTTTCTCTATCTCTATTGTGTCGTTGCCGACGGCACAATTGCAAATGACTATGATACAGCACGAATGCATTTGCAGCTACGCTTCTGCAAACCATTATGCATAGTCTCATATCAATACTCTCTTATCTAACAATCAATTATGATCAGCTGTGCGAGTATCGATATGATCTACTTGTTGTTCTTATCACTCGCACAGATCTAACATTTGATCTATTAATAGACTGAGAGTATTGACGTGGGAGTATGCAGAAAGGGAGATAGCAGCATATTCGATGCATGCATGCACTTCAATGGATATGCAATGTATATGCATATTTGATTTGAGTTCAGGATGATGGGTGGGATGAACAGATTGGTTAAGTGGGTGTGATTTTTTGATGGATGGAAAAAAAAGGGTAACGAACTTTTTTAAATAGGAACAGCTATGGTTCGTTCCACCGCCAATTTTTTCCGTTGGTTTGTTCTTCGACAACGGGGACTTTGAATTTGAATTTTGCCAAGTACGGTCGGATTGGAGAGTCCGTTTGAGATTTTATTGAAATTTTGCTTTAAGTCTACTTTTAAAAGTTTTAAGTTCTTTTCTTTTGCACGAAATCTACGTTTAAACTTAATTAAGTCGAATCAATTCAGATATTTACTTAATAATACTAAGTAGTCTAGTGCAAAGTGAGACTCGCCAGCAAGTTTCAACTCGGCCTATTGCCATATTTCTTTGGATGTCGTTCGTTTTGTGAACCGTGCCTGCCAGCGAAGCCCGAGTTGGCCAAGTATCCTGGCTTTACAAGCAGTTAAGATCGGAAGTTTCTGGTCATGAATTAATTCATCCGTGTGCCGTAACACGAAGTGAACAGCTCCTATTTGTACGATATCTTCAAGTTCATCAGTCGGATGTGAATTGTGATTCAAGCTTGCCAGCGAAGCCCGAGTCCGCATATTGTCTCGGCCAGTCTGTTTAATTGGCAATTGGTGGTCAACGAAATTCATCTCGACAAATCATGTCAAATGTGCCTGGGATTATTGCATAATACTCAATTTGATTCGACATATTGCGTTCGCATTTGGAGGTCTGTCCGTTAGTTTGAATACATCGCCCTGTGAAGTGCTAATCAGTTAAATATTGAATTGTGTTTTTTTTTCGAAAAATTTCTTTGCGGCACAGTTGAAACCTAAAGATTATTTTTTTTTGTTCAAATCGTCGCCTTAAGCGCCTGTTTTCTTTTTGTTTGCGAGCAACGTTTTTTTTCTTTGAATTCGAATCGAGCTTATAAGTACGTTTCAACAAACTAATTTTCTTTGATGTATATTTGTCAGTTTTGCATTCTTCGATCGAGTTAAATTTTTCTTGCAATTTATGCTAACTTTATTTCGTTGTTGAACTGGTGTGCTTGATCTTTTTGCGTTGTATTTCCTTTTATTGGTGCACATTAATTTTGGTTTTGGCTTCATCAAAATTTGAAATTACTAGTCTCGTCGCATCTACTACGGCCGTTGCAGTTGCACGGGTAAGTACAATAAAAATTACTATATTATTTTATTTTTCCTTGTAATTTCTGGTTATGATTTGCAAAGTTATATTTTTCTTCGATTCTTTTCTTTTGTGCACCTGAAGTGCATCAGTTAAACAGTGACTGTAAATTTTTTTTTTGTTATTTCTTCGCAATAAACATGTTGTAAATTCCAAATTGAATCTTTTCCTCTAGAAGTTCCAACTCTTTCAGAACCGTGATGTAGGTGCACCCGTGTCGGATATCGTTTTTTTTTATTTCAGGGAGGTCTCCGAATTTCGGCCCCGGAGATCTGACGGCTGTTGGTGGGAATTTGGCCAGAATCCGACCAGCTGGATTCGAATGTGCAGGACTTCATCGATGGTGATCCTCTACTTTCGTTTTTCTTCCTACATTTTTCCCCTTTTTTTCAGCTAGCTTCTAGGCATACAAAAAAATAGATGTAATGGATCGGGGACACCGGACTGGCAAGACCCCACCCCACTTCCCGTAGCGAGCTGCCGACACTTGTATGCCGCGGCCAGATCCGATGTCATTTATAGAATTGACCAATTTCAGCAGAGGTCCTTCATTACACATATATGGGTTAAATTCGGAAAGATGTAAAATTTGCAAAATCAAATTTAAATACAGTACTCAATCAAAGACAAGTCAATTTTAAAATAATGAAAAAACTGGAAGGTGCTCGAAGTATTTATGAGTGAAATATTTTTTTTTTAAATATGGACAAAAGTGGGCGGTGGGGAGGTTCACGGTTCAATTAAAAAAAAAAATACCGGCGTACAGAGGGCTGCGCCCGCAATACGAGGGTTTTTTAGAATTTTAATGCATAGTGAATATTTTTTATACATATATTTTATAAGCAATAAATAAGAATTGTGCACAACATTGATGAAATGCTTCCTGTAAATCTATTTTTGGATTGGTCTAATTAAAGGTGGAACAAAATGAAAGGCGTTACTATTTATCCAGTCTGTATAAAAGTACTCCAAGGCAAATCGACAGGCATTTTTCGATTGTTTCATCAAGTTCAAATATATGCATTGAAGAAATGCTTAAGAGGCTTGCATTGTGAAAGGCCCTTACTAAATACTTCTTTGGCTGTATTTCCGGTTTGGATACAGTTATTCGAATGAAAATTCGTAGACATATTCTATATGTAATTTCCTAAAAACCCTTAGCAGAATTTTCATATTTCGAAACCTAAGAGGGGCTACACACGAACAAATTGAAATTTTACAAATTTACTGTTATTTACTTTTCCTTTGCAAAAGTCAACAGTTTTAATATTTAACGTATATAAGGCCATACTGACCAATCTTTGCGCAAAGTTTCATATCGATCCCTATAACGGTTTAGAAAAACGGAGCTCGAAAAGGAAGTTTTACTTTAAACGCCAATAACTTTTTTACCGTTACTCGAAACTGGAAAATTTTATTTGATATTAGGTGTACTCGTTTAGATCTTTGATTTGAATACCCATACGTCAATCTCCGATAAAAACTAAAAAAGTCAACTTTTTTCAAACGTTCGGGACACCCTGTTGTCTTCTTCCTACCAACTTCTAAGGTATATGTGCCAAAGACTGTAACCATTCTACACATTCCTACCGAATTTCAAGATAATCGGTTGAGCCGTTCGCGAGTTATTTAGTGAACAGACGGACAGACGGACAGACGGACAGACGAACAGACGGACAGACGGACGGACGATTTCATAAGGGTTTTTTGAAAAAAAATGTCTAAAAAACCCTAAAAACCAGCCATGAATGATGGTTTTTTCCTTATCTTTTTTATTGCAATTAGAAATTTTCAAATTAACTGGCAGTACCTAACCTACCAGCCAGCAGATGCCAATTTCTTTGAGATATGTACATACATAGGTAATATAAGCGGCGATTTCCGCGTGAGGAAATCGGCCAGTTAGGTAGATTTTGACGTAAAGTTCAAGAAATCCTTATAATGAGCCGGAAAGGAGGCTTATGAGAATTAAGCGATCTGCTGCAGTTTAGTTCAATTCAAACAAGTAAAACTCAAACTAGATCTAGGAATTGGGAGGGTTTAATATATAAGGGATACTCAACCATAGTCAGTCGCAAAACGCGGAGAACTCATAAATCTGAAGTGGTCTTGGAATGATTTCGAGAAACACGAGAGTGTTAAAACTATACTAAATAATCCTTAATTTGTAACTTTAATCCGTATGGAGAAATATGAGGGAGACTAGTAAATTTAAATCCAAATTCGGTTTTGTGGCACCCTAAAACTATTTTTGCTGTGAACAATGTAACCCTCTAAATTTAAATATTTAGTTCATCTAAGTTGTTGAATGTTATTCAATGATTATTGTAATTAGACATACGTTTACTAATTTATTTAATAAATCCTTTTTTTTCGACGATTAATGTTACGGTTTATGCACTTTGTATGGGAGATACCCTTATTTTTTATCCGAATGAGCTGATTTTTGGTGGGTGGGGTGACTTTGACCTCCAATCGCAATAACCCAAAATTTAGCACTCTGCTCTAATTCTGGAGGGAATTATGGATATGCCGTTTTGCCAAATTCGTATGGGGGATAATAAGGGTCCTCGACCAGAGCGACTCAATGTTTCCCCCAAAATAATATTGTACATATACTTATTGTAAATGCTTTTACAACATTATACGGCAGAATTGGCATTCTTTCAAGAGTTATGGAGTTTTTAAAATAGGTCTAAAATGAAAATATTCAAATTTCTTTTCTAGTCTAAAGGTACGTTGTGCTCGACAGGACTGCATCGGCTCTAGCGACAGCGACTCGCTCATTTCGTATAAAAACTCATTTTTCTCTCATTCTAAAAACGAGTTTTTATATGAAATGAGCGAGTCGCTGTCGCTAGAGCCGATGCAGTCGTGTCGAGCACAACGTACCTTAACGCCGAAATATTCAATCAAACTCTAATGTGTTATATATGTATGTACATATATTGCAAAGATAATGTTATGTAGTTTTCTTCGTTCTCTCCCCTCCCCCCTTTATAGGTTGTGATTCCCCAATCGGTTGGGACTTTTTATCCCATAATCTGGGAACCATTCCAACCATAATCCAAAAAAATTGGCGATGTAGAATTTTTGCCGACCAAATATCGTAATTTTCTTAGACTATCTATTGATGTGCCATATACGTTTTCCATTTAAAACGGAAAAAATATTGACTCTAATTTATAAAAGCAAAACTCCAGGGTACTATTCAATGCCTTTTCTGATCGTAACAATAGGAAATTTATGATACTGTTCGATCATGCAAAAATTATTATCTCCATTGCATTATAAATATTTTTGCGTTCATTTGCAAAACGTCCATTAAAATCCACATATGAATGAAATTTGATATATGAAGTGATAGTTAAAACGTTTACGCAAATGATATCATGCCGTGTGGGTGCGTGCACTCAGTACCACATTGAAGGCATGAAAAGTTGGATTTATATAATAGTCACTTTTACGGCGGTACTAACTAATATTACATTAATGGATATTGGCTATTACACACCCAACGTTCAAGTGCCTTAAAAGATCGTGCTATTATTGAACGGTACTGCTAAAAACCGTTATTTTCAATACTTTTGTTAAACGAGGCTTATTTCGGGCGCGGCCGAAATTTGGATACCGTTCGCTCCCCTCGGGCTAAAAGTTTTTTCGGGCGTACCTACGACCCCCCCCCATTATTTTCCTTCGATCTTCACAAAAGTTCCGCAGCGTCGACAAGACAATATTTGTGTGGGGTTTGGTTGGAATAAGTACACGGTTGAATATTTAGGTATAAATTTCATAAAAAATGATATCTATATAAATCCATAAAGAATGTGTATAAACTTTATAAATGTGCTAGGTATACAAATCTATAATCGGAGGTATGGCTTTTATCCAAGCGGGTATACCATTTGTTTATTTAATTCAGTGTATATTCAATAGCATGTTGGTATTAATTGAACTGATAAATAATTTATATAAACTATATACCATATAGAATAAGCCCAATTTATAAAGATTTGTTATAGATTGAAGAGTTATGATTTATGAATAGAATGAATAAATATCATTTATAAACTATATATTCATGTATATACTCATTATTTATAAAAACTGTATATAGTATATCTATACTATCCACAGTTTATTTTTATAATTATTGAGTATAATATGTTATTGACGCATGTCAGTTGGTGTAACCAAAATGGACCACATCAAGAGTAGCTACATTCGAGGCAGCTTGTCCATAGACCAAACAATCACCGAAAAACTCGAAGACCGACAAATGGATTGGTATTGCCATGTTCAAAGGCGTCCACCTGAAATTCCCGCAAAGAAAGCGATATCAATGGAAGTTCCACTTGATGGACCCAAGGCCAGAGGCAGACCGAAGAACACCTGGATGTGTCAAATTAAAAGGAACAGCAACGCATTGGTCTCGGCGATGACAAGATAGAGCTGCCTGTAGAAATATGCTGAGATATTACCGCCAAAACGGGCGATGTGTCTACACTGCAGGTCGAGCAACACGAAACTATGGAGCGGTATAAAGAACGAGGCAAAGAAGAAGAAGAAGAGTATAATAGGTTAAGTTATGATGAAGAAAACACTTTATTTAACTTTAAATATATTTTACTTTTATTCGCATTTTTTTACTATATACATTTTATTTGTTTTTCTAGAGGTTGCTTTGACATACATATGTTTCATTAGCTTAACTATTCCGGACACTTTAAGATTTCCACTATTGGGGAGCAGGACTCGTGCACAAACATTATTAACATGTTAATTCACTCGCGAAATAACGACAACTGAAGAAAACCCAGTTATAATTTTTGAATTTCAAAATCAAGCTAAAGTTTATAAATGTTGATATTAAAATTATTAACTCTACCAATATCAATACTACGCTGAAATTAATTGTATACCATTAGAAAATAAAAATCAATTTATACCGTTAACATTCTCCCGAGCCTCAATCATGTGCTGAAAATCCGAACGAAAAATTTCAATTGTTATTCTTCGCCATATCAAATTTATACATTTTGATAAAAATGATTGAAGGGCAAATGAAAATTTACTGTTATCTTGTCTCTTTGCATTTATCACCAGGGAATTCATTCTTACATGGTATAAAGTTTATTCCATTGCGTATGCATTTTAGTATGAAAATATTATTTTCATACCATCGTCGAATAAACAATTTTTTGTATGCCATTTTAGTTTAAAATTTACCCCACGTTGGTATACTTTGTGTCAATAACATGGTAAAATATACATTTTATACCAATTTTGATATTCAACGATTGAATACTTTCGACGTTATTAAAAAAGGATAATTTTTATACCTAAATATTCAACCGTGTAGGCAAATACAAATATGTATTTACTCAGAAAATTCTATTGGGGGATGCGAGAGCATGGCCCCATAGTACGATTCCATTTGTTTTCACCTTTTTTGTTGATTTGATAAAGACGCATTAATTTAAGGTTTTGTGAAATTGGTATGTAAAAGATGTTTCATAGAAGAACCAAAATTCAGGCAGGCCCCATTACCCCATGGTCAGATTTAATCCATTCTTACATATGTTTTGTTTCATCAATCGAAACACATTTGTGTGAAATTTGGTTGAAATTAGTGCACATAGAAAAGTTTTTCTTAGAACAACCTAATTTGGTTGGTTAGGTTTGTATGGCAGCCCAATGACCCCATTGTCCGATTTTTCCGATTCAAACATACTAACTGCCTGCAGCAAAAGGAAGCATTTGTGCAAAATTTCAGCTTCATATCTTTTAAATTGGCCGAGTAAACAGACGGACAGACGGATATCGCCCAAATGCCAAGTCATGCCGATCGTGTACTTTTTATATGGTCGATGATGCTTCTTTCAATCCGTTACAAACTTCATGACAAAGTTAATATACCCTTTCACTCTATGAGCGAGGGTATACAAAATTGGAAAAGAAGAGAATTTCTGAAATATAAACGTAAATTATATATATTAGAAATAAGAAAACATTCATTATTTTATGTCTGTTTTCCTAGTACATTATGTACTAGTAGGGTTTCGCTTTGTAGGATATATACTTGACCAAATTAGAAACTCTCAAACTCATGTAGCCAAATATGGGAGATAATCCCTATTATCGTAAATAATAATCCACATTGGGTTATGAGGTTCTGTATTTTTTTCCCCTACTATGTATTTCATTTCAATATACCAATTTTATAAATATGGTGGCGATACAGCTGCTGATTTCATTGTTGTTCATCAAAGACCAATAGTATAGTCATTAGGAGATTTCGGATTACAAAATGTGGTAGAGAAAATTTTGTTTTTGTTTCTTATGTGTTTTTTTCGCTGAGTTTGAATCCGCAGCTTCCCACCAAAATATCGTTGCGGAACAGGACCAAAACCGAAAAAAAATGTACATTTTCGGAGTTTTTCCGTTTTTGGCTTATAACTTCAAAACTGTACATTTCTCCAAAAACCAGTCCATAAACATGTTAGAGAAAACATGATTGCGAGTCCAACGCGATATGCATCTTTAAAATGCGTTAAGCGGTATTGCTACAAATTGATAGTAATTTTTTGGCGATTTTGACCCTGTTTCGAAACGAAATGTAGCCCCACCTACATACAGCTACGGATTCGGGCTCAGCACCCCAACATACATAAAGAACAAGAAAAAAGCAACTTTTGCGACCAAAAATGAAAAACCGTTCAATCTCAAAATTTAATTATTATGGAACTATGCTAAAAATGGCAAATATAAATTATCAATTGTAGTAATACCCCTCAACGGATTCTCTCTAACATATTCCTGTAAAAAATGTATCCAGGACATCTCCTGTCAAGTTGCTCTGTCCAATTCTGGATGGAAATTTAGGTCGTGGATTCCTTGAGAAGATAATAGCTTTGAAATCTCTCACGTTAGCTTTAATTTAGGAAAAAAGTTGTACATTGCCTCTAAATTGATGAATTTGTTCCCTAAGTTCATTACCCTTATTAAGCGACCACCTCTAATAGCGACCACTTTTTCCGGGAACCGACAGTGGTCTCTTTAGACAGGTTTCACTGTAATCGTTAAAATCAGAAGGATTATGCGCATATCTTCTGACGCTCTTGAATTTTATCCGACGCATTCGAAGGCCTTTCAGTAATCCTGCCATATTTTTGTTGCACAGTGTATTTGGTACTCCAAAACATTTAAACGAAGTATGATCTCTGATTAAGTTAACTTGAAGATCGTTTGAAATGTTATCTTAAATAATGACTAGCACAAGCACAAGTGGAATGATTAAGATCATCTATCGGTTAATCTCTTCACGCATGGTTCAAACAATTTAATATGAAACGTTTAAAGGTTTATACTTGGACCTGTAGCCATTAAGCCACTTGATATGGATACATACCACCAATTTTATTATGCTCGATACGATCTTGATCGGTATCATGATCCCATTATACGAATGGGTCTATGCACTCTGCCTTTACCCAGCCAACCTAGAATCCTAGATACAACAACCGAAATATGATGCTCATCTCATCGTTGTCGATTTGTTGATGAAGTTTTCAGTGTAGTCAGACCATTTTTTTAGTACTGGCCGCTAACACACATTAACAATTAGTATCTTTTTAGGAAAAAAAAAATACTACTAGATTTTAAAGATACTAAAATACCGGTTTCGAATCATTCCGACATACATATATCACCCTGACTGCAAACCATAGTCGTATCGTAATTCAATATGCACCAAATAAGGCAACCACGAGAATCACGATCATTTGCTACTCGACTTGATTTCAGGTTTTTTTTTTATTATTTGAACCGTAGGAGCTTTATTGGTATAAATGTTAATTTGTCGAATAGTGAAAATTCCAATCCATTAAAATTAATTAAGATAGTTATGTTAATTATGTTAATTGGAGGCAAGACAATAAATCTTCAGGTAGTTTCGAAACTAATTTTATGTAGGTAGAATTAAGTTGTTACTGTTTTGTGTCATCTTTGGTAATAGACAATATTTTGGATGATGGGATTAGCGTGTTTGTTGCATTTTTAAAAGTATTGAAAATGCAATCGCGCCGTGAATCTATGCATATAATGCTGACTTTTCTTAATAAGTAGTACAGTGAGCCCCCGTTATTCGCGGTCCCAACATTCGCGAATTCGCTTATTCGCGATTCATATATTGCGACACTATGCTTCTATGCTATGCTTATCCGCGATTTCGTTCTAGTTCAAATGCGAAAATTTATAAAAATATAACTAAATTTTCGTGTTCGTGTTAACCATTGCGATTTGTTTGACGCAATAAAATTAATTTACCGCTACAGCACGCATATTTTTCTATCCTAATGCATTTAAATTAAATTAACGCTAAAACCGCCATAATATTTTAATTCTTTGGGGAGTAGCAAGCGAGGGGTTTTCAACAATATTCCATTAAATGATTGAAACCGCCTTTAACCAGAACAAAAAACTGCATTTCGGGGCACAGCTTCTTCGCTCTAAACGAGACGTGTCTCCTTAAATCCGACATAGAATTTAGCCAATAAAAGAATGCTGCATTTCTCTGTGAACGATAAAAATTTGTGTGGATCACCGCCTCCGAGTCCCCAAAAATGAAAAAGGCTTTTCGGCCCATAAGATCGTCCTGAGCAGTGCCCGATGTTTCCTAAATGTTCATTCATTGATACTACCATACGAGGTCATGGACTGTGTCGATCACTTCCTCATTTGGGCGGATCCGCGGGGACTAGCTCATCCAGAATCTGATCATCGAAAACTAGTGGTTTAGTGCTCTAAAAGTTACATAGATTTGTTGGTCGAACTTGGAAGGAGCGTTGGCGGTGAAAGCTTCGAAAACCTAACCGAAAATTATAGTCGCAGGAAGTTTTCGGATTTCCATCGTGCCACTTGAACTGAAAGAAGAAATTCGCGAAGAAAGCGAATGGAAGTTAATCTGCTGCAAAAAGTTCAGTGGCAAGAATTTTCCATGATTTAAAAACTGATGTTCCCCACCCTAACATTGCATTTTCTTATTTTATGAATATTTGGAACACATTTCCCACTATCTAAGGACATGGGCGTAGCCAGGATTTCGGTCAGGGGGGGGGGGCAAGCCCAAAATTTTTTCAACATCATGATCTTCTTAGGGGTTGAAATTTCCGGTCGCAGAAATATTGTTAGCAAATTTTAGAGTAGCCTGGCTTGTGGTTGGATTGGTGCACAGGGTCATGGATTCCAGACTCACCGTGAACGAATTAATTTCATGGAGTTTCTCGAACTCACGACCTACGTGACGGACTATGATGTCGCTCAGATTGTATCCATTTATGGGGATAAATAACGTTGCTGGGCGTGCTGTTGATCTCGACACCTTAACAAAACAGCAGTTTAGATCTTGGAAATTGGATGTCATTCACACATCTGCGGCCCTAGTTTACTGGTGGACTGCCACGCATGTTATTTCATTTTTTTTTTTATTTTAGAGTCAAATTTTCAAAATGGAGCTGAGAGTGATTTTCTTCTGCATTCTGAGACTACATTCAACTGGCCTCCAATATCTGCCTTTAGAGCGTACTTTGTGTATTTTCAGTGCATTTTGCGCATCTCGGAATGCATATTCCACTTGCGAAATCAGTTTGTTTCGTCTGTCACTTTCATCTTAGCAAAGTAGCAACGTCAGAATATTTATAAATCCTTTATTGATTTAAATATGGTTAACGGTTTTAATAAGATTTCCTCTAAATTTATCAAAGTATTAACAGTGGCTAAATTTTATTGCTGGTATGATTCAGGTCGAAAACAAATTTTGATTTAATAACTTGAAAGACCCGCTCTGTGGCTCACTTGGTTGAGTCGCACTCTACGATGCTAGTAATCCGTAGATCGAATCTCGGCGTTTTCCAAAATTTCCGTGCATGTGAATAGAAATATATATGTAGTGCTTTCAACATTATACACACTTCGAAATGATATACAATGTAACGTTGACTCGTTGCCTATAAACGGCTAAGTTAACGCACCATGACCCCACAAGGGGCTATACGGTACTGAGAAGAAAAAGAAGAACTTGAAAAACACTGGAATATGAGACCAGTTCTTTACAAAGCCCTTAACCCTGGAAGGTCATGCTTCTTTTCAGTACGGAAAGGTCATGCTTCGTCGATTCGACGACACTCTACTTTGACGCCTCATACAAATCACCCTTTCTCAAAATATTTATAAATTTTACAGATTTTCAATCGTTAGTTCATTTAGAATGAAAAAACATCGATTTTGGAGCCGATTTTTATGAGTTCGAAATGCAATCTTCCTAAAATGAGCCAAAATTTTGAGCCATTTTCCTGATTTGTCCTATTTTTGTCCTAGTAAATATTTTTTTCCATAATTTTTGAAAAAGTAGATCCCACATTTCCAAAATAAACATATTTGTTACGAGCTAGTTATATAGACACAGACTTATCGTCGAATCGACAACTAGCCATAAGAAATACTGGAGTTCTAAAAGTTACACAAAGTTCATCCTTCGTCGTTTCGACGACGCCAATTTCCAAAAATCCAACTTACCCTGCTTACTTCATCTAGCCGCAATGTACCCGGCAAGTACTCGTACATCGGCACGGTAAGTGCTGTACGAAAACTCAGCTTCAAATAATGAGAATTGTCACGAAAAATGGGATAAATTTGATGATGCGTAGTCGATCCGACAAAGCATGACCTTCCAGGGCTAACAAAGCAAAGCTGTATACCATTTGTCATCCTTTCAGATGAAAAAAGGTAGAATTCCACTAACTTCCCGAAGGGAACTAACTGTTGAAATTGTGTACTCCTGCTCAGAAGCCATGAAATGAAACAGGAAATATGGGATGCACGGAGCCACAGTAGCACACTTAAAAGTGAAATGTGTGTGCTGGTACGCAGCCTCCGTCAGTTACGAGAGGCCACTCGCTGTCATCTATTTGTATGTGCCTCCTGACTGCATCCCAATCATGGCTTCTCCGGCAGCACCTGGAGTGGTGAAAAAGGCATTTGCTGCGCCAGCAGCAGAAAATTTTTGAAAATGTTCCATAGTGCAGCGATTTTTTTACTACATCAATAAGGATTTTTTGTAGTCTGGCTGGTCTAGCGGTTAGTGCGCTTACCTTCGGTGCACAGGCTCATGAGTTCGAATCTCACCGTGTTCCATGGTGTTTTTCGAACTCACGAGCTTGTGACAGACTATGATCTCACTCAGATGTTAAAACGAGTACCCATTTATGGGGATAAATAACACTGCTGAGCGTGATGCTGATCTCATTACCTCATCAAAAAGCAGATAAGATCTTGGAAATAGGATGTCACTAACACATCCTGCGGCCTTAGTCCAATGTTGGATTGTCACGCCTGTTATTTATTTTTAATAAGGATTTTTTACCATCTTCATCGACCAGGGGGGGGGGCGACCGCCCCTCCCTGCCCCCCCTGGCTACGCCCATGTCTAAGGACACTGAACCCCGACATTCGCGAATTCAACATTCGCGACAATTTCGTGGAACGCATCCCTCGCGAATGTCGGGGGTTCACTGTAATTTATTTAATAGTATGTATGTAAGATTTTAATATTTTAATTCATAAATTACCAATCACAAATCCAGTTAATCACAATAACATTAACATATTATTTGTTAAAACAATTATTATCTATTATATTATTCATGCACAAATCTAGTTATTATATTATTACAGTATTTAATAAATAATCTTTCTTTATTATTCTCATTTATTTTATCTATTCTATTTTATACATTATTTTAATTATTATATCTGAAACCGACTAGAGATTCTTGCTATTTTTATATGAATGATATTTTATTTAATTTTCGCGTCAATTAAAATTTTAGGGCTTGCTATGTATTTTTTTTATATGCTTTCATAAAGTATTTTTCCCACATGTATACATAATGGCCTAGATAATGTGTGCATGTTACACTCGAAATCAAATTACCTATCTAGGAACGTTTAAATCGTTATTTTAGGACCTACATAGGTCAGTGGTCGGCAAACTTATTAGCCCAGAGGAACCAAATTTAGAAATTTAAGGGTTAGCATTTCTTCAAAGAGCCAAATAGCTTTTTTATACCCTTCACTCATAGAGTGAAAGGGTATATGTATTAACTTTGTCATGAAGTTTGTAACGCATTGAAGAAAGCATCTCCGACCATATAAAAAGTACACATATACATATGATCAGCATGACTTGGGAAGTCGATTGGGCCATGTCCGTTTGTCTGTCTGCTGCAACGCGTTTTACTCGGCCAATTGAAAAGCTATGAAGCTGAAATTTTGCACAAATGCTTCTTTTTGCTGCAGGCAGTATGTTTGAATCTGTAAATCGGACAATGGGGTCATAGGGCTGCCATACAAACCCAACTCCCCAAATTAGGTTCTTCTAAGAAAAACTTTTTTATTTGTGTACCAATTTCAACCTAATTTAAAGCAAATGTGTTTCTATTGATAACACATAAGTAGAGCCCGGATTCTCATGCATTTGCACGTAAATGCACGAAATTGCACGTTTTAAGGTTTTTGCATGAAAACGCACATTTGCATTTTTACCCCTGTTTCATAAAAATTTTTCCCAGACATTATGTAACGTGCAGAATTTTTTCCATAGACAGAGAAGAGAAAAGTATGTATTGAGAAAGAAAATACATGTGGAAAAACAATAAAACAAAAAACGTGTAAATCACCATTTATGGAAAACAATCAATGCCGGTTGATTTTCATACAATTTTGCAGTTGTTGTGTGTAGAGTGCATGTTAATCTGGTGGTTAACTGAACTCAAATACATGTAGGAAAATCTCCCTCTATGATTTCTCGAATTAGATAAGCCCAAAGGTTGAGCGATGGATCCTAACTAATCAAAAACCAGTTATGTACTTGGAATGGAATTTGGAATGCGCTAATCTAGACAGCATTTTATGGGAAAAAGTTTATGTTAGGGTAAAATATTGAAAGTGTCCCGCTTTTTAAATAAAAAAATATTTTACTTTTTGGAGCTAGTTTCTAAATTTGTTGTCCATATTTTACTTACGTCCTTTTTTCCAAAGCGTAAGCGTCTAAAAGCCTAAGGGCTCTCGTCCACTGCAAGCGTAAACTTGAGCGGCGCGGAGCTCCAGCGGCAAAGCTTTCACAAAATGTGCGAAAAAAAGCTTTTACTAGTAAAAGGTATAAGCACACACAATATTCAGAAAGCTTTTCCATTGTATTGAATGGAATTTTTGTTTATTTTGCATAGTTACGCCATATTTTGCTTGGTTACGCCATTAAAATTCGGAAAAGCTTTAAACGCGGGAGCGCCGCGCCGCTCGAAGCAGGTAATGGACGGCAGGCGTAAAAAAAAACAATGCAACTGGCAATTTTTTCATATTGCACGCAAAATGCACATTCGGGCATTTATATTGCACGACTTTGCACGTTTCGGGATTTTTACTGCACGTTTTTCATTTTTTTACTGCACGAAAATCCGGGCTCTACACATAAGATATGTAAGAATGGATCAAATTGGGCCATGGGGTCATGGGGCTGCCATACAAACCCAACCACTCATTTTGGATCTTCTAAGAAATATTTTTAGACCAATTTCATAAAACCTTGATTTAATGTGTCTTTATCAAAGCAAAAAAAGGTCAAGACAAATGGAATGGTACTATGCTATGCTTGCGCATCCCCCAATAAAATTTTCTGAGTAAATATTTTTATTTGCCCATTTATGCCAACCAAATCTCACACAAATATTGTTTTGTCGACGCAACGGAACTTTTGTGAAGACAGAAGGAAAATAATGGGGGGGGGGATAAAATACAAATCGTAGGTACGCCCGAAAAAACTTATAGTTCGAGGGGAGCGAAGGGTATCCAAATTTCGGCCGCGCCCCAAACTAGCCTCGGTCTCGTTTTACTTTCCTTTTTCTTATCAAAGCAAATCGAAGAATAAAAGACTTATATCAGAAAAATATATATATAAAATCTCGCGGTCACTGTCAGTGTGAGTGCGGGGCCTCTGTGAGTTCGGGGCCTCTAGGCACGTGACTTATTTGCCTTAAGGATAATCCGGCACTGTCCATACGCATACGTCCGCAAAATGATCTGAACATGTATCGCGCATGAAATCAATGTAAAGCAGAAGATCCGTCATCTTTTATAAAGGCAGGTTCTGGTTTTGGAGCTAAACGTTTATTGTGTAATCGCATTTGGTATTGTCAAAAAGTCGGTCGATACAGGCGATTCTATACTACGAATTACTGAAACAGGCCCCATCTGCTTCGTACAAGAACATTTATATTAAGATTAAAGCGCTCCGACAATTCGCTACTCGCGTTTCTGGTCCACATTTTTATTGATTTTGGTGTGAACATTTCCACATTTCAATTTAGCAACGAGAAAAAAAACACAAGATCAAATCATAGGATTAGTAATTGAGCAGTTCAGGCGGCACATATCAAAAGGCACGCTCAGTGTTAGTACAGTGTATGGCGGTTTTACATGACACTGATGCCTTAACTCTTCAAATGTATTTATTTTGTTGATAATCCCAATTGAATGGGAGTAGCCGCGGCGATTACCCACTACACATAGTTGGATTAGTCTGAAAAGTGTCATGAGCTCAAAATTCTGAAACGGATATGGATGGCGACCACGGGTCTGCGTACAATATAGACCACAACGAGGGTAAGATAAATGTGCACTTGCTTTTGTCCACTTCTATGTGTTTTTTGAAATAAGCTAGGTCAAACTCCCGAATCCTAGTCTTGATTCTTCAAAGTTACATTATGCATTATGCAATGTTATTCATTGCCCGACTTGTTGCAAATTAGGTATGTACCTATGTTTACAGGTATGCATCCTGAGTGTTATTTAAAACCGTGTACAAAGCTCATGTTTTTTTTTATCTGTACACCACCGTGTGGGACTCACAAATATGCATCACGAAAAATGATCGTTATCATCTCTAAGGATTTTGACCTCGTCGTGCATATTATTAAGATCATCCTAATGGAACGCGTTGTACATATTTTTGTTTGATTTGCATAATAAAGCAAGAGGCTAGTGAATAGATCAGCAGATGTACTGTAGGTTTGCCACTGATTTTATTTTAGCCGGAAATCTTTGAAAAACCATGTTGTTAGAGTATGTATAAGATTTCACCTTAGTGCAGTAGTAATTGAAAGCGACATTCATTGAAAAAAATGTAAATGTCTTGTTATAAGGTTTCAAGGAAGTGAAGATGTGCAAAGTGAGATTAAAACAAAATACCAAAATTTGAATACAATAAGACATTGGATGTAGGTGGTTTATAACAATTCTCACATATTTTATGTTTTCGTTTTATTAGTTTCTGTAAACATTAATGTTTTTTTACATTACATACTTTAAATTCAAATATACTTACATAGAAGACATTTTTTGTTCATTCTCACCCATTTGTTGAATGTACTTTCTATTCGAGTCCTAATTTTCAGAAAAAAAACTTGGTTTAAGTAAGGGATTGCGCTTCCTATTTAGAAAAGTAATTTAATGTATCCATTCTGAAGTCATCGACACAGAAAATAAGTTTTAATTAGCCTCCTTCCAATGGATTGTTGTCACTTACACCGTCATGCTAATGAACTCTCAAACTTCCGTACATACATCCGAGAAAATCCTGACATATATAATAATTAACATCTCGAACAAATCCCCAAAACTTCCAAGACGACGACGACAGCCTGTCCGCAACAAACATTTGTACTTGCTCGGAAACATGTATGTTAGGTAATTGGCTTAGCTCATTATCGGAACAACCAGCTAATGATGTTCATCACCTTTTTCCACCACAAATTTGTTCTTAATTCAATTTGCACCTTGTTATACGTATGGGATGGGGTGTGGACCAAAAAAGTAAATTGCTAGCGCTTACACCTTTAACCTGTACCTACAGTTCATACGAAACCAATCCATTCTCCTTTTTGTTTGGTCTGCGCTTGTTGAAAGCATTCTCCGGGCAACACTTCTTTTTGTTTGTAAAGTTTCTTTCGGTTTTTGAGTTTTCTGTGGTTTTAGCAGTTAGCACATTGGTTCCTGTATACTTAAACTGAAATTCCGGCGTCAAGAACTAACCACAATACATACATTCACGTGCTATACAGGGGCTAACTACATATATGATGGCGATGCGATGTGTTAATCCGAATGCACTTCAACAAAGTGAAGATGGATGACCATTTCCCCATACCATTTACTCAACGTCATGCTAGTATTTGTCCAGAATATTTTTATGGGTTAAATAAAGTAACAAAAAACCTTTCCGATTCGATAGACTTGTTATCCGGACATTATTTGATGAGAGTGTGCATTCACATACGTCTTGCATGTAGGACACAGTTCAATATTGATGAAATATGTGCTTTGAGCGGATTTTGAATTATTGCGGGCCCGTTGTATGGTGAAACAGTATGTGTCGTAAGAAATTAACAAATTAAAATATTTTCTTTTTTCTTTTCCTTTTTTTTATTAGGTATACAGAAGGGCACACGGATTCCTGACGGTTTATAAACCGTCGTAAGAAATCGAAAATACAGCAAAAATAAAAAGAAAATACTTATGAGTATTTTTTTAATAAACCAAAGCGTCTAACAAAAATAGTTGACCATCTGTTGAATTTTCTGTGTAAAAGTACTTGTAGACACTGAGAGATAATCCCAAGCAACAATTCGTTTGCTTTAAAGAAGCACTCCATACTGTAGCAATCATATAGTACCACGAAATTCATTTATCGTGTGACATCGCTTAAAGTAATGTTTTGATCCGATAAAACATCCTTAAAGTATTTTCCGGAAAGCTTATATCATCATTATGGAATACATTTAAAGATGGTGGTATAAAACTTCGATAAAATTGTCTCTAAACGTTAACCTAAAAACGTACTCCTTTAAATACTCCACTCTTGTGTTTATTGGATGATACAGCACACACATGCAATGGTCTCTCTAAGTTAACTCACACACATGCATTATATTCTTCTATAGCACAGTCGGTGTCATTTTTATAGTGTGACATTCGTATGGTCATCCAATAAATTGTTCACCGTAGTTTTATAGAAGGATGGACTTTGTGATTTACTGAATTGACACTTATGAAGTGCTCTGGAATACCACGTTTCTTGAATTGAATTCATTGAAATATTGCTTGAAACCAACATTTCCTCACTCCTTGTTAGCTTATGAATCAATTAAGATAATCTCAGCGCAGAAAATGTCTGTATTTAATTGAAGAATATGTGAATTTAATTAGCTTCAACTGATTGACATATAAAGAGGAGAAGGGTCGATAAAGAAGTGTCGAGCACTTGTAGTGTTTACGAGCAATGTTATCTATATGTGAGGTTGGCCGAGTGGTTAGGGCGTCGGACTGGCGTAAGACAGTCGCTGGTTCGACGCTGGCTGCGAGAATTATTTTTTTTTCTCTTTTTTTTGCAATCGCGAGAAAATGATGACATAACACATGATGTATGTCTTTCTCGGAGCGTAATTCAGTGCTACAATGAGGTTCTATTGGATCAAAAAACGGCGCCAGATGCCATTATTGGACTATTATTCAGTGTTTATACCCTATAAAGTGCCCCTATTGTCGTTAGAAGAGAATATTTTACGAAGTATTATAGGGATGAAATTGTTACTTGGGAATGACGATGAAATGTCGATGGTCCCTCACAGTTCATCTTCTAGCTAAGCCGGTACGTTCAGAGAGTCTCATTTTATCTAAGGAACGGTTGCCGCATTTGGTTAGGGCAAAACAATGTGTGTCATCACAAATGCGTTCAGTTCTCGAAAACAAAAATTTTGTCTTCTTATCGACACTAGTGACGGTTACCTTTTCCATATAGCAAAAAAATGGAAACACAAAACTTTTTCTTAGGAGAACGGATAGGACCCAACTAACAGTATTAGTCCTATAGTACTTCATAGAATATTCGCTTCCAATAGTAATAGGATCACTTTACACAGAGAAAAAAAATTAGAATGGTTATCTAAAGAAATAGTAGAATTCATCTAAAGGTCGCGTTGATTTTCAGCTTATGATTCTATGTAGTTGAAACAGTTGTAACGGTTTGGCGAGTGGATCGTTACAGGAATATGTACTGGACCAGGGGCTGCGAGCGGCAAAGACCCCGCCCGATTCTCCGAGCCTGAGCTACAGCAAGCACGTGCCGCAGCTTAGCTCGCAGAGAAGCTCCCTTTCTTTTATTTTGAGTTGCCTGTACGGCCAATAGAGCTTCGTTCCCCAGTGGCACTTGGTGTCGGTCCAAACCGTTACACAGTTACGAAGATATGGATAATTTTTCTATTCGTCATTAGTTGAAACATCTACTATATTTGCAAATTCAATTAATTCATTTGTAAAGACAGCTATTCATTATCTATAAATTGTTAAATGTTGGATAGCTAAATTGTGTTGAAGAAAAAAGAACGATTGTTTGTAGTTAAATTTTATATTTGAATAGTACAATCAACAACTTTTGTGGAAGAATTGACTAAACTTTTTCTTCTAATCTTGCGTGGTTAAATGAACGAATTTAATAGTATTTTCAGCTACGAAGATTAGAGAAATCAGCTATTTCTTTGGTAAAACTATCTAAATTTAAGTCAACTACTTCACTTTAGATAATAATTCTAAACCATTTTTTTCAGTGTACATGGTATAGAAGCTGCATAATAGTCCAATAATGGCATTTGGCGCCGTTCTTTAATCCAATAGAACCTCACTGTAGCACTAAATTATCCTTCAAAAAAGGCATACATCATGCATATTATATCATAATTTTCTCGCATTTGCTCCGCTAACCAACGTGAAACGCCATAAATAATGTTGCCAACTATACGAGGCTTACAGGGTAAGACTGAAATTTAATGAAAAAAAAAAACAGTCCGAAGCTAGCATGATTATAGTATTGCCAGCGCTACGCGCTATCCACTCAGCCAATCTGAGATCTAGTCAGTATTGCTCGTAAACACTACATATGGTTACTAGTTCAATAAATAAATAGAATCTTCTGCAACGAACCTTCTATTTTATATCAAGCAGTTGACGTTGATTAAATCCACACATTCATCAATAAACGCAGCCTGTTGATTCAGAAATTAACAATGAGTGAGTTTTTATTCAAGACTTCAAACGATTCTATTGAAGAAACATCAATTCCATCAATAATCACAATGTCCATCCTCCTATAAAACTACGATAAACAATTTATCGGATGACAATACGAATGTTAAGCCTGGTCCAAATGACGTCCGGGTGGACATAAATTAACCTAAACAAATCATAGATTTGTATTAAAATTCTATTGAACGTTCTTAGTTCAGTCACAAGCCAAAACGGGCACGATTAATTGTTTTCGTAATAGGCCAGTCATTTTATGATTCTAGGTCGCAAAAAATAGCTCGGCTCTGGTTTTTTGGGATATTGTTAGGGTAGATACCAGAAGTGTACCACCAAGTTTGCAACTTCGAAAAACCTGTGCTAACCCTCAAAAAACTTAATTTTCGGATTTTTTTCATATTTTGGTTTGTAATTTCCAAAAGGTGCCTCCTGCAAGAAAGCCGTCTACTGGATTTTTAAAGCTAACAAAACCTTCTTTAATTTGAGTCCACCTTCAGTTTTGTAGGTGCAAATAATCCCAAAATACAGCCCTTTAAACATTGTTTTTTTGTAAAAAAGTTCGAAATTATAATTTTAGTCATCTTCCGAACTAAATCGCGCATTCTACGGAGAAAGTCTTGAGACACGAAGTTATTAACCAGTTACTTAGCTGTAAATAAGTCGGAACGAATGGAATTGGGCCATGGAGTCATAGGGCTGCCCCTGAAAATAAGTTTCTTCTAAGAAAATTGTTTTTCTTTATCTACCAATATTAACCAAACATCACCCAAGTGTGTTCCTGGTTAAGCCTCAAAAAATATCTAGGAAACGGTTGAAATCCGAACACTACGTCATAGGGCTGTCATACAAACCAACCGCTGGAAATTAGGTTCTTCTAAGAAAAACTTTTTTCTTTATGAACCAATCTTAACTAAACCTCACCCAAATGTGTTCCTAGTAAAGCCTCAAAACATATCTGGGAATGGATGGAATCGGAACATTACGTCATAGGGCTGTCATACAAACTTAGGTTCTTGTAAGAGCAATTTTTTTTTTTAATCTTAACCAAAATTCATCCAACTGTGTTCCTGGATTAGCCTCAACGCATCCAGGAACAGGTGGAATCGGAACACATCATAGAGGACGTCATATTACAATTTCTAACTTTTTAACAAAAAAAAAGCCGTATCTTGGGATCCTTTGTACCTACAAAGCTGAGGTTGCACTCAAATTAAAGAAGATTTTGTTAGCTTTAAAAGTGCAGTGGACGACTTTTTTGTAGGAAGTACCTTTTAAAAATTACAAACCAAAATATGAAAAAAGTCCGAAAATTTTGAGGTTTTTTGATGGTCAGAGATCTATCCTAGCAATATCCCAAAAAAAAACCAGAGCCGTGCTATTTTTTGCGACCTAACGCCTTATATTTCGGTTTATTGACTGTTATATAATATATCATCATCATCATTTTCAGCTTATTCTACCATATTTTTTATTATTATGGTGTAGCCTTCCCTATGTATTGATCTCCCATAGATTTCCAAGTAGTTCTATCTTGTGCAATGCGATTCCAGGTTGTACCGGCTAGCTTTCGGATATCATATCATATCATATCGGATATCATATAATATATGATGGGAACAATTAACCAATTTAATATGTCCGTCAAAAATACTACTTTTTAGACAATTTCCAGAGTATGGTCTGGTCCCCCTTTATAGGGGCCCAACTTTTCCGGCAGTTGGGGAGACTTGAGCCATTTTGAGGATTTTTGAAAAGGGCTTCTGTGCCATACACTTTGATCTGCTTTCAATAAATATGGATTGAATTTGAAAGCTAAAATTACGCACTATCTAATACAAAATAAATGACATCAATACATCCAATGAATAGCTTTTTATCAGCGATAAAGCAAAATGTGGCTCACCACCAACCAACCTTCCCTCTACATTTGAACATAATATTCCTTAAGGTTATCTGAAAACATTTAAAAAGTATGATTTCATGGATCACTTTTCATTTACAAATCTCCCTCCGAAATAAATTCCTGGGTTCCCCCTTGAACTGAAAAATAGAAAATGAAAGAAGTAGGATGAAAGATGGAAATTGATCATTGGAAAAATAAAAACGAAAAATGGATGATGGAAAATGCAAAAAGAAAAATTAAAATTCAATATTGAAAATTGAAAGCTGAAAATGAAAAGTTGAAAATTGCAATTTGCAAATTCAAAGTGGGACATTGATTATTGAACAGGAAACTGCATATGGCTGGCGGATTGAAGTGATATCATTTCCTTTTTGCAGCTAGTGAATTTTTTTTTTGGCGGTCACCTTTCCAACTTGTAGATTTTTTCGGGGAATCAAGATTTCAAGGTTCATGCCAAACACCAAATTACAAACAAAGCCCGCATTTTGGCTTCCAAGGCTCCGAACCAATTTTTAAAGCGCTTTTTCTGCTCTGATTGACACTCTTCCAAAACAGAAATTGTGAACCCTTCTATCACATGTTTCTGGCCTACAAAAACGTTCACTGGTTCGAATTCTCAAGAAGGTCCGAAATTCTGTGTACACAGCTCTTATTTTTTTATGTATCTATGTACTTTAATTTCCATTAATTTTAATTAATTTGAATTTTTTAGCTCATTCTAAAAATAGCCGAAAACTATCGGTTAATGTTCTGGATTGAGATGATAACCTAACCTCTCTGAACCACAATATGAAAAAACTCCCCACGACCCAGAAATGACCATAGTTTCCATTTGATATTTCAACGTACACTACAACAATAGAAAATTTAAGAATTGCGATTGGACTATTTCCGAACAAACCTTAGGAAAAAAAAAAACTTTCAAAAATTAGAAATTTCAGAAAATAGAACCACCTGATTTGCAAGTGATTCTAATTTCCGAGCGTCTAGTATCATAGAAAGTAAAATCGAATCTGAACTTCTTGAAATAACTCACGATAACAATCTGGCAACAATGATTCTTAAATTATTTAAACTTAATTTCGGAAACCGAAAAGCGGAACCCTTAAGTCGCATTCTAATTGCAGCTTTACAAATGTATTGTAAAATTCATTTAATATTGGCGCACAAATTCTTAACATTAAAGATGTGATTTTAATAAAAGCTTTCTTACCACACGCACTGTACACCATCTTCTTGGTGCCCGTTTAATACATTTTAAACTTTCCCAAGTGCAGCTTTTCTAGACTTTCCATTCAGAGTCTCCTCGTGCACTCATATAATGTCGTCATAAAATATGATCTGTACACAAAACATTATGTTGAAGCATTAAAAAAAAATTTTCTTCATAGAAAATGTACTTTTCTAAAATATGGGGCAATTTCTCAAGTGAGGTGATTTGTCATTTCAAGTTTCGTTCGATAGAACGACACACATAATAGTGCTATTAAAATAGTGACCGGATTAACGTGCCATTAATTCAATTTGGACAATGATGGATTTGTTGTTAGCCAAATAATGTAAGTTACAGTTTTCGATAAAATATTCTATATGGACACTTGGTAATATGCTTTTGCCCGCGAAGAATATTTATACGACCATAATGCACTCGAAGATACATTTTACAATCTGATACGATTGCACGGAATGTGTGCTACCGAATAAGTAAATAAGTAGTAAATTATATCTGTCATTGATTTAGCTACTATACGAAAGAAATTCGAAAAAAATGCTGAGTGCAACCACTAGTTCATTGAAAACTCGCTGTAATTTTCGTTTAATCGCTATAGGCTTATCTGTGTAATAAAAGTAGTGAAGCAGCAGAATAGGAAATGAAACTGCTATTGTATACACTAGAAATACAACTTTAAAAATGCATAAAATGTTTAATATTAACATTACATAGGTACTGCCAAAAAAATTGAATATGTACAATGTACTACATTAATAAAAAAAATCTAAATAATACACGAAATAGAAAACAAACATGAAGATGTATAAAATAAAAGATACGAAACGTCGTTAGAAATAAAAAATGTTTCAACGAAAGGAAAGAAAAAACCAAGCAGTTAAAAAGGAGGAATACAAACAAATTTTCACTATTCAGTTTTTTTTCGGTTAAAAATTAGTTTATTTGCGATCGAGACCTCCCGCAAGTTACAAATGAAAATATCCTTCTGAATAATGTAAAATTTACTCTTAGAAGAGTACATATTGTTAAATATTAATTACCTTGATTTCATGACCTAGTTTAGGGTCTATACAGTTCTCATCGTAACTATAGGCAAAACATTTGAGCAGGTATTTGAAAATTAAAAAAAAAATCTTCAAAAAAATATGTATCTAAGGATTCCAAATGTCCAATCCTAAAATAATTCAATTATTTTTTTTACTAAACGAATAGCTCATAAACAATGAATTTTATGAGCAAGCAATCAAAATTTCAAATCACTTGGGGATTTTTCTGTGAATCTATTACCACTGGGTTTGTTTACACAGGAGTCCCACTGTTTTTCAAGTGTATGCGCCACCTATTAAGCATATGTATGTATCTACCTGTAATGCCATACAATTTCAATATGTATGTATGTAAAAAACGTTCTGATTTCCGTCTGCCCTTATAAGAACTATCTGACCGAAACGGCAGATGCCCGCAAGAAAAGCATATTCACATTTTTCACAACTCATTTAAGCAGCAGAAAAAATCTTAAATTTGTTTTCCTAATTTGCAGTTTCAAGGAAAAAAACATAATAAATGAAGAAGCTTAATTTTTTCAATATATATGTAGTTTCAATGGACACAATTCAAGCGCAGTATTAGCTATCCAGTTCAAAAATTCAGCTTGTTCCACTTTGATGCGCGCGTCAAATATGAGCATAGGAAATTGATTTCCCGCAGTTTGAAGCCACCAAATGAGTTCATTAAATGGAAATTATTCGGTAAATATTTGTAATTCGTGGGTGGGTGCCATCGCGATACAAGAATTTTGGTATAGTAGAATAAGTAGAACGAGGCGAGTGATTCTTCACGCCATTTAAACGCTTTAATTAGTAAATTAATGCAATCGAAGTAGAAGTGGTTGGTGGATCGAGATTATTTTTATATTGCATAACTACGAGTAGTACATAGAATAGTAGAACATGTACTTAAGTATTCTGTTCTAAATAGATAAATGGGACTTTTATGAAATTTATTAGTGAAAATTCGCTTAAATTTTTTATCATTTATGCTTTTTTGTATGTTATAAATTTTGCGCAGTTTTTCATAAACATATGTATGTAGGGTCAACGTTTCTTCAGATTCCATTAATTTAATATTTTAAAAAAAATGATTTGTTGAGTTTGGAAGTGCGAGTTTCCTTTATCAAAATACGTGTCCAAACTCAATGTCATGCCGTTCGCGTTGATTCCTCGAATATGCGAAAATATCCAGTCTTCAATGAACAATATCAACTAGAACTCTCTGATCAGAATAATTAATGAAGTTGCTTGCATACAAAATATTTACATGTAAATTGGTGGTAGATTCGGTGTGTAAGGGTTTTACGATGTCATGCCAGCTCACCTTTACGATGCATATACATGTATACACGACTGATGATGAAATTTAGCAAATCATTGGCTGCAAATGCTTATTTATAGCTGTGCATAATTGAAAATCATTTCGTGGGATTGTATGCATTTTATTTCGATAAGGATAGTTCATTACCAGACCGCGAATCCCAGGAGTCTACCGGCATATTAAATTAGAGAGTATCAAGAGACGGGGAGCGTCTAGCCTGCGAAATAAAAAAAGGTAGAACGCGAACAAGCAAGATTACCGGACGAAACACGGTTTTGCCGGTTGACCGGGGTACAACCATCCGGGAAACTTTCAGAATTTTTTTTCTTACAAAAATATTCAGCACATCGAAATCTAGTGCATAAGCTATCAAACTATTCGATCGGTGCAATAACGATAAATTTGTAAATATGCAATAAACGGCATTTTTTTCGCTGAAAGAGCGACTAACCCGATTGTAGAATGCTCAAATTAATTAAATTATCCTTTCCCATTGCCTAATTGGAAAATGAAAATGGAAAAAGAAAAATAGAAGATGGAAAATAAAAAAAATAGAAACGAGACCGAGGCTAATTTCGGGCGCGGCCGAAATTTGGATACCCTTCGCTCTCCCCGGGCTAAAAGTTTTTTCTGGCGTTCCTATGACTTGTGTTCAATTCTCCCAGCTTCCATGCTTTTCCTTGAATTTTCACATAAGTGCCGGGGCGAAGATTTATTGGAGGAAGCGGGGGTTTCTTAGAAGAACCAAAAACGAAGTGTGTGTGTGTGTGGGGGGGGGGGGGGGTTGTACGGCAACCCTATGAACGCATGGCCTTCCTTAAATTTTTACGTATGTTTGTGGCATCAATTAAAACATATTTCTATGAGATTTGGTTGAAATTGGTGGACAAAGAACCTAATTTAGGGGTTGGGTTTATATGCCAGCCCCATGACCCCAATGGTCCAATTTAATTCATTTTTGCATATCTTTTGTAACATCAATAAAAATACATTTCCATGAGTTTCGGTTCAAATTTGTATGCAAATAAAAAGGTTTTTCTTAGTAAAATTTGATTTGGGGGAATCTCCATCTATTCATACATATGTTTTGTGTCATCAATAGAAACACATTTGTGTGAAGTTTTGTTGAAATTGGTGTATAAATAAAAAAAAAATTTCTTAGAACTTAATTTGGGGAGCTAGGTTTGTATGACAGCCCCATGACCCCATTGTCCGATTTGGTCCATTTTTACATATGTTTCGTGCTATCTCTAGAAACATATTTGCACGAAATTTGATTGCAATCGATGAGAAAATAATAAAGTTTTTCTTAGAAGAGCCTAATTTGGGGGACTAGGTTTGTATGGTAGCCCCACGACCCCATTGTCCGATTTGGTCGATTTTTACATATGTTGTGTGTCAGCAATGAAAACACATTTGTGTGAAATTTGATTGAAATTAGTGTATAAATAAAAAAGTTTTTCTAAGAAGCACCTAATTTTGGGGAGTAGGTTTGTATGGCAGCCCCACGACCTCCTTGTCGGATTTTACCGATTCAAACATACAAACTGCCTGCAACATAAAGAAGCCTTTGTGCAAAATTTCAGCTCCATAGCTTTTAAACTGACCGAGCAAAACGCGTCGCAACAGACAGACAGACAGACAGACGGACATCGTCCAATCAACTCAGCTCGTCACGCTGATCATATATATACATATTTTGTATGGTCGGAGATGCTTCCTTCAATGCGTTACAAACTTCATGACAAAGTTAATATACCCTTTTCGCTTAGTAAGCGAAGGGTATAAAAATACCGGCGTACAGAGGGCTGCGCCCGCAATACGAGGGATTTTAGAATTTTAATGCATAGTGGATATTTTTTGTAAATATATTTTAGATAAGAATTGTGCACAACATTAATGAAATGCTTCCTGTAAATCTATTTTTGGATTGGTATAAATAAACGCGTTCCAGAATGTTCCATCTTTAATTAGACCAATCCAAAAATAGATTTACTATTTACCCAGTTTGTAAAAAAGTACTCCAAGGAAATCTACAGGCATTTTTCGATTTCAGATTTCTGATGGCCTTTGAGCAAAAAAAAAACTCAGGCAAACGTAAGGATGGCTTGGCTTAACATATGAACTGAATTATTAGCTGTAAATCTACTGTTACTGTTTTTTTTAATCAAGGAAAAGCAACTTATAAGTAGAGGTACGGAGATTTCGCAAATAAAAAACAGGAATTTCGCATAAACTAATTTTGAATATTAGAAATTTCGCTGAAATTCGCATTAAAACATAATTTTGTACATTTTGTTGGAGTTCGACTTAAATTCTAAAGATTTACAGTGTAACGAATGTTCAAAACTCACTACTGCAAAAAAAAAACGTCGCTCGTTTACATTTGAAAGAAATTTGCAATTATAATAAGCAAATAATCGACTATGAGGTAGTGTAGCTGATAACTGAATCAAACTACACTGTAAGAACAAGGTTGAATTTTACATCGAAAACTAGTTGAATTTTACACCTTTTTTGGCGCAAAATAACAGTAAACGTTTATTTTTCAACAAAATTTCTAGTAAACCCATAAAATAGTGTAATATTACACAGATCTTTTAATATTACTCTATTTTGCTGTAATTTTACACCACATTTGGTGTGAAGATGTGTCATTACTTTATTTTCATGTAATATTACGATTTTGGTGTAAAAAATTACACCTACATTTGTGTAAAACTGAGTTTGTTACAATACTTTTGACATTACGAGTATTGCATTTTCCTGTATCTCACAAGTGGCTTGTTCTGTGTGCAGTTAGTCTGTTCCGTCCGAAGTGCGCTCGTGTGAGCATATTATTGTTGTTGTTGTTGTGTTTTTTGCTCGTGAACCGAATGGGGTGTGGCAGCTCTTGGTCGTTGGAATAACGGGTAGCTACAGGACGATTTACTTCGAAGAACCGGCGGCCGAAAACATCATAAACCCGGATGTAAATTTACATTTTTTCCAGTGCAAATTTGCTTATTTCTGATTTATATTTACATAAGTCTAAGAGTAAGTTTACTTATTTATGTGTGCAAATTTACTTATTACCGTTTGTAGATTTACACCAATTTTGTAGTAAATATTTACATCGTAAAGCGTAAAATTACTCTCGTTCATATCGTGGTGTAAATTTACTACTATAATAGAAGGAAAAAAAGTTTCCTCCTATTATTGGAGTAAAATTTTTTAGAGTGTAGGTATACGACTTCAGTTGTCGAGAAATGTTTTTCACAAAACATACGACAAAATCTACAACGCGTCTCAAGGACTTACGGTAAAAAGAGAAACTGCTGAGACAGAGGCACGCTAGTATTGTTTCGCTTTTCTATGCTCAGTTCACTTCAATTTTGGCGTTGGGTCGAATCACGAGAAACGCTACAGAAAAATTGCAGAAAACAAAATTTATCCATCCAACCTCTGACTAAACAGCTTGCTCGGTGTTTGGCAAGCCCGCCATTGCATTTAGAAATTTCTCTACTTCATTAAAGGGAATCTTTTGGAAAAAAAATCAATCTAAGATAAAGATTTATCTTCCATAATTCATTTGTTGGGGAAAAATTTACTTTTCGTAGAAAAAGTACAAACTAGAACATTTCGCATCAATTCGCAAAAATGACCAATTTTCGCCGAAATTCGCATCTATTTCGTAAAAACGAAATTTCCGTACCTCTACTTATAAGACATGATTCCATTGTGTCCCCTGACATAAGAGCCCACGCAAACTTTCCTATGAGTATTGAACAAAAATACTTTTGCAGCTATTCAGGGACACCCTGTTAACTTGGTCCTACAAACTTCAAAAATATTTGTGGCAAGCACTATTACCATTCTATGCATATGCACCAAATTTCATGTTCATTGTTTCATCAAGTTAAAAGATATGCATTGAAGAAATGCTTGAGAGGCTTCCCTTGCATTGTGAAAGGCCCTTACTAAATACTAACTTGGCTATATTTCCGGTTTGGATACAGATATTCGAATGCAAATTCGTAGACATATTCCCTATGTAATTTTCTAAAAACCCTTAGCAGAATTTTCAAATTTGGAAACCTAAAAGGGGCTACACTCGAACAAATTGAAATTTTACAAATTTACTGTTATTTACTTTTCCTTAGCAAAAGTCAACAGTCTTAATATTTAACGTATATAAGGTCGTACTGACCAATCTTTGTGCAAAGTTTCATATCGAACTCTATAACGGTTTAGAAAAACGGAGGTCGAAAAGGAAGTTTAACTTTAAACGCCAATAACTTTTTTACTCGTTACTCGAAACTTGGAAATTTGAACTGATATGAGATGTACTCGTTTAGATCTTTGATCTAAATATCCATACGTTAATCTCCGATAAAAACTAAAAGCGTCGACTTTTTTCGAACGTTCGGGACACCCTGTTATCTTCTTCCTACCAACTTCTAAGGTATTTGTGCCAAAGACTGTAATCATTCTACACATTCCTATCAAATGTCATGACAATCGGTTGAGCCGTTCGCGAGTTTTTTAGTGAACAGACGGAAGGACGGACAAAATCGATTTCATAAGGGTTTTTTGAAAAAATTCTAAAAAACCCTAAAAATGCGAATGGAAAATAGAAGATGACGAAAGAAAAAAATGAAAAATTGAAAAAAATTTCGGAAATGTCACACGCGTCACGCGTCTAGAGCTTAGTGGGTGACGCTGCTGACCTTTTGACATGCAGGTCTAAGGTTCCAGTCCGATTGGAACGAAACTCGTTTCCTTGAATCTCCAATACCGTTTGACGAAATGTACAAATATTTAAAATTGCTTGCCGCTATTTACATATTACAGTCTAGTTTTTTGAGTTTTGTCAGTGTAGTAGTATTTGTTATACTAGTATTAGTATGTAAGTATTGGTAATAAGAAACTAGAATAAGTCACTTGTAATAAAGTAGTAGCTTTGACCACACGCGTTTCCATTACTAAATAATACAGTCAGCTCAATGGGTCTAATCTAGTGGTTCAAGAAAAGGTTACATTTCTTTCAAAACAGTTAGTTTGCGACATTAAAGTAAATGATAAGAAATGTACTTTTCGAGCCCTTCGATTTGAGTACCTACACGCCCCACTTCGGATGGAAAATAAAAAGGTCACATTTTTTAACCTCTTCGGGACACCCTGTTTTATTTTCGTCTTCTTTATGACACGATAGCCCGACGTCGGGCCTTGCCCGCCTGGATTGAAGACCTCCAATTGTCGCGGTCACGCGACCTTGTCCTTGTCCTCACATACAGAATGCTCCCATCGGGCTCTCGGTCGTCCACGCAATCTGGCTCCGTCCACTCGTTGCGCGTACATCACCTTTTTGGGCATGTGATCGTCGTTCATCCATTGTACATGTCCCTGTTGAATAATTTATTAATTAAAAAGATGATGTTTCTGCTTCAACGTTTATTATCCAACTCCTTTCTTAATAACCTATCTCGCCACCCCTCGCACCCTACACGCTTTCGAAATTCATTCACGGGTCGTCAGCTATTTTACTAACGCCCGCTTGCAATTTCATTGATGGCTAGCAATATTAATATGCAATTAATATTATCTAGGTCATAGCACAGGTCGGATGATGGTTTTATACACGTAGAGCTTCGTGTTCCTCTGCACCAGCTTCGAATTCATAATTGGGAGGACTGAAAAATAACACTTAATAGCTAGTTGTATCCGTCGATTTATCTTATCTGTTTCGTTGGCGTCCTTTGACAAATTGCAACCCAAGCTGATCTGCCGTCGAACGACCAGAAACTTTACTAGAAACTTTACTTGACCAGGTCTAAGGTCGCCTTGGTACTCGCCAATCATTTCTTCTGCATACGGATTAATTCTATTTTCTAGAATCTTAGATAAAATCTTATAAGTCGTACAAACTAATGGGATGACTCTGTAGTTCTCACATTTTAACTTATCCCCTTTTTTGTGGATTGGGCAAATGATACTTTTACGCCAATCTTCCGGGATTATTTCGTCGTTCCATACTTTAACGATTAGTGTGTGTATAGCCTTAACAAGGCTCTCCCCACCATTCTTCAGCAGTTCAACTGGAATATTTTAGTGATTGCATGGCGAGATCAACTTCTTCTACTGTTGGGGGTTGAACGGGAGGGCCTGTTTCAGCCATCAGCTCCAGCTGCGCGGGGTTGTTCCGTTGAACATTGAGCAGCTCTTCAAAATGTGAGGCCCAGCGTTTATCAACGCTATCGGTGGCTCTACACGGTTAAAAAATCTGTTGTATTTTTTATATCAACTGATGTAATAAATAAAGCTCATGCATACATTTTTTAGTATGAATTGTAATAAACAGCAATGTATAAATTTTGTTTATACTCGTATGAATTTTTATAAAATTTATCCGAAATTTGTATTAAAATATTGAGTTAGAGATGTTTGTATAAAAATTATACGAAGCTGTTACAAAATTAATCCTAAAATACTAATGAAAATTATGCAGCATTTATATGAATCTTTTGTGAGAATGTGTTATTGATTTTATACTATAAATTACAACTTTGCATACCAATCGAGAATTTGTTTTAACATTGAACTGATAAATTTTTTTTATACCAAAGTGAGGTAAAGTTTATCTTAAAATTGTACATTTCTAAAAAATTTCATTGCATTTGCATTTGGTAAGGTGGACTCCGTGCGTCGCTGCGGCTCACTTGGTTGAGTGAGCATCGTAAAGTGCTTGCTAGTAATCTATTGGTTCGGAGATCGAATCTCGGCGTGGTCAAAAATTTCTGTACATGTGCGGATAGGAAATATATAGTGCCTGCAACATTATGTCCCACAAGGGGTTTTCTGCAGGCATACATTATCCTTCAGATATAAATGAATGCCTTTTTTTTAATTTTAAATAAAACAGTTTATAGTTTTATCATATATCTGGATGCATACTTTTTACACCTTATTCGGATTATCTTTATATTGTTAGGTTATAAAAATATTTTATACGCGATTAGCATGAACTGTATAGCTTCAACTGATAACTTCGATTACTAAAGAGGCTTGGTATAATTTTTATACAGAAAGTCTATGGAACTATATGTAGACCAAAATTTATAATTTTTATACCATTTTTTTAACCGTGTAGTTGCGCGTTCGGTCCATTATGGCGATATGCTTCGTTTTTCGCATCTACCGAATTTTGACATTCTTCGTCTGTGTTTGTTTTATTTTGGTCTACGAATTTCTAAGGAGGTTTTCACACTTACGGCCAGATTACGTAATGTGTACAAATTACTTAACCTTCAAGCGGGCGTGCATCAATTCGTTACATAACCGGGCGCGCGGCGGTAATTTACCACCCTCGTCTTTCCCCCTCCATTTGCGCTCAACCGTACAACTTCCATTTTTATAATTACGGTAAATTGAAAGAAGAGCATGTCCCAAATAAGTTATCATCACAAAAACTATTATCTGGGGAGCAATAAAACAAGCTCTGCAGTTTTAGCGAAGCACGTCACTTCAGTGATATTACACAGAGCATACACATTTTCAGCAACACTATATAGCAATATTTACCATCCCCGAATGTTTGATGACCGCTGGAAAGGTATGGAAGGTAAAATTTACTCAACATTTTATTGTATCTTATGTATAACAGTATGACTTAAGAATACATACTTCTCCCACCTCAATCCGGCCAACGGGAGAAAAGCTATGCGTGTTTATATGATCAGGGCGGTAAATTACCGCCCGCGCGCCCGCTTGAAGGTTAATTTGAGCTGTCAAATTCCATACATTTTAAAATCACTACACCGCAGATTACGTAATCTGGCCAGATTAAGTACAAGTGTGGAAAACCCTAAGAGGTATTCGGAAAATTTTTAAATTTCAAAAAAAGTTATCATTCTACAGATTCCTACCAAAATTTCATAAAAATCGGTTTTGATTTGGACGATTTTTTTTTAGTGAGCAGACGGACAAAATCAAAATAATAAGGGTTCTTTGGAATAAAATCTACAAAACCATAAAATTAAAATTTTTCCATAACAATATCTTTACGAAAATCAAATAAAGAGGTTGTCGGTTTTTCTTTTAAATTTCCCCTCGAAACTTTATTCTTCAACTTCACACGCACCAATAGTAACGAACTCCGTATATTATCCAAAGGTGACACAACAACTTGAACTTACAAACTCGTGACATCATTTCTTCAGTTTATAAACAAATCATGACATCGTGTCTGCGTGACATTCGGATATAGCCCTACTTTTAGGCTCCCAATCTTTCATGTAAACATCCTCCTCTTTTTAACTTTTAAGCATATAAGCCACAAGCTGCAATAATATCTCGTGTCGATATTTCACTCATCCGAGGATTTTCTTCGACTTATTTAAAAGAAGTTCCCGCGCGCAGAATGCGGTAAAGTATTTTATTGGACCCCCGGTCGACCCACATAATCGCCTTAATCGAATTAAAATGTGGTCGATATCGGAAGCGGGGTGTAATGTATGATGTTGGAGTCGAGTGGCGTGTAATTGAAACTCCCAATAACGCGTCTATGCATGGTATGCATACACCGGACGATTGTGTGCATATGGCATTAGCGCACATGGCGTTTATCGTTATGTGAACTTTTTCGACTTAGTGTACTTGTTAATAAAATCCAAAGATTGGGAAGTGCATTTATTGCGGCTGTCGAGATAGGAAGCTATTTTAAGGGGGACCGATGAGGCAAAAACTTTTGGTCTTCTCCTATTAAGTTTTCACTTAAGCAACTTGCGATATTATTTATTCGATATTCGCCATTTCAAACATATATTTGGATTAAAGGGGCCCAGGACAAAAATTCCTTTAATATTTGCTGGTTTTCAGTAGACACGAAAAATCAGTTAAAGTCTACACAAAGCTACTCCATTATCGCAAACTCTCAAGATTTGTTTCTTCTGTTTTGACACCTAATTAATTATGCTTATGCTCATCTCATTTTCAACGACGACTGACCCTAAATTACCACCTTAAAAGTCAATCACTAGGCTATACTTATATAGGACATTCACTCTAGTGATCAATCATCAGATATTACACTCTCTACGCTCTACGGAGTGTCATTAATCATGGCAATGTCGCTAGCTCGTTGCAACACTTTTATCTAAACATTGAACCCTTTCTGATAACATTTCTACATTCAGGAAGCGGCTTAACTCATCAAAATGCCAGCCAGTCGTTAAATGTACACTTGGGTATCGGTTCTAGAGAAAATCTAATGGCGATATGCTAGCATTGTATATAAATGGAATAAGATTGAAATTCGGAACGAACTTATGTACAAAGTGACAAATCTTTCAGATTTGACAAATTTACAGATGGTTTACCATTGGAAATTAGTTTTGAAAATTATAAGTGGCGAGCAGTGTTGCCAATTTAGCCGTTTTCCGGCCAAATTTAGCCGGAAACCGTGCGGTTTAGCCGGAAGAAATTTATAATTCCGGCCGGCCGGATTTTTAGCCGGAATTGATTTTCTTCGGCCGTTTCTCCGGCTAAAATTATTTTATGAATTTGTTTTACTTTGAAACTAGAATCAAGTTTTCAATATTCACCAACGAAAAAATTAATCGCCGTGAAATTATTTCTACATACACTTATTATCGTGTATTAGGGTACTATGTCCACCTAGAGGAAAATTTGCATTTATGTCTCCTGGGAAAAACTTGCCGCGGAGACTAGCCTTTTTTCAATAAATTTAGGGTAATGGGTTTCACGTAAACTGACGTTGTTGGTACCTAGTCTAAGCATGTAATTTACTAACCACCAATATGCTGAATAATTTGCAAAATGGAAGACAGTTTAAATTAAATTTAAATGTGTATATATTTCGGGGGCAACTTACCCCCTTCTTCAGCACAAAAGCTAAATGCTGAAGAAGGGGGTAAATATATACTCACTTAAATCTAATTTTTGTAGTTTACTGGGCAAGCTACTTGCACAACGTCTGACGATTCATAGGAACTACACATTTTCGTAGATGCATTACAATTTGTTGTTGGGTTTGTAGCAGCATATTTACCAAAAATCTATACCATTTCCCGGCCAAGCTCATAATTTTGGAACATCAATTTCGTATCTTTGGAGCATCAAATTCGTATCTTTGGAGCATCAACAATGGAACGTCAATTTTGTAACTATGAAAAATAAAATAAAATTTGGAAGGCTCAAATTCGAAAATGAATAACAAGCTTGACACACATATTTTCGAATGACGCCAATTTATCATCATTAGCACGAGTTCCAAATTACGCATTTGGACCATCATTTGCTCAATAATGACTGGGGACGCCATTTGTTGTAAAATTCCAGAACAAGAATGTTTACAAAAATATTAAATTTGTTATCAATATTTACACATTTTTATTCAAATTCTTTAAGAAAAGTGTGTCCTCAAATTATTGAACTGAATATTCATCAAAATTTCGCAATTGTGAGGGATATTTTCTCCATTTACACAAACGCCAAAAGTAAATAACGAATTCCAAGGACGAAAGCATACATATGTGTCCCACCAATTTCGAACTTTCATCATAATGATGGATTATCTTAATGATGATTTGGATATGTCTTGGGCCTAAGATGGTTAAATTTCAATCAAAATATAAGATTTTTCAGGTGCGATGATAGCAGGATATCCATACATAAATGCGGTTGCCGTTGCCCATAGTTACGCATTGGATGTTCCTCTTACGAATTTTATGTTCCACAATTTTGAACCTAATGTGGTTATGGACTTAACCGAGAAATTGTACCTATACAACAATTTTGACTAGTTGAGCTATCTCCGAACAATGTAAATTTTGACTGTAATGCCAGCGATTGGAGCTAAAACTAAGAAATCTGCCTAAAGCATAGTTTACTGGTAGTACTCCAGAAAAGAAATAAAATTACTAAAATCAGTTTTTTACTATATTTTTTCGTAATGTGACTGTTTTGTATGATTTAGCCGGTTTTTTTGGCCGTTTTTCTCGCTTAAATTTATTTAGCCGGATTTTTAGCCGTTTTTGAAAAAACTATAGCCGGTTTTCCGGCTAAATTTAGCCGTTTTCTAAATTTCCAGTTGGCAACACTGGTGGCGAGTATACAGAGATGATGATAATGTATTGGGGTGGTGATACTGGACTCGCTGAAGTATATTCAGTCACTCCTCGGCTTGCGTAAGCATTTCGTTCCAAAAATCTATACGTAAGTCGAAATTTTACGTAACTCGAAATGTTTCTAATACACATATCATTCTTATTATTATTATGTATTTCTTATACCAAAAAATTTAACAAAATTTTTGAATTTTTTTTCTTTTTTCTCAAATCTCTTTTCAGGACTTCTTTTCGCATAAGCTGGGAGTTTCCCTTTAAAAATTATTGTTAATATTTAAGAATTTTTAACTTTCATTATTCTACATTGTTAAAAACACTCGAAATTCGATATAATCACTATAGTTTTAAATATAAACAAATTGTTGAATCAAATTTTTTTTTAAATGTTCGGCTTTTTTAACTTAAACCTGCCTCATAATAGCGCAAAAACAAACTATTTTTATCAAATTGTTGGTTGTCTCATGTTTACTGTGAAAAATTTCTTGATTTTTTTTTAGTAGCGATGCTCAATGTATTGTATAGATATACAATTAAGAATCCGAAGAATGTAACTGCAATTGAAGACTATCAAATGACGCTATCCAGATTTTTGAATTGAAACGCAAACCTTTAAATATTTCCCTTCATACAGAATTGAACTTACGCCACTTTCAAAATAAGCGTTCAAATTCGCGTATTTATTAGTATTCCAAAAAATAAAATACGGGACAAATAAATGCGTGAAATATATACACTGCGCGACAATTGCTTAGGTTCACTCATATTTAACTATGTATTAAATATCACAAACAAAATGAATGGACTGAATCCCCACAGGACATTTTCCTTAAATTACAGTAATTTATTTCATTCAAAGAGTAAATTTCCAGTGCGACAATTGCTTAGGTTCAGGTTCGATTTTACTGTTTTACATAATAGTGTAGTGTAGTAACTAGGTGATTTTAGATTGCAAAGTGTGGTGGATAACATTTTTTTTTTGTTTCTTATGTCTTTTGGGGTGCTGAGCTCGAATCCGGAGCTTCCCACCAAAATTTCGTTGCGGAACAGGGTCAAAACCGCGAAAAAACCCAAAATTTTCGGAGTTTTCCCGTTATTTTGTTTATAACTCCGAAAGTGTACATTTCCCCGAAAACCTGTCCATGAAAGTATTAGAGAAAACATAATTGCGGGTCTAACGCGCCGGCGCCATTAATCATTAAAATGTGTTAAGCGGTATTGCTACAATTGATAGTCATGTTTTTGGCGTTTTTTGCCATTTTTATACCGTTTAGCAACGAAAAATTGGTGGGAAGTTACGTATTCAGGTTCTGCACCCCAAAATACATAATGTACAAGAAAAATGCAACTGTTGCGACCAAAAATAAAAAACCGTTCAATCTCAAAATTTTATTCATAATATGGCACTATGTTAAAGATGGCAAATTTAAATTATCAATTGTAGTAGTGCCACTCAACGGATTTGTAGTGTTTATGTCTCTTTGGACGCGCAATTATGTGCTCTCTGAAATATTAATGGAGAGTTTTTCCCAGAAATAAATAGTTTCAGAGTTAGAGGCCAAATAACGGAAAACAGCAAAAATTTTAGGGTTTTTCGCAATTTTGATCCTGTTTCGCTGCGAAATATTGATGGGAAGCTCCTGATTCGTGCTCAGCACCCCAAAAAACATAAGAAACAAAAAAAAAATTGTCTCCACCACATTTTGCAATCTGATGTACTATAGGATTATCACCTGGATACTACACTATAATGTTTTCGCTGAAAAATATTTCGGAAAAGTATGAAATAGGATAAATACGACAAAACAAAAGCATTTTTTATAATGTAATAGTGTGTATTTCCGCCATTTTTATTTATAATTTCATAAAGCCTTCGAGGCAGGTAATCGTATAATGAATGAGGCACGGATATCGGTATTTCAGACCAAGCTCTCTTAATTCCATGAATTACCTCTTCTTTAGAGTCGTATTCTTTACCACTACTGTAAACCTCCCATTAAAATTAAAATCGTTTTTGTAGATATACTGGAAGCGTTTTTAAGGAGACATATTTTGAGGTGGTATTAGTACAAACATGTTTCTTTCTTATTTTCATCTTTTTTGGCTTCTCTTCTTTCATTGCGTATCCGTACAGAAAGTTTAATCGAATTTTCCGATTCCAATATCTTTGGGGAAATATTTGGTGCTTTGTTGGTAGATTTTACCCCGATATTAGTCTGCAGATTTGGGGACATAGATAGAAAGAAATAGGGATTTTTCAGGCGCAAAAATAATTTCCTTCGAAATTTTCCGTAAATATCTCAATTAAATTTATTTAGAAACACGTTCGTAAGTCGCTAATACTTAGTTCTTACTATTACAAAGGAAATAAAACAAATTTGAATTTCCTAGAATTAAATTTCAGTTGATTAGGTGATGTTATAAGATGTGATAAAATTAGGCATATCAATTTCCGAACTTCAGGGCTTTTTAAAGCAAAATCTCAGAAAATTTTATCGTTGATCGTACAAATTGAAATTTAATAACATTATTACATCATAAATAAGAGAATTTTAAGAGAATTTAATATTTTCAGCTTTCACCTCAAGACAAAAATGGGGGGAAAAACTATAGGTCTGGCCAGACCTATTGGGTATCAAAAAGCACTATAAATTGAAAATCATCAAAAACATACTCAAAACTTCAACCGATGTTTTCAAATTTTTGCAAAATAGTTCTTAACATATTATTCTAGGATATGAAGAAATATGAAGTCGCTGCGATTTCATCTTCTATACTTTTTTGACCAAAATATAGTGCCAAAGGTCTGGCCAGACCTTTGTGCCGACAGAAGGGTTAATGCCAGGGGAGATGGGCACCCAGTCTAACAAAGTCACATTTTCCTCCTCAATAAATGATTTAACCACCCTCGCTGCATGAATTGGGGCAAGATCATGTTGCAATATCCAAGGATCGCCTCCGTACATGACATTTATCCATTGAGTAAGTATGGAGGCGCAGTGCCCATATATTCCTATGGTAGCTTGGCGATAGAATTCCTATACATGCGCAACTGCATACACACTGCGTCGCAACACCCGCACGATCCACAATCCAAAATAAGCATGTTTACATTTGAGGGGACAATATGTCAAATGCTCGTTTAAAACCGGTCTGGTTCAATTAGAATGTTTACGTTTTAGAAAACAATATTTCAAACTTCCATACAAAATCCAGTTTAGCAACTTTATCGCTGCACTTCACTTCACGTCTCCACTCCTCAACCGATTTCGTTCATCTCTCACGTAGTTTTTCGGTTCCTTATAACTCTCTGTTCTGATCATTTATCTTAGGGATTTCCTCTTCTAAGAGCTTTTTATAAGATGAACCCGTTTTGCGACCTCGTAGTCGTAGGATGACTAAGTCGATAGCTCTATGATATGATATGGCTCCCCATACCATAACGGAACCTATTCGGCAGTGATGGCGTCACAGGTACATAGGTTCCTTCCTAATATCATAATAACAGTAGGAAAACCCATCTGGACCGTCCACACAAAACCGTTTCTCATCCGTAAATACTACCTGCTCCATTGTGATGTCCAGTTCATGAATCTTGAGGCGAATTCAAGGCGCTGTAGGCGATGTTGCAGGGTTAAGGCTGGTTTTTTCTTTAACCGTAAACGTTTCAAACAAGATAAAGATCTAAGGACTCGTTGGATAGTCCTTACACTTGCTGATAACACCAAAATTTTCCCAAGCTTACGCGCAGTAAGGGGCGAATTCGAAGCTTCTCTTAAAAGACTTCGCCTTGATGTACCGGAAATAGCTTTTTTTCTGCCTCCAGCGTATCGTCGGCCATAATTTTCACTATCTCGTATAAAATTATTAACAACGTTGGAGCTCCGCTGAATCCGTATTGCAATTTGTCGGTTTGAATATCCTTCTTGCTTTAGTATGGAAATTGTCCCCTTTTCCTCGGCAGAAAATTTCTTTCCTTTCGACATTATCCACTATATGACTCACAGAGTACAACGCGAAAAAAAATGTTTCCACAAACACTTCTCACCACGACGAGACAACTTTTTAAAGTAAGTGAACCTATACAATAATTGTCGCAGTGGAAATTGCGATTTTCATTTTAAAAAATTTCGTTAGCTAGGAGAGTTGCTTGATAGAATTGCAATATTTACTAATATACCCGTTAATTTAGAGAGCATTATTTAAAAACTATTTCCGATCAGAGTACATAGAAATTATATAATTTTAAAGCAAAATATCCATGAACCTAAGCATTTGTCGCGCAGTGTATGTACACTGCTTGTCATCAGATTAGAACACCCTTCTAAGCTTTCAATAATTGCTCCAATTTTGTTGTTGTTGTCAATATGCAGTTATATTTTGTATTCTATTTTGTGCGTCTTGATGTATACTATCACTGGCGAAAAAAGCACGCAAGAGAATATTCCCGTTATGTCGATTTTGCTATTTGTTCTATTTCCGTTGGAAAAAATGCGTTTTATTTTTTGTCATCAGGATAGCACATGAAATTTCATTTTAGTCTATCTTCAACCTTTGATCACGTAGGATCATCAAATTTATTGTGTAAAGGTCTGGATAGACCTCGGGCGGAATGAAAATGAAATTTTTGTCCGCTGCGATTTTATCACTGAAAATGTATACTTACTGTCGTGGAATATGCCGCAAACACTGGGGAATTCCATAAGCTACAATCGGAGAATGGTTCCATAATTCTTCTAGACCATTTTATGTATGATTTTTCGATTCCCCGGTCATTAGATATTTTCCACGATGAAATGACGGTGAATCGAAAAATAATACATAAAATGGCCTAGAAGAATTTATGGAACCCTTCTCGGATTTTAGTTTATGGAGTACCCTAGCATTTGCCACATGTTCCACTACAGTAAGTATACATTTTAATTGATAAAATCCCAGCGGACAAAAATTTCACTCTCGAGGTCTATCGTGTGCTTAAGTCAAGTAATCCGTTAGCTTTAATATGGGTAAAGGAAAATCGCTATCGGTGGAAGAGAGAGGTAGAATTGAAGCTTACAAGGAGTCAGGGTTCTCAATTAGTGAAATTAAAAAAAAAAACAATAGAAGTCGAAAAGTTATTTCCGCATTTCTTCAGAGTAAGTCGGGTTATGGTAAAAATGGTAAAGGAGGCAATAATAAAGTTATTTCCGATACTGACAGGCGAGCAATTATGAGAGAAGCCTCCAACTCTCGCGATTCCATCTCAAGGATTATGGCAAATACTGGTGTTCAAGCGAGCTTATCCACGGTTTATCGAGTGATTAAGGATGCTTCTCATTTGAAAAGACTTAAGCTACAAAAAAAACCACAACTAAACCCGGTGCGAAAGGAAATACGATTAAATTTTGCACGTGAGCACGTGAGCACATGACCTGGAATAAAGAATGGCGGTACGTAGTGTTTTCAGATGAAAAAAAGTTTAATTTGGAAGGTCCTGATGGGTACAACTTCTACTTTCACGACCTTCGCAAGTAGGAACACCATTTAGATCGGCTTCATAGTCGGGTGGGGGGTGTAATGGTGTGGGGAGCCATATGCTACTATGGTACCTGCGAACTGCAATTTTTAAGATCAAATATGAACGCAAATAATTATAAAAATGTACTTCAAAATGCTTTCCCGCATTTCCAAAATTTATTTGGAAGTTTGTCATGGCATTTCCAACACGATAACGCTCCAATCCACACTGCCCGGGTGGTTAAATCATGGATTGAGGACCAAAATGTTGGTGTACTACAGTGGCCGCCCTACTCTCCCGACATTAATATAATTGAAAACGTCTGGGGATGGCTAGCTCGTAAAGTGTACGAGTCTGGGAAACAATATGCTACTGAAGAAGAACTCATCGAAGGCATCAAGCGCGCCTGGTCAACCATTTCTCTAAGCTACATCGGAAAATTGTACGATTCGCTTCCAAATCGTTTATACGAGGTCATTGTGAACAAAGGAGGATCGACACATTATTGAATTTATTGTAAAATGTTTAAATTAACAATTGTTTAAATTAAGAATTACGTTTATAGCTTAAAAGTTGAATAAAAGCATAGAAAAAGTCACATGTGCTAACCTGATGACAAAATTTAAATTGTTATTTTTTTGCCTCTTATTTGAAAAAAAATTTAAAAAAGATTAAAAAAAGCTAAAATAATACTTTTTGTTTTATTTGACTTAGAACTATTTTCGCTATTACCAATAATAATTTTAAAATTCTAGCTTTCTTAGTTTCGCTGTAATTCAACCTGAAACACTTAGTCGAGGGGGTGTGCTAATATGATGACGAGCAGTGTACCTTCATAATACGTTTTAAAAGCACGGTTAGGACGGCTTTAACTTCTGAACGCTGATATGTAACGCAATAGTTGACATGTATGCACGTATTAGAATTCGCAAAATGTGTTAAATGTACTTGAAGTTTTTTTTGGTGTAGACATTTGTGATATGATAATTGATTTTCGATGACTTTCACAAGAAACAAGATAACCAATTGGCAATTATATTTATGCAGCTTTTGCTCAACCTAATACTCTCATTTAAACATTGTTATAAAGAAATCAATGTAGTGAAAATCCTACACTTTTGTCGGTGCCATCTATTTTATCATCTCTGACTTATACAACAACATGGCCGACGACATCAACAACTGAATTCATACATCGCGCTACTTATTTTTAATATTACGGATATGTACACACTGCCTATTGGCAAACATCATCATCATTTAGCTGGCGACCGACAGTGCACGCAATTTCATCCTTGCCGATAAATAGCCAAACAATGTAGGCAGCTTAGGATGTCGTCGACATTACCGTCCTCGCGCTCGATTCGACACGATCGATTTCGCAACAAGAAACCCTTTTATTCGCACCATGATTAACCGCACTATCATGTTAAGGAGTAATAAAACCCATGATGGACACGGACCTTACCACAGTAATGTAAATCCTACCAAATCATGCAATCAAGTGGACGGATGAGATACTGTCGATTTGGTCGGCCCATGCCCACTTTTTTGTCCAGTAATTGTGGTGCTCTCGGCTAAGCTAAGAGACGGCAACAAGATTAAAAGTGCCATAACTGCACGCACCTTGTCATCATCATCCCACCTTGAATAGGGTCGTCATCGTTGTCGGTGAAGAAAATTGAACTAAGCCATGCGATATCCTCTTGGATTTTCTGTTCTCGGTAGGCTCTGTAGGTATAACAGAAGGGATATTGCTTAGAATCAGTGCGAAGCAAATAATGATTTTACGAGACTTGAATTTAACCCTTCGGAGAAAACATATGTTTTGGCCGATTGAAATTTATTCCAAAATCAATAGTTTAAAATGGCTATTACATATTTGTTTCCTTTATAAGTATACTTACGTAATTTATGAAAATAAATATATTTACTGTTTACAGACCGCTGTGCAAGTATGTAGCGTACGCTAAGTGCCGTATTGGAATGGCGCTCGGCGATATACCTTATAACACGCTGCCACCCCCAAGTCAAAAAAGAAGAAATGTTCCTTGGTATCTTTTGGTTTTGACATAAAAGAAATCTTACAAAAAATCATTCCATTCAGTCCAACACCGTGCGTCTTACCGGGGTTAATTTCCACCTCATAGCACCTCCCTGTGACGAGAAACACGTCGAGTTTGGGATTTTCACAGAATTACAAATGAATATAATTTTCACATTGGCAAGGGTTTTGCCGACACTGTCAGAACTCTGGGTGATTTATAGTCAATAATTAACGAAGTGCCCGTATTCATACCATTGAACGCCATCCGACCCGAGCCAACGCATGAACTCTATTCTCAACGTTACGCCCCCACGCTCACGTTTTCGTCTTTTCATTTGCAGAATCTCCCTGCTAAAATAATTTCGGCTAATTAATTACAGGGATTTTGGATTTCTTCATAACCGAATTCAGTCATGGGGCCCCTCATGCTCATTTATTCCATTCCATTCCCGGTGGTGTTTGCGGCTTCCGTATTATAGGTGTGCTTTTCATACACGGAGGTGCTAAATCATTGTCGGATAATTTAACATGTCTATTTTGCAAAACAGGCTGGCAAGATTCGCGGTGCATATTGAAAATTGAGTTTCAGGCTTATCTCTATGTGGCAGTTGTTGGTTTTGTGCTAAGTGTGAATGATATGGTTTTTGAGGTGGCTAGTGGCCATCTGAGATTAAATTCGCAATCCTAATTTGAGGAGTGTTTTAGGTGAATACCTAGCCTACTAAGAGAGTATCAAAATGTTCCATTAACATCTTATTATTTCAGTGGCTACTTACTTCATATAAAATTGAAATGGTATTTCTCTTCCGCAATATTGTTTGCTCGTTCTTTCCAGAATAATATTGTTCGTTTACATTGAGCCCATGCCATAGTAGAATTTATGATCTATTATTTATTTGATTCACTACTCGTTTAAGACATTTCAAAAGAATCATTAAAAGACATTGAGAGAACTATGCCATTCAAAATTTCACCTAATATGGTTCTAAGCATTTCAATGAAAACTCTTGGGCTCTTGAGGAAGCTGCGCGCTTCAATGGGTACTTTCGCCCGAACATTTATGTTTTCACAGGAACAAAACTATGAATCACAACAATAGTGAACAATCATAGAGACGCGGTGTCATACCGTTCCTTGTAGTTAAACACAAAGGGGTGCATTATATTCCCCGAAGACAATAACTCGCTTTTGATTTATTAAAGTGGCACGACACAGCACACGGCTATAGGCGATAGGAGTCTTTCGTCTTATATGACTACATCTACATGCCATGTTTGCTCCTTGTTCCCGGAATATTTAGTGTGGCGAGGAAGTAGCCTAACGTAGATTATACAGACTAAACATGTGGCCAGCGAAATTCAACTTTAGTTTTAGGAAGATCGAAGATGCAACCACAACCAGGCTGGAATATGATATACGATGGTTAAGGTGTTATTATTTCACATCAAGATTGTACCATGGGATTTAAATTTATGGTTCATATTCAAATGCCGGAATATTGTTGTAATCTGATAGCATGGTTCTATGGATAGTTGGGCTAGACGCTGCACGGCTAGAATTAAGAAAGGAGAATACGTACATATATGTATTATAATAGAAAAAAAGCGAAGAATTGAAAAGATAAATGCTAGTAGTATTTTTGATTATACATTTTGAGGTTTTGATCTTCCTGTGAACTCCCTAAATCACGGGCAATACTTCCCCGCACTATCCGAGTATCCCCTGTGGTGGGGGAAGAATAAACCACAGTGTTCCTGGCTCTGGAACTCTAGAAAGTGTCGACTTACAGTTTTATAGTTTATCCTCATACGGAGATATCCTAGTCCCCGTATAAGCAAGAACTTAGACAGGAATGCGAGTAAACAGTAAACTCTGCTCGATGTGTCGTAGACATTGGATCACTTATTCGCGAATAAGAGTAGAACTCGGATCCAATCCTTTTCCCCCGTTCACGAATATCTGATCAAATAAGTACGAAACGACTCAAAAAATCATCCTAAATCCCCGGGGTCTTAAGCGACCCGTGCTCGTCGAGAGAAGATATCTATGGAAGCAAAGGACATCATTAACGGAGCGGCCGACTCCGTGATGGTGATCTCCGGTGCTATCTAGTCAAGTTCCAAATTTCTCCTTTGCAACAACCGCTGACCGTCTTATCAAAAGTGCGGATAAACAGAAACGAGCGGCCGAAGTCGACATGTGCAATAAATTGAACGAACTTATCATCAACCTCTTCGAATTCATGGAGTGAATGCCCAACATACATTGTGCTGTTAAACAGAGGGCAAGAAATATACGAATTATGTATAATCAGGCCAAAGAGCAACTTAGTCTTAGGAGAGCGGAAGGAAGTTCAATCCTCTCCCAAAGCACCTAATATCAAAGCTTAGCACCTTAGCAGCCAAAACGTAGAGATGCGACGTGGAAGATGCTGCCTCCCAACAAATTCCGAAAAGGAAAAATGAGCAGTCCCCAAAGAAGAGAGTCCATAAGCCCCAAGAAGAAGAGGCTGCAAAACCAAACCCTTCTTCGAAGGAAACAGATTCTTGAACGAGAGCCGAACCCATGAAACGGGCACAATAAGAGAGAAAGAGAAAATGTTAAATTGAAAAGAAGACCCGACGCAACGCTATGGTCACATCGCAGTCCGGTGAAATGACCTGCGAATATTCTGAAAAGAATAAAATCCGAACCGAAGCTGAAGGAAATAGGCGAGAATTACACTCGGATTCGGCACACACAGAAGGACGAACCGTTATTCCAACTGAAACCCAGAGTGAGGACTCAATTCAATTCAATGGAAGTTCATTGTTACCAATATACTCGGACTGAAGGCTGTTATAATCCGCCACGGTGGAACGACTCTGCATTCGGGGTATTTCTAGATGTCCTAGTGCAGTATGTTTTTGGACAGAAGTCTATACTATTTACTTTTAATATAAATTCTGAACAAGTCCAATGCACAGATTTGCCTTGCTAATAGTCCAAATACTCGTATACCCACACCCAGAAAATTGTCCAGCCATGTGTCAATCCTGGGTAGAAAAAGCACAAATATTTGTTAATGAAGCCCATGTTTTTGGAACTTTTGGACATTTTTGAAAAGTAAGTGACGTGAGTTTCGACGAAAGTTCGGTTGTCTCCATGATAGCTACCAGATTTATTTTTGTTGTGGAATTGAAGAGGCAAACGCAACGCAAATGGTTACTGAAAATTGGATTTTCACAAAAAAAGTCATTCTAACACAAAAGATCTATGTTTGGCTCATAATGTCCAATTCTATCCTGGAGCTATCCATGCCTAAGAGAGTGACGGTGGTTGGATTCGCGGATACAATTGCGGCTTTCACCTTCGCCGAGGACCCAGAGTGCGTCGAAATGTTCGTTAGCAAGGCGATAATAACCTACAACCATTAAACTATAGCTGGAATCAGTGGGATTGGAACTTGTGGAGCATAAAATGGAAGCCGTTCTAATAAGTAAGTGCAGAAGGAAGGGAAGGCAGCACACAGCAAGAAACAGCGACAGCGCACACTCTAATCCCCGACATATAGCGATGGGTAAATAGAAAACATGTGGAAGTGAATTACTACGCTGCCAATTTATTACGGACGACGGAAGATATCGGAGGTATTTGCATCGTTTCAAACTAGACGATTTGCCAGAGTGCCCCACCCCAAGTGCAAGGGACTGGTGAGGCACGTGTGTTCTAACCGCGCAAGGTTTGCAGCCTAACGGGGCCGAATTGGATCTGGACAACAACATAAGTCTCGCCAACTTGTAAAACACTTAAAAAACAACTTTATTGCAGTAATGACCAGGGCCGGATTTCCCACATGGGCAACCAGGGGCGCCTCATTTTCGAAACATGCTACTGTTTTAAATTCTGTGAAAGATGCATTTTGAAAACTCATAGAGTTCATTTTAATTTATACTAGTTACGTGTATTCCCTTCGGAAAATGTAAAATGGCGTCAAGCAAGGACCACCATATACATAGTATAATCATTACGTGATTTGAAATTGCAAAATGGGTTGGAGAAATTTTTTTTACTTAGATTTTTTGGGGTGCTGATCACGAGTCCTGAGCTTCCCTGTAAAATTTCGTTGTGGAACAGGATTAAAATCGCAAAAAACTTAAACAATAATGACTGTCAATTGTAGCGATACCGCTTAAAGGATTTTGAAAATTTATGTGTTTGATGCGCAGAAGCGTTTCTCTAGAATCTTCATGGTCAGCTTTAGGGGGGAGGGGTTTATCAAATTTTTCCGTAGCATGTATCCATCGAATAAGTGTTTCAATTGTAATTTGCCAATTTTCGTTCAGAGTAAAATTTAAAATTCCACAGCAAAAAAAAAAAATTATAAAAATCAGTGCACGAATGGGTGCTTGCATTTTCGATTTTTTTTTCACCGTAACAAAAATCTCTCGAAATCAGACCCTACGTTAATTGTACTTGACAATGGAAACCGTAAATGCTACTACATTTATTCGAAAGCCCCAGATAAGGTCAAAGTGTCCTCTTCAAAATTTGGCGTACGCTTACGTAAAATTGAAATTTCTGATAATAAACAAAACCTGAAAACATGTTGATGTATTCCTGTCAAATATGACGCCAATAACTAGTCATTTCATCATTTTTGAATAAAAAAAAATGAAGGAGTCAGGACCTGAAGCGAATATATTGTTTCATTCATTACGTTCTGCCTACTATGGATATGCGACTTCTACAACTTTCAAACCCAAGCAGTGGCGGAGGGCGGCAATTTTGCTACTGCCCAGGGGCGCAATAGAAGTTAAATGCGGCCCTGGTAATGACGCAAAAGAATGTTTTATAATATTATTTTTCGTTTGCCAATAGATTTTAAATTGCCTGTATTTTCAATAAGAAATAATTCTGATTTCAAATGGACATTGAAATACCGCAAAAATACAAACACCAAATAAATCCAGGTGAATGAGATTTTGAAATGCAATTTCTGACAAATCGAAAATTTGCAGTTACAGATTTTTCCAAATAATATTTTTTTTTCTTATTTTAATTGTTTTCTAGTAGGCATGCATTTTGTCTTCCAAAAACTGGAATATGCATGGCTTCACCGACATAAATTAATGAGTACCCTGTTTTAAAATGCTTTTGAGGGAGTCTGCATTTCGATGAAAATTTTCATAATTCGGCTCACGTAATGAAAGAAGCACTCCGAACCGACAGACTCATTTCATTAGCATTCTTGATTTATGGTAAATCGAAAATTTATTCAAATTGACCATAATTATATTGTGCAAGGATAATTTGCTAGTGATATATTTGATACGTGTATGTGTACCTACATTACATGGTAAAAAAAAAGAAACAAAAAAAAAACTCCGAGAGACTCCAATATTCAGATGATTTATGATGAATAGCAATTAAGTGCGCAGGGATGGTATGCAGATAGAAAATTATAGCCTTTAGGAAAAGCAAATTACAATGTTTGACATTATTAATGTCGTTAAGAATGATATGATAAATTAGTGTAATACTAGACTATAGATGCTTTTAGATACGGTGTAGTGGAGTAATTTCAATATTTAAAAAAAAATAAGGGAGATTTATTGACACCCGATTTAAATAAGAATTACGAACCTTGAAATTTTCAATAATAATGCACAAAACGGTCCTCTACGATTTTCCCCAAAAGAAGAGCTCATTAATTCCCCGAGTTATGGAAAATTTTAGATGAAAATTGGACGCAAATAGTTACTTTCAAGTTTTCCATTTTCGCGGGATGAACGCATAAGAAACTTATTTGCAGAAAACGGTCATTTGACAACATTTATATGAAATAAATAAACGAACGATTCACGCACTCCATTATTGAGCGACATAATAGACTAATTGTAGCTCCTAATAGTGCCTTTTTGTTGCAAAATAGTTTCAATTCAACCAAACCCACGTTTGATGCATACTCAAACTTAACGTATCCTTCCCCCGCATGAGGACGTTGTACACTAACAATAGACTTCCATTGTGCCTCTAGATACTCGTCATAATAACTGCGGGTGATTTTAGGTGTTTGCACACGTTTACACTAATCGTCAATCAATTAAGCCCTTTTCGCGACGATCATTTACATACTCTTACTAGAGAATAGGTGGATACTTGTAGGCAAATGCAGCATGCAAAACAGAGACTAGACATGGACACTATGCCTGCAAATAGCTGTTTGGTGCGCTGCGCATTCATTGCCATTAATGATAGAAAAGATTGGAGACCCACGCATAGGCGAATAAATTTTTCGAATTTATCTATGGATTCCGCGGAACGTTGGTCAGAATGTGGTAGAGGAATTAGATACGCGAGACTAGATTGGTGGATGGAGTGAAAGCATAATAGCGTAGTGCAATATTGTAAGCGTTTTTGCAAATTATTGAAGTTTACGACGACACCCTAATGGGTTTTATGAGTCCGAGTAGGTTACGTGTCATAATATCTATGGAGTCTCAGACGCAATCTCGAAGGTGTGACCAATTTGTGCAGATTTCAATTGGATTTGTATAATTATTATCGGAAATATGAAGAGTGTCCAAAAACTACCGCTATAATGCACTGCGACGTAATTCCAGATAATAAGTAAATGCTATTGAAAAATGAAAATTAAAAATTGAAAATTAAATATTGAAAATTGAAAATTAAATATTGAAAATTGAAAATTGCAAATTGAAAATTATAAATTGAAAATCGAAAATTGAAAATTGCAAATTGAACTTTAAAAATTGAAAACTGAAAATTGAAAATCGAAAATTGAAAATCGAAAATTGAAAATTTAGAATTTTAAAAATTGAAAATCGTAAATTGAACCTTGAAAATTTAAAACTGAAAATTAGAAATTGAAAATTAAAAATTGAAAATTGAAAATCGAAAATTTAAAACTGAAAATTGAAATTTGAAAATTGAAAATTGAAAAATGCAATTTGAGCCTTGAAAATTTAAAACTGAAAATTGAAAATTGGAAATTGAAAATTGAAAATTGAAAATTGAAAATTGAAAATTGAAAATTGAAAATTGAAAATTGAAAATTGAAAATTGAAAATTGAAAATTGAAAATTGAAAATTGAAAATTGAAAATTGGAAATTGGAAATTGGAAATTGGAAATTGAAAATTAAAAATTGAAAATTAAAAATTAAAAATTAAAAATTGAAAATCGAAAATTTGAAATTTAAAATCGAAAATTGAAAATTGAAAACTGAAAATTGAAAATTAAATATTGAAAATTGAAAATTAAATATTGAAAAATGCAAATTGCAAATTGAAAATTATAAATTGAAAATCGCAAATTGAAAATTGCAAATTGAAAATTGAACTTTAAAAATTGAAGAAAATTGAAAATTAAAAATTGAAAATTAAAAATTGAATATTGAAAATTGAACCTTGAAAATTTAAAACTGAAAATTAAAAATTGAAAATTAAAAATTAAAAATTGAAAGTTGAAAATTGAAAATCGAAAATTGAAAATTGAAATTTAAAAATTGAAATTTGAAATTTGAAAATAAAAATTGAAAATTGAAAATTGCAAATTGAGCCTTGAAAATTTAAAACTGAAAATTGAAAATTAAAAACTGAAAATTGCAAATTTAAAAAATAAAAATTGAAAATTAAAAATTAAATATTGAAAATTGAAAATTGAAAATTGAAAATCGAAAATTGAACCTTGAAAATTTAAAACTGAAAATTGAAAATTGCAAATTGCAAATTGAAAATTATAAATTGAAAATCGAAAAATGAAAATTGCAAATTGAAAATTGAACTTTAAAAATTGAAAACCGAAAATTGAAAATTAAAAATTTAAAATTAAAAATTGAAAATTAAAAATTGAATATTGAAAATTGAACCTTGAAAATTTAAAACTGAAAATTAAAAATTGAAAATTAAAAATTAAAAATTGAAAGTTGAAAATTGAAAATCGAAAATTGAAAATTGAAATTTAAAAATTGAAATTTGAAATTTGAAAATAAAAATTGAAAATTGCAAATTGAGCCTTGAAAATTTAAAACTGAAAATTGAAAATTAAAAATTGAAAATTGCAAATCGAAAATTGCAAATTTAAAATTCATCATCATCAATGTGGCACGATAGCCCGACGTCGGGCCTTGGCCGCCTGAATCGTTGACCTCCAATTGTCGCGGTTACGTGACCTTGTCCTCCAGTTTCGGAAGCCCAGCAGCTGGTGGGCGTCTTCACCTACGGAGTTCTCCCAGCGAGCTCTAGGTCGTCCACGCAACCTCGCTCCGTCAATTCGTTGTGCGTTCATAACTTTCTTTGGCATGCGATTGTCGTCCATCCGTTGTACATGCCCCGCCCATTGCAGACGTTGAAGCTTCACGATTTTCGATACTTCCAGCTCATCGTACAATTGATACAACTCATGGTTGTATCGGATACGCCATTGGTCTCGCTCGCGAACAGCCCCGAAAATTCGCCGAAGGACCTTTCGTTCGAATCGGTCTAGCAAAATTTCGGAGGCTTGGGTAAGGGTCCATGTTTCGCAGCCATAACATAGCACGGGTCGGATGATCGTTTTGTACACGCGGAGCTTCGTGTTCCTGTGCGCAAGTTTCGAGTTAATTATAGGGAGGACAGAGAAATATGTCTTATTGGCTAGTTGTATCCGTCGCTTAATTTCGTCGGTTTCGTTGGCGTCCTTTGATAAGTTACAACCCAGATAGTTGAAGTTGTCTACATACTCGATATTAAGGTCCCCCACTGTGATGCTTGAATTTGCTGGCGTCCTTGTTTTCGATTGCATCATGGCCTTTGTTTTGCTTTCGTTGATATGTAGTCCAACTTCCTTTGCGGCGTTATTGAGGTTATGCAGGAGGCTTTCTGCATCACCAACCTTCGAGACATGATGTTGAAATCGTCGGCGTACGCTACTAATTGAGTCGACTTGATGAGTAGCGTTCCGCTGCTGTCCATATTCATGGCTCGAATTACATACTCCAAAGCCATGTTGAAGAGCGTCGGCGCCAGCCCGTCGCCCTGCTTGAGTCCAGTACGAGTTTCAAATAGGTCAGTGAGTCGGTTCTGCACTTTGACCTGCGAGACGGTATTAGTCATCGTCATCCTTGTGAGTCGCACTAACTTTGCCGGTATACCAAAATTCAGCATAATGTTGTACAGTACACTTCGGTCGATACTGTCGTATGCCTGCTTGAAGTCGACAAAGATTTGGTATACGTCGATGTTGTATTCCCAGCACTTTTGGAGTAGTAGCTTCACTGTATAAAGCTGATCGGTCGTTGAACGACCAGGTCTGAAAATTAAAAATTAAAAATTGAAAATCGATAATTGAACCTTGAAAATTTAAAACGGAAAATTGAAAATCGAAAATTGAAAATTGAAAATTAAATATTGAAAAATGCAAATTGCAAATTGAAAATTATAAATTGAAAATCGCAAATTGAAAATTGCAAATTGAAAATTGAACTTTAAAAATTGAAAACCGAAAATTGAAAATTAAAAATTGAAAATTAAAAATTGAATATTGAAAATTGAACCTTGAAAATTTAAAACTGAAAATTAAAAATTGAAAGTTGAAAATTGAAAATCGAAAATTGAAAATTGAAATTTAAAAATTGAAATTTGAAAATTAAAAATTGCAAATTGCAAATTGCAAATTGAGCCTTGAAAATTTAAAACTGAAAATTGAAAATTAAAAATTGAAAATTGCAAATCGAAAATTGAAAATTGCAAATTGAAAATTAAAAATTGAAGATTGAAAATCGAAAATTGAACCTTGAAAATTTAAAATTGAAAATTGAAAATTGAAAATTGAAAATTTAAAATTTAAAATTGAAAATTGCAAATTTAAAAAATAAAAATTGAAAATTAAAAATTAAAAATTGAAAATTGAAAATTTAAAACTGAAAATTGAAAATTGAGATTTAAAAATTGAAAATTTGAAAATAAAAAATTGAAAATTGCAAATTGAGCCTTGAAAATTTAAAACTGAAAATTGAAAATTAAAAACTGAAAATTGCAAATTTAGAAAATAAAAATTGAAAATTGAAAATCGAAAATTGAACCTTGAAAATTTAAAACTGAAAATTCAAAATTAAAAATTGAAAATTAAAAATTAAAAATTGAAAATCGAAAATTGAAAATTTAAAATCGAAAATTGAAAATTGAAAACTGAAAATTGAAAATTAAAAATTAAAAATTAAAAATTAAAAATTAAAAATTAAAAATCGAAAATTGCAAATTGAAAATCGAAAATTGAACCTTGAAAATTTTAAGACTGAAAACTTAAAATTGAAAATTAAAAATTGAAAATTAAAAATTGAAAATTGAAAATCGAAAATTGAAAACTGAAAATTGAAAATTGAAATTGAAAAATTGAAATTTGAAAATTGAAAATTGCAAATTGAGCCTTGCAAATTTAAAACTGAAAATTGAAAATTAAAAATTAAAAATTAAAAATTTAAAGTCGAAAACTGAAAACTGAAAATTGAAAATTGAAATTTAAAAATTGAGATTTGAAAATTGAAAATTGAGCCTTGAAAATTTAAAACTGAAAATTGAAAATTAAAAATTGAAAATTGAAAATCGAAAATCGAAAATTAAAAATGGAAAATCGAAAATTAAAACGAAATATTGAAAATGGAGGATGTAAGATGGAAAAAGAAAAATTTAAAGTTGAAAATTGAAAATTAGTACACATGTACATGCAAATCGAAAATTGAATGCCGAAAGTAGGAATGAGAATTGGGAATTAATGTTTTCTCGATTTAAGTGATATTTGTGAAATCTCCCAAAAAAAAAAGAACAAGTTGGAAAGGTGTCCGCCAAAGAAAAACTCGGTAGCAGCCATATCCAGTTTCGCATATTGGTTGAATACATTGGATAAGCCTGCATGTACACGGATTATCTTTCGATTCTGTTTGGTGGGAGCTTCCGTTGTACAGATGGAATCTAGTATCCGTGTATCGTTATAATGTCATAAAATCGTCGTCGCATTTGCTGGTATGTGTTTGTTGATTTTGAAGCCTTTTGAACATTGAAAAGTAGTCCCACTTGTTGTTTTTTTTGGGAGATATGTATTAATAACCTCAACATCTGTCGATATCTATACAATTATATTTTAAGCATTAAAGGACATAGACATCCACATAATTAATGCGCGTGCTTTTCCGCCGTGATCTAAGCCAAACAAATCTCAAACATCGATACACTGACCTAGATCAATAAAAGACATTTTGCCGATTTGGATTATTATTAAACGTGACATGTTCGACATACTTAATCCTTACAATCTAAATATCTCTACACACTCTATTATTGTTGCATGTGCTTGTACATATGTTTGTCAAATGTCTATGCTTTGGCGTTATGGAATTTGCAAATAGGTTGGCTTGGCTTTGGCTCTAATCCAACCTTATATTAAAATCAAACGTACTACATACAACATCGTTGTCTGACATTATCATCGTCAACCATACAGATTAAATGTCTTCTATAGTCTGGTATCTTATTTGAAGCAATAGTCGCAGCGCACAAAATCCAATCATTGATTTAAATCAACTTGTTGGCTGGAATGGTGGAATGTTGTTGTATATTGCATTCAACATATTCACGTTCTTATTTCAATCAAACGCGCGGAGATGTTGTGCGTTGTCGTGATGCAATTTCGCAAATTAACATTTGATTGGGTATACTATCCTAATCTCAACATCTAATCGAAATATTATTTCTGTTTGATCTGTGGCGGATTTAGTAGGAAATAGAAAGGTGTTCTAAGAAGATAGTAGTCGTCATCCATCATGAGATGTATTCTGGTGGTGGTCTGTATTTGGATTCTAGCACGAAATTCATACCCATGTTAGATAATGGTCAAAATCTCACCCAGCTAACTCATGTAAAATTAAAACTTTTATCATCGGATCAGAGCCCAATTTTCTTCCGCGTTTCGAAATCAATTCCAACGCGGAACATTGATAAGAAAGGGATTGATGCCGTATTAGGGAAATGAAAAGGATTTTGGACAGGTGGATTTCGTTCCAGTCTCCTATAGTTTCCTTGCGGGCCTAAAATTTTCTCAAAAATGTATGCATAAATTTCCTAGTTTTGTAGAAAAACAACTCCATTGCGAATTTTCCGCATTCAAATATGCTCTGCTAAGATTTTTCCGATGTTGATCATCTTCTTCACGATACCATTCATCTTCATATATGTATTCAGTTGGCCAGTGATCAATCTTTTTCGCTTTTCTCAAGTTCACTTTGCCAGTGCCCATTAATCAGAGCTGTCGTCTCTTTGAGCAAACATTCACGATGACGTTAATCTTTAAATGAACCGAATGCAAACGTCATTAGGCCATAAGAGATTTTACCCTGTGGGAACTTGATACAGTTCAGAAAAGTCGACTCGAAAAATCCCTCCGAACTGTATACGATATGAGTATCTGATCTATATGAACAACTATTTAAATATATACATTCAACTATGCAGAATGTTGTACTACTTATGGTGAGAGCTATCCATCTATCTACTCTCATCCATTTTGTGCCATGTTGATGGACTCATTTATCCGTCCATATGCATCCACCAAGCCATTATGGTATCATCACCATCAGTGGAAAAAAATTAAACCCTTTCTTTTTGGACACAGCAGTGTACAATGGTTTTGATGCGCTGATTAAAAACTTATCTCTGAGTAATTACACTCAATGAAGAAGTGCACTCGCTCAATATACTCGTACTATGCATTATGTGCATATCGCATTGTTCATTGGGGTGAAAAGATGTTTACATTAGTGTCATCATAATTTCCATCCAAGTTTCCAACATATGTATGATTCGATAACCTGACACTCATACATTACGGGGTTAATGGTGGATGTATTAGACAAATATTGGACAGAGGTTAACTATAAATAACAGTGCGGCATGGAATTTTAAATTAAAAAGAAAATAATAGTACAATGTTGATATTGGAATTATGAAGGTATTATGTTGGTGCAACGAGTGCAGATAAGGTTGAGAAGAAAATGCACCACTGTAGCAATGGCGGATTTCCAACAATATTAGGTACAAATTGTTTGAGTCCCTAAGTCATACGAAATATAAAGATCTCCATGTTTATATGTGCATTTCTTTTTTTTCCAGAATTGTGCTTCTCATGGAGCAGAATATGCATGGGCGTAGATAGGATAGTATAAATTTTTTAATTTTGTTTTTACTGAAGCCCAGTTAGTCTTTTATCCAGATTTAATTAATTGCAGAAGACCACGATGGACAAATGATGGGGTGGGGTATGAAAAACTGACATTATTATCCATTTGTCCATCCATCACATGGATCAAGAATTCGAAAAACATCATAAACTGAATTCACTGCTGGTGAGACTCAAGCCCGTGGCCAGGTGATTCGAAGGTGAGCGCGCTAACTGCTAAACCGACCAAAGTACATATTTTGCTATAAAATTTTCGAACGGTGTTTGTTGAAAATTGTAATAATGGAGAAACCCGGATTTCGGATTTGAGTTCAACACGGCAAAATCAAGTAGACTCACCTATCAGTGACAAAAAAAAAATTTAAAAATTTTTTTTTTTTGCATACGCTTGTATAAGTGAAGCCGAGGCGGTTACGTTTTTCAAAAGTCTGTCTTCTACAGTAAAAGTAAAACTTCAAATTTAGCTAACATTCCCCTCTGACTGCACGTGTCAGCGCCCGCTCTAAGAGGGGGGGCAAGCCGGGCGGTCGCCCGGGGCGCCACATTTTAGGGGCGAAATCGAAAAAGCAAAAGTAAGAACTCAATGTCAACTTGGATTTAATTTAAAGGAAGCCATGACAACTATACAGATGAAGTAAAAAGGGGTGAAACAAAATAGAAGAAGAAGCACAAAAATTGCTTCTTTAGGAAACGCGTTACTTTTTAAATTTATCAACTGTATCATTAGTTCCCTTTTGAAAGTTGTGTTTTAAAGATGCAAAGTTATTGCTAGGCTTTGAAGAGCCCATACAATTGATATACGAAGTACTGCATTTAGAATCTTAAAATGTTTAGTGAGATTTGCCTAAATTTTACGTCTGTGATGCTTGCAAAGTTATGTGCTAATTAAGTTCTTCTTTAAAAAGAAACTTATTGGAGAAAGGTGTGCTGATTTCGTCCTCCAACTGAAAATTAGTTCCTCTTCTTTTCATCAGAATTAAGGATTTGCTTGCATTATCCATAATTCTTGTCAAAGGGAAGGGCTTCCTGACCTTAAAATGGCTTGGACTGCTATCCATTCTCATAAGGAGAACTTTTGTGTTTCTGATATTTTTCGCTACATGTTCGTTAAATGGTGCAGAAGGTGTCGATAGTGGCGATAAAAAGAAAGAAAAATTCTTCTTTCGAGAGCTGAATTTTATAAACATTGCCATAGAGCCGCAATAGCAGTACTGCCTAATATGTTTCCGGACGTGCTAATATCGGGATTTGGCTAGGTTCCGCCGATTTAGCTAGCTCTAAACTTATTCTCTATAACAACTCGTGAAATTATGTCATTATGAAAATAAGCCACCCATGTTTAAACCACTGAAGAAACTCGTCCACGAAGAGACCCGGCTAATTTATGTTTATCCGCTCCACCATTTTTTGGCATACCATTTTCGAGAGCAGAGTTTTCTAAAATGTGTTGTCGTGTTGAGTGTTTTTGAGGAAAACAGATGTTCCCATTAATTTTCAATCTCTTACGTCATTCTAAATTCCGCAAGGTTTGACATCTCTATATTTTTTGCCGGTGGTGAATAGCATGTGCTCGGGAAATTCAATACTTAAGGTTTGTGTTCGTAGAGACGATTTACGAGATCGCTCAGCGATTGCAGTTAAATCACCGATTTTGAGCATTATATGCGAATATTTTCTATACAGACGTTCCTTTAGGTCATAGTCACCACAAGGGAAGTAGCACCATTCAAAAAATATGCAAATATGGCTCGGAATTGGACGCAAAACTAGGATCGCTGGGCGATGATCACATGAATCGTCTCTACGAACACGTACCTTTAGCTTTAATTTTGGAATTTCAAACAAACTCTCTAGAAGGCCTTGCTGAACTGAGCTGAATTGCGCTTAAGAGTATGAATGATGGCGGGACAGGTTTCTACTACATACTATCTGCGCTTTCTCAGTGGGTAGACATTCTATTCTCTGAATTACTATAGCGTTGGTTCGAATCCCACTGTGACTATGAATTTTTGTGTTGATATGTGATACTACGGCAGCCATTGTTGAACCGATGTGTTACAACGACCAGGAAAATCACTCGATTCAAGAATAAAAAGTCTCTTAAATCGCTTCTACAACAACAACGACATAACATGTGCTATCTACTATCAATCTGCCTGGTATTTCACCTAAGGGGCGGCAATTTGTCCTCTTACCCGGGGCGGCGTAAGTGCTAGAGCGATAATGGAAATAGGAGAGCTGCGTTATTTCCTTATTTCTTCCGCCTTTTTCTGGGCACACTCCAGGGTCGAAATTATACTTGAAACTATTATTTAAAAGGTACCATTTTCTATTACTGGCTCTAATTCTGGCAACTTTTCCTGAACTTCATTTTAAGCTGAATTGCTCCTATTTTCCACTTTATTATTTATTGGCGTCAATTACAACTCTACAAACGATATCCTAACCAATTTCATAGGTCAAATATTGACGGAATTACAGGTTTTTAAAAATAGAGTATTTTTTACCAACAAATTGTGAATTGCAAGTAAATGTCGTTTCGGCAAACAACATAAGCTTAGAATTCGCCTTTTTTGTGGAAAATACCCTATTTTTGAAAACCTGTATCTCCGTCAATATTTGACCTACGAAAGTGGTTAGGATATCATTGAATTGGAGATTCTGTCTACTTTCAAAATACCAATTTTTATCCAAGACAATTATTTTAAATAATATTGTTGAAAATGTAAAAAAAGAGCAAAAAAATCGCTTTTTTCGCTCGCCAAAAAGATAAGCGAAAGAACGGTAGTATTCCATTCATTCCGAGGTTAATGTCGATTTTCACTGGCCTAATGATGCACTTCATGAAATCTCTCCATTTCAGTCTCCGTGACCAAAGAAATTGACACTTCTAGGAACTTCAGTTGTGTCAACGGATATGAAGCGGGGCAACACGAAATTCCAGAGCAAGGGAGTGAAGTGAGGAGCGTTTTTGTTTAAAAGAAGATGCGGAAGATAACGACTTTGGTGGTGGAAATCGTTCTACTCTAAGATATTTCAAGTTGATAGTATCGAACAAAAATCAGGGGCACAGTTTGTAATATTCAGACCCATTGGTTTTTCGTCACCCCGAAAATTCTATTGCTAGTTCCACACAGGGCTTAAGCATTCAAATCAAAGCTTCAAGTGCACCTGAATATTATTTTCGAAATAAACAGCGATACTTGGACAGTTATCTGTGAGTTAAATTTACCACCTGCACTTTTTAGATAATTTAAATTATGGAAATATGAGGAATTACGAGCTTAATGTTCCAAAGTTATAAACTTGACCAAGAAATGGTATATGCATACGGTATAATCGCCGTTCAAGCTTGCTTTTGCGGATTGTTTTTTGGTCTATATACAAAAATCCCAACCCAAAAAATCTGGAATAATACGGATTAGGATTTGTGACAGTTTTTAAAATTGTTTGTATTAACGAGGGAACGCAGAATTCGAAAAAAAATATATTTAATGTTTAAATCGGTATTTTTTTATGATACTATCCACCGGAGTGGCATTTCGGTAATTTGGACAATTCGGAATATCGGGGCTCTACTGTAGTGTGTTTTTAATTCACAAGTTTTGAAAAAAATCATTTTTTTGTACGACTTAAACCTAATTTTTTTTTCAAAAATCCTCAAATGCCTGTGGCAACTAAAGGGTTAAGAATTGGGGGTATGTTCTGTTCAACTTTTTTGCTGGAAATCACATCCCAATGCGGTTATACGGCAGTTTCCTGACACCCCGATTAATGGGGCCGACGATAAATGAAGGTTTGGGTGCCTATTATATTTTTAACCCAGAAATGCCTACTGTCCTATATATAGAACACTTAAAAAATTGGACCTCCTGTAGCGAATTGGACATTGGGTATGATTTAGACGTTACGAAATGATACAGGAGGAATTTTCTTATTAACCTAACTATTCGCAAAGTAATTTTTTGTGGTTAAATTAAAAAAAAAAATATTCCGAAAATTTGCAATTTTAGAAAACTGGAAATGTTACGGTTCTTTTTGAAGGACATGCTATATTTTCATAAATATACTATCTAAGTCTAAGTTATTGAATCAAAGTGCGTTTGGAAGCTAACAGTTGAATGAATAGCGCATGGAGATTTTTATTGAGTTTTCATATCTTATGTGGCATTTATTTGTGGTGTGGCCTATGTATCGGACAGTGGGCAGATATGTTATACTATGAGGTTGCGTCAACAAGATTGTAATTTTTGTCTTATTTTAAACAATTCTGATACATATTAGAAACGGCAGGATATCACAAAATGTAATTACAATCTCTATATCAATTTGCCAAAAATCATATCAAAACAGTGTATCCGCAATACTATTGTCCTATATACCTATATAACGAGTTCGAAAACATCATTTTAAGTAAAAAATTTTTTTAGCACGTTTTTGAATAAAGTGTCTCTAAATAAGCAATAAAACCATAAAAATACTTTTGGAACTTTTCACACGGCATTTCTGGATTAAGGAGAGTTATGCACATGTGTTATTATAAAATATAATGAAGGAATAAATGAGTGCTTGTTCGAAAGGACTAGTTTCAAATGAAGCAAAAATACTAACAGAAAATTTAAGTTAAAAAACAAAAATTAATTGTTAGGTGAAAGTATTGAACGCCATTTTATGTAGGTATGTAGTTTATTTCGTTCTCACCACATTTTACTTTGGCTTTTAATATGTTTCATATAGTCTGAAAAAAGCTGAAACAAGACCCATTTTTCCCTTTCCTCCAACTTCCCCACGGGCTACCGGTCAATAATTTTTTCAGAGGACCATCCCCATCAATCCTCCAAAAAATCAATAAATATATACATATAATAGTTTTGCAATCAGTTTTATTGGAATACATGGTACCGTCGGCGATATAAATTACTTAAGTGAAAATTTATGAACGATCAACAATCAAAAAAGTCCTCTAGGATGTTATCGCTAATCCGAGTTAATAGAATGTTCGCCTCCACTCTATTTCCAAAATCTACCAAATTCGAAAACAGACATAAGCGCCCAAATATCCCCGTTAAAAAATTTCCAAAAATTCGAGTGATTTCTGGTAAAAAATTTAGTTAAAATACATTCTCAAAAAAAGCTAACGGCACTTTTTACTATTTTTGTTGGCCGGAAGCCATACCCCTTGCAAAATTTAACTAAGACAGAAACTCCAGATATGAAACAAATTTTTATCATTAATTTTTATTGAGATTTTTGAAATGTTCATTCAGCTGTCATATCTGTCAATCTGTCTGTCTGTTTGCACGATAAGTCTCGAAATAATGAAGCTAGCGGTTTGACATTTTTCGTTACAGGTTTGTTTGGTTAAACCATGGACGTTATTGAAAATTGGCAAATCATTTTAAGGGTGCGCCCTCCTTAACTTCCTCTTGCTACGCCCATGAAAACATGCATTATCAAAGGAAGATTAATTTAACTCCACTTACTTCTCGTTAAAATGTAGCTTAACTTAAATTCTCGGCTTAACGATTCGTTCGCATGTACATACTTATTTCATGAGCCATACACATACCTACATCACGACGAAAGAAAATATTTTATCAAATCTGTACCTAATTACCATTTTCAACTCAAAATATTTTTAGAGTGCATTGGATCTTTAAGCTGTTCACTTGTTAGTACATTACGAGTATGATGAGTGACGATTACTTTTCTAGTCATGGTAAAGAATGTCAAATAAAGCAGTTTGTCGTCCAATTAATTTGATTTGTGAAGTGAATAAAATGAAAAGCTTATGAGACGGAAACGCTCCATTTCCCCATGGTCAAATTGTACAGTATGTATAAGAAAATGTTCAACAAGACTGATGAATTAAACTCGATTTTCAAATAATTTTTTTTTTAATTGCGTGAAAGTGACGATTGTGCCTATCCACACACTTTCAATCTTCGTTCGTCTTCGTCATTTTGACAATTGAAACTTGAAATGTCTGCGCTATTGAAGAAAGGCATTCATTCTTGAACGCGATTGCAAATGTTAAATATGTCAATAACTCACCATCTATTCATACTATTAATGAAAGAATTTATCATTTACACGTCCTGACCAAAACCGCGACACATATTTAGCGATAAATAACGAACAAATGTGAACAGAATGAGGCATTGATCTCTTCTGTTCACTTGACGCAATCAATGACAAGTTCAATGTTGAAAGTGGATATGGAGCTTGAAGACGATAGGGAAGACGAAAGCGCACATGTGTGGACATAGCCAATGATAGACTGGCTGAAGGCATTGCACAGTGATAAGAGTGCATGATACGATTACAAGATGCTAAATGAATGCGTGTCAACAATGGTTTTATGTCATATCATCAAATATACGCTTTCCAGAAAATATTTAGTGGATCAATCCACTCTAGAAAGGATTTAATTTCAGGCATCTTAAAAAAAAATGTTTTCTATACGGCATAATTACAATATTTTTTTTATTTGTTTTTGCCCAGTGATTGCGAAGCGGCCATCAATTAATCGCGCCCTGGAATGGTCCAATAGAAAGTGAAAACTAAAGCAATCAATGACTATTTAACAATGTGCTTTACTTACAGATAATCTTATTTAAATTTAGTGTGTTTGTCCAGTGTGTGATATTTGAATGAATTAATTTAAAAAAATATATTACGGTTAAATATTTAACTATTCACAATCTGGACAGTCTCAGACAGATCTAATGTTTGTTCTTAGCAGACATGAAACAGGTGTGAATTATTTCTAGAGGTCGTTAACCTATTAGGCAAATTTTATACAGTAGGGCTTGGCTTTAGGGAAATAACTTAAGGAAGAAATAAAAAGCGGCAACTATGAGTGTCCTTTATTATCTTATATTCATATATATAAAGTGTTTTATCGGAACATATGTTACGTTATCTTAGATCCAAGCTTATGATCAATTCGCCTAGTCTTTGAGAGGAGAGCTTTAGTATAACATCCTACTTTAATTACTACTAATTACTACTTTTGAGTGTTAAGACTGGACTTTCCTCTTCTTAATTCTTCATGGTGCAACTAGAACTAGCCAATCTTTTCGACTTTTAACGGTACATTACCCCTGGGAAATAGAGTGAGTCGATCTAAATCAAATTCCAGTACACGCGGTGTTGATGTTGATGGACTGAAACGAAATTTTTGCAACAGCATAATCAAACCAATGCGAGTGATTATGCGACCAAGGCGCATTCCAATACAATTACGTGGACCTGCACCAAAACCTAAAAAGGACATTGGATGACGACTTTCAACTTGATCGTCACGAAACCGTTCTGGATCGAACGCATCCGGGTTAGGATAAATATCAGGATCATGATGAATCTCATAGACCGGTATAAGGACAAATGTATGCTTTTCAATTTCAATATTGGTGTCAGCGAATTTGTAGTTTCGAAGAGCTCGCCTGGCGTTGTAAAACGTCGTAGGATATTTTCGTAAAGTTTCTGTGAAAAGGTCAATATATAGACTTCCAGCAAAATATACGCAAATACAACTATAGATGAACGGAACTATACCTGATATGACCATATCCAAGTACGACATGGAGTGAAGAGCTTCAAATGTTAGCTCACCATTATGTAATTCCAGTACTTTTGCAATCTCCTGTCGAAGCTTTTCCTGAATATCTGGATTTTTGGCTAGTTCATAGCACGTTAATGTCATCGCCGACGCAGATGGATCGTGACCCGCAAGCAAAAACATAAATGATTCGGCTGCTATTTCATCGTCGATTTGTTTTTTGTCTTTTGACGTATCCTGAATTGTTTGATCTCTCATTTTAATCACAAGCTCTACAAAATCCTTTCGATGGATCTTATGTTCGGTACGATGCTCGATTATATCAAGTATGGTTTTCCTGAAAAAATCCGAATCTTCTTTGGGCAGATAACGGACACGAAGGATTCGAGCCAAGCTTCGGAATGTCGTGGCCAAAAAGGCTTTCCTCAGTCCTAGTTGTGGCTGTTCATAGAATCTTCGACCGTAGTAATGAAGCGCTGACTGCAAATCGCGGGACGCATTAAGTTCAATGCCAAAAATACATGATCCAACCACATCCAAAGTGAATCCGGAACAAATCTTGAACGTTGGTAGCTCCGATTCGTTTTCGAAGGAGTTCAAAATGTTTTCTTGAAAATTTTTAGCTATGTCGATCAGCGTCGGATACATGAACTTAAGTTTTGCCGTAGTGAATGCTGGCGATAATTTCGCTCGATGCAGTCGCCATTTGTCACCATCATATGTTACAATATTGGCCATTAACGGATCATGTTTTTCGTTGTAATAAACACCACGGTCTGCAAAATTGTTAAAATCTTTCACGAAAATATCGCGAATTATATTGAGATCTGTGGCGACTAATGTTGGACTGCACGCTGCATATAGTCCGACGATTTTATTTTCTTTTAGATGATAAGCACGACGCAAAAGCGACATTAGATCTTCTTTTAGTTTGACACTACCAAGGGGAAAGGTCGGCTCGAGGTAAGCCACGCCGCGTTTCTTCCAGTACAAGAATTTGTATTTGAACACTAAGTAAACGATGGATATTAAAACTATGAGAGACCAGCAAAATATTTTTAACAACGCCATCTGTTCCGTGGTTCTAGTAAGTTGGTATAACGCGCGACCGAAAGTAGAAACAACTGAAAATTGGAATATTCTGCACTCTAAATTTATACTTGTATATGTACAGTGAGTCACAGTCAAAATGTGCCGCCCATCTTATCTTTTAAAATATTTCTGTAACTAATTTTGGGAGATACTAATTTTTGGATTACCGATAAACGTTCAGGAAAGTATTTTCTTTTATATCCAGTATGAATTGGTATTTTTGGTCCAGTTTCTAGCTATACAACCCGTTGAAAACTAAACAAAGTACAAAATTCGATGTCACAATGAAAGTGAGCCAAACAATTGTTTTCGACGATTTAAAAGTACAATTTTAAGTAATTTGTATTTGTGTATTTAAATTGTGTGCTAAACTAATTAAAATCAATTAATTAGTGAAGACGTTCCAAGAGATAACTACCAAAATTGGGCAGTTTGTCGTGAATAACGACCAAGGGGGGATATTGCTAAGGAGGCTGATCCTTTGTTTTAAAAAGAAGCTGTATAATAATCCAGCATATCATTCAAAAAAAAATTAATGCAAATAATCCAAAAATAAGCCATACGGAGGGGATTTGAACTATAGCGATGATTTTCTTTTGGTCCCCTGAAAGGATTCGTCATGGCCGTGCGTCTAAATTGAACCAAATTATTTAAATTTAATTAACCCTTTATATCCCAATTTATGAATTCGGGCGAAAAAAAATATTTGGTTTCTAATTTTGTCTTAAAAATACCTTGGATTGATGATTATGGTGATTTTTTGCACCTCCCTATATCCTTTTTGGGTACAGGACTTTGTTGTTTAAAAACAACAGTGGGACGTAATGGGTGTTATTTGTGGTTCGCATAGAGTACTACAGTTAGAAATTAAATGTAAGAAAGTATGTAAAAATGAACAAAATTTAATTCTTTTAATTAATAAGAATATTAGTGTAATTGTAATATCATGGAAGTCGTGTTAAAGGTCCTTTTTGTACTTACAGGATAACCCTATACCAATATGTATACACCGTAATTATACTAAAAGATCTAAAAAATGATTAGGCAAAATTAAATATTTGGGCTAACTCAGACGAGAGATGATGCCTCAATTAGTGGTGATACTGTATTATCCTTAGTAGAGGTGAACTTGAGGTCAAATCGTCTATTTCCAAGTAGTCAGCTTTCTTTTCTTGTAAGTTTCCGACAGATTTGAAAATGAATACATTTCTAGTACAGTTATCGGATTTTTTTGAATAATCAGTGTAATAATTTCTCATTCAAGGACATGTTGATACAAATACTTGCCCAAAATCCTTGCTAGTTACCTTCAGAATATTGTTGTAGTAACTGTCGAAAGGCGTGAGCGGATCAGCATGTCTGCGGATGTGTTTTATGCTTCGTTGTCGTTCTTGTCTCTCGTCGAAAAGCTAAAAAAGCTGCATTAGAGTTGTCTTGTCTAATGCCCTCGAAATGTGGCATTTGGAGGCATGGGTCAGGGGGATACCGAAGCACGTTATCCTCTTCGAAAGGGCACCACTACCGTCCGGGCCTATTCGAGATTGATAGGAATTCAGGCGCGAAATTCAACCCGACCAATTTAGGAGTAGTCCCGTTGTAGTAACCCTCAGGTGTCTTTTCGGCTGAGGAAAAATTAGTGGTGGGAGCAGCTACAGGATTATATTACATATTATGACCCCAAGTCCGTTGAAATTGAAATAGATAAATAAATATATACCATATCTGCTCCTAATTTATAATATTACCACCGGATCAAATGGAAATTGACAAAATTGCAATAAAATGCATACAAAGGACACAACCTGACATTCTTATTGTTCATTCATAATTCTTATGGAACAAAGCGTGTCGATTCTTTAATGTATGGCCATTCTAAATAACGTAAAAATGCAGAATAAATGTTTAATTTCAAATTGTATTGTGTGGTGGTTTTCGATTCCTCAATAATATGAATCTTATTATTGATTATTGACGAATCGAAACCCCCCCTATTCCCATTATAAAAACAGCTTCAAGGGGGTGAAATCGCTGAAATGTTTCATCTACGGATATTACTACATTTTTAAATAAATGCCATACATATTTACTGTGTACAATGCATTATTGGCGTGGATTTTTGATACACCTGTTTCACAAAAGTATCACGGAATCGACACCCTCAAGTCCCACTGTTGTTTTAAAACCACAAAGACATGTTCATGCATATTACTATCAAAAACACTTTTTTTCGGTTAACATTTTTTTTACTAAACAGAAAACACTTCAGTGAATGGTATTATATTTTTTTCATCCCCGAAATTCGTAAAAATCTATTTTTTTTATTTAAACGAAAAATGCGAAATTTGTCACTGAGCAGTATCTCATACCTTAATTTACAAAAAATGACCAATTTAAGGTATAACAGCAAATTATGAATACACCAGTAAATAATACTAAACAGAACACTAGTCGCTATCAAGTAACGCCAATTTTGTTTAGCAAAATTGTACATTTAGCCATTAGTAATAGTATTTGTAACGTGTTGTAAATTTACAACATTGGGATATAAAGGGTTAAGCATACGTACGTACTGAGACTGTTCGAATTAGTTCAAGGAAGCAAGGATTTAATGAGTAGCTCAGAAGAGAATAGAAATTAATGCGCACCTTCTCAGAAAATCATTATGTTTTGTCCACAAATATACTGCTATAGGATATTCAGCTTTAGGGAAAGGTTTTCTTAATAAAAATGTAAAATCAAACAAATTTATAAAATGAAAATTTGTAATACATTTTCGATTATTCGAAGCTACATACCCCAACGTATTTGTGGGGAAACAGCATTTTCTGAAACTATTCGCGGTAATTTCTCTTAAAATTAGTCTTCTTCTTCTTCCTTGCCTTGTTCTTTATGCCGGTCCATGGTTTCGCGTTGCTCGAACTGCGGTGTAGGCACATCGCCCGTTTTGGCGGTAATATCTCAGCATATTTTTACAGGCAGCTCTATCTTGGATCGTGTCATCGCCGAGACCAATACGTTGTTGTTGCTTTTTCATTTGACACATCCAGGTATTCTGCCTCTGGCCTTGGGTCCATCAAGTGGAACTTGCATTGAATCTTAAAATTAGTACTTGCCAAAATATTGAGTGCTGGCTCACTTTGACTGTGTCTCACTGTATAGTAAGTATAAACTTAAATAAGCAACAAAACCATATGCTGATCATCAAATAAAAGTGGGCAATTTATTTGTAATAAGTCAGCATAATTATTTTGGCCATATGTATGTTTGATATATACTCCAATCAACGGGGATATTTTACCTTACAAAAATTGGGAATGTCTCAAATTTTTGATATGTTATAAAGACAGGTGGGGTAAGTTAAAATCCAAGTTTGCGTCACTTTCCCACCTGTGCTCCCGCCGCTATCTTGAAAAAACCATCTAAAATCGGCTCTTTTAGCAGTTTACGGTCTATAACTCCTTCGCAGTCCATTTGAGCACGAAATGTGCCGAGACAATCTTGTAGATCACAAAATTTCCTATAAATTTCATCTGAAAAGTTTTACTCTACAATCAAAACTAGCAGAGTTATAGCGCAAAGAATATGCTATAAATTCCAAAAATTATTACCAACAAATTTCAAAAAATACTTGGAGAACTCTATAATAAAATGCAGAGGAGGCAATGAGTTATTGCATTGTGAATTGCGTTTTTGTGAATTTGAAATTGACATGATTTTTGATATTTTCTCCATTCTCTTGGCGCTATAACTCTGTTAAGTTTGATTGTAGAGTACAACATCTTAGATTACGTTTGTAGGAAATTTTGTCCTCTACAAAATTGTCTGGGCAGATTTTGTGCTCAAGTGGACTCTGTAAAGAAGTTACAGGTCAAAAACTGATGAAAGGGCCGATTTTAGATAGATGTTTTTTTTCAAAATAGTGGCGGGAGCACAGGGGGGAAAGTGACGCAAACTTGGATTTTAGCTTACCCCACCTGTCTTTATAACATATCAAAAATTTTAGAATCCCTAATTTTTGCACGCTAACCCCTATTGTTTCGTCTCTATTGATTGGAGTAATAATCCATTATCCATCACTGAGACATTGCCGGCAGAACGAGCGGGCGAGGCAAGGAAGAAGAAGACCATTATCGATCACATCTGACTTCAAAAAATATAATAAACTCAATTCGCTTACAGTGAGACTCGAACCCACGACCAAGTGCTCCGAAGGTGAGCGCACTAACCACTAAATACTAAAACAACCAGAGTACATATTTTGCTTAAAAAAAAAAACAAATCGGACATATGTACAGAACACTGTAATTAACTGTTATAATGACGTTCTAAGAAGTAAATTTTTTACTTCTATTTTAGATAGAAGTGAAAAAATGTGAAATTTGTTCGATTTTACGTTCACTTACTTTGAGGAGTGAGGGGACTGTCAATTGTCGGAGCACTCTAATTTTTGTACAAATCAAATAAATTTTATTAGATATATGTGCACAAGATCTTATGACTTTAGGTCTATTCTATCAAGAGTTACAGTGCGAAATGTAAATTCACTATAATACTTGTGGGTCTAGAGTATAATTTTCGGAGAAAATGTCTAGAGTATTATATATAATTAGAAAGGTAATTTTATGAAGTTTCTTTCGTCCTCGAGACATTTTACGGTCAGACTCATAGTTTTCCAGATACATATTTGCAAAAAAAAAACTGAATTTTCAGCCCATTGCCATCCCCTCCTCCTTTAACCCACCAATTGTACTATATTAAAAATAAATTTCCTATCACACTAAGATAAAAATAAAAAATAAATAACGGGCGCGAAAGTCCAACTAAGGCCGCAAATGTGTTAGTGACTTCCAATTTCCAAGATCTTAACTGCTTTTTTGTGGAGGTGTTGAGATCAACAGCACGCTCAGCAGTGTTATTTATCCCTACAAATGGGTACTCGTAGGGATGTTCGGTACTCAGATTTCAGTATCGGACACCGGTTTTCTTCAACAGTCAACATCCGGTGCACCAGCTTCCGCCGCTTTTCTCCAACACCCGGAGCACCGGCACCTGTTTTTTTCAACCATGGGTCGATTTTTTTTCAGTACTGTTTTTTTAACCATTACCCGGTTTCAAATCTTTTGAAACCAGATCTTTTGAAACATGATTTTGACGTTACAGTGTTTCTACTAAAATTAAGAAAGTTACTTAAAATAACTCACGTAGCGCATAATTGACCTCTATTGGCATTTGTGATATTTAGGCAAAATAAACTACCTGTGCCTACAATGGGATTCGATCCCGAAAACCTATGATTTGAAGGCGATCGCCCTATCTACCCTAATGCCGCACACACACAATCAATCCGAATACATTTTTTTTTAAATTTTCGTTCTGCCATAATCCAAGAAAATTACGAAAGAAAATGGATTCGGACGCTTCGTCTGTGGGTGACCTAAGTTTGTAACTTGCTATACAATTAAATAAACCGACACGTTATTAAATTAACTCTATTCCTTGTTTCAGCTTTAAATTTAAGTGGGCTCTGATTTAAATCTTTCATTTTTAAGACCGTCTGTACTTAGTATTAAATTAAATACAGCAATCTTGGCAAGACTCCTTTCAGATCAAATGTGGCCTCTACAGCAAAGTCCTAATGACCGTGTATACACCGCAAGCAAGATCAATTTTTTTAGTCTTCAACGACATATACAGGCCGTATTAGCTAGTTTGAACTAAGCTTAAGGCCCGAGACACATATCCAAATCATCATGACGATAATCCGTCATGGTGATGAAAGTTCGAAATTGGGGTGACACATAGGTTTACGTAATTGGAATTCGTCATTTACTTTTGACATTTGTATAAAATGGTAAAAATGTGCCGCACATTAGCGATATTTGATGAATATTCTGTTCAATAATTTGAAGTCACACTTTTCTTATGGAATTTGAATAGAAATGTGTAAAGATTGGTATAAAATTTAATATTTTTGCAAAAATTCTTGTTCTTCAATTTTACAACAGATGGCGTCTCCTGTCATTGTTGAGCTAATAATGATCCCAATGCGCAATTTGGAATTCGTGCTAATGATGGTAAATTTTCGTAATAATGACGCAGTTGCGTCATTCGAAAATATGTGTGTCAAGCTCGTAATACTCTCTCAAACTATTTTGTTATATGGTTGATAGCTCATGACAAAGTGGATTGGAATTTAGTCCGAAAGTTTAGAAAAGTTACTATCACCAAAAATTAATTTTTTTTTGCAGAGGGACCTAAAGAATTGTTCTGCCCATATGGTACTTGGCAACGAAAAGGTTGGGTCGGATTACAAATCACGCAAAAGTTACAGCAAATAGCGCAGTCATGCCATGAGCAAATTTCTTTTTTGTGAAAACTAGGGGATTCGGATTGCCTCATGAACTTTCAGGACAATATTAAATTTGTTTATCTAACGCACCCTGTGAAGGATGAACAATAAATTTAGCATTTATTTTGCATTCGAAAAGTGTATATCTCCCCGTGTTTACAAAAAATATCTACGTCGGATTGTTGTTTTTCGCATTCGTGCTGTTCTTATGGTTCGATAAATCTTTCTTGTGGCTTTTGGGCCCCTAAATCTCGTGGGCCCCCCTGCCACGCGGGCCCTGCGGGCCCTTATGCGCCGCCCCTGACGATATGGATACAAAAATTCAGGGCTCGGTGAGACAACTAAAAACACATTTTCTACAGGAGACAGAGTGTGGCCATAATGGGTGTCGTTCGAAAGGGGATGTTTAGGAGAATGTATGAGATCAGGATTACGGTAGATCCTCGTTTAAATTAGCGTAAATGTCAATATTTAACTGCAATTACAGCCTTTGTATGGTACCTAATTTATAGGAAAGTCAAAATAGTATTTTGGTATTTTAGTCCTAAAACGTACATGTAGGCAACATGGGTATCAAATTTAGGGATTTTCTTAAAGGAGTCTCCCACAATATTAAGGGAAATGTTCTGAATCCTTTTCGGGCAATCCTGTTCAAAAGAACATTTTCTAGAAAGAGACTTTTATCCAAGGCAAGTACCAGACAATCCCAGAAATCCACACAAATATACTGTCAAATGATTTATTTATTTATTTAACAAAACAAACTGAACAGGTGGAAACCTAATAATACAGTTGTATAGAAAAACGATTTAATATTATAGAAAGTAAACTTATGAAGGTATGATTGTGGAAGTAAATTAGAATATTAGTAGTCACATCACATCCCACAAAAGTCTTATGGGAATTGCAAAAACATGGTCACATCATTAAAATTGCATACAATTACCGCATTTAGCGTCTAGTCCATTTGAGATCTGACAATCAAGATAACGTTAGATAGTCTGACGATTAACCGGGTGGTCTATGAGCGCTTATATACCGGCTCTTAATTTAAACTATCTTAAAGCATTTTTGGTGTAGTACCTTTTCCATAGGGTGAATATACCGTCCTAGTCTAGTTCGCGTATTAACATTCTTCTTCTTCTTTTTATTCGAATTGGTTGTGGAATATGCAGATGTTAAGAAATGGTTTATCTGACATTTCGATTATTTGGACAATATTATGATTGGAATTTGTTAATCTTGCGTTTTTTCTAACCAGGAATTTCATATAAACTTTGTAGCGAAACGAAAATCGAAAACGATATCATTCCAGTAACAAGACGACTTCGCTCTTCCTGGATAAATTTCAGAGACAGTCGCTTGTCTAGGCATTATGGATTGGTAAGCACCTCGCCATCTGTTGCGAGCGGGACTAAATTTAGTTTCGATTAGTTAGTGCGGCCCGTATATGCCGTCCAAAAATAATTCAAATTTATCTAAAACTTTTTATCTTTGCTCCGGTATATAAGCGGTCTATGATGAATCGTTCGTATGTCACTATATTTTTATACCCTTCGCTCATAGAGTGAAAGGGTATATTAACTTTGCCATGACGGAGGCATCTCTGACAATACAGTCACCGAAAGAAATATAAGTTCACACACAAATTCTACCATTTTTCGGTTCTAACAATTCCTGGACCGTTATAAATTTCGAAAATGATTTTTATTATTTTGTTTACAAACTTCCATTTCGAAATACGGTTACTTTGGAGAAATCATTTCCGTCAGTTTCACTGAAGACTGAATAAATGCCCGAATCGTGCGTTAAGTGTTGCGAAATATTTATACGTTCACGTCCGTTATTTTTCAATTTCTCGCACCGGAAGTATTTTTTTTCTCGAAGTTTTTTTTTGTGGGAAACAGTCTGGTAACATCTAAACGGAACTAACAAATTTTTTTTATTACTGGTTGTTTCAGTTTGTTTTTTTTTTGCCACATGCCACGTGGCGTCTTCCTTACAGTCCAAGAACAAGGTACAATAATAGCCTTTCAAACCGCAAAATTGCAGAACAAATTTGCAGATCATCATCACACAATTTCCTCCTGCTTCGTGAAAATTATGGAAAACAACGAAGCTCTGGCCGGCGACCAGCAGTTACTGCGAGAGAAAAAAATACTTATTGTCCGAAAAGCCACTGAGGAAATAAAATTCGCATCAGAAATCCAGAGCGAAATGAATTTACCTCTAAGTGTGCGTAATGTCCAGCAGATTCTACACTCCAACAAGGACCTCAAATTCATCAAAAGACAGAAAAAAACAGCTTTGACCCAATATCATAAGGCGAAGAGTCTCCAATGGGGTCAACAACATATGGATTTGTAAAAATTCACTTGCTTGCCGTGTACGAAATAGTGTATCATCATTCTGCATGTCGCAAGTAGGCATGGGTGTATGTTGGGCTGTGTGAAGTTAGCCAGTCAGTCAGATGGCGTCACAATTAATCCATTTTTCCTTAATAATTCCTGTATCCTTCCGTTTCCAGGATGAACAAACGTCTGGCTTTCGATTGATACCAAACCTATACCTTTCCGACCCATTTTTAAAAATGACTGGCTAAGTTCACACTCACAATTTTAAAGTTGCTATAATTAAATAATTAGAGAAGAACAAACGATATTAATTGGCGAACAATCAAGAACAAACGTAGCCGCTGTAGAACAAACGGTTCACCGAGCAAAATGACCTAGTTTCAAAAAATGACTGGCTAACTTCACACAGCCGTGTATGTTCTGAACATAAGCAGTCGAAATTGGCAAAATTATTTGTGGTTATTATTTTGGACATGCAAAATTTGCGACATGCTAAACCTCTCTAATATCTCTTTCCATAATATAAAAATAAATATAAATCTCATCGAAGCCAATGGGCGACAAACCCGGAATTACCATCGAAAAGTGTAGAATTCGTATTCGTACTGTACCTACAAGATCCTGCAAGCTGCACATTTTCGCTCTTCGTTTTTTTTTTTTGCAAAAAATAATCATATATGTACATCGAACATATAAAAGATAAACACCTAACGATGAACAGGTGTGAAAAAACGGAAAAAACGGTACAGAACAGGTGCTTGAAAACCGGGACCGGCCCATGGTGGAAAACAAACGGGCAAAAACAGGGATATCGGTACTTCAGAATATTGATACCGGTGCTGATTAACCACCGGTTTAAAACAAATGGCAAAGGTACTCGTTTAACATCTGAGTGAGATCATAGTCCGTCACATGAATCGTGAGTTGGAAAAACACCATAAACTGAAAGAAACTGTCCCTGTCGATAAATCTTTCTATCCAGATTATGGATTCGCAGTTTCCTGTACATGACGACTTTTTTCTTTGGTGGAGAGATTTCAGTTGATTTAATTGGACAACAACCGGTGTTGGTTCAATTTGACCAGATGATTTCTCTATGTGGACTAGCTGATGTGATCATCAGATCTAGAGTAAGCAGTTTGTAGAATCAATTACTGCTTCGAGACAGACATGTAGGAGTACACCTCAAGGGGGTCTTTTTTCCCCACTTCCTTGATAGTGCGACCTTCACTTTACCCCGCTTTAGTGATAAATAGCTAAATTGGCCATGTAGATTATCTTACAAGTTACACCGTTTAATAAATAAATCTCAATTTTTATGTCTCAAAATAATTACGGGAAACAGAAGATTTTCACAGCTCTCGCTCATTTCATTACTACTTTAAAAACGGGTTATGTATGTTATCATTTCCTAGTTAAAAAAATCAAAGTGAGGGTCCCCTATTCCAATTTCGAACAAAAGAAATTTGGTAAACGGTACGCCACTGCTACAAGAGGTACAAATTAAAAATTATAGCATTCATTTTTGTTAAATTTTTGAAATGTACATTCTGCAGTCATGTCTGCCTGTTCGCACGATAACTCTCGAAGTAATGAAGCTAGCGGTTTGAAATTTCGTTCAGAAGTTTGTTTTGATAAAATCTTGGACGGTATCGAAGAGAAGAGGAGAAATTTGCTAAATCCGACCAAGCGTTCCCCCTCCCCAACTCTCTCTCTCTCTCTACGCCCATGAAAACAAGCATTATTATCAAAGGAAGATTAACTTAACGCCACTTACTTCTCGTTAAAATGTAGCTTAACTTAAATTCTCTACTTAACAATTCGTTGGCATGTACATACTTATTTCATGAGCCATACACATACTAACATCACGATGAAAGAAAATCTTTTATCAAATCTGTACCTAATTACCATTTTCAACTCAAAATATTTTTAGAGTGAATTGGATCTTTAAGCTGTGTACACTTGTTAGTACATTACGAGTATGATGAGTGACGATTACTTTTCTACTCATGGCAAAGAATGTCAAAAAAAGCAGTTTGCTGTCCAAAAAAATCGGCCAATTAATTTGATTTGTGAAGTGAATAAAATTGAAAACTTATGAGACGGAAACGGTCCATTCCTATGGTCAAATTGTACAGTATGTATAAGAAAATGTTCAACAAGACTGATAAATTGAACTCGGATTTCAAATAATTTTTGTTAATTGCGTCAAAGTGACGAACGATAGACTGGCTGAAGCCATTGCACAGTGATAAGAGTGCATGATACGATTACAAGATGCTAAATGAATGCGTGTCAATAATTTCATTAATTTGATACTTTATGATGGTTTTATGTGATATCATCAAATATACGCTTTCCACAAAATATTTAGTGGATCAATCCACTCTAGCCAGTAAATTCAAGCATCTCAGTGGGGGACCTCAATATAGAGTATGTAGACAACTTCACTTACCTGGGTTGCAATTTGTCAAAGGACGCTAACGAAACAGATGAGATAAAGCGACAGATACAACTAGCTAATAAGTGTTATTTTGCGGTCCTCCAAATTATGAACTCGAAGCTGGTGCACAGGAACACGAAGCTCCACGTGTATAAAACCATCATCCGACCTGTGCTATGCTATGGACCCTAACCCAAAACTCTGAACACCTGTTGGACACATTCGAGCGAAAGGTTCTCCGAAGAGTCTTCGGGGCCGTTCGTGAACGAGGTGAATGGCGCATCCGGTACAACCTTGAGTTGTATCAGCTGTATGATGAGCTACAGGTGTCGAAGATCGTGAAATTGCAGCGATTGCAATGGGCGGGACATGTACAGAGGATGAACGACGATCGCATGCCCAAAAAGGTGATGAACGCGCAACGAGTGGACGGAGCCAGATTGCGTGGACGACCGAGAGCCCGATGGGAGCATTCTGTATGTGAGGACGCCCACCAGATGCTAGGCTTTCGAAACTGGAGGACAAGGTCGCGTGACCGCGACAATTGGAGGTGTTCAATCCAGGCGGCCAAGGCCCGACGTCGGGCTATCGTGCCATAAAGAAGAAGAAGAATCCACTCTAGACAATTTTTTTTTATAGGGAGTAATTAAAACATTTTTTTTCTTATTTGTTTTTGCCCAGGGAATGCCAATCGACCAGCAATTAATTGGGCCCTGGCATGTTCCAACAGAAAGTGAAAACGAAAGCAATCAATGACAATTTGACGATGTGCTTTACTTACAGATATCTTATAAAAATAATTTAGTGTGTTTGTTCAGTGTGTGATACTTAAATGAATTAATGCTGCCCATTCTCAGACCCAGATGCACCGATACCAAATATGCACTTCAAAGGAGAGCAGCTTAAGTCTTGTATCAAGCTCAAGTACCTTGGCTCGATGGTGAACAACGAAGCTACATGCGATGATGAAATCAAACATCGCACAAAGGTTGGGTGGATGACGTGGCGAGAAAACTCTGGAGTTTTCTGCGATAAGAAAATGCCAGTGAAGCTGAAGGGCAAGTTGTACAAAAGGGTTGTACGCAGTGCTGGATTAAGCAAGCGCGGGGCCCGTGGCAAATTTTGAGCGCGGGGCCTATGGAATTTCGATAAACCAAACTAATAAAGGTGTCCTAAAATTGATATGTCGGTTTATGAGTATTTTTTTTAGAGTTTTTTCCTCTCTCATTTTCGTACCTCTCAGTGGCGTACCTCTCAAGCATTATGAAAATTGGGGGAAAATTATCTGTTTTGAAAATGACTCAAAATTGTTTTACAGAAATGCTTTGTATTTTAATCAGTAAACCGAATTTCCGTAGTCAAATTATATTTATTCGACGAAGAAGAATTTATTTCAGAAGTCCCTTTTTGGACGACATATGAAAATTTAAAAATTCCTCATTTTCCAAAAAGTGATAAAATATGTTTGAGAAAATATTTCATTTTATAAGTGTTGCCTATTAATATAGCCTTCGATTGAATTACCCCTTTTCAGGTTTACTGTGCATAAAAGGTTCCAGCCAAATATCTAGTTAAAAATAATATGTATTTTTATAATTGCAATTTATAAATTCTAAAGGTGTGTTGCAAATACATTTCCTAACATGAACTTCAAAAATCGTATGGTCCGCTAGAATAGTGGTTCCCAACCCACAAATGTCAGTGGACCACCCAGCCTAAAAATGTATTGCTGCAGACCAAACTTTCTGCCCGATGGGATCCCCCTTTTCCTCAATTGCAGCTTAACAATTTTAAAGTTTCGACTATACTGCTCGAGTTCGATATGAAGTGGTAAATCCATATCGAAAAAAAAAGCAAAGAAGGGATAAAGGGGTTAAATTTTCATTGCATGCTACACACAAACAAAAATATTTAAAAAAAAATTTTTAATTTTGTTTTTTTTTTTTTATCAAAAAGCAGTTCAAGGGGCCAATATTGCGGTGTAAATTTTGCACTCTTGTTTGTATTCTGAAGATACAATTTTCATGGGGCCCATGAACAAAAAAATGCAAATGAGGACTAAGCGCAATCGGGAGAATTTTTCAAAAAGGAGGCCATAGTATACAATAAGGGAGACTGGGTCTTGTAGTGTATTGTAGTGTATACCTCATAGTGTATACCACGTAATATTAAGTAGTGTAGTGTATTAATTATCTTGTAGTGTATATGTAATATAAAACACGCGACAGAAATAGCCCGCGCCAAGCAATAAGGTATCCCATATCCGAAAATAGGAAGAACAACAAACAGACGAAAATAGTAAATAGTATGCATGTCCATCCATTCATTCTGTTTTGCAATCCGATATGCAGTCTGTATGCATATGACTGGAAATGTGCATATGACTTGAGTGTCCGCGTTTGAGACATTGAAGGTCAGTTAATTTCTGAAAAAGTTTTCCCATGGGAACCGAGAAATTGCTTGACGCGCACTTTTTCCTTAGGCTTAAGTAATAATGTAAAATAGTATAAATAGTGTTAAGCTTTGTAAATAAAATATCAGTCTTTTACTATAAACACGAATAGGCAGATCTCTGCCGCAGTTTTATTCTAGACAGATCTCGTTCAGCAGTTGCCAGCTGCTTGCCTAATTAGTGGCAGTTAAATATGGTAAGTTCGGCAGTTAACCTACTGCTTGCCTTCTAACGGCAGAACAAAGGTATATTTCGGCAGTTTGTGCCTATTAAAGAGCGGAAGACAGCTGCTCTCCAAATCTCTGTCTAAGGTCTGATTTGTCCTTTCTTTGACACTTTTTCATGTGGAAATAATCGAACATATCACATGGCGATCCTGCCCAACTCGATCCTGCTCGAATGGAATCCTCTGATACTGCACAAATCGGTACTGATGTTTTTCACCTGGATGATGCCAACCTGCAACCCATCGGACCATCAAAACTTCCGATCCTGCCCAACTCGATCCTGCCTGCCAACTCGATCCTGCCTGTCAACTCGATCCTGCCTGCCAACTCGATCCTGCACAACTCGATCCTGCCTGCCAACTCGATCCTGCCAACTCGATCCTGCCTGCCAACAACTCGATCCTGCCTGCCAACTCGATCCTGCCTGCCAACTCATGCTCGATCCTGCCCAAGTCAACGCTATGGCGCTGAAGAAAAAGATTCCCGCATGTTTTGACGATTTTTGCGAGTACATGCAACGCGATACAAACGGTGTTGAGATTGGTGTCTATACGATCTGAGGAGTCTCACCATTGCTTACGCCCAAGTTTAGCCGCTAACGAAATTCGGAAAAGCCAGCGATATTGCGAAGTTTATAAAAGAAATTCAAAAATCTTTATTAAAAATGGTTTTCTCTGACACAAACGTTGATGAGAAAATAATCGTTAACACTGGTTCGGTTAACAACTCAAACCAATTTTCGTCAACTCAGGTTTTTACTTTCATCGTTATAACTATAGTAATCATGATAATATTTTTTCTGATCTATTTTATTACCAAAAAGTTTATCAAAAAAGAAATTAAGAGAGCTGTAAAAAACAGTACAGACGCATTAAATGTATAAATTAGTGCTACAATAATGGAATGTGTAAACGAATTAGACAATATATTACAAAATTTAAAGAAAACCCCACAAAGAACTTATACTGATAAATACTTGGTAAATTTGCAATTGTTTTTACATGAGTTACGTGAAAAATTCAAACTTGAAATACCAAACTTAGAAGCTTCAGAATCTTTAAAATTAAAAACATCTTTCAGCAATAAATACACAGAAATTTTCACACTACTGAAACAAAAAAGACAAACTACAACTGAAACTAAAGACGAATCCACAAACCCTACAGACAAATCCAAACCAGACGAATCCAAACCAGAAGAATCCAAAGAAACAAATATGGCAACTTTCGATATATTTAACAGTCTTAAAGTCATTCCTGACTTTACAGGAAAATACCAAGACACTAACAGATTTCTTAGCGTAATAGAAATTATTTATAAATCCGTACCGACAGATAAACAGCAAGACTTCATTACACTCATTATAAACACAAAAATACCAGATATAGCTAGGACAAAACTTAATTCATTCCCAGCACCAAAAACTTATAAAGAATTATCAACCAACCTTTTGAAAGTATACAAACCACCCACTTCAACTAATAACCTTTTAGATAAATTGTCAAATATACAACAGAATAGTAATCTTTCAGTAATTCAATTTGCAGAAAAAATTGAAAACCTAACAGCTGAAATTACAGCCTTACAAATATCTACAATTGGTGACCAAGGAAGGGAAATTCTAACTAAAACCAACCAAACTCTAGCACTAAACAGCTTCAAAAGAGGTTTATTCAACCGAAATGTACAACAAACGGTACAAGCTAGTAGAGTAGAAACTTTAGCAGAAGCCATTACCGTTGCCCAAGAAGCCGAAAGTACATCAAGAGAGAACAAAGTTTTCTATTACAAAAAACAAAATAACTCATTCAATAGTAATAATAATAAATTCTACAATAACAATAAAAATAGGAATAACTATTATCACAAAAATACTAACAATAAGAGAAACACGAATAGAAATAACAATGATAGAAATAGAAACAACTTTAGAAACCATAACTATTCCAATCACAATAATAATCTTAATAATAACAATTATCGTAACAATAATCGTAATAACAATAATCGTAATCGAAACAATCGTAACAACTCAGTATATTTAACAAACCAGGAAAACTCTGGAACCCGAGAAACCCCAGTGGAAAATTAAGTAATGGTCAATCCGGGAAGAATCATAACAATAATAAACATAAAGCGTCAACTTTCAATATAAAAATAATTGAATTCAAAGATGGGATACCAAACTACATAAAAATAAAAACAAACAATAAAATATTAACGTTCATGATAGATACAGGAGCAGATATTTCATTATGTAAACTTAACAACGGAATAGATCAGTGTACAATAAACGAAAATGAGTCATGCAAATTAACGGGTATAACTAAAGAATACACCAGAACAATTGGTTCCACAAATTTAAAAATACAACTTGATAATGAAAATCTTTATTTTAAAATTCAAGTAGTCGACAACAACTTTCCAATTCTAACAGACGGTATACTAGGAAAAGACTTCTTTCAAAAATATTTAGCCAAAATCGATTATGAAACATATACTTTCTCTTTTTCAACCAATAAAAATTCCTATATAATTCCCATAAATACGAAAATTTTTCAAATAAGAATTCCACCAAGAACTGAGATAGTTCATCCAATCGATACCAAAATATCCGAAGACAGTCTTGTATGCGGAAAGCAAATAACTGAAAAATTATTTGTCGCAAATTGTATAATACCAGCAAAAGGTATTAAACACATAAAACTCCTAAACACCTCCGATGAGGAAATCGTAATAAAACATATTGAATTAGATACAATACCCATTAGGCACTTTCAATTTAAGAAGTATAGCAAAAACAAACAAAATGAAAAATGGTCAAAATTAAATAAACTTTTAAAAATTGGTACAGAAGATACAGAATCTACCAATTCTATTAAAACCATTTGTAAGGAATTTCAAGACATTTTTCACTTAGAAGGCGAAAAATTAACATCAAATAACTTTTACAGACAACACTTGAGTACTACTGACCAAACACCAGTATACATAAAAAACTACAGATTACCACATTCTCAAACCACCGAGATACACAAACAAGTTCAAGATCTGATAAACAGCGATATAGTAGAACCATCTACCAGTCCTTATAACTCTCCAATGTTAATCGTACCAAAAAGATCCAACAGCGACACAAAAAAATGGAGATTAGTAGTTGACTATAGACAACTCAATAAAAAATTAGTAAACGACAAGTTTCCTTTAACTCGACTAGACGACGTACTAGATCGAATTGGAAGAGCAAAGTATTTCTCAACCCTTGATTTATCGAACTCTTTCCATCAAATTGAGTTAAACAAACAATCTCGTCCATTAACAGCATTCTCAACCAACAACGGCCACTATCAATTTAAACGTTTACCGTTTGGACTAAAAATATCATCCAACAGCTTCCAACGCATGTTGACAATCGCTCTAGCTGGTCTCGACTCTAACGCATTTCTTTACGTAGACGATATTATCGTATTCGGATGTTCATTGAAACACCACAATGCTAATTTAATTGAAACATTCAATCGACTGCGTAAATACAATCTGAAATTAAATCCCGAAAAATGCAATTTTCTAAAACCCGAAGTAGTATACCTTGGACACCTTATAACCAAAAACGGAGTAACAGCAGACCCCGACAAGTGTAAAGTAGTTCACAACTACCCTGTACCAACAAATGCCGATGAAGTTCGAAAATTCGTCGCATTCTGTAATTATTACAGACGATTCGTAAAAGATTTTGCCGCCATTGCTAAACCCTTAAACAATCTCTTGAAAAAGAATCAAAAATTCATTTGGAACCTACAATGTCAAAACTCGTTTGAACAACTCAAAAATTCTGTTACTAGTCCACCAATATTACAATACCCAGAATTCGATAACGAATTCATTCTAACAACTGATGCCTCAGATTACGCCTTAGGAGCAGTGCTATCTCAAGGTGAAATAGGGCAAGATCTACCAATATCATTCGCAAGTAGATCTTTAACTAAAACTGAATTGAACAAACCCATAATTGAAAAAGAACTTCTCGCAATTCATTGGGGAATAAATCATTTCAGACCATACTTATACGGTCACAAATTTACAGTTGTCACTGACCACCGCCCTCTCGTATCTCTCTTCGTAAATAAGAACCCATCACCAAAACTAACCAGAATCCGATTAGACTTAATGGATTATAATTTTGATATTGTATTCAAACAAGGGAAAATGAATACTAATTCTGACGCTCTATCAAGAATTAAACTTGATTCAAATTCATTAAAAGAAATGATTCCCAAAAATATGAATGTTATTACACGCAGCCATAACAAAAAATTGAATAATGACTATGTGACCACACAGAATATGAATACTACTAAGCCTACTAATGAGCCTGATCAACTCTATATGTGGCAAGGTACATCCATTTCTGATGTTAGAAATTTGCCGATATTAAAATTCGAGCAAAATACAGGGGACGCCCATACCAAAAATAATAAATGTTTGCCAAAAATAAATATCAATGGGAAAGATATCGTTGTAGAATTTAGCGAAAATCCTCACCGAGACTTAGGTCAGGTACTGGAGAAGCTAATATTCAAATTACAACATTGTGGAATACACAAGCTAGCATTATCAACAACTGATAAAGTATTCAACCACATAACAATCAAAGAATTGATTGATTCTTATAATAAAATACATGCATGTATAGTTAAAACAAATAGGCAAACCAATGTAAAAATTATATTATTCAATACTCCCAAGACAGTCGAAAAAGTAACTGATCAACTAAGGTTAATTAGTGAATATCACGACTCTATTCACGGAGGTCACACCGGAATTAGGAGAACCATTGCAAAACTAAAACAAAAATACATCTGGAAAAAGATGAACAAAATGGTAAAAGAATATGTGAATAAATGCGAATCATGCTGCAAAAATAAAACAATCCGACATACCAAAGAAAAATTTGTAATAACTGACACTCCATCAAAGTGTTTCGAGATAGTTTCAATTGATACAATTGGACCTTTACGAATATCAGATGGATACAGATACATAGTCACAGCACAATGCGAACTATCCAAATATATAATAGCAAAACCTACCTGCACCAAGGAAGCAGATGAAATAGCCAGAACTATAGTCGAAGAAATCATTCTTAACTATGGACATTTCAAAACAATAAAAACAGACATGGGAACAGAATACGTCAACCAATTACTTTCTAGTATTTGTAAATTACTGAATATTCAACACGTTACATCAACCCCATACCACCATGAAACCTTAGGCTCAGTAGAACGCAACCATAGAGTCCTAAATGAATATCTACTATCTTTTTGTGAAAATTTTAATTGGCATACCTTACTACCATACTATTCATTCGCATACAACACGACACCACACTCTGACACTGACTACACACCATTTGAATTAGTATTTGGTCATATTGCAAATCTTCCAAATGAAACCAGTAATAATATACCATTCTACAATTATGACAGTTATCTATCTGTACTCAAAACCAAATTGAAAAATGCTCAAGAAACAGCAAAAGATAAACTTGTTAAAGCAAAAGAAATAAGACAGAACAGTAGCGAAGATAAATCAAACATTGTAAACTTCAAAAATGGAGATTTAGTATACGTAAAGAATGAAAATAAAAAGAAAAATGAAAGCCCATACAAAGGCCCATTTACAATAATAGAAAGACAAGGCATAAATTCTCTTATAAGAATAGATAATAAAAACAAATTGATACATAATAATAGGTTAAAGAAATATAGTTAATCAAAAAAAAAAAAAAAAAAAACAAAATATAACTAAAAATTTCTCTTTACATTCAAAATTTTTCTTAAAGGGCGAAGGTGTAGTGTATTGTAGTGTATACCTCATAGTGTATACCACGTAATATTAAGTAGTGTAGTGTATTAATTATCTTGTAGTGTATATGTAATATAAAACACGCGACAGAAATAGCCCGCGCCAAGCAATAAGGTATCCCATATCCGAAAATAGGAAGAACAACAAACAGACGAAAATAGTAAATAGTATGCATGTCCATCCATTCATTCTGTTTTGCAATCCGATATGCAGTCTGTATGCATATGACTGGAAATGTGCATATGACTTGAGTGTCCGCGTTTGAGACATTGAAGGTCAGTTAATTTCTGAAAAAGTTTTCCCATGGGAACCGAGAAATTGCTTGACGCGCACTTTTTCCTTAGGCTTAAGTAATAATGTAAAATAGTATAAATAGTGTTAAGCTTTGTAAATAAAATATCAGTCTTTTACTATAAACACGAATAGGCAGATCTCTGCCGCAGTTTTATTCTAGACAGATCTCGTTCAGCAGTTGCCAGCTGCTTGCCTAATTAGTGGCAGTTAAATATGGTAAGTTCGGCAGTTAACCTACTGCTTGCCTTCTAACGGCAGAACAAAGGTATATTTCGGCAGTTTGTGCCTATTAAAGAGCGGAAGACAGCTGCTCTCCAAATCTCTGTCTAAGGTCTGATTTGTCCTTTCTTTGACACTTTTTCATGTGGAAATAATCGAACATATCACACTAATACAAAAATTCTATCAGTGATAACCAAAATTATTCGGTAAAATGTAGGCAAGTACACGGTCAAAGTCGCCGTAGCATTGGGTGCGAAACCGGTTTAGAAACTTAGAAATTCAGTTGCAGGTTTTGAAAATTTCAAAGCACTTATGTTTGTGGTTATTCCACGAAAATATGCTTATATGGGATTCACACTATGTACAGAATTTACTAAAACCATAAAACCAATTAATTAAAACACTGGAAATGCTACAAGCATTACCCGATACTAACCACTTTTTTCGCTGAAAAGTCCTCATGCGCAATGAGTATCTATAATTGGATGAGCACTTTCCTGCTACATTTTTCGTTCGCTAAATACACTCATTGATTTCATTTCGGAAAAAATTACATTTTAGTAAGTACATAATCAGAATCTTCTGCGGACCAGCTCCGAGACTCTCACGGACCACATTCGGTCCGCGGACCACCGGTTGGGAAACATCGCGCTAGAATGTGAATCTGAAACACTGTGAACGTAGATATACGGGAATGCCATCATGAATTAAAAAGAAATATTTCTGTATTTTTATGCAATATTAACCTTGTTATATTGGAACACCCTAGCGTAAATTTTGTTCAACGATAACGTGTTGTAACAATGTAGACAATTTAGAAGGATCTGGCATTTGGAATTTCGTTGGCATCTTGGTTGTTTTGGTATTTTTTGCTTGAGAAAAACGCGGGGCCCCTTAAAGCGCGGGGCCCGTGGCATTTGCCACCTTCTGCCACGTGGTTAATCCGGCACTGGTTGTACGTCCCGCCCTCATGTATGGATCAGAATGCTGGACCATATATGTTACGCGAAACAAATGACAGCGACTGAAATGAAAATGTTACGCATGTCAGTTGGTGTAACGAAGAGGGACCACATCAAGAGTAGCTACATCCGAGGCAGCTTGTCCATAGACCAACCAATCACCGAAAAGCTCGAAGACCGACAAATGGATTGGTATTGCCATGTTCAACGGCGTCCGCCTGAGAACCCCGCAAAGAAAGCGATATCAATGGAAGTTCCACTTGATGGACCCAAGGCCAGAGGCAGACCGAAGAACACCTGGATGTGTCAAATGAAAAAGCAACAACAACGCATTGGTCTCGGCGATGACACGATCCAGGATAGAGCTGCCGGTAGAAATATGCTGGGATATTATCGCCAAAACGGGCGATGTGCCTACACCGCGGGTCGAGCAACGCGAAGTCATGGAGCGGAATAAAGAACGAGGCAAGGAAGAAGAAGAAGAAGAATATGAAAAAAATATATTACGGTTAAATATTTAACTATTCACAATGTGTACAGACACTGGCAGGTCTAATGTTTGCTCTTAGCAGATATGAAACACGTGTGAACTAACCAAGCCTAATAGGTTAACGACCTCTACAAATGGTCGTAAACCTTTTAGGCTTGGCTTAAGGGAAATAACTTCTGGAAGAAATAAAAAGCGGCAACTATGAGTGTCCTTTATTATCTTATATCCATATATATAAAGTGTTTTATCGGAACATATTTACCTTATCTTAGATCCAAGCTAATGATCAATTCGCCCATTGTCTTTGAACTAGACTCTAAGCTGTGAGAGGAGAGCTTTAGTATAACATCCTACTTTAATTAGTGTCCATAAATTTCAAGCGTCACGACTGGACTTTCCTCTTCTTCTTTCTTCATGGTGCAACTAGAACTAGCCAATCTTTTCAACCTTTAACGGTACATTGCCCCTGGGAAATAGAGTGAATCGATCGAAATCAAATTCCAGTACACGCGGTGTAGACGTTGATGGACTGAAACGAAATCTTTGCAACAGCATAATCAGTCCAATGCGAGTGAGAATGCGACCAAAGCGCATTCCAATGCAATTACGTGGGCCTGCACCAAAACCTAAAAACGACATTGGATGACGACTTTGAACTTGATCGTCACGAAACCGTTCTGGATCGAACGCATCCGGGTTAGGATAAATATCAGGATCACGATGAATCTGGTAGACCGGTATAAGGACAACTGTATGCTTTTCAATTTCAATATTCTTGTCTGCGAATTTGTAGTTTCGAGTAGATCGTCTGGCGTTGAAAAACGTCGGAGGATATTTTCGTAAAGTTTCTGTGTAAAGGTTAATATATAGACCTCCCGCAAAATATATACGCAAATACAATTAGATAAACGGAACTATACCTGATATGACCATATCCAAATACGACATGGAATGAAGAGCTTCAAATGTTAGCTCACCATTATGTAATTCCAGTACTTTTGCAATCTCCTGCCGAAGCTTTTCCTGAATATCAGGATTTTTGGCTAGTTCATAGCATGATAATGTAATCGCCGACGCAGACGTATCGTGACCCGCAAGCAAAAACATAAATGATTCGGCTGCTATTTCATCGTCGATTTGTTTTTTGTCTTTTGACGTATCCTGAATTGTTTCATCTCTCATTTTAATCACAAGCTCTACAAAATCCTTTCGATGGATCTTATGTTCGGTACGATGCTCGATTATATCAAGTATGGTTTTCCTGAAAAAATCCGAATCTTCTTTGGGCAGATAACTGACACCAAGCATTCGAGCCAAGCTTCGGAATGTCGTGGCCAAAAAGGCTTTCCTCAGTCCTAGTTGTGGCTGTTCATAGAATCTTCGACCGTAGTAATGAAGCGCTGACTGCAAATCGCGGGACGCATTAAGTTCAATGCCAAAAATACATGATCCAACCACATCCAAAGTGAATCCGGAACAAATCTTGGCCGTTGGTAGCTCCGATTCGTTTTCGAAGGAGTTCAAAACGTTTTCTTGAAAATTTTTAGCTATGTCGATCAGCGTCGGATACATGAACTTAAGTTTTGCCGTAGTGAATGCTGGCGATAATTTCGCTCGATGCGGTCGCCATTTGTCACCATCATATGTTATAAGATTGGCCATTAACGGATCATGCTTTTCGTTGTAATAAACACCACGGTCTGCGAAACTGTCAAAATCTTTCACGAAAATATCGCGAAGTATATTGAGATCTGTGGCGACTAATGTTGGACTGCACGCTGCATATAGTCCCACGATTTTATTTTCTTTTAGATGATAAGCACGACGCAAAAGTGACATTATATCTTCTTTTAGTTTGACACTACCAAGGGGAAAGGTCGGCTCGAGGTAAGCCACGCCGCGTTTCTTCCAGTACAAGAATTTGTATTTGAACACTAAGTAAACGATGGATATTAAAACTATGAGAGACCAGCAAAATATTTTTAACAACGCCATCTGTTCCGTGGTTTTAGTAAGTTGGTATAACGCGCGATTGAAAGTATAAACAACTGAAAATTGGAATATTCTGCACTCCAAATTTATACTTGTATATGTACAGTGAGTCACAGTCAAAGTGTGCCACCCATCTTATCTTTTAAAATATTTCCTTAACTAATTTTGGGAGATACTAATTTTTGGATTACCGATAAACGTTCAGGAAAGTATTTTCTTTTATATCCAGTATGAATTGGTATTTTTGGTCCAGTTTCTAGCTATACAACCCGTTGAAAACTAAACAAAGTACAAAATTTGGTGTCACAATGAAAGTGAGCCCAACAATTGTTTTCGACGATTTAAAAGTACAATTTTAAGTAATTTGTATTTGTGTATTTAAATTGTGTGCTAAACTAATTAAAATCAATTAATTAGTGAAGACGTTCCAAGAGATAGGTACCAAAGTTGGGCAGTTTGTCGTGAATAACGACCAAGGGGGGATGGCTAATCCTTTGTTTTAAAAAAAGCTGTATAACTATCCAGCATATCATTCAAAAAAAATAAAAATTAATGCAAATAATCCAAAAATAAGCCATACGGAGAGGACTTGAACCATAGCGATGATTTTCTTTTGGTCTCCTGAAAGGATTCGTCATGTCCGTGCGTCTAAATTGAACCAAATTATTTAAATTTAATTAAGCATACGTACGTACTGAAACTGTTCGAATTAGTTCAAGGAAGCAAGGATTTAATGAGTAGCTCAGAAGAGAATAGAAATTAATGCGCACCTTCTCAGAAAATCGTTATGGTTTGTCCACAAATATACTGCTATAGGATATTCAGCTTTAGGGAAAGGTTTTCTTAATAAAAATGTAAAAACAAACAAATTTATGAAATGAAAATTTGTAATACATTTTCGATTATTCGAAGCTACATACCCCCCCCCCCCCAACGTATTTGTGGGGAAACAGCATTTTCTGAAACTATTCGCGGTAATTTCTCTTCTTTCTTTTCTCTTCTAAGCTACTCACTCCCATTGAATCCTTGAACTCTTTCGAACTGTTTCAGCGTGTGCTTGGATATCCAATTGAGCTTTGACTATTTCAGTCAATTTAGGAGCATACGGAGATAAAGGAGCCTTTCAATATATAAATCTAATTTTTTTTTTCTCTGGGCGGAACTTCACTAATAAATTGATTTTGATCTACATATTTAGTATACAATTTAAATCAGATTTATTAACAGAATACAAAAATACAAAATTACTTAAAATTTTACCGTTAAATCGACAAAACAAAATAGATGAGCTCACTTTCATTGTGACAAAAAAAAATCTGAACTTTATTTAGTTTTCAACGGCTTCTATAACTGTAAACTGGACCAACAACAATGACGCTTCATAATGGATATAAAAGAGGATACTTTTCTGAACGGTTGTAATCTTAAAATTAATCTTCTTCTTCTTCCTTGCCTCGTTCTTTATATACCGGTCCATGGTTTTGCGTTGCTCGACCTGCGGTGTAGGCACATCGCCCGTTTTGGCGGTAATATCTCAGCATATTTTTACAGGCAGCTCTATCTTGGATCGTGTCATCGCCGAGACCAATACGTTGTTGTTGCTTTTTCATTTAACACATCCAGGTATTCTGCCTCTGGCCTTGGGTCCATCAAGTGAATCCATTGAATCTTAAAATTAGTACTTGCCAAAATACTGAGTGATGGCTCACTTTGACTGTGTCTCACTGTATACTAAGTATAAACTTAAATAAGCAACAAAACCATATGCTGATCATCAAATAAAAGTGTGCAAATTATTTGCAATAAGTCAACAATTATTTTGGCCATATGTACCTATGTTTGATATATACTCCAATCAATTGGGGATGTCTCAAATTTTTGATATGTTATAAAGACAGGTGGGGTAAGGTAAAATCCAAGTTTGCGTCACTTTCCCCCCTGTGCTCCCGCCGCTATCTTGAAAAAAACATCTAAAATCGGCTCTTTTAGCAGTTAGCGGTCTACAACTCCTTCGCAGTCCATTTGAGCACGAAATGTGCCGAGACAATTTTGTAGATCACAAAATTTCCTATAAATTTCATCTGAAAAGTTTTATTCTACAATCAAAATTAGCAGAGTTATAGCGCAAAGAATATGCTATAAATTCCAAAAATTTTTACCAACAAATTTCAAAACATACTTGGAGAACTGTATAATAAAATGCAGAGGAGGCTATGGAGTTATTGGTATATATTGGGTTTTTTTTTGATATTTTCTCCATTCTCTTGGCGCTATAACTCTGTTAATTTTGATTCTAGAGTACAACATCTTAGATTAAGTTTGTAGGAAATGTTGTCCTCTACAAAATTGTCTCGGCAGATTTTGTGCTGAAATGGACTGTGAAGTAGGGATGTCAAAAACCGGACGGTTAGTCCGAAAACCGGTACTTTCAAAACGGTTAACCGGTTTTTTTCGGTTTTTCATCCTCCCGGTTTTAACCCGGACGGTTGTTTGCCCATCCGGTTAAAACCGAAAAAAAAACTTTTCAAATTCATAAAATTTTTATATTTTCTTGATTTGTCAGTCTGTAATTCTATTGCTTGTCTTCTATGAAAAATTTCGTATTTCCGAACACTCTCGTTAGTGCTATTATTCCAAGAACCATCGCTTCGTCAAACTACCGCTCCTTGCATTTTTCCTTTCCAAGGCAGATATTGTTTACGTGGCGTGTCGCAGTTGCTACGACGTCCGCGTCCACATCGATATCCGCGTCCACTTCAACATCCGTCGTGTCCACAAAGACTTCAACATCTACATCATAGTGCAGTCATATTAGCATTTCAAATAGAAAAAAAAAGAGTAAGGTTAATTCTTGTGGTTTTTGAATCAGTGGGCTCCCAGGAATCTAAAACTCATTTGCTAAAAAAAATTTGATCGGAAAGGTCCCAAAAAGGACAAAAAAGGATACTCTTTAATCCTTGACCGGAGGTCGGCATGTGGGGTATCAAATCAAAGGGGACATCAAGTACATTACATATCCGCTGTTTGTTCCATGTTTCAAGGACCCTCAACGGAATAAATCGAGATTAAATGGAGAATTATTGTGTTTCCCGTGTATCTTTCCGAAGCCCTAATTGCGAGAGTAATTCAAATTGTCCCTACGTTTCTCACTTTTCCGAATCTATAATAGCTAAAGATTCTACCATTAAATTTGCTAAGAAAAAAATGATCGGAAAGCTCTCAAAAAGGACACTAATTACAAACCTTGATCGAACGTGGGCATGCGGGGTGTCATATCAAAGAGGACGTCGAGTACATTCCATATCTGGCGTTTATTACTTGTTTCAAGGAACCTCATAGGAGAAAATTGGTATTCAATGGAAAATTTTCATGTTTCTCGTATACCTATGTATCTTTCCAAAGCCGTAATTTTTCGTTTTAACCCGAATTTTTCCATTTAGTGTCCTTGAAACAGGAAACAAACACTTGATATGCAATGCACTCGACGTCCTCTTTGACATGACACCCCGCATGCTCACTTTCAATCAAGGTTTGTAATTAGTGTCCTTTAATGTCCTTTTTCAGAGTTTTCCGATAATTTTTTTCTTAGCAAATTTAATGGAAGAATCTTAACCTATCATAGATTCGGAAAAGTGAGAAACGTAGTGACAACTTGGACTATTCTCGTAGTTATGGTTTTGGAAAGATACACGGAAAACACAATAATTTTCGATTTAATCTCGATTTATTCCGTTGAGGGTCCTTGAAACAGGAAACAAACACCGGATATGTAATGTACTCGACGTCCCATTTGATTTGATACCCCACATGCTGACCTCCGGCCAAGGATTAGAGAATCCTTTTTTGTCCTTTTTGGGACCTTTCTGATCAACATTTTTTTTTTAGCAAAATGAGTTTTAGATTCCTGGGAGCTCGCTGATTCAAAAACCACAAAAAATAGCCTTACTCTATTTTTTTCTATTTGGAGGCCTGAAATGGGATATTTTGACTGCACTATATACATTGTCTAGCAATAAAACTCAGTGAACTAATTTTGAAACATTATGAATACTTCTGACAATTTTAATTGATTATCTTTTTTGTTCAACATGTTTCTCTTTTAGAGCTCCATTACACAGTCATATTTCTATACGAACATCAGCTTAACGAGTGTGTATGCATTATTTTGCTAAAATTCTAAGCAATTCAATGAAAAACCGGTTAACCGAAAACCGGTACTTTGAGCCCGGTTAAAACCGGACGGTCTAACCGGCTTTGCGAAAAAACCGAAAAAAAACGAAAACCGGGTTATGGGCCGGTTTTTGACATCCCTACTGTAAAGAAGTTACAGGCCAAAAACTGATGAAAGGGCCGATTTTAGATGCTTTTTTGAAGATAGCGGCGGGAGCACTGGGGGAAAGTGACGCAAACTTGGATTTTAACTTACCCCACCTGTCTTTATAAAATATCAAAAATTTGAGACATCCCCAATTTTTGCACGCTAACCCCTATTATTTCGTCTCTATTGATTGGAGTAATATTGGGTTATTCATTTAAAGTTTTTTTCTTAGCGATTTTTTTACATGTATCGCAGGATAATGCTATCATAGAAGTCCCCGCTCCGATATACAGGTTCTGCCAAAGAAAACTTTTCCATTTATGGATTAATTTTCAGAAAACAATACATTTATGTGTTTATTTCAAAGGCTTGCAGACAGGCTCGTACAAGAAAGCGAATGAAGTTGGAGAAGGGGACGCCATTAGCTACAGTCACATTTGGCTAGTTGCTAGCGCTAGTCAAGTTGCATTCGAGAAATCACCATAGGCGACGACACGTAATAAACAAAGAAAACAGTCTCATGTAAATGGGTGGCTATGCGTTGTTACGACGTCGTCACCGAAAGTGTGTTGCAACTAGATGCGTAACTAGTCACCCTATCTACAGGAGTTAGTTGCAAACGAGAAATTACTACGGTGACGACGTGGTAAACAACCAACAAAGTGTTGTGCAATTTTACTAGTAGATAGTAAAATAGATTTTCTAGATACTAGTGGAATTGGACATGTTCAATTCGACTGGCACCCAACCAGCGAGCGAATATACGCTACAACTATTTCTCTGTGGATTTCGAATTAACTGCTCAGCCGACCGACCCGAAATTCAGTGTGAATGTGTAAAATGGTGGGGTTTTGCTACGAATACCTTTGAGGTTACGAAATGTTAACAGGGTGTCCGAGACGACGTACGAAAGTCGATTATTCTACTTGTCATCGGAAAAGGGTGTATCGGCATGATATTCAGTATAAATATATCGAATGGAAGGTTATTTGCTACAAATACCTTTGAGATTGCGATTTGGAACAGGGTGTCCTAAACGAGGTGCAAAAGTAGATAATAATCGGCAATAAATTTAGTATGAATGTGTAGAATGGTAGGATATTTGCTACGAATACCTTTGTAGTCGGGAAATGTTATCAGGGTCTCTTAAACGAGGTGCAAAAGTGGCTGTCATAATCAGCATACCCAACAAAGAATAGCTAACAACACAATACAAAAATTCGAAAAACCTGCGGTTACAGAAAACATTCACAAAAAGTGACTGTTTGTTGTGCATTTTCGTCACACTCCCACTGAATTTCGTGTCGATCCGTTGAGCCGTTAATTCGAAATCCACCGCGAAATAATTGTAGTATATATTCACTTCCCAGTAGAATAATTGAACATGATAATCGAACAGTAGATACATTCGACTAGCTACTAGTAACATTGCATAACACTTTTTTGATTGTTTACGACGTCGCGTCGTCACCGTGGTAATTTCGCGCATAAAGTAGGTACTAGGATCGTCAGTTCACGTGAAATCCATGCAAATACTGTCAAAATGTTTATGAACGTGAAATCGAATTCGCTTGGTGGTACACACTTCACATGAAAGTCTCCACAACGCTTTTTGACATTTGGCCAGCGAAAATAATGCAGTTGCACTTTATTTCACAATGAAAAGATATCATCGACAATCAATCAGAGCGCGAGTGCACATTTATCTTACATTGAGTGAATAAAAAGCAAGCCTCCACGGCACCGTTTTCACGGGAGACATACATATATGCAAGTTTTTCGTTCAGTGAACTCAGTACATACCTATACAACTAATTCCTAGGTAGATAGGGTGACTGATTCACGCGTCTAGTTGCACACACTCTCAGTAACGAACGTCGTAACAACGCGTAGTCACCCATTTATATGACACTGTTTCGTTGTTGACGTCGTCGTCACCGTGGAGATTTCTTGCATGCATGCACTACCCTAGTAACAATTTCATCCCTATAATACTTCGTAAAATAATCTTCTAACGACAATAGGGGCACTTTACAGGGTATAAACACTGAATAATAGTCCAATAATGGCATCTGGCGCCGTTTTTTGATCCAAAAGAACCTCATTGTAGCACTGAATTACGCTTCGAGAAAGACATACATCATGTGTTATGTCATCATTTTCTCGCGATTGCAGAAAAAAACGAGAAAAAAAATGATTCCCGCAGCCAGCGTCGAACCAGCGACTGTCGTATGCCAGTCCGACGCCCTAACCACTCGGCCAACCTCACATATAGATAACATTGCTCGTAAACACTACAAGTGCTCGACACTTCTTTATCGACACTTCTTTATCGATCCTTCTCCTATGCACCTTCTTCTTGATATGTCAATCAGTTGAAGCTAATTAAATTCACACATTCTTCAATAAAATACAGACATTTTCTGCGCTGAGATTATCTTAATTGATTCATAAGCTAACAAGAAGTGAGGAAATTTTGGTTTCAAGCAATATTTCAATGAATTCAATTCAAGAAACGTGGTATTCCAGAGCACTTCATAAGTGTCAATTCATTAAATCACAAAGTCCATCCTTCTATAAAACTACGGTGAACAATTTATTGGATGACCATACGAATGTCACACTATAAAAATGACACCGACTGTGCTATAGAAGAAAATAATGCATGTGTGTGAGTTAACTTAGAGACCATTGCATGTGTGTGCTGTATCATCCAATAAACACAAGAGTGGAGTATTTAAAGGAGTACCCCAAGCAACAATTCGTTTGCTTTAAAGAAGCACTTCACACTGTAGTAACCATATAGTACCACGAAATTCATTTATCGTGTGACATCGCTTAAAGTAATATTTTGATCCGATAAAACATCCTTAAAGTAGGTATCTTCCGGAAAGCTTCTATCATCATTTTGGAATAAATTTAAAGATGGTGGTATAAAACTTCGATAAAACTGTCTCTAAACGTTAACCTAGAAAGATACTTCTTTAAATACTCCACTCTTGTGTTTATTGGATGATACAGCACACACATGCAATAGTCTCTCTAAGTTAACTCACACATATGCATATATTCTTCTATAGCACAGTCGGTGTCATTTTTATAGTGTGACATTCGTATGGTCATCCAATAAATTGTTCACCGTAGTTTTATAGAAGGATGGAATTTGTGATTTTTTAATGAATTGACACTTATGAAGTTTTCTGAAATACACAATTTCTGCATTAGAAATCCTTGAAATCTTGCATGAAACTCACACGTATGCACTCATTGTTATCTTCGAAACTAATTAAGGTGATCTATGCGCAAAAATTCACTCTATTTTATTGATAAACGTATGATAAAGAATTGTCAAGCATTTCTATAGTAGCAACAACCATTTGTAGTGTTTCCGAGCAATGCCGACCATATGTGAGGTTAGCTGAGCGGTAGCGTGTTGGACGGGCAATCAACAGACATTGGTTCGATGCTAGCTGCGGAAAATTTGTTTTTCTATTTTTTTTTTCAAATTCGTTCAATGACAGAAAATGATGATATAAAGCAAATGACGTACGCCTTTTTTGAAGCATAATTTAGTGCTACAATAACGTTCTATCGGATTAAAAAACGGCGCCAAATGCCATTATTGGACCATTATTCAGTGGTTATACCCTCTAAAGTGCCCCTATTATTGTTAGCAGAGAGTATTTTACGAAGTATTATAGGGATGAAATTGTTACTTGGGACGTTTTTAGGTTAACGTTTAGAAACAGTTTTATCGAAGTTTTATACCATCATCTTTAAATGTATTCCATAATGATGATATAAGCATTCCGGAAAATACTTTAAGGATGTTTTATCGCATCAAAATATTACTTTAAGCGATGTCACAGGATAAATGAATTTCGTGGTACTATATGATTGCTACAGTGTGGAGTGCTTCTTTAAAGCAAACGAATTGTTGCTTGGGATGATGGGTGACGTTCGTGAGGGGATGATTAGGAAGGATTGCATGTGATTAGTTTTAAAAGATTTTCGGAACAGAATAACGGCATCAAATTTCAGAATTTTCTGAAAGGTGTTGCCCACAATACTAATGCTAAAGCTCCTTAAGCTCAAAAAGGATTTTTTTGGAGAGAGATGTTAAATGGTCAAGATGCGTTTCGAACGAAAGGGGATGATGAGAATAGCGCATTTGATAAGTTTTGGACAAATTTCGTCCTTCGGAAACCCCATAAGGCAAATGGTGCTATTTTGAATCCTTATGGAGCGATGTTATATCCAAAACGGACATTTTTTTTAAAAGAGATTGGGAAACCCTAGTAAGAATCAGGATGTTGCGACTGTTGGATACAATCTGTAACCTTCGTTTAATACAATCTTTATAAAATATAGGGAATCACTTTACTAGGAACTTATCACTTATCAGTTATATTATTTAGAACGAAATGTCCTTTTTTTCCTAACGTATTCAAAGCAAAGGATTCGATTCGATTTGGAAAATGGGTCCTGTACATACCGAAACTAGAGATACAGAGGTACATTTGTGAAACTAGCCATATCATAATCTTACAAAGGAAGTAACGGTTCTCTCAAGAACTCTATCGCTAACAAGACATGAGTTAACATTTTTTATAAATGATTTACTATATCACTATAATATGTGCTACCTTTTGCTGCTATACAAGTACATATTTCAGTTTTATTTATTACATTTCAATATCGTTTTCCTATCAACTATTCACTGTTACCAAATAAAGTAACTTGCCGCGTGCCGTGTCTTGTTAACAATATGTATCTGACCACAACAACTTTCAGAAAAGAGCGCTTAGCGCCAGGACCAATAGAAATAATTTTTATTGTCTATTATTATCGAAAAGGCCGCCTATACAATGTTCGGCTGTCAAATTGCCAACTGTTTAGTTTTGCACACATAATTCAACCAACATCCATTCGCAGATTCCAGATACGAACATTATTTAACTTGTATTGTATGTATGAGAAAAGCAATAAAAAAATCACATATGGTCGCAAAAGGCAACAAGCAGACATGCTATTGATATTATTCACCTACCACGCGGTATGAGAAGAAATTTTGTATCGTTATAGAGAGATTTCCGTGACAGTAATAAATAATCACAACGTAAAGTGGACATTCACTTTAGACACCGACTGGGCGGTGGCCCGGCCGGGGCCCCGGTATGGCTCTTCATGAAAGATGACACTCTTACGACGAACATGGTTGTGTCGCGCGATAGCCAAACAAATTTATGTATTTAATGAAAATTAGTTTTACAAGAATTCGACCGCGACTATAGAGTATGTATGCTGGTGCTCTAATCATGCAAGGAAACGATGTTTTTCCAAGATTGTTGGTGAAATTACAGAAGAAAGATGTAATGTACTCGTAAAACATTGATGCAGTATATCGAATCGTTTTGTAGTGAATGAGCTTAGCACTTGTAGATAGGACGTTTTGGTTTTGTCTAGGCCTAGGATGTCCATACAAACATGCAATCAAATCGAGGAACATTGCACTTTGAAGCAATCAAATGGGAATTAATAGTTTTGTTTACACAGATTATTATTATTTAAAGGTAAAGGCGTCGAAAATCAGTGAATTGATGTAGATTATTTGGATACATACTAGGTACATATTTATAGAGATTGATATTACCTATATCAACAGTTTAATAGCTGAGTACGAAACTCAAATATGTTATAATGAAGTGGTATGGAATTATTTTTCGTTACAGTTACCATAAGCTACAATGCTTCTTTGTGCCATCACCATGAGTCTGCATATAGGACAGGGGTCTGGCCGGCAAACTTTTAAGCCAGAAGAGCCAAATTAAGGAACATACCTATCAAAAGACGCGGTCAGGGCCGGCCCTAGGGGTGGGCGATCTAGGCGGTCGCCTAGGGCCACTACTTGCAAGGGGACCACTCTGAAGCAATCATTCAATTCCAACGGCCACCACTTATTATGGGTCTCACTCTCAAGGGGCCTCCACACAGCAGACTTTTAAAATATTTATATAAATTAGATTAAAGTTAAAATAAGCATAGTTCCTGGTAACAGCTTCACAATTACTAGCCACACTTCCATTTTTGAAAACAAACAAACAAACGTCTGCTTTCTAGCATCATCTTCTATTTTAATTTTATTTTAAGTTTTTTTTTTCTTCAAAATGTTCGACCCGCCATGGTGCAACATTAAACAACGGTTGGTTTGGGCTTAGCTGTCTATTAGAAATTGGGTTGCAAACACTAATTTGTTGGTTCTTATTGGAACATTTGCCAATGTCTAATCTCGAAAAATAAAAAATTTGTCTAGTAACAAAACAATATGAGAATGTAATTGGGCAATAGTGTGTTGATCTCGGCCCTAACCTAAGGTACGAAAGTACGTCAGACAAGGGCCGGCGCCTAGGGCGTAACGCTCCAGGTGCCAAATTGCCAGGTCAAGAGCGGTTACAAAAAAAAATCGCGGTGCACGCAAGCAAAATCATATGTTTTCCAAAAAATTAAATTATCTTCGAAACGTCCCGGAATCAGAGACGTGGAAACCTTTCTGGAGACCTCTCCCTTTCCATCTGTGGATGGATGGATGGATGGATATGGCGCTAAGATAGGTTGGGCTGGTTGCGCCCAATACTGCAGCCTGCTGGCTTATTGTATATCCCATCTAAGCGAGAACGTTTCAGGTTAAGAGCTCTGTCCTTCGTATAAGGCTTAGAAGAAAGCTAACCAGGTTTACTTTGGGTGCACCCATTGTGGTAGTTTGAGCCCCAAAGAAATTTTGTCTCCAGCTCATAAGAGCGGGGCATTCGAAGATAACGTGCGAGGCTGATTCCTCGTCTTCGTTGCAGAGGCGGCATAATGGGTCTTGTGTGTAGATCCCAATTGTATGCAGATGTTTTCGTAGGGTACAATGACCGGTTATAAGGCCTGTCACTGCCCTGAGGTTCGTTTTACTTAGACTGAGGGCTTCGGTGCAGTTGGTTTGCCAGTTAGATTCCAGCATACGCTTGCTGTGCCTGAGCCCTTCAGCTAGTCTCCATCGATTTTGGAATTTATCCCCGGTCCATCGTCTAGCAACGGTTCTGGCAGTAGATTTACTGATTCCGATTGCAGGTTCAGGACCAGTTAAGGGTAGTTCGGAACCCTCTCTTGCAAGGGCGTCCGCTTTCTCATTTCCTTCGATCCCCTTATGTCCCTTCACCCATTTTAGAGTTACTTTGTTCCGGGTAGCTAGGTTTTTGAGATTTTGTTGACATTCCCAAACCAATTTAGAGGTTGTTTTGGGATTTGCAATGGCTTTTATAGCAGCTTGACTATCGGAGAGAATAAATATGGTCTTATTGGTATATCCCTTTCGAGTACTCTCCCCCGCTGCAAGGTTTATGGCTATAAGTTCTGCCTGGAAAACAGTTGTATATTGACCTAGGGGTTTGGAGATACAATAGTTGTTGGTTTTAGTATAAACTCCTGCCCCTGTTCCTTCGTCTGTCTTCGACCCATCCGTGTACCACACGATGTGATTTGATAGATGGTTGTCGTTCCATTTACTCCAGTCTTCCCTAACCGTTGAGGTTTGGATATTGGAGTCAAAGGTGTACATGGCCGGGGTATAATCGCTGCCCATATCTAGGATTGGGTTTGCAATAGTTTCTGTAATCGTACAGTGTCCTGTCCTTTGTGGTGTCCACATGTTCGATGATTGGAGTCTGTACGCTGCAAGTCTTGCCTCTTCTGTGATTGTGAGGTCCAGTGGTGGCAGGTCTAGTAGTTTCTCTAGAGTTAAAGTTGGTGCACTGCGCATGGCGCCGGTTATGCTTGCGCAGGCCAGTCTCTGTACTGATCCCAACTTCGCTGCTGCTGTTTTTTGCTTGATTTTGGTCCACCAGACTATCGAGCCATAGGTCAGACGGGGTTTGACTACAGCTTCGTATATCCAGTGTATCATTCGTGGTTTTAACCCCCACGTTTTCCCTATTGCTCTTTTTGTCGCATATAGGGTCTGTTTGCCTTTGGCAATTGTGTTTTGCAGCTGCTTGTTCCACGTGAGTTTGTTATCCAGGGTGATTCCCAGATATTTTACCTCCGTGGTAAACTGCAGTTGTTGGTTGAATAATGTTGGAGCACTGAGCTCTTCCAAGTTGTGTTTGCGACAGAAGGCTATTAGTGTTGTTTTGGCGGGATTGACCGATAGGCCTACCCTCCTACACCAATCCTCCACTTGGGTCAGAGCTTGTTGCATGAGTTCAGAAAGAACTCCTGGAAATTTTCCCCTTATCAGGATACTGATGTCATCGGCGTATCCTAGGGTATAGAAGCCAGTGTTGTTTAGCTGGACCAGTAGGCTGTCCACTACAAAGTTCCACAGGAGGGGTGAGAGTATACCCCCCTGTGGGCATCCTTTGAGGACAGCTGTATACATGGTTTCGCCGAATAATTTTGCATGTACTTGTCGTCCTTGAAGCATCGATTTTATCCACCGACATAGGGTGTTTTGAACTCCATGACTAGAGGCGCCGTGTACAAGAGATTCAAAGGAAGTATTGTCGAAGGCCCCCTCTATATCTAGGAAGGCCGCGAGCCCTATTTCTTTGATTTCTAGTGTGGTCTCAATCTTCCCAACTAAATGGTGTAGTACTGATTCACAAGATTTCCCCGTCTGATAGGCATGTTGGTTTTGGTGTAACGGGAAATGCGTCAGACACCTGTCCCTGATATGTTTATCGACGAGCTTTTCCAATGACTTAAGAAGGAAGGAGGTTAGACTTATTGGTCTATACGATTTCGCTAGGGTTTGGTCATCTGTAATGAGGATTTGTTGTTTTTGCATAGAGAAAAATTAACGAGGGGATTTCTTCCAGACATGGCGCTTTATTCATTTTGAACAGCAGATAGTTCATTGTGAAATTTCGGATAGTAGCTGAGTGTTGATTCTGCAGTTCAGCGTCTGAAAACTTTCGTTTGAATTAATTCGTTGATTTTGTGACTTATGGCAATGCCCTTTTGGCGGTGGTCATGCCCTAAATTAAAACTATCGATATATCCAGTCGAATTTAGAAATTTTCGAGGATTTTATAAGCCCGCTTTCGCAACTAGTGATGGCAACTTGCAGTTGTTTGAATAACCTAATAATAATTTAAATGCGCGTAATCCTATTTGGAGCCTGTTGGATGATGTTAATTAGCAGCTTGCGATGCCAGTTTTTTGGCGACCTGGCATTTTGTATCGAGTGTGGGTAGAGCGTAACATTCCGAATGTTCCTAATATTTATTGTTAAAAACAATTGTCAAGATATCCTCTTTATTTCGTCAAAGTTTTACTTCTATGAATGAGCGTCTTTAGGTCTAAATTCGTTTGTTATGCTTATGAATGATATTATTAACGGCTTAGCGATCCATTCATTTGGTAAATGGTGGTGAAACATGGGCAATTCGTGGCATTTGTGCACATTAGCTTTCCTTTCAAATTTATTTATCATTGTTTTCTACTGTCCAATTTATCCAGAGCTATTAACTGCTATTTTCACATTCAAAATTTGATAATTAACCAAATAATCTGGTAAAATTTAAAATAAACCCAAAATCGAAGATATAACAGAATTTCTTTAAAAACCCTATAAAAACAATAGCTAAACTACCATACCCCTTGTATTACAGCCGGTCCTGCGTCAGACACATTTGAACAAAAAAAAACCTGAATTTCCAATTGTTTGTCGCTTAAAATTTTGTTTGGGTATTGGTAGGGGCCACCATAATCGATTTGGCCCAGCGCCACTACATTGATAAGGCCGGCCCTGGACGCGGTAGCGTCTCGCCTGTCAAAAAAAAAAGAGACGCGAATAAGTAGATGACGAAACATAGTTAACTGATTGACAGAGCTGCATCAATCAATCAATTTTCAAAAAAAAAAAAATACCAAAATATTCAGCATATCAAAATCGATAGTTCATGCATCGACTATTAAAATCTTCGTTCGGTGCAATAACGGGAAAGAACGCAGAAATAAACGGCGATTCACACTTCCAATTTCCAACTCGCGATGCCAACTGGCAGTTGTTGATGCGATACATCCACTGCCATTTGGCGATTGTGGATACATCTTCAGGGCAGAAATCAGAAAAGTTTCAGACACTGGGATCATGACTGCAGGGGCGGATTTCCCATATGGGCAACCTGGGCTACTGCCCGGGGCGGCAGAATTTGAGGGGCGGCAGTTTCTTAAATCTTTTCACTGGTCTAAAATTATGAGATGCATTTTGAAAACTCAAACATAATTATAGAAATTAATTTATTTTATAGTTAGAATCGCATATTCGTCTTAATTCAAATCACCCAATCGCAAAATTAACTCAAATTTTAATGTGGTTCCACCTTCAAAAATTGGAACTACGCAAAATTTCGCCAGAAAGATTCCACTCTGAATGGCGCGGCAGCCTTTAGTTCGGTTAGAGTAAGAGTATAAATCATCTTTGTTGAAGGCATTGGCTTCACTTTAAACATTTTGCCTGAAGCTACATTAAATGTTTTAAATACGCAAGTACTTGGCCACGAGCTGCTGATTTACAGTATTCAAGCCTCTAAAATTGCTCTAGACTTAAAAAAACGAAACATATTTTGGGTAAGAGCGATCTTTTCGAAAATTTAAATCGACCCCAAGGAAGTAATTCATTTAAACACACCATTTCGTATGTTCTATTACTTCTTGAATTTGACAGATTCGCTGGGAAGCAAGGATTTGCTTTCGGGAGACGTCCAAGTCTCGATATTAGAAATGCGGCGGTTATCAAATTTTGTAGTTTCTATGATTTTTTTGGAATTTGAAATTTTTTGTTTAGAGAAAAACTGGAAATTCTACCGGAAAAATAAAATTAAACTAGTTGAAATCAGGAAAATATAGACCTTTTTAGGCACCGAATGATTTTTGCTGAATAACATCAGTGAGTGCTTTCGCAATTAGTTTTCGTTACTTTTTTCAAACAACAACAAAATGTACCCTAAACTTTTTTAGTTTTGAGTTTTTCCAGTATGAAGTTTTCGGATTAAATATAATGAAATTTTATTTGTTGCGCTAATTGGCAAATTGAAAAGGTATTTAGAAAATATGAACGCATTTCTAAAAAAAGTGAACAGCCGAATGTAATAAGAATTGTGCAGTTTGCTATTTTGTCATTGGAATTTCAACCATTCCTAAAATTAATTTGGAAGGTGCACGGAAAACCTGGACCCCTCCCTTGGCTACGTCCCTTTGAAGCAAAACCATCGTTACTGACAGCCCGGAACTAGAATTTATTTATGTGTTAGTTGGCCTCTCGGCACATTGCCTCTCATTCTAACTAATGCAAAATGACAGCCATAACGAACAATTGCCGCTATATTCTCACTAATGCAAGCATTGTCACTAATACATACACAATGTACTCTTCTCAACTGAACTCTACGCACTCATGCAAAATTGTATGTCACGAGAGTCCAAATAGCGTATAAACAAATTCTAGCTCCGGGCTCTGAGTTACGGTGGTTTTGCTTGGAACCAACATAAAAATTTTCAAGCAAACAAAATACGCCTACTCGTAAAAAATGCGAAATTTTCTTTTTCACAAACGCCCCGCTAACGTTTTGTCTACCTTTCTTTGTGTAAGCTTATCTAGTGGCGGAGGGCGGCAATTTCGTTACTGCCCAGGGGCGCCATAGAGGCTAAATCCGGCCCTGCATGACTGTCCTTGTGATTTCAAAACTAAGAGTCTGGTAATATGACATAAGCTTGATAAATTGGTCGCGAAAATTATGGAAAAATTGGCGCACATGCTACTCATCTGTAAGCCTAATAATCAAGTTTACGCCAAAAATTGTAAAAACAAGCTCCTTAAATTTCCGATTCAGTTCAATAAATCATTTTGTTTTGGTTAGTTCATTATTCTCGTCTACAAGTCAAATGTGACTCATGACTTCGAAATCCAGACGTGAACCATGGTGATCTGATAGCCCGTGGCTGTATGTTTCCGCTATATTAAAAGATTTTGATTTTAAAAATTAAACGAAAAAAGTTAAACTTGGGATGTGGCACTTATTTCATCGAATACGTTCGTGATTTCACGCCTGCTAAAAAGGCCAGAGTTTCAAAATGTGCTTAGAAATACTGAAGAGTTCCACTAAATAAGCTAATGAGACGCATGTGTTTCGCGAGCCGAACTTTACCGACCGCTGACATATAGGATAAAATATGAGTAGCCGTACCAACGATCAACTATATTAAGATCAGACACTTCTTATAAGTGGCTCTGTGGCCCAAATTTATGAATGTGTTTCTTCTGTCCGTGCACATTCAAGTTGTGAGAAACTGTGGGACAGCGACTTATATATAAACATTCATAATGACCATGTAAATCTGAAAGAGAAGGAAAACTGAACCGTTTCGTTAAGTGCTCATTTTATTCTCAATGTTGAGTTTGACAGCCCAAAACTTCTGCTATTTTGGGCATTTGGCAAACCTACATTTAGCAAATGTCACACGAATACATCTATAAAAGCGTGCTAAGCTCCTAATACACACCCCGAGATGGGCTAATCAGCTGATTTTGAATTTGTTCTGCCCAGCTCTGTCCAATGGAATTATGCGTTTAAAAAATGTTAAATATGTGTGCGGCTGAGAATCAATCATCCCTATCTACCCTTTCTAAAATTTGTACTGAGCGTCACCCCCTTGGAAGTATTTACAATCGTTGTTCAGGGTAGCACACGGGAACCTGACTATTTTCAAAACGTCGTAAAAAATCGAAGATTCATCCTGCACAATTTTGTTTGCCACAAAAACACTCAGGACAGTTGCGGATTCAGATGGCACCCTTTTACAAAAATATGTGCTAAGGAATTGTGCTCATATTCATTACTTAACTTTTGGAGTCGTTTTCGGAAGTTGCACAAAAATACTTCCAGTAGATCCGCTTCAATTTCCATTCTGTACCGACGACAGTCATCCAGGAAGGATAGCAGCGCGATTAGAACTCTATTCTTCGGTTGAAAGTGTTTCAGCTTGTAAGATGGAATGGACGATTGGACCATTGGACACCATGTTTATGCTTATGATGCTATAAAACATATTAATCTTGATTACAGTGAGAGTTTCGTCATTCTTTCAATTTTCATCGGAACGCATCTGTTCCTCCGACTGAAACACAATGCGACAGCCTCAAACAGTCCTGCGCAAATAGATTCTCGGCAGGATCATATCACGATTCTTCGACGTCCAAAACAGTCTCTCGACTTAACCAGGTCTGACTTTATATTCTTAGGGCTTATGAAATTATGCATTTATGGAAATAGTCCACGCATAAGTTGAAAAAACTGAATCGAACCGCGAAAGATTGAGCGTGGAGCGGCTGCGGAAAGTCGAAGAAAATCACTGAAAGCATATTCTAAAAGTTTAGTGATCAAAACGGACACTATTTTGAGGCATTTTTTTTTTTCAAAAGGATGTCATATAAGTTCCACAGCATGTAGCATGTATTTCCGATTTTTGATGATGTTTCGAAAATCGTCAGGTTCCCGTGTGCCAACCTGCATAAGTATACCTATAACCTATTAAAAAATATGCAAATAGTCTATCAAAACTCTTGCAAAATTCTTCTGGCTTTTAGCACATTCTCGACAATATGGGCATGCGTTAATTCTGATTTTAACCCATGGATACTTTGGCTCTTGACTTGACCCGTGAGGTTTTTGAAACTGAATCAGAAACAAGTCGCATTTCGATAGGTACACTCTAATAATTTAGTGTTACTATTTTGTTTAAGTTAAACATATGCGAATTTCTCCGTTTTTTGGTCCCTATTCTGTTAGAAAAGTTAATTCTGGCTAAATCTCACTAGGCTAGAGACTATTAGGTATAGATGGATGCATGATACTATAAAACATACATGTTTTACAATTAAGGACACATGTGACATGTGGCGCTCTTATCTCTATAACTTACCACAAAAAACTTTTGAATTCGCATTAACATACCATATAGAACTAAACTATTGGTGAGAGACCGAACCTCTAATTATTTTGCCGTGTACAAATCTATTGGTTCTCCACCGCGATATTATTGGACCAGCTCTTTGGTACTTACATGATGTAGGCTCTGTAGGATTATCTCGGCAAGCGCAACTGGTTTAGTTTTAAATTTAGTTCTATATCGGAATGTACTATACCCACGAAACACACGATTCAAATATGCAAATTCAAGTCCGTTCATTGAATTAATTGGAAATAATGATTTATGACGTACACATAGATGACAAATAAATAATTGTACCGCTTTCACTATTTACATACGTACCTCACTCAACATACTATCGGTGCAAAATTGTCGTCTTACCATTTTAAGACTAAAAAGACTTAAGGCTACCTATTTTGCTGATTGAAACAAAATTTTAAGATATTTAATTAAATTGCATGTGTTTGACAATGATTGATTGATTGACATATAGAACAACTTTCTGCCATGTGGATTGCCAGAAGGTTTTAATGTTTTACCATGTCGAGGGTACCTATAAGTGTTGGTTGCAGCTTTGTCTTCCTTTCCTTGCCGTACTATACCATTTCATGACATTCCCAAATTGTCAATGCAAACAGTTGAATCTAAAAAAGATTGGAAAACTGAAAATAATATATATGTACCATTGCTTCGTTTTGTATGTACATATGTGGAAATTTCATAAAAGGATCCTATAAAAAAATATACATACAAGAATCTCTATACTTTTTCTCGATTTACTCACCATACTCCTCGAATATAAACTTAATCCTCACGACACCATAAAGTATCTTGTCTCATTCCGAACAAATCTCTTGGAAACATCTGCCCTGTCGGCATTAAAACTATAAATCACATCTTGCAACTTCAATGAGTTCGATTCAATTTGTGCAAATTAAGATCTCCACCGCGCTTGAAATCCGCGGAAAAGAAATTAAGCCCTGACGGGCACAAGAAAGAAGACAGCTGCTTGCTTGGCTTCTTAGCCATAGAGTAACCGAGTATTTTGTCTGACACTTGAACCGCGTTGTCCTCTACTTTTGCACTTTTGAATTTCATCGTCTCGAGCTGGTGACCTGAAATTAATCACCGCCGCCACCGCCACCATATAATTAATAAGCGGATTAAGATGAATCCCGAATGCAGTTAGACACATCCCCGAACATTATTGTGTGTGGTAATTTATAGACGGCCATTTATAGAAATTATCCGTAATTGCTGTCATTTTTATTCATCTCAATTTATGGGAGAACACCGCGCATAATTCATGACATAGCATCGCGTTTTTTTTTTTAATCCCTGTTGGTGATGGTGGACATTAACAGATAAGCGGGTGAATTTAGAGAAGATACGAATAACAGAAGTCAGCTAGCTTGGTACGAGACAAAAACAGACACCTATAGGATAGCCTATGTAGAATGTGCATGGTACTAAATGATATTATGCAATGCCTCCCCCACCCACCAGAATGTAACTCTTCTTTTTATACCCTTCGCTCGTAGAGTCAACGAAGGGTATATTAACTTTGTCATGAAGTTTGTAACGCATTGAAGGAAGCATCTCCGACCATATAAAAAGTATACATATATGATCAGCATAACATGGGGAGTCGACTGGGCGATGTCCGTCTGTCTGTCTGTCCGTCTGTCCGTCTGTTGCTACGCGTTTTACTCGGCCAATTTAAAAGCTATGAAGCTGAAATTTTGCACAAATGCTTCTTTTTGCTGCAGGCAGTTTGCATGTTTGAATCGGTAAAATCGGACCATGGGGTCATGGGGCTGCCATACAAACCTAACTGTAGTAGCTGTTAAGTTGTATTGGTATTGTACTGTAAACCTGTCAGTCGTCACCTGGAATAAGCTGAATAAAGACGTATCAAGCAAATCGTTCTGTGCCTTATCATTTTGCCTGAGACGACATACATAACAATTTTGGCGACGAGAAATAAAGCGTGCATAGAGGAAAATTAAAATAAATAACAAACAAAATTGAAAACATAAGTCGTGTAAAAATAGAAAGTAAAGTGAAGGCAAAAATGCTAATCGGCAGTATTGAACAGTTCACGTACGGAGACGATTTCCAAGAGTACTTGGAACGCATGGAACAGCTATTCCTGATAAATGCCGTAGCAGATGAAAATAAAGTGCCGCTATTTCTAACGTTAATCGGACCGAACGGATACAAAAGAATAAAAAGTATAGTGCTGCCGGACAAAGCAACAAACAAAAAGTTTAAAGAATTAATTGATTTAATAAAACCCCATTTCAATCCGGAGAAGAACGAAATCGCGGAACGTTTTAAATTTTATATGTGTTCGCAAAAGTCAAACGAATGCGTGGGTGAATTTATAATCAGCTTAAAATTGTTGGCGGCGTCGTGCAGTTTCGGAACATTCCTGAAAGAAGCATTACGAGATCGTTTGGTCTGCGGTGTCAGTTGTGATAAATTACAGACGAAATTATTATCAACACCTAACCTCACATGGGAGGAAGCATGTAAGGTGGCGCAGTCGTTCGAGCTTGTCGGCAAAGAACAAAAGCGTATGCTGCCCTCGTCGTCGTACGAGCTAAACAAAGTACAACATAACCAGCGACAACATCAAAAGCAGTTCGAGAAGTGCACCCGCTGCACATCAAAGCACCCCCCAGGAAGATGCCCTGCTAAAGACTGGGATTGTTTCCATTGTGGGAAAGGAGGCCACTCATCGAAAGCCTGTTTCTCAAAATCGGGTGCTCCAAGTTCGACATCAGTGACTCAAGCGAGAAAATCAAATCGGCAATTAAACGAATTGGATTACACGCTAGCATCCATAAATTGGGTCAACCGAGAAAACGGGCCGTTGTTGACTACTATACGAGTGGAGAAAACGAATCTGACCATGGAAGTGGATACTGGAGCGGTGGTTTCCGTGATTTCATATTACGATTATAAGTATCATTTTCATAACATTAAATTAAATAATGTAAACTATCCGCCCTTACAGGTGTTAACGGGTTCGAAAGTCGAAGTAGTAGGAGAAATACCAGTGATGGTGAGCGGGAAAAGGTTATATTTAGTGGTAATAAGTTCAAATCACCACTTCAGGCCCCTGTTAGGGAGAAATTGGCTGGATGCCATGCACCCAACATGGCGTTATTTCGTTGCAAACTTTTCGGAACAAAACTATCTACACAAGGTCGGCGACGATAATATTTTTCAGGAGCTTAAAGGTAATTTTGCTCCGTTGTTTGAAAAAAATGAAAACCCTATAAAAAAGTTCACTGCTGATATATCTGTTCAGCATGACGCTAAACCTAAGTTTTTTAAGCCATATGCAATACCTTTGAGTTTGAAGTCAAAAGTGGAGGAAGAACTAAAGTTAATGCGCAAGGAAGGGTTTATACAACCCGTTAGTAGTAGCAAATGGGCAGCCCCCATAGTGTGTGTGTTGAAAAAAGACGGATCGGTAAGAATTTGTGGCAACTTTAAGGTTACCATAAATCCTGTAATTGTGCCGGATGTATATCCGTTGCCAAAAATAGATGATATTCTGACAAGTATCCGAGGAAAAACTTGTTTTTGTATCCTCGATTTAAGTAAGGCATATTTACAATTGTCCGTAAATAAGTTTGCAAGGCATTTGTTAACTATCAACACACATATGGGTCTTTTCGAATTTTGTCGGTTGCCATTTGGTGTATCAACAGCCCCAATGATCTTTCAGCGTACAATAGATCAAATATTGCAGGGCCTGGAAGGGGTGGCAGTTTATCTGGACGACATCTTGGTAGCCGGAATTGGTAAAGATGATTGCAAAGCGAAGCTATTTAATGTTTTGAACAGACTTCGAGAGTTTAACGTACGCATAAACTGGGAAAAGTGTAAACTTCTAGCAACAAGTATTGAATATTTGGGGCATGTGTTAACTCCTGAAGGCATAAGACCTTCACCAAATAAAATGGTAGCTATTCGAATGGCACCCGAACCGCAAAATGTGGAGCAGCTGCAAAGTTTTTTGGGGCTAATAAATTATTACTCAAAGTTTCTCCCAAACAGCTCAATAGTTCTAGCACCTCTTTATAATCTCCTAAGGAAAGAAGCTCAGTGGGTTTGGGATAATGAGTGCGCAGTAGCGTTTGCAGACTCCAAAAAGTTACTCTGTGAAAACAACCTGTTGGCGCATTTCGACCCGACCAAACAAATAGTAATCGCATGTGATGCTTCACCATATGGAGTTGGAGCAATTCTCAGCGTGGTTATAAATGGGCAGGAACGTCCCTGCTTTATGGCATCTACAACATTAACCAAGGCCGAAAAAAATTATTCGCAAATCCATCGAGAGGCGTTGGCTGTAGTGTTCGCGATAAAGAAGTTTCATAAATATGTTTATGGATATAACTTTATTGTTTACACAGACCATCAACCTTTGGAACAACTGATGGGTGATCAGAAGGCTCTAAGTAACATTGTTTCAATCCGATTCCACAGATGGATTCTGTTTTTGTCAAATTATAATTGCAAAATTAAGTACCGACCTGGTTCCCAACAAAAGAATGTTGATGCACTTTCACGGTTGCCATTGTCGGGGACGACCGAGATAAATAACCATAATATAAACTTCTTTAATTTCGATCGTGAGTGCATTCCGATTACTATTGAAGAAATAGCTAGTTTTTCCATGAAAGACGAAAGCATAAGCCAAGTCATAAATTTCGTTGAAAATAACTGTTGGCCTAAATCGCAAAAGTTAGGAGAATCTCTAACTGCATACAAGAATGTTCAGCTTTCACTAGAAATAAAAAATAAATGCCTTTTTTATGGGGATCGGTTAGTTATACCGACAATTTTGCGGGGAAAAATATTATCAGTTTTACATGACACACATATTGGGATTGTCCGGATGAAACTTCTGGCTCGAGGCTGTGTTTGGTGGCCATCAATTGATAAAAACATTGAAACATTCGTTTCAAATTGTTCAATTTGCCAAAAGATACAAAACAGAACCAAAGACTGTCCAAACTTTACGTGGCTTGCGACGTCATACCCATTTGAACGGATTCACGTTGATCTTTTTCAATACCGGGAAACCGATTTTTTGATAGTCGTCGATGATTTTTCTAAATGGATTGATGTTCAAATTTTATCGAATACAACATCAGCTAATGTAATTGATAAACTTAAATTTTTGTTTGCAAATTTTGGATTTTGTAATACCTTGGTAAGCGACAATGGGCCACAATTCCGAAGTGAAGAATTTGAATTTTTTTTAAAATGCAATGGCATAAATCAAATGTTTAGTCCGGCGTATCATCCCCCCAGTAATGGGTTGGCAGAAAGAGGAGTGCAAACCGTAAAACATAGTTTGAAATCATATTTCATGGCAGAGCAAGAAAAAAAGTTGTCAATACCAAATACAATCTTAAAATTTTTATTCAAATATCGCAACACGCCAACCACCGTCACTGGTATTTGCCCAAGTGAACTAGTACTAGCTTAAAAGCCCATAACACCTTTGTCTTATTATAAGGTAAAACAGGTGTCAAGCAAAGCACCTCCTAATAATAATTATAAAGCTAAGAAGTTAGATGAAAAAGACAACTTTATAGAAACAAAAAAAGCCGAAAAATTTGAATTAAAGATAGGTGAAAAAGTATTGTATTTAAATCCTAATTTTAACAGTGAGGCCAAGTGGATTGAAGGTACTATTTGTGACATTATTTCTAGTTCACTTTATTTAATTGAAGTCAACAATAGACGTAGAGTAGCACATAGGAATCAACTGAAGAAGTATAATAAAGATGTAACTTTAGTATGTCCAAGGGAAGGTATAGAAGAACACTGTCAAAGTGAGGACGAAGAATTTTTCGATGCGGAAGAGGTGTTAATCAATCCACAGAAAACGACACCTCTAAAGGATCGTTTAAGAAAAAGGCCAAATGTAAATTATAAAGAATGAAGTTATTAACAAAAACAGAAATTATGTGCGTTTATGAGATTATATTATATTAAACAGAGAATTACAGGAATTAAATATGAATTACATGAGCTATTGTACTTTTATTTAAATATACATACAGAAATGAATTTAAATTGTATTAGAACTAATTAGGATAAAAATAACAGTTTATTTTTTAAAAAAAGCAAGAAATGTAGTAGCTGTTAAGTTGTATTGGTATTGTACTGTAAACCTGTCAGTCGTCACCTGGAATAAGCTGAATAAAGACGTATCAAGCAAATCGTTCTGTGCCTTATCATTTTGCCTGAGACGACATACATAACACTAACCCCCCAAATTAGGTTCTTCTAAGAAAAACTTTTTCATTTGTGCATCGATTTCAACCAAATTCCACACAAATGTATTTCTATTGATGACACACAACATATGTGAAAATCGATCAAATCGGACCATGGGGTCATGGGGCTGCCATACAAACCCAAGCCCCCAAAGTAGGTTCTTTTGAGAAAAACTTTTTTGTTTGTGCATCCATTTCAACCAAATTTCACACAAACGTTTTTCTCTTGATGACACATAACATACATAAGAATGGATCAAATCGGATTTTGGGGTCATGGGGCTGCCATACAAACCTAATCCCCCAAATTAGGTTCTTCTAAGAAAAACTTTTTTATTTGTGCACCAATTTCAACAAAATTACACACAAACGTGTTTCTTTTGATGACACAAAACATATCTGAGAATTGATCAAATCTGACCATGGGGTCATGGGATGGCCATACAAACCCCTCCTCCATTTTGGTTCTTCTAAGAAACATTTTTTGCACCAATTTCACAAAACCTTGAATTAATTTGTCTTTACCAAAGCAACATAAAAGTTAAAAACGAATCGAATCGTACTGTGGAGTCATGCGCCCGCAACCCCAATAAAATTTTCCGAGTAAATTTGTCCACTTATTTCAACCAAGCCCAAAACTTTTGTCAAGACGGAAGAAAAAAAATGAGGAGGGGCATTAAATACAAGTCATAGGTACGCCCGAAAAAACTTTTAGCCCAAGGAGAGCGAAGGGTATCCAAATTTCGGCCGCGCCCGAAATTAGCCTCGGCCCCGGGGGTTGGTGAGCGCAGCGAGCAGGGGGCGAAGCCCCCTAGTTTTCTTTTGCGGTTAAACTATTAAAATTTTACAGCCTATCATATTTCTACACATTATCCAGTTCATTATACCCTTCGCTCATAGAGTGAAAGGGTATATTAACGTTGTCATGAAGTTTGTAACGCATTGAAGGAAGCATCTCCGACCATATAAAAAGTATTTGTACATATATGATCAGCATGACTTAGGGAGTCGATTGGGCGATGTCCGTCTGTCTGTCCGTCCGTCTGTTGCGAGCGTTTTACTCGGCCAATTTAAAAGCTGAAATTTTGCACAAATGCTGCTTTTTGCTGCAGGCAGTTTGTATGTTTTAATCGGTAAAATCGGACAATGGGGTTATGGGGCTGCCATACAAACCCATCCCCCCAAATTAGGTTTTTCTAAGAAATTTGTTTGTGCACCAATTTCAACCAAATTTTACACAAATGTATTTTTATTGAAACCCCCGTTTTGGTTCTTAAGAAACATTTTTTACACCAATTTCAGAAAATCTTGTCGACGCAACGGAACTTTTGTGAAGACGGAAGGAAAATAATGGGGGGGGGGGATTAAATATAAGTCGTAGGTACGCCCGAAAAAACTTTTAGTCCGAGGAGAGCGAAGGGTATCCAAATTTCAGCCACGCCCGAAATTAGCCTCGGTCTCGTTTTGCATTCGTATCGTACCCAGAACCCACCGCATAGAGCAGACATATCAAACTGGCGGCCCGCAGCCAGGTCGAAGAACTTAATTAAAAAAATGTGCGGCATCACAAATTCGAGCTATTGAACTCATTTCAACAATTTACTAAAACTCCCCAAGAAGTCTGTGGCTCAGTGGCGGCTCGTTATAGTGAGCAAGGTAGGCACGGCCCACCCTCTATAAATAAATACACTTATTGTATATTCATATTTTTTAACATTAATCAGTATAAATGTACAACAAAATTTTACCATTGACTATTTGGTGAACATCGTTCATATTAATCGTTTTTCCCAGTACTACCAAATATCTCACACAAATGATTTTTCTTTCATTCGCGAATCTATAAAATCTATCAATTACTGTTTGGGAGCCACTGCACAAAATATTTCCGGTGCTTGTATTATTCAACAAATTAGGCTGCTTTTAGGCTATTTTCGTTCGATCAAAATCGTAACTGCCAATGTGAATGCAATATTCTCCTCGGCGTATTCAAACCTTTAGGTGTTGTTGAAAATCTACTTCCCATCGACATAAAGACGAGGCAAACGGTCCAAAGGTAGGCACTTGCTTCGGTGACCAAATTACAACAACAAATCATTCGAGACCTATGAAACTTTTGGGAGCGGTGGCATCGAGTTCAATACCGACAAGGTAGGCCGGCCCATAGCAGCTCGAATGGAATCAGTGTAATAATGAATGAGAATGGTGATGACCTAGACAATTTAAAAGTATAATTTTGGGGTTATCATGATCTGGTCAAAATAATTAAAAAACCAAATATCGCTCAATGCTATGTAGGAAAACATGTTTGTCTGGAGGATTTGGGATTTCTTGTGTAATTTCAAGTGCATTAATGATGATTTGATTTGGCATAATAAATATGTGTTCCTGTGATATGTATTAGAGTGAAAATAGACTTTCGGGAACATGCAACATTATTGTTGTGCACTTTTAGCATTTTCGATTTGTTTGTTTTTACATTGAAAATGCTAAATGCGCACAACTTTAATTTTGCATGTTCCCGCAACTCTATTTGACAGCCTAATAATTATATTATGTATATCAAAACTGCAAACTAATATACTATGTATGTACAGGGTTATCCATTTCGTGTTTCGGAAAGTTAAGCCCTTCCATTCAACATCTGTCAAATGTCAGTGAATTCCAAACTGGTATTGATTTAGCTGAAGGTTTGCCATTTTACAGCATGGAACGTTTTACAACAACGCGTTAAAATTATTAAATTATTCTACCAAAATGGTGAATCTGCGGTGTCCACGTTTCGTGCATTACGCGCACATTGTGGTCGACATAATCCCCCAATGAGCGCACAATTTAAGGGTAAAAAAAATTGAAGAAACTGGATTGGTGACAGACATTTCTACACCTGAGCATCATCGTTTTGCTCGTTCGGCCGAAAACATCGCCGCTGTGTGTGAAAGAGTTGCCGAAGACCCGAATTTGTCGATTCCGCGCCGATCACAGCATTTAGGCCTATCTTACGGCACATTTTTGGTCGGAAATTGAAAATATGGATCTCGACGATATGTGGTTTCAACAAGACGAGGCCACATGCCACACCACGCGACAAAATTTGACTTTCTTGCGCGAGAAATTCCCAGGACGCGTAATTTGGAGACTCGGCGATGTGGCTTGGCCAGCAAGGTTTTTGGCAGATATGCATTTTGTATTCCACGTATAATGGCAAATATTTAATTTAAGTTTACTTTCCGAAAGAGAAAATGGGTAACCCTTTATATGTACTAGGACACTGCATTTACAAAAAAAGGTTGCAAAACTGTGAAATTGATGGTTCCATTTAATACAATGCAAAATTTATGTGGAAAGTCGTTAATTTTAGGTGGTTCCAAGAGATTTTTATTCCGTGGAGGTGCCCATCCTGGGCAAGGACGCACGGGCTGCCACTGCTGTGGCTTATGCACGCTTTAAAGAATCGCTGACGATTATTTGAGTTACATTTGCTTAAGGCATCCTTTTTTTGTGGAAGAAAACGTTAAGCCTTTTCGTGAAATTGTTTTGTTCCGAAATTCGGTCAATTTTTTTTTAGTATTAGCCGAACTTGCTAGCTATCTGATGGCACGTTGCACTATAACTCGCGTTCGCATCCTTCAGGTTATTGGACAAAAACATCTTGGGCTGATATTTATTTGAGGGACGAAGTTCTAAAGCTCCGAAAACGTATATTTGATGAGGAAATCACATGAACGTGAAATGTTGTAAATATGGGCATTTCAGCCCAAGTACAGGATTTTTCCCTTTTAGCTTATTAAGCTTTTCTGGTACCTACATGCGTTTATTTCACACCTCATCACAGAACCAATTTTTGTCTATTTTGAGCGTTCCTTTCTGACCGGACTTGATGTAACTCAGACTAAGAATTTTCGCTCCCAATGTTGTTTTGGGCTTCCTCTGGATGTTTATGACCGGTTCCACAATGTTCGGATCAGCTGTCCAAAATTTGATGGAAATTAATTTACAAATAATGTTGGCGTTTTAACTTCTTATCTAAGGTTCTCAATTTATTTGAAGAGAATTTTCAAAAGATGTAATTTCTATAGGACCGTAATCCCTAGGAAGCTACTGACTTAGATTAATAGTCGCATCTTAAATGAAACATTCTGAGATTAAATTACAAAAATACATAGGTTTCAATACGCGTATTCAATTTTTTTATTCTGCGGCCCGCTTAAACCTTAGGACACTGATATTTGGCCCAGACCAATGGTTGAAACTATTCCAGGGCGAAACCACATTTGGAAATTGTGCCCTACCGGGCGTATAAAGAAAGACACTCCTTTTTGTGTGTACAGTGTTCACGATAGATGGATTGCATGTTGTATGTTACGATGGATTCACATTTTTTTCTGATTGGGCTGTTTGAAGGTATTTGCATACACTTATAAGACAAAGTTGAGTTGTAAAAAAAAATATGTTGATGAAAAAACATCGATAGTTGAAAACCATCGATGGTGAAAACAATCGACCATCGAAACGTAAAATATCGATGGTGAAAAACATCGACGCAAAACCATCGATGGTAAATACATCGACCATCGGACCAAAAGCATCGATGTTTTGGAAACATCGATGTTCGATGCTCATCCCTACCCCAAGTACCTATAAGTGTGTAAGATTTCAGAACGATCGATCAAAGAGTTTCCGAGTTGTTGAAAATGAACGTTTGCCAAAGGAAAGACTGACCACAGGCCTCACCGAGGCGCTTAATAGGCAGTGATTTAGGTTTCTTTTGTCTGGCATTGGGAATGCTGTACATTTTGCTGTACACTTGCTAATGCTGTACGACAGGTCAAAATGCTGTACTGTACAGGAAAATGCTGTACGTCTGGTCAGCTTAGGTTAGATCAGTAGTTTTCTAAGAACAGGGTCCTGTGGGAACAGATTCAGTGTATGATGGGTTCATAGTTTACAGCCCATGCAGGTGATATCACAGACAATAATATATATTAAAGGACTACCCATTTATGGGCGTAAAACACTACAGACCGCCAACTAGGTTCAATGTTGGACTTTTGCATCACCACCTAAAATATTGCAATATAAACTCTGAAGTCCAGTTTTCCAAAGCTTAACACCAAAATTCGATTCTAATTGCCGGTTTTTTTTTCTAGGAAAGAACAGACCAACAGGAAGAAAATCCTTGGTATACATAGAATAAAGACGATTCTTTGAACCATTTATAATCAAAACGAATAATTTTAAAAGTTTGTGAACTTTCTTGTTTGTTTATGTAAAATCTTCTTTGAAAATAAATAATAGGTTTCGAAACATATAGTTTGGGTGTTTTTTATTTACTTCTGCATAAATACCAAATTTTCACTTGTACTATTGTGGAAAAAAAAAAGAATAAAATTAATTTTATTAATATGTAATGGAATACATAGTGATAGATGGTTATTTTTCATTATTGTCAACAATAAATTATTATTACTGTTGTAGTGAACTTTATTGCAATGTAATAACTATTTTCACAACGCGAATAGTTAATTTTATTACAAATGCGATGGGGTCAAAATTCGTTGCATTTTTGTAAATTTTACTACTGATTTTGTAAAATTTCATGATTTTTTCCTCACCGTGTAGTATAGTACTGGAGGGGCGGCAAATTGTCCTCTTGCCCGGGGCGGCGTAAACGCTAGAGCGGGCGCTGCATACCACTCAAGCCTCTATGGTAGTTTAATCTGAACTGTTCGGGACAAGCATCAATAAACTAGCCTGCTCGATACATTCATGTAGTACCTAAACATTTTTTTTTGTAATATTTCCCAACTTAGTGATATCTTTGGCTACTATTTGCTCTCGTTCAAAATAGATCCATCAATCTTACATTGAACTCCAGTCAAATTCTATGGGTGCTGTGCTATACTTGTACCTTGTGGTAAGCTAGACACTTGGCTCCATCGTCAACCTACGCGAATACCTTTAACATTCATTTTGCTGACAGCATGTCGATAAATGTATACACTATAACATGATATTTATAGGCGTTTAACTACTATTTTGATCTCGTCATTACTATCCCAAAAGGCATTAATTTAGCACTGGAGTACCACCCAACATTATAATCATAAATTCCAGCTATTTTGTAGCCTCGCGCATTCAAGAATCGATATTGGATCCACATAATAATTGCAAGTGGTTCACTTGGCTTGTGTCTGTACACATATTGCAAGATTGCATCTATCTCAGATTTCTTTCCGGCAGGCCTGAAATTAAAGGCTGCGCCATGCAAAACACTGTCTTAGAGTGCACCTAATGTTGGTCTATTAAAACCGTAAAAACCCCTCGAAGGTGAAAATTAACGCTAATAGTGAACTAGAAAATACCAATATCATCGGGGAGTATAGGAAGGTGACCATAACATGGATTTCTTCACGCACGCCATGACGTCGACGACGACGCTCTGTCGTTGTAATGTCGCACAACATATGGTCGATAATTTTGCAAATTAATCGCGTCTTCATTAATTATACTGACCGCGGCAACCTGTCACTTAATCGTACGGTGTTGTCATAACTTCGGCAAATTTTGAATGATTATTTTATGAGATGTTTTCTATTTTTTATTTATTTTATTATTTTATTAAATATTTCTTTTTTTTTTACTAAATCTGGAATTTTCTTGAAAAATGAAATGTATGCATCAAAAATAAATGCAAACAATGTAATTATCATAGACATAGACATGATGATATTTTTTCATTTCTTCTTAAACTTATATTTTTTTAAATTTAATTCGGGATTATTTCTCATGACAACATTGGTATATCATGTACATATTCTTACCTATCTGGATCATCCTTCTAGGCTCTACCTTTTCTTTCTTTCTCAAATAGGAAGAAAACCAGACGCCATATCGCTAAATATTCATCTCAAATTAATTTGCTTGCCTATAAGAACTGCTTTGGCTTATTTGTCCTATTCACTGCTCAATTTCATTTGAAATAAAATTAATATGTATCAAATCCAACTCCAACTAGTCGCCAGATACGAAATGAAAAAAAATTTTTTTTTGCAAACAGGGTGGTGTATGTATACAGTGTAGGATGCCGCCACGAAACCCGAGGCGTACAAAGTGGACAAGAACACGTTTCGCCGTGGGCACCGCAACTAGTCTGCGACTTCTTTAAACGTTAATTATCTCAAAAGGTATATTTTTGCATTGACAGGTAATTTTATTAGTTGTACTCACTGCTGCCTTTATGGTTCGATTCGATATCATACCGGAGAAATCAATTTTTTCTGTCCTCTTGTTTTCTTTTTTTCTTCTTCTGAATCTGTTGACGACGTCGACGACCCATCGTCGACCGCGCATTGCCAATAATTGAGGAGAATTGAGTGGTCCACCACTCGCACAGCCCAGTTGAACTGAACTGATTGTCTCCTGTGTGGGATGACAGGTATTTCAGATTCAGATTTCAAATGAAAATCAATGCGCCCCTTTCAGTACAACATAAATATTTTATCCTCCAGGCATTTCGCATGACATGTGCACCATGTGGTCGAAAAATGTCGATTAGATCTTAGTACGCACTTCCATGGTGGTTTTATGTCGTGAAAAATGTCAATATTAGTTGTGAAATGATCGATTTTTTAAGATTTTGTAAACAGATGTTCGGGTAAAATAAGCAAATCAAGACATGTGACTCTACTCGCCAATTTTACTCGCTTGCCCCTCTCTAGACCGATGACGGCTATAGGATAGTAAAAATTTAAGTTACAACTCCTTTTACAACAAATAAACAATTTCAGATAAGAGATGATATGTTGGTCCCTGCCACACAAGTAACGAAACCATTGATCTTTTACGGGAAAAGTTTCCGGAACGTGTTATCTCTCGAAGAGGTGATCACAATTGGCCACCGAGATCTTGTGACTTAACACCTTCCGACTTCTTCCTTTGGGTCCAGGTGAAAGATAAGGTCTACGCCAACAGCCCAGCGTCGATTCAAGACCTCATTCGTGAGGCTTTCGAGTACATAGGGCAGCCTCTTATTGGAAAACCCTCTACCTTATTTGGAATAGTGACCCGTGTTGACTAGAGCTAAAAGTATTGAAGAGGAGGGCTCCTACTTTCTAGGTCGTCCAATCTGTAGGTGTGACTACCTTCAAGATTCCTGTGATCGAAAATCTGAAAACCTCAGGGTAGCCGAAATTGAGCCAACTACTTAATCAGTTTAACGTATTATTTTTTTGCTTGATTTCTGCCAGTTATTTTTTTAAGGAATTTTGAATAATTAAGGTTTTTTTCGCCAATGCCGTCCTTAATATTTTTGATTAATATAGGAGCTATATAAAAAATAAGGTAAGATAGTCGTTCTGGGCTACCCGCATCTTGCCAACTTTTAGGGCTGGCCCTGTTTCTGTCACATAGATGCGAGCTAGCGACGTATTTGGAATTGTGCTAGCGACAAGCAGCGAGCACGACCAATTCGAAGCAATCTGCTTTGATTGTTATTTGAAGTACATACATGGATGATAAAGTTGCTTAATTTGTCTTGGAAAAGTCACAAAATGCTGTACATTTCACTGTACACTTTGAAATGCTGCGATCCATAAAGGGATTTAACCCACCAGACTGAAATCAATCAAATTTTATTCACTAAATTTAAGATTAATGTGCACTCCCAGCCTGATTGATTTTCGATGGCACCTTTTCCTAATTAACATGATCGTAGACGTGGTTAATAAGTGTGAGTTGTGAGATAAATACAATAAAAAAGAAGTACAGTGAAACCTGTCTAAAGAGACCACTGTCGGTTCCCGGAAAAGTGGTCGCTATTAGAGGTGGTCGCTTAATAAGGGTAATGAACTTAGGGAACAAATTCATCAATTAGAGGCAATGTACAACTTTTTTCCTAAATTAAAGCTAACGTGAGAGATTTCAAAGCTACTATATTCTCAAGAAATCCACGACCATCCAGAATTGAACAGAGCAACTTAACTTCCTCGACAGGAGGTGTCCTAGATATTTTTCTTACTGGTGCATTTAGTAAAGATAGGTGGCTCTAGACCAAGGAGTACAAATAGCGCAAATTTGCTGTGCATACCTGCGCTTTGTGGAATGCAAGAGCTGTCGACCGTTTAAATAGAAACATTTTGAAAGGCTTGCATACTTCCGTAGCTTGACGAAATTTACAGAATTACGCCGAATTGGCCAATGCTTTGCAAAACAACCACTCATGTTAAAAGGAGAACATTTGAACATGTGATGCATCTGTTGCATATTTCATTCAAGAATTCTATTCTGCTCAAGCACGATAAAAACTCAATTAGGTTCTTTTATAAAATAATGAAATAATCTTTGAGTTATCTACCAATGGTAATAGGAATGCGTTTTAGCGTTTTCAATTGCTAGTTTTTCTTAACAAGAAAACGCAATAACCTTTATTGAATGAATTCAAAAACGAAATCTTCTCCACGAAAACTGAACATTTTTCAAAGTTTCAAAAGCTCCCGCTAGAAAGATGTTACGGCCATACCCTAGTTACTCAGTATTTAAACTTGAAAATAGGTCAAACGCGGATCGCATTAACAGTAAAATTATAATTTATCAAACACATTGTAGTATCCAGATGATAAACGCAGTACATGAGATTGCAAAATGTGGCGAAGAATTTTTTTTTTGGTGCTGAGGACGAATTCGGAGCTTTCCACCAAAATTTCGTTGCAAAACAGTGTCCAAATTGCGAAAAACCCTAAAATTTTCGTCGTTTTTCAGTTTTATTTGGCTCCCAACTCGGAAACTATTCATTTCTGCGAAAAGCTCTCCAGGAATAGGTATGCTAGAGAGAACACGTTTACGTTTCTAAAAAGGCATAAATATTATAAATCCGTTGAGCGGTATTACTACAATTGATAATAATTTATATTTACCATTTTTAGCATAGTTCCATATTATGAATTAAATTTTGAGATTGAACGGTCAAAATCGCAAAAAAATGACCGGCTCCGGATTAAAACTCAGCAAAAAAACATAAGCAAAAACAAAATTTTCTCCACCACATTTTGCAATCTGAAATCACCTAATGACTACACTATTGAACAACAATGAAATCAGCAGCTGTATCACAAACGAATGATGGCTACAAAAACTAAAAAACTAAATCTGATTGGACATTTTCGCTGTTGTTGCTTACTGCCTATAATCTATTATTCGCGTAACGTAACGACTTACATTTCCTGCGGCCTTATGCTTTTTATGAGTTAATACCAAAACCACCTTCACTAGAAGCCGGGAAGCAGCAATACATGCACACAAAACAAGCCTATGAACATGTCGTATATACGTTGCACGATGCACTAACACAAGCACAGCGCATGTAAAAAAACCGTGTCTGCTCTGATAAAAATCGCGAAAACATGTGGAAAATTCACTTTTTGTCGGGATTTTGTTCTTTCACTGCATTCTAGACACTTTAATTCACGACACATTCCACTTTTCGCGACGAAAATCGACCGGGAACCAATACTTTTCGTGTAAAGTTTGTCGCGACCCAACCCGATTTGCCTTTACCGCAATGTAAATTTTCGATCTGAACAGGCCTATGATTTGGCGCTTAAGTATATGAACGTGTTCTGCTTCCGGGCTTTGTATAAAGATGGTTTTGGTTAATACCGTTAATTGTTGAATTTATTAAGAAAACTTACAAAAAAGCATACAAAACCCAAAAGATAAGCACATGTGTACTGCCTATGGTCGCTTTATACGGACACATCGCATTTTTTACGGTCGCTAATAGAGGTGGTCGGTTAAGAAGGGTAACATTTGTATGGAGAAATGAGTGATGTAGTGGTTGTTGGTCCGACAAATAGGTGGTCCCTTAATACGGGGAACAAATGTATGTAGTTGTATGGAAACGAATTCCGTTCCCGAAAATATCGGTCATTATGAGAGGTGGTCGCTTAATAAAGGTGGTCTTTTAGACAAGTTTCACTGTATCCATATTTTTCACGCCCATGGTCAACTTACTTAAGAACAGTTGATGATCATTCTTTAGGAAAGGACGTTCAGGCATCGTAAAATTGTTTCGGAGCGAAACATTTTCATTAGTTTTTTTTTACTGTAACGCCATCCTTACCGACCAGGACCACCTAATAATATTTTGCTCGTCATATACAAATTTATTAAGGCGAAAAATTTATTGACATTACTTTTGGCATGTTTTGTGTACACATGAAAATTACTGGAAAACCAACAGAGCTATTCGTGTGGTTAATTAATTAATCAATTAATTAATTAATGCAACGATACGTGAGCACACGTTTACGCGCGCTAATATACCAAGCAGAAATGTGTGCATTCGCGTATGCACAAATTCGACTATCTCTACATACAGTTCAGCAGAGTGTGTGTACTCGGCAAAATTATACTGTGTGTAAATTTGATTGGAATTTTAGAAAGAAACTTAATTAACGGAATAAATCGAATGCAATTGACCCAATTTGAATAATTGATTGATTTTCGCGGTGTCATTTTATCAGACGTTGGGATCCCATTGCATCGGGCTGGACAAATAGGGGACAAGAATTTTATCGGAGTCAAAAATGCATGTACATGTAGGACAGTTGAAATTAGACCATGGGGTTGCATTCCAAAAGCAGATTTCAGTCCCGTTATATACAGGGTTATTGGTTAAGTCGACCTATTCCCTGCAACACGTTATAATAGGGTCAAAATGAGGCCGTAAATGTTAGGCCGATTTTCAATGGTCACTGAGATATTTGAATTTTTAGGTTTTTTTAAATAAACTTGAATTTTACCATTTAAAGTAAGAATTAAAAAGAAAACTACTTAAGTAATGGGTTAAACCTTATTTTTGGATTTTAGTCAACACTATAGCAGACATTTCTTAATCATTTAAAATTTCAAAATTAAAAATTTGGCATTGTGATGCAATGCCAAATTTTTAATTTTTAATAAATTTTTTTTTTAATTTTTTTAAAGTTGATTTTTAATGTAGTAGGTATGTATAACTAAAAAAATTATATGACACGGAGTATGCAGACCACTGGAAAAACATACTCGTGTTATCAGCTTTCCAAAAAGGTGTCAACGTCAATATATATATTTGAAATAATTGAAGCAGCTAGCTGCAACTTGTTCAGGGACCATAATAATTCGTTTGATAAAAACTGAAATAAAAGCTATGGCGTAGGGATAAGTTTTTAATGTGTTTTGGATTTGTCCTTTTTAATCAAGCGAAATTATGGTCCCCGAACAAGTTGCAGCTAGCTGCTTCAATTATTTCAAATATTTATATTGACGTTGACACCTTTTTGTGTCATATAATTTTTTTTTAGTAATACTACATGAAAAATAAACTTTAAAAAAAAGTAAGAAAAATTTTGTTTATTAACAATTAAAAATTTCGTATTGAGATGGGTTTTGAAATTTTAAATGATTAAGAAATGTCTGCTATAGTGTTGACTAAAATCCAATTTGACTGTCAATTTGTATTGAAAATGACTAGAAAGCGTGGATCGACCTTAAACCAACTCTTTTGAAACATGATTTTGATGTTACCGTTTCTACTTAAAATAATTTTGCTAAGAGCTACTTTGACTCTTTGCATTCTTATATTGAGAATAGCGTTCTTGTTGTATCGTTGGTTAACTTAATGATTTTATCAACCGTTTTTTTATTTTCAAATAAAAACACTCACGGAGCGCAACATTGGCCTCTATAGGTGTTGGAGATATTTAGGCATTGTAAACTACTTGTGCCTACAATGGGATTCGGTTCCGCGAACCTATGATTTGAAGACGAGCGTCCTATGTAACCTAATGCCGCATTTACACGGTCAATCCTAATCCTTTTATTTTAATTTTCGTTCCGTCAAAATCGAAGAAAATGTATGAATTTGGCAGAACAAAGAATAAAAAAAAGGATTCGGACACTACGTGTGTAGGTGGCCTAAGTTTGTAACTTGCTATAGACAATTGAAAAAAAGCGACACGGTATTAATTCAACTCTATTCCTGGCTTCAGCTTTAAATTTAAGTGTGCTCTAATTTAAATCCTTCAATTTAAGAACGTTTTAAGTTCAATACAGAAATCTCCTTTCAAACTAAATGTGGCCTCTGCACCACAGCCCTAATGACCGTGTATATACCTCAAGCTTAAACTAAGTTTCTCTCTCTCTCAAACTATTTTGTTCGTGTTTAACAGTTCATGACAAAGTGGATTAGAATTTAGAAAAAAGTGTAGAAAAGGTAGGTACTATCACCAAAAATGTTTCAAGATAGTTTATTTCCAGAGGGACCTAAAGAATCTTTTTGCCCATATGGTACTTGGCAAGGAAAAGGGTGGGTCGGATCACAAACCGCGGCTACAGTTACAACAAATAGCGCAGCCATGCAATACAAATATTTTTTTGGTGAAAATTTGAGGATCCGGATTGTCTCATGAGCTTTCAAGGATTTTAGGACAATATTGAATTTGTTTATCTAAAGGACCTATGGTGAAAGATGAACAATAAATTTAGCATTTGTTTTGACTTCGAAAAGTGTAAATCTCTTCTTGTCTACAAAAAATATCTACGTCGGAGTGTTGTTTTTTGCAGTCGTGCTGTTTTATGGTTCGAGAAATCTTTCATGTGGCTTTTGGGCCCCCCGCCACGCGGGCCCTGCGGGCCCTTGTGCGCCGCCCCTGGTTGCAGGGAATAGGTCGACTTAACTAATACCCCTGTATATGAATCCAACTTGGATTGAATTGTATTAGAATTTTTTTAGATTTAATTTAGAATAAAAATACTCGACACTTGTTCGTGTTCAAAAGGATTGATATTTTTATGCGTTCGGTTTGATAGACTTTTTTGATGTAAATATCAAAAATAAAAATCAGCTAGAAATATGAACATCTTTATATAGTAGGTTCATACATTTAACGTAATTTCCACCAAAATATGACTTTTTAATGTACTCTTAACTTAAGTAAACCAGACACAAAGGAGAGCAAATAGAAAATCGATTTCTTCCAACGCAAACAATCATCTCAACTTCATTCGAAAATCGAAATATTGCAACTTCAGTAGGTACTATACTAAATAACATGAAGGAAGAAAATTGGTAAATCAGAAAGAGTGCATGCCGTCGTCACCATTTTGACAAAAAGCGATGCAAAGTTTTAGTCAACCGAAATATTCATCGAGCCCAACGTGGCTATGGCATCTGTTTACAAAAAGTGTTTGGAGATTCACGGTTCTGCGTTTTTTTTCCTTGAAGGTTGCATGTATGCAGGGTAGGATACAGGTTTTCCAAAAACTATCACATAAACGTACCGGAAAATAATGCCTCATATAATTGCCAGCAAAAAAAAGGTGGCAGTGGCATAATGTTTCTAGAATATCTTGTTTTCGAGATCGAAATGGGGGCCCCTACACAGTCTAATTTTCAACTAGCAAACACTTCTAAAGCCTCTCTTGCTTTGTCCGATAATGGTTTGCGAAAATTTCCTTCTACATCATGTAGAAGCAGAAACCAATCATGAGATTTCAGTAAATCTAGATTAAATTTAACAGGATTTGCCATTGAATAATTTTTTAAATTATGAGCCCTGGATACAAGATTCCAATCATAATCAGCTGTTTTATCGGTCGTGTCAACGCTATTGTTCTGCAAGTGGGATTTTTACGCTTATTTCATAAACCTTTACTCATTGATAGTGCGTTCCGACTTACTGGATTTTTTCCATATTTACCGGAAATCCCATACAAAAGATCATCTGGAAATTGGAAAGTACATTCTACAATGCATTTTAAATTTAGTGACAAACGTTTCGATCTATCACTGAGAAAAAAATCCTGTAAATTCAACAAATACGCAAATGATTCAAAGAGATTCAAATATGATTTTGCTTCATATTTGTTTCCCTTTGAATCATTGTATAATCCATTTATTTCAAACGGATTTCCCTTTGAACTAATAAGATATTCCTTTTGAAAGTCTATCTATAATCACTTTAAATTAAAGTGATGCAGTGTCAATTTAATCAGGTCACAACCATAAATCGAAAGGATTTCCTTTTAATTTAAAAGGATGGACTCTTTGTTTTAAAGGGATATCATTTTATTTAAAATTAAAGGATTTTTCTTAGTATTTATCCAAATGCATGAACTCAAAAGAATACTTTAAATTACACCAAAAGGAGTAATTTTCACAGGGTGTCTTTTCCCTGTGAAAATTACTCATAAATGAGTTTTGTATAACTGACCTCGCTATTGGTGTTGGCGACATTTCATTTACCTCTTTACGCTCTAAAATGTATAATAATTTACCTACCTACAGTGGGATTCGATCCCGCGTCCCTATGATTTGAAGACTAACGCCCCTACCTACTACACCACACAGACTAAACGGGACGACGTTTATAATGTACACCATACATTGTGACATCGCTCTACCACACTGCCGACCAACTGCGAGTGTAAACAAAAAAAAATCCTATTGAAAATTTGGATTTAAAGGATTTCCCATTAATTTAAAAAGATTTCCTATTGAGAATTTGGATTTAAAGGATTTCCCATTAATTTAAAAAGAATGAATTTGAATTAAAGCGATATATATTTAAAAGGAAAGGATTATATTTAATAGGAATGTAACTCGATTTCAAAAGGATATCGAGTTAATTTTAAGGGACGTTATTTTTCTCGGTGAGTATCCCGAGTTTTGACTGGATTAATTTTAATCAAATCGAGGATTTGTTAATAGTCTGTATCGTATGCATCATTAAAGAAAAAAGTTCACTTATAAATGAATGAAACAATTTTCGAAAACATATCTCACTCGACGTATAGTATACATTAAATATGATTCATCCGCTTCTGGAGATCATTAAGACATCAAATCCTCAACAAATTAGCAGAATATTCAGTAATCTACATGCATCATCGTTTCAACATTCCAGATGATTGGTATAATGTATTTTTAGCCGATATTGCTACTGCGGAAGGATACACACAAAACAAACATTCATCTCTTTGACATTGATCACATTTTAGGGATTATACGAGCGAAACTAATTTCGAATATGTACTGCAACCTCGTAGATGTTCGTTGGCATGACGGACAAACATATGAGTGAGTTTAGTATACATGTATGTATATGATCATTTCCTCAGGAAATGCATTATCTTTTAGAGCATGATTGATTTTGGATTTGGAAAATATGCAAAAAAAATGAAGCATAAATATGTATAGTGACGTTTGTTTGATTTGCTGCTTTAATCAGGTTTCAATAGGAAAATTAAATTGTTTTGATTACACATTAGGATTAGATTCACATTCACCCTTGTCATATATGCACGTTAGTGGTACAAAAAACATGACCTTATGATTGATAATTAGGTAATTTGCATCTTTAAGAAAAATGAAACAAAATTTGGAATTCATTCTCCATAGTTGTGATTATTAATAACCCATGAGCCATGACAATAATTTTTAGTTGCACATAATAAAAATTAATTTCCATGGGAGTGGACCTAAATTGTGCATGCTCTCCCATTAAGATGACTTTAAAAAAAATATTTTATGTGTGTTTTAATTTCAATGGGTTCTGCACCATCATTGTGGTTGAAATGTGAACCTACACATATAAAATTAATCTATGTTCAAGTGTACATACATTACTTCAGGACGAACCCCTAGAGGTGTCTACATGAACACGATTAATTTAAAATCAATTAATAAAATTTAACTTCATATCATAAACACACCTCTCAAAATATCCAGCATGAATCCCTGTTCAAACTACAGTGGAAACTCGATAAGTCGAAGCCCAAGGGAACCAAACTTTGTTTCGAGTTATCGAAATTTCGACGTAAAGAGATTTCGAGATATCGAGTTTATTTGTAAGAAAATTCGACTTATAGGGTTTTTTTCTTTTTGTGTATTTTTATATTTTGGTATTTTCCCGACATTATACCCTTATAAAATAGTACATGCATTTTTTCCTCTCTTTTCCGATAGATGACAAAATGTTTTTTTTTATTTTCTTTAAAATCGTAGAACGCGTATTAACCGGAATTTTGAATTCGGCGGCTATACCATTTTTTCGACCTTTTGGATCAACCGCTTTTATAAGTTCTTTCTTCTGCTGAATAGTCAGGGTTTATTGGTTTGTAGCGTTCTTTTTGACGCAGATATGTTTAATTGGCTGAATTCCTCAAACTGCACGAAACGATTATTCTTTTGACAGTAACATAACAACCTTACGATGAACGCTATATTCAAATGCAAACTGAAACATTTTATCGCAGAAAAGTACCATTATTCTCGTTTCCGGAATATGCAGCAATAAAATTCTAATTTCAAACAGAAAAATCGACATTGGAGGAATAAAAAAAAATCGACTTATAGAGTTTTGCATAGCAAATCTTTGACTTAAAGAAATTTTAATTTGACCTGGAGAGTATCTGAAATTTTGACTTATAGAGTCTCCAATATCAGCACGTCGACTTATAGAGTTTCACAAGCAGTGAAATCAAAAATTTCTCTTCGAGTAATAGAGTTTTTGGTTTGAGTTATCGAGTTTGTTTTTCATTGTTTTTTGTTCAAATTTGCTGGGGAAGCAGATTTCCTTCGACTTAAAGCGTTTTTCGAATTAAGGAGTTTCGAGTTATCGAGTTTCCACTGTATCAATTTTTTTTGTAGTTAACTCCATACAGCATTACTCACCCACTCACTATCACTATATCGAACAATGCACTTTCCGTTTCAAGTGAACCGATGCTACGGCGAAGAGTTGAAAGTTTACAACCGAAACTTCACTGCATTTCAAACAATTAGCGTGGGCGCCTTTTAATTAGCGAGTACATCATGTTGCACGATGCTCATGACCATATTGTTGAGATGGTTTACGCTACTGGATGGACATTACGTGTTACCAGATTTTAGTGAAGATGGATAATTTCAAAATGTATTGGTAAATAAAATTATGGTTTATTATTAGAGCAGTGGTGGACTTACACATTTGCCGGTAGTAGGCTGGTGAGATTTTCCCGCCCCTACCAAGCTCTACGAGAGGGGTGTCAAGCTCAAGACCTGGTCTGGGCCAAAAAATATCACTATCTTTCAGTTTGAGCGGGGCGCACGATCAAAAATACGGAAACGTCTACAAAAATTTCTTTTAAATATGGCTATAAATCTGAGTCACTAACGACCTCGGGATCCTTGAAAAATGAAATTTTTCGACAAAGTACTTCATTCGAATTAAAAAAATTTAAACATGAAATTAAAAGGCCAAAATTTGTTTGATCCGTCAGTAACAACTTTTTTTCGTATTAATTTCCGTCAAATTTTAAACAGCTGATCAGAGTATTCATCCGGTTACCCAGGTCGCCCCAAACAACCTTGGCAGTGAAAGTTGTTAGGCAGAAAGCATAAGTAAACTTCAGACAGAAAGGTGGTTTTAAATAAGCAAAAATTAGTTTGTGATGTGGTGTGAAACAAACGCATGCACCAGTAAAACTTGGCAAAAAATCGGGTACTTGGGATGAAATTGCAATGTATACGAAATTTACTATTTTCTCAACAAATATATGATCGGGGTATTTTTTAAAATAAATATTTGGCCAAAATACTCTTGTCCCAAAATCTGAAAGGTTGCGTACGAATTATGTTGCAAACGTAGACTATCGGTTTCGGCAGAGCCAATACCATTTTTCTGAACCGAATCTCGGGACAAAACTACTTCACCAAGGAGATATTTTGCCTGCACAAAATGGCTACCCTAAACAAATATACAAATTATATATTTGTGAAATATATATTTTAATCTTACATAATAGCACAGTGGTTGAAAACCGGTTGATTTCGCCGATCGTTTTCAGAAATCACCGAAAATTGTTCACAGTGCACTATTCGTGATTTTATATGACAACCAACAACATTATTTTGCCTATAAATCGTTCTAAGTTAAGAAAAATGTGCTATTGCAGCCCCCCATGGTCATTTGCAACTTATTTGGTAACTTCAAACTGACCATCCAAATAATATTTTGGGAAAATTAAGAAAAGTATAAAAACACACCAAACTGAAAATAAAAAAAAAATTATTAAATAAAAAAGTTTTTCTTAGAAGAACCTAATTTGGGTAGTTGGGTTTGTATGGCAGCCCCATGACCCCATTGTCCGATATTACCGATTCAAACATACAAACTGCCTGCAGCAAAAAGAAGCATTTGTGCAAAATTTCATAGCTTCATAGCTTTTAAATTGGCCGAGTAAAACGCGTCGCAACAGACAGACAGACGGACAGACGGACATCGCCCAATCGACTCCCCAAGTCATGCTGATCATATATGTATACTATTTATATGGTCGGAGATGCTTCCTTCAATGCGTTACCAACTTCATGACAAAGTTAATATACCCTTTCACAGGTAGGGTATAAAAATCGTAGAAAAGTTTGCTATTTGCTCCTTAATTTAAATCCCAAAAACCTCGTCACAAACACTGTGGACATGCTTTATTTTCTGGTACACACTACTTCCTTTTCCATTTCACATAGTAGAAAGCTGTAAAAGAAAATTGGTCGAGTTTCTGATGCTGCGTATTTATAAACATACCTTAACGCAAGGAGACATTTAGTCAGGGATGCCGAAATTCAAAAAATTAAATGTCACTTCCAGTAGTTTGTCATTGAAATGATTTATATTTACGAGTCAATGCATCCTCGATTTAAGGCGATTTCAAGGAAGCCTTTAAATTTTCTATAGTCAACCTCACTTCAAGTCAAGGTAGCTAGTTACCTACCGTGAGTTAGTATATTTTAATTCTATTGAAAACTTAAGGTCTCCTTGAGTTTCACCTTAAATCAAGGATGCATCGACTCGTAAATATAAATTATTTCAATGAAAAACTACTGGAAATGGCATTTAATTTTTTTGATCGTTTGGGTTGTTTGCATTTTTAAATTTTTGGATATCTTTGCGAAGCCCCTGAGAAGCCCCACAGAACCCTAGGGTACCGCGAAACTCCGTTTGTTTGTTTGTTAATTTGTTTTCGAATTACTGCCTGCATTAAGACTATATATCTTTCAATTTTGGAAATTTCAAGATTTTTTTTTACAGAAGATTTAGATAAAAAAAAAATAATCCTGGTTATAGCTTTGAGAGTTAGTTTTTCGTATTAAATTCAATAAAATTGCGAACAACTAGAGAAAGTCAAGACTTGCTTTGCCCTGCTATATACGATAAAACCTATCGTCAAATTTTAACTTAAAAAAAAGAAAAAAAAAACAATGTTGTTAAACTCGAACAATTAAGTATGCCAGCAGGACTTCTAGATTAGTGCAGTAGCGCTTGCCTGTGCGAAACTCCAAATCGAATGTGAAAAAGTAGATGAACGTAACGCCATGTGCTGTAGCCTGTAGTTTTCTATATAGTATCTATAGTATAGATAGTTCAAATATCTATAGAATATCCGAGATCATGTAAAACGAACAATGCACCAATTTCCTATTGTAAAAAAAAAAGTATTACATTTACTTTATTGTGACGTCAAAAGTGTTTCAAATCATCGCTACATTGTTTACATACATACATACATATATGCTACATCTAAATATACACTGCGCGACAAATACTTAGATTCACACATATTTCCTTCCAGAAAACGGTAAAGTAAAAGGTTACCGGTTCAAGAAATGTTATTTTCGAAACTATTAAATATCACGAAGAAAAAGGATGGACTGAATCTCCACAGGCCATTTTCCTTAAATTACAGTAATTTATTTCATTCAAAGAATCAATTTCCAGTGCGACAATTGCTTAGGTTCAGGGACGATTTTACCGTTTTACATAATGTTTTTACTGAAAAATATTTCCGAAAAGTATAAAAGAGGATAAATACAAAAAACAAGAGCATTTTTTGTTATTTAATAGTGTGTATTCCCGTCATTTTTATTTATAATTTCATAAAGCCTTCGAGGCAGGGAATCATACAAAGAATGCAGCACGGATAGCGTATAAGTATTTTAGACCAAGCTGTCTTAATTCCATTAACTAACTCTTCTTTTAGGGTTGTACTGTTTACCACCACTGTAAACTTCCCAAACAAGCCACCCCCAAATGTTTTCTAATATGTTAACGTCAGGGCAGTTGGGCACCCAGTCTAAAAAAGTCACATTTTCCTCCTCAATAAACGATTTAACTACCCTCGCTGTATGAATTGGGGCAAGATCATGTTGCAATTTCCAACGATCACCTTCCTCCATGGCATTTCTCTTAGGGATTACCTCTTCTAAGAGCTGTTTATAAGATGAACCCATTTGGCGACCTCGTGGGATGACCAAGTCGATAGTTCCATGAAATGATATGGCTCCCTTTTCCATAACGGAACCTATTCGGGAGTGATGGCGTAACAGGTACATAGGTTCCTTCCTACTATAATGATAATAGTAGTAGAACCCATTTGGACCGTACACACAAAACCCTTTTCCATCCGTAAATGTTACCTGCTTCCATTGCGATGTCCAGCTCATGAATCTTGAGGCTAATTCCAGGCGCTGCAATGTAGGCGATGTTGCGGGGTTAAGGCTGGTTTTTTCTTTATTGTAAACGTTTCATCGACTCAACTAGTAGCCTACGCCGACGACGTCAACATATCATGTGTCGAAGATTGGGTGATGCAGAAACTAGAAAGCCTTCCGCATAATCTCAATAACGCCGCCAAAGGAGTTGGGCTACATATAAACGAATCTAAAACCAAGTTCATGATGCAATCAAAAACTAGAACGCCAGTAAATTCAAGCATCACAGTGGGGGACCTCAATATAGTCGGGCTATCGTGCCATAAAGAAGAAGAAGAAACATTTCAAACAAGAAGATGATATAAGAACTCGTTTGATGTCTTGTCCATAATATTGTTAGAAGTATTGTTACGAGTATAATATCCAAAAGTACAAAAAAAAGTTTGTCTATGAAAGCCTTAAGACCCCACGAGCACTTATGTCCAATCTGTTCCTTTTTTAGTTGTAAGCCTCATAAACTTCAACTAATACGATGACCTTAGCCCAAAATTCACGTATGTTTTTTGAAGCCAAAATTGCTGCTACCCTTTCTCGAATTTAGGTTTCAACTCTTTATTCGTTGACAACTCAATAAGTTGCTCCTGCTTGAGAATCTCTCCTTCTTGACTATATGAAAACGGATTCAACACCAGTTGATCCAATATTCCAATCAGGAATATTGAGATTAATATTATCTTCGAACCTTCTTTCAAAATTCCTCAAGGTGCTCGCAAAAAACCAAAAGAGCCTAATTTCGTTTAGGCAAATTTGCTACATTTGGAAACTGAGAGCATTCGCCTCTTCCTATGTTCTGCTTTAACAATACAAGCTGCGTGTGTTCTTCGTCATTTTTAAGACAGAGCCGAGAAAACAATCTCTGATTTAACGCACTTCTTTTGAATCGTTAAATGCTTTGTTGACTACGTATATCAAAGAGTCGTGTACCTGTTGACTCAGGTTTTTGGCTACTAAGTGCTGGCGATGTACGACACTGCACCGCTAAAACATACGATACAATGAGTTTATTCCGCAGACATGTTTGCGTTTTGATTATCAAATCGCCATTTGGCAGATCAGAAATAATTTTTGGTTCTTTTCGTGTACATGTTCAAAAAAGGCACACAAACCAAAAGAAGCGGAGACTATTTCTGATCTGCGCAATTGCAGTTAGGGGATCAGAACGGGAAAATCGCGGTAACATACGCAACTGTTGTGTATCGTAACCTCATCCAATAACGGAGGATGACACCGATGTACCGGATTGATTCTGATATCGCTTCAGCGTCTTGTCGCGTCTTTCTACTTTTCAAAATACAAACGCGCGCTGGAACTTAGAGCTTTAAAGTAAGTGAGACTATACAATTGTCGCAGTGGAAATTTCGATTTTCATTTTAAAAAATTCCGTTAGCTATGCGAGTTGCTTGATAGAATTGCACTATTCATTAAAATAACCGTTAATTGAGAGAGCATTATTTAAAAATTATTTCCGATCAGAGTACATAGAAATTATATCATTTTATAGCGGCGAAATCGAAAATTGCATCAAAACAAAAAGTGTCCAATAAATTGTCGCAGGGGCTGAAAGAAGTATATGCAATTACAGAAAATTCGTGTATAAGTGCATTTGATTTTACAAATTACAAATTTTTTGAAAGTGGAAATGTCTTAAACAACTCTTGTGACGACTAACTGCCCACATTTTGTTTATGGTGATTTCTGAAACTTGAGTTTTCAAGGCAAATGTTGATATGAGGTAGTTTTTAAGAGGGAGGAGTGGCGCTAAATTTTTTTGAAGGGGGAAATATCCTTTCCAGCCCCTGCGGCAATTGCATACATTTGTTTTTGGGAAGATTCGTAAAATTTTAGTTTTTAAGGTAAATACAACATTTTAACAATTTAAAAATGCAAATAAATCTGCAAATTAGTTAATCTACCCAACCACACAAACATTTTGTGTTACCTTTGCACATGCATCCTCAATGCTAATGGATATGAAATATCCAGTCTGGTGTATGGTGTTCAATCGATAATAAATTGCACTCCATTTTCGAGTAGCGCTATGCAATAAAAAAAATTAAATAAAAAATTAAACTCTCATATTTGCAATATACGTAATACCATTATCATTTCCAATTACAATAACGTACAATAATCGGAAAGTTAATTAAGCCATAAAACAATTCCCAGTCACCCTTCAATATAGCAAATTATATTAAACATGACCATTATATGAACATGACCATATTAAAATTGGTCCTTTTGCTGTTGGGTTTTTTGTATTATGATATGATCATATACAAAGCCGGTGGTCTAGGCTAGAAATTGACTGCAGAGTGGAAGCGAGCTTTTTAACATGGACATTTGCATTTTAATTTGAAATAAAATATCACGTTTTATTAAATTTTCATAAATACATGTAATTTGGTATTACTAAATAGTGTCGGAACATAATGCAATAATGTACATGAACGTGTTGTGGTGCAAGATAAAGGACCATTTATAGGCGGTATATGGACATGTTTTTGATCGAGATAAGTGATTTTAAGCGGACATTATGATATTAGTGGCACTTACTAAAGCAACTACGGGAGGGGCTAAATTACTAATTATCTAGGAGTTATTGTTTTAAATACGAATTAATAAAACATTATAACTCTTATGTTGAACTTATTTTCTGACAAGCAAGAAAGACTTTCTGAAAAGAGGCAAATGCTTTCTTATTTTGTTACCTGATGTAAACCTAAATTCCAGATATTAAATCGCTCCTTTTAGGGCCATAAAACTCTTTTTTTTTTTAATTTACCTCTTTGCAAGTTAAGCTTCGGCATATAAAGCATCACGTTGCACTTCTTCTCAGCTGAATTTAAATCCATCCTTAAACGTCCTTTTATCCTGGTGCATTCTGTTAATGAGAGTTTAATTTGAACGTAGTACAGAATAAGCTGAAAGGAAATTATAGATATAAAACGTTCCTAAAGAATATGTAATGGTTCTCTTTTTCCGTAGCTGACAATGTCCTCCGAATGACTGCAGGCATTTACTATCTTGAATTATGGAGACGTGAAAATGCCGGAATCATGTAATGAATCACTTGAGAATTTCTGTAATTATATAGCATGAAATTAATGGGCTAGGCTAGAGAATTGCAGCCGTGACATGCATCTATCTGAATGACAATTACTCGAGAAGAATGCAAATAAATAATTTGCAGACATTAATATACATTAAATGCTGACAAACGACAAGAGGCTTTTCACTTTTATTAGTTGGAAGTGGAAAATAATTATTTGTTTTTTTTTCGCAAAGGTGTATCATAGTCCCGGGATAAGATAAGACTGACAATGTGTCAATTGGTATGACAAATGATGCGAAGACTATATTATGACTAATATGACTGCAAAGAGAAGAGAGAATTGAGATGAATGGCTCAAGGAAAATCTAACAAAATACCAAATCCATTAAATCCTTGAATGTTTGATATCGAAATAGTTCTGATTTTATGTATTGTTCTAAAAAATAAACAACATTTTTTTTTAAATCAACTAACTTTTCGCTCAAGCCCGTTGCATGCTATCCACCCCACAAATCCTAAATATTTATAAGCCGTACTAAATACCGACTCCGCCAAATATCCTATAACGTCGCCTTTTCAAACCAAAGCAATCACTCTAATCTCGTGACATACAATATCGATATTTTGCCGGAACAAGGAACGGAACAAACTTCCATCCATCTAATCCTTAATCACATAACCGCTAGCATTGTACTGATGGAGAAGCAGGTTGACGTTACCAGACGCTGGCACACACAGGTGTAATTTACGTTGTACGAAAATTGTCACGCGGAAATTAAAGTTTGTGGAGATTTCCTCCCCAGACTGGTGGTTGGTTCGATACGGTGTGCACTGTGCATGTTAAGGGATTCCAGACGGGCTGGATGTTTCTAGTACAAGAAACAAGAAAGTATTATAAAAGGAATCAAATTTGTTCGAAACATGGCGCCTTATCGGGCTCGTTTTAATTATCTTCATTACTCTTACGTATAACATATCATGGCAAAGGTTGCGTGAGTCGGAAGTGTAGCAACATGGGGGTTATTGTTTTTCCTACCTATATTCGGTTTTTGTGTTAATGCCGATCAATATTTGAGTTGAGATATTTTTATAAGAGTTACATATTTATCAAAAAATCATTCAGGAGAATTTGAAAATAATAAATTTAAAATGCTTTAACAGTTGATACATTGGTCATCGAGAATTAGTTTTAATGATGTAACCTTACCTTTGACTTTGTCGCTGTTGACAACACCCCAAACGCATTTGTAATATAAATTGATTTATTTCTGAATAATTTGGCGAGCACCTCTAGTGGACGTTGGTTGGAAGTTACCATATCAGCAAAATTACATTGCTGTTCCTGTTAGTGTTACCATACGACAAACAGACATACCTGCCATACAGACTTGCATAATAATTAATGAATAGATTGCACTTTGCCAATATTATAATTGAACATTATCACAAGTGGAAAATGGAATCAGTATTGCATTAAAGAGACCCGAGAGAAATGATTTCTTGCTTGTGGTTATGTTCTCGCCGTACCTAATGGAACTGCTAATAAATTTATTATCCTTTTCATATGCAGGATGGAATTGGTTACAGCCAGACGAAATATTTTGAATATTCACACCGAATCCGATATAGCTAGATACAGGCAATGGATAGGCAGAGGTAAGTTATTAAAATTGACTAAGTAATGAATTTGGTTTGTTGGAAGCATTGAGCATTGACTGATTGTACGAGTAGCAGAGTACATACATACTTATGTGGACCGAAATATATGTAGGTATATACCCATAAAGCAAAGGTTCCTATTGATAGAGGCCAAATTTATAGAAATAGACTGCGAATAAAATTAGTTTCGAAACTGTATTTAATTACATCAGGAAGAATATTATTTTACATAATTTAAGGCATCTAACATTATCAAATTTTTATTGTTGAGTATTTATGTGCTAGCTTAAATAAATTAATTCTTTCAGTTCTTCTCCAATAACACTTTGAAAAAATAACTATCAAATCGCCGTTCCCAGGGGATTTCGAAATTATCTCGATGGCTCTTATTTTAGAAATATATTTCGAACCATTCTTCGGACCGGTATTTGTCTTAACACTATGATGAGACATATTTTGATTTTTTGATCTAAAAATGTTATATTATAGCTCAAAGTCATCGTTGATGGATATCAAGCGATCATAAAGAATTTAATATACACAAGTGAGTGGTATTATGGCGTATATGCTTGACAACTTGCTAGCCGGGTTGTCGCCCGGGCGCCAAATTTTTGGGGCGGCATTTTCCCCAGCACTTCATACAAATAAAACTACAAGAAATCTGAAAAACGAAAATTTATAATTTCCAGATTAAATCAACGAAGAAAGCCGACATCAACGTGTTAGACTGTGTTGTTTTTTGGTGTGATTTTCCAAGTTCAAATTTAGCCCCAAGCGTTGCACTTTTCAGATATTGACGTCAACCTTCAGTTACCGATAGACATCTTTGATTCGATGCAGGCTAAAAGCATCTTTTGTGCCGATAATTTTGTGTTTTATGTTCAGAATTTATTTTTCGTAAGGCAAACAATGCACCCGAACAATGTGATTGTCCTGCAGCCTTAACTAATCCCAAAGAACCTCAGCTTAGCAAACTTGATAAATTTTAAAGAAACGGAAGTCTGAGCTGGTATGTTTCGTCATCTCTCAGTTTGGTCTCAATCAGAAGAAACCCGTAAAATGTCCAATGCTAAGATGCTATGGACTGAGTTTTGCTCATAAACTGGCATTTATTAGACCATAAGGACGTATTGCTTTAGGGAATAGACCAGAGTTAAATCTACCCGAAAAATTTAATAACCGAGTTTGGTCTAATTGTGTGGCTATCTGGCAAAAAGTACAGATCGAAAATACCGTTACTTTATTGTGGTAAATCTTTCTGGTGGAGTTCACCAGCACCAACAGGGTATTGATTCGTTGATAGGATGTTTAATGCTGTAATCTTCTCGGAATTCTTGCAGAATTTCAGCCTAAATTGACATTCTGAGTTTGTGACTGCAACATAATGATACTTTCCTAGAAAAAGTATTTTTTCAAACTTTAAAAATTTCTCCTGATACATTTGTACTAACAAGCAGACGGTAACCATGAAGAAAGCGTTTCCGAGCTTTGGACTTCGAGACATGGGCGTAACCAGGATTTCGTAAACAACGGAGGGCAGCCCAATTTTTTTCAACTTCATGGATCTTAGCCAAGATTTTCTTAGCGCTCTCAGTATGGTATTAAAGTTCACAATACAAATTAAGTTTAAGTTTGATCTGGATATCAAATGATGAAACGTGGACATCGGTTTTGGCCTGAAATATCAGAGCATAAATTTAGTCTTCGAGATTACAGTCGCAGTCTCTCTCCTGTTTTCGTATCGAATCTTATATTATGTTCAGAGTGGGCGAAAACGGATTGATTTCGGCGTACGTTTTCAGAAATCACCGAAAAGTGTTCATAGTGCACTATTTGTAATTTCATTTGACAACCGACAATATTATTTTCCCTATAAATCGTTCTAAGTATAAAAATGTGCTGGCGTAGTCATCGATAGGCATTTGCAACATATTTCGTCATATCTCTTATCATGAAGAAATTAAGAACATTGGCCAACACACGAAACTGAAAAATTTGGTCGGGTGTCAGTTAAAATATCGGCATTAGCCGAAATATGCTGAATAAAGGAGTTTAGGTTTGAAACCTGGGTGCTTACATGTTTTCATTTGAAAAAAGAAATCAAGGTTTCATAGAAAACACGCAAAATAACGTATTCTCGATGTGTCATTAGAGAGTTTTAGCATATCGTTTATAATAAAACGACATAATTTGACATTCCATACAAATATTCGCTTGCAAGCGAATTTTTATATGGAATGTCAAATTATATCGTTTTGTTTCGGACGATAAGCTAAAACTAAAAAATTTAAAGTGTGACAAATCCTGCCAGATGAAATGTAGTCAATGCATCCCATGAACCCTTGCAAAACAAAAAAAATCTTAAAAGCGGCAATTTGATGTCGTGCCCGGAGCGGCATAAGTGCTCGAGCGGGTGCTGAGAGTAGACGAACTCACTCACATCACATCAGTGCTCTTCACCATTATATTTAATGAATTTTGTATGGGCTGAAAAAAGTAGTCCTTAGTACAGATCCCCACTTCCTCCGAAAAGCTATCCATGCCACTGCGAAGATGTAAGGTTTATCGGACGAAACATGGTTTCGCAACTTTCAGCCTACCAAGTAAATTTCCGAAAAAAAAAAATATTTTACCCAAATATTCAATACATTAACCTTTTGTATCAAGTAGGGACAGTGGCGTAGATAGCTTTTCGGAGAGGGAGGGGATCATTTTGGAAGAATACTTATACTTTTACGGTTTTCAAATGTTGAATTTCAGAAAAACAATTTCTGTATTTATTACATTTTAAATTAGCAGTTTTTTTAGCAAATTCTGGTGCAAAATAGAAAGCAATTTTGCTATACGAAAAAAACTGAGTCCTGAAAATATTGCACCAATAATTTTGTTTTTTTTTACTACGGTGAGTAAATCCACAGAATTCCAAGTTTCGTACAAATTTTTGCGATTGTGATCAGAGCTTTATATTTGGTTAGATAAGTGGTTCTCAAACTTTTCGGGGTTACGGAACACCATCGCCGCTTTCCTGGTCGGAACACCTCAAAACAGGGATTAAAATAAATCATGTAGTTATATGTCCAGAAAAGGGAAATTGTGAAAACGAGAGCTCGTTGGGAAGGCTTTTGTGTTTTCAAATCGAAGTTTTTCGATAACTCAGAAACTCGTGAGTATATATTTCTAAAAATTTTAAACTTGTAGGACACCGTCAGCTATTCAGCATTCATTAATGATGGAGGATATTTTCATGGTAGGTAGTGTGGCTATGCTGGGATATTATCGCCAAAACGGGCGATGTGCCTACACCGCGGGTCGAGCAACGCGAAGCCTTGGAGCGGTATAAAGAACGAGGCAAGGAAGAAGAAGGTAGTGTGGCTCATTTGGGGAAAATTAATGTAGAAAGGGACCTCTCTATTTTTAACCGTTACATTGTAATACCATTTTTTGTAAATTGTGTGAAAATGCTGAACTAAATCAAAATTTGCAACACCACCAAACATTTCGGTAGTGTGGCAAATTTTAATTTATGTAGTTCGGCAAGTTGAGCATTTTGACACAATTTACAAAAAATGCTATTACATTGTAACGGATATAACTTCATTTTCTGAGACTAAATAAAATTTCCAATAAAACGACACCTTGCCCGTTACGAAGTTGCGAGATACACCCGTGCAAACCTTTGAGAAATATTAAAATCGAATGATATTTTTTGATGAAAAAGAAAAAAGAAAAAATAATGTTGATAAACTGAAACAATTAAGGATGCTCAAAAACTGCCAGCAGTTTTGCAGCTCCGTGTTCCAAATTATTTTTAAATTTTTGAACCGAACATTGATTATCCGGCAACAGATTTTCAATCAGTGCTTACATTTAATTTTTCTAGCAGCACTTCTAGATTACTTCAGTAGGGCTTGTCTGTACGAAACTCCAGATCCAATGTGAAAAAGTAGATGATTGTAAAGCCCTGTGCTGTAGTGTTTCTATTCTATCGATACGCTTCTATTATACAATTAAAATTTGAGGAAGTGCTAAATTTTCTATTAGAGTTATGAAAATGGTTTCACGTCTTTATGAAACACTACACGCGTTGAATAATTCCAGCAAAAGTTTACTTTTGCTCTGTTTTACGTACCTGAAGTAATAAAAAAAATTGTATGACCGAAGGGGGGATTTATCCCCCTGATCCCCCCTTATCTACGCCACTGAGTAGGGATATCAAAAAACATCGGTAACCGGATCGACAACCGGTACTTTCATCACAATCAACCAGGCTATTGTCGGTTTTTTATCTTTCGGGTTTTAACCCGGACGGTTGTTCGATTTTTCGGTTTTAACTGGAATAGGTAGTTCCTTTCATATTTTCAAGACTCTTGCCTCTCAGATAAAATTGTTATTGGTTCACTTTCACATTCTCTGCAGGAATGTTTCCATTGCTCTAATCGTATATCGTAAATAATATTGGGATCATTCCTTCGAATCCAAATCCAATCAAGTTGCTTCCGATACGCACACTTAGTCCAGTCATATTAACATTTCAAATAGAATAAAATATAGAATAAGGCTAATTTTTGTTGTTTTTGAATGAGTGGGGTCCCAGGAGTGTAAAACTAATTTAGATAAAAAAAAATTGATCGGAAAGGTCATAAAAAGGACAAAAAATGACACTATTTAATCCTTGATTGGAGGTCGGCACGCGGGGTATCAGATCGAAGGGGAAGTCGAGTGCATTACATATCCTGTGTCAAATTGAATTATTCGCGTAGTTATGGGTTTGGAAAGACACAGATGATAAGTTTTCCATTCAAACGTGATTTATTCCGTTGGTGGTCCTTGAAATAGGAAACAAACACCGGATATGTAATGTACGCGACGTCCCCTTTGATATGACATACGGGGTGCCCACCTCTGATCAAGGATTAATTAGTGTCCGTTTTTGCCCTTTTTGGGACCTTTCCGATCAACATTTTTCTTAGCAAAATGAGTTGGAGATTTTTGGTACCCTACTGAATCGAAAGCAACCAAAATTAGCCTTACTCTATTTTTTCTATTTGGGGGCCTGATTTGGGATATTTTGACTGGACTTACTCTACTTTCAAGTGCGAACATATTTCCTACCAATTTGCGCATAGTCTCTTTATAATGTCTATCTTACATCATTTTATTCTAATATTTCCATTATTTGTAACAGTTTCCATTATTATATATTTCCATTATTTGTAACAGTAACAGTTTAAATGCAGAAAACTATAGGGTTAATTTTATCTCGAATTCATTCAAATTGCGCCTTATATCTGTACTTTGTGCAAGATTTAAGCAAATTATGCCAAAATCAACAGCAACAATTATCCCTGATTTTATTGCATTTAAGGCATTAAAGGTGTTCGAAATAATGAACCTAAAATAAAACTAGGGGGCTTCACCCCATGCTCGCTTTGCTCGCCAACCCCCTGGGCCGAGGCTAATTTCGGGCGTGGCCGAAATTTGGATACCCTTCCCTTGGGCTAAAAGTTTTTTTCGGGCGTACCTATGACTTGTATTTGATCCCCTCCTCATTCTGTTTCTTCCCTCTTGACAAAAGTTTTGGGCTTGGTTGAAATAAGTGGGCAAATAAAAATATTTACTCGGAAAATTTTATTGGGGTTGCCGGAGCATGACCCCACAGTACGATTCCATTCGTTTTGAACTTTTTAGTTGCTTTGATAAAGACACATTAATTCAAGGTTTTGTGAAATTGGTGTAAAAAAAATGTTTCTTAGAAGAACCAATATGGGGGGTTTGGTTTGTATGGCAGCCCCATGAACCCATCGCCTAATTTGATTCAATCTTACATATGTTTTGTGTCAACAATAGAAATACATTTGTGTGAAATTTGGTTGAAATTGGTGAACAAATAAAAAGTTGTTCTTAGAAGAACCTAATTTGGGGGGTTAAGTTTGTATGGCAGCCCCGTGACCCCATGGTTCGATTTGATCGATTCTTGCATATATTTTGTGCTATCTATAGAAACACTTTTGTGTGAAATTTGGTTGAAATTGGTTCACAAATAAAAAAGTTTTATTTAGAAGAACTCAAATTGGGGAGCTAGGTTTGTATGGCAGCCCCATGACCCAGTGATCGAATTTGGGTGAATCAAACATACAAACAGCCTGCAACAAAAATAAGCACGTGTGCGAAATTTCAGCTTGCTACCTTCAATATCCGCCGAATAAATGCGTCGCAACAGACAGACAGACAGACGGAAATGCTCCAATCGACTCCCCAAGTCATGCTGGTCATATATGTATACTTTGTATATGGTCGGAGATGCTTCCTTTAATGCGTTACAAACTACATGACAAAGTTAATATACCCTTTCACTCTATGAGCGAAGGGTATAATGATGTATGAAACATATAATTGTTAGACTAAGCACCAATTTTTAAAGGAATCTTACAAGCACCTCACCTTGGGAGAAGTTGGAGAAAATTGAGATGGGGAAAAATTGCTTTCGGATCAAATCACATAAATTTGACTTGGACGCTCTGTAAAAACCACTCATTCGATTTTAGTGCGGTTAGTTTTGTTTTATAGCTAAATTTTTTGGCTGCATAAGAAATCTTATTTAGCTATTATATCTAGTATAGTTTTGGAGATATGTATAAAGCTTTAAATCGTATAAGAAAATGATCTTTTCAAAAATCTTCAATTGCCTGTAGCAGCTAAATGGTTAAGAATTGGTACATTTTTTGCTGGAAATCACGTGAGAAATCGATTTCCGGCGCGTTTATGTGGTAGTCTCCGGACGTCCTGGTTTTGGTGTCCGGAAGGCCACATACAGATCATTATGTATGTATATGGAAAAGCAAGTTTTGCTGTGAGGATCTTCCGATGCGACATATGGGGGAATTTGCAATCTTCCACGTTCCAGAGCCATACATGAAAAAATTGAAAATATGTGGAGAAACAGTAAAATCATTAAGTTTTGTAACGTATACACTTCTTGTGGTGATCGTATTACACCTTGGTAACATCAATAGGTGAACTGATGCCAACTAATCAAATAAATTCAATTAACCTGTTGAATGCAACTTATGGTAGTCTTGACAGTCAACGTTTTCGATTGCATTGGCGAATATTAACCATAATGTGTTGAAATAAGGCCAAATAGAATATCGCCTTTAAAACATTCGAGTTAAATAGACGACTGATGGAGATCGCCCTGCAAAGGTCTGTGTATCTGGTTATGAGTGTACTTTTGCTTAGTCTCCACGAAGGGCTTTCGTTTTCGTTTGTGGGGATGACAGAAGCTTCTTAGCTATTCTTCCTTCGTCGTATACTTCGGTTTGTTTCAGCCAGAGATGGCTTGTGCTTCTGAGTGCGTAAGTAATTTCTTTCAACCCAGAAAACTCCAATGTTTTTGGTGTACGCTTTGCAGCACTTTAACATAACATACAACGGTGAAAAATCTGAAAGAAACCAATGACAACTGCTCGCTCTGTCAAAAAAAGAACTCAGCTCCGCTTTTAATCTTCAAGTTTATTTAGAGGATTGAGTAACGTGAAATTATGTGAGAACAGCAAACGCTTCGCGGACGACCTAGGTACGCCTCAGGGACCTGGACCACCACTGCTCCGCGAACTACCGGTTAAGAATCGTTGATCTAGCTTAAGGGATTACACGAGACAAGTCAACTACCACAATGCATCAATACGTAACAGACGATTATATCCCATACCCGTATAAATATTTTTTCTAGTCTGTCCAGTATGTATATCCAGTACAAACAACATCCTCGTGTTCCAGTAATTTTTCCAATGACAATAAGGATTTACTAAAATTCAAACAAATTGAGAAGATTACATACAACACAACAAAGATTATTTCTATTGCGCTCAATACAAACAATTTTCGTTTCGGTAGCTTTGCCAGCGTATTGACATCGATTTTCATTCAGAAGGGTTAACAGTGGTAATGACTGCAGAACTTGAAAACTCCTTGTCAAAGTCAAAGAATGGAAAACTACATCAATTCCCGATACGGTCAATTTAATGGTCAAATTTCACTTCCGACTGGATATAGCAGCAGTAGTCGGATTAAATTAAGCGTCTGGCTAGAGGTTAGGGTTAGGGTCAAACCATACGACCAAATATTGTTGATATTCAATATGTATACATATATGAAAGATTATTTGGCAAACACTTAAGTAGTTTGTCGAAGGGTTTTTGTTTCCTCAGGGAATGCAATTATTGTGCATTGGAAAGTTTTCGGTTTTTCGTCACTCCCTTTTCAGTGTGCTCAATCAATCATTGAACCAGAAGGCTTGAACAAACTGCTTTTGGCATTTTGTGAAGGCACAACAGGAAAATTAACAATAGGTTTGGTTAACGCTAAAAGTGGTTTCCTTAACAAGTTGGTTTTTGAAAGGGTTTGTTTTATGCACTTTGTGGGTACTGAATGAATTTTGATAAAGTTGACTGATTAATATTGGACTTTGAGTTTCATGTTTTTGTAATATGAGTCGAATTCGGGTAGAGCCAAAGTTAATAATTTGATTGACGGAATGGGCTATTATTTTCAAGACGTTAGCTCGCTCTCTATGGTGTCTGTTTTGCTAGAAAATTCCCGGAGATTCATAAAAACTTCGACTCAATATTATCCCATGTCTGGTGTAGCTTGACAATGTAAGCTTGATATGATGACAACTACAACTAAAATTTACCGTGTCAGAATCATTAAATTTTAAGCTAGGAAAGCATTAAAAAACATCACAGAAAATTCTGGTTATTATTTTTTAACTTCTGAAAATATTCATGGGCTCATTACCAATTCAAAATAATGATCTCCCGATAAAAAAGATATAATCACTGAAAATTTCCTAATTAGCAACTTTAATACAATCAAATTGTGTACCAACACCATCATCCATACCTAGTAGTAGACATAAAATACACTAAAAGCTTTCAACAAAAACCAGACACACCGTCTGGATAGTGTTTTTGCAACAGACACGACTGGTTACATGCCAGCTCGCGAAAAAGGCGATGTTTTGTATTATATTCATACTATAGTCCTGACCGCCGTGTAAACTACCCGCGAAAAGTTTTCCATGAAAATGCAACAACTGGAAGACCATTAAAACCCACCGTCCTATAATCATTAAAAAGTTTTCGCAGAATATGCAGGCGTTGCACCGTACAGTGCCTTTACTATTCGACGTGAAGCGAAACTGAATGCCATAGAATGAACTACGCTAGCTGTTTTCGCATACTTTATTTCATAACTTGAACCCTATGTTCAAGGTGATGTCTTGTTGCTCAAGCTTGGAATCCTTTATACATCCCCGAAATGGGTTTCGGGTGTGTAGTATAGGTATACAATATTTCTCTCTAGGTTTACTCTTACGCTCGTTTATTCAGGAAATACTCTTGTACATATTTCGTTGCATGTACATGAATGTAATAAAGTACTTGAATTTTTATTACACCCTGCAGACAAGCTCGCAGACATCCCTTGGCAATAAACATTTTTCATCCTTCGCGATTTTCATATGCGAACGCGCAAAAACGACGACGAAACACTGCCACGGTCGTCGTCGTCGTCGCCGGTCGCTCTATGATAAAAACACGATGAAAATGCTCAGTTCCGAGCAAGAAAATGGCTAGCGAAGCTAAAGAATGAAAGCAAGTCGACGGAAGGATAACTTTAATATAGTGGAGACCATATACTGTCCACATTTCGAATGTAGAGTAGACTCATGTGATGGCTTTTTAACTGGATAGGGATATTACGGGCTGGAAGTGTGCTATATGATGGTCATCATGATGACGTGGACTTGGGATACTTAAAAAGCGATTTTCGGGTCGTTGTGTGGCGTTTTAGTGGTCATTGGTATGGCCTTTGGGGGCAAAAGTGTACGACGGACAGTTGACTGTAGGATTGTGATCATACGTATAAGGATAGGATTTCAAGTCATTACCATGATTTGTTAATAAATTGGTTAAATTCAATTTATTAGTATACTAAATTATAATTTCTTTTTGGTGTGAAGAATTGTTGTTTACTTCATGAATTGACAACGAGGTCTTTTTATTTATTTATTTTATTCAAAACTGAACCCCCTTATCTTTTTTTTCAAATCTGAAGTCACACTTTAACTTATTCTTTGTTCAACAAAAACACAGATACAAACGTGCTCCCACTTCCTATACATACACTACACATAAACCATGCAGACACTATTTTTTTGCAAAACCAATTTTCACTCTCACTTTTGTTTATGGACAACTATTTGCCAATTTGGCAATTAAAGTCGCTTCTTCGGTACCATACATATAGTAACAAACTTTTCTCTGCTTCGTATACCTCCCATTCGTATGGCAACTTTCATTTTCATCCATTTGAATTTGGCGAATGCAATATTGCAGTTCAATTTATTGCTGATATCAAACAGCGATAAATCCTGTATAGACTATCGACTTTTTTATAGTAAGGAGAAGGACAATAAATGATTTGTAGAAATTTCACAATTTACCTTCGGGTTATATCCATCTCGTGGTGGCTAGACTTTTAGTGACGTTGAATCGTTGCTACATTTTGATTGTGGGTTATAGGTTTTACCAGGAGTCGGATTTTATCTTTTTACAGTGATAAGGACATTTTATTTTAGCTACATAAAATAAATAAATAACAGGCGCGACAATCCAACATTGGACTAAGGCCGCAGGATGTGTTAGTGACATCCTATTTCCAAGATCTTATCTGCTTTTTTTGTTGAGGTAATGAGATCAGCATCACGCTCAGCAGTGTTATTTATCCCCATAAATGGGTACTCGTTTAACATCTGAGTGAGATCATAGTCCGTCACAAGCTCGTGAGTTCGAAAAACACCATGGAACACGGTGAGATTTGAACTCATGAACCTGTGCACCGAAGGTGCGCGCACTAACCGCTCGACCAACCAGACTACATTTTCTATTTTTCTATTTTAGCTACATTATACGTTAAAATTTTAAGGACAAGTTGTTTACTGAATGATTAATTTGACTTGCTAAAGCGTGAATTTCCTTTCCGAAATCGTTATTTAATTTGATGTATAGTTAATTTGTGTTGTGAAAAAGGTTAAACTGCTTTGAAAATCGTATATATACTCGTATAATGTGTTTTTCATTGAAGTTCAGTCAAACATGGAATGTAGAGGAGTTAAAAAATTGCATGAATATTTTAAAAGTGCGATCACCTATGTAACTGTAACTTCTGAAATTAAGGGAATGTGGCCGCTAAAGACCCATAATGGTATTTTCAATTTCAGAAAAATTGGCTTCCGAGTTACCTATAGAACTGAACTGAACGTTAAATTGTCTCTCAGTCTCCCTAACTTCTGTAGTGTTCTACAAGCAGAGGTCTCAGCGAATTTGGAGGCCCTAAATTGGTTGGGTAGGTACGTCATCACAGGAAGGCACGTTATACTCTTTGCCGATAGTCAGGCTGCTATTAGATCACTAGAATCAATGCTGACCACATCAAAGATCATCGAGAAATGCCGCTTTGTACTTAGAGAGATGGGTCGTTTCTTCGATATTACGCTATGCTGGATGCTTCGAAGGGAATCGACGCGCAGACGACTTGGCGCAACATGCGTCAGCTAGTGCCGCTGAAGGCGATCGTTACAACATAGAAACGCCATCTGCTGCTTGTGCAATGGTAATAAAAACCGCTGTTGAACGCAGGGCTAATGAAAGATGGACCTATGGTTGTACATGCAATACGACGAGGATGATATGGCCAAAGCTAGATTTTGGTCGATCAACCATATTACTGTCTTTGGACAGAAAGCATATTCGTAATGTAGTGGGGTTATAACGGGGCATTGTCCTATTGGAAATCTTGCTAGAAGGCCCCGAATTCCCCACAATCACTTCTGTAGAAGTTGTGATGACGAAGAGGAGGAAGAGAGCGTACACCACTTACTTTGTCAATGTCCTGCTTTGGCCGAGAAACGAAGCCGTTATCTTGGTTCCAGGTATTTTTATGATACGGACGATCTTCGTGATGTGAGCCCAATACTGCTCAACAAACTCATTGTTAGCACGGGGTGGTTCTCAGCTTAATAGGTTATTATAGATTCGAATTCTACAGAGGTATCACAACGGACCAAATCTGGTCTAAGTGCGCTGGGGATAATCTACCTATAGATTATTTCCGATTAGGAATTATTTAAGTACGATAACGAGTGGTTTATTTGAGCCTCGCTGGAGGTACCCGTCACATTTGAATGCAACTTTAGCCTATTTTGTGTAAATAATTTCTACAGAGTTTGTTTAATAAAGAAAAAAATTGTTCTCAGAAGAACCCGATTTTGAATTTTGCGTTTGCTTCTATGGCAATCACATGACGCCATGGTCCGATTCGATTCATTGCGACATATATACAGCATAAACTAAAAATAAACTTTGTGCGTTGCAAAATTCATGACAAAAATAATATACCCTTTCATATAGTGGCGGATATAAAAAAGTAACCAGCTGGAAATTTTGTGTTGACAGACAATGTGCTCATTTCTGGAGAATGGAATGGCAGGGTTGTCTTTAGCTAAAGTGACCTGAAGGCCCAATGATGTACACATATCAGAATTCCGTTTTCAAGCAAACCCTCAGCCATACTCCAGGTCCGAAGTCAAAGTTGCAAAAATGTTGCAAATACTCTGAGGCGTGACAAGCGACAGACAGAGAGAGGTCTAATCGTAGCGTAGGGCGTATCGAAAAGGTTGGCGAATTCTGAAAAGCGTAACAAACAGCGAGGTCTGATCGGAGCGAAAGGCGAGGATCTGAGCAATCCTAAGGACGAGGCAAAGGTCTACAACTTACCAATTGCCTTCAATTGGCTCACTGCTTGCTGCGATCGCAACTCGCCTTATCATTTCTTACCAGCGCTGATCGCAAGGATGTTGGCGAATTATGAAAACCGCGACAGACGAAGTGAATTCTAAGGGCCAAGGGCGAGCCAAAAGATCTGAGTAAATGAATATGGACGAGCCAGACATTTAAATCTTACGAATTGCATTACATTGACTCACCGCTCGCTGCGCTTGCACTTCGCTTTATCCTATTTTGCAACAGCATTGCGTCGCAAAAATTTTGGCGAATTCTCTAATGCGCGACAGACAGTGCGAGGTCTGAGCGGAGTGAAGGGCGAGGCACAGAATTAAAGTAAGCCTAAGGACGAGCCAGAGGTATAAATCTTATCTAATCCTAGTTGCAAAATTTCTGGAGCAGAGTGTGCATTTCTCAGCGATTGATGTCATGCCGATCCCATGGGCTCTTAACGCCGTATTAAATTGACTCTAAAGAAATGTGGGAAAAGGCTTTATGGAAAACCTTTGCCGAGTACTTTCTTTAGTATGCATTTTCCTATAGAGGTTGATAATGGAATCGTATGAGTGGCTGATTTTTCTATCATTTTGTCATAGAGAAAAAAAATAAAATCTTTAGACTTTTGAACTTTGGCAACTACAGCCTTGAATATGGGCAGCACCGTGCCCTAAGCGAATAGGCAGACCGTAAAATTTTCAGGAAATATGAGCGCCAAGTAGCTTTACAATTGTGCAATTTTTTTAGAGAGTTATCAAAAATTAAAAATTGGCAAAGATCAAAGTGCGATTACATTTCTCGCTAAATATCAATGGCACAGGCCACAGGGTACAGAGTGGTCACACTTAACACCTTAAAAGCAGACATGACTGACCACAGGTCAGGTCATCGAGGAGCTTATTATGTAGTGAATGATGTGGTATGGGGAATGCTGTACATTTTGCTGTACATTTCCCAATGCTGTAAGACAGGTCAAAATGCTGTACGTACAGCAAAATGCTGTACGTCTGGTCAGCTTATCTTTAGCACAAGAGATACAGAATGTATTATATGGTATGGTATAATACACCGATTTTTGGTGAGTGCGACTCCGCGGACCCGAACAGCATAGGAGGTATGGTATTGTTGATACGCAATATGGCGTCGATCTGTAAAAAGACCTTCGGGCACTGGCTACCCCGTGCACTCAATGCACAATAATGTAGAGGGGCTTACGACATGACTGAATTTCTCTCTCTTCTTTCGGATGATCGGTCATATTAAGCCGATCATATCGCAATGTTTCATTGCTTTGCTGGGGAGAAATCCGTTATATGCGAACGTGTAAAGCCTTGGAGTTGGCGGCTTCGCATTACCTGAGCCTCGGGCTAGTTATGGAGTATGGCCCTTGCAAAATGCGTACCTATCAGCTATACCTAGCTGCTAGCTAGTTTGTGGATTGATGTCGACACGGCCGGAGTTGCATTGCTGACTAGTAAACTATCCGCAGCACTCAGAAAAATTTCAATGGGAAATCCCATTAACCCTAGTTTACTGTTTGCAAATGCGCCCCAGCGTATGTTTCACTTAATTTAACTTTTTAAGTTTTCATTATCAGTTTTTCAATAGCATAACCAAATTTACTTTTGCTATAGTTTTTAATGTTTGTATAATTGTAACTACATACATTTATTTTTTACGAATTTTTTGTGGAAAGAAGTCATTGGTTCTGTCGTGCGTGCATTTACACCCCAATTAATGTTTCTAAATACAGAACTATTTATCTTAATGTTAAATTGATATTTATTTTGAAATAAAGATAATAATATCTAAACGTTCATCTGGAATATGAAAAAATCTTTAAAAATGTTAATAATACTACGGAATTTTGTTTCTTCGGAATGACCTTTGGGACATAAAATGTGGCCGTGTTTCAGACACGACTTCAATTTGAAACTGTTTCATATTTCTCTAAATTTCATAAATAAACAACAGAAACTTAGTCGAATGATCAGAGATACTAATTGGAGATGAGTGTGCTGACTAAAATTTTGAAAAAGAGTTGCATTTCGGAATTCGTGAACAAAATTCCTCTTCGAGCCCATTAGTTCCGGCCTGCTTTTTTATCTTTGCGAAGCGATTCCAATTTTTTAACTGAGGTAATAAGTTCTGCTAAAAACATCAAATGGTGAGGAACCTGAAGAGATGCATAACTTTCGCTAAATCAGTGAATTGGATGCAAGTTGCATGAACGTGACTCTTGTTTGGGTTTATGATGTCATTCATAGTATAAATATCAGTGCCTGGCGTCCAACCAAACTTCACATGTAGGTATGCCTTCAACATTTCTGAATTCGTACCTACTCACTATCCCAATTTTGTTTTCCCTATTTAATTACTATAACACATGATCAAAATGAATCAAATTAAAAAAAAAATTGGAAGTCAGTTAATGCAGAAATAAGGGCATACATACTGTGGGGTGCATTTGCACCCCATAACATGAAACTAGTAAGAAGATGGTTGCGGTAAACTAGGGTTAAACCAATCATTTTGTGCCATTATTTTTGGTCAATAGGAAAAATCAGATTACATTAAACATATAGGAACCATTACTTTCACTTGATAAATATCCGTTTGTTTTAGAAAAAAAAAATTAAAAAAAAAACGTAAACAGCAAATCTCATTTATTAAGGAAAAAGTTCCAGCCACTGCAACTTTCGGAAAAAGTTTTTTCAGCTAATACTCGTTATTTTATTGCATTTTAATAAAAAATATTTAAAATTTATTTAAATATTTAAAGAAAATGAAAATGAATGAAAACCACAGAGGCAAGGATATTCTGCTAACAATGGTCTAGGCTAAGCTGACCAGATCCCCGGAGGCTCAATGCTGTACACATACTTGCGGAAATCGGTTCTCAAGCAAATCCTTAGTCATACTTCCAGGTCCGAGGTCTACGTTGCAAATTCTCTGATGCGCGACAGACTGTGAGAGACCTGAGCTCAGGGTACGGCGAGGTACATGATCTGACCATGGCTTAAATTCTACAAATTGCCTTCCGAAGACTCACCACTCGCTGCGTCCGCCTTATCCTATTTCCCAATTCTGGCGAATTCTGAAAAGGGCGGCAGACGGCGAGGTGTGATCGGATCGAAGGGCGAGCTATACGATCTGGGTAAATGTATGAACCAGTGATCTAAATTTATTGAATTGCCTTACATTGGCTCACCGCTCGCTGCGGTTGCACTTCGCCTTATCCTATTTCGCAACAGCACTGCCTCGCAAAAATGTTGGCGAATTCTCTACTTCGCGACACAATATGCGAGGTCTGAGCAAAGCGAATGGCGCAGCACAGAATTAAAGTAAGCCAGACGGGACTAAGAGAAGGCACAGAAAGAAAGCTAGAGGTCTAAATCTGCGACCTAAACCTGGTTGCAATATTTCTGGAGCAGAGTACACATTTTTCCCTGTGCCCTGCGCTCTTAACGCCGTTTAAAATTGACCCTAAGGGAAAAATGTAGGAAAAAACTTTATCCAACACCCATGCCGAGTCCTTTCTTTAGTATGCATTTTCCAATAGAGGTTGATAAAGGAATCGGATGGAGTACAGTGGCTGATTTTTTAATTGCTTTCTCATAGGGAAAATAAATGAAAATCTCATCATTTAGTCTAAGAAAATTGGACCAAAATATGGCCATCGAACGGCAAAAATCCTACATCGTAAATTTTTTTGATTATGGTTGGGGATGGTCCTCAGATGATGGCATAAAAAGTCCCAACCGATTGGGGTCAGCTACCTTAAAAAAGGGGGAAAAGGGAGCATTTTATTTTACGGTTTTCTGCGATTATTTCAAAAGCGGCAAGAGATACAGAAAAATGGTCTAAGGACGAAAAAAAAAATTACCTTTCCAATTAATATTTTCATTTTAGACCTTTTTAAAAGCTCCATAACTTTTGAAAGAATGCTAGTTCGGCCGTAAAATTTTGTATAAGTATTCACAATAAGTTCAAATTATTTTAAGGTAAACATTGAGTCGCTCCAGTCAAGGATCCCCATTATCCTCCATTTGAATTTGTCAAAATGGCATGTCCATAACTCCCCGAAATTGGAGCAGAATTTGTGTTTTGGTTTGTTGCGATTGGAGGTCATTTGCCGACCAAATATGCTATTTTTCTTAAACTAATTTGGCGATTGTAACTTCTGCACCTTCGCAGCTACAGCCTTGAAGTGTTCACTAAAATGGTCAGCTCCGTACGCTACAAGTTTGTCAAATTTTAACATTTTTCAAAAATTTCCAAGTTGTGGACAATTTTCGATTAGCAAACACAAAAGTGCAATTTAGGCACCGTAAAATTTGGAGGAAATATGAGCGCCAACTGGCTCTACAATTGCAAATTTTTCAGAGATTCGGGAGCCTTTCCGGATCTCTGAAACATTGGTCGACAACGAAAGATTGGCAAACATAAAAGTGCGATTATCTAGCTAAATACCGATCGCACAGGGTAGAAACAAGTTTCAAACTTTACACCAATGCTGTACATTTTGCTGAACATTTCCTAATGCTGTACAACAGGTCAAAATGATGTACTGTACAGCAAAATGCTGTACGTCTGGTCAGCTTAGCCTAGGCTGGGTAAGTTGGAATCACCGTTTCCATGGTCAAAGCTTCTTTTGGTAGTCACTGAATCGTCGGAAGTCATATTCGATTTTTTGGCGCCACAATTTGGTTTCCACTTACCACCCATTAGACAAATCTTAGAACTGATTTTGTATTTCAAATATGAGTCATCATTTTTGGGAGTCACCTGAGTCTTCCGTGCAGGCAGCCTCAGAGCAGCATTAGAGTTAAAACTAACGATTTTTTTTTCGCATGAACTGCTTACTTTGTTTTCATTCAAAAACAACTCTTATACACAGTAAAAAAAAATGACGGTGTAAAAATTCACCATGCTTGGGATAAGTAACATTTTAACATTAGTTGGTGTTTTTTCATTGAAAAACATTATCCTCTATGTGGGGTTTAAAAAATTCAATCACCAAGTGGTGTTTTTGGAATATATAATTTCCAACTGGTGAATAATATAGAAATTCTAATTAGTTTCACAGATGAACATTACCTACCAAAAACACCAAAAATGTAATAGACGAACATTTTCGGTCAAGTATCAATAAATTATCCGATTGGGGTTTTTTAAACACCAATTTAGAAAGTTCGGATTTTCATATTGACATTTTATGATGGTTCTATGAAATCAGTGCAAGTGTGCGCTCTGTGGCTCACTTGGTTGAGTTGTACTCTACGATGCTAGTATTCTGGAGGTCCGGAGATCGAATCTCGGCGTGGTAAGAAATTTCCGTACATACTATTTCAAATTAAAAACAACAGAGCAGCATTCTGTATGCTTAATTAACCAAGATGGATTTTTTTTAATCCAAAAAAGAAATTTAGAAATTCCCAATTACGGTTTTTGAAAACACCAACCGGAAAAAAATTAATGATTTTTTCGAATAATCAAATATTTCCCTTCTGGGGTAATTACTGAACAACGATCTTTTGAAATAAAATAAACACCAGTCGAGGGCGGACTCCATGGAACACCGGATTGGGGTTTTATTAACACCACTTTTGTTACAGTGTACATATTTCCTATTTTACGATATTTTTGCAGGACCCCTAAGAGGTCCTAGTGGAACCTTGGAACCTGATTTAGCTGACTGATAAAATCATGTGTCTAATCTAATGTTTTATCTAATATTTAAAAAAATATCTTGAATCAAATGATGTTGCTGACACATGCCGATCATACTAAAAATTAAAGTGTTGTTTTCCATCAGCCACTTACTAGTCTTCCTTTCGAAAAAGCAACCTTTATAGAGATATACTCTCACTGATAGCTCCCACTTACTAAATCAACACATGCACACGACTTTGCGATAAAATCACATTTTGTTCGTAAGCAAATGTTTCATCGGTCTGTATGTGCAAGTTTCACAGCGAGTTTGCCCTCAACATTTCGCGATAAAATCTGGACATTATCATTACACGGTGCAAGCATCTCAGGAAGTGACCACTGTACTCTCGTACACATATTCATTGCTTCCAGCCATTGACATATGCCCACTTGAGGCCATTGTAAACATTGCAAGTAGCATCATATATTTTGCATGCAATCGACTCAAAATTGTGCACAGTACTCCTTTGCGACGAGCGTCCTAGTGCATACTTATATCATGGACGATATTGCAAAGGTTGTGGCCGTATTTTTATGAAGAGTGCACTTCAATATAAATGGGCAGAAGAAGAAAGCAAAGTTTCAGAGGCCGACCGAACGAACTACTTCCCGATGTTAGAAGGCTCTTCATCTGCTGAATACACCATTGTTGCAAAAAGGGGGCAATCGAATATACATAACAACGAAAATCTTTTCAAGTGCACAACACCAGAAGGGATATTTCCTTAGGCATGCATGAATAGTGTATGATGAAGATTTTCATATATGGAATTACAGACAATGTTCGGAAGAGACTTCAAGAAAGTAGAAACGTTTTGTTGTTCAAAATATTTATTCAATTGATAAAAGAAGAATATTTATTTTAAAATAAATACATTTCGAAATTAGAAGAAAGATTTAAACTTTAATATACACTGAATTGGACTATATTTTTAATGGCGCCCAGGATGGGTGGAACAAATTTCAAAAGCCCACCCAATTTATTTTTGACAACGACTGTTTTTGCATAACATCTTTGTATAATACGAAACGGCAATGATGACCGTTTTTGGTTCATGATACCATCAATGTAGACGTAAACCCGAAGAAGTGGAAGCACATTTAGTTCTGGACCAAAGCAATTTTCCAGATCTTATCAAATACATTCTCTGTTACCGTTTCATCCTACATAACATAGTAAAACATCGGACATGTGTTACGGAGTATGTAGCTGGCATTTTTCGGATCCCAACCGTCTTACTTCCTTTTCATTTTGTGGTCCGTTTTGTGATAACCGGCCGTGGACTGTCTATTTCTAAGCGATCTGTATCGAATGTATCTTGCGGCTATTGTGAATACATACGTTCTACGATTAATTCCACACAGTTAAAAATATGCATATTATGTTTTTGCATTGTGTATTCATGATCTTCACCTAGCTGGAAGTTTTGTTTCTTCAATGTGCATTTAATAGAATTTGAAATATGGCTTAAAGGTATTTTTGGAAATCTCATTCACTATGCTGGGAATTCTATAAGACCAATCCGATTGCCTTCACGGTTGGTTTTGTGCGGTGCACGATCAAAACAGCTAGAGGAGGTTTCCGAGAATTATATAATGAACGAAACGGTAGAATGAAAATGATCCTTCAAATTGATAGTTTAAATATTTTTTTATACCCTTCGCTTATTTAGCGAAAAGGGTATATTGACTTTGTCATGAAGTTTGTAACACATTGAAGGAAGCTCCGACCATATAAAATATGTATATATATGATCAGCATGACGAGCTGAGTCGATTCGGCGATGTCCGTCTGTCTGTCCGTCTCGGCCAGTTTAAAAGCTATGGAGCTGAAATTTTGCAAACATGCTTCTTTTTGATGCAGGCAGTTTGTATGTTTGAATCGCTAAAATCAGACAAGGGAGTGATGGGGCTGCCATACAAACTAGAGATGAGCATCGAAAGAAAAACATCGATGGTTACCATCGAAAAAACATCGAGACGAAACTATCGATGGTAAGAAAACATCGAACCAAAAACATCGATGTTTTGGGTTTTTTGAGTACTCAAAAAAATAATCACTTTAATATAAAAATTTAAGCTGATATTGGTTTAGTTTATGGTTTTCATTCATAGCCTCCCCCGCCCACCAGAATGTAACTCTTCTCCTTGCGTTTTTTAGCATAATACGCATGCCTATCGTACCCACAACCCAGCGCATAGACCAGACATGTGAAACTCGCGGCCTGCGGCCAGGTCGAAGAACTTAGTTAAAAAAATCTGTGGCAGCACAAATTGGAGCTGTTGAACTCATTTCAACAATTTACTAAAAGTCGTCAAGAAGTCGGTGGCTTATGGACGCTTAAACAAAATCGCCGACGGTTGTTTGAGTTACATTTGCTTAAGGCATCCTATTGTGTAGAGGAAAACATTAAGCCTTTTCGTGAAATTGTTTTGTCCCAAAATCCGGTCGTTTTTTTTTTATTAGCCAAACTTGCTAGCTATCTGCCACGTTGCACTATAACTCGCGTTCGCATCCTTCAGGTTATTGGACAATAACATCTTGGGCTGTGATTTATTTGAGTGACAAAGTTCTAAGGCTCCGAAATCGTTTATTTGGTGAGGAAATCACCTGGACGTGAAATGTTGTAAATATGGCCATTTCAGGGCAAGTACAGAATTTTTTTCTTTTAGCTTATTAAGCTTTACTGGTATATATATGTACATGCGTTTGTTTCACATCACATCACAGAACAAATTTTTGTCTATTTTTAGCCTTTCTTTCTAACCGGACTTTATGTAACTCAGATTAAGAATTTTTGTCTCCCAAGGTTGTTTTGGGCTTTAACTGGATGTTTATGACCGGTTCTACAATGTTCGGATCAGCTGTCCTTAATTTGACGGAAATTAATTCGCAAATAATGTTGGCGTTAAAACTTCTTATTTAAGGTTCTCAATTTATTTGAATAACATTTTCAAAAAATGTAATTTTTATAGGACGTAATCCATAGGAAGCTACTGACTTAGATTAATAGTCACATCTTAAAGGAAATAAGTTTCAATAGGCGTATTCGATTTATTTATTCTGCGGTCCTCTTAAACCTTAGAACACTAATCTTAGGCCCAGGCCAGGCTTTGAGTTTGACACCCCTGACGACGACTTGGAAAAGTACGCAACTGAATAGTCTCTGAGCACTGAGGGTGAACGAAACGATAATCGGATATACTTCGGCCGTCCGTCTAACATTTATCAGTCAGTGGTGGGTGCATGAAAAGAAAAGATGCGCGAAATTGTAGTACACCTTCCGCACCTCTTCAAATTTCAACGTAAAAGTCTGGATAGACCTCGGGCGGAATGAAAATGAAATTTTTGTCCGCTACGATTTTATCACTAAAAATGTATACTTACTGTCGTGGAATATGCCGCAAACGCTGGGGAATTCCATAAGCTTCAATCCGAGAACGGTTCCATAATATTCTTCTCGGCCACTTTTTGTATTATTTTTCGATGCCCCGGTCATTTTCATCTAATGACCGGGGAATTGAAAAATAATACATAAAATGGCCGAGAAGAATTATGGAACCGTTCTCGGATTGTGGCTTATTGGAATTCCCCAGCGTTTGCGGCATATTCCATGACAGTCAGTATAAATATATATATAAGTACGGGAGCCGGTTCTTCGATGTAAATCGTCTCGGAGCTACCCGTTGTTAAAACGGCCAAGAGCTGCCAAGCTGCCCCCTTCGATTCAAGAGAAAAAAAAATCTCTTGAATCGGTACAACAACAACAACAGTAAATATACATTTTCAGTGATAAAATCGCAGCGGACAAAAATTTCATTTTCATTCCGCCCGAGGTCTATCCAGACCTTAAACAGTGAGAAAGGTTGAAACTATTTCAGGGCGAAACCACATTTGGAAAGCGTGCCTTACCGGGCGTATAAAGTAAGAGACTGCTTTTTGTGTGTAAAGTGTTCACGATAGATAGATTGTATGTTACAATATATTCACATTTTTTCTGATAAGGCTGTTTGAACCCAGCATACCACGCAAACCACAGACGAGTCACCAACCAATCACTTTAGTGAACAAAACGTTCGTTGGTGAATTCACTAACGAACTGTCGGTAAATTACCGGTCGCTCATTTTTTACATTCGCGACGAATCGTTTTTCTCGAATTACCAGCAGGTCGAGAATCATTCACCTTTAGCGAATATATAAACCTTTTATATATTCACTAAAGGTGAACATTTCTCGATTCGTTAGTGACCTGAGGTGCAGTATTCGTCGCGAATGTAAAAAATGAGCGACAGATGTATTACTAGTGAGCCGTTAGAGAACTCGCTAGAGAAGATAAAAGTGAATTGCTAGTTACCCTTACACGATTCATTTCAAATAATAATATATTTGCTATAGGTAAATGCTCCTTGGATTCTAGTTATCTGAAAAATACGATGCCCTGCGAATGCGTCTTTGCTTCTGTTTCAAAAAAGGGATTTCTGGATAATGGGAGATGCTGACTCACAAGGTTGAGTACTTATGAAATAACACTGAAAAGTAAAAACATCGGCGAAAAAAAAAATTAGGTACAGCGGAACGTTGAGGCAATTAACAATGATAGTGAAATACAACTCATAATATTTTAATGGAAAAATACTTTATTATTTTCAACATCTGAAATTGATTTATAAATTTATAATATAAATTTAAATTCATTGTGAACTTTTAATCGTGCACTTTATCACTTTCACGGCTCTATTTGAAAATAGCAACTGACCACACGATTGATGCAGAGACTTTTAGGAGCCAGACACAAAATTCATCTCAAGCGAATGAAGTATCCCCCTTTGGCGAACACTTCTGCGAAATAATGTCACGTTATTTGAGCAAACGACTATATCTTCGCGTTCCAGCAGCCTTAGCGAAGTATAGTGAATTGAAAATAATAAAAAAAAAAACGCATGTAGAATTCTCCGCTTACTATCCTTTTGGGTGATTAACTAGCGAATCACATACCTTCGTTAGAACGAACATAACACAATCCTTCGATTTTCTTCATCAAAAGCGAAAGAAAATGTTTCGCTATCATTCGTCTTGTGGTGAACCTTCACTATGTGGTATGCTGGGAAGGTATTCCCATACACGTATAAAGACAAAGTTGAGTTGTAAAAAAAATATGTTAGGAAAGAAACATCGATAGTTGAAAACCATCGATGGTGAAAACCATCGACCATCGAAACGCAAATCATCGATGGTGAAAAACATCTCCGCAAACCCATCGATGGTAAAAACATCGACCATCGGACCAAAAACATCGATGTTTTCGAAACATCGATGTTCGATGCTCATCCCTAATACAAACCTAGCCCCCCAAATTAGGTTCTTCTAAAAAAATTTCTTTTATTTGTGCAGCAATTTCAACCAAATTTCACAGAAATGTATTTCTATTGATGATACAAAACATATGCAGGAATGGATCAAATCGGACCATGGGGTCATGGGGCTGCCATACAAACCCAACCCCCCATTTGGTTCTTCTAAGAAAATTTTTTTACACCAATTCCACAAAACCTTGAATTAATGTGTCTATATCAAAGCAACAAAAAGGTCAAAACAAATGGAATCGTACTATGGGGCCATGTTCATCCCCAATAAAATTGTCTAAGTAAATATTTTTATTTGCCCACTTATTCCAACCAAACTCCACACAAAAATTGTTTTGTCGACGCAACAGAACTTTTGTGAAGACGGAAGGAAAAGAATGCGGGGGGGGGATTAAATACAAGTCGTAGGTACGTCCGAAGGAGAGCGAAGGGTATCCAAATTTCGGCCGCGCCCGAAATTAGCCTCGGTCTCGTTTTCTTTAAAATATGACATGAAATAAGTTTATGTTGTTGAGAAATGAAATTCAGAAATTTTCAAGGGAGACATGTTTTTTTTTATTTTTTATTGCTAATTTTTAATTTTCAATTTTTTATTTGCGATTTATTTGTTCTATCATTTTGTAAAAAAGCATTTGTATCAAATTACAATTATCACAGAATCTTTCTTCACGCACATTCAATCCCCAAAATCGTCCCTGCCGTCTATTATCTATAGATAGAGATCAATTTATGTATTAGTACGCCATAAAATGTGTCACGTCGCATATCATCTTGAAAACATGCCGAAATGTCGGAAAAATGTGCGAAATGATACTTTTTGCCAATTGCCAGTGCCACACTCAAACCAGGACACCGCAACAACCAAAAAGCAATAATTTTCCAGGACTCGACTAAGCCTTCTGCTTCTACTGTTTCGCCCTCGAGTGCGGGAGATGAAATTGTGTGGCATTGATTTTGTACGGAAAAGTGAAAGTCGATGAAAGCGATGAAAGCTAAAAGATTGTCGTTGAATGGCGCCAGTCGTCGTCAATTCAATAAATTTCATTATGTATGCCAGTTCAATGTGTCGGAAGCCCGTTATGTGTATGTCGTAATATTTTCATTCGTGGATACGTTGCTAAGAAGTTTCGTTTTCATTCGCCTCTTAGTGGAGACGAAAAAAATAAATGAAATAAGAGAAAAAAATGTTTGTATTTGTATTTGATTTGACAAGTTTGGGATATTTGTGGCCATTTGAGACATCGTATTGGCCATGTTTATGGGGTGGTTATTTGACCAAAGTTTTAAATAAATATGACCACATCAGCCGTTTTTTTATGTGAAGTGGTTTTGGGCGTCTTTGAGCTTCCTCATTGCAGATTTCGATTAAATTTATGAAACGCAGGATCTGGTAGTTCCACGGCTGCTGATACTTTTCAGAAGCCTTCTGCTACTCAACCACGTCCCCCAGTCGTGGCGACAGGTTCGAGTTGTTTTCAGGCCGATTAGTATATCCTCCTTCGTACTCAAAACTTTAGAGGGCTTAATAGACTTACACATAGTAGTTATTAACAAGATCCTAGCCAGGCTTGACAGGGAGATGATTAAGGTGGTTGCATATGCGGATGATGTAGCGATTATAGTATCGGGAATGTGTCTTTCCGTGATTAGTCAGATCATGGAAAGAGCCCTCGGTTTGGTCAGTAAATGGGCCACAAGCTGGGGCCTGGGCGTGAACCCGGGGAAGACAAAACTGATGCTGTTTACTACAAAAACAAAAATATCGCCTTTCTCACTCCCAAACTAAAAGGACATCAACTGCAACTATCGCCCAGCTCAAAGTATTTGGGCGTTATTCTGGACTCAAAGCTCAACTGAAAGTTGAACATTGAGGAGCGCGTTAAAAAAGCCTGTATCGCTTTTTACGCCTGCAAGACAGTATTTAGTAAGAAATGGGGTCTCAAGCCGAACATGGTACTCTGGGTGTACACGGCGGTGATACGACCCATCCTAACATGTGGGTCACTCGTCTGGTGGCCAGCGCTCAGTAAAGGCTACAATGTAACAAAACTCGGTAGAGTGCAGAGATCGGCTTGCCTTAGCAGCACAGGGGGCATGCGAACATGCCCGAGGGATGCGCTGAATGTCATCCTCCATCTTCTATCCATCGATCTGTTTATTAACCAACTTTGAGTCTGAGCGTTAAGTTGCTGGAATGCTAGGCCATACGGCCACAGCAATATTCTAAAGCAGCTACCACAGGACGTACGAAACGCTGTAAAGGATCTCAAAGTGCCCAAACTGAGCTTTGGGAAGAACTTTGATGTCAAATTCCCAACTAGAGGTGAATGGAAAGAGAGTGAGGTGGCCAAGGATTTTGACATCACATTCTTCACCGATGGGTCTAAAATGGATTGTAGCGTGGGTGCTGGAATCTTCTGTAGATCACTAAGTATTTCTGAATATTACCGTCTTCCTGATCATGCCAGCATTTTTCAAGCTGAAATGCTTGCAATCATGAAGGCATGTCATGCTGTCAGGGACTTACAAAACAACCAGAATATCGCCATCTGCTCAGATAGTCAGGCTGCTATCATGGATCTACATTCGGTGAAGACGACCTCCAAGGTTGTTGAAGTATGTGGGGAAGCATTAACCAGCCTTGGCGCACGACAAAGAATCACCCTTCTCTGGGTACCCGGACACAGGAACATAGAGGGTAACGAGATGGCTGACGAACTAGCCAAAATGGGTGCCACTCTTGACAGCTCTCATGCGGAGCGTGTTTGTGTCCCGATGGCAGCTGTTAAGAGTAAGATCTCCACCCACTATTTAAGGGCTGCTAATTCCAACTGGCGAAATCTGAGGACCTGCGTTATATCAAGGAAGATGTGGCCCTCCTACGACTGGAAAAGAACTTTTGAGATTCTGACTAAACCGCGTAGAGATATCGCCAAGCTTACTGCTGTTATCACGGGGCACCGGCCAATGGGGCTTCACGCAGCCAGGCTGGGCATCCCCTACAACGCCCATTGCCGCAGCTGCGGTAATGTAAATGAGAAGGAAACCCTGTTTCATTTTCTGTGTGAATGCCCGGGTCTTGCCAGAACCCGGTATTGGACGCTCGGTAGGGCTTTTCTGGGTAGCTTGGAGGATGCAGCTAATGTGAAATTAGGGGAACTGCTGTATTTCCTAAATAACACTGGCTGGTTCAAGGCACCTCCCCACTCCTAAATTCATTACCTAACCTTCATCATATATACTTGTTAAACTTCACGGAGTTTGTGGTTTCAAAACGACGCTTTATGCGCTAATTGGGCTTTTGGCTAGCCTCTGCCTAAGCCGCCACTTTTACCACAGGACCAACCATGATTTAGTTTAAAACTTTTCAGTTTAATTATAATTTTATTTTTAATGTGTTTATTTTGTTAATCAATCACAAGACAAATATTATAAGCTGAATATGTACAATGTACATACTTTATATGTCTCTCAAAATCACAAAAAAAAGTAACAATAAAACACGTGTCAATTTAACAACGTTTCAACATGTTTGTGTCATGCACAAGCTTTTTGGCCATGATCGCAAGCAAAATCAGAGTCTAGCCTATTACGCCCAAAAAGCAGCTGTTACAATCAAATCTCGTGTAACCTAGATGACAATCCAAACGGGCGACGGCAATGCAAAAGCTGGTAAACAATTGCTGTTGCATTCCCTTTATAAAGCCATTAATAAAACTTCAGGCTACCAGACAACGCTCTTCCGAGCCGAGGCATATAAACATATCAGAAGTGCACGTTGCTGTTGTCCTTGCTCAAACCTTACTACACCAGATTGCAACTTATATGCCATAGTGTCGGATGTCAAGACGGAACATAAAAGCCAAACGTTACCCGCAAATTAGTGGTTGCAATATGCATGAGCCTCCAACAGAGATATACTTTACAGTCCGGGCCGTTAAGTAACATGACAATTTATCGAAAAATGAACTGGTTGGCAGTTTCTTGGCATGACAGACCCATAAATTCTTAAGAATCCGCTGTAGACATACGGTCGCAGGACACAGCCATATCGTCTTCATATATGGATAAAGTCGTTGCCGAAGCCGGGCTTGCATCCGTTAAGGATATGACGACGGCGACAAGAGGCGCGGAGGCTTTTCCTGTTCCTTATGTCGACCAATATCATTTGAACGACGACGACTATGACAACGAGACGCCGGAAAGATTTAGTAAACATGACGTTAGTGACTCTTGACTCTTCGAGACTTCCGAGCTTCCATAAGGACTTTATGAACTTCTTGAGAAGCATCTTTTGCACCGGGATGTGCGGATGGCATCAGCAACAGACGACAACGACGACGACGCTTTCTTCGTCGAATGCAATAAACGAAAATTTATGTTGGAATTATGCATTCGGTCTCGTGTAGCCTGACACTTTACTTCACATGCCGTCTATTATTATGTTGAAGCGAAGCAAATACTTATAGCCCCGAATGACGATCATATCCTGGGTATCATCTTGGAATGTGGTTCCGGGTTCAATGCCAAACTTATTTGCATACAGAGTTGCATTTAATGGATTGTAAGTGGTCCTTGATGCACTTCCGGATGTGGCTTGAAGGGTGAGCGTTTTGATAAGTGAATATTAAATTATTAGTCAAGATTAAGGTTGAAACTAGGAATCCGGAGCGGATCAAAGCCACATGAAATCCTGAAGCGAAAGAGCGGAGTGAGAAGCGCTTTTTCTTGGCACAAAAGAGTGGACCATACTGCTCGTATGTTCGGGCATTTCATTAAAAACATCTATTTGCAAATGCAAGTGAACTGAAGAAGGACATTTTTCACTGACTTATAGGAACATCTTAGATTTCAAGATGAAGCCCTTAAAAGAATTTTTAATTGCGGAATCGATTATGGACTCCACTGCCAATTGAATCATAAGCAGTTGCTATTGCTATGCACTCCGAAAGTTATGGCCGATTTCAGGTATTAACCCTCGTCCAGCGGCAGATTTTTACAACGCATGTAGGCGGCACAGGTTTGCACCTTAGTACATTTTGTATCAAAACATCCGCTGTTAGTATGAATTTGGACCGTAAAACCGTAACGCAATGTTGGCTAGTCACAACTCGGCAATTGTTTTTTTGCCGAGGTGTATGTTTCAAGAAGTTGGGTTTATGCGGATTAAATTTTTGAAGCGAGTGAATTTTAAAAATAGGCAATATTTAAAAGGGAAAAAATGGTACTGTGGATTTTAATTTGTAAAAGTCTACATGTAGAAAGTAGAAAACGGTTCAAATTAAGTCATTAATGACTTTGGAAGACCTTGGTATGTTTGATTTGCAAATTGTGGAGCCTTAAAAAAATGTCCATTACTAGAACCCGTTACCTCTAACGAAAGGAACATCAATAATTACCACATCCGCATACAGATACCAACATCATACAAATCATTAAAGCTTATATACCACCCAAACTTGCAGTTTTGGAAAAATTGGCTGGATTCTCCTGCTCTCTTCGAGGGAAAACTTCATAAGGAACTCCCAAATTTCACAAATAATAATAGATGAGTTAAACTTTACAAAAAAAAAACGGGCTGGCCTCGGGAAAAAATGGATTACTATCGTTCTTTTTGTTATCTGTTTCAGATCAATGCTGCGGCTATATAAATCCAGTTATGCAACCCTGAGGACCCTGTACTTGTACTTTTGGTGAGCAATTTGATCGCCCCTTTTTTACATTTTCAAAAATATCTTCTACACTAATTGTCTTGGAAGAAAATTACTTTCGTTACTTTGAAAGTTGACAAAATTTCCAATTTCCAAATGAGCAGTTAGCCAATATTGTAGGTTAAATACCAACTCAGATACATCTCTCCAAACTTGGGGCTTTTTTTATAAATATTGCGAATTTTTGTTTTTGTTATGGGCCAAGTGAAGTATCGACGTCATGACGCGCAATACATAAAATCCGTGGAATAGATTTTAATTTAGCCATTTAATAGGCTATAATTTGATATATAAGAACCCAACGGAAGCTTTTCTGTCTTTCCGGAAATGGCAATTTCGTATTAGCCCCTTAACGTATGTTATAGTCCATCAATAAGGAAGGGATCAGAATCATCTTTGTACTCACTATCTCAAATTCTGGCGATGAAAATCGTGCGAGATACCGACACCTAAATGGCCAATTATCAATGTGCCATTTTCTTAATAAATTAGTGTAACAATAACATAATTATAATCAGAACAAGGCTATTCCAAAGGCTCTACAAATTATATCAGGACCCATTTCAGCCAGTGCCGGATTAACCACGTGGCAGAAGGTGGCAAATGCCACGGGCCCCGCGCTTTAAGGGGCCCCGCGTTTTTTGTCAAGCAAAACTTATAACAACCAAGATGCTAAGGAAGGCCAGTTTGATGGCATTCCCGTATATCTACGTCCATAGTGTTTCAGATTCACATTCTAGCGCACTGTTTCCCAACGGGTGGTCCGCGGAGCGAATGTGGTCCGTAAGAGTCTCAGACCTGGTCCGCAGAAGATTCTGATTATGTACTTGCAAAAATGTAGTATATTTCCGAAATGAAATCAATGAGTGCATTCAGCGAACGAAAAATGTAGCAGGAAAGTGCTCATCCAATTATAGATACTCATTGCGCATGAGGACTTTTCAGCGGAGAAAGAGGTTGGTGTTGGTGGCGGGTAATGCTTATAGAATTTCCAGTGTTTTTCCGATGAATTTCGTTCGTTGAACGCAGCCAATGTTTAAGATTAGATTAGAATTTGTGTTTCTATAAGCATATTTTCGTAGAATAACCACAAACATAAATACTTTGGAATTTCGAAAACCTGCAAGTGAACTTCTAAGTTTCTGGACCGAGTTCGCACCCAATGCAACGGCAACTTTGACCGTGTACTTAGACTTACTTACATTTTACCGAATAATTTTGGTTATCACTGTTCGAATTTGTGTATTAGTGAAACCCAGTGTCCCTTACTGTTTAATATATCCACCTTTTTGAAAAATTGTCCCGATTGCGCTTAGTCCCCCTTTGCATTTTTTTTCGTTCATTCCCATGCAAATTTGAATCTATTTGCCCTGAACCTTTGAAATTTTTTTTCTTGGGTAGCATCTTTAACCCTCATCCAGCGGGATAGGTACAGGTGTACCTTTTTCGTTTTTAAAACACCGTAACTTTTTTGCTATGGGTCCGATCATTCTGAAATTTTCTGACATCTCTACGATTTTAGTTTAAAATATGTATTCTAAATTTCAGAAATGTGTGACACCCCATCCCCAAGTTAGGGAGCAAAATTAATCTTACACCCTTTAACGGCGGCAAAGGTACATTTGTACCTTCATGTATTTTGTATGAAAGAAAATTTACAAAAGACGAAAATAAAATATTTTTGGTGAATGCTCATGCTTAGAGAGACTTATTATAGCATCAATAAGTTGAGAATCGAGTGATGTACAGAAGTATTTGATTTACGATTTTTATTTGTAATGATCAAGGTCCTTGCAGATATCGATCTATAAGGACTAGGCTAACTCATACGGCGGTTTTTGGTTATTTGAGATCAATCTGAAGACTTTTCCTGGCATACCAAACTTTTTGAAGTATGTAATGGCTTGGGGCAACCAATACAATGTATTACGCCTTCTTTACCCCCATAACATCTAGTGAAAATTAGGTTTGTAACAAATGTTAAAATTTTGGATGCCAACATTTTGGATTTTAGCGGTTGATTTTCTATACCACAAATTCCCATAATTTGTATTCCATCACCTAATATTTATGATTTGTGTAATTCGGGATGTCCACCCGAGTTCCTTTTGAAGTTTCAGCTGAAAACCAGCAGAAGCCTCCAACCAAATTTCTAAATGGATGTTTGGGTGGTACATAAACTTGGTTGAATTGTACGTCGGTACCATATATAGATACCGATAACTGCTATAGAATATGCCACATGTCGTCGGTTTCTTGTTTTAATTTTTCAATCGATCCTTGGATTTAATTACATATACGAGAAAATATATTACAATTAACCAACAACAATCACAATTAAAATTTTAGATATTTTTCTACTACAGGAATTGGCCTGAGTCTAGATTTACAAAGATTAGAGACTGAAAATTATACTAGCCGATTCTACTTGCTTGTTGCTTGACAGGACCTTTCTTTCATATAATAACACATTTATTCATTTCTCCAATATATTTATTGCTTCAAATATTGTTGTTTTATGGAAAATAACGAGAATGTGATAATTATTTGACGTTTTTTTTTCGTTAGCGATAACGGGTTCTAATAACAGAATAATATATTGGGGGCAGGGGGGTAAATTTTAACCAAAGACTCCACAATTCGCAAATCAAATATACCAAATTCTTCTAAAATCATTAATGACTTAATTTGAACCGTTTTCTACTTTTCATTTGTAAATCAATTTTAGATTTCGTCAAATTAAAATTCCAAGCAACCCATTTTTTTCAATTTTCTTTTTAAAATTTCGCCTATTTTCTAAATTTACCCACTCCAAAAATTAAATCCACATAAACCCAACTTCTTAAAACATTCACTTCGGCAAAAACAGTTACTAATTTGTGACTAGTCAACATAATATAACGGTTTTACGGTCAAAATTCATACAAATAGTGAAGATTTTCATACAAAATGTACTAAGGTACAGGTGTACCTTTGCCGCCGGCAAGCGTTGTAAAAATCTGCCGCTGGATGAGGGTTAAACGACTTTATCTTCAGAATATAAACAAGAGTTTTTGTTGCTTTGTTTAATAGTCTGAAAGTTTCAGCAAAATTTGCACAGCAATATGGGCATCTTAAACTGATTTTTATTAAAAAAAAAAGGAAATTTGTACCCGTTTGCGCTTGGCTATAAATTTTGAAGTATTTTTGTTCATGAGTAGCATGCGTTGATAATTTAACCCCGTTTGCCCTTCTTTGCAATTTTTTACTGACATGGATCTACCACTTCATATCGAACTCGAGCAGTAGTCGAAAAAGTTCATACAATTATATTAAGTACGTTTTTTTTAGACATCCCGTGTAGTTTTGGGTAACGAGCTCCATTTAAAAAAATGCCAGCTGACCCACCTGAAAATTTTTTTATGTGAAGCTTCGTTTCCCAAACCATTACGGGATAACCAAAAAATGCACTTATTACAAATAGAAGGTGTTAACGTAACGCGATTTGCGAATTTTTTTAGCTTGATATTTGGCTGCAACCTTTTATAAATCTGAGTAAACCTGAAAAGGTACAATTCAATCGAAGTCTATATTAATAGGCAATACTTAGAAAATGAAATATTTCTTTTGGAAAATGGCGATTTTTTTAATTTTAAAATGTCGTCCAAAAAGGGACTTCTAAAATAAATTCTTTGTCGAATAAATATAATCTGACTACAGAAATTTGCTTTTACTGATTAAAATAAAAAGAAATCTTGGCCAACTTACACATGTCAATGAACAAAATTTTTGTGAAACAATTTTGAATCATTTTCAAAACAAATTTTTTTTCCCATTTTTCATAATGCTTGAGAGGTACGAAAATGAGAGAGGAAAAACCTCTAAGAATTGACGCATAAACCGAAATATCAATTTTAGTTTGGTTATTCGAAGTTCCAAAGGCCCCGCGCTCAAAATTTGCCACGGGCCCCGCGCTTGCTTAATCCGGCACTGATTTCAGCGTAAATTCTATATTGTTTTGTATAATGATTATCCGGTAGATTTATAAAAAAGATAAAATGTCTTAGAAAATGAGGTCTTTACTAATATTTTAGGTCAAATAATTACTTAGATACATCAATCCAAAATTGGGGCTTTTTTTTTGCAAAACTTATGAATTTTAAATTTTATTTTGTGTTTCAAATAAAGTATCTGCTGAAAGACGGTGGTTGCATTGCATTAAATGTGTTGCATCCATTTTATTAGGAATTGAATTGACTTAATTTTCAAATAAAAAAGTCTAAGGAAGCTGTGACGGTCTATTCGGGAATGGCAATTTGGAATGAGCTTCTTGCCCTGTTTATCGAAGTTTTTGGAATGTTATTCCGTTATAACAATAATCTTTTAGATTTTTTGCAATGCAATAAAGGTCAGAACATTGAAAGAACGACATACCAAAGGCTGCAACCTTTTGCCTTCCCAAATATAGTTATTTTCAAGCAGAATAAGTAATCAATGCGGCTGACCTTTAAAGTAGTTTGACCTACAATTAACGATGACGCCATAAAAATAACCCGTTACAGTTGGAACTTGAGAATATTGCCCACATATAAGCAATAAAACTTGCTTTAAGTCTGATGGTCAAATTTGTATATTACATATTTAATTTATCGGGGAAATTTTATCTGAATCACCTGCCTTGCCACGAAACACGATTTATACAATTTGGGTTATTGCCGCTTTCCTCTCTGAATGAAAAGGTATCACATTACGCCGATATTTCATTTAGAACACAACAAAATCTTAGAATTGACAATTTTTGTTAAAAAGAGCCTTTATTTTGGAGATATGCATCTAACTAAGTATTTGACTTACAACAACGTATATATTTTTGAAAATGTAAAAAAAGTTGAAAAATGTTTTTTTAGCTTACCAAAAAGTTAGCACAGAGTCCTCAGGGTTACAAATCTGGATTTTTATAGCCAGTATTGATCGAAAATAGATAAAAAAATAACGACAGTAATGCATTTATTCCTAGGTTAATGACGAGTTTAACTGGTGGAAGCAAACACCGGATGTGTAATCTACTCGGCGCGGCGTCCCCTTTGACATGACACCCCGCACCTTTGATCAAGGATTAATTAGTGTCCTTTTTGGGACCTTTCCGATCAACATTTTTCTTAGCAAATTATTATATTCTGGCACCTATACTGAATTGAAAACAACCAAAATTCACCTTACTCTATTTTTTTCTATTTGGAGGCTTGGATTGGGATATTTTGACTGGACTATGGCAGTAAGGTAAGTCAAGCAGTAAAGTATGCATTGCAAATAAATTATTTATTATTTTTCAACATAAAAATAGAAAAATTTCAAATTACCTTTGTCGTTCTTACCGTTTCGACCCTTTTATTGCATCTATTTCTGTCTGCTTAAAAAGTGATAAAAATATTTATGCGTTTCCATATTGCCTAAGAAAATCAATTTAATCCTTTCAATTTAGTTTTGACTCCTATAACATAAAATCCTGGGACAAAATTGAAATGGCTATTTCGTGTTCATATTTTAATGTCGTTCTTACGTTTGGACGTGTTTCATTTATTGTCCATATTAAATTCATTAAATTTCCGGCAACACTTTTTTTATTGCCATATTTTCATTTTTTACGACTGTTGGAGAACAAATGGATCTGCCTATTCGCCATTACCCTTGAAAAAGGGCGGAGCGGTGTTTTCGGGAAATATTGATCCAAAACGGAAACTATTCGTTTGTAATTTTACTACTGTGACAAGAAGAGACCCTTTCCTTGGCTTGATTTTAATTACTTTTGTAATTTGGCTGTTAACATACAGAAAGTTTGTAATTAGGAAATTTAACGCAGAGTTTTGGGTTAACGACTGATGGGCGATGTCAGGATAGAGTAGAAGATGGGAAGGATTTGCTTGATTTAGTGAAGTAGTGGCAAATGAGAAATTATTATTATTAATGATTGGAAGTCTTAATTTTTTCGACTTATTTACATATTCGTTTTGCAATCTTAGCAGTCCTTATGGACTTTAAATTAATATTAAATGTTGAATTACTTTTTGTTTCATTTAAGGTGCGAAAAATTCTATACACTAACCATCGACAATTTGGCTACTCTCAATAAATATAATATAAAGTCGTACACAATAATAGAGAGTTTTAGCAAGTCGTATGGAATAAAACGACATAATTTGACATTCCATATAAAAATTCGCTTGCTTACCGTATACGAAACAAAATATTTTAGTTTTGCATATCCTAAGTAGGCATAGGTGTAAAAAACGACAAATTATTTCGCCAATTTCGACTGTTTCCAGAGAATCAAATATACGGAAATACACCCATGCCTACTTGGGACATGCAAAATTAAGATATTTCGTTTCGTATACGGTAATTTTTATATGGAATGTCAAATTATGTCGTTTTATTCCATACGACTTGCTAAAACTCTCTAATGTTTTTTTCGAAATACAAACTTCCTGACTTTTCGTATGACTCAAAATTATCAACTATGTAGTGTTTCGTATTTGTTCGTTACTAACTTGTAGATTATAATGTTGATACCATTCATCTAACACTTACTCAAAATGAATATTCAATATTGTGATGGTAAATTTATGCAAAATGCCTGGGGCTGCTCTAACAAAATTCAATCAGATTCATTTGATTCTTAAATCAATATATAATTAATTTTTAATAACCGTTTCAATTTGTAATAAATCAAGCGGACGTGCCCTCTTTTCATGCCAAGTAAGACGCAAATAAGTAATAAATATAAAATATCAACATATATGCATTTATATATAATAAATATCAATAAATAAATAAACTAACAGTAGAGTATTAATCAATCACATAGGGAAAGTTCAGAAAAAAGGATAAATTGGAAGGTATCTGAAAATTGCCTTTAAACTTTTTTTATAAACACCTTCAATTTTTTTTTGGTAAAAAAATAAAATTTGAGAAATTAATGTTTCTTCATTTTGTACCTAATTGTGAACTACATATTCACAAATTCTACTAAAGCATTATTTAGTATAAATGTCTATAAAAGCAGAACAGGTACTATATCTCCTACAAAGCAAAACAAAAAGTAAGAAATAATGAATCCAACAATTTGCTTCGATAATAATCATATCCAAATTTTTCGTTGAATATTCACCGACTTCAATCCGCGGAAGTCGGCCGACGCGAAGCGGCGACAGGTTCTAAAAGACAATTTATTCCTGAAAATAATTTCCAAGATTGCAAAATCAATTAGTCATAAAATCGGACAGCGTACATAAGTAATTAAGTCGTTTCAATTAATTCCACGTTAATTAATCACATTCCAGAGTGTAAAGCGTATAGGCAGTTGAAACAACCAGCCGGCAGACTGTCTCATAATTTATGCAGACTCGAAATTAATTTAGAATAAAGCAATATCCTTGTCGATGCGATGTTTCCGAGAAACGAGATACATCTACATTCAACATGTTTGGTTATAATAATAAATTAATTTGCATACATATATGTATTATCTTACGCATTAATGATAATAGTAACGTGGAAGTACTGACCAAATGAATATGTAATTATATACGCGAAATGTTTGAATAAATCCTTCTGCAATTTGTCGATAAAGATAATAGTTATTCGAAAGTCTTGGGTGATAATGGACTGAATTATAAGAGAGTTTAAATGGGAATTTATCGATGTATTATCACAAATGTGGTTTGCACATTTTAATGGGAACACTGGAGATAAAACGACATTTTTTAATAAAATATTCTACATACTTATGGATTAATATAAATACTACATCGAACTGAGCTAATTGATTGATTAGCTGTGGCGTAATGTTAATCAAATTTGTTTGTGTTCGAACTAAATGTGGCGGCCTTTGTTTAGACAGTCGAATGGTTGATTCATTTCACGTTGGGACTCCAACGATTGACAATATATTAAAAATATTTGCTCTAGACTCCAAGCGTAAAACTTATCCCGCCAATAGTGCAAATACGCAAATACATCATTACGTATTTGCAATGAAGCTGGTAAACTTTTTTTTATTGCGCTGACACCCAAACACAGCTGTGTGGACTGCTTTTTAAAATATATTTGAAGAATTATAGCAATTTTTTTTAAGAAAAATATTAAAAACAAAAGATGAATTTTGGGGAACAGAATACCAATTACTGTCGGCGGAGAAATATTTTTAAAATAATGTGTTCGTTGGAGACCGAAGGTGAGTGCCTTATTTATAAACATATTGTATAAAATATCTACAAATCCAACAAAACGTCTGGGAATCTTTGATGTTAGTTGAGTTAGTTTGAGTTTCAGTAAGATGAGGGATGGGAGCACATTACACATAGCCAGAGCCGCAATAACAGTCCTCCCTAATATGTTTCCGCACATGTTAATATCGGGATTTGGCTAGGTTGCCCCGATTTAGCTAGCTCTAACCTTACTCTCTATAACAACTCGCGAAATCATGCCATTATGAAAATAAGCCACCCGAGTTGAAACCAATAAAGAAACTCGTCCACGAAGAGACCCGGTTAATTTATGTTTATCGTCTCCAACTTTTTTTGGCATACCATTTTAGAGAGCGGAATTTTCTAAAATGTGTTGAGTGGTTTTGTGGAAAACAAATAATGTTCTCATTCATTTTCAATCTCTTACGTCATTATAAGTTCTGCCAGGTTTCCGTATGACATCTGTATATTTTTGCCCGTGGTTTTGGAATTTCAAACAATTCTCTAGAAGGCCTTGCTGAACTGAGGTGAATTGCGCTTAAGAGTATGAATGATGGCGGAACAGGTTTCTACTATGCACATCAGGGGTGTCAAATTCAAAACCTGGCGCGGGCCAAATAAGTCTCTCCTCAGGTTTAAGTGGGCCGCAGAAAGAAAATTTTAAAAACTTTTATACGATTAGTATTACGAAAGGAAAGTTGATTACAGAATATTACTTGCATTACTTAATATGGTAGTCTGGATCGCTATAGCGGTTTCGAGATTATCTGTGAGAACTTCCTTCTTTCGAAAATGTCCTTCAAGAACATTAAAAAATTAAGACAAGCGAAAACGTGAAAATATGATAAACACTTTTTGTTAATTACAGGTTTTGCGCCAAATTTTGGACAGATTATTCAAAATTTTTAGCTCCATTAATCCAGGTCCCCAAAAATAACAGGCAGGAGGCAAAATAGTCAGAATAAATTAATTTCAGCAGAAAGGTGGCGGAAAGAAACAAAAAGTTGTTTGTGGTATGATTTTAAACAAAATCATGCACTAATACAGCTTGATGAGTACCTATAGGTCTAAAATAGGGATGAGCATCGAACATCGATGTTTCGAAAACATCGATGTTTTTGGTCCGATGGTCGATGTTTTTACCATCGATGGTTTTGTGTAGATGTTTTTCACCATCGATGGTTTGCGTTTCGATGGTCGATGGAAAGAAACATCGATGGTTGAAAACCATCGATGTTTCTTTCCTCAACATAATTTTTTTCTACAATTAAACTTTGTCTTTATAAGTGAATGCGAATATCGTAAACAGCCCGACGGACGGCCGAAGTACGTTCAATTATTGTCTAAGAAGAATACGATATGCGGTCGGCAAAATTCAAACATCTTTGGATTTTTGCAAGATGGTCGGGGATGGCTCTTAAATATGGGAAAAAAGTCCTTCCCGATTTGAGGTACGCAACCTTGAAAAAAAGGGGAAAGAACCATTTGTCTGTATCTTTTTCCCGCAGGGGGGTCTGGGTCCCTCTGACAAAGCGCGGCTGTGTAGTGGGACACAAGTCTTTGGTGAGTTGCGTCACCACGTACCTGAGCAGCGCTACGAGTCTGCTTTAACCTTCAAGCGGGAGCGCATTTTTTGTGACATTACCGGGCGCGCGGCGGAAATTTACCGCCCTCGTCTTTTCCCCTCCATTTGTGCTCAACGGTAGAACTTCCATTCTCATAATTATGGTAAATTGAAAGAAGAGCATGTCACAAATAAATTATCATCATTAAAGTATTATCTGGTCAACAACAAAACAAGTTCAGCAGTTTTAGCGAAGCATGTCACTTCAGTGATATTACACAGAGCACACACATTTTGAGCACAACTATATACCAAAATATGCAATCCCCTAACGTTTGATGACCGCTGGAAAGGTATGGAAGGTAAAATTTACCCAAAATTTTATTGTATCGTATCTATAACAGTATGACTTAAGAATACATACTTCTCCCACCTCGATCCGGCCAACGGGGGAAAAGCTATGCGTGTTTATATGATCAGGGCGGTAAATTACCGCCCGCGCGCCCGCTTGAAGGTTAAGCAGACGAGTAGTCACAACAGGTTCAACGAGCCTGGGACATGCACGTCTGAGTGTTTATGTGAGACCGAAGGAGGATCACACCTGCTATAGAGAAGTATTCAGCGAATAGTGTACCTCGGGGGTGGGTGTGCCCAGGGGACCATGGTCCTTGCCCATCAAGGTGGCTGTAGGTTGTTACCCGAGTAACCAGCTAGTGTTGCAACCCCGGGGTTTGGTTTTCTGAAGGTAAGTGCATTCGCTGGATGAAGAAATCTCTATTTGACAAAAAGACAAGAATACCATCTACGAGGTTTACTGTCTAAGGGTCACCTAGCCTATGGCTTTATACCCCGGTCCTTGCGAAAGCGGTTTGGACCTCCAGCATATTTACTGACACGGATCTTGATGTCAGATGGGGATTTCTCCATCCGGTGAATGCATTCACCTTCAGGAACCCAACCCCGGGGCTGCATTACCAGCTCGATGTCTTGCTTAACAACCGACAGCCCCCTCGAGACCAACGCCAAGATGGGAAGGGACCATGGTCCCCTGGGCTCACCCATCCCCGAGGTACACTATTCGCTATGGACTTCTCCATAGCAGGTGTGATCCTCCTTCGGCCCCCTATTGGTTAAGCCTTACGTCGAATTCGGGCATGCACACCCCAGGCTCGTTGGACCTGTGACTACGCGTCTGTGCAGACAACGTAGCGCTGCTTTTCACATCCAGGTGGCCCCTTCAGTTTACTAGTCAGCAATGCGACTCAGGCAGTGTGGTCATCAATCCACAAACTAGCTAGATATAGGCGCGTAGGCATTTTCCACCAAGGCCGTTCTCCCTAGCTAGCCCCTTCTCGACTCGGGTCATGCGGAGCCGTCACCTCCGAAGCTCACACGACTTCCATATGATGCACCCCCCCCCCCCCCACCGGAGGACATCAAAATCGTGCTAGGCCTTTAGTGCTTCCCTCCCGCAAACTATGGGGGGAGGTAGGCACGCCAAGAGCCACCCGTGCATAACTCAGGAGCACGGGACCGTTAACGCCCGAATGGTCTTTGTACAGATCCTCGCCATGGCGTATCAACTGTACCAGGGGCCCCCTTGCGCTACTAGGTCCGTGGTGTCGTAACTCACCAAAGATCTCTGTCCGACTACAAACAGCCTTCCGAGCTGAGTGTCACACGGACACAAACCCCCCTGCGGGGTGACAATAAGACAATAAGAAGTCAATCAAATGCCGAAGATCCAAAACTCTCGAGGCAGCCTGCTGTAGAGTCTACCATACGTCTATGGCTAACCAGCAGCGGGACACGCTGTATACAAATATCTCAAGTTGTTATGTCGATAATGAAAGACACATTACAATGCAACGAAAATTTTATGTACAGTAGAACTCCCCTGACGGTATACCCGTAGGTGATAAACTTGTCTGTTGTTTGTTGTTTGCCGTTTTTGAAATAATCGCTAAAAACACTAAGCAACTTTTTCAAGGTTGCGCGACCTCCAATCAATGAGGAGTTTTTTCCCATAATCAGGGGGCCATCCCCAACTATCCTATGCAAAATCCAAAGATGTTTGCTTTTATCGCTCTTTCTCCCTCAGTGATCAGAGACTATGGAGAAAGGAGAACAGCGCCCCACTGTCATCCCGTCGCGTACTTTTCCAAGTCGTCGTCACACGGATTCACAGATTCCGCGCGGTACCACTGGTTGCTCTATGCGGTGGGCTGTGGGTCCGGTAACAATGCATATTATGCAAAAAAAAACGCTTACATTCTGGTCTGTGGAGGAGGCAATGAAGGAAAACCATAAACGAAACCATATTTCTATTCAATCAGGTTAATTTTTGCTATTAAAGTGACTATTTTTTATGAGTACTCAAAAAACCCAAAACATCGATGTTTTTGGTTCGATGTTTTCTCACCATCGATGGTTTCGTCTCGATGTTTTTTCGATGGTAACCATCGATGTTTTTCTTTCGATGCTCATCTCTAGTCTAAAAATCAGGCACTTGGGCTCTAATTATTATGTTGGAATGTCACATCCAGGTAATTTTGTCACAAATTCCAAGATTTCCGTAGTTTTTAAAGCTTTGCCATTTTTCCAAATAAATCTTAATTTCTGGTCGGTAAAGCCAACCAATTTTTTATTAACTGCATTTCGGTACAGAACAGAACAGTTTCATTAAGAGTAGTATTGTCCTGTAAAAAGATGAGCTGTCTTGTAAAATCAAATAACTAGCCTCAAATTGTTGGTAGTGTTTGGAGAAAAAATCCTAAAATAATTTGGCATAAGCCACTGACGCGTTTTAGTAATTTTTGTAGACTTGAGTTCAACGGCTGGATTTGTTTACCTTACCTATTTCACCATTTTTGTGTTGATACAGATTGTGCCGTTTCGACATGGCCGCGGGCCGCATTGAACTGCGAGTAGGGCCGCATGCGGCCCGCGGGCCGCGAGTTTGACACGTCTGATGTACATACTAGCTGGGCTTTCTCAGTGGATAGACATACTATTCTCTGAATTACTATATAGCATTGGTTCGAATCCCACGGTGACTATGAATTTGTATGTTGTCCACAACTTTGATTCGCAGGGTGTGGCAAGCCACGGACTGTGTGGGGCCAGCATAAGGGGCGGAATTTGTCCTCTCGCCCGGGGCGGCGTAAGTGCTAGAGTGGGCACTGATGCTACCATTAGATAAAATGACTCGGTTACCTGAAAAATCGGTACCTTTTATTTGGTTAAGAACCGGACAGTCTAACAGACTTCAAATATATCCGGAAAATCAAAAACCGGGTCCCGGGCCGGTCTTTGACGTGCCTGTATACTGTAAAAATAGCAAACAGCGTCTGCTCTATGGCTCTGCCAAAAAATTGGCGAACATAAATTTCACCACTGTCGGTTTTTCAATTAAATTACATCGGCCATAGATACCATAATTTTATTTGCTTTCCCAACTCAACATACACCGTTCGGGCAGTATCATTCAAACCTCGTTAATGCAATACCAACATTCTGTCTGACTCTCTATTATAGAGGCCCGGTAACCGAATTAAGTTCATTATTGTAACCCTTATATCCAGTCCCGTGTTATGTCTTTGAACAAATATCAGGGATGATGCTCTCGGCTCTGCTATTGACAACATTCATCATATTTCAACATTGAGAGCGCGCTGCAAAAACAAACTATGTACACTCGAGAGGGTGTAAGCAGGAGTTTGCTAATTCAACACTCGTTTTGTAAACGCAAGTCAAATAATGAGCTTGAAATTCGATTACGTTTGTGGGGCTGAATCACTTTTAAAGTACACACACATATTGGAAAACAACAAACTCCAAACAGATTTTGCTGCGGAAACGTGGAAATGAAAGGATATCATAGAGTAAAGTTGACTCGTTTGTGTCTATATGTAGCGGCGTGTAATTATACAAACTTAATTATCCATCAGAACCTGGGATTGGCCGACTTTACTATGTCTACACGAAATTGAAATAATATCATATCGTCAAAAGATGATTTAATTTTTGAAGCTATTCACGATTATATGGATTTACTAATTGAATTTGCTTTTGGAAATTGAAAAGAGGCGTTACTGAAAAGGTAATTAATTTTCGGGGAAGAAAAGTGGATTTCTTTCTTCAGATAATGTGATACTCGTCGTTCAATTAAATATTAATTTCACGTAACAAGGTATGAATTCTCGCAAATTTCTCTTGTTTCTAGCAAAAGACATCAAAAACAATTTTCTCAATATTAATTGAGGCTGGAAACCTATTCATGAAATGCCTAAGAAGGAATCCACGTTCTTCGTGATTGCCTAGTTTTTTTTTTTTAGCATACAAAATTGCGAATTCATACAACGTTCTTCATTTCAGCTAGACCTTACTTGCCCCAGATATTCTATTACGGTATTTCAGAATATTCAAAATCAATAGAACACTTCCATTTACACCAACATCCACTTCGTATTACCATGCTGTTTTGCTGTATCCTAATGAAAACAATCATACTAAAAACATATCGAGGCAATTCGGACGAAATCCTCGTCGAATCCTTGAACGAAACGGCAAAACAACATCGACGAAGAGCTTCACTAGGTGAAAATATGGAAAGAGACACACCGTTTCCACACATATTGTGTCCTGCATTTCCACGACGACGTTTCGGTGCTTTTCTGAACTCATCGTGCTCCAGAGCCGACTCCTCGTCAAATGGTATATAGAGATAAAATCCGAAAGGATTCATCGTAAAGCTCTTTGCAGATCTTTACGAATAAAGTGGGCTTCGTCCTGTCATGGTATGCATAATTCATGAAATTCGATGATGGTGTATATTCAAATTTTGCCGAATGTTATCGTAAAGGACTCGTTTTCTCTTGCTTTTACCATATCGAACTCGGTATGCGGAGAACGAAGCTTTTCTTCATTTTTATTCTATTGATCTTATGGTTTTCATTTTATAAGCGAACCACATAGCACACAGATGACTTGAGCCACGGATCGTCCTTGTTGATTTGTGTTTGATTATGCGTTTCGCTGTCAATTGAAATTGTCTAGTGTGTCAGGGTTATGTTTCGATACTGTACGTATGGGCAAGCAAAATGTTGGCAGATTGTGAAACGATTTTAATTAAGTGAAGAATATTAAAATTGAGTTGACATCGTTTTGGAAATTAATATTTCAAGTTGTTGCTATTTCAAGTTGATAGAACTTAATGGAAATTTTTAGCAATTTCAGTGAATGAAATACCCCAGGAAATCTTTCATTTCACTTCGGAAAAATTAGGAGAAAGCTGGATTTATGCATGAGCCTTCCCTTCGAGGTCCTAAACAAAACCCCAAACGTCCCCGTCTGTACGAGTGCCGCTGGCGGTGCTATCGAGAGTCAAAGATCCTCAAAAACAGGGTTTTCTGAATATCTCGATAACGGTGAATGGCAAATTGATAGCTCTTATGGTTTCTTAATAAGCTGTCTAAAGTCGATATTGATTCGCGCACTCCCAACGGTGTCAGGAGTTCAAACAGTATTTTTTAACAAGTTTTCATGAAAATGTCTATAACGGAAACTCTGGTTAAAAAAAATTGAATGGAGAATTACTAGCCCATAGGGTTCTGAAGAAAGTGGCCAAATTTCTCATCAATACGTATGCCGCTAACGGTGCTACGGAGGCTCAAACCTTAAAAAAACGGGAATTTTTGGGTTTTTTCGTGAATATCTTTGTAACAGGAGAGTTCACTGTAAACAGATTTGTAGCTTCAGAGGAAAATGCCAAAGGTCCCCATCGATGGGAAATTATGAGTTTGCAAATATCTGAATTTACATCTAGGGAATATGTCTATAACGCTAATCACTGAAAAGTGACGAATTTATAGCTTGTCAAACGCCTACATTAATACCAAAAATTTCAGATCGATACGTACAGTCCTACCATACAATATCGGCATTTTTTGAAAATTTCGTAAATGTATTTATAAAGCAAACGTATGCGGGAAAGTAGTCTGCATTAAATCTGTTTCTTCTATACTCGTAGTGTCCGGAAACGACCACATAAATGCACCGGAAAATGAATTCTTCATGTGATTTTCAGCAAAGAGCCTTTGTGTGTTTACATTTGTATTTATTTAGGTAAATTTTGTTGACTGTGATAAAGAAAAAGAATGTTTAAGTCGTGTAAGAAAATTAATTTTTCAAAAATCTTCAAACGCCTGCCAGCTAAAGGGTTAAGAATTGGGGCTATATGCCGTACACTTTTTACTCAAAATCACGCGAGGAATCATTTCCGGTGCATTTATATAATAGTTTCCGGACACTACGGGTATATGCTATCATTATACAATACATAGAACAATTCCCGGGAAATCATATTTTTTTTTTAAGTATAACCCCTCGTAGCTCTCATTGGGGGAGGGGCAGGTACATATCGGGTGTATCTACATTGTACTAACGTCAATAGAAGAAACAAATTTATTATAGACCACCTTTCCGTATCCGTTACCGTTATACAGACATTAACGAAAATAAGAAAAAAAGTCATTATTTTATGGTTAGTACCCTTAGGACTGCACGTATATCGATCTGAAATTTTTGGCATCATATAATACTTTTTAATGGACATTACCGTTATAGTGATATTCCCCAAAAATGGTTCATCTTGTTAATGGGCCCCATCACTTCCTTAAATGCCCACCCATCCATGGATACTTTTGGCATTTTACATGCAGTCACAGATGCTCCATATTTGTCATAAACTACCTTCCGTTATTTAGATATCACGAAAAACCCAAAAATTCCGTTTTTTCTATGGTTTGAACCCCGGAGCGCCCTTAAGAGGGCACTTACTGATAAGAAATTTTGCTACTTTCCTCAGAATCGTATGTATTTTTAACTGAGAGTCAGATTTTTAAGAAACCTTGTTGAAAATATCGTCTGAGCTTCTGGCCCCGTTGGGAGCGCACGAATCAATATCGACTTCTGACAATTTATTCAGAAACCACGAGAGCTACAAATTTTCCATAAATGTACCACTTTTGAGTGCATGGTACCGTTATCGATATATTCAATGCGATATCGTGAATGTCAACATATTGCATAACTGTAAACTGGGCCAACAATGATAATAATTCATACTACATAGAAAAGAGGATGCTTTCCCCGACTTTTATAATATAAAAATAAATATATGTATTTCGAAATGATTTGAATGAAGGAAATATTTTTCGTCAAAGACGTTTACTAAGAAGTGGCTCATTTTTAACCATGACTCACTGTACATATAGAATTCACAGATATTCAAAGATAGGCGGCAGCCTAGGGCGCAAAATTCTGGGGCGTCAATTTAGTCGATACACAAACTTTCGAATGCTTATATTCAGTGCATAAAGAAACGCTTCGAAAACCAAAAATCAGAACAGTTGTCTGTCATAAAAGAACGGTTTGGGAACTCCGAACCAAACTACGGCGAATCGAAGTATTCCTACGAAAGAAAGAAAATATCCGCAGTTTGATTTCTGCAGGACTATTCCGTTGAGGGTTGAAGTTATGGACATGCCATTTCGCCACATTCAAATGGGGGGATAAGGAGGGTTTTTGAGCGGAGCGACTCAATGTTTACCTTAAAATGATCTTTAACTTATTGTGAATATTTATACAAAATTTTACGGCTGAACTAGCATTCTTTGAAAAGTTATGGAGCTTTTACCAAAGGTCTAAAACGAAAATATTCTAATTTATTTTCTAGTCCAACGCGGAAATATTCGATTAATCTCTAATGTGTTATATAGCATTGCAAAGATAATTTTATGTAGTTTTTTTCGTCCTCAGAACATTTTTCTGTATCTCTTACCGTTTTTGTAATAATCGCAAAAAACCCTTTCCCCCCTTTTTTTAAGGTTGCGGACCCCCAATCGGTTGGGACTTTTAATGCCATAATCTGGGGACCATCCCCAACCATAATCCAAAAAAATTACCGATGTAGGATTTTTGCCGTTCGATGGCCACATTTTGGCCCAATTTTCTTAGACTAAAGATCGTAGTCCATAATGTTTTGACCCACGTAAATATTATTAAAATAATAGCTAAGCCCCCTACCTTCCCTTGAAATCCAAGGGGCGCAATAAGTAAACTTTGCCTAGGCGGAACAGAGACTCGCACCAGCGCTGATTGGATTGACAGATTTTGGGAAGAACCTTGCTTGGGGGGGGAGGGTTATCTGGCAGCACCAAGCCCGCAGCGTTTGATCTCCATTTTTTCTTACATATTTTTCAACTTTGATGGCGACAAAGCACAGATACGATTTTTCTGTTAAAAAAAATAACAACGAATTTTCATAATCTTACATGTTACATTGTAAGAGTTATTCGAATAGAAAAGTATTGATTAAGGCCGCGCGCAGACTAAAGGCAGCGTAGCGTAGCGTAAAACCTGTCGCCCAATACAGACTCAAGGACCATTATTCAGTGAGAAATACAACTTGTTAGTCTTATAACCTTTTATTAGAATCAGTATATGATATGCAAATAAATCAATCAGCGTTAATTATTTATGTGAAGCACTGTGGGATTTCAGTAATTGTTCTAGGTGCAGTGGTCGGCGCTACGGTGCAACGGTGCTAGTGAGGAAATTATGTTGCTATGTGTTTCGGATTGGGTCGGTTCAATTTATATACCGTCGATTACTTCGCTTTTCGAATCGAGTGTGACCGGAACTCCTTTGTTGAAACGCGTGGCGTCCACGCCTGTCTTCTCGATTTAGGCCAGAAGCGGAGTTCCGCCGATGCCCACCTCGGTCCGGAGTATACTAGGTCAGTGCACGACACGAAGGACGAAGAGACAAGCGTAACACTGTACTATAATGAACATTTTTAACTTTAGTATTCTAGTGCATACATATTTATAGTTCATTCTTATTCGGGCTCTGAGAGGTGGACAGAAGTTTGGATGAATATTAAGATTTCGGGAAAAAAAACGGATATATATATGGACCACATGCGTTCATTGGAATATTCCGGACCAATGTGGAAAGTGGTTCTACTGAAAATGTATCTTTAGTATAGTGTCCGATCGAAGCTTCGGCATCGCCTGCATTTTCAGCCACAATCGGCCCAAAAATGAATAGTCGGCTCACTTTCGGCTTTCAGCTATAGGTTTGGCCGAGGCCGAATTTTTAATAATAATTTTGAGATTGGTTCCCATGTGATCTACTCTCACATGTCTTTTTTTATACCCTTCGCTCATAGAGTGAAAGGGTAGATTAACTTTGTCATGAAGTTTGTAACGCATTAAAGGAAGCATCTCCGACCATATAAAAAGTGTACATAAATAATGATCGGCATAACTGGGGGAGTCGATTGGAGCATGTCGTCTGTCTGTCTGTCTGTTGCGACGCGTTTTAAGGCCTGAATAGACCTCGGGCGGAATGAAAATGAAATTTTTGTCCGCTGCGATTTTCTCAATGAAAATGCATGCTTATTGTCGTGGAAGATGTCGGTAATGATGGGGAATTCCATAAGCTACAATCCGAATATGGTTCCAAAATTTTGCTCGGCCATTTTATGTATTATTTTTCGATTCCCCCGTCAATTAATATTTTCCACGGTGAAATGACCGGGGAATCGAAAAATAATACATAAAATGGCCGAGAAAAATTTTGGAACCATATTCGGATTGTAGCTTATGGAATTCCCCATCATTTCCGACATGTTCCAAGACAGTAAGCATGCATTTTCATTGAAAAAATCGCAGCGGACAAAAATTTCATTTTCATTCCGCCCGAGGTCTATACTGCGCTTTACTCGGCGGGTATTGAAGCTAGCAATCTGAAATCAGTCTGAATTTTTCACACGTGCTTCTTATTGTTGCAGGCTGTTTGTATGTTTGATTCATGGGGCTGCCCTACAAACCTAGCCCCCCCAATTTGAGTTCTTCTAGGAAAAACTTTTTTATTTATGAACTTATTTTTATTATGAACTTCGCATAAAAGCATCCCTATAAATGTAACAAAAAATATATGAAAATGGATGGAATCAAATAATGGGGTCATGGGGCTGCCATACAAACCTAACCCTAAAAATTAGGTTATTTAAAGAAAAACTTTTTTGTTTGTGCCCCACTTTCAACAAAATTTCCCAAAAATGTGTTTCTCTTGGTGATACAAAACATATGTAAGAATCGATCAAATCGGACCATGGGCTCATGGGGCTGCCATACAAATCTAACCCCCCAATTAGGTTCTTCTAAGAAAAACTTTTTTATTTGTGCACCGATTTCAACCAATTTCACAAAACCTTGAATTAATGTGCCTTAATCGAAGCAACAAAAAAGGTCAAAACAAATGAGATCGTACTATGGGGCTATGCTCCCGCGTCCCCCAATAAAATTTTCTAAGTAAATATTTTTATTTGCCCACTTATTTCAACCAAACCAAAACAACAAAAAACAACAAATACAAGTCGTAGGTAGGCCCGAAAAAACTTGTAGCCCGGAAGAGAGCGAAGGGTATCCAAATTTCGGCCGCGCCCGAAATTAGCCTCGGTCTCGTTTTAACTATATTTAGCGTATTGCATGTTTAGAATCGAAAATAAGTTAAATTACATATGTACTTGCAAAATGAACAATCCACCTCATTCATAGTTCCACCTTGTCCTCGAAATGAGTTTTCAATAGAGGCACGCTCTACCGAGTTATTTATTATTTTTAATAGAATACCATCAAAATTTCGTCTACAGGGAACCCTCTATGTATACTTCGAACCGAAGACGAAGTCGTAAATTATTACCGAATCCAGCCACTGGAGATGGGGGTTTCCGAAATGTTAGAGAAAATAAAAAATAAATCAGAGGCTTCATGAATGTTCTGATTTCTTGAACTGCTCTTAGGGCCAAATACGCAACTATTTTTATCGACGTAGCCATTGAGCCCAAAATGACCAGAGTTTAAAATTTAAAAATTTGGACATGAAAAAAAAAACAGTGACTTTGACACATGTTACCAAAATACATACATGAATTGACAAATTTAAATACAAATATTCAATCTATCATAAGAAGAAATAAGAAAAATGTTGGCCCTTCCAAACTATGTTTCCCAGATTCCCTACTTAACCTCAGTTTCTGATTACGATTATCTGTATAGCTTTGAAACTAAATACCTTCCGTTTAATACTCGTTTAAAGAAAACAAACAAACTATCAACTTTCTTAATTTTTCTGAAATATGTTGGTATATGTTTTTTAGTAGCCATATTACCATCTTCGGCTTCGGTTTAGGCCTTCGACCGAAGGTAGAATTAAAGGCCGAACTTCGGCTTCGGCGAAGAAATCACTTTCGGTCGGACACTACGATAAAAAGCATAGAAATTTATTACAACGACTGGACTGGCGCATTTGGGCTGTAACTTTCGAAGTTTGAGCCTACGGTTTTATATGATAATTGTGATATTTACAAGTACTCGCGATCTTAAACAGTCAATCTAATGAAGACCCTAATCAGGAGTTCAACTAATAAAAACCGAACAGAATAGCATATAAAAAATCGATTGCTAAAATCAATTTTCTCTAATCCAACCCTGTTCATCGCTGCATTGTTCACAATATCAACTAAATAGGGTTTCGGGCAGAGATTCAATTGCAATGCAATGTCAAATCAATTTTTGTTTCATCTTTATGAAAAAAAGACCATCATACCATCAGGATTACAAATGTAGGCACATATGTATGTATGCACATACCGAAAACAACAAACAAACGATAAAATGTAAAAACAACATTACATAAAATTCAGCGAACTTAAAAACGTCGCTCCAGAAAGACATTATAGCATCATGCATACCTTATTTTGAACAAGCAATCGTCGTCCTCTTTTCGCATAGCGGAGACAGAATGGTATGCAAATTCACAAAACCATAAGGATTTACAGAAAATTGTTTGCGAAATGTTCGAAGAATTGAAATCGAAAAAAAATGTTCTTTGTTGTAAAATGTTTTGCATGAGCAAAGTGAAATAAAGGATAAAGGATTTGAATCGAAAATGACAATTTGCTGTTGTTGTTTTTTTTTTTCCACCCGGAGTAATGGTTGGAAATCAAGTATATTTTATTATGTAAAATATTTACATGATTCCAATTGACAAAATTTGACGGTAATTTGCATGGTAGAGAACAGAGGTTATTTTCCGGCATGGGATTTACATAGACATGTATGAGGCAACATTGAGAAAAGCTAATTGTGACTTATCGTTCCATTCTATACACCAACTGCGGTGCATGTCTGTAGTATTTATGGCATTGCAACTTACTAGCTCTATGGGAACTACGCGAAACTTTTGTCTGTTTGGAGGAGAAGAGCCCCAGCGGCAGAAATATCGAGTTATTCAATTTCGGAAATGTCACATTGGAATTTTTGCACTGAAACCTCTAAGCGTCTATACCTCAGTAGGTAGAGTTGCTGACCTTGTGACTGAAGGTCGTAGGTTCGAATGCCGATTGGGACGAAACTTTTTTCCCTCAATTTTTGGTACTTTTTCCCAAAGTTTTGTAGTTTCGTACAGTTAGACACACTCATCAGGTCTTGTGTCTGTTGTCTATCTGTGCATGTGCACAAGACGACCACATCACAGAATTCTCCCGCTAAAATTTCAAGTGGTCGTCTTGTGCACAGATAGACAACAGACACAAGACCTGATGAGTGTTTCTATCCGTACGAAACCACAAAACTTTGGAAAAAATACCAGAAATTGAGGGAAAAAAGTTTCGTCCCAATCGGGATTCGAACCTCCGACCTATAGATCCTATAGAGCTGGTAAGTTGCCATGCCATAAATACTACAGACATGCACCGCAGTTGGTGTATAGAATGGAACGATAAGTCACAATTAGTTAAAATTCGCACCCACGAAATTTGGGAATTAGAATTAATACAGTAATTATAAATTGAGAAAAGATTTGGGAGTTTCCAGATATCAGAGACCAAACTGTTTTTCATACAGAAAATCGAAAAAAATATCCGGTATAAAATTTAGTATTTAAAAAATGACGCCGAAACACATTTATCAAAATTCAGACCATAAACTTTCGATTGGATACATTTAATAAAAAACTCGCGAAAGTCTCACCTGTCAACGAACAAAAAAAAAACAAGTAAGATTTCTGGACGAAACAGGGTTAACCGATTAACAGATCTACATCCTTCCAGGACAGGAAAAAAATTGATTTACCAACATTTTCAGCACATCAAAATCTGATGCATAGCCTATCAAAATATTTGATTGAAGCATTGATAATTAAAAATTGGAAATTCAATTAATTGTTAACTAGTTGCTTGTTTAGATTCTTATTTTAATTACGTTATGTAGACATAAATAGAAAATTGTAAGCCTTTTGGCCTTTACTTCAGCCTGAGATTTGTGAAGATGAAAGTGACTTTTAATTGCAACTATCTTTATACGACAAAATTTCAAAATTATAATTTTGCGTCTTAATAGTGTACGTATGTACTTACATTTATACATACGAGTACAAGGTGTCTTTAATATGATAGCTGCCACATGCCATAGAGTCATTTTCATTCAATTAACAACTAAACAAACAGATAGCAACATTTTTGTTAAAGAAAAATAAATATGATTGTGCTGCCAATTTTATGTATTAAAATAGACAATCTGAGGAAATTGATTTATCAATGGACGTTCGTGTCATGTCAAGATTATCGTAAATTTCATAGTGAATTTCCTCAAATCTGCAAAAAGATTTTATCGAGCAGAGTATGAATGAATTTTCAAAACGCCATACGAAGTCTATTGTTTTTATTTTGAGTGCTAGTGATGAGCACATTAAAATAAACTAAAAAAATTGATAAAATAATTATTATTTATAGATTATGACAACTCTACAAAGTTGGCTATAAAAGAGAGTTGACATCCATTAATTTCAGTCACTGTTTCACTGAGAATCAAAGAAACTTGCCGGATTTCAAGATGAGAGGTTGATATAAAAAATTGTTTTATTTTAATTTGTTTTTGCCAAACTAATAAATGTGCATATTTCAGTGTTTCTTCTGTTTGCTCTAATTATGGCGGCTATTTTGGCAGTAATGGGCGTACCAACTCCGCCGGCTGTTCCCACTGCAGCCACTCCCGTACCAACCCCAGGAATTGCAGGTGGCAGTGGTAGTGGTAGTGCTGTAACACCAGCTGCTGTTCCCACACCAGCTACTCCTGTGCCAACGCCTGGAATCGCATCGTAAAATAGTTATTGAAGAGTGAATTATTATTAAATATTTAAAATATTCGGCGATATGATTAAATAAGGTATATTTTGATCTAAAAATATATGAAGTGAGAATTGTGTTAAAAGAAAGTTGTATGAATATACCTGGTGTTGCAAAGTCAACGTCAAGCCGAAAGTAGATGATAGCGCACATGGTGCCCACTACAAAAAATAAATCAGTCACCATTTTTACAGTTATACGTAATGCTCGTATAATTATTTTATGAAAAAGCAGGACAATTGTTATAAAAATCGGTGTTTGGAAGGACAAGTCTACTAAAAAAGCAGGATGGAAAGAAGGACAACCTGAAGAAGGCAACCTGACGATTTTAAAAAGGTCGCAAAAAATCGAAAATTAATGCTACAACTTTTTTTCTCTCACTCAGCACAGTTGCGGAATTTAAATCAGACCCTTTAAAAAAACATTCGACAAAATGGTGTTCGTTTTCATCACTAAACTTTAGACTGGTTTTCGGTAATTTTCCTTCACTTTCCGCAGCGGATCAACTTAAATTTGCCCCATCTCTTCGCGGTTGGATTCAGTTCTTTCAACGCATGCGTGGCTTATTTTCAAAAATGCGTAATTTCAGGAAACCAAAGAAAATAAAGTCAGGTCTGTTTAAATTGAGAGACCGATTTGGAGGTCGAAAGTTTCAGATGTTATCCTATCTAAGCAATTTGCAGAGGACTGGTATTGAAGCTATAGCATTCTGTACTGTGGTCTCATGTTTTGGAAACCACTTTGTTCGAAGTTTTTTCAGCCAAAATGCAATAAGCATATTCAAGAAGGGATCGCACAAGAGTCGAGTATAAAGATTTAGTAACCCAGAGATTCTGAAATTCTTTAGCCCGTCTTTTAATGACACCGAGTTGCTTATTAGCTGTGGACAAGGCCATGTCATATAGTAAATTGAAGCATAGTTTGTAGTCTAAGACTACACCTAAGTCTTTGATATGGTCGACTTGATTCAGTTCATCGTTATGCAGCTGGTAAGAATGCGTTATAATTTCGCTTTTACGGGAGAAACTCATTACTTGGCACTTATTATCGTTAAGGTATAAGTTCTTCAGACTGCACCATTCTTCGAGGGATTTAAGCTTCATTTGAAGAAATGTTACATCAGAATCTGTTTGTATGGTATGGTACAGTTTAAGGTCATCGGCATAGAGAAGATGAGGAATATCAGACAAAGACTGTGATAGGTCGGAAATAAAAATGTTGAAGAGTAGGGGACCCAAGTGGCTGCCCTGTGGGACACCATAGAGGATACGGATATACTCTTGGATATACAACCTTTAAATTTCACGAATTGGGTACGATTGACAAGGTACGAGCCGAGCCAAATCAGAATGGACCCAGATATCCCAAATTTGTGTAATTTTTCAATTAGAATTTTGTGGTTAACTCTATCGAAGGCCTTACTAAAGTCAGTATAAACTGCGTCAACTTGATTCCCCTTTTCCATTTCACAGAGAACCTCGGAAACTAGTATTATGAGGTTGGTTGTGGTCGATCTTCCTTTGCGGAATCCATGTTGTTGTTCATTCAAAAGCGGGTCAATGACAGTGGTGAGTTTGTCACAAACGATTTTCTCAAATAACTTAGGGATTGCCGATAGAGTTGCAATACCTCGATAGCTATCGACTAACCGTTTATCACCGTTCTTATGAATTGGAGTGATGTGGGAATATTTCCAATAAGATGGAAAGACGCCTGATTGAAGGGAGTTATTGAAAATAAGACAAAGGGGAACGAGCAATTGATCCAAATACTGCTTCAAAAAATAGGGAGGGATTAAGTCAGGGCCAGGGCCTTTATCTATACTTAGTCCAGCAATTGCTTTTGATATTTCCTCTAGTGTGATGTTAATCTCGTCAATAATACATATTGGGTTAGAATGGGTGAAGGGCAATGAAGAACTTGAGTTATTAACTAAGCTGAAAGTGTTTTGGAAATGATCAGCGAAAAAGTTGCAAATTTCTTGAGGACAGGAGGAAGAAGCCGTACTATAGGACATGGAAACAGGAAAACCGGTAGTCTTACGTTTCATCTTGACGAAGCTAAAGAATTTCTTAGGGCCATTGATAGTTTTTTTCACCCATTGAATTGACATACTGTTGATATGCTTCACGGGATTTCATGGCAAATTCATTTGCTAGTTCAGTGTACTTTGCTTTTACGTCATTGCTAACATTGGGGTCGTTTTTTATTAACTTATAGAGTTTGTTTCTTTGGTTTCTAAGGGTCCTTAGATTTCTGTCGAGCCAGGGTTCGGAAAGCGGGTTGCGTTTTTTTTTAATTTTGGGCACATACGAATTAATCACATCGAGGATTATGCTGTTGAAGCAAGATACTGTGTTTTCTAGATTAGACTTCGATAAATTAGTTTCCCAGTCTATGGAATCAAGGTAATTTCTGATGCCCTCGAAGTTTGCTTTTGAGAAGTCGTAAAAAATTTCATTTTGATAGGATTGTTTAAAAGGTATATTGGTTGCTGAAAGTTCAACTGTAATCGCAAAGTGGTGATGGGTGTTTTTAAAAATGTTTTCTGATTCTACAGTTGGACTAACAACCACCTCGTCGTAAAAATTGGTGAAAATAAGATCTAACCAGTTTTCGTTCTGGTTAGAAGTCGGAACTACTTGTTGTAAATCATTGCCGTAAAAAGTACTGATTAGGTTGAAGTCAGAGTTTTCAGTAAGGTTCACTGGGAGGAGAAGATTGTCATTTTCGTCTAGTATAAACTTGATGTTTGGACAATTAAAATCACCAAGGACTATGATTTTGTCGTTATCGTTAAGTGTAGCGGTGATGGTGGTGATTATTTCACAAACATCGTTAAAGGTATTTTCGTCAGAACGGGGAGGTATGTAAAAGACTCCTATGTAAAGGTGGTGATTCTCTAGTGAAATTTTCGCGAATATATGTTCAAATGTAGTATGGGAATGGGTTGTTATAAGCTCACTTGGAAGCAAATTCTGTATAGCAATTAGAACACCGCCTCCCCTAGAGGTGCCGGTTAAATTATAGTTCCGATCGCATCTATAAACAGATCAGCTGGAGTCAAGGATTTCTTCATTTTTGAAGGTGTCATTTAGCCAAGTTTCCGTTATTATCAAAACGTTAAAATTACAAGACTTTGCATCAAGGAAAAGAGAATTTACTTTACCCCGCATTCCGCTGCAATTATGGTAATAAAATCTGGGGGTATTTAGAGCAAATTTATCAGTAGGAATAAAACTTTCTAATCTGGGGTTATTTTGGGCAACTGTCTGATTAGGAATAATACTTTTTATGGTCTTCACGAATTTTCTGCAAGCGGGACATGTGTTTAGAGCTGACAAAAGATCGATAGGTTTCGAGGTCACGTTTCACCTGTTCATGGGACATTCCAAGACCTTCATGATATCTGTTGACAAAACTACTCAGCGAAGCAATACCAGTAGGCAGACCTTCTTGTTGAATTAGGACTTTCAGGTTAGTCTTAGTTTTCCCATCAATGCAAGTACTATCGGGAGCATTGTGCATATATGCGAGGAACAAACGAACGCTTTCATAGATTTTGTGTTCCCTGAATCTGGAAAGTAAATACCTGCTATCAAGGTCAACGACTGAGTTCATGGTCAGCTTAACAACAGGTGGTATAAGTGGGTCATGAAAAGTGGGTCCGGTTGGATTGTTAGTGGAGGTGTCAGGAATATTTATTGAACCGGTTGTGGATGGCACATGGGGATCACCACGAACAAAATTATTATAATTAGGAGCTGTCGAATTTTCGCCTGAGTCAGACGGTTTCTTTGGGTCGCAAAGCTTTGTGTCTGAAAATTTTGATACAGAAGCTGATACCGCTTGGCTGTTGGTCTTATTTTCATTTGGACGATTAGATTTACTAGGCAAAGAATTGATAATATTCGCGGGAGTTGATTTATGTGGGACAGTTTCAGAGATTGGCGTAGAAGCAGAGTTAGCGCTGGTGGGACCATAGTTTTTTAGTATAGTGGGATTTAAGTTAGGGTTAGAAATAGATTTAGTCTTAGGGAGTTTGTCAGGTTTATATAATACATTATTTTTAATATTCTTATCTACTTTTGCTGTTTTAAATCTCGTTGGCGTTGATAAGGATGGAAATTTCGTCCGCCAAATTTTAAATTGCAGTCCCTTCCAGGTATACGCTTGATTACCTTTTGGTTCGTGGCTGCGCAGGAGCCATTCGTAACGCGCCGGTATGGATAACTTGAAGGCTTTAGCTTTTTTATAGTTGATGTGGCGGAGGTTTACCAATTGACAAGAGCCTTCATCAATTAATAGTTCGCTCTTTAAAAGTCCACTTAGCCAGGATTCGTTGGCGAAATTTGGAGCACCTTTTACAAAAAACGTTGTGTGAGATACGTTGTTGATTGTTACGCATTCTCGATATCGGCGGACGGAGCTATCGGTGGCTTTGATTTTATTTATTCGCTTATCCCATTCTTCTTGGGACCACAGTGTGCCAAAATGCGTAATTGGCTTGACGGTCGTTTCCTGAACGATCGGAGGCTCAGCCAAAGGAACGTTGTGTTGAGATAAGATTGGTGACTTGGTTACCACAGTGGGGTTTTCTGTAGGGGGAATGGGGTTTTCACTAAAGGGCGATTTAGTTATAGGGGGCGCACTGTTTATTCGGTCCACGATATCACGGAAGCAACGTTCAAGGCACTCCCCTTTGCTGTACAGGTTATCGAAGAATTCTATCTTTAGGTCTTTCGCGATATTGTTAGCGTTAGTTTAACTTGGCGTTTTATTATTAATAATGTCTGCGATCGACGATAGTTTCTTATCAATGCCGGACATTACTTTTTCAATGTTGTTAACCTGGGTATTACTTGAAATTTGGTGTACCAAACCGTCAAAACATCTAGCCATTTCGGAGAAACTCTCACTGCTGGCTTTAGTTTGCGCTGCTTGTCTTGCAAGCATGACATCTTTATCTGTGTGGAGATTGTCCACGTGCTAAACTATATTACGGAACATTGATGCTAGAGCTAGTTCCGTATTCTGGCAATCGGAGCAAATAAAGTGATCAGCGAGGTATGGTGAGTACCAATCTCGGGGAGCGGCCATGCATGTACCATGAAGTCTTCTCTGACAAAAGCCTCTGCACAATACGACCTTGAATGTGTTGTCGTAGGCATTGCAATTTGCCAGAGAACATCTATGACTCATGATCAATACAAAAAAAAAAGATTTCGCCACTAAGTAAAAAGAGTCACACACCCAATTTCAATTGAAGGGAAATAGGGCCACTTATTACGCACAATTGCTCGGTATTAAAATATCACCACACAGCAGAAAAAAATATAAACACAAAATAAGTTGAATTGAAATGGGGACACTGTTTATAGGGTCTTGCACAAATTGTTTGGGACTTTTTAATAAAATTACACAGCACAACAAAAGCTAGGTACACAATTACAGTTCAAAGGTTAATGTAAAGTGTTTATTAAAATTAAAATTGCACGGTTGAAGGAAAGGAGAAATACGTCCGAACTCGTCGGTGGTTCGAATTGAAGAAGAAGAAATTAATGCTAAATGGAAATTGAAGTAGATTTTCTGTAAAAACTTTAGGGCAACTTCCAAAAACGACTTCTAAAGTTTAGTGATGAAAATGAGCACCATTTCTTGGCATAAAAATTTTAAAAAAGTTGTAATGTAAATTCCACAACTGTCCTGATTGGTTCGGAACCAAACGAATTCGTGGCTCATTCCAATTTTTTGCGAAGTTTTAAATATCGTCAGGTTCCCGTGTGCCATCCTGTATTACCGAGAGATGTTTATCGTTTATCTGCCTCAAATGATATCACTTCTTTCACAATCACTTGTAATAGCTATTCTAGATAGCTTTTTTCGAAATCCCTACTACGATATTCCCAGCTCGTCCTTTCGTATCAATGTTCCTAGATGGGTTTCTTCTCACCAGGGCTTTCTAGTGTTAAAGCACTACTCTTTTTTTCTTAAGCTAAGTACCACTTTGTTAAGCAGTAGGCGACATTTAGGTATTTTTGTATCGTCTAAGGAAAATAAACGCGAACGAATGGAGTCATTTGTCTCTTTTGTTGTTATTGTACAGTTTGGAGTTGTTTTCACAATTTGCTTATTTTCTGAAATTTAGACTTAAATTGGGCGTGTTGACAAGACGGTAGGATAAGGTCGAAAAAGCAGGACTGTCCTACCAAAAACAGGACGGATACGACCATTAGTTATACGCAATCAAAACTTAGTCCAAAAATTCACACCTTATTGTAGCAGTTCACGTATAGCAACTGCGAATCTTCATATTTTTCAAACTTTCTTTTGGCACTTTAACGCCATAAAATGCCTTACCAAAAACCCCAAAAGTAACTGTTGTGGTTTTCAGATAAATCGAACTTTTTTTTTGGAATCGAGAAATTAAAATCAATGATTCATGTAAGTTCAAATACATAGCTCTGTTAAGATATGCCCAAGGGCTTTGCAGGCAAATAATTTCAAAAGTTTGAGTATGTTGTCTAGATTCGATAACGGAATCACATTCTAATTTGAACATTAGATATAGGTACATATATCGAATCTAGACAACGCATGCTTAGAAAACATTTAAACAGACTTTCAGCTTCCCAGTACCAAGTCCTTGAATTTAAAGTTTGTTCTAATCCAAAGCCTGTAGGTACGAGCTTAATTGAAATCGAAGCAATCATCCGTAATTTACCATTATTGAACTGTAATCCAATCAAGCATTATTTATAGTATATTCTTCTCCGTTTCTAGTCAGCCGTAAAGGTGCTTCAGTTCAGACGGCCTCATCTCATATAAACAACACATCCCAACGAGTATAAGTCCATGCACATCTATTATACGATTAAAATCACCCACGCGGAATGAAAAACTTAGGGAAAAAAATTTGCTGATGTATTTTCCCGTTACGGTCGAACACACATGCTTCATGTTTTACAGGATACAGGTCCTCGACTCTATGAGGAAGAAAGAAATTATTGCGCCGAGTACTCGTACTGGCCTTTATTCGCTGCTTGCCGGTCCATTCGTTGGGATTTGGTGAGCACAGAGCGAAAAAAAAACCAAAACGCCTCTGTCATACGTTGACCTCGACCCTTCCTGGAAATAGATGGAGTCAACGATATATGGCCTCAGCCCATACGCATACTACATACATATATTCTTAGTCCAGACTGTCGTCTAGGATGCATGGTCGTCGTTGAGTTCTCTTGAACTTGAAGCTCATTCAGCCACACTTTTATTATATTTGCCTTCGTTGAAGAACATAAATGTTTCCTTGGATGTTGAAAATGATGGATGATTACACCAAATGTTGTCGGAAAGTGTGGAGGCGTTCTTGAAATTCAGATTTTTTTAAAGCGAAATAATTTGGTTGGTAACTACCGCTATAGGATAGGTAAGTAGAAGTGAAAGGTTAAATAAAGATATTTTGGAAGGTAACCAGAAATTTGGGGCAATTCATCCGCCTATCAACATCAATTTATTCTTACAACTTACATAAACAAAAAAAAAATCGCATGTCATTACCATATCACATAATTTGACTTTACGATAACCCGCACTCATAAACAGGACTTGACTGCTCTTAAACAATTTCCAGATTATCCTCTTTGATTGTAGCAATAGTCGTTTACGAAAATACTATAATTCATTTATGCTTATCCTTTTAGCAGTCTGGTTCGTACTTTCCGTCAAACACGATGACTATAACATCGAGTAATTAAAAATACTACTTGGCGTAGTAAATTTTATGATACAAAAAAACGTGAAATCTACAATCACGGGGGAAATTGTTGTGTGATATGCTATCAACCAAAGCCACCTTCACTAGAAGCCGGGAAGCAGCAATACATGCACACAAAACGAGCCTATGAACATGTCGTATATACGTTGCACGATGCACTAACACAAGCACAGCGCATGTAAAAAAACCGTGTCTGCTCTGATAAAAATCGCGAAAACATGTGGAAAATTCACTTTTTGTCGGGATTTTGTTCTTTCACTGCATTCTAAACACTTTAATTCACGACACATTCCACTTTTCGCGACGAAAATCGACCGGGAACCAATACTTTTCGTGTAAAGTTTGTCGCGACCCAACCCGATTTGCCTTTACCGCAATGTAAATTTTCGATCTGAACAGGCCTATGATTTGGCGCTTAAGTATATGAACGTGTTCTGCTTCCGGGCTTTGTATAAAGATGGCTTTGCTATCAACAGTAGAACATAGGGGAGCACTCAATGAAATGACATGGAAAAAAATGGTTACCACCGTAGTAGTTGTTACTAACAAAATGAGTGTCATAAAAATGTTTATGCTTGTGTTATAGTAACTAGTCGGGAAACTTACTCCGGCCGGATTTTTTCAGTTCTGCGTGATTCGTGTTTTATGCTCCAATTATAATCCACACAATACAATGTTCAGCTTGACGTATAAATTGATAAATTTAAATAGACTCGTGGGCTCGGAGGTTGAACGTATCTGGAAGAGTTAGTATTTCGTAATTATGAAAAACAAGAGAGCTAAGCTAGTCAAAGAAAAATACGATATTTGGTCGGCAAAAATCCTACACCGCTGGATTTTTGCAAGATGTTTGGTGATGGCCCCAGATGATGAGAAAAAAAGTCCGCACCGATTGCGGATCTGCAACCCTAAAAAAAGGTGAAAGGGGCTCTTTTTGAATTTCTAGCGATTATTTTAAAAACGGCAAGAAATACAGAAAAATAGTCTGAGGACGAAAGAACTACATAAAATTGCATTTACAAAGTTATACGTTATACGTTAGAATTTTATTGGAAATTTCGTCTAGCGTCCATAGTTCCCACAAAATTGAAGTAGAGAGCAAAATCTTAGTTTATTGCCATTGGAGGGCATCATCACCCAACCCACCAAAAATCAGCTCTTTCGGATAAAAACCAAGGGTACCTCCCATACAAAGGATTTGTTCGACGCACTACCTACTCATTTTATAAACTGTAGAATAAAGTTTATTTAGTAATACTATATACAGAAATTATTTATGATGCACTTAAAAAAAAGTAATGAGCTCTTCCGTGTCCACTAAATCTAACCTCTAACCAGTCTAAAATTTTTTGTAGATGCATCCAGATCAACAGCACGCACTGCAAAGATATAGTCCCATAAACTCGATTATAGTCCGTCAAATGGGTTCTTGATTTCAAAAAAAAAAACATCATAAGCTTCCACTCACTGCAGGACTCGAACCAAAGACCTTGAGCTTCAAAGATGAGCTTACTAACCTCTACACTAACCACACTACTGGTTTCTTTATGTTTGCCTTTCAAATACAGTAGTACTTGGTAGTACCTCTGAGAACAAACATATAGAGAGCTCACTCCATAGGTACATGCAATTTTTCTTAACAAAAAAAATGCAGAGCGTGATGAGTAGTAGAGAGAAGTAGGCAATCGCGTATGGAAAACAGCAAAAGAAAATCTCTGAATTCCAAAAAATATGATTGCATTCGTACCTCTTTCCGAAAAAATGTTTATATGAGTAGATATTATCTCTCCGTTGAATATGTATATGCGTGAATTTTAGTCTCTCGTTGCCACAGACTAAGAAAAGAGAGGACAGAGTCATAGACCAAAAATGTGGGACAATTTGCTATCTCATTCTTTCATTCAACCAATATACTGGGATGACAGCCGGACTAAACGAGACTAACAATACATATGGTAGGATAGAAAGAAAAGGAGAACACCGAAAGTTGTTCCCTTTTCGATAGTCCATCTTAGGGCTTGGACTACACGCCAGTTCAAATGCAATTTGCCTACATCTGGGAAAAAAATTGACTCGAAGTAAATAGTGTTTCCCACTTGGAAAATTTGGCAAGAAATGATTCGAGTTTCATCGTGTACTCGACACTCTAAAGAGAGAAATACTTTTCGTTAAGTTCTCAAATATCATTCATCTTGGTTTTGCATACGTGTTGATATATTTGTACCCCAATCTGATAATTTGGTGTACCCTATAGTATACGTGTGAACAAATTTAACACATAGGTTCTCTCTGGATGGGGCCTATTTTGTATGGAGTGATAGTTCTATTTAGTTAGTGTTCAGTGATCGCTTATATATCGGCTCTTAATTTAAACTATCCTCAAGCAATTTTGGAGAAAGTACCTTTACGATAGGGTGTATATACCGTCCTAGTCTAGTTCGCGTATTAACATCTTCTTTTTATTCGAATTGGTTGTGGAATGTGCAGATGTTTACAAATGGTTTATCTAACATTTTGATTATTTGGACAATATTCTAATTGAAATTTGTTAATCTCGCGTTTTTTTCTAAACAGGAATTTCTTTTAAACTTGGTAGCGAAACGAAAATCGAAAACGATATCACCCCAATAACAAGACGACTTCGCTCTTCCTGTATACATTTCAGAGACGTGTCGCTTGTCTAGGCATAATGGATTGGCAAGCACCTCGCCATCTGATGCGAGTGGGACTAAGTTTAGTTTCAATTAGTTAGTACAGCCCGTATATGCCGTCCAAAAATAAAATAATTTTACCTAAAACTTTTTATCTTTGCTGCGGTATATACACTGTCAGTGGTAGTACGTCGCTTTGTGTCGATTATTGGTTCCTAGAAAACAAAGAGAATTGTTGCAAAGGAACCGGTTGGAGAAGAGAAATAGATAAAACTGTAATTTTAAGTAAAAAAGTATATATAAAAACGACTTCTTAGAATTAAGGACAGAAACATTCGAGACATCGAGTCTTAGGGCGGAATTCATAGTCCTTACTTATACTTAAGGGAACCCTTAAGGGACTGACGCTATTCATAGTAACTCATTAAACAAACGCTTAAGGGTTTCCTAAAGGGTTACCTTATTCGTTAAGGTTCATATCTAGTAACCTTATATGAACTCATATATTTGTTGACATATTGTAACGAACCGATTTCGACACATTTGTGTCTATTTTTGGATTTTGTGCATTTTCAGAAATATTGATGATTTGGTTAATTTAAAATCATTAATATTTTTGAAAATCCCGCCAGATCCAAAAATGGACGTCTATGTGTCGGAATCACTGAGCGGTCGGAACAGTTGGTCCGAAAAATGGTGGGATAAGAAGCGTCCAACTTCGGGGCGTTTTGTGGGAGTTCGTGAAAAAATAGGAAGAAGAGTTCTTCTATAGCATCAGCAGATAAGTGCCTTTGTGATGTCTGGTGTGTGTAAAAGAAATTGTGCAACGTCTGATGTGTGGTGTTGGTGCTGTTCTGCTCAGTAACACATTAAAACCAAAAATAAGGTTATGATGCCATCCGAAAAACGCGTAATGATTTAATTCACCCCCCCCCCCCATTCCAGGGGCAACTTGTGAGTTTTAAGGGCGGCGCCCTACAATTTTTAATTCGGCCGCGGGCGCCGCAGGACGGGTGTTTTTATTTAAATTTAGTGGGTTTAGTTTGGCCGGGATCCGTCGCCATCCGGGTCCGCGGAGCGCAATAAGATGGCACCTGTGCGCGTCGGCTTATCAGTTTAACGGGTTTCCTCATTTTCACCCCTTTGTTTTGTGAAGTGCACCCAGGCATGCGATATCCCTTTCTTTTGTAAATGGACAAGGGGCAACGAGTGGCAAAAACCCCGCCCGTACCTCCCGAACTGAGCTACAGCAAGCGCATGCCGCTGCTTGCTCGTTAAGGAGCCCCATCTTCATGCCTAACCTGCACGGTTATAGAGGCATGGGCTCCGTCCCCTGGGCATCTTCGGATGGCCAAGTCCTTTCATTACAAAATCCTTATTCAAACACTTTGAAATAAAAAAAAAAAAATAATTTTTAACTATGTAATACAATAATATTCGGATAGCTAAATAACACGAGCTCTGTACGAACTAAGTCCCCCTCGTTCTTCTCTTAATCCCTTCTTCAGTGGAATGACGCTATGGCTCTTATGAGCTTCTCCTGGGAGTAGGCCTGTTCGGTACTAATATTTCAGTATCTGATACCAGTTTTCTTCAATACCCAGTCACCGACACCCGAAAGTTTTTTTAAACACGCGGTTTTTTCAGCCATGGTCTGTTTTTTTAAGTACCGTTTTTTTTTTTCAACCATGACCGGGTTTTTGTTAACCATGACCCGGTTTTTTCAAGTAACGGTTGTTCAGTTTTTTTTAGTACCTATTCAATACCGTTTGTTTTTAGCACCTCCAGTACCGGATGTTCAGTACCTTTGCATACATTACTGCTTTTAATTTCATTTCAGAATGACTTTATATAAAACTAAATTCAAAAAACACCCATCGCATAGCTACTACCCAACCATAATAATAATTTTTGCCAACACTTAACTTGATTACTTAGCATTTTCCGGAATTCACAAAAGTACCCATAAAAGTAACCTTTCACATCCCGGAATCCTTGCATACCGTACGACGACGTACGCCATATCCATTTGCTTTTCTCGTAAACTTGCCGGGGGTTAAGACTATTTGCAATGATCAAACTAATATATTGTACAGTCAGTGTAAATTCCAGCATGACAACGATATCCTGGAAACGGTTTCAAAACTGTTTTGCACTTAGCCCGATTTACGTATATAGAATGTGGAATTTTGTTAGAAGATTTTGATGTCCAATGGAAACGTATAGCACACGGCAGAGGATACATCGTTGCCCATTGTACAAACGAGGACATGAAGGACGGATAAGTCTCGTCGAAATAGAAAATAAAATGTCACTCACATTCACGTAAGTGGCGTTTATTCGTAATACAAGCCGTTTGTGTACTCTATCCAGGGCCGGATTTCCCATATGGGCAACCTGGGCTACTGCCCGGGGCGGCAGAATTTGAGGGGCGGCAAATTCTTAAATTTTTTCATTGGTCTAAAATTATGGGAAAAATGGATTTTGAAAATTCAAACATAATTGTAGAAAATAATATGGTCTTTTAATTTATTCTAGTTAGATGTATGTACATATTCGTCTTAATTCAAAGCACCTAATCACAACCTCAACTCAAATTATAATATGATTCCGCCCTCAAAAATTAAGACTACTCAAAAGTTTTGCTTGAATCATACACTCATTCACTCTGAATGGCGTGGCGGCCTTTAGTTCAGGAGTATATTTAGAGTAGGGGTATAAATGATCTTTAGCTTCACTTTAAACATTATGCCTGAAGCCACATTAAATGATATATAAATACTTTAGTACTTGGCTGCCACCTCCTGTTTTCAAGCCTCTAAAATTGCCCCAAACTTGAAGAAAAAACAAACAAATATTTTTGGTGATAGCGATCCTTTGGAAAGTTCAAAACGCCCCCAAGCAAGTAACTCATCTAACCACACATTTTCGTGTGTTCAATTACTTCTTAAATTTGTCCCCACATCAAATTCGCTGGGAAGCAAGGATATGGTTTCGGGAGAGGTTTAAGTCTCGATATTAGAAATGCGGCATTGGCTATCAAATTTTTGAATTTCCAACGGGTTTAACTCATTTTTTAAGAATTTTTACGCTTAAAATTTTTAATTTCCAATTTTTTTTCAGAGAAAAACGGCAAATTCCACCCAAAATCAAAAATAATTAAAAATAGTTGAAATCAGAAAAATCTAGAACTTTTTACGCACCGAATGATTTTTGCTGAATAACATCAATGCTTTCCCAATTCGTTTTCGTTATCTTTATCACAGAAAAAAAATTCAAATTGTGTTCAAAATTTACCCTTAGCTTTCTTAAATTTGGGTTTTTTTTTCGGTATGATGTTTTCTGGATAAATATAATGCCAATATAGGAAATTTTATTTGTTGGGGTAATTCGCAAATTATTTCCAAAACGATCGACAGAAAAAATTTAGAAAACATGAACGCATTTCTAAAAAAGTGAAAAAACCGAATGTAATTAGAATTGTGCAGTTTTCTATGTTATCATTGGAGTTTCAATCATGCCTAAAACAATTTTGGGAGGTACACGGAACACCTGGATTCTTCCCCTGGGAAGCAACATAAAAATTTTTTAAGCAAACAAACTACAAAATACTGGTAAAAAACGTTTTGCCTACATTTACTTTTTGAGCTGACAACTGCTACCTTCAAGCTTATCTGGTAGCGGAGGGCGGCAATTTCGTTACTGCCCAGGGGCGCCATAGAGGCTAAATCCGGCCCTGACTCTATCGCAGGCATTGTTCGAGCATCGTTCTATTGTGTTTTCACGTATGCGAGAATTCGGAGAATTTAAGTATATTTCATGGTGTTTTTGTTGAAATTCGGACTAATAAGTGCAAAAAGAATATCTCGGTATAGTTTGCCTATAAGTAGCATACTGCGCAAAAATGGGAATTTCAATTCTCCTTGAAAAGTCATAATTGCCGCCACAGTAAAATGATCAGTTAGTCGACAAATTTAACAATTGTTGGAGTCGGTGTGGACTTTTATCCGGAAACCCAATTGCAGATTTTGTTTTCCTCCAATCTACGATCTTTACCTTTATTGATTTAGTTCTATGTTTGTATATGGCGTTAGTCTGGCTGGTCTAGCGGTTGGTGCGCGCACTTTCGGTGCACAGGGTCATGAGTTCGAATCTCACCGTGGATCATGGTGTTTTTCGAACTCATGAGCTTGTGACGGACTATGATCTCGCTCAGATGTTAAACGAGTACCCATTTATGGGGATAAATAACACTGCTGAGCATGATGCTTATCTCATTACCTCAACAAAATGCAGATAAGATCTTGGAAATAGGATGTCACTAACACATCCTGCGGCCTTAGTCCAATGCTGGATTGTCGCGCCTGTTATTTATTTATTTTATTTGTATATATGGCGCTGGCTCGTGCTATGGCTAATCATTAGCCATAGGAGGACAAGCAGGATCTTTGAAGAAGACCTAACATTCAAAATCGATCCTATCTCTTTTTCCATTGAATGTTTGCTTAGCCTACACCCGGCTTTTCCGTATCGAAGCACCCAGTTTGAGATGTACAACCAAATCGATATTTACCGGATGGATTGTATTCAATGTCATCTTATCGTATATAGCACAAGAAATTGAGAAGACAATTGACTGCCATTTTCAGGGCATTTAAACTCCTTTGGAATCGATACGAAATTGGATTTCTTGAATGAATCTTGGCGGCGTGTTGTAGAGTAGTCGATGTACATTGGCATGGAAAGATATCGGATGATTGTACTAATGCTGTCAAGCCGTGTGTTCTCTTTGTCATGTCTTTTCCCTACAATGCTGGCTGATTTTTGTAGTGCTCCAGTCAAGCAGGATGCATAGTCTGCAATTGACATATTTTAACCCTTGTAAAATATCGTTGTAGAAATAGGAAGATCTACATATATTGATGTCAGCTAAGGCCAAGCAACTTTAATTGATTTTCTTTTTCGATAAGATCCGATGATCATTTTCGGCCAAACTTCAACACCCTCGATATGCTTCTTACGTTATAATCGAGTTTTTGTTGGATCGTTACAATCTATCTCTCCTTCTTATCGGATTTATCAAACAGCGTGTTAATTCGTCTGAACTTGTCTATTTTATTTCTGGCAACTGACAAGCCCAAAAACAAAAAAAAAAGAGACTCAACTTGATGAGATTCAATAATCCCAATATATCGCAATCTCCGGCTTAAAAATTTCAAAAGATTGGAAGGATATTGGTATACCACTTTCCTCTGATCTATGTACGAGTTCAAGTGCATGCTACCATATGAACAGACGTGGTATACTAGACAAATTTGTATATCCTTGTCTGTATGTATCTTCTTCGCCGAAAATCCGTTCAATCCTTTCCGAAATTGCATCGAAACGGATTCATTCGACAATTTGCTGGAATGTGTGTGCAAATCCTTTCAATTACATCGGGAATGACTATCGTACAAAATAGAAGAATTTCGGTTTTGCCATGCCATGCCGTCAGTCGGTTTAAGTCGACTGTAGAGGTTTTAGAGATGGAATAGAAGGAACATCCGTTGTGTACGTATATGGCACTGATTCCTTAAATGATTTCGACGACTAGACGTGGCGGATTGAACACAAAGACGCGTACGTGCTTAGTATAAGCAAGTGTACGCGTCTAACAACAAGAATACGAAAAGCATTCTTTTGCTATAAAGTCCTTTGGCTGCTTGTGCTGTCAACGTGAATTGAAAGTGGAGTTAGGTTACGTATTTATTTGCTAGCCACACTCCTTTGAAATTTTTGTGTATTTTTTTTTTCAATTGATGAACTGTGCACTTGCCTTGAATGTGAAATATTTTTAAATAGTCAAAGAAAAATTCATTAATCTCTGGATTTTTGCAGAATTGTTGCTGATTATGGTAATAAAGAATCCTGACCGATAGGAGGCCCCGAACATGGAACTGAAATGGGGAAAGGCGGTATTTTTTGAATTTTTAGCGACTATTTCCAAAAAATGTTCTGAAAAAGGGAAAAAAATATATAAAATTTCCTAAGACATATTTTTTTTAATTAGTCACTAGACTAAATAATAAATAAGAGTATTTTCATTTTGGACCTTTTTAAAAAGCGCAAGTTGAGCCTTAATTTGGTGCAAGTATTCATATTAAGTTAATGATTTCTGGTGAAAATTGAGTTGCTCCGATCAAGGGCCCCCATTATGCCCCCATTTGAATTTTGCAAAACGGCCACATGTCAATAACTCTCCCCAAAGTTGGAGAAGAAAGCTAAATTTTAGCCCTTTTTTAAATAACCGCTAAAAGCTTCCTCTTTCCCCCTATCGGTTTGGACTTTTTCCCTCATAATCAAAGGGCCTTCGTATTGATTATATGCTTACAAAAGTTAACAAACAACAGTTCGAGCGCCACAAGCAAACCCATCGTTAATCGTATCATCAACACGAAATTCTTCAACACAGAGTTGAATTTGTTGGAAAAAGCGCGAAGTAAACCACTATTTAACCTATGGTATCAGCGATATTTGATGATGACTCATCAAAAGAGTCCGAGTAGGAAAAGGAATTGAAGAAGATGCTTGCCAGGTAGTTTTTTAATGCATCCGACAGTGGCGGATTTACACACATTTGCCGCCAGTAGGCTATTCACATTTTGCCGCCTCTATTGACCTCTTCATGTATAGTGATGAATGAACGTAATCCATAGCTAAGGCGTTTAGCTTTTCGTAGCTTACCTTCAAATCAAATTGTTCAAAATGTGCGGAACACTATTAATACTTTGAGTCTTAAATAAATACTCAAAACGATCGTTGATATGAGCTTTCACTTCGTGAGTCCTGAGCGATTTTAAATTTTTAGCACATTAGCAATGTGCTTGAATTGAATGCCAGTAATTCAAAACATACAGCGTGGGGCTGTACCGTATTGTTCGGGGAATATTAGCAGGGTCGACAGAGAAATTCGCCTCAGCAAAAATAAAATTGGTACAGGGTGGAGCAGAGGAAACGCATGTTTTTCACTATTGAATGACTGGGAAACGGTTCGATAAAATTAATAAAAACAAGCATCAAGTAATAGATTTTTTAATGCAGTGAAATATACATACTTTAATTAAGTTCGAAAAATAATAGAGAGTTTTACAATAACGTTTAAAATACCGTAAACCTTATTCGAAATCACAATGGAAAAACTCGCGCGCGTACCGTAAACAAAACTTTTAAACAAACACGACACGACAAATCAAAATCGCGACACGACACTTTTGACTATTTATAGACCATCAAATATACGGAAATACACCCATGCCTACTTGGGACATGCAAAATTATGATATACTGTTCCCAGTGGCGGAACAACTTCACTCGGGGCCCTCCCGCCAATTTCTTACGTGGGCCCCCCTACACTGAGAGAGAAGCAGAGTGCAATCAATTGGAAATACGCTTAAATCAACACTTGTTAAACATGTTTGCCCTTACAGTGTCTACTAAAATTAAAAACGTCCTACTTAAAATGACTTTGCTAAGAGTTATTTGCACTCTTTGCATTCTTATATTGAGAATGGCTTTCTTGTTGTAACGTTTATTAAATTATTGATTTCGTCAATCGAATTTTTTTTTATTTTAAATTAAAAACAAAAATACAGCCCAGCATTGACCTCTATAGGTGTAAGCGACATTTAATTTACCCCATGACGCTCCGGAAAGCATAATAAATCACCTGCCTACAGTGGGATTTGATCCGGGAGCAATATGATTTGAAGACAAAATCCTTCAAATTTAAAAAAGTTTGTTCCTTATTATTGACTTCAATACAGCAATCTATTCTGATTTATTTTGTATCTTTATATAAGAATATAGCACTTTTTGTACTCAAAGTAAGACGAAACAGAATTGTTTTAAGACTGGTCAGTGTTAAATGTGAACGTTCTACTATTAAGAAAAAACTTTCTTGATTACAGAACGTGTATTTTGTCTCAGTGGACGTGGTTTTTCTGTGATTTTAGAAAAGCGTCTGTTATTATTAACTGACATAAGATTGCTAACAATGCTACAATTTTTGTATGAACGTGTGATGTGGTACGATAGTAGTGGGTCTCATTCCAGATGTTGGACGCCGTAGCACAGCCTGAATCCTTAGCAAGACTCCATTCAAACCAAATGTTGCATCAGACCTTCAGTCCTAATGACTGTTTATACCGCTAGCAAGATAAAATAGTTTAGTCTTCAACGACAGCATAAAATGTTTTAAGTCTACACGCCCTACTAATTAGTTACAAGTAAGTTCAAACGCGAACTATTTTGTTCCTGTTTGACAGTTTATGACAGAGAGGACTGGAATTTAGCTCGGTATAAACACCCTATAGAGAAGATACTTTCTTCAAAGTCTAAGATAGTCATAGTCTATTTGCAGAAGGACCTAAAGAATTGTTTTGGCCATATGTTACTTGCAAGGAATAGGGTGGGTTGGATAACAAACCGCAGCTACAGCTACAGCAAATGCCACAGCCATACCAGGATCGAATTTATTCCTTGATGGAGGCTTATAAAGTGTTCATATAGCCGAAACCCGACTTCTTATTTTAGATAAATTTAGAGTAAATTAAGCAGAAAATTTTAAAAGTTTTACTTCTCTCTTCTCACAAAAACAACAACACAGAATGATGTGTTTTCATTGTATACATTTATTTATGGAAAATGTACTAATTTCGAGCTATTTTCAAGTAAATTATGAAATAAGGCCAACGTTTTCCTGCACTTTGAATGATTATAAAAATATTAAAGAAACTTTTTCAAACCTGTTTTTGTGTTTTGAGCAATCTTTCATGTGGCTTCTGGGCCCCTAAATCTCGTGGGCCCCCCCGCCAAGCGGGCCCTGCTGGCCCTTATGCGCCGCCCCTGACTGTTCCGTATACGGTAAGGAAGCGAATTTTTATATGGAATGTCAAATTATGTCGTCCTATTTGCAAAGACTTGCTAAAACTCTCTAATGTCTTGGAGATTACGTCCTCCTACAAATTTGGATCCTCTCGTCGATTACGTGACAAAACTCTCTGCGCGGCACATAATTCCCTTCTGCTGGACGATCATTATCTTGTGCGGGTGAAACTCAAGATCATCATGTAAGATGCAATGAAGCGAACGACGTGATATACCCAGCGCTACAGCCTGTCGTCTAGCCGAACGCTACGGACTAGCAACAGCTGCCGTTCTCCTCGATCTACATTTTCCGGAGTTCGTACGAACGAGGAAGACCAAGTGGTTTCTTTTTCATCACAGTTCCAGTACTTCTAAACGCTGCAACCCATCGGAGTACAGTATTCCGATCAGGCACTGCACCTCGAAATCCAACTCTAAAATTTTCACGGAAAAGACGTTTACGGAATCATTGTTTCTAAAGTACTGCTCGACAACGAACACACGATGATCTACGCTACAACGCTCCATACCGACTGAAATTGCGTTGTATGGGCAGTCTGCCAACATTCATTCATTCATTCACCTCATCTCGTCGCCGCTTACTAGCAGTTTAAAAAACATGCGTTTCCTCTGCTCCACCCTGTATAAACCGTACTGCTGTAGCGTTGTTAAAATTATCTTGACACAATAAAATTTGCCGCCTTCTAATCCAAATCTTCAGCTTCATTAAATTTAGCATAAGCCGTTTTTTTTACTTGATTTTTGGCTATAATTTCATAACGGTACTTTAAACTGCTATAGGTTTGCAGAGGTGGCAAAAGTCGCTTTAGTATGCTTAGACCTTCCAACGGCATGTTATTACTTTTGATATTCGAAGGCTCAAGGCAGGAGGAACAAAAAATTCTGTTCCCTTACCTCTGACATTCAGCTGAAGATTTTTGCATTGTGCGTGCCTCCAACTGGACAGTTTCAATTTTATTACAAGGAGATCCTTTTTTTACTAGTTGTTTTCCATGTTTCCCAATATCAAAGTTTCAGATTACTATTTTTACGGGATCTGAAAGTTGATTTTCCCCAGTTTTGTGTCGAACTGGCAAAAAATCTAAGATTCCTTGGAACACCAATTACCATAATGTATCTTAAGTCGCGAATAAGGTGGTGGATACTTTTTTGATGTTTTACCTATAGATAATATGAATTCTGAACTGTAACATTATAAATGAGAATGCACTTTTAAAAAAAATATTTGTCTCAAATTTGACACCCCCTAACATCTGCCGCGCCAGGTTCCAGCCAACTGCTAAATCCGCCGTAGGTTTACTCGATGTTGGAGACTCAACTAAATTTAAATGCAACGAGTTCAACTGCTGCATTCTCAAAGATTTCACAATATCAGAAGAAATACGGAAGTCTGCAAGTATGGATGGTTGGCAAACAGTAAAAGCTACTTCTGCATGGTAATACCGGGATTTTGCAGGAGAAGGAGCTTGGGTAGTCTGGTTTTAGTCGGTGAAAGTCCGACATTACTCCATGTGGGTAAGTTAGATGCACTATCTTCTTCCCACTTTCTAATGATAGTAAAAATATTCGTTGTAGAAAGACGTTTTCGTTTTCAAGTGTTTGCATCGCATAAATAAGATAACGTTTTCTACTGGGGGACATTTGAAGAAGTTTGATCGGAATCCCTTGTTTCAACATCCTGGAATATAAAACGTATTCCATGTTGTAAGATGTTTTATTCGAATAATTATGTTTTATGCGGTTCGTGCCTTTTTGGACACCCTCTTGATCGGCCAAATTTGCGCCCTGAGCGTTGCGCCCTAGGCGCCTGTTTTCGGCTCTCGGCTGCCTACTTTCCCGTAAATCAAGATATTTCTGGGGATCTGTTACACCTATATTTTAAAAGCGTATGTTCTTTATTGCATGCTGAAAGCGGTTTAGCGTATGATTCACAAACGAGAACACCAAACACTTTAACGCCGTATTTCTCCTAATCACAAGAATGTCAGTTTACATGTTCATCACTCTCTTCAATTGATGATGAGTCATAAGCTCTGGGGACACTAAACTGTTCTGCTACGAGTTTATCAAAATAAAGAAAAAAAGTTCAGTTGCACTTAATCAATATTTCTATTTCTACATCATTGTCCGAAACGTGTTGAGAATTACCGGAAAACGGTATGCCCTTTTAAGAAACTCAGAGATAAAAGGGTGAAATAAGAGGATTATAGTCTTGCATGACAAATATAAAAGTGAACATAAAATATTCCAATTTAAAGTTTATTACCCGGCTATCGTATCTAGTAGGTATCTTCTACATATATTAAGTATTACGGGAGAGTTTATAATGGTAAATACTTGACTTAGATACAGTTTGTGCCGATTTTATGCTTTTATTCGTCAAAATATAATGTAAAGTTAACATTTTGCACCAGATCCTGTAAGATTCCAGATTCCTGTAAATAGCGAAGCATTTTTTGAAATCAGAATATGCTTAGAAACTCTAAAGGGAACTTCGAAGGGTTCCATAGTTTCCGCATTCATATAACAAAACAGGTCCGAAAAAACGAGCCCTATTACCTAAGCAATATATAATTTTTGCACACACTTTTCATCTTCCATCAGCAACAAAAAATGAATTGTTAAATTTCTCAACAAGGAATAAGAATAACTCCCGGTCCATTCCATCACAATATCTTCCCGGTTTGTCTATTTCATTTCGTGGACTTTATGATACCCGTTTCATTCATTCAAGCATCCCGTTTTTACGACAACAACAGTCGTTACAAGGTAATCTTTTCGTTGATTCTCTATATAGAACGAACCCTTAACAGAATATCCTGTAAAGTTCGTCCGCGTGTACTTTTGAATAAATATTCCCTTCTTGGAATATTAGCCCAAACTGTCAGCTTGCGCTTGACTATAAGATTATCCGAATGCGGAAGCTTTGCTAAAGGCTCTAACTTTAGCTGAAATTCCGTTGTCAGGCAACTCAACGAGCTGAATCTTTATGAAAAGTTTTATTCTTCTTATTTTCATTGTACTAATTACCCGCGTTCCTGGTATTGTACAAGATTATAATAATGAGTGCGAGAGATGAAGTTCTTTGTCGCAATAGTTTCCCTTTGCAGGAAGTTGAAGAGAAGACTTCTGTCTGTGCCTGCATGGCCCTGATTTCGCCGAAACATGTCGCTCGCCATTGTCGCACCATCTGGTTTTATTTACTTGTCATTATGATGTCATTAAAGTATGCTACGCGACTGTTGTGAAACAAAAGTGTGGTTCAAGTAAACTTTCATACGAAGTTTAGATTTTCAATACAATGAGTGTGACTATATAGGTTGGAAATTCTATATAAATTAAGATTCTGATAGAATTTTTATTGATATGAGGAGGGAAAATATTTTTAGTTATTAAATCGTGATGACATCGGAAATTGTTTAATTTTCAAATTATTAAATTGTTAATTCTTAATTTTTAAATTTTAATTATTTTTAATTCAGGATTGTTTGATATTTCGTAAGTTTGAAAAGTTTTTTGCAACTCATTATTTTATTAACAAAAGCATTATATTTTGTGTAAGACTGATTCTTTTGTAGACACAAAAACTGTCCAATTTCGGCGATGAATAAATTTTCGACATTTCGAGAGCCCTTGTATACACGTAGGTACACTTAAGTACTATACCCGGTTGGGGGAAAAAGTCTGTAGTAAGACCTTTTGAGGATTATCTAGGAAGAGAGAAGAAGGCCTTCTTTTTACCTCCCTTTATATGCACAATTTTACATTATTCCAATGTTCGCGGAAAGAAGGCATTCCGAGAAGGCCTTCTTTGGAAGCGCTTTGGAATTATTCGAGAATGACTTCTAGTAAAGACTTCTTTTAAGCATTTCGGAATAAATTTCTTAGTACTTCTAGGGTGGGCAAAAAGTAACTTTCCTATTTATATATGTAATAACTTTTAAATAAAGTGATTAAAACCAAATAAAAATATCGCAAAATTAGATTTAATTTATATATTTTATTTACAGATCGTCCATCCCACTTTCAATTTGCCCACTTCTACAACTTTGTTGGCCACATCTGCAGGCAAGCTTATAGTTGCTTTTTGCGTGCCACCGTATTCCTTCCTCAACGACTTCACGGCGTCGAGAGGAATCTCCACTTCCGATTTCTCTACGAACGCCGCCCGTACGTCATCCCTTGTTGTGACCTCATCGAGATCAAGAACCTATTCGGTATAGAATATGCATATTGTAGTAGGTGCCGACAGAAAGGTTAAACTAAGCTCGCATAATGTAAAGCTCGCCATAGACTGTTCGATCGGTTGTACAATCTTTTTGATCGTCAGATAAATTGGTAGGTGTATGTGACCATCAAATTCAATTTTTTGATTGGACGTACCTATGCATGGAAATATGCATGCAATTCTTCATACAATCTGTCATATGATTGGTTGACAATAATGTGTTTTCAGCTGCTGATTTTCTTTACATAAACCGGTGGCCATTCTTCATGTTTTGACTGACGATCATTCTCCAGCGAAAATAGCAATGGATGTGCATCTTCAATCGTCACAAAATATATAATTCTCGCTATGTTGTGTTGTGTCGTGTTGATGGTGAGACTGTCATTTTAGATTGTACGTTAAATTGTAAGTGTATGCGCTGTACGGGCGTCAGATCGATTGTGCTCAATCGATTGCAAAATTGATTGTACATTTGATTGGACAGTGTATAGCGAGCCTAGGAGATAAGAGGATAAGCGATTTTTTGGATCTCGTCTAACGCTAAATGTGTACAGGCTTCGTTTCGTCAGCGAAGTTGAAATGGCAAGTCTGGTTTGACATCTTTTAAGTTTGACTGAAAAGATTTTCTCTGCTTGTTGACGAAGTATTATTTTTTATAATACCTACCCCAAAATAGCATAGCTGCGCTTTAGACAAAGTTTTAGGACCGGTTTCAGGTACATCTTATCTAATGGTATACGATAGGACTAACCAGCCGATAGGTACCTACTAGATAAGAATTATGAGAAATCCACCGTTAATGTTTCAATCTTATTGTTACGCGCTTGTAGGGGCTCCGCGCTTGTAAATAAAGACTTAAATTTAACCATGATTTCTTTTGCCCTAACTTTTAGAGTTAACTGAAAAACGTTCACGTGTAATATAGGTAAAAAACAGAACAATGGCCCATTCTCTCGTAGATCTTATAGAATGGTTAGTCTTATCGCATAGAGAAGACACGCAGAATTTTCAGAAAGCTTTTCCATTATATTGAATTGATTTTTTTTTATTTTTTTTTTTTTTTTTTTTTTTTTTTTTTTTTTGCCTCACAGAAACTTTTGTCCCGGGACTAGGCTTCTCGGCATCACTTTACTTACTATCCGTACGTAAGTGACTAATCAATCAATCGAGTGTAAACTCTAGCAGATCGTAAAAAAAAAACTGAAAACAAAATATATTAATAAGGAAATTTATCAAAATAACTTCTTTTAAACATTAGTTTATTAGTACAATTAAAATTAACTAAGTCCTTCAAACTATTATAAAGAATAATTGACCTTGTAATTGGTTCATTAAGCCCATAGTTTACTCTATGATAAGGCTGAACAAGAAGGTTGTTCCGCCGCAAATTGTGAGGAATATTTCTGACTTGAAAGTTATTTAATATATCTTCACAAACAATATGAGAGCAAAACAGGTCTCTTATAAACATAGCGTTTAAAAATGTTCTTCTATAATCTAAGGCTTGTAAACCCAATAAGGAACAGCGAGTTTTATAATCTGGCTTGAAACGCCAGCCAATTTGATAAATGGCAAACCGTGTAAAATTGTGTTGAATTCTTTCTATACGCTCGATATGCACCTTATAGAACGGATTCCACACAATAGAACAATACTCCAGGTGCGAACGAACGAAAGCTGCATACAATATTTTTAAAGTAAAAGCATCATTAAATTCGCGCGCATTACGTTTAACAAATCCTAACATACTATTCGCTTTTGAAATAATGTAATCAATGTGTTGTCGAAATGAAAGCTCATGGTCGAAAATTACACCAAGATCTGATATTTCGGCAACCCTTTCAAGAACACTACCTGTTAAGGAGTACTCAAAGAAGACCGGAGTTTTCAATTTATATATGCTAAGTACTTTACATTTACTAACATTTAAATTTAAATTATTATCGCGGCACCAAAATTGCAGCTTTTCTAAATCGGATTGCAACTTAAGGCAATCATCAATGTTGCGTATTTTCATAGCGATTTTCATATCATCGGCATACTGCCATACACGCACGAATTTAAAATTTTGGATGATATCGTTTATGAAAACTAAAAAGAAAAGTGGTCCTAAATGGCTTCCTTGCGGAACCCCTGATGAACACTTTATAACAGAGCGAGATGTACAGCCATTTAACTTCACCAACTGAGTCCTATCCGTTAAATAGGATCTCACCCAGCTTAGAAAAATTGACTGTATTCCTAAATGTTCTAGTTTTTTAAGTAAAATATTATGATCTACTCTATCAAAAGCCTTCGAAAAATCGGTATATACCACATCAACCTGCATTCCCTGCTCAATACCATCAGCAACAAATTTAGTAAATGATACTAAATTTGTTGAAGTTGATTTTCCTTTCAGGAATCCATGTTGACATGGCGATATCAAACGGCTAATTAAAACATCTATTTTATTTTTAATAATCATTTCAAACAACTTCGGTATTGCAGATATTTTAGCTATGGGTCTATAGTTATCAATAAGATGCTTCGGACCCTTTTTGTGAACAGGCGTTATGTATGAAACTTTCCATTCATCAAGAAAAACACCTGAAGTCAAGGACAAATTAAAAATAAAGGCTAAAGGACGACATAACGATTGCATGCAATTCTTCAAAAATATATTAGGAATGCCATCAGGTCCGGCCTGAATACTAACATCAAGATCACGCATAGCATTCAATAGGTCATCCTCAGAAATCTCAAGAGCACTCGTAAGGTCCTCCTGAGCTATCCGAGGGACCAATGCACTCTGACTTCCATTGATGTTAGCATTCATTTCTGATGAAACGGAGTCTGGCACTTTGTAAACGGAACTGAAAAATCTAGCAAAACCGTCACAAACCGATTGAACATCTTTGTAAAAATTGCCATTGAATTCTAAATTTTTTGGGATTCCCGTATTCTTACGCTTGCTGTTTATAAAATTCCAAAATGTCTTACTGTCATTCTTTATATTATTTTCAGCTCTCGCAATATACTGTTTGTAAAGATTTTTATTCATTAATTCATACTCTCTTCTCAATCTAAAGAAATTTTCTTTATTGGCAAGAGAGGATGACTTCTTGTATAATTTATGGGCCTTATTTTTTGCTCTCTTAAGTTTGAACAATTCTTTGGTAGCCCAAGGATTTTTTGCTTTTATTTTGTTCTTTTTTAAAGGAACGTACTTGCGAATAGATTTATTTAAAATTGAATTAAAAATTGTATAACTTTCAATAAGATTACTATTCGATATAACTGGAGCCCAATCCATATTAAAAAATGTTGAATTTAGTTTTTCAAATTGGGCTTTTTGAAAATTTCTAGTAGGAATAACTTCGGGCTCTTCTTTAATATAATCATAAAAAACAAACTCAAGAAGAAGAGCACTGTGATGGATTGAATTGGGCAAAATTGGTTTATCTACTTTAATTACAGAAGCATTCAAGCAAGTACTAACAAAAATTAGATCTAAAATTCTACCAATCGAATTTTTAACAAGATTCATTTGCATCAAATCCATTGCAAACAAACAATCTGTTAGAACAGATTCACACTCAAGATGTAAATCACGCGGCAGATTTTTTTTCTCGTCGTCGTTCCAGTACCAACTTATATTACCAAGATTGAAATCCCCAACAACAATCAATTTGTCTTTTTCCTCAAAAGATGCAAATAGCTTGGAGATATTATCTACATGTTTGTTATAAACATCAACTGAACTCAAAGGTGGTAAATAGCTATTAAAAATATATACTTTTTCGCTGCGAGAAACATTGATAGAAACACATATCTGTTCCACGTCCTTATGAAAAAGCTCAACTTCATGAGATGGGAATGTTGTTTTGATAGCTACCAAAACACCACCTCCTCTCTTAGTCGAAGCCTCATAACGGTCGCGACGATAGACATCATAGTCTCTTATGAAAAGTTCTTCATTTGAAATGTCTGTGTGAAGCCAAGTCTCGGTTAAGCAAATGGCAGCATAATCTTCTTGTGAAGCTGCAAGGTAAAAGTCATTTGTTCTTGAACGAAGACCGCCAACATTTTGATAATAAACCGAGAAAAATGAATTGGAAATTATGTGTTCTGCTGGACACTGTTTTGGCGTTTGTCGTTTTTTGAAAATTTGAAGGGTGATATGTTGACGCCCTTGGGCCAGAAGTTGGCACAAAACACTTGCTTAGAATATTCATGAGGAAGTTTCAAACCAAAACTGATTGAAACTAATTTGGAAATATCACAATCTTTTTTTATCAGAGGATAAACCGAAAGAAAGCTGTCATCTGTTAAATTAAGCTTTTTCATTACATATTCCTTTAAATCGTCTGCTTTTACCGAAGCATGCAGCTTAGAAACATGGAATACCTTGAAACTGGGGACACTTCGAAGAGAATCATTGGCTTGATCGATACCGAAGATTCTTTTGTGTCGCCTATTATTATTATCACTCTTTTTGGGAATAACATCACCAACAGGAGAAGGTTTCTTAATATGTTTCCCTTTCTTACGAACTGTGACAAATTTATCAATCGGAGATTGATTTTTGTCAACGTTGGAAGGAATTGTAGAAGATGAATCTGAAATAACAGTGGAAGTCCCCGCTTCATGGCTAACGAAAGATTGCTCAGAAGATATTGAAATAATATTTTTAGTTTTTTTCTTAGTGTCTTTCCCTATATTACTCTTCTTATTTTTTAAATTTACATTTTTATCTCGCAATGCTTCGGAATTGTTATGTTATCATAGTTATGTTATCTTTTGCTTATTTACGCTGTTAGATGAAAGTGCGCAATGATTTTTTCAATCCAAGATGATGGCGTAACCAAGCAAAATATGGCGTAGCTATGCAAAATAAACAAAAATTCCATTCAATTCAATGGAAAAGCTTTCTGAATATTGTGTGTGTCTTCTCTATGCATAAGACAGGTACTGAATAAGAGCTATCAGAAACCCGGCCTTAGTATTATTATTTTTTGACCGGCTGGCGTGGGGCGCCTAAAAGCGGAGGCTGTGGCGATAGTCCATCTCTCCTAGATTATTAGAAAAATATGTGATTTAACTCACATAAGTACATAAATACGGCCCGCTTTCTTATATCTTATGTTTACATATTTGGATAGTTTTTTTTTGCATCGTTACTCTATCATCTGAGTTTAAAAAAATCATTGCACAATTTCATACAACGGCGCAAATAAGTAAAAAATTGCATAACGTGAAATAAATAAAAATCAATTTAATATAATGGAAAAGCTTTTTGAAAATTGTTTGCGTCTTCTCTCAACGATAAGAAAAACCATAATAAGAGTTATGAGAAACCGGGCCTACGTATTTTGTATGGTGAACTACCTTCGCTTCGACTCACCCTTTCGACGACAACAAATTATGACGACAAAAATATAGTAACGTAATGAGTCAAGAGTACTAACCTATAGTAAATAACTACCGAAATATACAACAGAATATAATGGAAATACAACATCCCTTGAAATTCGTTAAATTAACCCTTTACAGCCCAATTTCATGTTTTTTTTTTAAACCCACTTGCAATTTTTTTTGTTCTTTTTCATTTTTGTTAGTTTGTTAACAAGTTGGTAAAAAGGAAAAAAAAATAAATAAATGATTAAAAAACTGCCGTTATTTTTTGGTGATTTTTAAAAAATAAGGATTTTTTTTAGTTTTGGGGAAAAAAATTTCAAATTTTTTTTAACCAACAAAACCTTGAAATTTTAATGTATTTTTATTTTTTGCTATTAATAAATACATACGAAATAATAGTAGTGACCTTAATTTTATAAAAAAATAATACCGTTATCGGCTATACATGTTCAAATTGACGTGTTCCCAATTGGGAACATTGGCTCACTTCAGTGTCTTGTAAAAAAAATTATTTTGTTTCCAATTTTTCAATATGACTGGACATTGCAATTGCATGTAATTTTCGAATGTTCTATGTCAGTCTCTATTCGGTGTTCATAAGTGAGAGTTCAAGTTCGTAAATTTGGTAGTGGAATATCTACAGAGCTTAGATGATTGCGACGTGGGTTCATTGAATAATATAGATATCAGCCAATTACCTCCTGCGGAAAACGACAAAGTTACTGACGAGGAAGACATTGAGCAAGAAATCTTAGACCAAGTGATGCTTGCGGTGAAGTTTCCGTTATAATAAAAAGGTCGGAAGATAGTGAGGCATCGGGCAGTAAAAATAAACGTGTCCAGAAAAGAAAAGCTTCAAATGGTAATCATCAACAGTTGACCACAAGTGGATCATAGCCCAAACCGAGGCAAAAAAAAACCCGACATTGCACCTCTAAATTGGTTTCCCAGCATTAATTTTCAAAACCCAATAGAAAATGAGCCGGTTAAAAACTTAGAAACTAGCTTCCCTTGAAAACTTTAATTCCGGTAGAAATATATTATTAATTCATGCCACAAAGCTGTCTGCAGCATTTACCAGAAATAACAAAAATCTACGCCATTCAGCATGTTGATCAGATCGGCGTTGAATGGACGTCGTTTTGAGACATACTCCTTCTCAGTAAGTACCACCTTGTTGCCTTCTGAGAATCACTACTGTGGGAGACATTTACACTCCAATCGCATCAACCGTAAAGTCCCTTGCAGGAATCGAAAGTCATGGCGAAATCAGCATGTATATATTCTGTGAAGGAGAACAAAAATATAGGCATACAACAACCACATCTTATTCACAAATATAACGACGGAATGGGTGGGGTGGAAGTTTTAGATGGACTTCTAATCTTCGTATCGCCCATGCCTACGATGGAAAAAGTAGTGGTGGAATCTATTCGCTAATGCTCTCAACATGGCAGTAGTAGCAGCCTGGTTTGTGCATAAGGAAATGCATGGGAAATCGGCAATGACTCACCTAGACTTCAGGCGGGAAGTAACAATGTTCCTGCTAAGGGTTTCATAAAAAAATAGGTCCACAGCCACGTCCTAAAGCACATGCTAGCCCAGCAAGATGCAAATTAGATGGCCACTATTTGATAAATTCATCGCAAGGAAGATGTGCTTTTTGGAAGTCATATGCACGGTTGGAGTGTAGGGAGTGCAACAAACACTTCATCTTGAATGAATTTTGCCAAAATATGATTTATACTTTTCCATAAATTACATTGAAGAACCAATAAAGTCCAACATATCTGGAATAAAATCGACCTTGTTTTGTTTATATCCCATTACTGGCCATTGTTCCCAATTGGGAACAGCATAGAAAGGGGGGAAGGGGGTGAGGTAAAAATTTTTTTTTGGTATATTCTTAAAAGAATCATATTTAGAGTTAATATTCAGGAACAAAAAAAAAGGAAATTCAAGCGATTAAGAGTTCGGACTTTAAAGGGTTAATGGTATATAATTTATAGGTCATAAAAAAAAAGAAAAGCAAAAAGTCTGAGCATACCTTTAACGCCTTTTCAACTGAATGGATCAGATATCTGAAAGATTCAAATCATTAGCAAAGTAGGTACCTACATCCATGTATATGGGGCATGTCTAATAAGGAAATCTAATTTTTGCAAATTTCTATTAAATTACTTCATACATTACATCAACGTACAACACTGATAAGATAAGACAATTTAAGAGTGCATACCTTCATTATACTCGAACTCGTACTCGATGTTCTAAACACCACAATGTTGGAATATTCTTATCGATTTGGATTATGAATCTTATACCGTATTGTGAATTCAATAGGCAACGTATGAGTTTCCGTAGTGTAGTGGTTATCACGTGTGCTTCACACGCACAAGGTCCCCGGTTCGAACCCGGGCGGAAACATATTTGTAGTTTTGTTTTTTTTTCTAATAAAAAAGTACATGGAATTATAAATACCAGAAATTTAAATATTAAAAAATTAACTAATTGAATTTAAAAAAAAATTCTTCAAAAATGTTGTTTCTTCCACTTTCTAAAAAAGTTGTGAATTTTTGCAACGCATCTTTTTATGGATGTCCAATTCAAAATTAAAATTTTCATATGAAATTATCACATCATAGAATCAGCATAGAATCGTCTATTCCTGAATACCGAGATACATTTTACACACAATATATTTTTACATACATATTGAATACATACGCATTTTACACGAGGCATTCATTTCGAGCTTTGGTGAATCCTAATTAAGGCTACGGCATCGTATGTTGATAAGTACAATACATATTTATATCGTATGGCAAATTGAAACATTCAGTTTCTGTTATGTGCATTCCCATTCATGTAGGCGTCACTGCTGGCGGTTGTTACACAATACAATACGAAGGAAGGACATTTTCCGGCTGGTTTTCATAGACACTGTTGTCCTGACTGCAAAACAATTATGTCCATGCCCAGGGGAGCTAATAAAGGATATGATTGTACGGTAATTAACTTTTATGACGTATTGATTTATCAAATGAGTATAAATATATGGACGATGGTTTTAGCAGCTTCACAGCAATGACTTTTTTAATTTGGATTTTTAAAGGACTATGCGTGTCTTTCTTAAGGGCCCCATAGACTCAGCCATTTGTCGGCCGATCAAAGCTCATTTTTGTGGAGAAAGAACATTTTTTAGGTTCCACTACCAAATTCGCAAGAGAAAATGAGCTTTTTCCACAGAAAATTGCTTTCTCCACAGAAAATGTGCTTTCTCTACAGAAATGAGCTTTGATCGGCCGATAAATCGCTGAGTCTATTGGGCCCTTTATGCATACAATTAACTAATTCTTGTTAGCTTTGGTGATACATTTTTCGAATTTTTCATAGGAACTATAAGAAGTGATGAATTATTGTGGGTGCTTTCATAATATATAATTTTCATAGGATAGTTAAAAAAAATCACCGTTAGCTTAGTTTTTAAAGATCAAAAAGGTAGCTTTAAGGTCGATTCACACTTTTCAGTCATCAGTCACAGTCATTTTTCTATACAAGTTGATAGACTGTCAGTTAATTGATTGATTGACAAGTGTGGATCAAACTTTATAAATAAAATAAAAGAATAAATTTAAAAAAAATACATATATGACTATTTTGATTTATTTTAACTATTTTGAACATTTCATTTACTGGAAGTACTCAGAAACCAATCAAACCTATTTAAAAAACATTACATTCCTACTTCCAACAAAAATTAAATCCCTTTTCAAAATCCTTTTTCCTGACATACAAATCGATCCGTCTATCTAATATAGAAAGAAGGATGTTATTCATTCAATGATTAATCATCGGATAGTAACAACACAAATTAGATACGTCTCTTTGAGCTCCTCCTTCTATTCAGGATTTGACTTTTTCTCTCTCTTAAAGATTTATGATTCAAAGGACATGGCTAGACTTAACGTATAAGCGAATGTAGAACGTTATACTACTGACCACTTTTCGAATTTATCATTATAGTTGACGCTAAAATTGCTTATGGCATCGTTTATTATTTATTGAATAATGGAAAGTTATAGGTTATGCTATTACGTGGCAATTTGTTCGTATATGTATTTAAAGACACAGAGATATGAGCTGTAAAAGCTTTTGCATTGTCAGCAAATTGACGGTTATGTCATTATGTATGAGAATGAGTTAACTTTGTGTGTTATGTATTGTGTTTGGATAGTCAGAAAATGGACAGAGTGATGGTGAATTAGATTGTAATTTGGGGGTCAAATTAAATCTTAATGAAGACAATAAGACATCGTTTAGTGTAGGTAAATTGAATGGATTTGTAACTGCATCCATGCATTGGCTAATTTTTGCAAAACAGAAGTAATATAAATGACGTGTCAGTCACGTAATAGTAGACTCAAACTTGAAAGCCTTTCCCTCGCAAAAAAATCGAAAAATATTGTAAGCGCACCCAAACAAATTTCTTGGGGAAAATAGGATTAGTTTAAGCAGACCAGATAGATGTACAGCATTTTGCTGTACAGTTCATCATTTTGATCTATCATATACAGCATTAGAAGATGTACACAAAAATGTACAGCATTTTCCATGCCACACAATCAAATCTAATTCACTACATAATAAGCTCCTCGGTGAAGCCTGTGATCAGTCTTGTCTGCTTTTAAGGTGTAAAGTTTGACTTCTGTGCTTCCTGGCGCTCACATTTCCTCCAAACGAAACGATCCTATACCTATCCGCGTTCGGAAGTTACGGATGCCCAAATCTCAATTTTGAGTTTTCTAATTGAAAATTGTTCATCATTCGGAAAAATTTTGAAATTTAGAACATCGAAAGTTGCGATTTAAGGTGTAATATTTTACACATGTACGAACGATATTTAGCGAGATAAAAACACGTCAATCGTTCATTTTCGATAACTCGGGAAACGACCGGAATTTCTGACATTGAGCACACTTGTATAGCTACTTGGCGCACATTTCCTCCAAGTTATAACCAACCGCGCGCAGAAGTTACAGCTACCCAAATCGTACACTTTTGTGTTTTCTAATGGAGAATTGTCCATAACTTGAAATTTGGCTGACTTGCAGAGCATCGCACGGTCCATATTTGGTGAACATTTCAGGCCTCTAGCTAGCAAACTTCTAAAGTTATAGCCGGCGAAAGATGCGATTTCAATTTAGGAACTCTCGGCCCAATGAGGTATGTATGAGTATGGCCTAGGATTTGCCTGAAACCCGAGTTCCGCAAGTATGTGTACAGCAATGGGCCTTCGGGTATCTGGTCACCTTATCATAGCCGCCTCCAGGACAAGATTCTGGCTGCGCCATTGCACTACAAAACAAGCTTATCGGTGAACCCTGTGATCAGTCTTATGTGCTAAGGTAGCCAGGCTCACGATCCATATTTAGCGAGTTAAACCCACTTTTATATTTGGCAATCGTTCATTTTTGGTAACTCGGAAGTTTGGAACCCTTATAGAGCTCCAGGACGCTTATATTTTCTTCAAATTTCATGGTCCTATCTATCCGCGTTCGGAAGTGACAGCTATCCAAATCACTCTTTTGTGCTTTCCATCTAGTCGAACTGTTCATAAACTCGGTAATTCGTCAGTTGAAAATTTTGAAATTTGAAACGCTTGTATAGAGCACCGCACTGCCCACAATTGGTAATAATTACATGGATCTAGTTGCCAAGGTTTAAAAGTTACAGTCGTCGAAAGATACGAAATTAATTTATCACAAAACGATGGAAAAATTAGTTACTGTATTCAATCCGATTCCTCTATCAACCCTAGATACATGGAAACTGAGTCACAAAAGCCGCCAGCAACTAAAGAATTCTCGGCCCAATAATAGGTATCAGTTAATCTATTGCAATTAACGAAACGAAGCTCTTATATTAGTAGGTACATTGCGGGTATTATGAAAAAGTTGCGCGCTGGCCGGTTGGATAACTTGAGGGTAGTATGGTTTACCTGAAAATCAAAATCCGTATGTGTACAGCATTGTGTATTCGGGAGTCTGGTCACCTTACACTAAATTAATCCGGACCGGGGAGTACCAAAAAACACGCTTAATGTCGTTTTAAGAGAAAATCAAGACAAAACATTAATTTTTTAAGAACGATGGCATGACTATGCATCCAACTAGAATTTATAATTATTAATAAACATTTATTGGAAAATGCACGCTTTTTCGAAATTCTACCATAGTGAATTGTCTCTCAATCAAATCTCACCAAAAGGTATAGTACACGAGTATGTAAATCATTGACCGTTCAGGCATCTGATCACTTTAGATTAGTTTGTTTCAGAAACTAAGAGGATTTTACAAGATTTGAGAAAAGTCATGCTTTAAGAAAAGTCGAGAAAATTCATCTAACGTGGTCGTGGTAATTTGCAATAGGTGGCGATACTAGTGTGTCATTCGAGATTCGACTGATAAATTATTGTGCATCGATTTGATGGGAGCCACAAAAAGACCAATAAGTCTTTAGTTTGAACGATCTTGGGGTAGTTGATCTCTTCAATCCCCCCCCCCCATGTACCTTTCCTGGTTATTCCAGTTACGTTGACCCAGCCAATGATACACGGCTCACTTCTCTCATTTTACTTCAAATAAAAATCGTGCAAATTAGAAATGGTTGCCTAGAAACATAAATTTCAAATGAAACAACTCACTCTGTCAACACCGTCAACACCATAGACGAGAGGCAAACTGAACCCTGCAAATTCCGTACTAACCATAAAGTCAGACTGCATCATTCTGTATAAGCATCCCATGGCAAATCCCCATGAATAAATCAGAAAAGTCAGCAATAAAAATAATGCTTTGATTCCAGTTGTTTTTAAACCCACACCGAATATGCAGAAACAGCCACTATAACAGTAGTAAATTGTTTTTTTTTTATGCTGTATAGTGGTCAAGGATTTTCCACTAAATCATCATTATCCTTTGGCCTACGGATAGGAATAATTGAAAAGTGAAACCCAAACAGACTGTATCCAATTTTATGGTGTCGATTCTATGATTTACGAATTTTGTATATGAATATTGATTTCATACTGAATAAAAAATTGTTAACGGTAGACTGGAAAGGAAGGATTGCATTTGTTAGCAAGTCTATTCGATATGGCCATGAATTTTGAATGTTTACAAGTGTTAACAAAATCCATGTAAAAAATAATATACAGTTGACGATATCTAAAATATTTTTATTATCAAATCGATAATACCAATTTGTTAAAATATTTTAGAGTGAAAGGTATTCCATTTTCAATACAAATTTAAACTTCTTATCGAACCCCAACAAACACTCAACACTTGCTACGCATTCTAATTTGATTTATTCCTTTAATTTATTTTTTCGAAAAAACAAATTTCTCTAAATTAAATCGACAAAGAGCCCAATACCACAAGAATAAACCACAACGAAAACACTTTAATTCTTTTAAACAATTCCGTCTTTGCATTTAATTAAAAAACGTCGCTCTCTGTTCTGTATATCCCCGGGTCTGGAAAAAGTCAAATTTATTGAATTGTCTCCGGATGAAGGTGGAGCAAATGTTTTTCAGAAAACAACGCTGCCACCACATAGCGAACGAGTCAAGCCGAAGGGGATGAAATAATTCTCACTATTCACTCTATTGTCGTGTTGCTCTTTGCCGTTGTCGTATCCTAGGCTAAATCCTTGCTCCATTGACGGGGGTGGTGCGGGTGCGGATGGTATTATATTGCAACGCTGCTACCCTGCTCTATGCTCTTGTGCTATAATGCTAACCATCACCACCGGGGCTGCTGCGTCAAGAGACGGGTCGCGCACTCCTCTACAGGAAAAAGTCGAGGGCTCGTCTCTACAACGACCCTTCATGACAAAAAATTTCGCACTTGTCGTAAAATAGGAAGCAGAACAGCATTGGCAAGCGCGCGTACCTCATATATACGTATGTCCTTAAGTTTCGGTAGGCGAACTGAAAAAGACAGGGATGAATGCATTTGATTTTTGTTGGGGCATTTCAAACTTTTAGTATCGTTTCCCTATCGTTTGCGTTCACGTGTTTCTTGGGTTCTCTGTTTTTTTTTTTGCGTGTATTAGATTTGGAGACCACACGATACAGAAATATGTGTGACTGTCTACCCTAGCATGGTGTGGTGGTATATTTCTAGCGCAAACGAAACGCATACATTCATACGTTTTTACCGTACCCTTAAGTGCTTGCCTTTTGGAATATTCAGTCAGTGTTTAGGATCAATTTCTCCCCGGGGCGGTTTTAGCAGCGGACGGGAACGGGAAGAATACATTCAAAAATTTGCATTGCAATTTATCGTCGAGCGTTTGGTGTGGCGTTCAGCTGGGCATGAAAAAAGGGGGGAAATCAACATCTCATTTTAGAAATTGTCTTTGGTTAATGCGGTGGAAAGGGAACATGCTACTTTATATAATATCGATCGGATGCGTACACATTTCTAGCAAGGGGATGCTTTTTATGCGCCACCAATATGGTGTTAAATATTTTGTCAGATGGAATGAATAGAATTTTATATTGCATGTTTGCATCTCTTTGAAAATGCCCAACAAATGCACACACAGGTTTTGCTTTGATCAGAGTAAAACAGCCGCAAATCCAGTAGTTGGCAGTAAATTAAAACAAGGCGGGAATACCGCAGGATCGAGTCGTCCTGGGTTTTGAAAAAGCCATAAAATTACACAGGACACCATTTAGCATTTTAGCGAAGAATTCACTCCCAATAATCTAAAGAAAAGCAAGTGGAACGTTTTCTCAGCCTGCCAGAGATTGACCCTTTTACTACCTTGCTATTGAATTGATTCGTCCCTCACAGGACTCCTAATTTAACCCAATTTGTTGCTTTTTGGAATGGTTAATATGCAGTTTTTTGCTCGCTGTCGTTCTTTATCAAGTAATTAGTAAAGGATTAAATTTCCTAACTAACGGTAAATAAAGCGTCGCCTTAGGTGAATCGGTTCATTCACATTGGCCGGTCAGAGTTCGAAAATGATTGTATTATCCATAAAATTGAACAAGTTTAAAGTTTAGGAGTGGGCTATGTTGTCATACTAGCTAGTTTGATCAACCGGCTAGTATGACCCCCGAAATATTCACCATTTCAGGCGATTTGCATTGTCAGGTGGTTTCGTCCGTTAGCACGCCGCCGACTCATCAGGAGCTACCTTTATGAACCTGGTTGACCTATGGCCATGATGTAGTTGTTAAGAAAATTTTGAATATAAAATGTCGATTCTCTACCCCTGAAGCCGATTAAAATTTCGTCGCGTTGTGCAACTTTAGCTTCGATATTTAATTTTTCTACCACATCATGATGGCTTTTTTTTTCGGCGGAGAAAAATTTTATTCGAAATAAATAATAAATATTTAAAAGCATAGAAACAACTTAGTGACTAGAGGTTAAACTGTCTACGATTTCCCTGAACAAAATTCGAAACTTGAAACTTAAAAATTTACTTTTCTAACTAAACTACGAGTGCATAAAAAATACCTTATCTATTAAGCATTAAACTACTTCTTTCTCTCTGCTAAGGAAATTCGTTGCGTTCACAGATCCCCTCCATTCCGAAAATATATCTACGCCACTGAAACTTTCGACAACATTTAAAAAATCAACCAATGAATTTTGTTACTAGGACAGTGGTCGCGTGATTATCGCATTCACAAAACCACAGACCATCAGGATTTGTACAATGTTCCCTGATGCCGTTGACTGAACGGGCATCTAAAGGTACGTGTTCGTAGAGACGACTCATGTGATATTCGCTTAGTGATTGTAGTTTTGCATTCAATTCCGAGCCATATTTCCATATTTTTTTAATTGGTGCTTCTTTCCTTTTGTCAACTATGACCTGAATCCTAAAGAAACATTTTTGTATAAAAATTATACGAATATAGTGCTCGGAACCGGTGTTTTAACTGCGATGTGCGATTGCTGAGCCATCATCACATGAGTCGTCTCTACGAACACAAACCTTAAAAGCGCAGAGTAAGGCTGCTTTGGGTTCCTGTTTGTATCCAAATCACAGGCGATGAACCAGCTGGCGTGTAAAACTGCAGCATTTACTTTTTTTTATAAGGAAAGCCTAAGAACAATAGAACCGACACAAGGATAAGGTTGGCGAGTATGTAAGGAGATCGACACAAGTGCAGCTTCGCTGGACCCATCTCAGCATCCACCTAATTTGCAACAGAAGGTGTAATCCTCCCAATCGGGGTTATTGCGAAACATTCCCTATAACCTATAGATCTCAAATATTTCAGTTCCCGACCCTCAAGAATCTAGTCTAACTAAAGGTAGACCTTGTGGTATTATCGTCGGTTCTTATTCTAATGTTAGAGGGAGAGGGACTCATAACGGACTTAACGGTAGACGAAAAAAATGCCAAAAATTTGGTTTGGGAAATGACATCTGATCGGAATATCCCGGCCAGCAAAAAACACATGCGTGACTTGTCATTCATGCATCACACGTCAGCGGAGATACCTTTGTCTAATATCAAGTTTTCATACAAACAGGATATGACGACGTCCTCCTGTATCATCTTTACACGACCTTGTGCCTTACTACGAATAAATATTACAAAATCGTTACTCATAAAGATGATGTAATAGTTATGTAATATATATGTTTAATGCATCGCTCGTGAAAAATATTCATGACTTACGCGAAATGAATGAATGATGTATCATTCGTGATGAATGAAAAATGCACACCACCAAATAAGTCCATATGAATTCCACGTCAAAATGATTATTAAAATTTGCAAAAATGAGGAGGAATGGCTTGGAAGCGGTCCAATTTCTAGAGGGGCGACATGTTGACATTTTTTCAAACAACAAAAATTTCAAACTACGCTTATAGAAATATTTGTTGTCTGCAAAAGTGTGGTGTGACGGCCAACTTGTTACAGCGCGTAACAAGTTGGTGAGTGTTTTGGTACATTCATGCCAGCAACATGAATACGTAAAGACTCAGACTTGCGTTTGTCTCATACAGAGAAGAATTCGACAAGTGTGCGAATCATTTTTGAGGAGAAAAGAACCATTGTACCTTCCCGAAATATTTTGCTGCATACGCCCCTGATATAGCCACAAGGAACATATGTATATCACGAGGCTAATCAAAGATTCAACGAAGTATGTGCACAGAGGACAAATCGAATCTATTAGGAGCGACTAAAGTGCTAATTAACTGCGAAATTCGGTCCATTTCTGGAAATCGGCTAAGCGTCTGAACGGAAATGGAATTGGACACAGAATTAATGTGGAACGCTCAAAAGCGCAGTTCACTGAAATTCTGCAAATAACACTCAGGGAAAATGGAATACAGTTCGAATCGAACCACGTATTTAGGAAATTTTGCTTAACTCGTCACCTGCTTGTGGACCAGATCGATCAGCTTTTCTAGTGAAAAAATCTCATCGATTTCTTCCCCTCAGAGGGGACGGGTTCGCATAGGGTTTCGAGTACATTTTTCACTTAAAACGGCCATTGCTGATCTTAAGTCTTAAACAATTTACTGATGCAAGTTTTAACTATGTATTTTTAAAATCGTTGTCCATGTATTAGCAGCTTTTTGCTGTTGATTATTTGAGGTAGGTACTACACTTGTTGAAGGCGATCTTATTTTTTGTGCATTAAAATAATAAGCCCCTTCGAGAAATTGTATTATCCCGAAATTGGGTTAAAAAAAAGTGGTTGGGTTTTCCGAACATGATAGTTATCTGCCACGGTCACATTATAATTCGCGTCTTTCAGCTTATGGGACAAGAATACCTTGTATTGACATTTATTTGAAAAGAGGGCCAAGCTTTAGAGACACCGAAATCCTGTATAGGTATTTTGTGAAAAAATGACCGGGATCTGAAATTTCGTAAACAATACAATTTCAGCTCACTTTTCTACGTTTTAGCTTATCAAGCTTAACTGATTCCGATTCAGCAATGCTCTCTCTAATCAGCTATCTACAATTTAGCGGAAATTAATTCACAAATAGTATGGTTATCGATCAGTAAGATCTCCGCGTTCTTAAATAACGCCGAGGCCGTTAGTGACTCAGATCTATAATCATATTTTACATGTAATATATGTTGAAGAAACTTTGAAAAAATATATAGAGACGTTTTCGAACATTCATTCCAGCGACCCGCTGACCTGAAGTCAATGGTATTTGGTCCAAGTCAGGTTTTGAGTTTGAAACGTCGTTCTTCAAAACTGGGAGAAACAAAAAAAAAACAATTTTTAAATGCAAGAGTTTTCCACTTTAATTCTAAGCACAAAAAAATTAAATTAGGATAAAAATGTAATAGTTATTTAATAAAGCTTAAGCTGAGTCCTAGAAACAAATTCAAAATCAAGAGACGCGAGAGCGTCTCGCCCGCCAAAGGAAAAAGAAAAACGAAAGCGAACAAGTCTATGATTACCGGAGACAACTTGCTTTTTTGTTTGACCAGGCTACAGCCTTCCAGGCAACAGCCCCCAAAAAATATTTTTTACCAAAATATTCCACATATCCTGTTCTAGTGGCTTTCCAAATAAAATCTTCGATCGGCACAATAACGGGTAAGATATATGCAATAAACGGTGAAATTTTCACCCTCACAGACTTAAGCGAGTAACCCAATTTCAGAATGAAGTCTACAGTTGCAGAAAGACTTGCTTCTACTGTCTCTCTTCGTGATGGGATTTTTATGAAATTTGGAACGAATGATCCTCTGGTGGTCCTTCTAAAGAATCAATGTCTTCCATTTAGATAAGTGGATGGAATAACGGTAAATTAATAGGTAAAGTTAACAAAAGATTTCCAACAATTGCGTCTATCGGCTCATCGCATTGACCATTTTTTAAAACACACTGCGGCATTGGGACATTTGGATATTGGGACACCGGGAGACTGGGAGACTAGGATCTTGGGATAGTGGGATACTAGGAAATTGGGACATTAGGGTCTTGGGACATTAGGACATTGGGGCATTAGGCACAATGGGGAAACAGGGACGTGGGGACATTGGCATATTGGGGCATTGGGACATCGGGATATTGGGGCATTGGGACATCAGGATATTGGGACAATGGGACATTGGGATATTGGGACATTAGGACACTGGGAGACTGGGACATTAGGTCCCTGGGATATTAGGACATTGGGACATTATGACCTTAGGACAATCGGACATTGGGACACTGGTACATAGGGGTATTGGACCACTGAGACATCGGAATGTTGTGACATTGGGACATCGGGATATTCGCACATAGGGGCACTGGGATATAAGAACATGAGAACATTAGGGTCTTGGGTTATTAGGACATTGGGATATTAGGACATCAACACATTAGGATATTGGGACATTAGGTACACTGGGGAAACTGGGACGTGGGAACATTGGGGCGCTGGGACATCGGGATATTAGAACATTGGGACATTGTAACATTGGGATATTGGCACATTGGGATATTGGAACATTGGAATACTGGGACATTAGGGCACTGAGATACAGGGACATTGGGGCACTGCGATATTAGGACATTAGGCTATTGGGACCTTGGGACACTTGGTATACTGCGACATTGGGACACTGACCACTGGTACATTAGGACAGTGGGCCATTGGGATATTATCACATTAGGATACTGGGACATTTGGGACATTGGGGTACTGGGATATTAGGAAATTGGGGCATTAGGACCTTGGGACATTAGGACAGTTAGACATTGGGATATTAGGACATTAGGTGGGAGACTGGGACATTGGGATATTCCGATACTGGGACATTCGGACACTAGGGTAGTGGGACATTCGGACATTAAACCATTAGGGCACTGTGATATATGCACATTGGGACAATAGGACCTAAATTGGGACACAGGGACATCAGGATATTGGCACATTAGGATATTAGGACATGAGGACACTGTGACAATGGACCTTAGGGCATTAGGGCATTAGGACATTGGAACATTGGGACACTGTGACATTGGGACAATGTGACATCGGGACACTGGGTCAGGGGGGCATTAAGACAGATCAGTAACAGAACGTTAACAAAGCGTTGGCAAGGCAACAACAGAGCGTTAGCAGATCGTTAACAGAGTGTTAACAGAAAATTAACAGAGCCTTAACAGAACGTTAACAGAACGTAAATCGAGTAATAAAAGAAAGGTAACAGACCGTTTACAGAGCGTTAGCCGAATGGTTAAAGAGAATTAAGAGAACATTAAGAGAACGTTAACACAGCATTAACGAAAAGATAATAGAGTGTTAAGAGAACGTTAATAAAGCATTAACAGAGTTAACAAAAAATTAACAGATTACTAACAGAATGTTAGCAGAGCCATAACACAAAGATAACACAAATCTATTTTGCACAAAATACATATTAAAAAACTGTACCCATTTCATCCCAAAATTATTTTTAAAAAAGCTCAGCAACAGCCATTTGTGGCGTATTTGCAATTGCGTTTGCAGTATCTATTTATTTTAAAGAAGACCCTGTGAATATACATAACTTATGATATTAAATTTATGGAATATGCTGAACAAAAACCTATTGAAACTTTTCCCAAAATAAAAATATTAGTTGGCTATTTAAGTATGCAAAAATATATGATATCTGACCAAAAACAACAAAGTTGTAAAAGTTACCCCGCCAAAGAAAAATTCATCTGCCGCAAAAAGAATACATATCACTCCAATCCGCTTCTCATATCTAATTTTGTTTGCTGGATGTACTTGTGTTTTAGGTGTAAATGCTGGAGAAGTTTAAATGTACAGGACTACTTCTTAAAGTAATTTGGAGGGAGCCGTCAAAGTGGCACTGAATAAAATGTTAAAGCTCCCACCAAATTACTTTAAGAAGTAGTCCTGTACATTTAAACTTCTCCAGCACTTACACCTAAAACACAAGTACATCCAGCAAACAAAATTAGATATGAGCAGCGGATTGGAGTGATATGTATTCTTTTTGCGGCAGATGAATTTTTCTTTGGCGGGGTAACTTTTACAACTTTGTTGTTTTTGGTCAGATAGTGTTTTCGTGGAACAGCTGGTCTAATCTAATCTACTCGTCCATAAGGATTCAGAGAAATAATAGAGATTGCATTCTATATGGGACAAGTAAGGTTTGAAATTAGTTCTTTTCAAGATAACGAATTCCCACTAAGATTCAAGAAGAAGGACCTTGTCAATGATGAAATATCTCAAATCAGAGGATCTTAAAAAAAATTGGCCTGAAGAATGAGTCGATGCACAGGCAGTTTGAAAAGTTCTGAATACACCTAAAATCAGTACACTTTTCATTGTTCATGAAATCAAATTTTTATAATTAAAATCAACATTATGTAACCAACTACCTTCAATTAAATCTTTCCACTTGGTGTACTCATTTCCACAGCGACGAGTCCAAAATCAAACCTTGTCCTGGATACAAAATGTTTGTCACAATTTGTTTTCCATCAAATCCAAATGCCTTCACCAAGGCGTAAATGAAAACCCATCATCATCGTCGTCAGATCAGATAACATTACGGACGCCTTCATTTCATTACTACTTGTTCGCGACAGACAAACAGCGAATATCTTCAAATTCCAAGGATTTTAATTTTATTAAAACCTTCAACAAAGTGGAAATATAGCAAACAATAAGTAGCACCAGTGCTACCACACCACTCACTCGTACTATGTAAAATGAGAAAAAAAACATAAAATAGAATAAAATAACACCGCCTTTGCAGATTTTGAGCTTGTGCAAACTTTCGGACGAAGAGAGTGAAGTGAAGTAACGTTTGGCCGGAAACAACACTAGGATTTAGCAACAATGTCCTTGTGCGGTACTTTAAAGTTTAAAATGGCGTGACACAACCGTTTGTGACGAGAACAAGACATGCTTAGCGGGCGTGATTTAGTAGCATTCTGTCAGGACAATGGCCGTTGTTGGGTGCGGGATTGTTTCTTCATGCTCATGGAAAAGTTTGTTTTTACACACTCTCTCTCTCTCTGTCTGGTGTGTATGTGTAACAGAATTGGTCGATTGTTGCAAGAGTGGTAACAAGATGGATACTGGTAATGGGACAATGGAATGCTTGTTGGAAATTGGATGGAAATTGCCTGCAGTAGGTAAACGAATTTATTATTTTGCCAGAAGTATGCTAGAATATTTAGTGCACTTAAAAGTCAATTCATGAAGAGTGCAGTTGCACAACAAAATTTTGAAGCATGTTATAGCCCCCAATTGATGCCTATATGTATACAATGTTACGGCTGAGATTCTTCCCTCTTTTCTTAATTTTAGTATTACTAGGGGGCTTCGCCCCCTGCTCGCTACGCTCGTCAACCCCTACCCCACGCCCTTGCCCTGCCACAGCCAACGTCTGCCCCCGGCTAGGAGCTGACGTGCTCGCGCTGCGCGCTCGCAGCACTGACTGACTGCATTTCGTTCTTGCATGATGCTATACTTATCGACATTCGGGATTCATCGTAGCCAATCAGAACATTCATCAGATTTTCCCATTTCCGAAGTTAGCATTTTTATATATAGAAGGATTCGTTCCATTATTTACAGATTTACCTCTCTAATCACCGCAGCATATCAGGCAATTTGGATGCAAAGCCTGCAAATTACCAACTTTTTGCCTTTCATGACATATCTTAAGTAGATCGCCCATTTGTTATTCGGTTGACTAATTACCTCAGATACCAAACAATTCAACTTTCAGCGCAGTCATTTGTTTTGACTAAGACCTAACTAATTGGCGAGCTTAGTACAGTGGTCGTACCTTGTCCTGGCACTACTCTATGTAATTCAACGTAGCAATTTCAAAAGGATTATCCCACCCAAGTAATTGAGCACCCGCGCTGTCGATAGTCGGGACAAGAACTATGTAAATCTCATCATTCTTATACCTTTCTTGAAAAGGTACATTTTTATTCTTAAATTACTTGGAGCCACCAACAACGTTATCACACACAAAACTCTCGACAATTTAGCACCATTTCAGACAATTGTTCGTTTTAGCTAATCCGCACGGATTAGTGTCCAATCGTGCGAGCGACAATCTTTTCGTGTATTACAAATATTACGCGCGCTCCTTCGGCTTGAAATAAAGTTTATGTATGTAGTACTCGAAAGTGCGGAATCTCATCGAGCCGTTCCGTTAGCGTTGGCAATTTCATGAAATACATCAGTTTTATGGCGCGACCCAGGTGAATTAATTATGACCGTCTTATCGCGGCCAGTTTATTCAAATGACCGCGGCTAAGTTGCATTGGACGATGGACGCAAATAGGCGCAAGTTGATGTTAAATCCAACACGGCCGTCGTACGCCTGGTTTTACTATCGTCGCGAACACTTTTTCGTTATATAATCCAATTATGTCGAGATATTTTGACAGGTTCACGTCGTCACGCAACGCCCATGTTGGATGTTGTGTGTCCGTTTCGTCTTATAAACGTCTTTGGTTTGTTTTCACGGAATCGCGATAAATCGGAATACGGATTGGAGGTGATGTAGCGTTAACGGTAGAGTCCTGTGATTTTTTTATGTTTGAATAGTTAATTGGTGTTACGAGATTATGGGGGAAAATGGACCCAGAGTTTTCGTTCGGTACTTCTCAAAGCAATAAGGTATGTATGTATTCTTCAAATGATGGTTTTTCAAATAAGCACTCAGCTAGGCTTGTTCCAAAAACTGGGATCCCGGTACAAAACCGGTGTTCACTTGGTACCGGACCCGATATTCTAAAGTACCGATATCCCGTTTTTTTGGTACCGAATTAAAAAAAAACGACCGACGAGTCGGTTTTTTGGTACCGAGGTAAAAAGAACGATTCATTTCAACCATGAGCCATGGTCAAAAAAACCGTCGGTACTGAAAAAAAAACCTGAGTCGGTTTTTAACCCGGTACTCAAAAAAACCGGCTTATGGTAAAAAAAAATCGTCGGTACTGAAAAAAAAACATGAGTCAGGGAAACCGCTTGTGGTACCGGGTATTGAAAAAAAACGAAACCCGGTACTGAAGTCTCGGTACCGAACAGGCCTACACTCAGCGTCAGTTCTACGCCCGGCCAGCTGGGCGGTCACCAGAGTAGTCAAATTTTGTGGACAGCAGTTCGACTAGCTTCTAATAGAAAGATGAAAGCAAAGTTCATCTTAACAAACCACTGGAAATTATTGATAATAACAAACAAATCTCGCCTTGGCGGACACTTTCGGAAGGAGCACTTTGGGAAAAAGAGTCAATTTTTACGCAACGAAGAAGAAGGCGCTGACACATCTAGCTTACTATACATATGCGCTCCAGTACCTTGGAATTTAAAGCCGACCATACGCGGAAGAAAGACTGGCATTCCCATCCCGACTGCCAATCTTGTCCTTGTAGTGGTCGACGCGTTTAGTAACTGGCCAGAAGTTAAGGATGCATGCGGCATACAAGAGAGAGAGAGAGAAACCTGACGCTGAGAAAACAGTTAAGGCTATGGAAGACATTTTTTTAGCTTAGATCCCTGCAGAACGATCATTTCAGCTTACAGATAATGACATTACAGCTTTGCAGATTAAGCAACCGAAAACAGACATGCGCTTACTGTAAGGTGACCAGATGCCTGAATAGTCAATGCTGTACTTACTCGTACACTACCTATTGGTGACATTCGGTTTAGAGACTAACCCAAATCCACTTTGGGAGAATTTGGAAAAATCGTGGTAGCCGCCAGCATTTTATAATAAATATTTAATAATAATTCAAGTCTCCGGTGAGCAAGGCCCGAAAAGAAATTTATTAAATAGCCTATGCGTAAGGATCAACTCAGTTGTTTGTTGGAGGCAAAATTATGACTTAAATCTTAAGAAAAATAATGATTTGTCTTGATTTTATCTTAAAACGACATTCATATCAGACACATTCTGAACCCGTCGAAAAATTGTGAAATAAATTCAGTTTTTACCGTCCCATCATTTTCCGTTGTCCTACTTTTTGATAAAAAAAAAAAGCTTTCTAGGCTAAGGATACCAGACTCCCAAAAGCCCAATGCTGAACACATACTTGCGGAATTCGGTTATCAAACAAATCCAGAAGCATACATCCAGGTTCCAGGTACGAGGTCTAGGTCGCAAACATTTTGGCTGATTTTTTAATGCACGACAGAAAGAGAGATTTCTAAGCGCAGAGAATTGCGAGCTACAGGATCTAAGAAATCATACGGACGAATCATAGGATTAATTTTAACGAAATGGCACCCATTGGCTTACCGATCGCTTCGCTCGCACCTCGCCTTATCATTCTTAGCAGCAGCGCTGCGTCGCAAATGTAGGCGAATTCTGAAATGCGCAACAGACATGGCGAGGTCTGGAGAAAGCGAAGGGCTAGGCACAGGATTTAGAGGTCTAAATCCTAGGAATCGCCTTACAATAACTCACCGCTCGCTGCGCTCATCCATTCATTTTTCCAGCAATCAACTTTTTGCCCAATTGCGAAAAGGGCGACAGGCAGAGAGATGTGTGCGGAGCGAAGGGTTAGCTATAGGATCTGAGTAATTCTAAAGATGAGCCAAATGTCTATATTCTACCAATTGCCTTCTGTTGGCCCACCACTCACTGCGATTGCACTTCGCCTTATTCACTTCCTATCAGGGCTGGTCGCAAGGAGCAACAAGGGCGACCCCAGGATCTGAGTAAATGCGTATGGACGAGCCAGAGATCTAAATCCAACGAATTGCATTACATTCTCATCGCTTGCTGCGTTCCTGCGTTTGCACTTCGCCTCATCCTATGAAAAATGTTGGCGAATTTTCTAATGTGCGACCGAGTAGAGCGAAGAGTGAGCCACCGAATTAAAGTAAACCAAAGAACAAGCCAGAGGTCTAAATCTTATAAGAACCTGGCTGCAATATTTCTCGACGAGAGTATCCATTTCTGCATGGTTACGTTAGTGATGTCTTGCCGTTCCCCTGGGCTTTTAACGCCGTTTTAAACGGATTCTAAGGAAATTTGGAAATAAAATTTATCTTAAACCCATTCTGAGTCTTTTCTTTAGTATAAGGAATATAAAGGAATCGGCCGATTTTTTCATCTTAAAATTTCATCTTTTGACGGCTGTAACCTCTGAACCTTGGCAGCTAAAGCCTTGAAATGTTCACCAAATATGGGCAATGCGGTGTCCTACAAGTTTTCGAAATTTCAGAATTCCGCCCAATTTGCAAGTTATGGACAATATCTGATTAGATCTTGTCGATTTGGTCAGCTAAAGCTTCCGAATGCGGATGGTGGACCGTGAAATTTGAAGAAAACATAAGCGCCAAGCAGCTCTACAAGTGTCCAAATTCCAGTGAGATCGGGAAGGTTTCCCGAGTTATCGAAAATGGACGATTGTCAAACGTAAAAGTGCGATTATCTCGCTAAATATCGACATCACAGGCTACATGGGTAAAAATCTACTCCTAAAAAGCAGATATGACTGGTCACAGGCCTCATCGAGGAGCTTATTAGTGAATTAGATTTCATTATGTGGCATGGGGAATGCTGTACATGTTGCTGTACATTTCCCAATGCTGTACGACAGGTCAAAATGCTGTACGTCTGGTCAGCTTATTCTAGGCTATTCAACCGTTTTGTTTGTGAGTTTCGGAATAGCAGAAAAGATTTTTGCCAGGACCTTGCTTGTGATGCTCATTATCCATCTGTTAAATTTTTATTAATAGGAAAACCCTCTATGCACGATCGCCACTGATATTGTACACAATTGCGTATTAATAAAATGTTTTTAATTTAAATTTAATAAAAAAAATAACTTAGGCTGAGTTTTGGAACCCCACCCGTCATAGAACGTATTTGAATTTTTGTAAAGATTTTTAAGAAAATAATTGTCGTGCAAAATGTTGAGTATTTGATGCTTTAAAAGCCTGCAAAGATTGCTTGTCTTAGCAAAATTGTAAATTGTTCTCGCATGCAAAGACCAATAATTTTCAATGCTTCAGGACTCCAAATGTTTGCCGATTTCGCTCCCACATAGTCGCGAAATTTGTGTTTAGAAATTTTTGCAAATAAATCCATTGACTTGGCAATTCTTGTACAACATTTTGTAGACAAAATGGTCCGTAATAATTGCATTATTTCGACATTTCGATTATATTTTAATAATTTATTTTAAAATATTATAAGACAGATTTTTTGGCAAATATTTTGCTAAGGCATTTAAATTTGAGGCCATAGACGCGGGAATTATTATATGGATTTGTTCTTGTTTGTGTAGTTTTGAAGTCGTCTCTATAAAATAGTTCGAAAGTTACAGGCGAAAACTCGAAAAACTGATCTTACTGAAATTTTGGACGCTTTTAAAGTAGTTTCTATTAGCGCTAAAAATTGCAAGTCGCTTGCTAAAGTAGTTGGAATAATAAGGCGGTAAACTTAAAAACCTCTTGACTGGCCTTACTGAAATCTTGCACGCTTTTACAGCATCGTATTTACTATTATTGCTGAAAGCAAGTTTCTAGTTAGAGTGGTTCGCAAATTACAAATGAGAACTCGAAAATCTTTATTCCGATCACACTTTATTGCTTTCGATTTTTCTAGTTTTTGATACCTTTTAACTGAAAAAATATAACGAACGTTAAATTAATCAACTAGCTTCGACGATATTTAGCCATTCCAGGTCCATTGCCTTGACAGATTTAGCGTCAGACAATACACGAAAAAATTAAAGTAATTGTCGCCTGTCGCCCATCGCCTTATAGAATATGAGCTCTGATCTTCTGTGGTGGAAAACCTGAAAAACAATTTGAAGTAGAAGTTCGTTTGATTGCTCATGAGCTACGTATTCCATTGTGTGAAATCGAGAATGCTGTACGCTTCTGGATGCTGTACGGCAGGTCAAAATGCTTTACTGTACAGCAAAATGCTGTACGTCTGGTCAGCTTAGCTTTACTGTAGCTGTACCTGTAGTTCAGTGGACCAGTCAGTGTGAAACTCGTTATTATATAGAGGTAAAGGGCATTCGATAGTTTGGTTGCGGACAAAACACAACGAAACCAAAGCGTGCCCTCTCTATTTAGTTTATACATATAGTACAGTAATTTTTGCAAACAGAAAACAGTTTTTTTAATTAAGTATGGAGTGTGCTAATAACTGCCCCTTAAAAATGCTCATTTGGGTTCCGTCTTCAGCTAAGATCGTTTGATTACTTTTTGTGCTTCCCTCGTCAATTTTCCATCAATTCGGAGTCCTAGCGCTAGTCCTCTGTGAAGTTTGTTTTGACGGTTGTCTGTTTTAATTGCTCGCATCTACAGCGGGGATAAGCTAAAATATTTGAGCTTCGAATTCATAAGGATTCTGAATCTCGAATGACTCAATCGATTATTATTGTTACTCTATAGACTAGACCTTGACAATTTTTTTCAGTATACAGTATAGCGTCGATTATCCGAACTAATCTCGACAAGGGTGGTTCGGTTAATGGAGCTTCTATATAAAAATGATAAAATAGGCCAAATGTGAAATTAAGTGACAAACTGAAAACATTTAAATCGACTAAAATTGAACAAAACTTGCAAATTCTATGCAATTGAGCGATGCAGATGAGAGGTTGCTTCCTTCAGACCCCTGATTTTTCATTTTATTCAATGTCTTTTACAAGAAAAGAAGCTGAGTGACCGGTTCGGTTTATCGAATGTTCGGATAATCGACGTTCGGATAATCGACGCTCTACTGTACTTCTAAAGGTTGTTTTGGTAACGAGAAATATATGAAAACCCGACCATAAGATTCGAATTTGAAGAAACTCCAGATTACTAAATCCCCGCAGTTAATATCCCCAACGATTTAAACTGCATAACCTAAATAAATCCTTAAGTAAAATAATCCGAAAAGCATAATTCATTAGCATTAGTTTTTAAATAATAAAAAAAATATAAATTTATGGCCGAAAAATGTGAAATGAACCCATATCTACCCTAAGTCCAAAAACCCCTCTCATCTCTCCATTTTTAATTTTGCATATCAACATAAGACAGATCTTGGCGCCTGCTTCACCATACTCGTAGGTATGAACAAAAAGGAAATAAAACTGTTCACTATTTTACAAGTCTTGAAAACAAATGAACTTTTCCTATTTCTTGGCGTGGCGTGCAAGCATGAAAACTTTTACTGAGCCAGGATTACATGAAAAAGCGACACACATGAAATTGTTTACTTAAAAAACTTTTTCACGAGGGCGCTAAAGAAGAGAAAAAATTCAAATTCAAGTTGATTTTTGCACTTTGATTGACCACCATATATGGGGCCTACATAATGAGTGCGTGCATGTGAACTTTTAGGTACATATCAAACCAGTCAAGTGTATGTCTAGTACAGGATTTAATTTTAAATTTATTTGCTGACCACATAAATGATTTGAATATTACAATGTTGAGTGGACACCTGCTGAGTGGTTTAGATGGTCTTTTAGTTGGTTTTAGTTGAGATCGGAACAGTGTGGATATGTTGGTAAATCAGTATTTTCTCGCTGTTGGGTGGATAAGATAATAACGTTCAACATAATTACTGAATACATAATTAGGTTTGACAGTCATATTTTTGAATGACGAAATTCCTTCATAATTCCATAAATTGACCGTCTCTAGCATATATTTGCCAAATAAAGGATTTTGCCCATGGAAGAAGACGCCTTCTGCCTCTTCTTTCTCAATTGCTGTTGTCATTATTGTGCAAATGATGATCCAAATTTCGAATTTAAATTGAAAATTCGTGCTAAAAATTTGAAAACATATGTGTCATGCCGATTTCAAAACGTTAATCATCATGGGGATTTTTTGTAATAATGATTCTGCTGTCTACTTGCAACATTATGGACTTTTTAATGCTTTAATAGAGTAAAAATTAAAATGTGTTATACAAATTATTTTAACAGGGTGAACTTATAATCCCAATAAGAAAAGGTAAATAAATATTCATACTGTAACCGATAGATTTAATGGCGAAGGGTATTGTTTCGTGGAGTCCTCTTAGTGAAAACAACGGAGAATCTTTTAAGTTTAATCTTTATTCTTCAATATTTCAAATATTTAATTCAGCGAGCACATATTGGGATGTGCTACATATCCCCACCACAAGAAATTGGAAAACTGCTAAGTTTGTGTTCGCTGAATGGACTTGCTACATGAAATGTCAGTTCTCTCTAACCAGCTGATACATCCGCAGACATTGCGGCAATTCAAAATTCAAAAAAACCTAAAACTGCAACTTTCCTTTCAAAATACGTACTCTCATCGCACAATTTATAACGTTCACTAAAACCTGGCTCAGAAATGACATTTTTTTCAGCTGAACTGTGAATAAACAATTTACAGTATTGATGGTCGAGCAGCTGTGCGTGACAGTTGATCGAGCAGTCCAAGCAGCAGCTACACATCTAAATGTAGCATTCCAATTCAACGCTTCATAGGGGAAATTTTCGGTGCATCGCATGTAGACCGATTAGCGGGTGAGTGGGACGCGGGGAGAGAACACTTTCCACTTGGTTTTTCCAATATGTGCTCGCTGAATGCACTCAATGATAGAAAAATTAATATGATCAACACACGCAGGCCAAATGGTCCAGATTTGAAAGCATGCTGACGTGAATGTCGAACAACAGCTTAAATATATTTGGCACGCTGTTAGTGCAGGCTTGTACGTATTGGATGCTGGCGTGAATTCGATTCGTTCGATTCGAGTCTTGTTCCTGAGTTCTAGTTATAGATGCTTCGATGCCCAGACTAGGATGTCAAGTCAAATGCTACTGCTGACTCGTTGTTTGGCTCGCCTTTTATACTGTACGAGCCTGCTGGCTAAGTCTGGCTGCCGCCTGTCTCATGCTGTCGATCGTTTCGTTGCACTCGTGTTTTACGGTGCGTTTTACCGGGAAGTTGCATGCGATGCGATGCTCGGAATTTGACGATTCAAAGTATCTTAATCATGAAGTCGTCTCTTGATGTTTCTTAGGAAAATGTGATGCAGAGCATATGATAAACAAGGAAACAAATTGCAGATCAGATCAGATGATGGAATGATCCAAAATTCTTTCCATTAAAAACATGCCCACTGCGGGCATGCGGTGGAGAACGCACGCTTGGTTGATGGAAGTTTGAGCTTCTGCACATTATATCTAGGGCAAATATTTGCACGGTTAGGACGCTGGATTGCTGCCGTTCGTAAGCGCATTTTTGCGATGACAAGATGGTGGTCACTGCCAATATAAGCACCACGTTTCGCCCTAACTAGACGTTAGACACAGTTTCTCCACGTTTTGGAAACAGCAATATGGTCAATCTGGTTCTCAGTTCTGCCATTCGGAGAGGTCCAGGTTGATACGTGGCAATCTTTGTGTTTAAACAGAGTTCCACCAATGACGAGCTGACGAGAGTTACAAAACTCTATAAACATCTCGCCATTCTGGTTTCTGTCGCCTAACCCATGATTTCCCATAAGGTGTTCCAATCCTTGGTTATTTGTCCCGACTTTAGCATTGAGATCCCCCATTATGATTTTAATGTCACCTCTGGGAGCCCTATCAAAGGTGTCGCCAAGTCTTTGGTAGAAAACGTCTTTGTCAGCTTGATCATCTGGTTCGATCGGTGCGTAACACTGAATTATCGTGATATTTCGTACTCTGGATTTGAATCGGGCGGTGATAATACGGTCAGAAACTGGTTTCCAATCGATAAGGGATCGCCGTGCATTCCTAGTCAAGAGGATTCCGACTCCTGCCTGCCGAGGAGCATTTTGGTCATCATTTCCAGAGTACAATAAAACAGTATAAGAGCTTGGTGATAGATTCGCTCCTGATCCGAGCCATCTTGTTTCGCTCAGTCCTACATAATATAGCGATGTTATACGCGGTCATTTCCCGATTGACTTCAGTGAGCCTCATGTTGTTGCACTCGCCCCACATCGTTCGAACGTTCCAAAACACAACCGTGGTCCGTTGTTTATAGCCAAAAGTCGTTGCCGGTGAGTCAGTCCGAGGTATCCGAGGCTCGATTAATGTTTCGAGTGTAAAGAAAGTTTCTACGCTCAATATTTAGCGAGATATTTGCATTTTTGTGATTTCAAATGAAAATTTCCGAAAATGGGTTTTGAAAAAGTCGATGTAGAGCGCATTGAGAGCTACGTTTTGCTAAAAGAACCAGAGTCCTAGCTATCACCGTTCAAAAGATACAGCCTCCCAAAGGCGACCCAATATATGCCAACTTTGACCCATCTACGCTCAATATTTAGCGAGATATTTGCATTTTTGTGATTTCAAATGAAAATTTCCGAAAATGGGTTTTGAAAAAGTCGATGTAGAGCGCATTGAGAGCTACGTTTTGCTGAAAGAACCAGAGTCCTAGCTATCACCGTTCAAAAGATACAGCCTCCTAAAGGCGACCCAATGTATGCCAACTTTGACCCATCTACGCTCAATATTTAGCGAGATATTAGCATTTTTGTGATTTCAAATGAAAATTTCCGAAAATGGGTTTTGAAAAAGTTGATGTAGAGCGCATTGAGAGCTACGTTTTGCTGAAAGAACCAGAGGCCTAGCTATCACCGTTCAAAAGATACAGCCTCGCAAAGGCGACCCAATATATGCCAACTTTGACCCATCTACGCTCAATATTTAGCGAGATATTTGCATTTTTGTGATTTCAAATGAAAATTTCCGAAAATGGGTTTTGAAAAAGTCGATGTAGCGCGCATTGAGAGCTACGTTTTGCTGAAAGAACCAGAGTCCTAGCTATCACCGTTCAAAAGATACAGCCTCCCAAAGGCGACCCAATATATGCCAACTTTGACCCATCTACGCTCAATATTTAGCGAGATATTTGCATTTTTGTGATTTCAAATGAAAATTTCCGAAATTGGGTTTTGAAAAAGTCGATGTAGAGCGCATTGAGAGCTACGTTTTGCTGAAAGAACCAGAGTCCTAGCTATCACCGTTCAAAAGATACAGCCTCCCAAAGGCGACCCAATATATGCCAACTTTGGCCCATCTACGCTCAATATTTAGCGAGATATTTGCATTTTTGTGATTTCAAATGAAAATTTCCGAAAATGGGTTTTGAAAAAGTCGATGTAGAGCGCATTGAGAGCTACGTTTTGCTGAAAGAACCAGAGTCCTAGCTATCACCGTTCAAAAGATACAGCCTCCCAAAGGCGACCCAATATATGCCAACTTTGGCCCATCTACGCTCAATATTTAGCGAGATATTTGCATTTTTGTGATTTCAAATGAAAATTTCCGAAATTGGGTTTTGAAAAAGTCGATGTAGAGCGCATTGAGAGCTACGTTTTGCTGAAAGAACCAGAGTCCTAGCTATCACCGTTCAAAAGATACAGCCTCCCAAAGGCGACCCAATATAAGCCAACTTTGACCCATCTACGCTCAATATTTAGCGAGATATTTGCATTTTTGTGATTTCAAATGAAAATTTCCGAAATTGGGTTTTGAAAAAGTCGATGTAGAGCGCATTGAGAGCTACGTTTTGCTGAAAGAACCAGAGTCCTAGCTATCACCGTTCAAAAGATACAGCCTCCCAAAGGCGACCCAATATATGCCAACTTTGGCCCATCTACGCTCAATATTTAGCGAGATATTTGCATTTTTGTGATTTCAAATGAAAATTTCCGAAAATGGGTTTTGAAAAAGTCGATGTAGAGCGCATTGAGAGCTACGTTTTGCTGAAAGAACCAGAGTCCTAGCTATCACCGTTCAAAAGATACAGCCTCCCAAAAGGCGACCCAATATATGCCAACTTTGACCCATCTACGCTCAATATTTAGCGAGATATTTGCATTTTTGTGATTTAAAATGAAAATTTCCGAAAATGGGTTTTGAAAAAGTCGATGTAGAGCGCATTGAGAGCTACGTTTTGCTGAAAGAACCAGAGTCCTAGCTATCACCGTTCAAAAGATACAGCCTCCCAAGGGCGACCCAATATATGCCAACTTTGACCCATCTACGCTCAATATTTAGCGAGATATTTGCATTTTTGTGATTTCAAATGAAAATTTCCGAAAATGGGTTTTGAAAAACTCGATGTAGAGCGCATTGAGAGCTACGTTTTGCTGAAAGAACCAGAGTCCTAACTACCACCGTTCAAAAGATATGGCCTCCCAAAGGCGACCCAATGTATGCCAACTTTGACCCATCTACGCTCAATATTTAGCGAGATATGTGCATTTTTGTGATTTCAAATGAAAATTTCCGAAAATGGGTTTTGAAAAAGTCGATGTAGAGCGCATTGAGAGCTACGTTTTGCTGAAAGAACCAGAGTCCTAGCTATCACCGTTCAAAAGATACAGCCTCCCAAAGGCGACCCAATATATGCCAACTTTGGCCCATCTACGCTCAATATTTAGCGAGATATTTGCATTTTTGTGATTTCAAATGAAAATTTCCGAAAATGGGTTTTGAAAAAGTCGATGTAGAGCGCATTGAGAGCTACGTTTTGCTGAAAGAACCAGAGTCGTAGCTATCACCGTTCAAAAGATACAGCCTCCCAAAGGCGACCCAATATATGCCAACTTTGACCCATCTACGCTCAATATTTAGCGAGATATTTGCATTTTTGTGATTTCAAATGAAAATTTCCGAAAATGGGTTTTGAAAGAGTCGATGTAGAGCGCATTGAGAGCTACGTTACAGATACAGCCTCCCAAAGGCGACCCAATATATGCCAACTTTGACCCATCTACGCTCAATATTTAGCGAGATATTTGCATTTTTGTGATTTCAAATGAAAATTTCCGAAAATGGGTTTTGAAAAACTCGATGTAGAGCGCATTGAGAGCTACGTTTTGCTGAAAGAACCAAAGTCCTGGCTATCACCGTTCAAAAGATACAGCCTCCCAAAGGCGACCCAATATAAGCCAACTTTGACCCATCTACGCTCAATATTTAGCGAGATATTTGCATTTTTAAGATTTCAAATGAAAATTTCCGAAATTGGGTTTTGAAAAAGTCGATGTAGAGCGCATTGAGAGCTACGTTTTGCTGAAAGAACCAAAGTCCTGGCTATCACCGTTCAAAAGATACAGCCTCCCAAAGGCGACCCAATATAAGCCAACTTTGACCCATCTACGCTCAATATTTAGCGAGATATTTGCATTTTTGTGATTTCAAATGAAAATTTCCGAAATTGGGTTTTGAAAAAGTCGATGTAGAGCGCATTGAGAGCTACGTTTTGCTGAAAGAACCAGAGTCCTAGCTACCACCGTTCAAAAGATGCAGCCTCCCAAGGGCGACCCAATATATGCCAACTTTGACCCATCTTCGCTCAATATTTAGCGAGATATTTGCATTTTTGTGATTTCAAATGAAAATTTCCGAAAATGGGTTTTGAAAAACTCGATGTAGAGCGCATTGAGACTGAGAGCTACGTTTTGCTGAAAGAACCAGAGTCCTAACTACCACCGTTCAAAAGATATGGCCTCCCAAAGGCGACCCAATGTATGCCAACTTTGACCCATCTACGCTCAATATTTAGCGAGATATGTGCATTTTTGTGATTTCAAATGAAAATTTCCGAAAATGGGTTTTGAAAAAGTCGATGTAGAGCGCATTGTGAGCTAGGTTTTGCTGAAAGAACCAGAGTCCTAGCTATCACCGTTCAAAAGATACAGCCTCCCAAAGGCGACCCAATATATGCCAACTTTGACCCATCTACGCTCAATATTTAGCGAGATATTTGCATTTTTGTGATTTCAAATGAAAATTTCCGAAAACGGGTTTTGAAAAAGTCGATGTAGAGCGCATTGAGAGCTACGTTTTGCTGAAAGAACCAGAGTCCTAGCTATTACCGTTCAAAAGATACAGCCTCCCAAAGGCGACCCAATATATGCCAACTTTGGCCCATCTACGCTCAATATTTAGCGAGATATTTGCATTTTTGTGATTTCAAATGAAAATTTCCGAAAATGGGTTTTGAAAAAGTCGATGTAGAGCGCATTGAGAGCTACGTTTTGCTGAAAGAACCAAAGTCCTGGCTATCACCGTTCAAAAGATACAGCCTTCCAAAGGTGACCCATTATATGCCAACTTTGACCCATCTACGCTCAATATTTAGCGAGATATTTGCATTTTTGTGATTTCAAATGAAAATTTCCGAAAACGGGTTTTGAAAAAGTCGATGTAGAGCGCATTGAGAGCTACGTTTTGCTGAAAGAACCAGAGTCCTAGCTATCACCGTTCAAAAGATACAGCCTCCCAAAGGCGACCCAATATATGCCAACTTTGACCCATCTGCGCTCAATATTTAGCGAGATATTTGCAATTTTGTGATTTCGAATGAAAATTTCCGAAAATGGGTTTTGAAAAAGTCGATGTAGAGCGCATTGAGAGCTACGTTTTGCTGAAAGAACCAGAGTCCTAGCTATCACCGTTCAAAAGATACAGCCTCCCAAAGGCGACCCAATATATGCCAACTTTGGCCCATCTACGCTCAATATTTAGCGAGATATTTGCATTTTTGTGATTTCAAATGAAAATTTCCGAAAATGGGTTTTGAAAAAGTCGATGTAGAGCGCATTGAGAGCTACGTTTTGCTGAAAGAACCAGAGTCGTAGCTATCACCGTTCAAAAGATACAGCCTCCCAAAGGCGACCCAATATATGCCAACTTTGACCCATCTACGCTCAATATTTAGCGAGATATTTGCATTTTTGTGATTTCAAATGAAAATTTCCGAAAATGGGTTTTGAAAGAGTCGATGTAGAGCGCATTGAGAGCTACGTTACAGATACAGCCTCCCAAAGGCGACCCAATATATGCCAACTTTGACCCATCTACGCTCAATATTTGGCGAGATATTTGCATTTTTGTGATTTCAAATGAAAATTTCCGAAAATGGGTTTTGAAAAGGTCGATGTAGAGCGCATTGAGAGCTACGTTTTGCTGAAAGAACCAGAGTCCTAGCTATCACCGTTCAAAAGATACAGCCTCCCAAAGGCGACCCAATATATGCCAACTTTGGCCCATCTACGCTCAATATTTAGCGAGATATTTGCATTTTTGTGATTTCAAATGAAAATTTCCGAAAATGGGTTTTGAAAAAGTCGATGTAGAGCGCATTGAGAGCTACGTTTTGCTGAAAGAACCAAAGTCCTGGCTATCACCGTTCAAAAGATACAGCCTCCCAAAGGTGACCCAATATATGCCAACTTTGACCCATCTACGCTCAATATTTAGCGAGATATTTGCATTTTTGTGATTTCAAATGAAAATTTCCGAAAATGGGTTTTGAAAAAGTCGATGTAGAGCGCATTGAGAGCTACGTTTTGCTGAAAGAACCAGAGTCGTAGCTATCACCGTTCAAAAGATACAGCCTCCCAAAGGCGACCCAATATATGCCAACTTTGACCCATCTACGCTCAATATTTAGCGAGATATTTGCATTTTTGTGATTTCAAATGAAAATTTCCGAAAATGGGTTTTGAAAGAGTCGATGTAGAGCGCATTGAGAGCTACGTTACAGATACAGCCTCCCAAAGGCGACCCAATATATGCCAACTTTGACCCATCTACGCTCAATATTTGGCGAGATATTTGCATTTTTGTGATTTCAAATGAAAATTTCCGAAAATGGGTTTTGAAAAGGTCGATGTAGAGCGCATTGAGAGCTACGTTTTGCTGAAAGAACCAGAGTCCTAGCTATCACCGTTCAAAAGATACAGCCTCCCAAAGGCGACCCAATATATGCCAACTTTGACCCATCTACGCTCAATATTTAGCGAGATATTTGCATTTTTGTGATTTCAAATGAAAATTTCCGAAAATGGGTTTTGAAAGAGTCGATGTAGAGCGCATTGAGAGCTACGTTACAGATACAGCCTCCCAAAGGCGACCCAATATATGCCAACTTTGACCCATCTACGCTCAATATTTAGCGAGATATTTGCATTTTTGTGATTTCAAATGAAAATTTCCGAAAATGGGTTTTGAAAAGGTCGATGTAGAGCGCATTGAGAGCTACGTTTTGCTGAAAGAACCAGAGTCCTAGCTATCACCGTTCAAAAGATACAGCCTCCCAAAGGCGACCCAATATATGCCAACTTTGACCCATCTACGCTCAATATTTAGCGAGATATTTGCATTTTTGTGATTTCAAATGAAAATTTCCGAAAATGGGTTTTGAAAGAGTCGATGTAGAGCGCATTGAGAGCTACGTTACAGATACAGCCTCCCAAAGGCGACCCAATATATGCCAACTTTGACCCATCTACGCTCAATATTTAGCGAGATATTTGCATTTTTGTGATTTCAAATGAAAATTTCCGAAAATGGGTTTTGAAAAGGTCGATGTAGAGCGCATTGAGAGCTACGTTTTGCTGAAAGAACCAGAGTCCTAGCTATCACCGTTCAAAAGATACAGCCTCCCAAAGGCGACCCAATATATGCCAACTTTGACCCATCTACGCTCAATATTTAGCGAGATATTTGCATTTTTGTGATTTCAAATGAAAATTTCCGAAAATGGGTTTTGAAAAAGTCGATGTAGAGCGCATTGAGAGCTACGTTTTGCTGAAAGAACCAAAGTCCTGGCTATCACCGTTCAAAAGATACAGCCTCCCAAAGGTGACCCAATATATGCATACTTTGACCCATCTACGCTCAATATTTAGCGAGATATTTGCATTTTTGTGATTTCAAATGAAAATTTCCGAAAATGGGTTTTGAAAAAGTCGATGTAGAGCGCATTGAGAGCTACGTTTTGCTGAAAGAACCAGAGTCCTAGCTATCACCGTTCAAAAGATACAGCCTCCCAAAGGCGACCCAATATATGCCAACTTTGACCCATCTACGCTCAATATTTAGCGAGATATTTGCATTTTTGTGATTTCAAATGAAAATTTCCGAAAATGGGTTTTGAAAGAGTCGATGTAGAGCGCATTGAGAGCTACGTTACAGATACAGCCTCCCAAAGGCGACCCAATATATGCCAACTTTGACCCATCTACGCTCAATATTTGGCGAGATATTTGCATTTTTGTGATTTCAAATGAAAATTTCCGAAAATGGGTTTTGAAAAGGTCGATGTAGAGCGCATTGAGAGCTACGTTTTGCTGAAAGAACCAGAGTCCTAGCTATCACCGTTCAAAAGATACAGCCTCCCAAAGGCGACCCAATATATGCCAACTTTGACCCATCTACGCTCAATATTTAGCGAGATATTTGCATTTTTGTGATTTCAAATGAAAATTTCCGAAAATGGGTTTTTAAAGAGTCGATGTAGAGCGCATTGAGAGCTACGTTACAGATACAGCCTCCCAAAGGCGACTTAATATATGCCAACTTTGACCCATCTACGCTCAATATTTAGCGAGATATTTGCATTTTTGTGATTTCAAATGAAAATTTCCGAAAATGGGTTTTGAAAAGGTCGATGTAGAGCGCATTGAGAGCTACATTTTGCTGAAAGAACCAGAGTCCTAGCTATCACCGTTCAAAAGATACAGCCTCCCAAAGGCGACCCAATATATGCCAACTTTGACCCATCTACGCTCAATATTTAGCGAGATATTTGCATTTTTGTGATTTCAAATGAAAATTTCCGAAAATGGGTTTTGAAAGAGTCGATGTAGAGCGCATTGAGAGCTACGTTACAGATACAGCCTCCCAAAGGCGACCCAATATATGCCAACTTTGACCCATCTACGCTCAATATTTAGCGAGATATTTGCATTTTTGTGATTTCAAATGAAAATTTCCGAAAATGGGTTTTGAAAAGGTCGATGTAGAGCGCATTGAGAGCTACGTTTTGCTGAAAGAACCAGAGTCCTAGCTATCACCGTTCAAAAGATACAGCCTCCCAAAGGCGACCCAATATATGCCAACTTTGACCCATCTACGCTCAATATTTAGCGAGATATTTGCATTTTTGTGATTTCAAATGAAAATTTCCGAAAATGGGTTTTGAAAAAGTCGATGTAGAGCGCATTGAGAGCTACGTTTTGCTGAAAGTACCAGAGTCCTAGCTATCACCGTTCAAAAGATACAGCCTCCCAAAGGCGACCCAATATATGCCAACTTTGACCCATCTACGCTCAATATTTAGCGAGATATTTGCATTTTTGTGATTTCAAATGAAAATTTCCGAAAATGGGTTTTGAAAAAGTCGATGTAGAGCGCATTGAGAGCTACGTTTTGCTGAAAGTACCAGAGTCCTAGCTATCACCGTTCAAAAGATACAGCCTCCCAAAGGCGACCCAATATATGATAACTTTGACCCATCTACGCTCAATATTTAGCGAGATATTTGCATTTTTGTGATTTCAAATGAAAATTTCCGAAAATGGGTTTTGAAAGAGTCGATGTAGAGCGCATTGAGAGCTACGTTACAGATACAGCCTCCCAAAGGCGACTTAATATATGCCAACTTTGACCCATCTACGCTCAAGAGTTAGCGAGATATTTGCATTTTTGTGATTTCAAATGAAAATTTCCGAAAATGGGTTTTGAAAAGGTCGATGTAGAGCGCATTGAGAGCTACGTTTTGCTGAAAGAACCAGAGTCCTAGCTATCACCGTTCAAAAGATACAGCCTCCCAAAGGCGACCCAATATATGCCAACTTTGACCAATCTACGCTCAATATTTAGCAAGATATTTGCATTTTTGTGATTTCAAATGAAAATTTCCGAAAATGGGTTTTGAAAGAGTCGATGTAGAGCGCATTGAGAGCTACGTTACAGATACAGCCTCCCAAAGGCGACCCAATATATGCCAACTTTGACCCATCTACGCTCAATATTTAGCGAGATATTTGCATTTTTGTGATTTCAAATGAAAATTTCCGAAAATGGGTTTTGAAAAGGTCGATGTAGAGCGCATTGAGAGCTACGTTTTGCTGAAAGAACCAGAGTCCTAGCTATCACCGTTCAAAAGATACAGCCTCCCAAAGGCGACCCAATATATGCCAACTTTGGCCCATCTACGCTCAATATTTAGCGAGATATTTGCATTTTTGTGATTTCAAATGAAAATTTCCGAAAATGGGTTTTGAAAAAGTCGATGTAGAGCGCATTGAGAGCTACGTTTTGCTAAAAGAACCAGAGTCCTAGCTATCACCGTTCAAAAGATACAGCCTCCCAAAGGCGACCCAATATATGCCAACTTTGACCCATCTACGCTCAATATTTAGCGAGATATTTGCATTTTTGTGATTTCAAATGAAAATTTCCGAAAATGGGTTTTGAAAAAGTCGATGTAGAGTGCATTGAGAGCTACGTTTTGCTGAAAGAACCAGAGTCCTAGCTACCACCGTTCAAATGATACAGCCTCCCAAAGGCGACCCAACATATGCCACCTTTGACCCATCTACGCTCAATATTTAGCGAGATATTTGCATTTTTGTGATTTCAAATGAAAATTTCCGAAAATGGGTTTTGAAAAGGTCGATGTAGAGCGCATTGAGAGCTACGTTTTGCTGAAAGAACCAGAGTCCTAGCTATCACCGTTCAAAAGATACAGCCTCCCAAAGGCGACCCAATATATGCCAACTTTGACCCATCTACGCTCAATATTTAGCAAGATATTTGCATTTTTGTGATTTCAAATGAAAATTTCCGAAAATGGGTTTTGAAAGAGTCGATGTAGAGCGCATTGAGAGCTACGTTACAGATACAGCCTCCCAAAGGCGACCCAATATATGCCAACTTTGACCCATCTACGCTCAATATTTAGCGAGATATTTGCATTTTTGTGATTTCAAATGAAAATTTCCGAAAATGGGTTTTGAAAAGGTCGATGTAGAGCGCATTGAGAGCTACGTTTTGCTGAAAGAACCAGAGTCCTAGCTATCACCGTTCAAAAGATACAGCCTCCCAAAGGCGACCCAATATATGCCAACTTTGGCCCATCTACGCTCAATATTTAGCGAGATATTTGCATTTTTGTGATTTCAAATGAAAATTTCCGAAAATGGGTTTTGAAAAAGTCGATGTAGAGCGCATTGAGAGCTACGTTTTGCTAAAAGAACCAGAGTCCTAGCTATCACCGTTCAAAAGATACAGCCTCCCAAAGGCGACCCAATATATGCCAACTTTGACCCATCTACGCTCAATATTTAGCGAGATATTTGCATTTTTGTGATTTCAAATGAAAATTTCCGAAAATGGGTTTTGAAAAAGTCGATGTAGAGTGCATTGAGAGCTACGTTTTGCTGAAAGAACCAGAGTCCTAGCTACCACCGTTCAAATGATACAGCCTCCCAAAGGCGACCCAACATATGCCACCTTTGACCCATCTACGCTCAATATTTAGCGAGATATTTGCATTTTTGTGATTTCAAATGAAAATTTCCGAAAATGGGTTTTGGAAAAGTCGATGTAGAGCGCATTGAGAGCTACGTTTTGCTGAAAGAACCAGAGTCGTAGCTATCACCGTTCAAAAGATACAGCCTCCCAAAGGCGACCCAATATATGCCAACTTTGACCCATCTACGCTCAATATTTAGCGAGATATTTGCATTTTTGTGATTTCAAATGAAAATTTCCGAAAATGGGTTTTGAAAAAGTCGATGTAGAGCGCATTGAGAGCTACGTTTTGCTGAAAGAACCAGAGTCCTAGCTATCACCGTTCAAAAGATACAGCCTCCCAAAGGCGACCCAATATATGCCAACTTTGACCCATCTACGCTCAATATTTAGCGAGATATTTGCATTTTTGTGATTTCAAATGAAAATTTCCGAAAATGGGTTTTGAAAAAGTCGATGTAGAGCGCATTGAGAGCTACGTTTTGCTGAAAGAACCAGAGTCCTAGCTATCACCGTTCAAAAGATACAGCCTCCCAAAGGCGACCCAATATATGCCAACTTTGACCCATCTACGCTCAATATTTAGCGAGATATTTGCATTTTTGTGATTTCAAATGAAAATTTCCGAAAATGGGTTTTGAAAGAGTCGATGTAGAGCGCATTGAGAGCTACGTTACAGATACAGCCTCCCAAAGGCGACCCAATATATGCCAACTTTGACCCATCTACGCTCAATATTTAGCGAGATATTTGCATTTTTGTGATTTCAAATGAAAATTTCCGAAAATGGGTTTTGAAAGAGTCGATGTAGAGCGCATTGAGAGCTACGTTACAGATACAGCCTCCCAAAGGCGACCCAATATATGCCAACTTTGACCCATCTACGCTCAATATTTGGCGAGATATTTGCATTTTTGTGATTTCAAATGAAAATTTCCGAAAATGGGTTTTGAAAAGGTCGATGTAGAGCGCATTGAGAGCTACGTTTTGCTGAAAGAACCAGAGTCCTAGCTATCACCGTTCAAAAGATACAGCCTCCCAAAGGCGACCCAATATATGCCAACTTTGACCCATCTACGCTCAATATTTAGCGAGATATTTGCATTTTTGTGATTTCAAATGAAAATTTCCGAAAATGGGTTTTGAAAGAGTCGATGTAGAGCGCATTGAGAGCTACGTTACAGATACAGCCTCCCAAAGGCGACTTAATATATGCCAACTTTGACCCATCTACGCTCAATATTTAGCGAGATATTTGCATTTTTGTGATTTCAAATGAAAATTTCCGAAAATGGGTTTTGAAAAGGTCGATGTAGAGCGCATTGAGAGCTACGTTTTGCTGAAAGAACCAGAGTCCTAGCTATCACCGTTCAAAAGATACAGCCTCCCAAAGGCGACCCAATATATGCCAACTTTGACCCATCTATGCTCAATATTTAGCGAGATATTTGCATTTTTGTGATTTCAAATGAAAATTTCCGAAAATGGGTTTTGAAAAAGTCGATGTAGAGTGCATTGAGAGCTACGTTTTGCTGAAAGAACCAGAGTCCTAGCTACCACCGTTCAAAAGATTCGGCCTCCCAAAGGCGACCCAATATATGCCAACTTTGACCCATCTACGCTCAATATTTAGCGAGATATTTGCATTTTTGTGATTTCAAATGAAAATTTCCGAAAATGGGTTTTGGAAAAGTCGATGTAGAGTGCATTGAGAGCTACGTTTTGCTGAAAGAACCAGAGTCCTAGCTACCACCGTTCAAAAGATTCGGCCTCCCAAAGGCGACCCAATATATGCCAACTTTGACCCATCTACGCTCAATATTTAGCGAGATATTTGCATTTTTGTGATTTCAAATGAAAATTTCCGAAAATGGGTTTTGGAAAAGTCGATGTAGAGCGCATTGAGAGCTACGTTTTGCTGAAAGAACCAGAGTCGTAGCTATCACCGTTCAAAAGATACAGCCTCCCAAAGGCGACCCAATATATGCCAACTTTGACCCATCTACGCTCAATATTTAGCGAGATATTTGCATTTTTGTGATTTCAAATGAAAATTTCCGAAAATGGGTTTTGGAAAAGTCGATGTAGAGTGCATTGAGAGCTACGTTTTGCTGAAAGAACCAGAGTCCTAGCTATCACCGTTCAAAAGATACAGCCTCCCAAAGGCGACCCAATATATGCCAACTTTGACCCATCTACGCTCAATATTTAGCAAGATATTTGCATTTTTGTGATTTCAAATGAAAATTTCCGAAAATGGGTTTTGCAAAAGTCGATGTAGAGCGCATTGAGAGCTACGTTTTGCTGAAAGAACCAGAGTCCTAGCTATCACCGTTCGAAAGATACAGCCTCCAAAAGGCGACCCAATATATGCCAACTTTGACCCATCTACGCTCAATATTTAGCGAGATATTTGCATTTTTGTGATTTCAAATGAAAATTTCCGAAAATGGGTTTTGAAAAAGTCGATGTAGAGCGCATTGAGAGCTACGTTTTGCTGAAAGAACCAAAGTCCTGGCTATCACCGTTCAAAAGATACAGCCTCCCAAAGGTGACCCAATATATGCCAACTTTGACCCATCTACGCTCAATATTTAGCGAGATATTTGCATTTTTGTGATTCGAAATGAAAATTTCCGAAAATGGGCTTTGAAAAAGTCGATGTAGAGCGCATTGAGAGCTACGTTTTGCTGAAAGAACCAAAGTCCTGGCTATCACCGTTCAATAAATACAGCCTCCCAAAGGTGACCCAATATATGCCAACTTTGACCCATCTACGCTCAATATTAAGCGAGATATTTGCATTTTTGTGATTTCAAATGAAAATTTCCGAAAATGGGTTTTGAAAAAGTCGATGTAGTGCGCATTGAGAGCTACGTTTTGCTGAAAGAACCAGAGTCCTAGCTATCACCGTTCAAAAGATCCAGCCTCCCAAAGGCGACCCAATATATGCCAACTTTGACCCATCTACGCTCAATATTTAGCAAGATATTTGCATTTTTGTGATTTCAAATGAAAATTTCCGAAAATGGGTTTTGCAAAAGTCGATGTAGAGCGCATTGAGAGCTACGTTTTGCTGAAAGAACCACAGTCCTAGCTATCACCGTTCGAAAGATACAGCCTCCCAAAGGCGACCCAATATATGCCAACTTTGACCCATCTACGCTCAATATTTAGCGAGATATTTGCATTTTTGTGATTTCAAATGAAAATTTCCGAAAATGGGTTTTGGAAAAGTCGATGTAGAGCGCATTGAGAGCTACGTTTTGCTGAAAGAACCAGAGTCGTAGCTATCACCGTTCAAAAGATACAGCCTCCCAAAGGCGACCCAATATATGCCAACTTTGACCCATCTACGCTCAATATTAAGCGAGATATTTGCATTTTTGTGATTTCAAATGAAAATTTCCGAAAATGGGTTTTGAAAAAGTCGATGTAGTGCGCATTGAGAGCTACGTTTTGCTGAAAGAACCAGAGTCCTAGCTATCACCGTTCAAAAGATCCAGCCTCCCAAAGGCGACCCAATATATGCCAACTTTGACCCATCTACGCTCAATATTTAGCAAGATATTTGCATTTTTGTGATTTCAAATGAAAATTTCCGAAAATGGGTTTTGCAAAAGTCGATGTAGAGCGCATTGAGAGCTACGTTTTGCTGAAAGAACCACAGTCCTAGCTATCACCGTTCGAAAGATACAGCCTCCCAAAGGCGACCCAATATATGCCAACTTTGACCCATCTACGCTCAATATTTAGCGAGATATTTGCATTTTTGTGATTTCAAATGAAAATTTCCGAAAATGGGTTTTGGAAAAGTCGATGTAGAGCGCATTGAGAGCTACGTTTTGCTGAAAGAACCAGAGTCGTAGCTATCACCGTTCAAAAGATACAGCCTCCCAAAGGCGACCCAATATATGCCAACTTTGACCCATCTACGCTCAATATTAAGCGAGATATTTGCATTTTTGTGATTTCAAATGAAAATTTCCGAAAATGGGTTTTGAAAAAGTCGATGTAGTGCGCATTGAGAGCTACGTTTTGCTGAAAGAACCAGAGTCCTAGCTATCACCGTTCAAAAGATCCAGCCTCCCAAAGGCGACCCAATATATGCCAACTTTGACCCATCTACGCTCAATATTTAGCAAGATATTTGCATTTTTGTGATTTCAAATGAAAATTTCCGAAAATGGGTTTTGCAAAAGTCGATGTAGAGCGCATTGAGAGCTACGTTTTGCTGAAAGAACCAGAGTCCTAGCTATCACCGTTCAAAAGATCCAGCCTCCCAAAGGCGACCCAATATATGCCAACTTTGACCCATCTACGCTCAATATTTAGCGAGATATTTGCATTTTTGTGATTTCAAATGAAAATTTCCGAAAATGGGTTTTGAAAAAGTCGATGTAGAGCGCATTGAGAGCTACGTTTTGCTGAAAGAACCAGAGTCCTAGCTATCACCGTTCAAAAGATCCAGCCTCCCAAAGGCGACCCAATATATGCCAACTTTGACCCATCTACGCTCAATATTTAGCGAGATATTTGCATTTTTGTGATTTCAAATGAAAATTTCCGAAAATGGGTTTTGAAAAAGTCGATGTAGAGCGCATTGAGAGCTACGTTTTGCTAAAAGAACCAGACTCCTAGCTATCACCGTTCAAAAGATACAGCCTCCCAAAGGCGACCCAATATATGCCAACTTTGACCCATCTACGCTCAATATTTAGCGAGATATTTGCATTTTTGTGATTTCAAATGAAAATTTCCGAAAATGGGTTTTGAAAAAGTCGATGTAGAGTGCATTGAGAGCTACGTTTTGCTGAAAGAACCAGAGTCCTAGCTACCACCGTTCAAATGATACAGCCTCCCAAAGGCGACCCAACATATGCCAACTTTGACCCATCTACGCTCAATATTTAGCGAGATATTTGCATTTTTGTGATTTCAAATGAAAATTTCCGAAAATGGGTTTTGAAAAAGTCGATGTAGAGTGCATTGAGAGCTACGTTTTGCTGAAAGAACCAGAGTCCTAGCTACCACCGTTCAAAAGATTCGGCCTCCCAAAGGCGACCCAATATATGCCAACTTTGACCCATCTACGCTCAATATTTAGCGAGATATTTGCATTTTTGTGATTTCAAATGAAAATTTCCGAAAATGGGTTTTGGAAAAGTCGATGTAGAGCGCATTGAGAGCTACGTTTTGCTGAAAGAACCAGAGTCGTAGCTATCACCGTTCAAAAGATACAGCCTCCCAAAGGCGACCCAATATATGCCAACTTTGACCCATCTACGCTCAATATTTAGCGAGATATTTGCATTTTTGTGATTTCAAATGAAAATTTCCGAAAATGGGTTTTGGAAAAGTCGATGTAGAGTGCATTGAGAGCTACGTTTTGCTGAAAGAACCAGAGTCCTAGCTACCACCGTTCAAAAGATTCGGCCTCCCAAAGGCGACCCAATATATGCCAACTTTGACCCATCTACGCTCAATATTTAGCGAGATATTTGCATTTTTGTGATTTCAAATGAAAATTTCCGAAAATGGGTTTTGAAAAAGTCGATGTAGAGCGCATTGAGAGCTACGTTTTGCTAAAAGAACCAGAGTCCTAGCTATCACCGTTCAAAAGATACAGCCTCCCAAAGGCGACCCAATATATGCCAACTTTGACCCATCTACGCTCAATATTTAGCGAGATATTTGCATTTTTGTGATTTCAAATGAAAATTTCCGAAAATGGGTTTTGAAAAAGTCGATGTAGAGTGCATTGAGAGCTACGTTTTGCTGAAAGAACCAGAGTCCTAGCTACCACCGTTCAAAAGATTCGGCCTCCCAAAGGCGACCCAATATATGCCAACTTTGACCCATCTACGCTCAATATTTAGCGAGATATTTGCATTTTTGTGATTTCAAATGAAAATTTCCGAAAATGGGTTTTGGAAAAGTCGATGTAGAGCGCATTGAGAGCTACGTTTTGCTGAAAGAACCAGAGTCGTAGCTATCACCGTTCAAAAGATACAGCCTCCCAAAGGCGACCCAATATATGCCAACTTTGACCCATCTACGCTCAATATTAAGCGAGATATTTGCATTTTTGTGATTTCAAATGAAAATTTCCGAAAATGGGTTTTGAAAAAGTCGATGTAGTGCGCATTGAGAGCTACGTTTTGCTGAAAGAACCAGAGTCCTAGCTATCACCGTTCAAAAGATCCAGCCTCCCAAAGGCGACCCAATATATGCCAACTTTGACCCATCTACGCTCAATATTTAGCAAGATATTTGCATTTTTGTGATTTCAAATGAAAATTTCCGAAAATGGGTTTTGCAAAAGTCGATGTAGAGCGCATTGAGAGCTACGTTTTGCTGAAAGAACCAGAGTCCTAGCTATCACCGTTCGAAAGATACAGCCTCCCAAAGGCGACCCAATATATGCCAACTTTGACCCATCTGCGCTCAATATTTAGCGAGATATTTGCATTTTTGTGTTTTCAAATGAAAATTTCCGAAAATGGGTTTTGAAAAAGTCGATGTAGAGCGCATTGAGAGCTACGTTTTGCTGAAAGAACCAGAGTCCTAGCTATCACCGTTCAAAAGATCCAGCCTCCCAAAGGCGACCCAATATATGCCAACTTTGACCCATCTACGCTCAATATTTAGCGAGATATTTGCATTTTTGTGATTTCAAATGAAAATTTCCGAAAATGGGTTTTGAAAAAGTCGATGTAGAGCGCATTGAGAGCTACGTTTTGCTAAAAGAACCAGAGTCCTAGCTATCACCGTTCAAAAGATACAGCCTCCCAAAGGCGACCCAATATATGCCAACTTTGACCCATCTACGCTCAATATTTAGCGAGATATTTGCATTTTTGTGATTTCAAATGAAAATTTCCGAAAATGGGTTTTGAAAAAGTCGATGTAGAGTGCATTGAGAGCTACGTTTTGCAGAAAGAACCAGAGTCCTAGCTACCACCGTTCAAATGATACAGCCTCCCAAAGGCGACCCAACATATGCCAACTTTGACCCATCTACGCTCAATATTTAGCGAGATATTTGCATTTTTGTGATTTCAAATGAAAATTTCCGAAAATGGGTTTTGAAAAAGTCGATGTAGAGTGCATTGAGAGCTACGTTTTGCTGAAAGAACCAGAGTCCTAGCTACCACCGTTCAAAAGATTCGGCCTCCCAAAGGCGACCCAATATATGCCAACTTTGACCCATCTACGCTCAATATTTAGCGAGATATTTGCGTTTTTGTGATTTCAAATGAAAATTTCCGAAAATGGGTTTTGCAAAAGTCGATGTAGAGCGCATTGAGAGCTACGTTTTGCTGAAAGAACCAGAGTCCTAGCTATCACCGTTCGAAAGATACAGCCTCCCAAAGGCGACCCAATATATGCCAACTTTGACCCATCTACGCTCAATATTTAGCGAGATATTTGCATTTTTGTGATTTCAAATGAAAATTTCCGAAAATGGGTTTTGAAAAAGTCGATGTAGAGCGCATTGAGAGCTACGTTTTGCTAAAAGAACCAGAGTCCTAGCTATCACCGTTCAAAAGATACAGCCTCCCAAAGGCGACCCAATATATGCCAACTTTGACCCATCTACGCTCAATATTTAGCGAGATATTTGCATTTTTGTGATTTCAAATGAAAATTTCCGAAAATGGGTTTTGAAAAAGTCGATGTAGAGTGCATTGAGAGCTACGTTTTGCTGAAAGAACCAGAGTCCTAGCTACCACCGTTCAAAAGATTCGGCCTCCCAAAGGCGACCCAATATATGCCAACTTTGACCCATCTACGCTCAATATTTAGCGAGATATTTGCATTTTTGTGATTTCAAATGAAAATTTCCGAAAATGGGTTTTGGAAAAGTCGATGTAGAGCGCATTGAGAGCTACGTTTTGCTGAAAGAACCAGAGTCCTTGCTATCACCGTTCAAAAGATACAGCCTCCCAAAGGTGACCCAATATATGCCAACTTTGACCCATCTACGCTCAATACTTAGCGAGATATTTGCATTTTTGTGATTTCAAATGAAAATTTCCGAAAATGGGTTTTGAAAAAGTCGATGTAGAGCGCATTGAGAGCTACGTTTTGCTGAAAGAACCAGAGTCCTAGCTATCACCGTTCAAAAGATACAGCCTCCCAAAGGCGACCCAATATATGCCAACTTTGACCCATCTACGCTCAATATTTAGCGAGATATTTGCATTTTTGTGATTTCAAATGAAAATTTCCGAAAATGGGTTTTGAAAAAGTCGATGTAGAGTGCATTGAGAGCTACGTTTTGCTGAAAGAACCAGAGTCCTTGCTATCACCGTTCAAAAGATACAGCCTCCCAAAGGTGACCCAATATATGCCAACTTTGACCCATCTACGCTCAATACTTAGCGAGATATTTGCATTTTTGTGATTTCAAATGAAAATTTCCGAAAATGAGTTTTGAAAAAGTCGATGTAGAGCGCATTGAGAGCTACGTTTTGCTGAAAGAACCAGAGTCCTAGCTATCACCGTTCAAAAGATACAGCCTCCCAAACTTTGACCCATCTACGCTCAATATTTAGCGAGATATTTGCATTTTTGTGATTTCAAATGAAAATTTCCGAAAATGGGTTTTGAAAAAGTCGATGTAGAGCGCATTGAGAGCTACGTTTTGCTGAAAGAACCAAAGTCCTGGCTATCACCGTTCAAAAGATACAGCCTCCCAAAGGTGACCCAATATATGCCAACTTTGACCCATCTACGCTCAATACTTAGCGAGATATTTGCATTTTTGTGATTTCAAATGAAAATTTCCGAAAATGGGTTTTGAAAAAGTCGATGTAGAGCGCATTGAGAGCTACGTTTTGCTGAAAGAACCAGAGTCCTAGCTATCACCGTTCAAAAGATACAGCCTCCCAAAGGCGACCCAATATATGCCAACTTTGACCCATCTACGCTCAATATTTAGCGAGATATTTGCATTTTTGTGATTTCAAATGAAAATTTCCGAAAATGGGTTTTGAAAAAGTCGATGTAGAGCGCATTGAGAGCTACGTTTTGCTGAAAGAACCAGAGTCCTTGCTATCACCGTTCAAAAGATACAGCCACCCAAAGGTGACCCAATATATGCCAACTTTGACCCATCTACGCTCAATACTTAGCGAGATATTTGCATTTTTGTGATTTCAAATGAAAATTTCCGAAAATGGGTTTTGAAAAAGTCGATGTAGAGCGCATTGAGAGCTACGTTTTGCTGAAAGAACCAGAGTCCTAGCTATCACCGTTCAAAAGATACAGCCTCCCAAACTTTGACCCATCTACGCTCAATATTTAGCGAGATATTTGCATTTTTGTGATTTCAAATGAAAATTTCCGAAAATGGGTTTTGAAAAAGTCGATGTAGAGCGCATTGAGAACTACGTTTTGCTGAAAGAACCAAAGTCCTGGCTATCACCGTTCAAAAGATACAGCCTCCCAAAGGTGACCCAATATATGCCAACTTTGACCCATCTACGCTCAATACTTAGCGAGATATTTGCATTTTTGTGATTTCAAATGAAAATTTCCGAAAATGGGTTTTGAAAAAGTCGATGTAGAGCGCATTGAGAGCTACGTTTTGCTGAAAGAACCAGAGTCCTAGCTATCACCGTTCAAAAGATACAGCCTCCCAAAAGCGACCCAATATATGCCAACTTTGACCCATCTACGCTCAATATTTAGCGAGATATTTGCATTTTTGTGATTTCAAATGAAAATTTCCGAAAATTGGTTTTGAAAAAGTCGATGTAGAGCGCATTGAGAGCTACGTTTTGCTAAAAGAACCAGAGTCCTAGCTATCACCGTTCAAAAGATACAGCCTCCCAAAGGCGACCCAATATATGCCAACTTTGACCCATCTACGCTCAATATTTAGCGAGATATTTGCATTTTTGTGATTTCAAATGAAAATTTCCGAAAATGGGTTTTGCAAAAGTCGATGTAGAGCGCATTGAGAGCTACGTTTTGCTGAAAGAACCAGAGTCCTAGCTATCACCGTTCGAAAGATACAGCCTCCCAAAGGCGACCCAATATATGCCAACTTTGACCCATCTGCGCTCAATATTTAGCGAGATATTTGCATTTTTGTGATTTCAAATGAAAATTTCCGAAAATGGGTTTTGGAAAAGTCGATGTAGAGTGCATTGAGAGCTACGTTTTGCTGAAAGAACCAGAGTCCTAGCTACCACCGTTCAAAAGATTCGGCCTCCCAAAGGCGACCCAATATATGCCAACTTTGACCCATCTACGCTCAATATTTAGCGAGATATTTGCATTTTTGTGATTTCAAATGAAAATTTCCGAAAATGGGTTTTGAAAAAGTCGATGTAGAGCGCATTGAGAGCTACGTTTTGCTAAAAGAACCAGAGTCCTAGCTATCACCGTTCAAAAGATACAGCCTCCCAAAGGCGACCCAATATATGCCAACTTTGACCCATCTACGCTCAATATTTAGCGAGATATTTGCATTTTTGTGATTTCAAATGAAAATTTCCGAAAATGGGTTTTGAAAAAGTCGATGTAGAGCGCATTGAGAGCTACGTTTTGCTGAAAGAACCAGAGTCCTAGCTATCACCGTTCAAAAGATCCAGCCTCCCAAAGGCGACCCAATATATGCCAACTTTGACCCATCTACGCTCAATATTTAGCGAGATATTTGCATTTTTGTGATTTCAAATGAAAATTTCCGAAAATGGGTTTTGCAAAAGTCGATGTAGAGCGCATTGAGAGCTACGTTTTGCTGAAAGAACCAGAGTCCTAGCTATCACCGTTCAAAAGATACAGCCTCCCAAAGGCGACCCAATATATGCCAACTTTGACCCATCTACGCTCAATATTTAGCGAGATATTTGCATTTTTGTGATTTCAAATGAAAATTTCCGAAAATGGGTTTTGAAAAAGTCGATGTAGAGCGCATTGAGAGCTACGTTTTGCTGAAAGAACCAGAGTCCTTGCTATCACCGTTCAAAAGATACAGCCTCCCAAAGGTGACCCAATATATGCCAACTTTGACCCATCTACGCTCAATACTTAGCGAGATATTTGCATTTTTGTGATTTCAAATGAAAATTTCCGAAAATGGGTTTTGAAAAAGTCGATGTAGAGTGCATTGAGAGCTACGTTTTGCTGAAAGAACCAGAGTCCTAGCTACCACCGTTCAAATGATACAGCCTCCCAAAGGCGACCCAACATATGCCAACTTTGACCCATCTACGCTCAATATTTAGCGAGATATTTGCATTTTTGTGATTTCAAATGAAAATTTCCGAAAATGGGTTTTGAAAAAGTCGATGTAGAGCGCATTGAGAGCTACGTTTTGCTGAAAGAACCAGAGTCCTAGCTATCACCGTTCGAAAGATACAGCCTCCCAAAGGCGACCCAATATATGCCAACTTTGACCCATCTGCGCTCAATATTTAGCGAGATTTTTGCATTTTTGTGATTTCAAATGAAAATTTCCGAAAATGGGTTTTGAAAAAGTCGATGTAGAGCGCATTGAGAGCTACGTTTTGCTGAAAGAACCAGAGTCCTAGCTATCACCGTTCAAAAGATCCAGCCTCCCAAAGGCGACCCAATATATGCCAACTTTGACCCATCTACGCTCAATATTTAGCGAGATATTTGCATTTTTGTGATTTCAAATGAAAATTTCCGAAAATGGGTTTTGAAAAAGTCGATGTAGAGCGCATTGAGAGCTACGTTTTGCTAAAAGAACCAGAGTCCTAGCTATCACCGTTCAAAAGATACAGCCTCCCAAAGGCGACCCAATATATGCCAACTTTGACCCATCTACGCTCAATATTTAGCGAGATATTTGCATTTTTGTGATTTCAAATGAAAATTTCCGAAAATGGGTTTTGAAAAAGTCGATGTAGAGTGCATTGAGAGCTACGTTTTGCAGAAAGAACCAGAGTCCTAGCTACCACCGTTCAAATGATACAGCCTCCCAAAGGCGACCCAACATATGCCAACTTTGACCCATCTACGCTCAATATTTAGCGAGATATTTGCATTTTTGTGATTTCAAATGAAAATTTCCGAAAATGGGTTTTGAAAAAGTCGATGTAGAGTGCATTGAGAGCTACGTTTTGCTGAAAGAACCAGAGTCCTAGCTACCACCGTTCAAAAGATTCGGCCTCCCAAAGGCGACCCAATATATGCCAACTTTGACCCATCTACGCTCAATATTTAGCGAGATATTTGCATTTTTGTGATTTCAAATGAAAATTTCCGAAAATGGGTTTTGCAAAAGTCGATGTAGAGCGCATTGAGAGCTACGTTTTGCTGAAAGAACCAGAGTCCTAGCTATCACCGTTCGAAAGATACAGCCTCGCAAAGGCGACCCAATATATGCCAACTTTGACCCATCTACGCTCAATATTTAGCGAGATATTTGCATTTTTGTGATTTCAAATGAAAATTTCCGAAAATGGGTTTTGAAAAAGTCGATGTAGAGCGCATTGAGAGCTACGTTTTGCTAAAAGAACCAGAGTCCTAGCTATCACCGTTCAAAAGATACAGCCTCCCAAAGGCGACCCAATATATGCCAACTTTGACCCATCTACGCTCAATATTTAGCGAGATATTTGCATTTTTGTGATTTCAAATGAAAATTTCCGAAAATGGGTTTTGAAAAAGTCGATGTAGAGTGCATTGAGAGCTACGTTTTGCTGAAAGAACCAGAGTCCTAGCTACCACCGTTCAAAAGATTCGGCCTCCCAAAGGCGACCCAATATATGCCAACTTTGACCCATCTACGCTCAATATTTAGCGAGATATTTGCATTTTTGTGATTTCAAATGAAAATTTCCGAAAATGGGTTTTGGAAAAGTCGATGTAGAGCGCATTGAGAGCTACGTTTTGCTGAAAGAACCAGAGTCCTTGCTATCACCGTTCAAAAGATACAGCCTCCCAAAGGTGACCCAATATATGCCAACTTTGACCCATCTACGCTCAATACTTAGCGAGATATTTGCATTTTTGTGATTTCAAATGAAAATTTCCGAAAATGGGTTTTGAAAAAGTCGATGTAGAGCGCATTGAGAGCTACGTTTTGCTGAAAGAACCAGAGTCCTAGCTATCACCGTTCAAAAGATACAGCCTCCCAAAGGCGACCCAATATATGCCAACTTTGACCCATCTACGCTCAATATTTAGCGAGATATTTGCATTTTTGTGATTTCAAATGAAAATTTCCGAAAATGGGTTTTGAAAAAGTCGATGTAGAGTGCATTGAGAGCTACGTTTTGCTGAAAGAACCAGAGTCCTTGCTATCACCGTTCAAAAGATACAGCCTCCCAAAGGTGACCCAATATATGCCAACTTTGACCCATCTACGCTCAATACTTAGCGAGATATTTGCATTTTTGTGATTTCAAATGAAAATTTCCGAAAATGAGTTTTGAAAAAGTCGATGTAGAGTGCATTGAGAGCTACGTTTTGCTGAAAGAACCAGAGTCCTAGCTATCACCGTTCAAAAGATACAGCCTCCCAAACTTTGACCCATCTACGCTCAATATTTAGCGAGATATTTGCATTTTTGTGATTTCAAATGAAAATTTCCGAAAATGGGTTTTGAAAAAGTCGATGTAGAGCGCATTGAGAGCTACGTTTTGCTGAAAGAACCAAAGTCCTGGCTATCACCGTTCAAAAGATACAGCCTCCCAAAGGTGACCCAATATATGCCAACTTTGACCCATCTACGCTCAATACTTAGCGAGATATTTGCATTTTTGTGATTTCAAATGAAAATTTCCGAAAATGGGTTTTGAAAAAGTCGATGTAGAGCGCATTGAGAGCTACGTTTTGCTGAAAGAACCAGAGTCCTAGCTATCACCGTTCAAAAGATACAGCCTCCCAAAGGCGACCCAATATATGCCAACTTTGACCCATCTACGCTCAATATTTAGCGAGATATTTGCATTTTTGTGATTTCAAATGAAAATTTCCGAAAATGGGTTTTGAAAAAGTCGATGTAGAGCGCATTGAGAGCTACGTTTTGCTGAAAGAACCAGAGTCCTTGCTATCACCGTTCAAAAGATACAGCCTCCCAAAGGTGACCCAATATATGCCAACTTTGACCCATCTACGCTCAATACTTAGCGAGATATTTGCATTTTTGTGATTTCAAATGAAAATTTCCGAAAATGGGTTTTGAAAAAGTCGATGTAGAGCGCATTGAGAGCTACGTTTTGCTGAAAGAACCAGAGTCCTAGCTATCACCGTTCAAAAGATACAGCCTCCCAAAAGCGACCCAATATATGCCAACTTTGACCCATCTACGCTCAATATTTAGCGAGATATTTGCATTTTTGTGATTTCAAATGAAAATTTCCGAAAATTGGTTTTGAAAAAGTCGATGTAGAGCGCATTGAGAGCTACGTTTTGCTGAAAGAACCAAAGTCCTGGCTATCACCGTTCAAAAGATACAGCCTCCCAAAGGTGACCCAATATATGCCAACTTTGACCCATCTACGCTCAATACTTAGCGAGATATTTGCATTTTTGTGATTTCAAATGAAAATTTCCGAAAATGGGTTTTGAAAAAGTCGATGTAGAGCGCATTGAGAGCTACGTTTTGCTGAAAGAACCAGAGTCCTTGCTATCACCGTTCAAAAGATACAGCCTCCCAAAGGTGACCCAATATATGCCAACTTTGACCCATCTACGCTCAATACTTAGCGAGATATTTGCATTTTTGTGATTTCAAATGAAAATTTCCGAAAATGGGTTTTGAAAAAGTCGATGTAGAGCGCATTGAGAGCTACGTTTTGCTGAAAGAACCAGAGTCCTAGCTACCACCGTTCAAATGATACAGCCTCCCAAAGGCGACCCAACATATGCCAACTTTGACCCATCTACGCTCAATATTTAGCGAGATATTTGCATTTTTGTGATTTCAAATGAAAATTTCCGAAAATGGGTTTTGAAAAAGTCGATGTAGAGTGCATTGAGAGCTACGTTTTGCTGAAAGAACCAGAGTCCTAGCTACCACCGTTCAAAAGATTCGGCCTCCCAAAGGCGACCCAATATATGCCAACTTTGACCCATCTACGCTCAATATTTAGCGAGATATTTGCATTTTTGTGATTTCAAATGAAAATTTCCGAAAATGGGTTTTGCAAAAGTCGATGTAGAGCGCATTGAGAGCTACGTTTTGCTGAAAGAACCAGAGTCCTAGCTATCACCGTTCGAAAGATACAGCCTCGCAAAGGCGACCCAATATATGCCAACTTTGACCCATCTACGCTCAATATTTAGCGAGATATTTGCATTTTTGTGATTTCAAATGAAAATTTCCGAAAATGGGTTTTGAAAAAGTCGATGTAGAGCGCATTGAGAGCTACGTTTTGCTAAAAGAACCAGAGTCCTAGCTATCACCGTTCAAAAGATACAGCCTCCCAAAGGCGACCCAATATATGCCAACTTTGACCCATCTACGCTCAATATTTAGCGAGATATTTGCATTTTTGTGATTTCAAATGAAAATTTCCGAAAATGGGTTTTGAAAAAGTCGATGTAGAGTGCATTGAGAGCTACGTTTTGCTGAAAGAACCAGAGTCCTAGCTACCACCGTTCAAAAGATTCGGCCTCCCAAAGGCGACCCAATATATGCCAACTTTGACCCATCTACGCTCAATATTTAGCGAGATATTTGCATTTTTGTGATTTCAAATGAAAATTTCCGAAAATGGGTTTTGGAAAAGTCGATGTAGAGCGCATTGAGAGCTACGTTTTGCTGAAAGAACCAGAGTCCTTGCTATCACCGTTCAAAAGATACAGCCTCCCAAAGGTGACCCAATATATGCCAACTTTGACCCATCTACGCTCAATACTTAGCGAGATATTTGCATTTTTGTGATTTCAAATGAAAATTTCCGAAAATGGGTTTTGAAAAAGTCGATGTAGAGCGCATTGAGAGCTACGTTTTGCTGAAAGAACCAGAGTCCTAGCTATCACCGTTCAAAAGATACAGCCTCCCAAAGGCGACCCAATATATGCCAACTTTGACCCATCTACGCTCAATATTTAGCGAGATATTTGCATTTTTGTGATTTCAAATGAAAATTTCCGAAAATGGGTTTTGAAAAAGTCGATGTAGAGTGCATTGAGAGCTACGTTTTGCTGAAAGAACCAGAGTCCTTGCTATCACCGTTCAAAAGATACAGCCTCCCAAAGGTGACCCAATATATGCCAACTTTGACCCATCTACGCTCAATACTTAGCGAGATATTTGCATTTTTGTGATTTCAAATGAAAATTTCCGAAAATGAGTTTTGAAAAAGTCGATGTAGAGCGCATTAAGAGCTACGTTTTGCTGAAAGAACCAGAGTCCTAGCTATCACCGTTCAAAAGATACAGCCTCCCAAACTTTGACCCATCTACGCTCAATATTTAGCGAGATATTTGCATTTTTGTGATTTCAAATGAAAATTTCCGAAAATGGGTTTTGAAAAAGTCGATGTAGAGCGCATTGAGAGCTACGTTTTGCTGAAAGAACCAAAGTCCTGGCTATCACCGTTCAAAAGATACAGCCTCCCAAAGGTGACCCAATATATGCCAACTTTGACCCATCTACGCTCAATACTTAGCGAGATATTTGCATTTTTGTGATTTCAAATGAAAATTTCCGAAAATGGGTTTTGAAAAAGTCGATGTAGAGCGCATTGAGAGCTACGTTTTGCTGAAAGAACCAGAGTCCTAGCTATCACCGTTCAAAAGATACAGCCTCCCAAAGGCGACCCAATATATGCCAACTTTGACCCATCTACGCTCAATATTTAGCGAGATATTTGCATTTTTGTGATTTCAAATGAAAATTTCCGAAAATGGGTTTTGAAAAAGTCGATGTAGAGCGCATTGAGAGCTACGTTTTGCTGAAAGAACCAGAGTCCTTGCTATCACCGTTCAAAAGATACAGCCTCCCAAAGGTGACCCAATATATGCCAACTTTGACCCATCTACGCTCAATACTTAGCGAGATATTTGCATTTTTGTGATTTCAAATGAAAATTTCCGAAAATGGGTTTTGAAAAAGTCGATGTAGAGCGCATTGAGAGCTACGTTTTGCTGAAAGAACCAGAGTCCTAGCTATCACCGTTCAAAAGATACAGCCTCCCAAAAGCGACCCAATATATGCCAACTTTGACCCATCTACGCTCAATATTTAGCGAGATATTTGCATTTTTGTGATTTCAAATGAAAATTTCCGAAAATTGGTTTTGAAAAAGTCGATGTAGAGCGCATTGAGAGCTACGTTTTGCTGAAAGAACCAAAGTCCTGGCTATCACCGTTCAAAAGATACAGCCTCCCAAAGGTGACCCAATATATGCCAACTTTGACCCATCTACGCTCAATACTTAGCGAGATATTTGCATTTTTGTGATTTCAAATGAAAATTTCCGAAAATGGGTTTTGAAAAAGTCGATGTAGAGCGCATTGAGAGCTACGTTTTGCTGAAAGAACCAGAGTCCTAGCTATCACCGTTCAAAAGATACAGCCTCCCAAAGGCGACCCAATATATGCCAACTTTGACCCATATACGCTCAATATTTAGCGAGATATTTGCATTTTTGTGATTTCAAATGAAAATTTCCGAAAATGGGTTTTGAAAAAGTCGATGTAGAGCGCATTGAGAGCTACGTTTTGCTGAAAGAACCAGAGTCCTTGCTATCACCGTTCAAAAGATACAGCCTCCCAAAGGTGACCCAATATATGCCAACTTTGACCCATCTACGCTCAATACTTAGCGAGATATTTGCATTTTTGTGATTTCAAATGAAAATTTCCGAAAATGGTCCCAAAGGCGACCCAATATATGCCAACTTTGACCCATCTACGCTCAATATTTAGCGAGATATTTGCATTTTTGTGATTTCAAATGAAAATTTCCGAAAATGGGTTTTGAAAAAGTCGATGTAGAGCGCATTGAGAGCTATGTTTTGCTAAAAGAACCAGAGTCCTAGCTATCACCGTTCAAAAGATACAGCCTCCCAAAGGCGACCCAATATATGCCAACTTTGACCCATCTACGCTCAATATTTAGCGAGATATTTGCATTTTTGTGATTTCAAATGAAAATTTCCGAAAATGGGTTTTGAAAAAGTCGATGTAGAGTGCATTGAGAGCTACGTTTTGCTGAAAGAACCAGAGTCCTAGCTACCACCGTTCAAATGATACAGCCTCCCAAAGGCGACCCAACATATGCCAACTTTGACCCATCTACGCTCAATATTTAGCGAGATATTTGCATTTTTGTGATTTCAAATGAAAATTTCCGAAAATGGGTTTTGAAAAAGTCGATGTAGAGTGCATTGAGAGCTACGTTTTGCTGAAAGAACCAGAGTCCTAGCTACCACCGTTCAAAAGATTCGGCCTCCCAAAGGCGACCCAATATATGCCAACTTTGACCCATCTACGCTCAATATTTAGCGAGATATTTGCATTTTTGTGATTTCAAATGAAAATTTCCGAAAATGGGTTTTGGAAAAGTCGATGTAGAGCGCATTGAGAGCTACGTTTTGCTGAAAGAACCAGAGTCGTAGCTATCACCGTTCAAAAGATACAGCCTCCCAAAGGCGACCCAATATATGCCAACTTTGACCCATCTACGCTCAATATTTAGCGAGATATTTGCATTTTTGTGATTTCAAATGAAAATTTCCGAAAATGGGTTTTGAAAAAGTCGATGTAGAGCGCATTGAGAGCTACGTTTTGCTGAAAGAACCAGAGTCCTAGCTATCACCGTTCAAAAGATCCAGCCTCCCAAAGGCGACCCAATATATGCCAACTTTGACCCATCTACGCTCAATATTTAGCGAGATATTTGCATTTTTGTGATTTCAAATGAAAATTTCCGAAAATGGGTTTTGCAAAAGTCGATGTAGAGCGCATTGAGAGCTACGTTTTGCTGAAAGAACCAGAGTCCTAGCTATCACCGTTCGAAAGATACAGCCTCCCAAAGGCGACCCAATATATGCCAACTTTGACCCATCTACGCTCAATATTTAGCGAGATATTTGCATTTTTGTGATTTCAAATGAAAATTTCCGAAAATGGGTTTTGAAAAAGTCGATGTAGAGCGCATTGAGAGCTACGTTTTGCTGAAAGAACCAGAGTCCTAGCTATCACCGTTCAAAAGATACAGCCTCCCAAAGGCGACCCAATATATGCCAACTTTGACCCATCTACGCTCAATATTTAGCGAGATATTTGCATTTTTGTGATTTCAAATGAAAATTTCCGAAAATGGGTTTTGCAAAAGTCGATGTAGAGCGCATTAAGAGCTACGTTTTGCTGAAAGAACCAGAGTCCTAGCTATCACCGTTCAAAAGATACAGCCTCCCAAACTTTGACCCATCTACGCTCAATATTTAGCGAGATATTTGCATTTTTGTGATTTCAAATGAAAATTTCCGAAAATGGGTTTTGAAAAAGTCGATGTAGAGCGCATTGAGAGCTACGTTTTGCTGAAAGAACCAAAGTCCTGGCTATCACCGTTCAAAAGATACAGCCTCCCAAAGGTGACCCAATATATGCCAACTTTGACCCATCTACGCTCAATACTTAGCGAGATATTTGCATTTTTGTGATTTCAAATGAAAATTTCCGAAAATGGGTTTTGCAAAAGTCGATGTAGAGCGCATTGAGAGCTACGTTTTGCTGAAAGAACCACAGTCCTAGCTATCACCGTTCGAAAGATACAGCCTCCCAAAGGCGACCCAATATATGCCAACTTTGACCCATCTACGCTCAATATTTAGCGAGATATTTGCATTTTTGTGATTTCAAATGAAAATTTCCGAAAATGGGTTTTGGAAAAGTCGATGTAGAGCGCATTGAGAGCTACGTTTTGCTGAAAGAACCAGAGTCGTAGCTATCACCGTTCAAAAGATACAGCCTCCCAAAGGCGACCCAATATATGCCAACTTTGACCCATCTACGCTCAATATTAAGCGAGATATTTGCATTTTTGTGATTTCAAATGAAAATTTCCGAAAATGGGTTTTGAAAAAGTCGATGTAGTGCGCATTGAGAGCTACGTTTTGCTGAAAGAACCAGAGTCCTAGCTATCACCGTTCAAAAGATCCAGCCTCCCAAAGGCGACCCAATATATGCCAACTTTGACCCATCTACGCTCAATATTTAGCAAGATATTTGCATTTTTGTGATTTCAAATGAAAATTTCCGAAAATGGGTTTTGCAAAAGTCGATGTAGAGCGCATTGAGAGCTACGTTTTGCTGAAAGAACCAGAGTCCTAGCTATCACCGTTCGAAAGATACAGCCTCCCAAAGGCGACCCAATATATGCCAACTTTGACCCATCTACGCTCAATATTTAGCGAGATATTTGCATTTTTGTGATTTCAAATGAAAATTTCCGAAAATGGGTTTTGAAAAAGTCGATGTAGAGCGCATTGAGAGCTACGTTTTGCTGAAAGAACCAGAGTCCTAGCTATCACCGTTCAAAAGTTACAGCCTCCCAAAGGCGACCCAATATATGCCAACTTTGACCCATCTACGCTCAATATTTAGCGAGATATTTGCATTTTTGTGATTTCAAATGAAAATTTCCGAAAATGGGTTTTGAAAAAGTCGATGTAGAGCGCATTGAGAGCTACGTTTTGCTGAAAGAACCAGAGTCCTAGCTATCACCGTTCAAAAGATACAGCCTCCCAAACGCGACCCAATATATGCCAACTTTGACCCATCTGCGCTCAATATTTAGCGAGATATTTGGATTTTTGTGATTTCAAATGATATTTACCGAAAAGGGGTTTTGAAAAAGTCGATGTAGAGCGCATTGAGAGCTACGTTTTGCTGAAAGAACCAGAGTCCTAGCTATCACCGTTCAAAAGATACAGCCTCCCAAACGCGACCCAATATATGCCAACTTTGACCCATCTGCGCTCAATATTTAGCGAGATATTTGGATTTTTGTGATTTCAAATGATATTTACCGAAAAGGGGTTTTGAAAAAGACGATGTAGAGCGCATTGAGAGCTACGTTTTGCTGGAAGAACCAGAGTCCTAGCTTCTTCTTCTCAGTACCGTATAGCCCCATGTGGGGCCATGGTGCGTTAACTCAGCCGTTTATAGGCAATTTCGAGTCAGCGTTACATTGCATATCATTTCGGAGTGTATATAATGTTGCAAGTACTATATATTTCCTATCCGCACATGTACGGAAATTTTTGCACCACGCCGAGATTCGATCTCCGGGCCTCTGGATTACTAGAGTGCGACTCTACCAAGTGAGCCACAGAGCGTGATACTGAGAGTCCTAGCTACCACCGTTCAAAAGATACAGCCTCCCAAAGGCGACCCAATATATGCCAACTTTGACCCATCTACGCTCAATATTTAGCGAGATATTTGCATTTTTGTGATTTCAAATGAAAATTTCCGAAAATGGGTTTTGAAAAAGTCGATGTAGAGCGCATTGAGAGCTACGTTTTGCTGAAAGAAACAGAGTCCTAGCTATCACCGTTCAAAAGATACAGCCTCCCAAAGGCGACCCAATATATGCCAACTTTGACCCATCTACGCTCAATATTTAGCGAGATATTTGCATTTTTGTGATTTCAAATGAAAATTTCCGAAAATGGGTTTTGAAAAAGTCGATGTAGAGCGCATTGAGAGCTACGTTTTGCTGAAAGAACCAGAGTCCTAGCTATCACCCTTCAAAAGATACAGCCTCCCAAAGGCGACCCAATATATGCCAACTTTGACCCATCTACGCTCAATATTTAGCGAGATATTTGCATTTTTGTGATTTCAAATGAAAATTTCCGAAAATGGGTTTTGAAAAAGTCGATGTAGAGCGCATTGAGAGCTACGTTTTGCTGAAAGAACCAAAGTCCTGGCTATCACCGTTCAAAAGATACAGCCTCCCAAAGGTGACCCAATATATGCCAACTTTGACCCATCTACGCTCAATACTTACCGAGATATTTGCATTTTTGTGATTTCAAATGAAAATTTCCGAAAATGGGTTTTGAAAAAGTCGATGTAGAGCGCATTGAGAGCTGCGTTTTGCTGAAAGAACCAGAGTCCTAGCTATCACCGTTCAAAAGATACAGCCTCCCAAAGGCGACCCAATATATGCCAACTTTGACCCGTCTACGCTCAATATTTAGCGAGATATTTGCATTTTTGTGATTTCAAATGAAAATTTCCGAAAATGGGTTTTGAAAAAGTCGATGTAGAGCGCATTGAGAGCTACGTTTTGCTGAAAGAACCAGAGTCCTAGCTATCACCGTTCAGAAGATACAGCCTCCCAAAGGCGACCCAATATATGCCAACTTTGACCCATCTATGCTCAATATTTAGCGAGATATTTGCATTTTTGTGATTTCAAATGAAAATTTCCGAAAATGGGTTTTGAAAAAGTCGATGTAGAGCGCATTGAGAGCTACGTTTTGCTGAAAGAACCAGAGTCCTAGCTATCACCGTTCAAAAGATACAGCCTCCCAAAGGCGACCCAATATATGCCAACTTTGACCCATCTACGCTCAATATTTAGCGAGATATTTGCATTTTTGTGATTTCAAATGAAAATTTCCGAAAATGGGTTTTGAAAAAGTCGATGTAGAGCGCATTGAGAGCTACGTTTTGCTGAAAGAACCAGAGTCCTGGCTATCACCGTTCAAAAGATACAGCCTCCCAAAGGTGACCCAATATATGCCAACTTTGACCCATCTACGCTCAATACTTAGCGAGATATTTGCATTTTTGTGATTTCAAATGAAAATTTCCGAAAATGGGTTTTGAAAAAGTCGATGTAGAGCGCATTGAGAGCTACGTTTTGCTGAAAGAACCAGAGTCCTAGCTATCACCGTTCAAAAGATACAGCCTCCCAAAGGCGACCCAATATATGCCAACTTTGACCCATCTACGCTCAATATTTAGCGAGATATTTGCATTTTTGTGATTTCAAATGAAAATTTCCGAAAATTGGTTTTGAAAAAGTCGATGTAGAGCGCATTGAGAGCTACGTTTTGCTGAAAGAACCAGAGTCCTAGCTACCACCGTTCAAAAGATTCGGCCTCCAAAAGGGGACCCAATATATGCCAACTTTGACCCATCTACGCTCAATATTTAGCGAGATATTTGCATTTTTGTGATTTCAAATGAAAATTTCCGAAAATGGGTTTTGAAAAAGTCGATGTAGAGCGCATTGAGAGCTACGTTTTGCTGAAAGAACCAGAGTCCTAGCTACCACCGTTCAAAAGATTCGGCCTCCAAAAGGGGACCCAATATATGCCAACTTTGACCCATCTACGCTCAATATTTAGCGAGATATTTGCATTTTTGTGATTTCAAATGAAAATTTCCGAAAATGGGTTTTGAAAAAGTCGATGTAGAGCGCATTGAGAGCTACGTTTTGCTGAAAGAACCAAAGTCCTGGCTATCACCGTTCAAAAGATACAGCCTCCCAAAGGTGACCCAATATATGCCAACTTTGACCCATCTACGCTCAATACTTAGCGAGATATTTGCATTTTTGTGATTTCACATGAAAATTTCCGAAAATGGGTTTTGAAAAAGTCGATGTAGAGCGCATTGAGAGCTACGTTTTGCTGAAAGAACCAAAGTCCTGGCTATCACCGTTCAAAAGATACAGCCTCCCAAAGGTGACCCAATATATGCCAACTTTGACCCATCTACGCTCAATACTTAGCGAGATATTTGCATTTTTGTGATTTCACATGAAAATTTCCGAAAATGGGTTTTGAAAAAGTCGATGTAGAGCGCATTGAGAGCTACGTTTTGCTGAAAGAACCAAAGTCCTGGCTATCACCGTTCAAAAGATACAGCCTCCCAAAGGTGACCCAATATATGCCAACTTTGACCCATCTACGCTCAATATTTAGCGAGATATTTGCTTTTTTGTGATTTCAAATGAAAATTTCCGAAAATGGGTTTTGAAAAAGTCGATGTAGAGCGCATTGAGAGCTACGTTTTGCTGAAAGAACCAAAGTCCTGGCTATCACCGTTCAAAAGATACAGCCTCCCAAAGGTGACCCAATATATGCCAACTTTGACCCATCTACGCTCAATACTTAGCGAGATATTTGCATTTTTGTGATTTCAAATGAAAATTTCCGAAAATGGGTTTTGAAAAGGTCGATGTAGAGCGCATTGAGAGCTACGCTTTGCTGAAAGAACCAAAGTCCTGGCTATCACCGTTCAAAAGATACAGCCTCCCAAAGGTGACCCAATATATGCCAACTTTGACCCATCTACGCTCAATATTTAGCGAGATATTTGCATTTTTGTGATTTCAAATGAAAATTTCCGAAAATGGGTTTTGAAAAAGTCGATGTAGAGCGCATTGAGAGCTACGTTTTGCTGAAAGAACCAGAGTCCTAGCTATCACCGTTCAAAAGACACAGCCTCCCAAAGGCGACCCAATATATGCCAACTTTGACCCATCTACGCTCAATATTTAGCGAGATATTTGCATTTTTGTGATTTCAAATGAAAATTTCCGAAAATGGGTTTTGAAAAAGTCGATGTAGAGCGCATTGAGAGCTACGTTTTGCTGAAAGAACCAGAGTCCTAGCTATCACCGTTCAAAAGACACAGCCTCCCAAAGGCGACCCAATATATGCCAACTTTGACCCATCTACGCTCAATATTTAGCGAGATATTTGCATTTTTGTGATTTCAAATGAAAACTTCCGAAAATGGGTTTTGAAAAAGTCGATGTAGAGCGCATTGAGAGCCACGTTTTGCTGAAAGAACCAAAGTCCTAGCTATCACCGTTCAAAAGATACAGCCTCCCAAAGGTGACCCAATATATGCCAACTTTGACCCATCTACGCTCAATATTTAGCGAGATATTTGCTTTTTTGTGATTTCAAATGAAAATTTCCGAAAATGGGTTTTTAAAAAGTCGATGTAGAGCGCATTGAGAGCTACGTTTTGCTGAAAGAACCAGAGTCCTAGCTATCACCGTTCAAAGGATACAGCCTCCTAAAGGCGACCCAATATATGCCAACTTTCACCCATCTACGCTCAATAATTAGCGAGATATTTGCATTTTTGTGATTTCAAATGAAAATTTCCGAAAATGGGTTTTGAAAAAGTCGATGTAGAACGCATTGAGAGCTACGTTTTGCTGAAAGAACCAGAGTCCTAGCTATCACCGTTCAAAAGATACAGCCTCCCAAAGGCGACCCAATATATGCCAACTTTGACCCATCTACGCTCAATATTTAGCGAGATATTTGCATTTTTGTGATTTCAAATGAAAATTTCCGAAAATGGGTTTTGAAAAAGACGATGTAGAGCGCATTGACAGCTACGTTTTGCTGAAAGAACCAGAGTCCAGAGCTACCACCGTTCAAAAGATTCGGCCTCCCAAAGGCGACCCAATATATGCCAACTTTGACCCATCTACGCTCAATATTTCCTTTTTTGTGATTTCAAATGAAAATTTCCGAAAATGGGTTTTGAAAAAGTCTATGTAGAGCGCATTGAGAGCTACGTTTTGCTGAAAGAACCAGAGTCCTAGCTATCACCGTTCAAAGGATACAGCCTCCTAAAGGCGACCCAATATATGCCAACTTTGACCCATCTACGCTCAATATTTAGCGAGATATTTGCATTTTTGTGATTTCAAATGAAAATTTCCGAAAATGGGTTTTGAAAAAGTCGATGTAGAGCGCATTGAGAGCTACGTTTTGATGAAAGAACCAAAGTCCTGGCTATCACCGTTCAAAAGATACAGCCTCCCAAAGGCGACCCAATATATGCCAACTTTGACCCATCTACGCTCAATATTTAGCGAGATATTTGCATTTTTGTAATTTTAAATGAAAATTTCCGAAAATGGGTTTTGAAAAAGTCGATGTAGAGCGCATTGATAGCTGCGTTTTGCTGAAAGAACCAGAGTCCTAGCTACCACCGTTAATACAGTTATACCTATTTCAGAGCTTCAAAAACTATAGGATAATAATAAATAATATTTTCTACGTGTTTCGCACCCCGGAAAATCTGCCGCCCTAGGATGTACCCCTACTTCGCCACTGCATTTAGAGAAAGACAATAGATTTGTATGATGGTCATTTGAAATGATCCCGAGCAATGGGAGCGTTGTTACAATATGTTTAATAGAAGGAAATACTCAAACTCCAACACAGTTTTTGATAAAAAACTTAACAAAAGATTAAAAAAAATTTGTATAAATTGTATGTATAAATTTGCTTTCTACCTACTTGAAAATTCCGTAAAATTTTCATCTTAATTTCGCAAATTTGAAAAAAATCCGGCATCACAATATGTAGGTATCTCAATTTGTTCCACTTACTACATTAAATCTGTACTTGCTCGCAATATGCGAATAAAATATGTATGCATGCACATCAAAAATTACATTCATTAGATGTAAAGCACGTCGTACTGTGTTTCTGTTTTTTTTTTTTATTATTTCCATTCATTCTCTTTCTACTCATTTTGGCGACTCAGACGATTCACTTCCGTCCGTACTACATGCTGTTCCACTTCCCATTTATCATTCAGCACATACTATGTACACTCTTTTAAGTATAGTACTCTGCTAGTGCCGATTTGGTCCTGATTAAGTAGAAAGGACAACATGCATTTTTCCAGCAACGGCATTCACTGTGTATACGACAGGAGAAGTCAAAGCCAGTTAGGAGTCAACTAGCATTCAGCCAGACTAATAGCAAAGAATGTTACGTGCTTTTCATAGTAAAATTAGCGGAGAACTGTCCGCGTTGTCGGTTGTAAATCGGAACTAATTTGTAGTCACTTGAAAGTTTCAGGCGAAATGTACAGGGTGCCTGGAATTGGATATTAACTCAACGAACCAGGGGATCTCGAAACGAAGTCTTTGATAAAAGTCAGAAGTAACTCCAGTGTACACGCTCGATGGCTGAGGTAGTTAAGTCGATACTCAACACTGCTTTTAATCTAGAGAGCGACTACCGGCGTATTCATATTCCGTAAAATAGCAGCGTGGAAAGGCAATGTGTATAGTAATTGAAACTTAAAATAATAGACGCGACAATCCAACATTGGGCTAAGGCCGCAGGATGTGTTAGTGACATCCTATTTCCAAGATCAGTATCACGCTCAGCAGTGTTATTTATCCCCATAAATGGGTACTCGTTTAACATCTGAGTGAGATCATAGTCCGTCACAAGCTCGTGAGTTCGAAAAACACCATGATCCACGGTGAGATTCGAACTCATGACCATGTGCACCGAAGGTGCGCGCACTAACCGCTAGACCAGCCAGACTATTACAATTGAAACTTGCACAGTCGTTATATAATGTAAGGTCCATTCGATATTGTAATATATAATAATAAATATATTGATATATAAGTATGGCTGCGTCGACGATCCATGCCCCGCACGGGGTTACGGTATGTAAAGAGGCAACTAGAGAGAGACATGGATAGAATATAGACGTTCATAGTCAATTAATTTGGTAATATGTGTAATTAATTTTAATTTATTAATCTAATTTATAAGGTCATATCGAGGATAGAATTTTGTACTGATATCATCCCAAGCGGTCTTCTAAGAAACATCAACTGAACCTTCTTACATACTTGTTAAATGTATTAAATTGATGTATAAATGAAAAGATCATAAACTTCCATTGAATCACCCTGTAAAGGATTTCTGTTTGAAAAAGGAACTTTTTTTGTGTCTACTAATAAAGGAATGTATCAGAACGATACGTTGGCAATTGTTCAGTTGGGAACAATGAACCATTTCAAATCAAGTGAATAGTGAACGAAAGGATCGAGCTAGTGTATAATTTTAGTGCGTTGGATGCATATTAATCTCTTTTTTAGGGAACACCGTGAGCCGAGTTTTTAACTAGTGGGATTTTCAAAAAGCGGGATAATAAATGTCAGGATTTTGAAAAACGAAAATATGATGCGCGGTCTGGATGCCCTCTTCGTCGACTTTTTGAACCCCCAATTTCGAAAATTTTCATGATAAAACGGAAAAGTGGCCTTTAGAAGCGCTTTCAGGGTTCAAGCTGGGCAAATATTTGCCCATCTTTAGATGGCTGTATCTTTGAAACGGTGATAGCTAGGACCCTGGAAGTTTCAGAAAAATGTAGGTCTGAATGCCCTCTTCATCGACTTTTTGAACCCCAAGTTTCGAAAATTCTCATGTTAAAACGGAAAAGTGCGACTTTCTGGCCTTTAGAAGCGTTTTCAGGGCTCAAGCTGGGCATATGTTTGCCCATCTTTAGATGGCTGTATCTTTGAAACGGAGATAGCTAGAACCCTGGAAGTTTCAGCAAAATGTAGGTCTGGATGCCCTCTTCATCGACTTTTTGAACCCCCAGTTTCGAAAATTTTCATTTTTAAAACGGAAAAGTGCGATTTTCTGGCCCTTAGAAGCGTTTTCAGGGTTCAAGCTGGGCATATGTTTGCCGATCTTTAGATGGCTGTATCTTTGAAACGGTGATAGCTAGGACCTTGGAAGTTTCGGGAAAATGTAGTTCTCGATGCCCTCTTCATCGACTTTTTGAACCCCCAGTTTCGAAAATTTTCATGTCAAAACGGAAAAGTGCGACTTTCTGGCCCTTAGAAACGTTTTCAGGGTTCAAGCTGTGCCCATCTTTAGATGGCTGTATCTTTGAAACGGTGATAGCTAGCACCCTGGAAGTTTCGGGAAAATGTAGGTCTCGATGCCCTCTTCATCGACTTTTTGAACCCCAAGTTTCGAAAATTTTCATTCAAACCGGAAAAGTGCGACTTTCTGGCCTTTAGAAACGTTTTCAGGGGTCACATGTTTCCCCATCTTTAGAGGGCTGTATCTCTGAAACGGTGATAGCTAGGACCCTGGAAGTTTTAGCAAAACGTAGGTCTGGATGCCCTCTTTATCGACTTTTTGAACCCCCAGTTTTGAAAATTTTCATGTCAAAACGGAAAAGTGCGACTTTCTCGATTTTAGAAGCATTTTCCGGGGTCAAGCAGATCACATGTTTCCCCATCTTTAGAGGCCTGTATCTTTGAAACGGTGATAGCTCGGACCCTGGAAGTTTCATCAAAATGTAGGTCTGGATGCCCTCTTCACCGACTTTTTGGACCCCCAGTTTCGAAAATTTTCATGTCAAAACGGAAAAGTGCGATTTTCTGGTCTTTAGAAGCGTTTTCGGGGTTCAAGCTGGGCATATGTTTGCCCATCTTTAGATGGCTGTATCTTTGAAACGGTGGTAGCTAGCACCCTGGAAGTTTCAGCGAAATGTAGGTCGGGATGCCCTCTTCATCGACTTATTGAACCCCCAGTTTTGAAAATTTTCATGTCAAAACGGAAAAGTGCGATTTTCTGGAATTTAGAAGCGTTTTCCCATCTTTAGAGGCCTGTATCTTTGAAACGGTGATAGCTCGGACCCTGGAAGTTTCATCAAAATGTAGGTCTGGATGCCCTCTTCACTGACTTTTTGGACCCCCAGTTTCGAAAATTTTCACGTCAAAAGGGAAAAGTACGATTTTCTGGCCTTTAGAAGCATTTTCAGGGTTTAAGCTGGGCACATGTTCGCCCATCTTTAGATGGTTGTACCTTTGAAACGGAAAAGTGCGATTTTCTGGCCTTTAGAAGCGTTTTTAGGGTTCATGCTGGGCATATGTTTGCCCATCTTTAGATGGCTGTATTTTTGAAACGGAGATAGCTAGAACCATGGAAGTTTCAGCAATATGTAGGTCTGGATGCCCGCTTCATCGACCTTTTGAACCCCCAGTTTTGAAAATTTGCATGTCAAAACGGAAAAGTGCGACTTTCTGGCCTTTAGAAACGTTTTTAGGTATGAAGCTGGGCAAATGTTTGCCCATCTTTAGATGGCTGTATTTTTGAAACGGAGATAGCTAGAACCCTGGAAGTTTCAGCAATATGTAGGTCTGGATGCCCGCTTCATCGACCTTTTGAACCCCCAGTTTCGAAAATGTTCATGCCAAAACGGAAAAGTGCGACTTTCTGGCATTTAGAAGCGTTTTCAGGGTTCAAGCTGGGCATATGTTTGCCGATCTTTAGATGGCTGTATCTATGAAACGGTGATAGCTAGGACCCTGGAAGTTTCAGCAAAATGAAGGTCTGGATGCCCTCTTCATCGACTTTTTGAACCCCCAGTTTCGAAAATTTTCATGTCAAAACGGAAAATTGCGATTTTCTGGCCTTTAGAAGCGTTTTCAGGGGTCAAGCTGGTCACTTGTTTCCCCATCTTTAGATGGCTGTATCTTGGAAACGGTGATAGCTAGGACCCTGTTTTAGCAAAATGTATTTATTTATTTATTTAATTTGTAAATATTACAAAACGGGAATAATTTCCCAAAACATGTAATGTAAAGAATTCAAAGTAAGGATAAAAAATATAATGAAATAACAAACTAATAAAGATAATGATAAAAAGAAAAGGAAAGAAAGGAAAAAGATATTAAGAAAAAAAAAACAAAACAAACTTAAGTTAAAATTCAAAAAGTTAAATGAAAAACAATTAAAGTTTTTGTAGTACGATTTTTTTAAAAGAGTAATAAGAAGAAGGTAACGAACCAATCGGTCATAGTTTCTCATAGCTCTAAGTAACGGAGAATTTTTATAAATAGAAAGTGAAGATTGTGGAGGGTTAAAAATGGCAACGGATCGAGTGTTGTAAGACGGAAACCGATATTTTATATCTTCTATCAGAGATGAATTAGTAAGACCCTTGCATAACCTGTATAGGAAACACTGGTCAAGGCAGTCTCTTCTTTTGTTTAGTGGTGGTAGGTTTAGGAAATTTAGTCGATCTTGATAAGGCCTATAAGCAAAGTTATATTTGAACATCAAGGTTCTAGAGAACTTTCTCTGAACTTTTTCTAAAGCATCACGTGAAACAGAAGAATATGGGGACCAAACTACCGAGCCGAATTCTAATATGCTGCGTACTAGCGTCACAAATAAATTCACACAAGTATTAATAGATTGAAAACTAGAGGAGCATCGCAAAATGAAACCAGCTTGTTTCGACGATTTGCTAATAATCGACGAGTAGTGATCAATAAAACGTAATTTGGAATCAAAAATAACCCCTAGATCAGTAATCGTAGAAACACATTGGAGAGGAATAGAGTTTATTTGGTACGGAAAAGAGAAAGGATTAGATTTTAATGAATACACCATAACGGGGCATTTGGAAACATTAAGATCCCTGGAAGTTTCAGCAAAATGTAGGTAAAGAGGGCATCCCTTTATCGACTCTTTAAGCCCCCCCCCCCCAACTTCGAAAGTTGGACTTAACATTAATATCGTAGTTGTACACAGTCAAATTTCGTTAGTGTTAAGGAGGTATTACACTATCAAATAAAGTTTGACCAATGACGCAAAAAGTTTGTCCCACTAGTGTAATAGCAAAATAAATGACCAAAAATGTGTTTGACCAAAAGTGAATGACCATCATGGTCATTCATTTCTGGTCAAACATATGACCTTAGTGTAATAACAAAACACAACTTTGGTCATTTTATTTTGCAGTTTTTGGTCATTCAAAAATTATCAATTTCTTGTGTGGCCCATGATGGTCAAACGAGATGATACGATTGGGTGCATTTAATGATCATCAAAAATAACGACAATTTTGTACTTTTTTTGCAAACTGTGGGATATTGAAAAATTCAAAATTTAAATTAATCCGTAGAATTACACCGAAGAAAATGTTTTTGATAGTAAAATTTAACTCTCGGTAAAGTGGAACGTTCAGTACAAAACTCTAGTTTAGCGATCTCATCGTCGCTCGTCGCTTCAATCATTTTCTCGGTTCTAAAAATTTCTTTTTTTCTCAACAACTTGGAAGCTCTTGGCCATAGTGTTCAATAATAAATTCAATTACAATTAGTAATTAGTAGTCCAGAATGAAAAATATTGATTTATTTGTAAATTTGGTTTCACCTTTAGGTAACTGTTAGATATTGTATCTTTGCTACTAGAAATTCGCAATAAATCAAGAACGGAGATATGAAACTATCGCTGTTGTTGGCTCTCTTAAAGTTCCCGTGCTCCAATTATTTCGCTCAGAATTTTTTAATGGTCGAACGGACTCACAATAAAGTAATGATTTGGAAGTAGTGGCGATCCTACATATGGTTTGGGGGTTCCAACCCTCCAAAATTTGGTGATGATGTTTGGATGAAAAAATAAGGTTAATATAAAACACGCACCGAAAATTTCAAAAGCTCAATGTCCGAATTTCTAGCCGGCATACAAGCAATATGTAGCAGCCTAACAGGACAGTGAGCAAGAGCAAGGGATACAACATTACATGGATGATAGCTGTTTCATAGGTGCTTCTTCTTCTCTCACAATTTTCAAAATTATCACGCGTAATTACTTTGGCAGGCTGATTACTAGACAAAGATTGATTGTAGGGTCTCCCAGGCTAGAAGTAGGGACAACTGAAACTACTCCCCTGTGTTTCTCAAACTTTCCACTAGCTTGGAACTAAGATCCGCAGTCATTTTTGAATTTTGTCTTTCGGTAATTTTAGATGGGAGGAGAGAAAGAACCTGATTAGTGAGTAGAAGCTCCAAGGGCCGTCAAGTACTATGAAGCTTTGCACCGATTTTAACGCTTTCTTTACTACCGAATAGAGCAGTGAAGTTGCTTAGTAATCGAGCATTACAGAAAAAATCTCCAATACAAATTAAACTAATGAAAATCGATTAGCCTTTATAATTTCGAGGATCTCGGAACACGAAACAGTTCATTTTTACCTTTACCTATTAGTTGCAAGTATGTAAATTTAGTAAAACGTTCACTTTAGAAGTAAAAGAGGGCCATATTCTTCAAGCTACAAACGTGAAGGCGAAAACATTTTTTGAAGGTTTAAAGATCTGATGATCTCTATAACTCGCAAGATAACTTCCAGTGCTCTTTAGTATAATAGTTATCAAATGTGAGCACCGTCAGCCTTGTTCCTAAAACCCCTTTCGAAATATTTTCTTGCGTATGCTCCTGCATGAAACACACAGAAAATTTGTGAAAAGGGCTGGCTGCTTCTCTAATTTTCCCTAAGTTCCCCGTAAACCCTATTTCTGTTTCTAACATTCACGAATCCAAACTTTTCTTTTTATTCTCCCGGCGGCCACTTTTCGCCTTCTTGAATAAAACGAGTCCTTTAAATAACAATATTACGTCTTCAAGCTAAATTAAAATGATTTTCTATTGAACAAAAATTGATTCAACTAAACCTTTGCAAATTCGACAAAGAAATGAAACAATACCAAATAACCACTAAATGCATATTGAATCTAAATTAGGTTTGTCATTTTTTCTGAAATGGTCATACTAGTGTGATAGGCAGATTTGCCTTGGTCAAACAAATGACCCAAAACCGGACTGACTACATCATTGGCCAAAGCAATTGGTCATTTGTTTGTCCCATAGTGTAATAGGTCTCGAAAAACACTTTTGGTCATTGCAAAAGTTGGACAAATTTTATTTGATAGTGTAATACCACCTTTAATGGTATTAAGCTGAATCTTCCTCCAAGAAAAGTTCATCCTAAACATTTCTTTCGTCATATTCACAATGCTTTCTCTGCATGAAAAAACAAGTTTTCTTTTCACGCATAAAGACAGCTTTCTGAAATAATACGTACACAAATAAGTACGTACATAAGAAAACGCCTGTTCTATTCATAGCAAAAATTTAATAATTAAAAAATTCGGAGGGTGGTCTCCTTTGATACCTTCTCTATGCCAACAGGCAGTTAGGAAGCCGGTGTCGTCTTTCCTGTTGAAATTAAAATTTTCCATTTCATACGAATCCAGTAAGGAGTATTAGCGCAGGCTGTCATATTGCTAGGATCTCATTTCCGTATACCATCGTCCACAAGTTTTGTAGATTTTGGCTTTGGGCAAATAACGCCCGCACATTTTTGCATTTGGGAAAGCAGGACGATGCGACGCGACGTAGCATTTAAGTTCCCTCAAAGTACATTTTTTTAGCTGCTCTCGTACTTGATAACCATTACGTTTTCTATTTCTATTTTTCGCTTTTTTAGCGTGTTAAATAATCAGTAAGCATTTCTGTCTACGGCATGCATTCATAAGAAAATTATTATCACACAGCGGGACCAGGATAAATCAGTACGTTCTTGATAATAGACTCTTCAAAATATGGTCAAAATAAATAATTTATTTCAAGAAATTAAAAAAATTGTTAATTTCAAAAATAATAATAATTCATGGTACAATATAAATTTCCGTTTCCAGTTTCATTTTCGCGAAAAATTAATTGAATCCCACAACGCGCAAATACAATAACAATAACACCCGTAATATAATTTTCTTGGCATTCTGTTCGTATAATGACAATTACGATTATTTTCCCTCAATTCGCCATTATATTGTTCCGTCAAGGAAAATGTCTCATTACATTAATGTCTCAGCATTAATCAAAACATAAAGAAGATAAGATAAAAGCAAAAAGAGAGAAATTTCACTCAGCAAATTTTTACTATCTTAGCAGCGGGAATTTTTGTATATATAATGTTACTTGTAGTATTATCCTTCTCGCAATGAAACGACCATGGTCTGTATAAGGATATAATAATATTTTCGCAGACATCTATAGGACTATTAATGTGTATCATTTCTCTTCGTCATTGCTATTGTTACAATACTTTACTGAAGAAAAGATACCCCCCGGAAATAACGCACAGAACGCTAGTGCTAGTGGTATGTGCGTGTGGCCAGGATATTTTTGGTTGTGTTGTGAGAATCTTACTTCAGCATTCCGTCCAATCCATTTAATGCTGTCAAGATAATGTCACGGCAAAAGTGAAAAATACCTTACGCACCTTGATTGTTGCCGGGGCCTAATGCTAAAGTAAACAGTGCCTGTGTATTGCCTATGGAATTTTTGGAATTTCTTTGTCAACTTTCTCTAGCCTGTGCCACCGGCTAAGGCAAAAGATTTCATAAATTCTTGAAGATATTACCTAAGATTAGGGTAGTTAGGTATAGGCGTAGGCTGCATTTTCCCTCCTCTGCTATAAGGAAAAATAATAAGAAAAAATGTCAACATATTGGCTTAAATTAGAAATTCTTTAATACATCTAATAAAAAATAAACGTCATGTAGATTTCCAGGAAAAAAAAATAAATAAATAAATTTTGCGTGTACTGTCAAACCAATAAAGGTGTCTATCCTTTGGCGCATTTTTTCATATAGTCCTGCACGGCATTACATTCAGCGCTCGGTGTCCACTTGCTTGTCGGGCAATTTTCGAAAAATTCCTTATAGGCACACCCGAGAATAAGACCAGAATAAGGACTGCAGAGTTTTGAGGCCCCCGGTGGTGGAGGCATATTTTGCATAGCAGCCAGTTGGCGTTGAGCTGAAAATATAAATTTAATTGATCATTTCCAGTTTTAGCTAATTTCGGGATGCAGTGTGATATATTCCTTACCAACAGTGCCACACTTATTGAAAGCCGCCTCCATTACAGAAATATAGTCTGTGTCATTTGCAAATTTTATTTGAAGATCAGCCCTTACTGCCGCCATATCCAGGTTACCGTCCTTCAAATATTTCGATTCATTCATAACGCATTCTGCAAGACACTATAGATTGTTTGGTTTTTCGTTAGGATTTTTATCAGAGTGATTGAGTTTGAAAATAGAGCAAAAAAATCTTGATTGTCGCAAATACTTTTGGAAAAACGGAATCTGGATGAAGCAACTTACTGTGATAGCAGCATAATCTGGCGGTGCCTGATCTGGTGGTGGAGGTTTATCCGTTCGTAGAGGAACGCCTAATTTTGTTGAACATTTTTGGGCGACGTCCGAAGGTGGCGGGTCCTTGCAACATTGATGTGGATTCTAAAAAGGGTAAAAATTGAGAGAGATTATAGCCTTTATTATAAAGATGGATTGATTGGACGAAACCGACGGAACCCGAAAAAGAAAATGGATCTCCCCTATCTTCTTCGTCCCGACCAGAATAAACTCTGAAGTGGATAACGAGCTTGGTCAAAATAATAAGTACGCCATCGTTTTTTAACTTTTTTCAAAACACTTTCCGACTTTTTACCAGGATTTGGTTTTTGTTCTTTTTGTGAAACTTACGTCAAATTAAAAACAAAAAAATACTTAAAGGGCGAAAAAGGGTAAACAGGCCCATAGTAAGGCGTGTGGGATCCAGAACTTTGAAATTGCGGGCAAACTACTCGCGGGAGTATTGGAGATATTTCTTCTCTCCGAGAAATCAATGGAAGAATACAAGAAGTAAAGCAATTTTGGCGAATAAATTCGAAGTTTTCTTCGCCATCGAAAAAAATATGGACGGTGCGAGCAATTATGGAGAGAGCAGAGAGATAGTCAGTGGCGTAACGTTTCCCAAATTACTTGTGTTCGAAATCAAAACGGGGCCCCTTACGTTCGATTGTTTTTCATGAGGAAAAATTACAGATCATAACTCACATTTGAAGCCGTCGAAAAATTAGCAAGAGCAACGGAAATTTTCCGTTTCAGCAACTTGTTTCAAAGAGCTTTGTTTTTTAATTTTTTGAGATTAAATTCGATTTTATCCTACTTGTGTGATCATCTATTTATCACAAAAACCAAGGAGGCATAAAGAAATCACCTTGAGGAGTGCCCCTACCTGTCTCGTAATAGTCGTTGGACCTAGACTAAAAGTGATTGTCCTAAGGATCACATCAACTAGCTCACATGAAGAGTTTTGACGATTCGTGCCAAGGACCTGCATGTCCTGTTTCCTGATTTCTTGAGTCTTAGTTAAAAAAAAACGACGTTTTGACTTACGCCTTAGTGAATGATCTTAGTAACCGTTGTTAGATCAACAGTTATCTCTTTGTTAACATTGAGAACATATTTTTCTTGATGACGTACCATCCAGTTCAAAATTCAAATACTCCAACAACTGGACCATAATGGCTCAATTTTCGCAAAAACCTTCAACAGAGGCACTCCTCCTTGCAAATTGAGAGTCTATTTATCCAAGAAGAAATCGATATTCAGATAGACCCATATTCAACAAGCCTGAGAGACGCTGAACAAAAATGTTCGTCTCTGTGGCATAAATAAAGTTTATAACTACGAGGTGCAGGTGCGTACACCGAATTAATATTTCGTCACTATCAGACTGTAAATGCAGCAGCTGACTTGCGTATATTTTTTTGCAGATTTATAAAAATGTATGTTTTTAAAAGAACAGTCGCCCAAGGATCTATCAAAGAAAATATTTTTATGTTTAGGATTTAGGGGCCCCTCTCGCTTGGGGGCCCGTGTTCCACTGAACACATGGAACACCGTACGTTACGCCACTGGAGATAGTCCTCCTTGGTCGAGACAAAACGAAGAAATATTCTGAATATTCTATTTTAGTGTTGATATCGTAATAAATTTGAATCATAAAGGACTTTTATCGAAATATTCTTTGTCTCAGAGAAAAATAAATTTGATCAACGCTACATTAAAGGACTTTTTTCAACCGGTGCTAAATTATTATGGTCAATGGGTTTTTTTTTTTCAGAGTTTGTTATCATTAAAATGCATCTAGTAGTAACTGTTACAGTATAAGAAATTCCAGTATAAGAAATGTCTGTTAAGAATCATATCGCATTATGCTAAAGAAGTATATACCAGTTAGGCAATCATTCCAGCAGGATAATAACCTTAACCACACCTCATAAGCTGATGAACGACTAGCTTCATCATCATTAATGTGGCACGATAGCCCAACGTCGGGCTTTGGCCACCTGAATTGTTGACCTCCAATTGTCGCGGTTACGTGACCTTGTCCTCCAGTTTCGGGAGCCCAGCAGCTGGTGGGCGTCTTCACCTACGGAGTTCTCCCAGCGAGCCCTTGGTCGTCCACGCAGCCTCGCTCCGTCAATTCGTTGCACGTTCATTACTTTCTTTGGCATGCGATTATCGTCCATCCGTTGTACATGCCCCGCCCTTTTGAAAATGATTCGTTCTGCGTACGGATTGATTCTCTTTTCCAGAATTTTCGATCAAATCTACAAACCAATGATATGCCCCTGTAATTCTCACACTTCAGTTTGTCACCCTTTTTGTGGATAGGGCAGATGATGCTTTTGCGCCAATCTTCAGGGATTACCTCGTCGTTCCACATTTTCAGTAGTAGCACATGTATAGCGTTGGTCAGGCACGTTCCACCATGCTTCAGCAGTTCTGCTGGGATCTCGTCAGCGCCGGGCGCTTTATTATTTTGGAGCGACTGTATGGCAAGACTCACCTCCTCTACTGTTGGGGGTAGAACAGGAGGGCCTGGTTCGGCTAACTGCTCAAGAGCTGGCTCCGCGGGGGATGTTGATGGTGCATTGAGGAGCTCTTCAAAATGCGAGGCCCATTGTTTGTTTACGCTTTCGATGTCGCTGATGATGTTACCATCCGTGTCCGTACATAGGCTTGTCCTGGGTTGATATCCGTTCTTGATATTATTTATAAGTTTTTACGCCTGTCTAGTGTTCTTACTGGCTAATCTTTGGTTTATTTGCTGTAACTGCTCGTCAAAATGTTTGCGTTTCTTACGTCTAATTAACTTATTAGATACTCGCCGAAGTTCAATGTATCTTTCTTTCTTGGCTCGAGATGCGCGTTGTGTGTATTGGCGATAGGCTTCATTTTTCGCCTTAATCGAGGTTCTGCATTCGTCGTCGAACCAGTCTGTTCGTCTACGTCGGCCTTTATAGCCCACGACCTCTTCTGCAGCTCCCTTGATGCTGTCTTTGAGGTCCTCCCAGAACTCATGGATGCCTAAAATGTTTATGTTATCAAGCATGGGCGACAGCTTTTCCTCAAGTGCTGTAGTATACGCAGCCGCATCAATCAATCAAATTGTCAACCTCGAAGATCTTGGCAGGGTGGATTCTCCTTGGGTGCACTGAAGAGATTCTGCACCTGTAGGTCGTCTTCACCAAATAGTAATCGGAGTCGCAGTTGGCTCCTTGATAGGATCGAACATCAAAGACATTAGAAGCCCATCTCTTGCTGATCAGTACGTGGTCGATCTGGTTCACGGTGTACTTATCTGGAGACTTCCAGGTCTGCTTATGGATTTGTCGATGACCAGGTTTCTGCCGCTCGCGAAGTCGGTAAGTCGCTGACCGTTGTTGTTGTTTTCGTCGTGGAGGCTGTGACCTCCAGTAGTTCCCCTATGCCAGCTTTCGTTTCCGACTTTGGCGTTAAAGTCTCCTAGCTTGACGTCGTTTGATGCAAGTGAGTCCAAGAGTGTTTCTTGGTGGTTGTAGAATTCGTCCTTAATCGCGTCTTTTTTTACTTTTGTAGGGACATGCGTATTAATGAGCCAGAGATTAGCGAAATGGGTCTTGATGAGGATCGCACATATCAGCTCGTTTATGGGTTTGAAGCCGATAACGTGGTCCTTGATAATGAATGACGATGAAAGCTACTCCAAAATCCCGGTTGCCCTACTCTTTACCACTTTCTTCATTCAAAAGGATTGTAATTTTTTACTTGGTGAGGTTGTCTACCGAACTTTAATTCACTCGAAATTTCGGGAAGAATTAAGTAAAAAAAAAATTGGAAAAAGATATGCTAAAATAAGACCACCATCATAAGGGTTTTCTTGAAATTACTTGGTATACGGTACCATTTGGACCATGCCGCAAATCAACAAGAACGATTTTTTTTAAAGAAAGACAATATGATGAGAAATAATGAAAGAAAGTAAATTCTCGACGAATTAGAGCATGAAGTTGGAAATAAAACTAGTTTGAATTAAATTAGTTGAAATGTACTTATTATTTTGTCGAACCTTTTTTAATCGTCTCATATTTTTTTTGAGGAAAATGAGACCTGTTATTTATTTCAAATGGTTAATGTTTATATTATTTAATTCTCTCCAATTAGGTAGCAAAATATTATCAAACGATTTTTATTTTCTTTAACCCTGGAATACTAACATGACTGGTTAGGGTGTTATTACTAACAACACGTAATTTCGACGTGTTCATATTTTCCTACAATCTTTTTCGCATCTTTTACCCAGTTTCGGGTCAAACATTTTTTCAGCCGATAAGTGATTATTTTTCAGTACCCCAGAAAAAATTATTAGAGCAAAATACGCCCTTAGCTCTAAAATACACGTGGGTTTCAGAGGCGAACTATTCGGATATTCGTATTTTGAAGCTCCATTTCATGATTGGTGTGAGTCAATATAATCTGCACCATTTCGTTACTTATGAAAAGGTCAAAGCATTCAGATGGAGTTGTGTCTGTTGTTTTAGCAGTTGGTCCTGGTCGTGTGTAAATAATGTTTCGAGAATGGATTTTCCCGAGGAACATGCCTGCGCCTCGGATTTCCAATAGTAGTTAGATTTTCTAAAACATTGCTAAACTTACCGCATTAGACCACAAACTGGATGTTGCCACTCACATCAACGTACAACAACTAACTGAGGAAAGCACTGCTTCAGTTAGCCAAATTCGTGGAATTGTGTATACACATTTAATGTGAGCGAACACGTCCATTTTACGTATTGTTAGCAATTTAAGGTTAATAACCACTTGGCTACAGGGTGTTAAGAAAAAATTATTTGACTGAACTTATTTTTTGGCCATATGAGTACCTTTACATATATATAATTGCGCACACAATTTGGGAGACAAGTTGCATCGTCTGGCGCGCCATAAGATATTGGATGGCTAATGACCGTTGACACATCAACTATTTTGTTATTGGGCGTAGATGTCTGTTATAGTACATAGTATTGTAGTTCCATTATATGAGGATGAAGTTTTAGAAGAGTTTTTCAAAAAACCGAGAAAAATTTGAATTCAATTTTATAAAATAGTAAAAGGTGACAGGTTTCTATATGGACAAAAATTTAATTCGGTTGTCCATACAAACAAATAAACAGTAAAAAAGAGCAAGATATCAGCTTAGTAAGCAAGCATTCTACATAGAAGTTAGTGTCAGTAGTAGTGACGAAAAGTGAACGAATTTCTTTCTACCATCGACCATGAGATTTCAAATGCGAAGCCCCCCCTTGACAAAAACCTGGATCCGCCACTGCTACATGACAACACTTCGAATTTTTGGAGTTTTTCAGTAAGTCGTATGAACCATATTAGCCAAAACGCTCGCCAACCCCGTAGGCCGAAGCTAATTTCGGGCGCGGCCGAAATTTGGATTTTTTTCGGGCGTACCAATGACTTGTAGTTAATACCCCTCCACATTCTTTTTCTTCCGTCTTGACAAAAGTTTTGGTCTTGGTTGAAATAAGTGGGAAAATAAAAATATTTACTCAGAAAATTTTATTGGGGTGGTGGGAGCATGACCACACAGTACGATTCCATTCGTTTTGAACTTTTTTGTTGCTTTGGTAAAGACACATTAATTCAAGGTTTTGTGAAATTGGTGCGAAAAATGTTTCTTAGAAGAACCAAAATGGGAGGTCGGGTTTGTACGGCCACCCCATGACCCCATGGTCAGATTTGATCAATTCTTAGATATGTTTTGTGTCATCGAGAGAAACACGTTTGTGTGTAATTTTGTTGAAATTGGTGCACAAATAAAAAAGTTTTTCTTAAAAGAACCTAATTTGGGGTAGTTGGGTTTGTATGGCAGCCCCAAGGTCGGATTTGATCAATTCTAATATATGTTTTGTGACATCAAGAGAAACACGTTTGTGTGTAATTTGGTTGAAATAGATTTGATCCATTCTTAGATATGTTTTGTGTCATCAGGAGGAACAAAATTGAGTGAAATTTGGTTGAAATTGGTGCATAAACAGGTGCCAAAAAACCGGAACTGAACAGGTGCCAAAAAACCGGAAAAAAAACGGATACTGAACAGGTGCTAAAAAACTGGTACTTGGTTAAAAAAAAAACGGCCATGGTTAAAAAGAACCTGGTCTTTGAACAAAAAAAGACGGATGCCGGTGCACCGGGTGTGGTGTCCGTTGTTGAAGAAAACCGGTATTCGATACTGAGATCTGAGACCGAAGAGGCCTAGCTTCACCTTTCACACACATGTTCGTTGCGAAATTTGCACTTATGTGTTTTGCTCTTATCGAGCCAATTTTATAAGAAAACCATCTGGAGCGCGTTCCATTTATACGATCTGAGTAAAAATAGTTACTCACATTCACTTTCCGTCTCACTCTCTCAAACTGCTCACAATTCTGACGGTAGTCAGCGATGACTACAGCTACGTCTACGAGTGAATTATGGAACGTACTCCTGAAAACTCATGGGACTTTCAAAAATCTTGCAGAAATGCGATTTTTTGCACTTAACCGTTTTGCAGTTATGCGTTCTCGCTCGACTGTATAACTTTTTATATCTTTTCATATTTATTTAGTCCAACCGATCCAAATATGCACTTTAACTTCTATGAACAAATTTTATATAATTTCAAGTCCTTACCACAAATGGCGGAGGTTTAGTACAATCTGTAGTTTCTTGCGCGAAACATCCCTAAAATAAATTGTAATTTAATAAAACCGAACACAATTCAAAAAATCACAATTTATTAATATTAACCCCAGCCAACAGGAGAAACAAAACAAATTTAATAATATTCAACATTTTTAACACAGATTCAATTTATTAGAACTTTCTTCTAGTTCTTAGTCACAGTACACCACTCGTTAAACTAAAAACCAAAAATAACACTGTTTGCTTTTATATGACGATCATTGTAATCTTTTTGTTGACGACATCATTTAATGGATGACAGATTCTATATAATAAGCGAATTTGTATTGTATGAACATTTATGCATGTATGCATACGTACCACCTTTCATGCAGACCGCAATTACGTTTTTTTAGGGGATTTTCCACGTTGAATGATCAATTTTCTCGAGTCCAATAAATTTTGAAGGTGGACGATAATAATTGTGTGATTATGATTATGAAGGTTACTCGTATGGTGATTTTTGATTACTACATAGAACCAGGGGCGGCGCATAAGGGCCGCGTGGCGGGGGGCACACGAGATTTATAAGCCTCCATTACCGAATGAATTTGCTCCTTGAAAGAACCATATGGTCGAAACGATCCTTCAAGTCCTAAGCAAATAAAATATTTTGAAACATTTTTGGAGATAGTTGAGTCCGGCCTGAATATGTCGTTGGAAACTAAAATAATTTATGTTCCTTGCGGTATATACACGGTTATTAGGGCTATGGTTTACCTGCCTACAGTTTTAGTTTCAAATAAAAAAAAAACATTGATGAATTTTATAAGAACGCCATTCGCGATATAAGAATGCAAAGAGTCAAGGTAACTCTTAGCAAAGTTATTTAAAGTACGACGATCTTAATTTTAGGAGAAACACTGTAACGTCAAAGTCAAATAATAATATGTTTAAGCATTTTTTCGATGCTTTTCTCTCAAGAAGTTAGCGGGAGGGCCCCGAATGAAGTTGTTCCGCCACTGCATAGAACGTTGCTAAATAATTCTTTCGGAATGGACCGTACATTAATCGTATCGGTAAACACATTAATAGAGTGAATTTTGAAAATTTAAATTTACACAATATGGCGGGGTCAATAATTTGGTTAAAATAAAGTGAAACGTAAACACGATATAAAATAAAAGATTAGTGAACATTTAGATGAGTGTATAGTGTGAGACACCTATAGTTATGTAATGTTTGTGTAAAACAGTATGCGCAACTAAATCTGTGAACTAATTGTCACGAAAGTATGTCGTCAACTTAAAATTAGGTCAATGCTAGGAAGACATGCTAAATAAATTTCAGGGTCAATAAATTTGATTGCGGTTGATCTATTATCTATCATCATTGACAATTTAATTGGTTTTAGATTTATGGTATTGTTTTTAGTTCAATAATTTTGTGAATAAAAACTAACCGATACTACTAAAATGAGCTTTTACTATCCTGGCAGTATAGAGAGTCTTGATTTTCCAATAATTATGTAAAAATGTGGTAGTATTTAATATTATTGTGCAATGCATCGTAACATACAACATGCAATCCATCTATCTACACTTTACACTAAACTGACCAGACTCCCGAAGGCCAAATGCTGTACACATACTTGCGGAATTAAGTTTTCAGACAAATCCTCAACCATACTACTACCCCCCCCCCCCCTCCTCATCACGCGGGTTTGGAGAAATTTCGGGAAATTTCGTAAGACTTACTACAAGCTCTAAAATTTGAAATGAAATATTTGCCTGTAACAATGAAGTCGCTTATCTCAGAGCCGTGCAAAGAGGCAAAAGCGGCACGACGCGGGCACCGACTACGCCAGCCCAAGCATACTTTGCATAGTTCTTCACTCAAACAACAGTCAGCAATGCTTTAATTTTGTAAGTAAAGTAAATTTATACCTATGAGCAATAGAGTTTCTTTAAACCTTATAAAGGAGAAAATGTCCTATATTGCGAATGTTTGCGTAATCCTAGGCTTGCTCCTTCGTACTGATACGATACCCCACGATAATAATGGTACATGAAAATTGGGCATGTGATTCAATGGGGCAACGTCGAAAAAAGTTTCCACAGTTAACAACAGTCTAAATTCTAATTTCAATGTCAAAATTTCGGAAACTGAGCCTCAGACCACTCCTAAAACAAAATCCTGGCTACATCCCTGCCTCATAGTATGCTTTATGTGGTGAACCTTGAAGTTATGTTGTAGGTACTCAACTAGAGCCCTAAAGTCCTTAATGTTCCCCTTGAAATTTCCATCAAATATGGGCATTACAGTGCTCTGCAAGACAGCGCTTACGAATTTCCGAGTTATGGACAATTTTCAATTAGAAACAAAAATCTGCGATTTGGGCCGCTGTAACTTATGAACGCTAATACGTAGATCGTAAAACCTTGAAATTATAAGAAAATGTGAGCACCAAGTAGCTCAACAAACGTGCCAAGTTTCAGAAAGATCGGTCAAATCTTTCCTGTGTTATTGAAAATGCGCGATTGTTAAACATAAAAGTGCTATTATCTAGCTAAATATCGATCGTATGGGGGTCAAACTTTAGAGGCTTAAAGCAAACAAGACTGATAACAGTCCGCACCAGCATATTATGTAGCGCTGTGGTTGACAAACTTTTTAGCCAGAAGAGCCAAATTTGAGAATTTATCCTTTAGTATTCATTTAAAGAGCCAAATTGTTGTTTTTTCATAACGGCACGTATTATCTGGGGATAGCTGTAGGACTAGGACTTTGTAGAGCTTCAAGATGAACTTTTCGAAATACAACAGTGCATAGGAGCCACAATTTTCCTATGAAAAATATATGACTCAATATAAAATAATGGTAAGTTCTAGTATGATAATTTTAAGTGTCGAAATTCTAAAGCACCATTGATCTTTGATCAGCATTCGATGCCATGTCATTTTAAATGGAAATTTCCTGGAGCCCAAAGGAAGACCATAAGGACATTTTTGCGCTGGATAATTTGAAATCGGTTAAAAGAGTGGTCAGAAGCTGGGGTTTTTGGCCCCCAGCACCGGGATCTCGATGGCCAGCTCAAAGCTTTTCGAAAGTTACAGACGTTCAAAGATGCGACCCAAGAGGATTTTGGGGCGCACATTTGGCTGAAGTTATCGGAGTCCTTGTCGTCTCGCTTCGAAAGTTGCATAGGGGGTATCAAGGGCAATGGAGGTATATTTTCAGAAATTTTTGTATAGAGTGGGGATGAAACTGCCGATATAGAGGACGTTGGGGCGGAAGGACATGTTTTTTTTTTTCAATAAATTGCCAGGCGATTCAAGGGACAAAAAATCACTAGGGCCGCCGTTATTTTTAAAATCTAATGTGTAATGGGCGGCCATACAGAACAACACAGAAGGCAGTTGCTAAAATTTATACATAATTTGAAATCGTACTTATAGAAACCAATTCGAAACTTTAACTGCGCCTTTGTGAGTTCCTTGATTCTGCGAATTTCTACAAAAAAAAACCCAAACTGATAGTGGAATATGGGCTTTGACTTTTATACTACTATGGTCATTCAGGGCTATACATTTTAAGCAGATAACGGTAAATATTTTTTTTATATAATTTGTGCGAGAGTTTGAAAATGCTTTGAAACATTAACGCACACTAAATGAGTCAAAGAGCAGCATGTGGCACTCGAGACGTCTTTTGTCGACCGCTGATGTAGTGAATTAGGTTTCATTGTGTGGCATTGGCGGGAATGCTGTACATTTTGCTGTACAATTCCCAATGCTGTACGACAGGTCAAAATGCTGTACTGTACAGCAAAATGCTGTACGTCTGGTCAGCTTACTTTACACTCAAATAGAGAGCCTTTGTTTATAGGTACACCCGGTAAGGCACAATTTTTAAATGTGAAATAGTTTCAACCTTCCTTCACTGTTTAAGGGCTGAATTAAGATCGAGGGTGAAATTTTTCCCGCTGCGATTTTATCAAAAAAATGCATACTTACTGTCGTGGAATATGTCATAAGCTACAATCCGAGACCGGTTCCATAATTCTCCTCGGCCATTTTATGCATTATTTTTCGATTCCCCGGTCATTTGACATTTCACGATGAAATTACAGGGGAATCGAAAAAAAAAAACATAAAATGGCCGAGAAAAATTATGGAATTGTTTTCGGATTGTAGCTTATGGAATTCCCAGCATTCCCCACATATTCCACGACAGTAAGAATACATTTTCATTGAAAAAATAGCAGCGGACAAAAATTTCACTTTCGATGTCAGTACTAAGCTTTTCGTTGAAATTTAAAGAGGTGCGGTAGGTGTGCTACAATTTCGTCGCGCATCTTTTCTTTTCATGCACCAACCAATGTCCACTCGTCAAGATAAAACGGACGAAACTGTGGGGACTATGACTATATTAAAGAGGAACAGCGAACCCACTGCAATCCCGTCGCACACTTTTCCAATAGTGCAGTCATATACCCCAATTCAGGCCTCCAAATAGAAAAAAATAGAGTAAGGCTAATTGTTGTTGTTTTTGAATCAGTGGGCTCCCAGGAATCTACAACTGATTTTGCTAAAAAAAAATTTGATCGGAAAGGTCCCAAAAAGGACAAAAAAGGAGACTCTTTAATCCTTGACCGGAGGTCAGCATGCGGGGTATCATACCAAAGGGGACGTCGAGCATATTACATATCCGGTGTTTGTTTCCTGTTTCAAGGACCCTCAAAGGAATAAATCGAGCTTAAATGGACAATTTTCAAGTTTCCCGTGTATCTTTCCAAAGCCATAACTACGAGAATAATTCAAGTTGTCCTACTTTTATCACTTTTTAGAATCTTTAATAGCTGGAGATTCTACCATTAGATTAGCTAAGAAAAAGGTTGATCGGAAAGCTCTGAAAAAGGACATAAAAGGACACTAATTTCACACCTTGATCGAACGTGGGCATGTGGGGTGTCATCTCAAAGAGGACGTCGAGTGTATTGCATATCCGTTGCTTCTTTCCTGTCTCAAGGACACTAAATGGAATAAGTCGGGCTTACATGGAAAATTACGGCTTTAGAAAAATACAGATACGGGAAACACAAACATTTTTAAGTTGAGCCCAATTTTCTCCTTTGACGGTCCTTGTAACAAGTAACAAATGCCGGATATTTAAGCTCGATTTATTCCTTTGAGGGTCCTTCAAACAGGAAACAATCACCGGATATGTAATGTACTCGGCGTTCCCTTTGATATGATACATCGCATGCCGACCTTCGGCCAAGGATTAAAGAGTATCCTTTTTGGGACCTTTCCGATCAACATTTTTTTTAACAAAATCAGTTGTAGTTTCCTGGGAGCCCACTGATTCAAAAACCAACAAAAATTAGCCTTACTCTATTTTTTTCTATTTGAAATGCTAATATGACTGGACTACAAGCCGTCGACACACGGCCAGATTCCCGCGCGATACCGCTGGTTGCTCTATGCGGTGGGTTGTGGGTACGATACGAATGCGTATTATGCAAAAAAACGCAAGGAGAATACATAGTTACATTCTGGTGGATGGGAACTAAACCATATATCTATTCAATCAGCTTCATTTTTGCTATTAAAGTGATTATTTTTATTGAGTACTCAAAAGACCCAAACCATCGATGTTTTTGGTACGATGTTTTCTTACCATCGATGGTTTCGTCTCGATGTTTTTTCGATGGTAACGATCGATGTTTTTCTTTCGCTTCTAATCTCTAAGTCTAAGATAAAGTTAAAAGTTATACACAAAGTAAAAATATTGACAGACACCGGATTTAAATTTGACTATGAACTTCCAAAATATTTTAATGAATTTCCATGAAATACATTTTGGAATTTTCATGCCAAATTGGCGAATTTCAAGATTAAATTGACGAATTTTTAAATCCCTTTGACGAATTTCCATTTCCAAATTACAAAGTTTCATTACTAGTCGACAAATTTGAAAATCTGCTTCCCAAATTTACATTTTGAAGTAGTGGAATTTCATGTAAAATTTACGAATTTCAAAATTATTTTGACGAATTTTCATTAGAAATTGGCGAAATTCAAAATCGGGTTGACGAATTCCCAAACATGTCGAGGAATTTCGAATTCAAATTAACAAATTCCTAAAACATGTTTAGGAATTTCCGTTACAAATTGACGTATTGAATAATCTTGTTTTCGAATTTCCATTACAAATTGGTGAATTCAAAAAAACATGTTATCGAATTTCTTTTCCTGAATTTGCGAAATTCCAAGTCAAATTGACGGACTTCCAGGTCAAATTGACGAATTGTCAAATCATATTGACGAATTTCCGTCGATAATTGGCATTTGATTTTCAAGGCTTTGATCTCAAATTTGATGGTAATTTTCTGGCTACAATTAACGGATTCGTTGGAAAAAACATAAGACACAAACAAATTCTCCACCATATTTGGCAATCTCAGCATGGAAAGTGTCACATAGCAAATGCAAACTGGCTTACATTTTTAACAAAAACAATAAACGATACTTACAAAGAAAATACATAATAAACCATTATCTAAATTTGGAGTAAGTTATAGTAAATTTACAGCCGGAGTGGTTTCTGATGCTGATCCTGCTATAAACCCTATAGTAGACGTGTCAAAATTGTTGTTGGGACGGTTCGAGTGAGGTCCTAGTCGGAGCAAGCGGTGTTTATACAGGGTGTCCTGCATTGGGTGGGCAATACTGGAACAAATGATAGAACAATTTGGTTGAGAAAAAACGCCATCTTTAAAAACAATTAACTTCAGTTTCCGAAATTACTTAAAAATTTACATACACTACATTTTCCCGATTTCAAGTATCAACGTTGCTGCTAATATATTATATTCAACAATAAAATAAATAAATAATTTTAAAGAAACGAAGCATTTTTACTTGTGCGTAAAATTGTAAAATTCTGAATAAACTAGAAAACTGAATCTTCAAATCAACAGATGTGAAAGGGACAAAGAACTAATAGTTGATCTCGTCACACCGAAATTGAGACAGATGAACTGTCAAATTTGCAAATTTGACAGTTTAAACAACCGTTATGTAAACATTGTTTCAAATTTCAATGCGGAAGCAATTTTCAAATTACTCTCAAATTTGGTAATATGGTATCTTCAAATTATACAGTTAAATTGAATCTGCATCTTCGTAGTCCTTTTTTTGCATATAACCCTTACGCAAATCGTTGTGCTAAAATTATGATAATAAGGAGTTTCCGAAAATTATAAAATTTTCCATTTACATAATTTGAAATTTGGTAAAAAAAATCGGGTGAACTCAACACATTAACGAGAGTAATTTAAACTGACAATTAAGAAATATATAATATATTAGAAAACATCTAAAACTGTATCCACACTGGCTGCCAATTAGCAGCACGTGATGCCAACTGACAGTTGTCTTCTAGAATTATATAATTCGTAGTAACAATTTTGCAACTCTCTTTCGTTTTTTGTGTTAAATTGTATAGTTCTTGAATGACTTAATATTACGTTAAATGCGCAGAGTTCGATTTTTATAATTCAATTTAACTAAACCTCGAAAATGAAATGTCATTTTCCCGGTTGGCAGCCAACTATTTGGTAGCCAGTTTTCATGGGAAATGGCATGCCTTCTATTAGCATGTAATCCTGGAATGCTTGAATCCATCGCTAGTATCATACTTACGGGTTTAAATAGGCTTATTTAGTATGGAAGTAGCAGTTCGAATTTACTTCAGGGTTTGGTCTATACCGTAAAGTATGTAGGACGGTTGCGTAATTACGAAAAAAGACAAGAATTCTGGAGATAAATGTCCCACACTACAATTCTCAACATTTTAATATGAAAACTTAGATGAGAATGTTGACTATTCAATAAAATTGTATTCATTCGAAATTACCTACGATAAGTCAAGACAAAGTCCCTGTTTTGTCTGCGACTTCAACCTGGTTCAATTGAACCTATAGAAGACAAACCGAACGACACACAGAATCGTCCATTCATATTTCGCTCTATCGCTATTATTACTTTCAGTCTACAAAGAGTAGACATCTACAATCAGCTTCCAACTTTCTCCATTTCATATACACAGTCAGCCCCATCACAGCATAAATTGTTTCATTATTGAAAGTTAAGACTTTTAGATGTCTTGCAGGCTTCAGGGTTAGTTCTATCTCCAGCATGCTTCGGAACTGTGATGGTATTCGTATAACCATCATCCAGTCAGGACGCGATGCTCCTATACCTTAATCGCACGCGTCCTTAGTCATTTCCAACATTGAATCGTTTTAGCTTTCAGACGGCAAACCCACAGTTTGGTTTATTTAGCCTTATTCAAAATCGCATTGAAAATCGTTAAATGGAAAACTAAATCCTTCTTTGTACGCTGTTATGAATACGAAAATAGTTGCGTCGTCCTCATCGTCGTATAGTTTCGAGGTCCTCTTTTGTTGGCCCTGACTTCAGTGCCAAGGACAAACTTTCGAATGTTTCCTTGAGCCATACGCAGTGGCAGTTGAAAGTAATTTCGGTTTTTCGGAGTTTTCATAAGTTACCCGGAACTGTAAATGGCAGTATACACACTCCGTAGCCGTGGATGGTGAATGTATTGAGTGAAGGAAAATTTCAGTTTTTACCCATTGTACTAGGGATTTTCCAAATGCACTGTCAAATGGCAAATGGTGTGCGTTTTTGTTCAAACTTGGAAACAACTTTGCCTGATTAGCATGCATGAGGTGGACAATTTAAATGAATTTGAATTTAATTTCAGAGTGCATGAAAGGATTTTTTTGGGGAGGAAGCCTGAATAAATAGATATAGTTCGGGTATTGACAGAAAAGGATTACGGTTTTAAAACTCAATGAAAAGTAGTTTGAGTGAATTTTATTTCAATAATATTTGATGGATTATTGTCTTAACAATTTTATAAAGACACGGTAGCACTTATTATTCCAGTGGGTATAAAGGCAAATATTTATCTGGATTGACTTGAGAGTAGTACATACAACTTTGACGGCTTATTTGCTGACCCAATAGCCTTTCTCTCTTATTGTCCATTGTATATTTTACGAAAAATTCCTCACGAATCCGTTACCTCAATGGTATAAAATATCAGCCATTATTATTTCTCCCAAATGACTATCCTTCATATCCCTTTCAACATTATTTGTATCCTTGCCAATATTAGATTATCATAAATCGGCTTCTGGAAATAAAAATCGCGTTCCGGTTCCAAGGATTCAAAAAAACCATACCATACGATAGACCATTTTCTCATTGACCCCCCCGGGGGCGTTCGAGTGATGACGGTTTGGTCGGTCAGTTACATAGTGAACGCGTGATATTCACCTCACGTTTTCCACAGTCCCTTCCTTATTTTGGTCGGTCAACCCCACTCAGAAGAAAGAAAAATACCAAAGAATAAACGAAGAACCTTTGGAAAAAGTTGCCGAGGGTACAATTAAATTAAACTTTTGGTGGACGCCATTTTTCCCCGAGACAGATATAGAGAAGAGGGTGTACATATTGTTATACTTATATAGGTCCTTTTACATACAGCCCCAAGTGTCCATTTCTTTGTGAATAAGTGCGCGCCCTATGGTGTTCCTTTCGTACATACCTGTATAGTTATATCTGGACTGGAACAACGAATATTCATTTTCACCACCTTTCGGGAAAAGATTTGTTTATTCAGAGACTTTTGAGCTTTAAAAAGAAAGCTTTTGTAAATGTCCTTAGACGCGAAGTGCTAGAATATTAAAATGACTGTCGGACGATATGCCAAAAGAAGGGGCGACTTACTGCTTCCGTTAATGTTCTGAAAGGTGTCTGCGACAATTTTCGTAAGTAGAGCTCTTCACCTTTCTGGACGATTCTATAATGATATCTCGCAAATTGGGTTTAATGTCACAAAGTATTATTTTGAGGAGGGTTATGAAATGCAATGCTGCTTATATCATTAGTGAAAATTTACCTGTAAGAGTGGGTGATTTAGGTAATAAAATTAAAGCAAATTGTATATCCTCCTATCAGCTATCCACCTTTAAACTTGTGCAGTTTTCAAGAAGGTATTTGTTGTGTTGCATTTTTTAGAGGACATTTATCACCCTATACATGTTTGTGAAGTTGCATTTAAAATTAAGCACAGATTCCCTAGTTCTTTTATTACCTAAAAATATTTCCAAGGAAAATATCAAAGGCAAACATTTTTTCCTCTATCCTCTAAATTTGCATCGGACATTCTTCAGTCAATAACTAATTAATCCATGTCTGGCTGATAAGCTCCCTCCTTTGTGTATATCCTTATCGCATAATCACATATCCTAACATTCTGAAATGGCGCATAAAGCCAACAGCAAACTCATGTCCTCAATAAATAAACACACTAAAAAAAATAACAACTTGCAAAAAACCAAGAAGAAAAGCTCCAAACTTCTTGGCAATTTTTCAAAATGCTTGTTATAGATAAAAAGGACAATAAAGAAAAAGAAAAAAAAAAGATTTTTTTGTTGACGCTAAAAATATCGAAATACAAACGTATTATAGTCGTGCATGATATAAAGTCGTCCAAGACTCCTCAAGCACGGAAGCCAGGAACGCGGATAGGAGCATAGGATCCGAACGAGTCGGATACAATCTCGGGGATGGATATCGAAATATTGTGACTATAAGCGACTTGAAGGCTATATAAGTTTCTGCGAAAGAGACCCCTAAGTCAATATTGGCATGACTTTATTCTGTATAGGAGAGAGATGCTTGAGTAAAGAAAAAAAATTGTCCTGACGTAGTATGCTGCAATCAATTTTGTATGATTATGACGAGAGCAATATTGAACATTATATGTATACAGAATATTAGTACATACCCAGGATTATTGGTCTGTGCAAATTGGCGATCTTAACTAAATATTTAAATAGAAAATACTTGATTTGTTTTCCTTTTCAAAATGCACAAAAATATCAAAATCTCCTTGACTATTGAACCATTAGAGTGCATCCGAATTCAATACTTCAAAGTACAAATTGAACCTATAGGGCCATCATCTCGTTTTTTAATTACACCATCATATTGAGCTGAACATATTGACGCTGCTTTTGTCCGCAATTGAGGGCATTAATATTCAGGGCATATTAAAAACGCTCAATGGGAATTGCGAATTGCACTATACCACACTATCAAGTGGTAATTAAATCATATTGAAAAATAAGAGTGCTTCTTTTTATTGGTTTTCCACCAGCCCGGACGATGACCATTTCTGCCTCAATATGCAATTTTGCCTTTGCTTTGCGGACCAATACTAAAGCTTGACCTCGTACACCGTATACTCGTTCTCGTATTATCACAATGCATATGTATATTTGTGCAGAAATGAAAGCCAACTGCAATGCAACATTCAATATTCGAAATGCGTTTTCACCCCTCACCATATATGACTGAAATGCAACTGAACGGGCTTTATATTAAGTTTGTCTGTATGAAGGAAAGACGATAGGCTTTTATTGATTTCATAGTCAATTATTTAATTATTTAAGTTTTAATTATACCCTGACGATATTAAGAATATAAATTATTTGCATTTCATTCAATGCCATTAATTGGAGCTTTTCAAGAATTTATGCGTTTATCATTTTTATATTTTAAAGAGATTTTGAACGTTCTTTCGAGGATGTTCGTCTAACAAATAACATGTTGAAATGTCTGCGTTACCGAGCTTTTTCAAGCCAAGCGATGCGATGTGTGTATTGCGATGCCGCACAGTGCGTGGAATGTATGGAGAGGGTGGTCAAAAATCGATATCTTAAGAACGCGTTCACCGATTTTTATGAAATTTGGTGGATGTGGTTAGCTAGTTAGGTTCTAAATTCCGTATAAAATTCAAGATGAAAAAATGATGGGTTTTCGAGATATTGATAAAATTGTGAGGAAGATAAATAAATAAATAATAATAATAATAAATAAATGGTATAAAGATAGGCTATTATAAAAAAAAATCGTAACTTGGTAGCCGGATATCCAATTTTCTTGAAACTATCTATACCAAAGAATAAACATTAGTTGGTGAACAAATTATTATCCGGGAACAACTGAGTTCTGAGATATTTAAGAGAGAAATCTATAAATTTTACCCATTTTGGGGGTTTATAAAATGTCTAATATCTTTCAAGAACCCAAATTTAAACTTAATATTTTTTCACTCTGACATTGCTCAAGTGTCACTATTTAAAATATTATAAATTTCAAAGAAACGGAGTTTTGCGATTTGGAAATATAGTGGTTCAAAAAATTAAATAATTCAGTGATATGCATCCTCCGAAGTCGTGTTTCGAAAAAAAAAAACATTTTTTTTATTATTATTTTATAGAATAACAATAATATTAAAAAAAATACATGCTTATAATTTATTGGGTGAATTCAAATTGTAAAACGAAACCGGACGGGTAAACTTGCAAGACATGAACCATCGTTCTTACAATCATAATGCTTGTCTGCTGGCCACTACAAAAGCTCTCGCCGTCCGTTTGTTTGTGCTAATACAAGTCTGTTTCTCATTGAACGTCATCCTGAAATTGTCCCGTAAAACATCCAAAGTGTCCTGCATTTTTGGAAAATGAATTGCGCTAGAATTTTTTTTTCTTAAGGTTTGAATAGAGCTCGGGCGGAATGAAAATTAAATTTTTGTCCGCTGCGATTTTATCAATGAAAATGTATACTTACTGTCGTGAAACTTGTCGCAAATGCTGGGGAATTCCATAAACTAAAATCCGAGAAGGGTTCCATAATTCTTCTCGGCCATTTTATGTATTATTTTTCGATTCCCCGGTCATTTCATCGTGGAAAATATCTAATGACCGAGGAATCGAAAAATAATACATAAAATGGCCGAGAAGATGTAATGTTCGGTGGTACTATGGGGATGGAGCCGAAAATCTTCCGAGGTGACCGTACAGGTCCGGCGGCGCTAAAAGCGAATGCTCCGCCACGAGCTTAGCGATGGCACATGCTTGTTCCAGCTCAGGTCGGCCAAGTGGGCGGGGTTGTTGCTTGCTCGTTGCCCCAGCCATTACAAGGATAACAATTATCATGTGCCTGATGGTTGAGGTATAAGGAAGGATGAAGGTTGGTCCCACTAAACAAAATTAACCGGGTGAAGACAATAATCGTCGACTGATTCACCTATCAGCTCCCAGCCCAGATCATGCGGACTGTTGGCCTCTGAACCCAAAATCCCAACCATTGAGATTCCTTGGCCACAAACAAAATTATCGGAACCTCCCAAACGGAAAACAAAACAATATCGTCTACATTGACGTTATCTCACTGACCTGAAAGGGTATTAGACAGAACTTCCGAAAAGAAAAAGCTGTTAATTCACCTTATAAGACATATTTTTTTTATTATCGAATTGTTATTTTCTTATTTTCTTCTAAAAAGAACAGCCAGAAGTTCCACGGATTTGATTCTTAAAAACAAGTGTAAAGTATAACATATCATAATTCAAAACAAAATGCGGTAAAGATGGAAAACAAATGAAAATTGAACTTACCCTGTATCCGCTGTGGCCACATCGAAAACAGGAGCAGCTGGAACTACAATATTATAACAATTCTGTACAAATTCAAAAAAAAATCAATCCCGGAAATAACAAAAGAAGAAAAAAACACACGATTCTGATGTCTGACGAATCCGAAGAAGTAGCTCAAGGAAAAGCTAAGGAACAAGGCGGATGATTATTATGATGCTGTCGTTGTGAGTCGCGTCAATTCCATTGTCTGTCATCCAGATAACCAGCTGTTGTGCCCACATGAACTATGTTTTGACAAACGTAACGGAGTCCGATGATCACAGTCAGGAGAAGAAGAACCCGAAATTCGAGCTCCGTTGAGGGACTTAGTGGATTTACCAAGTGCCACTTGGATAACCGTAAAGCAGATTGAACACTGAAGGGGTCAATTTTAGGCAATGTGGTATATATTCGTTTCTCCGACAGTTCAAACTCGACTCCCCGTCTCTCAAACACGCCGCATCATTCTCCCGCATGCAGCACGAAGTTGGCCCCGCGTCCAGATTGTCAAATCTGAGCGCGAATTTAAAAAAATGATCGTTACAAAGAATTATGTAACCGTTATCGGATTGTAGCTTATGGAATTACCCAGCGTTTGCGGCATATTCCACGACAGTAAGTACATACATATTTTCATTGATAAAATCGCAGCGGACAAATATTTCATTTTCATTCCGCCCGAGGTCTATCCAGACCTTGAGATTGCATTTTTGATCGTAACTTTTGAACGCAAAGCTTGGACTATGAAATTTGAATATCGACTCAATTTGCAATTTTCCTTTTTCCTCGTTGTTCTTAGAGTTTTTTTCTCTCATGAGCTAATCTTCACCAAACTTAACACAAATGCATACAGAGAAACAACCCTTCCCCTTTTCCTCGTAACCTAGACTTATGCTTCTAAAAGGGAACTTTATTGACCAATCTTAATCAAACCTTTTTATATGCATCCCTATTGAAAAAAGTCCAGTTTTTTTCTGTCTGATATATGTGTACATATTTTTTAATTGGTTTCCACGTTTTTAACCCTTTCGCGCCCAATGCTACCATATGACATCATGTAATTACTTCACAAGCTAGTAGTAATTGTAGAAAGTCAGCCCTGTCAAGAGCTATCCGTACATGACAAGGGAGCTCAGAAGCGTCATCTCCCGAATGGTCTTTGTACACATCTTCGCCATGACGTATCAACTATACCAGAGGCCTCCCTGGGCTGCTATGGTACGTGGTGCCGCAACTCACCAAAGATCTGTGTGCCACATGTCACTATTAGTCATTTACCAAAAGCCAAAAGTTAGCCGAGGTAAAGGACCACATCCTTGGCGAGGTGGGGGAGCCTTTAATTCGATTCTCTTCATTTTCAATGGCGTTATACTTTAGCAAACATTGGACCAACGTTTTAAAGCGCTAGATTCATTATTTGCTTCGTCATTTTACGTGGGTAAAGGGTTTAAAACATGTACCTAATGCACCACGTTGTATACAAACAACAGATAAACTGAAGCCCGTACAAACTACTCAAAAACTATTTTGATTTGTTCTTGCTTTTATCCACTTTCTTGGCATCTCAGCTAAATATATAAAAAATTGTCGTTTGTGTCGGCAAAGAATTTAATAGAAATCCAGACGCTTTTTTAAACTCAAACATGATTATCCAGAAATAGCCCAACCCTCCTTAACAAAAACCATTATAAAAGCCAAATGACTGTTAACTAAGTTGTCAGTTGTAACGCTTTGGAAAATGTTCTGCTGGTAACGAGAATTAGGCGTTCAAAAATGTTGTTATATGTAAACAAAAAATGCATGAAAGGGTTAAATAAAATGTTAGAGAAAAATTGATTTTCTTTATGAATCATCATTATTTGGTTTTTTTTTTACAGTCTAGTTGCTCTATCTTTGCTCTTCTATAACGACCTATACAGAATGAGCAGATTTGAAATTTGTAAAATACTCGTATGTCCAAAATTTAACGCTAGATTTTAATGAATGAACGACCTAGTTATTTTTCTTTAAATCCTTAGTTACTTTTGCATTGGCAGCAGATCGGACAAATATCGCATAACGCAGGTGGTTTAGGGAATCGTTTTCTCCCCCACCATACAGAGCCACGAGGCATTTGTTGCCAGCAGAGGCTATCTCCTCATGAGTGACGTCTTGATTGAGAAACACGATAGCCGCCTCAACAAGGTCTGGCTGTTTAGCGAAGAGGTTCATCCTTTTTATTTTCCCTTGCCTGAAAAGGGCTGAGGTGGTATCATAACCAGTGAAGGCATGAAGGAACAAAATTATTCCAGGTGGAATGAAGGATGTTGATGAGAAATGCGTGCAACCTATTTCATCTCTGTAACTTTTCTGGAAGAAAACATTTTGCATGCAGAATCCCAATGTATTAAGTAGCACCAAATGGTCGATATCCATGATTTTCACGATTTTTCTTTTTTTTTCTAATAGCTTGGGAGAAATAGTGGTCCGACAGGCTTCCGCGTACGCTTAAATTAAAGCTAAGTAACTGCTCTATAACTTCGTGTCACAGGACTTGCTTCGTAGAATGCGGATTTAAGGCGATATAGAATTTCGGACTTAACAAAAAAAAAACAATTTTAAAAGTGATGTATCTTGGGATCCTTTGTACCTACAAACCTCGGATTGCACTGAAATTAAAGAAAATTATATAGCCTTAAAAATGCAGTCGAGGACTTTCTTGTAGGAAGCACCTTTTAGAAACTATAAACCAAAATATAAAAAGAGCTCAAAAATTTTGAGGTTTTTTTAGTGTCACGGGGTTAGCACAGTTTTTCGAACTTTCAAACTTGGTGGTAAACTTCTGGTATCTATCCTAACAACATGCCAAAAAAACCAAAACCGATCAATTTTTTGCGACCTAAAATCGTTAGATAGGCCAGTCATCTAACAAAATGACAAAAATAAATTTACTAGAGGAATTCAAGCCAAACTATAGGTATATCTGGAAAGACATATTATGGGTGTTCTTATGATTCAATTAAAGCATAAAATTTCCGTCTATCTTTGAAGTAAAAACTACTAATTTTCAGTAAAAGCTCTGTAGCGGCTATAGCTCAGTAGGTTGAGTTGCTGACCTAGTACGAAACCTCAAAACTTTGGGAAAAAATACTAAAAATTGAGGAAATTGAGGGAAAAAAGTTTCGTCCCAATCGGGATTCGAACATCCGACCTTCGGTCACAAGGTCAGCCACTCAACCTACTGAGCTATAGACGCTTAGAGGTCTCAATGCAAAGATTCCAATGTGACATTTCCGAAATTGAAGTACTCGATATTTCTCCCGCAGGGGGCTCTTCTCCTCCAACAGACAAAGTTCCGCGCAGTTCCCATAGAGCTGGTAAGTTGTCATGCCAAAAATACTACAGACATGCACCGCAGTTGGTGTATAGAATGGAACGATAAGTCAAGATTTCAACAATTAGAACCTAAAATGTTTGACCACATTCGCAAAATTTTAGTATTATAGGCAGACCGAAGAACACCTGGATGTGTCAAATGAAAAAGAAACAACAACGCATTAGTCTCGGCGATGACATGATCCAAGATAGAGCTGCCTGTAGAAATATGCGGATACATTATCGCCAGAACGGGCGATCTACCTACACCGCAGGTCGAGCGATGCGACGCGACGCCATGGAGCGGTATAAAGAACGAGGCAAGGAAGAAGAAGAGTATTATAAAAAAGGGAAGGTTCACGATCCCACTTGCAACAAATGATACTTGAACATATACCGAAAATGCGCGATCTATAGTGAATTGACAACGGTGAATAGACAGGAGTTCGACATTTTAGTCGATTAAGCCTTTTGTTCAGTCCTATATGTCTTATCGCTGACCGCTTTTACACATTTCTCGTTAAGATTTCTTCGATATAGTTTTATTCTGTTGATGTTCTGTATCGATGATTTTCACGTTACTAATATTAAATAAGAAAAACAGTAGGTACTACACACTTCATCGCGAGCACACGTGTTTTCATATAATTTCATGACCATGTGACTACGTTGCGTACTGCTCATATGTGGTATCCCATTAATCACGATCATATACTTTATGGTTTCTGTGGTTAATTACCAGACTGTGCCCTACCTTAGAACACTCTTTTATTCACGTAATTATGGAAATATATTTCATTAGAATCATGAATTTCCTTGATTTTATTCACTTATTCCTTTGGCAACTTCGACAATCGTTTACGACTACACGCCCAATTGATTGATTGCCGCTTCTTTCTCGAGCTCGAGATTTAATTATACGACTAGTTTATGGCTTCTTCTCCTGTCGTTAAGCTACTAATCTTCCAAATTAATACGAAATTTATTGAGTGGAATAAAAGAATAATAGCTCCATAGAATATTTATGCCAACTGCCAACATATTCCCTCAGCATTCACTTCCGATTTCTGCAAGGAGGAAAACAATGCCGGCAGAAGTAACGAATTAACGCTCATTCAATTATGAAGTTCGCCACGTTTGTTATGTATTCCACTAAAATATTCGCATATTAAACATACCATGTCGTCGTCGTTGTCGGTCGACGCGAAAATCTGGTTCAGTCCAACACAACACCGAGAAAAACTCCTTAATTTCAAGCGTGTAGTCCGGAGATGGAAAGAAGGCGAATATCCATAAGATGTAGAGAAGACGACGAGAATTTAATGGACCACACGGTAAGGGTTGAGAGCATTGGCAAAGAACAACAACACTGTTGGAGTGAGAAAGAAAGCTAGATCCTGATTTATAGCCAAAACTTTCACGTTGTTTAATTAAATTCCGTAATTGGATTATTCGGGAGAAAAGGAGTGTTTCTAGTGGCAAAAATTAGCAATGCTTTCCCTACAACAGCCATCAGGCATTCCAGAAGGGCTTTAGGGCAGGGCGTGCAAAACCTATTTGTAGACATCCTGGCGCCTACCTATCAGCGCCCGCTCTAAGGGGGGGCAAGCCGGGCGGTCGCCCGGGGCGCCAAATTTTTGGGGCGGCCTTTTGGCTAAAACCCGAATAAAAATATGGAAAAGATAAAAAAAAAATCAATATCAACTTCGATTTAGTGAAAAGGAAACCATGGACACTACAGATGAAATAAAAAAGGGAGAAATAAAGTAAGGAATATTTACTTATCACATCAATTACTTCATTTAGAAAAGCGTCAATTTTTGAATTTATCAACTGTATCATTAGTTATCTTTTGAAAGTGGTGTTTTAAAGATGCAAAATCCTTGGTAGGCGTTGAAGAGCCTACAATTGATACGAAGTAGGTACTGCATTTAGAATCCTAAAATGTTTAATGAAATTTGCCTAAATTTTACATCTGTGATGCTAGCAAAGAAGGAAAATCGCTCAGTTATGTGCTAATTAAGTTCTTCTTTAAAAAGAAACTTCTTGGAGAATGATGTGCTAATTTCGTCCTCCTAATTGTAGGAAACAGAGGTGTCTGGGGAAATAGAGGGCATGTCAAGTTCTCTCAAATTATTTAAACTTAATTTTGTGATGCTCAGAAGCATAGCATTATTGCCAGTAAATGGTGGCAGATTTTTCCTAAAATCATTAAAAAAAAATGAGGGGAGGGGGTCAAAAAGATGTCGAGAGGGCTCCGAGACAAGTTGGTGTGCCCGTGCACGACATAAAAGCGTTAAATAAAATCTCCTGTGATAAATTTCTTGCCCAAAGCCACCATTTTAAACACAATTTATTTTCAGACATTTTAGACAACATCTATTTGGCTGGCAGCAATTCAACTTCAACTCGCCCGACCTCCTCGCGAATGGACTCAATGATTAATCTAAAACTGAGTGGGCAACTTTCGGACAAGATAGCTTGGAGCTCAGAAGGATGAGGGATGCAAGAGCCGCAATATCAGTCCTCCATAATATTTTTCCAGACATGCTAATATCGGGATTTGGCCCCGATTTAATTACCTCCTAACCTTGTTCTCTGTAACAATTCGCGAGATGAAGCATTTATGAAGTTGACACCACTGAAAAAACTCATCTACGAAGAGACCCGTCTAATTGAAATTTATCGGCTCCACCATTTTGTGGCATGACAATTTCGAGAGGGGAGTTTTCTAAAATGTGTTGAGTGTTAATTCACATTAATTTGCAATCTCTTGCGTCATTCTAAAATCCCCAGGTTTCGGGGTGCAATCTGTACATTGTTTTTAGCCGGTTGAAATAATATGTGGCTCGAGGAATTCAATACTTAGCTTCAGCTTTCAAACAAACTCTAGGCCTTGCTGAACTGAGGTGAATTGCTCTTAAGAGTATGAATGATGCCGGAAAATGTTTCTACTACATACTATCTGGGCCTTCTCAATGGGTATACATTCTATTCTCTGAATTACTACAGCGTTGGTTCGAATCCCACTGTGAGTCCGGAAAAAAAATCTTGAATCTTGAATTGCTTCTACAACAACGACATAACATGTGCTATCCACTATCAATCTGTCTGGTAATGTACCTAAGGGGCGGCAATTTGTCCTCTTGCCCGGGGCGGCGTAAGTGCTAGAGCGGGCACTGCTACCTATTAGCACTAGCACCCTGTTTAGGTCTTAGGCGCCCAACACGATTCGCAGTGAATCTGAATATGCTATAAATGTATTCGACCTGGCGACAAACAAAAGCACAGAGTGCGCGTACATTTCGGCGATGGGCAAATTGTTTCACGCCTTGTTTAGTTTCAACATTGCACAAACCGAATCTGAAAGCCGCAAACAAGTGTTTCGTAACATTGCAAAGTGTTTTTCGGTTTCAAGGATTATATTCGTCGAGTGCTTTTTAAGAAGGCTATTTACGAGGCAATAAGTTTTAATAACTTTCTTGGAAAGGGTTGCTATAAATCAGCAAAGTGATTTGTTGTAGATTCGTTTATTATTTGCACCATGTCGAATGGTATGGTAGCGGTTGGCTGCTGTAGGTTTTCAACGACTCGACTTGCAATTTTTATTTTTGGAAAATGTTTGATATTAGCTCTTGAAAATGTTTTGCTGAGTGAATTACTACATCTAGGGGAAGTTTAGGGATAATGGGAAAGTCTACTTCGATTCTTTGTCTATTAAACGATTTAAGAAAAGAAGATTCTTTTATGGTTGTCTCCCTACTTTGCCTTAGAACTAAATCTCAGCAAAAAGAGAGCATGGAAAGTAGGTCCTTTCATCACTTAGCATTTGTAGTTTTCTTAGTTCCTTGGAGGTTTATATTATACCGTCACTCAGGTGACCGTACGAGTAGTATGACATTTGTTTTGGCTGGGTAGCTTGTACTCAATCTATCAGTTATTTGCTCATATGACACCATTTAGCACAAAGCCTTATTTTTTTTTTTTTTAATATTTCTACCCCGTACTCTCTCAAATTAGAGTATCCTATACATCCCTACACAATTGCTTCCTACATAAAAGTCCTCCAGTCCAAAAATAACGAACATAACGAGAATTTATGTTGCTCTTACCCAACTGCAATTATGTCGTATGGTCCTCATATCCTCTAAGATAGGGTTCTTGCTGAACAAAGACTTTTCTCTCTGCACTTCGAAACACACCCATACCTCCGACCGACCTATAAGGAATCCTGGCAGCCTGGCACTCTTGACGCCCGGGACGACAATGCTCACCTGGTAAAGTTTCCGTATAATTTTACCTTTTACCGGAGCTTAAGAACAACTGCTATGGCGCGTCTATATGCGAGTATGCTGAACTGCCGAGACGCTTTAGCACAACGTTGAGCTATTAAATTGAATTATCGTCGTTACAAGTGCTTATCGCTTGATTTTGAGCACTTTCCGGGGACTATATGCGGAGATGCGGAGCGACGAAGAACTTTTCCTGTTTTTACGTTTATTGCAAATCATATGTTTTTGAGTACACCTTTATTAACATACGTGCCCGTACACGTAGTATACTGATTTTATTGGTAAATTTCACGGAATTGTATTTTGCTAATTAATGGTCGGTGCACACTCCTGCACACTCCTATTTCCAATTATGTGAATTGGAGGTGTTTTTGTTTTAGTAAGTTGAGTAAATAAGAAATATTTGATTTTAGCTCAGAAGCATTTTACTGCCAAAAAATGAGGTAAAGAGCTGAACTAAGATCGAGAGTGACATTTTTCCCGCTGCGATTTTATCAATAAAAATGCACCCTTACTGTCGTGAAATATGTCATAAACGGTGCTACAAGCTACAATCCGAGACCGGTTTTATAATCCTCCTCGGCCATTTTATGTATTATTTTTCGATTTCCCGGTCATTTGACATTTCACGATGAAATAACCGTGGTATCGGAAAAAAATACATAAAATGGCCGAGAAAAATTATGGAACTGTTTCCGGATTGTAGCTTATGGAATTCCCCAGCATTCCCCACATATTCCACGGCAGTAAGAATACATTTTCATTTAAAAAAGCCCAGCGGACAAAAATTTCACTCTCGATGTCAGTATGTACTAGGCTTAATGCTTGAAATTTCGTGGCATTCTTTTGTAAACGGGTGGATACACCTCGGGCCAAAGTGAGAAGCAAATATTTTCCGTATCAATTTATTCGTACTCGATAGTAATCCGCATCAGCCTAAAGACTGTATGCCACACTCTGTAGTCCGAATTTCAACACTTCAGTTTTTTCTCATAACAGCAATATTTTTCGTCCGAAGTAAATTCTATTATTTTCTCCATTAACGAACGAAATTCTTCGAAAAAAGAAAAAGAATCTTTGAAGAAATTTCATAAAGTCAGCATTTCTCGAAATTCGGAATAAGTAGAAAACCTCGTGGAAGTGCTACGCCTGGTGATGGAAATGGAGAAAGCTGTCAACCTGGTTTGGAGTCAGTAGTGGGTTTGTTGCAAGAAATGACCGCAACCTTGAAGAGCAAAGGCAAAGTTCATAAGATGGATGCACTTGAATCGAAGTTGAACGATATTCGGTCAACTACAGAGGCAACGGAGTCGAAACTAAGTCACCAGCTGTTACTGCAAACAACAAAACTCGAAGAAAAATTGGAAAAACCTTCCGACGAAGAAGCGGAATGCATTGACAGTCTGAATTTGAAGCTTGAAGAACATCCTGCTAAGCTTGGTGAACATTCCCTGCAATATACAAGAAGCCCAACCGATAAGACAAGCCCTGAGGCGGTTACCTTTAGCGAAACAACCGGAAGTTGAAGAATCGACGACGTAATGGACACAGGAGCTGTGTGGTTTTCCATCTTTGATTTAAAAAAGCAGTTCGGATCGGGACTTTGGCAATTCGCATTGGCAGTGGAATGAGCTTCGAGGACTTTTTAAAGAATTTAAGACTACGAGGAGCGAATCAAAAGCTGAATACTAAAAAATTGCGACAGTCCCACATTGAACCTAGACCGCTGACGAGTGACATCCATTATCAACAAGACAACCATTTTAAAGTAATTATGTATTTCGATTGCGTGGTAAATCACATCGTCAAATCTCTGCAACATTGCTCCTACATCCAATGGGGCACTAATGGCATTTCGTCGCTCTCTTTTACCCTATAATCGTCATTATTCACAAAAGAAGTGATGGTCATGTCGTCACCGCCGAAAGAGTGAAGACGGATAGAATTAAATTTTAAATCCTGGCCTGATCCAAAACAGAAGCACTAGCTGCGAAGCTTCTATATCTATATCTATGCACTATTTTTTTTCCAATACACGGTTTTTTTTTAACCATGAGCCGGTTTTCTCCCCACTCCGATGCATCGAATTTTTGACCGGTTTTTTTTTCAACCATGAGCCAGTCCCGGTTTTTTTCAACCATGGGCCGGTTTTTCCAGCATTGGTTCACCGGTGTTGGGGGAAAAAACCGATGCACCGGTGTTGGAAAAAATCGGTTTAAGGTTAAAAAACCTGCCCATAATAAAAAAAAACGAATAAAAACCCGGTGCACCGGTGTTGGGGAAAAACCGGGCATAAAATCATTACACCGGTGTTGGAGAAAAACCCGGAATCGGCTCATAGTTGAAAAAAAAAACGGTCAAAAACCGGGACATCGTTACTTCGAAATATTGCTGATTAAACACCGGTTTTAAATCGATGTACGGGTGTTCGCAACAGGCCTAGTGACGGTTATTCAAAATCCAGCCGAGGCGAGATTTCCGTATCTGTGCCGCCAAATTTTGTCGCTGGCATTTCATGGCTCGGTCTCGTTATTTCTGTGTTTTATAAGGGGCAGTTAGGAGACAAGCATACTAACAGTATTCGGACCTGGGAGGTAAGCTAACGGAAGGAGAAGGGGTCAAAGCTCCCATTTTTGTGCTGAATACAATCCTGCATATTCCATTCATCGATCTTTTTATCAACCAACTGGCAGCATGATGCACAGCCAGGCTGAAACAGTTAACAGTTGCTGAAGTGCTAGGCCATACGGCCACAGCAATATTCTAAGCCAGCTCCAAAAAGACGTACACATAGCTGTAATGGACTTCAAAGTGCTCAATCTAAATTTTGAGAAGAACTTTGATGCCGAATTTCCAACTAGAAGTGAGTGAAAGGAGAGTTGTCAAACACTTTGCCATCACTTTTTTCACCAATGGATCTAAAATAGATCCGGACCAGAATCTTCTGCGGATCAGTTGGCAGCTCTCGTGTGTGCATCCCGTTGGCAGCAGAATAAGATCTCGTCCCATTATACAAATAAGTGCTGCTAATTCCAATTGGAGAAATTTGAAGAGTGACGTAATCACGGGGCACTGGCCAAAAGGGCACTACACTACCAGGCTGGATATCGCTTACCATCCGCATTGACGCAGTTCGCAGTTGCGGAGATGTATATGAGAAAGAAACTCTGATTCACTCTGCGCGAATGCCCGGGTCTCGCCAGAATCCGGTATCGCACGATGGTTAGGGCTTTTCTGAGAAGTTTGGTGGATACAGCGGATATGAAAATAGGGGAGCTGCTTCCGAAATCACACTGTCTCATTCCAAGCACCTCTCCATTCCTAAATTTATCATATATCCTTCAACATATAAGTAAACGTTCATGGGGGTGTTGGTTTCAAAACGGCGCTTTATGCACTAATCGGCCTTCTAGCTCGCTCTGCCTCAGTTACCACTTTTACCAACAAACCAAGTAAATCATTGAAAGAATTGCAGTGGAAAAAGTCTTTTCTTCTGGATTGTGTCGCAATCAGGAATTTGTCGTAGATTGGGGCTAAGGCCATCCATATTACTTGGCATTTGAGTTACCTTCGCAAGATGGGTGATGGTGCTATTTTCTGGAATTTACGCTATACGATGGTTTAAGCTCCCATTGTAGCCTTGCTTATTTTTGGTGTAAACTTTTTCTTAGCCTAGCGTTGTGTAAACGCTAGTGTTATACACACTCGTAATCAGCACGTCATTAATCGTTTACGTCAATCGCAATTGGAGCAATGTTTGTGAATGCACGGTACCACACGGGAAAAATAGAATTTTAAGCACCAACAAAATCTGTAATGAATTTGGGATATCTTCCCTTTCCTTGATGGAACCATATCGTCTCAGGTGAGAGCATTGACAGGACTCTATTTCGCAAGAACCAATCCAGTTCAGATGTGATTTGATGCGATAGATACAGCGCTTGTATCCTGCTCATTCTTTCACTATAAAATATTTTTACCAAATTTTGAACAGAAATATGTTTTATATGGATGCTTCCTTCCTTTTATAAAAATCACCACGTACACTAATCCACCTAAATACAAGAAAAATAAGATAAAACTAACACCTAAAAATCTATATACGTTATTTACGAGGTTGTAACGGACCGTTTTCGACCCGCAGTTGTCTATATCGAAGTTAATAAAAATAACCAAAAAAATTAGATAAAAAAAGATTAATTTATTCGTAGACATCTGTGGGTCGGAAATATAAATATTATTGGATCAGCTGGTCCAGAAAGCGGCCAACTTCACGGAGGAGGTGGAAGTGGCCAACTTCGAGGAGTTGGGGGACAGCCGTCAGCAGGAGAACACGCAGTTCGGTGTTTTTGGTGTTTTTGTTCAAGAATGTGGGAGAGAAAAGGGCATTCAAGATAAGTGCCTTTTTTGTTGAGTGTTTATTTTGATGTCTTTGATGTCTTTGATGTCTTTTTTTTTCGAAATAGGCAATTAAGCAAGCTCCCACATCAAGTTGATACAACGCCGCGTAGTGTTCCGCAACATTTATACCACTCCCCCCCCCATTCCAGGGTCGAATAATGGGGTGAAGTGCTGATTCACACCCCCGGTTTTTGTGTGAAGGGAGGCGCCCTACAATTTTCAATTCGGCCGCGGGCGCCTCAGGTCGGGTTTATTTGTTAAACATATTTAGTGGGTTTAGTTTGGCCGGGACCTGTCGCCATCCGGGTCTACGGAGCAGCAATAAGATGGTACCTGTGCGCGTCGGCTCTTATTTAAACGGTTTCTCCCCAATTTTAACCTGTTTGTTCGTGAAGTGCACCCATAGGCATGCGACATCCTTTTTTTTGTAAAAGGACAGGGGCAACGAGTGGCGCAAACCCCGCCCATATCTCCCGAACTGAGCTACAGCAAGCGCATGCCGCTGCTCGCTCGTTGAGGAGCCTTATCGTCATTGCCTAACCTGCACGGTTATAGAGGCATTGGCTGAGGCTTGGATGATGACGACATCGACCGAAACAAGTATTGCATACAATTCGCATGCACTTATCTGGCCGAGTAGTCTCATCAAAACTTTTGTTAGTGTGTCGACGAGCCTTTCGAGTCTGTCGACACAACAACAAAAGAAAACTCAAAACTCTTTCGAGTGGATCGTTACATGGTGTGAAATTTTTCAAAACTTAAACTGCAATGGAAAATTATTTTTTTTTGTTTTTTTTTTTCAAAAATCATCTTAGACCTGCGCCTTCAACTTCTTCTGTTGCACAAAAATGTTTTTAAAAATCCGCTACACTTTCATACACCACCGAAACTAGTAGGTAAAAAACGTATGCTTTGAAGAACAAGAATTCAAATTTTTAGAAAATCTGCAAAAAAATTTATCGCTGCATATTTCATTTAAAAATTTCTCCTTTCCTAATTTTTGGGTGTTGTAGGGACGTGGTTGCGCCATAGCTTTTGTAGCCGCAGTTTGCACGAAACTGTCTATCGTGAGAGCGGTTCTAGTTCATGATAAAAACCAAAGTCCAGATAACACTTCCTTTTCGCTTGTTTGTCTCAAGCGAATGAACCCAAAATATGTATGCTCTGTAAATCCCAATTCTTAGTCGCATGCTCCACTGACCCAGTAAATTTTCATCTTTTGCTACACACACATTTCTCATTCCATTCTAAAGTACAGATCCTGCTGCCCCCTTCTCTATGCAAGGATAACTAACATTCGTAAATCATCTAAATCCCCACTCCGACTATCACCTAATCCAATATCTCAGACGTAAATGGCGCATCAACAACAAGGACTCGCACTATTTTTCATCGCATGAGATTAAGCCTTAACGTCTAAAATAGTCCTGACGTCTCGGGCGCTGTGCCATCCCCAACATATAAGCACGCACGTTCCATGCCCGCTTTCTAGACATATTCATTCAGACAGAAATTTTCAACACTTAACATGAAAAAGAAGATGGTGTCGCGTTTATCAAATTTATTGGACACATTACGGTGCAGACAAGCGATACAATGAGCCTTTTTTTGTTTTGTGCTGTGAATAAATGGCGGACAGAACAGCAGACGTAAAAATGCAGGTAGCCATTTCATGATTACGTTTTGTAATGGTCGTAATAAAACCTTAAGGTTTTTTTTGTGGCGAAATCTTTGTTATTCGTTTTGGCCCGGGATGAGGTGGCATTAGGATTTAGTATCCGGGGGGATATAATCTCAATGTCTATGGGGGGTAAATCCTGACTGGGGGATATCATTTCTACTGAGCGATAAAGGTATGTATATATTGTGTGGTTTATTATACAGGCTTCTTTCGAAATATAGGTAGGCTAACTTTAGCTTTACTTTAAAAAAATAACAAAACAGAATTCATTATGTACCCATAGGAACCTTGTTGAGATTTATGACAACAATAATCCTTCTGCTCGATGTAACATATTGAGCTTATGTGTTTCCTATTCCTGCCCATACTTTCAATATAAAATGGCAATTCAAATATTGAACCTTCATTATAATTTTTCCATATTCCCAAAAGTTTTTCCATTCACCACAACATTTTCCATTTCCAATTTATTCTCGTCGTCTGCATATACAGTTCGTTAAACACAGAACCAACCACAGGCAAATTTAGGCCCATAATAATAACAAATGTTGTCGAATCAATCGTTCAAAACCTCAGAAATTCATTCATTCGTTATCCTTCGTTAGAGTGCTCTAGTCCTTAGACATCCACACTTCAACTCCATATACCAGCGATACGTGTTAGTACTCTGCCTGCTCTATTCCCCAATCGTCTATTGTAGTTTATCTCTTCCGACCTGGCGTACTGACTTTTTAAAGACATAAATTTAACATAAATTTCGGCGCAGCTCGACGAAATAGTCTTTGTTCTCATGTGTGGCTGCGGCTTCGAGTTTTGGGTGTGTGTGTGTGACTAGAATTTCAAAATTCTCAGCACGATTCCGGACGTGTTCTAGTCAACAATTTGGCATTTTCATCAGGACAAGAAGAGCTCATTTAGAAAATTGTTGCCAATTTTGCAGTGTCAAACTGCCATTTAGTGTTTAGGTATATGAGCATATCTAGGTTGAGGTGTGACGACGTTTGGTAGACTTACTTTAGGTAGTATGAAAAAAAAATCGTTTGTTACAGATGAGAGCATCAAGCACAGGAAGAAGCGATATTAAATTTTTTTTTACCCGGGGGAAAAGGGATTTATTCTCCTGGAAAATCGTGTTCTTCTGCATTAACCAAGATAATATAAAATGTTGTAATTGTATTGGCGCTAGAATGGTGGCAATTTGGTGGCACGGAGCTGAGTGCCAGTCAATCAAATAGGATTCTTCGTGAATTGCCGATAAAGGTTTATGTTAAAGAAGGTAACAATTAAATAGTCATCCCTTTTTTAAATGTATACTTCATGTATATGCGATATTTCGACAGACCGTTTGCTTATTTGATTGGATTAAAATTAATAAAACAATTCTGTTTACCAGAAAAATAACTCACAAGCTGGTAGAAATAAAACCACTTTTTTCGAGCGAGCAGGACAGTACAATTCCAACTTCTACACAAATTTGACAGAATTGGTGTTCTATAACTGCTTTATTCCTTAAGTTGTGATATCCTGTCCTCTTTTTTGCATCAGATCGGAAAAACTTGCAGAATAGATTCCCAAAATCCGTTTATCTATTTTAATATCGAAATCAAGGCTTCTCAGAAACTATCAAACAAAATAATAGACAACCATTATCATAAAGTGAATTTAATAATTCGCTACAGACTTTATACCACTCTTATTCGTATATAGTAACAGCCTAGCACATGGCCCATTCTTGGGCGCACAAGTTATGAAAGAAAGGACATCGTGAGCACTATAGTTAACGATCCGAATACTCGTTCCTGCTTCTATATGGCCTGGTATCATGAGGAAAATTCCAAATAGGATTCATGCTATGCACTTCCTTCCTTCTTTCCATTCACCGAATCCGAGCATATAGAACTCGGGGATTTCGTTCTACGGATTTTCTGAATTTCGATATCAACGGAGAGCTGGTGATCTCAAAATCAACTTAGCGGAAAGGACGATGTCACGGTAATTTCCGGGCACGACTAAATCGTATATAGCGAGAAACTTTACGTCACGGATACAGTTTGATATTTATGGTTGTTCATATCGGCGGCGCACGAAGCTTACGTTAAGTAGCTCGGGGCAAATTTATAGTTTTTCATTTTGGGCGATAATGGTTTAAATTTAAAGTAAGTATGGGTCTATACCCCATATAGTAAAAAAATACCGGCGTACAGAGGGCTGCGCCCGCAATACGAGGGTTTTTTAGAATTTTGATGCATAGTGAATATTTTTTGTACATATATTTTATGAGCAATAGATAAGAATTGTGCACAACATTAATGAAATGCTTCCTGTAAATCTATTTTTGGATTGGTCTAAATAAACGCGTTCCAGAATGAAAGGCTAGCGCCTTTCATTCTGTTCCACCTTTAATTAGACCAATCCAAAAATAGATTTACTATTTACCCAGTCTGTATAAAAGTACTCCAAGGCAAATCTACAGGATTTTTTCGATTTCAGATTTCTGATGGCCTTTGAGCAAAAACAAACTCGGGCAAAAGTAAGGAAGGCTTGGCATTATATGTATATGAACTGAATTATTAGCTGTAAATCTACTGTTACTGTTTTTTAAATCAAGAAAAAACAACTTATATGAAATGATTCCATTGTGTCCCCTGACATAGAGCCCACGCAAGCTTTCCTATGAGTATTGAACAAGTATACTTTTGCAGCTTTTCCGGGACACCCTGTTAACTTGGTCCTACTAACTTCAAAAATATTTGTGGCAAACACTATTACCGTTCTATGCATTTCCACCAAATTTCATGTACATTGTTTCATCAAGTTAAAAGATATACATATATTGAAGAAATGCTTAAGAGGCTTCCCTTGTATTGTAAAAGGCCCTTACTAAATACTTACTTGGCTATATTTTCGGTTTGGATACAGTTATTCGAATGAAAATTCGTAGACATATTTCTTGTGTAATTTTCTAAAAACCCTTAGCAGAATTTTCATATTTGGAAACCTAAGAGAGGCTACACACGAACAAATTTGAATTTTACAAATTAACTGTTATTTACTTTTCCTTAGCAAAAGTCAACAGTCTTAATATTTAACGTATATAAGGCCATACTGACCAATCTTTGTGCAAAGTTTCATATCGATCCCTATAACGGTTTAGAAAAACGGAGCTCGAAAAGGAAGTTTAACTTTAAACGCCAATAACTTTTTTACCGTTACTTGAAACTGGAAAATTGTAACTGATATGAAATGTACTCATCTAGGCCTTTGATTTAAATACCCATACGTTAATCTCCGACAAAAACTAAACAAGTCGACTTTTTTCAAACGTTCGGGACACCCTGTTATCTTCTTCCTACCAACTTCTAATGTATTTGTGCCAAAGACTGTAACCATTCTACACATTCATACCGAATTTCATGACAATCGGTTCAGCCGTTCGCGAGTTATTTAGTGAACAGACGGACGGACGGACGGACGGACGGACGGACAAAATCGATTTTATAAGGGTTTTTTGAAAAAATTCTAAAAAACCCTAAAAAAAGCGATGAAGAGAAAATACATTAATGAAAATCTTTGGAGTGTTGAAATGAGAGGTGTTAGAATATCAATTTCACAGTAAAGGGCGAACCAGATAGGTTAGGTTACGTTCCGTTGGACAGAATGCTTCCTTGTCGATAACCTGTCAAAGTTGATCAATTGGAGTTTATTTGTAGTTGCACAGATGACACGGGATTTAAGCAAAATTGTACTAGAAGTCTTTAGCACTGAAATGATTATAGTTTGTTGAGACTTTGTATTTGAAAATATATCTCAGACACGCAGGGCCGGCCTTAGCACTCTGGTGGCCCTGGCCAAATCGATGATGGTGGCCACTTACCTAATACACAAACAAAAAGTATCATATGTTAAGAGCTGCGGTTAGCTGTTTCTTAATCACCCAAGAGCTTGCGGAATTCTAATCTTCTCTCATGATCATGTTTCTAGCATTCACTAAAAATCGCAGGAACTTTTTTATTTATGTATTTATTTTTGGGTTACGCATATCTCAATGAAAATGTTTCGAATCATTTCTTACAATTGGAAGAAAACTTACATTTGGAAAATTTTTGTCAGCCGTGTAACTGCTTTTCACTCGCCAAACATTCAAAATTTCATCCATCTGGCGGTTTCTGTGAGTTTCATAACTTTGCGCGAGTTATGTTAATTATTGGCTGTCACCGGAGTGCTCAGTTGGCAGCCTTAAACTCGAATTTTAATATTACAACATTTTGTGGAATTTTTCTATGCATTCCTTGAATCTTTCAACCAAAAATAATTTCTAAATTACACATTTCCTCTTTTTGAGAAGTTGTCATAGAACCCTAGTTTTCTACGGATCCCCGATTGTTAAGCACTGCGTTAGACGATAATTTTGTACACGCGGTGCATCGTGTTTCTATAAATAATGCTTCCGCCAGTTTTCTATGCGGCAAACTCCAATCTTCACTTAAGGGTTTGACGTCGGTAGCGTGCGTACGGTTAAGTTATCCTATTCATGATAAACACTAATTCAAACTTCTTGCGACCTGAAGGCGTCACGCCTTGTAAAGTAAAAGCATATCCAGTAAATAATCTCGATTTTAAGATTTTTGTATGGCCGCAATGCTCAGGTGATCTCTGAAGAAAGCATAAATTCAAGGGTGCGAATACCGTCATTCGAAAATTTTGATCCAGGTTTATTTTTCTTCTTTCTTCCCTTATTAGACCAATCCGTGGAGTAGTGGCCTCTGGTGTCATCACTACTGGCTGTGGCCTATTAATTATCATGGTATAATCTCAGGTTTATACTTCTCGAGCTTGGATATTGGTAATTTTGTTCGAAAAGTTCTAAAAATCAACCGTGCAACTGTCACTGTTATTTTTAACAAACATCAAAGAGCAATGGTGATGTTGGAGAGCAGATATTGCAATTTGAGAAAGAGATAGAGAAGGATGGATGTCTTTTCTCTGTTCATGTTATATGTAACAGATTTCTTATCAATAAAATCACATCATCGTTATTTCACTTTATATTTAACTTTAATTTAGTTCGAGCACATATTTCAAACGGGTGTCGCGTGGAGACCCCTTTTGAGTGATCCCCTTTCCGAGTGGTGGCCCCTTGAAAGTAAAGGTTCCTTAAGAGTGGTGGCCCCTTAAGTATGGTGGCCCTGGGCGACTGCCCAGTTCGCCCACCCCTAGGGCCGGCCCTTCAGACACGTCCTTTCGGGGACATAAATTTATGGAAAAACCCCAGTTAGCATCTACTTGAGCCTCGCCTGGCAGAGCCGGGCCTAGAAAGTTTTGCGGGGCTTATGAAAATCCGGCAGGCCTCATATCAGAAATGCTTTTTATTATAGCGGTGTACTGGATTTTTTTAGTAGAGCCCTTTTGTACCTGTTATGCTATCATTGTGATGAAATTCGATCGGAATATTCCTATGGAAATATGAATTAAATTCTTTTATCTGTTGTGATGTGTATGACGCTTCTATAGAAATTAGTTTCAAATCAACAACAAATACTCTCTCTGAGAGAAAGTGGAAACGATCAAGAAAAATAAAAGAGAGATCACAATATACACGCCGGGTAAGGCAAATCCCCTCCCGAATGTTTCTAAGTACGCCCTTGGTCAAATCTATGATAAGAGTGCTATGCGAATGTGACATCCAATAATGATGGTAGGCGTCAATTCGACTACTGCCCACCATAGAGAGTAAATCCGGGCCTGTCAACAAGTCAGTAAAAATTAATTGGAAATGCTTCAACTACATAAATAAAGACAAGGAAATTTTGGAAACACAGGACCGCCAAAAATTATTTCACCGGTGTGATTGAGAGATCTGAGTGTACAAATAGTATCTACACCAACCAAATCTGTGGTTTTTATTTGAAAATAACCGATCAATAAGAATTAAAAAAAAAAAATAACAGGCGCGACAATCCAACATTGGACTAAGGCCGCAGGATGTGTTAGTGACATCCTATTTCCAAGATCTTATCTGCTTTTTGATGAGGTAATGAGATCAGCATCACGCTCAGCAGTGTTATTTATCCCCATAAATCGAGTACCCATTTAACATTTAACATCTGAGTGAGATCATAGTCTGTCACAAGCTCGTGAGTTCGAAAAACACAATGGAACACGGTGAGATTCGAACTCATGAGCCTGTGCACCGAAGGTGCGCGCACTAACCGCTCGACCAGCCAGACCATAAAAATAAATAAGAATTTAACTTTTGCAAAATTAGGAGAATGCTGGATTTTCACATGAACTTTCGTGGTTCTATACAAGACCCCAAAAAAATCCCAGCTGTTCACCACGGTACAGAGGGTCGAAATCATTCAAAAATAGTTTTTTTTTGTGAAAATCTCTATAACGATAATCTGTACTAAAAATGGTGCATTAGGAACCCATCGATCTCCTCTAACGGTGCCAATGACCCCCAAGAGTGATAGGGTTTTTCAACAAGTTTTTATGAAAATCCATAAGGCTAAAATGTGTTTGTGGTAAATTTGTAGTCCGTAGGATTTCAAACAAACTTCGCACGGATACATGCACCTATACAGGCAGTAAACTGAAAAACTGTTTTTCATTTTATTTTCGTGACTATGTATTATTATAATGGTAACTTAAACTATGAACAATTATTTGTAGTTTCTCATTGGGCTTAAGCAATTTTTTTAGGATTACTCACCTCTATATATAACGGTAACGATCATTGAACGAATTATACAACAAAAATGCAGGTCGTAGAGAAAATCCAAATCCCATAACGATCCGTGTTGTCTACATGGAGTATTTAAGATAGAAGATATTTTTTTTTTTTGAAAAATTTCGATATTCTTATAACGGTTATGTAATCTCAAACGTGTATATTGGTCCCCGGGCCGAAATAATGCCAAAAGGTGCAGCTATGGTTGACCATACTATCTTCTGTGATGGAATTGAAGCTTCTGTAGCATCAAAGATATGACCAAGTCGAAAAACTGCTACGGTACTATCTGAAACGAACATTTCGTCTTCCTTCGACAACACCGAACTATATGCTGATGCAAGAGACCGGCCTTACTTCGATGTTTATGGACACATTAAAGCTACATACTAACTACTTGTTGAAGGTGGCAAAGTTAAGCGATGCAAGGCTTCTAAAGAAAGTACTACGGTATGCAGTTGAAACAGAAACTCTATTTTACGCTGATCTGTTAGAGCTTGGAGAGGAAACCGGCAGTCCATTCAACTGGAATGGTTCTGTGGAGGGCGAATACATTATGCAAAGGCTACTGAACGATGTGCGACAAAGGGAGATCCAGTTAGTTGCGGAAAAAGCCAGGTCGACACAGCACAGACAAATCTATGTTGAATTATGTCAAGAGTTAGGTACAAATACGTACTTTCAAAACGAGTTTACAGCTGAAAAATTATCGAAAATATTTCGAGCAAGAGGGGAGCTACTCCCATTGAACTTTATGCCACATAGACCAGACTTGCCAATTATTTGTAGCTTGTGTAATCTACAAGTAAGAGAAGACACCCGACATTTTGTGGGCTTTTGTCCAGTGTTGAAGGAGATACGACGAGATTGCTTTGCAAAGGACACATTACACGCAGAGGAAGTCAACGACTTACTTAATGGATCTGATTGGCAGAGTTTATACTTATTCTGTGATATTGCATTGAGATATCGAAGGCGAATCGTGCAGGAATCAATGTAAATTTAAATTGAATGCCGGGGCTTAGGACAGATAAACCTGCAGAATCTGGAGTTGCATGAACTTTATCGTCCTAAGCTCCCATAGCATCAGAAATAATTAATACAAGCTATTAAATAATTAAAACAAAATAAATAACCTGGTAGCAATGTTTAACAAATTAATGAATATAAATTAAGTTGTAACATAGAGTTAATTTAAAAATAATAATTAAATTAATCTAAAACTGAAAAACTAATAAACAAAGAAATAACGAGACCGAGGCTAATTTCGGGCGCAGCCGAAATTTGAATACCCTTCACTCTCCTCGGGCTAAAAGTTTTTTGGGGTGAACCTATGACTTGTGTTTAATCCTTCCCCATTCCTTTCCTTCTGTTTTCGCATAATATTTGATATTGAAAAATTCTGTGGCGTCGATAAAACAATATTTGTGTGAGGTTTGGTTGGAATAAGTGGGAAAACAAAAAAAAAAAATTTGAAAACTTTATTGGGGGGATGCGGGAGCATGGCCTCATAGTACGATACCATTTGTTTTACTTTTTTTTGTTTTGATAAAGACGCATTAAGGTTTTTTGAAATTGGTGTAGAAAACATGTTTCTTAGAAGATCCAGAATGGGGGGTTGGGTTTGTATGGTAGCCCCATGACCCCATAGTCCAATTCCATTCATTTTTACAGATGTCTTATGGCATCAATCGAAATGCACTTTTACGAGTTTTGGTTGAAAGTGGTGCAGAAATAAAAAAGTTGTTCGTAGAAGAACTCAATTTGGGCGGTTGGCTTTGTATGACAGCCCCATGACCCCACAGTCCGATTCCATCCATTCTTACATATGTTTTGTGGCGCCAATAGAAACACATTTGTGTGAAACATGGTTAGAATTAGTGCACAAATGAAAACGTTTTTCTTAGAAGAACCTAATTTGGGGGGTTAGGTTTGTATGGCAGCCCCATGACCCCATGATCCGATTTGATTCATTCTTACATATGTTTTGTGTTATCAATAGAAACACATTCGTGTGAAATTTGGTTGAAATTGGTGCACACATGAAAAAGTTTTTCTTAGAAAAACCAAATTGGGGGGGTTAGGTTTGTATGGCAGCCCCATGACCCCATGGTCCGATTTGAGCGATTCAAACATACAAACTGCCTGCAATAAAAAGAAGCATGTGTGCAAAATTTCAGCTTGATAGCTTTTAAACTGACCGAGTAAAACGCGTAGCAACAGACGGACAGACGGACAGACGGACAGACGGACAGACAGACAGACGGACATCGCCCAATCGACTCAGCTCATCATGCTGATCATATATATACATATTTTATATGGTCGGAGATGCTTCCTTCAATGCGTTACAAACTTCATGACAAAGTTAATATACCCTTTACTCTACGAGTGAAGGGTATAAAAACATACACACAATAAGGATATCTAAATATTAGGAAATGTAAAATGAGTTTATATATATGTATTTCATAAAGAAAACAGTCATTCAGGCAGACGGCTGTGCCATGCCTTTAATTCTTTTAAATTAAATTATTAATAATGTAACTTTGAATATATATGAATAAAAATTTATCTATCTATCTATCTATCTATCTCAAAGAAAATGCGAAAAGTCTCCGACGATTTGTGCCATCCAAATAGATCTGCGCTTGATTGATTTGATTAAAACCGGTTTTAATTAACATATTATGTTCTGATTTGACAAGAATTTGATTTCTTTTGTTATTTAAAACTAAATTGTCCATTATTTTGAAAAAACAAGGTTTTCGTTGGCCCTCTGGAGATAATTCAAACGGCATGTTCCAACACATGCCTATTAACCCATTAACGACGAGACCCTAAAATCTTACCGATTGAGCTGAAATTTTCCACGTCGGCTTAAAATGGCTAAAAACACATTTTGTAGAAAAAAATTTTTTCCCCGGATGCCGGGTTCAGGCTCCCGGCACTGTTACATATATGTAACATCAGGCACTCGAAGTACTCGAGGGTGTTACATATATGTAACATCAGGCATGATACGGGGAAAGTGTATTCAAAGTATATTTTTGATTTTTTTTTTCAAAAAGAAAACATTTCAGTAAATTTTTTTTAATAAAGCGAAAAATATATGAAAGCCAATATTTTACATGAAGTTTGGAATGTAGATAATGCAACAATAACGCAGAATGCAGAAATAATACGAAATGTGTTCGAAAATTGAGCAGCCTTACAAAAATATTATGTCAAATATTGTATTATTTTATTTTATTATATATGTTTTTTTGCATGTGGAGTTGTTGTTGTTTTATTGAGAAGTTTCTTGAAGACCCACAGAACTAATAGATTTGACAGTTTGTGAATAGAAAAAAAGTTTATAGAACTACAGTAGTTAACAATACAGATTTTGAGGATTATGAAAGATTTGCCAGCAAATTATAAAATTATTGTTTAAATTTTTTTGTCAATTTGTCCATCCGCCCAATTTGTCTAGAAAGGGCTAAATAAAGAGCCTATAATTCCTCCTTGTCTATAATTTGGTATACATTAGAAACCATTTCTTCTTTCGTAGCTCAAAATATATCCTTTTAAATATTATATTAGCAGAATTAAATAGAATAACTAATCTTTGGCCTCATGAAAATAAAGCCTTGACTCCTTGCTTCGGATACTTGACTCCGGCTATCATTTTAATCCACATAGGACAACTATTGTATCCATATTCCGGATTTCTAGAGCAATTCTAATTCCGACTCTCAATATTTTTGGTATGTTATGCCAAATATGGCCGCTCAATTTGCCAGTCAAGAAAACACAAGTGTCTAAAAAATCATGTGACATGACTAATTTTAAGGAAAAACCTAAATAATGGCATTTTTTCTTTTAAATTTTAACATTTATGAAGACTATTTATGCTATTTTCCTAGATAAAAATGTCTTGTTAAAATCCGGAATTTTCGTTAATCCGGATTTTATGAGAATCCGGAATTCTTTTTTTTTATAATTTTTCCGGACTATCGCGTCAATAGTGTAAAAATTCCATAAAATAAAAAAAAAACACTAAAAAAGTGCACACTCATACACCTCGTATACGAAGAGTGCACTTTCCCCATATCAGGACGGATGTTACATATATGTAACAGTGTTATAAAAGTACTTATAAAACGTAAACTACGGACAATATTTATTTCATTTATTTTTTGTATTGTTTCAAAAAGACCATGTAATGCCATACGATTATTTTTTTCCCAATTTTTTTCATACAATTAAATATAAAAATAAAATTCGTCTACTACTTTTGCCATCGTGACGATTTTCGTCCACATCGAAAAAAACATCAGAGAGAAACCTCTATAACTTCCACAATAGTGAATCAAATTCAGCTAAATTGATTTCTACGCATTGCTAATAGTGTCCAGTACAGGATAAAACACTTTTTAGTGCCGAATTGATATCCTATTCCTTTAGCAGCCGTTTGAAACGAAGGATGTCTTACTGTTACATATATGTAACATCAGGCATTAATGGGTTAACCCTCTCTTGAATGGTCGAGATCCATAAGCAATTGATTGATTGGTATATTCCAGAGTAGGGGAGATAGAATTCCTCCTTGTGGTGCACCTCTACAGAGATACCTACTTACAGAAGACGAGCCAAGGCTTGTTACGAACCGGGTTTCGGGAATACCTACATAACGGACTTAACGGAAAGTATAGTCTGTGGGAGATTAGTGGTTACCTTGACCCCAAAAGTATATGCCAAAAATCACCATCGGGAGCTAAGCATTCACATTACACAAAGAAAAGAGGCGTTTCATACATTTTCGTGAATATGTATATACCTCTTAAACGACAACGTTTACTGAAAAGTAAACTACGATGAAATTATAGCGACAGAGGCTTCAAATCACGCACGGTCAAACCTTTAAATAAACAGGTTTTTCGTAAAGGGTCTTTGATCTATTGTGGGAATAGCACAATAGGCACAATATCTTTATAACGATAAAATACTGAATCACGAGTTTGTAGTCTCTGTGACTCCAGATAAAGAGTCAGAAATTCTTAAAGGGTATCGATTAAGAAATCATCAACGGAATTTCTCGTTCCACATAACAAGCTTGACACACATCCAAATCATTATGACGATAATCCGTCATAATGATGAAAGTTCGAAATTGAGGTGACACATATGTTTTCGTCATTGGAATTCATCATTTACTTTTGACGTTTGTGTAAATGATGAAAATGTCCCTAACAACGGCGATATTTTGATGAATATTCTGTTCAAAGAATTTAAAGGCACACTTTTCTTGAAGAATTTAAATAGAAACGTGTAAAGATTGATAACAAATTTAATATTTTTGCAAAAATTCTTGTTCTTCAATTTCGCAACAGATGGCGTCCCTTGTCAATATTGAGCAAATGATGGTTCAAATGTGTAATTTGGAATTCGTGCTAATGATGGTAAATTTTCGTCATAATGACAAATTTCCGTCATTCGAAGATATGTGTGTCAATGTTATAATGTGTCCTTTTAGGGGCACTTACACACGTATTAGCGGGATATTGTTAAGAGCTGCAACAGACCAAATATCTCGTAAAACTTAACATTATATAAAAATAGGAAAAACAGTTAATTTCAATGTTTGATGGTACATAGCGCAATTTGAGGGACACGCATCAATGGAGATTTGGCCATTTTATTTATGTAGCCACTATACCATTATTTATAGGCACATGAAAATGTCTCAATGGTACTCTTTGGCCGCACACACACGAACTTTCAACTTTCAGAACTCTAACTTAACCCTCCCATGCACTAAACATGTGCAATGAACCTGTATTTTTTAATGTGCTTTTCTGGTTAAATATAACTAAAATAATACAAATAAATTTTCGAAATTGACCTTGGTTTGCGGCTTTTTACTTCAATAATCAAATCAGGTAAAAAAAAAAGTAGGAGCGCATCACGCTTTTTAAAGATTTAACTATGTCGCGTTGGACGCGTAATCATGTTTTCTCTAACATATTCATAGACAGCTTTTCGCAGAAATGTACAGTTTCACAGTTTTAAGCAAAAAAAAAAAACGTAAAAACGAAAAATTTTTTCGCTATTTTGACACTGATTTGCAACGAAAGCTCCGGACTTGTGCTCAGCCCCGCAAAAGTATAAATACCAAAAAAAAAAAATTCTCCACCGCATTAGGCTAGACAGTTCAGAAAATGTTGTACGTACATGAAATTTGATTTCTTAAAATACGGGCAAACGAAACAAACACAATTTCAAATTTAAGGAAACATGCTGCAGTTTTTGTTCGTGAAAGCCTCCCAATCACAGTGTTCAAATAGCAAACTAATGGAATTTTCACGCATCGAAAAAATATACTTTTAGAGGCTGATATCCTGCCTTCTTAATTGGGCGACTCTTAATTCTTTTTCGGAAATAAAAATAGTGGGGAAATAAGATTCATAAATTTATTAAACCCGGTCTGTATAAGCAAACTAATAGCCAAATATCGAAAAAAATGCTGGATGAAAAACCTCGTTATTTTCCGGCTTTTCCGGTTTTTCGATAATATCTCGAAAAATAATCACTTCGAATTTCTTGTTTCTGAAGATTTCATCAAGAATATAAAATTTAAACCTAAAATTAGCTTTCTAGGGTTAACAGGTCCGGAGATGATATCCCTTTCAATCAAGAACAAATCTATATGAAAAACTATCACATAAACGCACTGGAAAATGGTGATTTCCAGCAAAAAAAAAAGGTGCAAATGACATTTTCCGAAACTTTAAACCTTTAGCTGCCACAGGCATTTAAAGATTTTTGTCTACTAAAATCCCAATATCTCTATAACTACACTATCTAGAATGCTGAAATAAAAAGTTCGCCAAAGTGCCCAACTTATCCCCCAAAATAAAATAATTGTTTTCAAAATAGAATAAGTGGTTTAAAATTAAAATTTTGTGGTTGTTTTTCATCTCAGTTTTCTCGCAACTTCTGCCTGTGATTAGGCGGTTTTTCACAAATTTGGCACATAGTTCTACGATAATGTCTTCCTTGCATAAATTTATTCTATCTCTGTTATTTCTGGCAGTTTGGATACCTTAAAAGGAGAAACCAAGGTTAATTTACTATTGGGGTTAATTCGTAAGTATATACAGTTGTGAAATTGGGTGGATTTGTCTAAAATATGTTAGGCCCTTTCTCGGGATTCATTAGGTCTGTAGAAAATAATTTGAAGTTTAATTTAGTCGCGTTAGATACCAAAAAAGTCACCAAAAGTGTAGCATGAACTGAGCCTAAATTTCCACTCGGCACTACTGCCCGTCCGGCAGATTTAAAAACCGCGGAGTTAGTTTTAGTTTTTTAGAGTCACGTGAATCCGCCTCATTCCAGGGCGCCCAATCCCAACCTTATCTTAAATATAAATGTAACTGCGCCTTCAAAAGTTGGGACTTAAGGGCGAACCAGGTAGATTACGTTACCTCTTGTTAAGTTACGTCTCATTCCGAATAAATGGTCAGAATGCTGTTCCGTGACGAACATCTATCGAAGTTGATCCAATGGTGTTTATCATGTAACTGCAATAAGGTCCAGCTTACGGATCTCCAAATATTGCATTTTGTGTGTTGCAATTATTTACTTAAAAATACCATGGCATTTGGTCTCAAAAAAGTATTTTCCCGAAATTTAGGAATTAGTAATGAAACAAATGGTATACCGTTACAACATCTAGCTAAAATACCAAAAATTACCTACATGGCAACGCCGTGATGCATTTTTACCAGTACGTTTACTTGAACTTTAATCAAACAATCAGTTGGTTGGTTGCGCAAAGAAGGTCATCAGAACTAAAACAATTATTTTTCGGGTTGGACTGCCGTTAGTATAGAGCCTTTTCTGGCCTTTACAGTACAAAAACAAGATTTGAAAAATATACATAGATAGATGACAGCAAGGTGTGCATTTTTTAAACTTTTCTCGAGATCGGACCTTAGGTAAGTTAATTGCCGTAGACAACGTAAACCGTAAAAATGCTACTAGATTATTCGAAAGCCATATACATATGAAGTCAAAATGAACCCTTCCAAATTAGATAGAAAAGTTTGTTTGTATGATCAGGGCGGTAATTTACCGCGTCCGGAAGAAGGTTAAATACTCCAAAAAATCCGCCGTTAAAACCAGAAAAAAGGCAAAGCGACACCTAGCACAATTGTAGTCAATATTTCATAAATTTTGGATAAAGCGGAAATCGAGATGCCGATATAGAGAATTTTGCTGCGCATATTTGCTGAAAATGTCCTGAGTTCTGGCTGTCTTTGTTTGAAAGTTACAGCCGTTTAAATGCTGACCCAACACCAACAAATCGAAAAGTTAATTTTTCATGAGAACAGGACAAAAAAAACTCGCAAATGGAAGGGGGCAAGTGCAATTGCGAAATATTTCGAAGAGTGCACCTAAATGTTATGGCCATGGATGTCACGTTTATTTTATTCTGAAAATATTCTTATTCTTTAATTATTCAACAACCGTTTCAACGATTCTCTTATAATCTATTGGTTTCCCATTTAGTTTCAGCCACACCATATAAACCGCTAATCCTATTTTCATATCAGTCAACGAAGTACTCTCCTTCGGTTGCCTACAACAAATAAAAGTCAGATCATTGGAGTTCTTGAATCCTTTCAACATAACTTACTCATTTTCCTTTTCCAATCCTTCAATGAAATCCTTAACACCAGCAGTTTTCGTAGCATACTTCCGCACCGAACGTCCGTCCTTCAAGCGATACGTGGAAGCCATTTCACCTTTTGTGCTTGTAATGTTCTCAAATGTTTTCATTGCAATCGTATTCTTACACGAATCGTCCACAATATCATAAATGTCAGCGTAATGAGTCGAAATTAATGTTATCGGACATTTATCACCGCGCTGAATCAAATTTTCAATACAGGCGGCCAACAGTGCCTGCGCCTCCAATAGAGTTGTTCCCTTGCCGAATTCATCTATCAAAATCAGCGAACGCTTCGTCGAATTGGACATAACTTTGCTCAATTGTCGAACGTCACTCATAAATGACGAATTGTTACCATAAATCGATTCCGGACAATTGATGCGCGAATATATCGAGTCCAGGAGACCTATACGAGCTTTTGTAGCCGGAACAAAGGATCCAATATGAGCTAAATAGGCGATGAGTGCAACTTGCATGAGATAGACACTTTTTCCGGACGAGTTTGGAGCACTGATTAGAGTGACAAGCTTTTGGTTGTCGGCGCCCAGATTGAAGTCGTTGGGAGTCATTCGTTGAAGACATTCCCAGAGCAAGTGTCGTCCTTGTTGGATGTCGAAAATTTTGTCGTTGACCATTTCGGGTTTGGCTAGTTTCATGTCGTTGGCGTTTCGTGCAAAACTTAGAATGCAATCGAGTTGAGCGCATAGTTTGACACAGGCTTGAATTCCGGTGAGGCGTTCCTTGAAAATAGGAAAATAATATTTTTTCTTTGAAACACTATATATGCCTTTGGCTGCGATTAGGGCCTTTTGCGAATTCCGAATTGATTTAACTGTTTGCAATTGCGTTTAAGCTCAAAAGTTGTTTGAAAGCTTAAACGCAATTTCAATCACTCAATTCACCATTCGTAACTCACAAAAGATCATAACGGCAACCTTAGGTTGCATACACACGGAGAATCCATTGATTCTGAATCCAAAGAAACTGCGTGTATGTGCGACCTTAAGCCGGTCACACAGTGTCAATCCATTTTGGATTTTCGTTCTATCAAAATCGTATGAACTTGATTCAACGAAAAATAAAAAAAAAAATATTCGGACGCTTTGTGTGTGGGCAGCCTTAAGCCGGACCCAGACCGACTGGAGTGTGGCAAACACCGCACAAAAGATTGATACGAAAAATCGTGCAGCAGCAGGGCAGCAGTATGGTTGGGCGACTCCAAGGTATCATTCTTGGAACCGGTCTTTTGTGCGGTGTATGCCAGACTCCGGTCGGTGTGGGGCCGGCTTTAGCCTCACCTTCAAGAACAAAATCAATCGTTGAGCAATTTTCCCTTCATGTTCACGAATCCTGACATACAAATCGCCATATTTTTCGTTTAGTTCGTTACAGAGTTTATTCTGAAAATAGTAGGACTCATCCGATCGAACAACTAAGGTGAAATTCTCATTCAAACGATCGATAACATTGGATTGATCATCGATAACGTCAATTTTAACAACGTATCCCACTTCCGGGATATAATAGCAACAAATCTCGCTGAGAAACGATGACGACAAATCCTGAAGCTCATTTTGTACAGCTTCTTGAATCGTATTCTGTGTCGACATTATAAGCATTTTCAGTTCATCAAGCTCGCGATCGAGTCCGGTTGGAACGGAAAATATATCCTGCGGAATGTCCTTGCTTAGATCAACCATACTGTCGAGAAGATGTAGAACTTCCAGGAGATATCTAAGGAGGTAACAAGTATTACAAAGATGTCTCTGAAATTAAACTTTCGCAACTTACTCATCATTTTCAACCGCTTCAGCCACTTCGGTAAAAAGTGTATTGGCTGCATTTTCTTCACTTCCCAGCTCCTTGCACGTCTGCATAGCCATATAAGCGTAATAAACGATGCGTTTGAAATTAAACCAGTGCTTAAGCTTTTCCGGTTGCGTGACTAAATTGCGAAATGCTTGACCGATATCTCCGATATTTCGCAAATATTTTTTCAAATCATCCAATCGGGGAGATGATTTCAATTTCAAATAACGCTCAATAGTGGCAAAGCGCAGATTTAACGACGTTTCGACATGTATTGGATGTGCCATCATCATTTTCATGGTTTTCGAGCCCAAGCGTGAAAGACATTTGTCTAGAAGGGAAAATACAGAGAAACCCTCTCGAATAACATTGTTTGCGCCAAGTTTGTATCCGGACGGGTGAAATTTGTTTTCGGCAAATATTTGTAAGGAATTTATGATGTCGTCGTCCATTGGTACCTCACTTTCTAGTTTATATACCTGGAAGAAAGATGATTTTATTATTGATAGTATAGAGATTGGCATTAAATAATGATTTACCGTTATCCTGTTTCATGGGGAAATGCAAACATTCTCCTAAACATAACCTTTTTAAACGACTCCCATCCCATCATACCTGTAATCTGCTTTCTGCAGACAAATGTCCTTTTTGGTGGTACTATTCTTTTTCAAATATGCAGTCATATTGACATTCTCAACGAATCCACATCGGCTATAAAACACCTTCACAGAAAAAGAGAACCTTTGTATCTAAGGACATCTTTCACAATTCACATTGCTTCTTTCTTTATAAGTGTCTATACTAAAATAATAAGCGCCCCACCCCTGAGCTACCTTGCATGCGAGCTTCATCAAAATCGATCTGCGGAAAGAACCAGGGGAAATAATTTTCGTTCGCTTCAAAGGTGAAATTAGTGCTATTCTATAGGCACTGATCAACATTTTGGGTATTGGAATAATACCCAAAATTTAGCAACATCTTAGTTTCAATTCATGTCCCAAAACATCATCTAAACTTCAGCGAAAAAAAAACATTCTCCGCTGCGACACAAAAAATTTCTTATCGCATAAACTATTCCTCCTCTTCCTGTACTGTTACTTTGGATTTGTTAGGAAGAGTAACAATTCCAACAAACATATACTGAAAGCGTTTCTAAGTAACCGTTCGAAGAGTATCAATTCTAAAGTAAAACTTACTGAAAACGTTCCTAAGTAACAGTTCCAGGGTAACAATTCCAGAGTATCGGTTCCAAAGTGACAGCTCCCAAGCAACAGTTTCAAAGTAACAGTTCCAAAGTAACAGTTCCAAAGTAACAGTTTCAAGTAACAGTTCCAAAGTAACAGTTTCAAAGTAACAGTTCCAAAGTAACAGTTCCAAAGTAACAGTTTCAAGTAACAGTTCCAAAGTAACAGTTTCAAAGTAACCGTCCCAGAGTAACAGCTCCAAAGTAACAGTTCTAAAGTAACAGTTCCAAAGTAACAGTACCCAAGTAACAGTTCCAAAGTAACAGTTTCAAAGAAAAATTTCCAAAGTAACATTTACTGAAAACGTTCTTAAGTAGGATATTGGAGACTGTTACTTGGAGCTATAACCAAGAGTGACTTGGGTTTCAATGAAACTTGGATGGGTAGTTGAGTGGTGGGACGCATTGTATTTTAGCATAGACACTTATTATGTGAAAGATGTCCTTGGGTACAAAAAGATCCTTTTTTCTGTGTGGAGGCACGATAGACGCTATGGATATCAAAATACAGGATTCGTCGATAAAAGTCCTCCAGAATATTTATAAACTAATTTTGAATTGTTTATAAAGGATAATACCGCCAAAAGGAACATATTTTTACAGGCAGCAGATTATGGGCATGATGGGTGTCTTTCGAAAGGGAATGTTTAGGAAAATGTATGCGATCAGTTTCAAATTATTTTCGGCTGTCTAAAGTAACAGGATAACGGTTGATCCTTGTGTAGTTACTACGGGATAAACCTAGTACATCAGATTGCAAAATGTGGTGGAGACAAATTTTTTTTGTTTCTTATGTTTTTTGGGGTGCTGAGCACGAATCCGAAGCTTCCCACCAAAATTTCGTTGCGGAACAGGGTCAAAATCGTGAAAAACCCTAAAATTTTTGCTGTTTTTCCGTTATTCGCCCCCTAATTCTGCAACTATTTATTTCTGCGAAAAACTCTCCATGAATATTTTAGAAAGCACATAATTGCGCGTCCAAAGAGACATAAATATTAAAAATCTGTTGAGCGGTATTACTACAGTGGATAATTTAAATTTGTCATTTTTAACATAGTTTCATTTTATGAAAAAAATTTTGAGATTGAACGGTTTTTCATGTTTGGTCGTAAAAGTTGCATTTATCTTGTACATTGTGTATTTTGGAGTGCAGAACCTGAATCTGTAAGTTCCCACCAAAATTTCGTTGGAAAACATGGTCAAAATTGCAAAAAAAAACCAAAAAAATGACTATCAATTGTAGCAATACCGCTTAACACATTTTAATGACTAATGGCGTGTTGGACCCGCAGTTATGTTTTCTCTAATATTTTCATGGACAGGTTTTCGGAGAAATGTACACTTTCGGAGTTATAAACAAAAAAACCGGAAAACTCCAAAAATTTTGGGTTTTTTCGCGGTTTTGATCCTGTTCCGCAACGAAATTTTGGTGGGAAGCTCCGGATTCGAGCTCAGCACCCCAAAAAACATAAGAAACAAAAAAAAATTCTCCACCACACTTTGCAATCTGAAATCACCTCGGAACTACACTATAAATATCAATGTTGCATAGGACGAAACGTCCTTTTTTCGTCCTGAAAGACATATGTAGGCAACCATGGTATTCGTTCGCTCCATCAGAAGTAGTATCAGGGGGCACGTTCAAGGAAACTCTCTGCTCCCTTAAAATGGCTGTGGTTCTGGATAAGTACCCAGCCGAAAAACTAACGAGACGACACACCAATGCGAAATGCAAATGGTGGAACTCGAACCTGAACATCCTGCGTAAGAAGACACGTAAGCTTTTCAACGTAGCCAAAAGAACTGGGGATTGGGACACATACCGCTGCACCAGTATAGCAAAGAAATTAGGAAAGCTAAAAGGGAATCCAACAGCCCAACAGCTGCTGGGCTTCCGAAACTGGAGGACGAAGTCACGTAACCGCGACAATTGGAGGTCAACGATTCAGGCGGCCAAGGCCCGACGTCGGGCTATCGTGCCACATTGATGATGATGATGAAAAGGGAATCCTGGAGGAAGTTCTGCGAAAAAATAGAAAACTTGCATGAAGGAGCGAGACTCCAGAAGATTCTAGCCAAGGATCCAACAAACCCCATCGGGACACTTAGAAACTCCGATGGAAACCAAACAAAAACAGGTAAGGAGACCCAGGAAGTCCTTCTAGGGTCTCACTTTCCTGGATCAACCATAACATCGGAGCGCACAGACCAGTTGGATGACAACTCCCTTTTTATCAGGGCTAACAAAGACGACTGGCGGATTGCGAACCAGATAGTAACCTATAATAGGGTGGAATGGGCGATCAACTCTCTCGAACCCTACAAATCACCAGGACCAGACGGTGTCTGCCAGCCCTGCTTCAGCAGGGTCTTACGACCCTGGCTCCGCTCTTACTAAGACTATTTAGAGCCAGCATAGCCTTAGGATACATCCCAATCACTTGGAAGCAGGTAAACGTAGCATTTCTGGCAAAGCCGGGGCGTGACCAAACCCTAGCGAAATCGTATAGACCAATAAGTCTAACCTCCGTCCTACTTAAGTCATTGGAAAAGCTCGTCGATAAACATATCAGGGATAGGTGCCTGTCGCTGTTCCCGTTGCACCCAAACCAACATGCTTATCAGACAGGGAAATCATGTGAATCAGTACTACACCATCTAGTTGGGAAGATTGAGACCACATTAGAAATCAAAGAAATAGGGCTCGCGGTCTGAAGTTTACCACGGAGGTAAAATATCTGGGAGTCACCCTTGATAACAAACTCACGTGGAACAAGCAGCTGCAAAAGGCAAACAGACCCTATATGCAACTAAAAGAGCAATAGGAAAAAGGTGGGGGTTAAAACCACGAATGATACACTGGATATACGAAGCTGTGGTCAAACCCCGTCTGACCTATGGCTCGATAGTCTGGTGTAGGCCTGTTCGGTACCGAGATTTTAGTACCGGGTTTCGGTTTTTTTCCAATACCCGGTACCACAAGCGGTTTCCCTGACTCAGGTTTTTTTCAGTACCGACGGTTTTCTTAACCATAAGCCGGTACCAAAAAACCTAAAAAAAACCGGCTCATGGTTGAAATGAATCGTTATTTTTAACTCGGTACCAAAAAACCGACTCGTCGGTTGGTTTTTTAGCTCGGTACCAAAAAACCAAGATATCGATCCCGGTTTTGTACCGGGATCCCGGTTTTTGGAACAGGCCTAGTCTGGTGGACTAAAATCAAGCAAAAAACAGCAGCAGCGAAGTTGGGATCAGTACAGAGACTGGCCTGCGCAAGCATAACCGGCTCCATGCGCAGTGCACCAACTTTAACTCTAGAGAAACTACTAGACCTGCCACCACTATTTCAAATAAGCCAAGCAAGATAACATTGGATTCTTGGGCATATGCTATTTAGGACGAAATGTCCTTTTTTCACCCTTAAAAATGTACATAGTCAATATGGGTATCAATAGTCAGGACTTATTAAAGACGCACATTCATCATTCACAGATATGTGCCACAAGATTTTGGGCCTCTTTGTAAGAAGGTCTACTATTGCATAGAGCGATCAGCAATGCAGTTATAACCCTTCGGCAACGTATGCCCAATTCACCGCCATTTTCTGTGAATCAGCCTGTGAATCAATTCATCGTTAGGCATTTGATCCTTGCGCCGTGGGGCAGTTTACCGTATATTTGCGTTTCGATGGGCAGTCGATTTATGTCGCAAACGATGGGTAGTTCCATAAACTAAAATCCGAAAATGAATTCATAATTTGTGCCATTTTATTTTTCGATTCCGCGGTCATTAGATAATTTTCACGATGAACTCATGAGTGAATCGGTTTTTTTGACGTTGTAAATCAAATTTTAGCTTGCTATCAAATAAGACTCTCAGGTCCTTAAAGTGGTCGACATTAGTTAAAAAAGTTGTTTTTATGTGATAGTCAAACTTCAAAGGATTCTGTTTTAATTAAAAGCTCATAGTGTGGCACTTTTGTACATTTAGATTGAGATTGTTTCTATCAGATCAGTTTGATAACGCATGCAGGTCATCTTGAAGAAAGAGGTAATCACAAAAACTTAACAAACATATTAGGTAACTCGTCGGGACCGGAGCCACCATCTGCCTTAATAGTTTCAATAATAGTAGCCACTTCAAGGGGACTTGTTGTAAATGCGGGTATGTGATGTAGTGCCAATGGAGAGGTGAGCAAGTTAGAGAGAGAGAAGAACTAGCTGGAGAAAAAGTGAAAACACAAAAATTTGGCAAGCAACTCACAGGCCTCTATTGAAGTGTTAGCTGTAGAGTCATTCAGCTGTAAGTATGCCGGAACGCTGGAAGAAGACTTCAGTGATCGTATGTAAGACCAGAAAGGATTTACTTGATTAGCCGCAAGAGAGACTACAATATTGCTATAATAGTTTTCCATTGCAATTTTACTAATTCGTTTAGCCTCTGCTCGACAATGTTTAAAATTTAAGAGAGTGAAGGGAGAAGGGAGAAGGAGAGCGCTCCCACTGGCTACGGACTCTATCTTGCTTGCGTAATGTGTAAGCAACCGCCTGAGTAAACCAAGGGAAGTTTTTACTTTTTTTTTCGGCGAGAAAAGAGGAGTAAAGCAAGCGATAAGAGTGTTAAGATAATTGTAAAATTTTTCCACAGCATTATCACAACTGAGATTATCAAAAAAGAAGACCAGTCAACTAAATCCAATTCAGCAGAAATAGAGATTTACGGAAGTTAAATAACCGAACATTTGAGACATGCTTAGGTGTACGTATAGATATGGAAATTGCTAGCTCGATACAAAGGGGAGTATGATGAGGATCAGCGTCCACGTAGCTACCAAGAAGGGTGATAAGGATATACTGAATGGTGGAAAATTATTCATAACCACATCGGGAAGACGAGCATTTGGGTTTCTGACTTAGTTTATTTATTTAAAATGCATTCGGATAAGAGGGAAATTAGGATCTCAAATGTCCTTGCAGTAATTTTTGAATATGTGTGTGCGGCCTAATGTACAACGAAAGGGACAATAGCTGAGTTTGGAATCCAAAACTAATCAGTAAACCCCTGGAGTTATTTGAATACTTCTATTATAACGTAAAATACTTAAAGTTAGGTTTTCTTTTTGTTTTAGATCCCGGAGAAAAGCATCTATGGTTTCATTCTTTAATTAAACAACTCTTGCTTGGGAAGAGAAAAATGCCCTGCCTAAGCTTTAACATGCAAATCGTAAGAAAAACACTATTCAAAAGAACTTACCCTAAAATAACTAATCACCATATCCGATTCCGTGCCCAAGAACAAATGCGCTCGATTCACGTTCACATACTCCAACAGCAAACCCAAACTGTGCACCACCAACTTCTGTTGCAGCGGCAAAATACTTTCAATATACGACGTCCTTTCGTCCACCGTAAACGCTTCCGGGACACCTGGTAAATTCATACTCAAAATCAATCGTCGATTGTACGCTAAGTTTTTCTCATTTTGCGGACAAAATATCAGTGGCAATAGGACGGTCGAGCGAAGATCTTTCACACGATATTGAGTGGAATTCTTGGGCAAATTCAAATGAGCCAGCAATTCGCTGTAGAAATAATTCGGACCACTGGCAATAATATGTAACGGTCTTACTCGACGCAATAAATTCATAGTGATGGCAAATTCCGGTGAGAAATCCAAAACTTCGTGTGAAACGTACAGTTCAAAATTGCTCAGGTTGTAAAAGGTGGCCGCCATTTTACCACGTTCCCAGCAAACGGAGACAACGTGTCCCAAATCATCGTCGTCAAAGAAATTTGATTGAGATGATGCTGCCATTTTTTTTCTTATTTCTCAGGATAATAAAGAAAGCCGTTTTGTAACGATAATTTTATTTATACAGACAATGACGACGCCGATGGTTGTAAAAACTCTTCAGCTCAGGATATAAGAATAGCTCGTTCGCGTACCACGATTAAGCCGAACGGAAGTGAGATAAAATAACGGATTTTCGCAAAGCAATTTTCGTTCACTTGAAGCGCCATCTGAAGGAATAATTTAGAACTTGAAAAATATTTACATATTAATATTCCAGCAAATATTTAACTCAGACAATGCACACTTGGAAGTAAACTCAACTAACTTTCTAAAATACGGGTGAATAAAGGAAATTACTATGAGATTACCCAAATAAATTTAACCGACGGAAGTAATCCTATCTTCACACCTTCCCGATCCACACACCGCGCATATGTTTGTTAGAAAATTTTCCACCAGCTATTTGTCTAGCGCTGGTGTTTGACCAATTCTAATTGGATTACCAGCCAGGCAACTGTCAAACCGTGTTGGTGAAAAAATCAAATCAACAAGTCCACGCAAGATTTGTCAAAATAGAAATTGACACACTCGAATTGTCAAACATTTTTTGCGTGCGAAGTACTTATCGGGAGTTTTTCAGTGATCTAATTTGCGGATTTTTGCGGGTTATTGACATCGGCGGGTAATTGCATACTCTGAACATTTGAAGACATTATTTTGCTGCGTTGTGACGTTAACGAGTGATTTTAATGCGTGGTGTAAAGTTTGTGTAGTGTGGCTAATCTAGTTGCTTTGTTTTCGTCGATTGTTATTGTTCAAGGTTCTGGTAAGTTTTTGTGAATAAATGTACATAAATCTAGTTTGTAAAGCAAATAATTTAGATTTGTGAAAGGTAATAAAATAGATTAAGCGTTAATGCTATACCACTTAGTCGCTATAGTCAACTCGAACTCTTTCTGTGGAATGTTTGGCAATCAACCGGCTCATGTGGTGGCACTGATTGTGGACATGGTTAAAGAAAAAAATTAGAAATGAAAAGACTGACGTAGAGCATGTTGTTGCACAATTTTGCAGAAAATTTCAGAGTTCTAGCTGCCTCTGTTCGAAAGCTAGCACACACACATGGAGAATCCGTTTGTGTACGGCTCAAGGATGCCACAAACCCACAAATTGTCCAAGGAGAGGGTAAGATTTCAGTATCTGTGGTGCGAAGTTGTTTTTAGCACGGGCTGGTTTCCTAGCAAAAGCGGTTAGTAGAGGCATGAACCCCAGCAGAGTCATTTTTTTTCGTCTGAAGAGTATAAAAGCAATGCATTCTACAAGGTAGACGTTTACTACTTTGCCTTAACCCCTAGTGGGACATAGCGCGCTCAAAACTCCTTCGCGCCATCTTACTGGGTCATGGGCTGCGGACCGCTCCTCATTTAGATTTGCATAGCATCTGGCGCACTACTATCGAACGTCGCCATGTAAGTCTGGGCCTGCCCCTTAGCCTTGATTAGATTCAGGATTCGTGGCGCTATTAGCATCTTTGCTTCACGGCAATTTCAGCCTCTACGGGCCGGACCACAATCGTTTTTATACAAAAACCGCCACAACGCCTCCCTGGTGTGACATTAACAAACAAATTGCCAAAATTACTCACTTCATGAGTTCCCAATAATTCTGGTTGGTGCCCTCCAGGAGACGAAGCTTCATTCGAACTGGCCTCTTAACGAACAAAGTGAATATGTTATATTGCGGAAGGACAGAGAAGGCGCCAGGAATGATTCTCACCCTGGAGGTAGACTTGCCTACCTAATACTGCTGACGGTTCGGCTGAATTGCAAGCGATTTCACTTTCATCAAGGAGCACTAATATCGATATTTTTAATATTTATGTACCACCACATTCTAGTTGCCTTTCTGACAATTTGGATATTGGTCCTCTCCTTACTGGAGATCACCTGATTATTCTTGGCGACTTGAATGGGAGACGCATACTCCTTTCTCATCAGATCACCTCCCAATCATTATAAGGATTGACAAACCAGCTGTCATACAAAACCTACCTGCATCGAACCTTCTCTTGAAATGGAGAATATTTTTGCAACTCATGGCCGTTTCTTTTGATGAAACGGTGTGGTGTGCCCCGAAGAGGCTTGTAACTCCTGTTTAGCAGCGATGCTGCCATCGGGAATAGTCGTCAGTAGGACCACGATTTTTTTATGCCCGGCTGCACCCACTAACCTCACTTCGAGGGCGTTATGTGACAACCCTGCTGCGTTTTTGTCGCTTGAGACAATAGGCGGGAATGACAACGAAACTTCGAGCACATGCGCAGCAGTTCTCGCCTTTCTGAAACGCTACAACAACAATAAACAAGCTGCACTGACTCAGTCTGAGAAGCGAACGAAATTAAATATTAGGAACGTCGTTGCTAAAGCAGTGGCATGTTTCATTCCAACTGGACGTATCCCGAAGGATGCACCAAATTTCCCTACGAATGACGGCAGCAAACCTTTTCACTCCACAAGCCAGTTCAATAAGCAATTTATTAAACATCTCAAGTATGATGGGCTCAAGCGTAATGTTGATACTGTACCATTGTATACTGCGAACCAGGTTAAGAAAGTTATTGAGAATGCTAAAATTTCAAGTCCATCGGACCAGATGGCTTTTCAATGGCCACGCTTTAACATCTCGGCCTTCCAGCTATTGAGTACTTCACAGCCATCTTCAGCTTGTCGATTTCCACGCTTGCCATCCCTGATATTTGGAAAATATGACTTATTTTTCCTTGTCTCAAGCCAGGGAAGAACGCTAAACACATCCTACCGACCTATAACTATACAGTCTCCTGTCGCCAAGACGGTAGCATTTGCTAAGGATATCACCAACATGGCTCTAGATCCGATCACTATAAGCATAAGAGGTTTGCTAAATCAACGTCGTCCATGCTATAGAACTATCTTGGTCATATCAATCACAAAGATTTATTGGATTGCCAACTTTCTAGCTAGTAGGCAATCCTTCACTGAGTTTCGAGGGAGACGTTCCAAGCTTAGGAAAAATAAATTAGGAGTTCCACAGGGCGCGATACTCTCCCCCACTCTGTTAAAGATCTTCCCACGCACATTGAAATGATTTCTTACGCAGACGACTGCACCGTACTCTCTCACCACGGGGTTGGATGAGGATAGCATGCGACTCCTTATTAATCGTTAGTCAGCACGATTACAAGATATTTTTTCCAACGCAGAGCAGCCTCACTATCTCAGCGACAAAATCGTCTGCGACATTCCTCATCACCTGGTCAGGAGATTGTCGGTGGGTGGTTGATATTACAAATCTGCTCCTAGTTTATGTTACCTAATCGTAAAATTCTAGGGCCTCACCTAGAGAATATGATGACGTCTGCTAATTATGCTTCAGTAGTATGTAAAAAGATGCGCAGTAGTTACAAAAATCTCAAAATCTGGCGGCATCTGGGGCAAAGATAAAGAAGCTTTGCTAACTACTTATAGAGCGGTGGGTCGAGCATCGGCTGATTTGCTGCTCCGGTCTGGTTGCATAGTTTATGTGTCACAAATTGGAGAAAAATGAATGCTGCTCTACGCATAGCCACTGGATGCCTCCTGATGTCTGCCAAGGATCACTTACATCAAGAGACACATTTGATGTCAGTACGTAACCACAATCATCATCGATACTTCAAATCAGTATCATGGTTGCTATCGAGTGGATTTCATGGATCGAATTCCTCCACCACGTCATGTCAGGTGTGGTTTATGTGATCTTGAGAGATAGGTTCAGGGATATAAACGAGATCATTTCGACGAAGAAACATACCGGGTTGCCATTGCAATGATTCACACGGACGAATTGAATCGGTTTATTACGAGTTTAGATACATATCTTCTTCTTCTTCTTCCTTGCCTCGTTCTTTATACCGCTCCATGGTTTCGCGTTGCTCGACCTGCGGTGTAGGCACATCGCCTGTTTCGGCGGTAATATCTCAGCATATTTCTACAGGCAGCTCTATCTTGGATCGTGTCATCGGCGAGACCAATGTGTTGCTGTTGCTTAGATACAAATCTAATCTAATCTAATCGAAATTAGTTTAACTTCGGCTAGGCTGCTGTGCACGCTTCAACTCCTTCAATCCTGATTTAATTCTAGTGCCAGGGAAACTCTAAAATCTCGTATGCAGGCTTCAATTCGTTCAAATATAATATTTACAAAATTTAAAGAAATTACGTTTAAGGTTTGTGTTCGTAGAGACGACTCATGTGACGATTGCTCAGCGATCGCTGTTAAACCACCGGTTCTGAGCACTATATGCTGATAGTTTCTATACAGACATGTTCCTTTGGGTCATAGTCGACACAAGGAAAGTACTACCATTCTAAAAATATTCAAATACGGCTCCGAATTAAATGCAAAACTACGATCGACGAGCGATCCTCACGTGAGTCGTCTCTACGAAAACGTACCCTTAGCGTTTTTTTAAGTTATAGCATAGCATCGATTTTCAGTAAGATATTTGGATATGTGTAGTAATATTAAACGTTAATAATATAATATTAATAATATTAAAGTTAGTGTAGCCCCTCCATTTTTTCTAATCCGGCATACTATACGCCGATATGAATTGTTCTGCGTAAGTTTCCTCTAAAATAAAACTCCTTTTTTGATAAAACACTAATTTTTACAATGGGAAATTATAACAGTTAATACTAGAATCGGGAGACCGTGCTCTCGAAATCCATGCTATTTGGAATTAAGTATTCAACGAGGTGATCAAATCCTGTTTTTAAACATGCGTTGTTGAGTTAAAAGGCACCTAATTTTTATCAGCTGGTCCCTTTTTTGAAGCATTTGTTTTATTAAAACCATACGTTACTCTCCAGAGGATACAATATACCCATTGTAGTTACTTTCCTTGAATTTTAGTGCTATTTCCTATTATTTTCAGGGTGGATGTTTTGTGTAGCTGACATTTCGCCCCAACAAAATTGAAAATTATGTTAAAATGTTACTCTATATGGCCATGGCGGCCATTCACCAAAAAATATGATCAAACGAAAATGGCAAAGCCTCCTTTTTCCAATGAATGTAATTTCCACTGTTTGGATTCTGCTTTTTTTTAAACATAAAAAGAGTAATAACTTTAGGTATTTACTTATGCTAGGAAATATACTAGTAGTAACCTTAACTTGATTAAATACCACTTTAAACCGTCTGTATACCTTCACCTATTCATCATCTACCGAAACAATTTTCAGGCAGCGAAAATAATGCAAAATTTTCATACAAACCGCACAACCACCTCAATGATAAATGAATCGAATACCACCAAGTGTCTTTGATTATAAATTGAATACATTTGTGAGTTATGCATGCACTAAATATGTATAGACATTGGTACAGTAGAGTGTCGATTATCCGAACTAATGTCAACAGGGATGGTTGGTCTACCGAAAGTTCGGTTAATCGAGTTTCCATAGAGAAAAAAAGAGGATTGCCAAAATTAACAATTGAATGTAAAAAAAATCAAAATTTAAAGATTTTCTTCTGCGGAAACCTTTCAAACTTCTTGTTTTTGTGGCATTTCGAATACATAATTATCCATTAACGTTAAAATTGACAATTTTTTAATGATTTTAGTATAAATACTGTCCACCAGTGTCACAATTAGTGAATTTCGTAAATTTTGATAATTCGATAATCCGGATGAGGTTCAGTCCCAATCAATTCGAAATATCAGGGCTCTACTGTATTTAATTGTATTTTTTCGACTTATTAACTGCATTGATTTGAAAACCGGTTTAGATGTGTCAGGACTATTGTAACTAAATGATATTTCTACACTGAGAAAAAAAATCCTGTAAATTCAAGAAAATACGCATATGATTCAAAGAGATTCAAATATGATTTTGCTTCATATTTGTTTCCCTTTTAATCATTGTATAATCCCTTTATTTCAAACGGATTTCCCTTTGAACTAATAAGATATTCCTTTTGAAAGTCTATCTATAATCACTTTAAATTAAAGTGATGCAGTGTCAATTTCATCAGGGCACAACCATAAATCGAAAGGATTTCCTTTTAATTTAAAAGGATGGACTCTTTGTTTTAAAGGGATATAATTTTATTTAAAATACGGGACGACGTTTATAATTTACACCATACATTGTGACATCGCTCTACCACACTGCCGACCAACTGCGAGTGTAAACAAAAAAAAATCCGATTGAAAATTTGGATTTCAAGGATTTCCTATTGAAAATTTGGATTTAAAGGATTTCCCATTAATTTAAAAAGAATGAATTTGAATTAAAGCGACATATATTTAAAAGGAAAGGATTATATTTAGTAGGAATGTAACTTGATTTCAAAAGGATATCAAGTTAATTTTAAGGAACGTTATTTTTCTCGGTGTATACAATTTCCGGAAATTGAACACTTTTTCATCGTGCGATGACACCGTTTCCGTGTATAATTAAGTGCAACTGCAATGATTTCGCTGGCGAAAGAATTAAAATTGTTATGGAGACTTTCATGTGAAGTGAGTACCACCAAGCGAATTCGATAACACTGTGTGACAAATTTAAAAAAAAATAACCGTCATCTCCAATTTTTTTTTCTTTTTAATTCTTATCTTATCCTTACTAAAACCTCATATTTACTTTTTCCCTTGACCCCCCAGTTTCAGAGATATGGACAGATATTGATATTCCCAGAAAATAATACAAAATAAAGTTCCAGTATCAAATCGGTTATTATTTATTAATTTTTTTTGGTAAAACGGAAATAAAACAATATAATAAACATATTTAAATACTTAAAATTATTAACTTAATTGTTAAACACATTTATTTTAAGGGAAAAATAAAAAAAATCAACTTTTTCTCTTATGTTTAGAATTGTCTTCTCGTTGTAAGCGCCAAAAATAATCTTGTAACTTCGCTGCATCCCAATGACCTTGAAAAAGTTCCTCAAACCTTTTTATGTCCTGATGAAACCGCTCACCTTGTTCATCACTTACTGTTCCAAGGTTCTCAGGAAAGAAAGAGAAATAGGAGTGAAGAAAATGAATTTTCAAAGACATTCTGCACCCCATCTCTTTATATGCGTCTAAACATATTTGTTACTAAAAGTTCTGCGTTTTCGGCTTTGTGATTTCCTAAGAATCCTTTTATACCAGCTTTTAATGAAGTCCATGTACCAAATCATTCAATTCCTCTTGGCAAATTAGGTGTGGTTTTCGTTGATCGCTTGATGAAGGAGAGGGGAAAAACTGTGTATCCTGAGGGTCGTTACTTTTATCACTGTGAGGAGGGCGAATAGTGCTGTTTACACTATGAGGCACAGGTTTCGTGACAGAACTCACTATAGGGTACTCCACTTTATACTTATGCTTTTTCGTAGCAGCCCGCAAATCGAACACACAAAAATAGCAATCGTCGTGATGATTGCTAGGCTCGCTCCAAAGTGCTGGAACCACGAAAGGCATTTCTCGTTTTCCAGTTTTTTGAGAGTGCAGTGACATACAACACGATATGCAAAAAAATCGGATATCCAAGGCTTATCCTGACACACAACGCGGCCAAAACATTCGAAATAAGCATCCCTTAATTTTTGTGTTACTTTTCTCTCTAGCGATTTAAAAATATATTTTCCGCACACGTAGCAAAATTTATTTGGGGAATTTTTGCACAGGTTGCGAATACTTCTTTCAGAATCCATATTGTAAACCAATTAAAGTAAAACTATTACAACACGTGCTATTTATACCATAACAATATCTTTTTTAAGTTTTTTTGAATTTTTGTACCTGACGGTTTTCGCGCTTTGAGGGGTATTATAAGGATAATAAAAAAAGAATATGACAGGTAAAAACAAAAGGGATAATATAAGGATAATAAAAAACGAGTATATCAGGTAAAAATATAATAAATATAAAAGTTACGTTAAGATATGTAGCCGCGAAAAGATAAAAAATATGGTTTTTCACGGTTTTAAGTCACAATAAAAGGGGAAAAAAATAAAATAACCGAGCAAATTATATTTATTTTCGGTGATTTTTATTGCCAAGGGTCCTCTTAAGGATACTGATAAGAAATTTACTTATTTTATTGCAATTTGCAGTAATTGAGTAGCAGATACCATATGAGGACCATTAAAAAAGATTTCGGCGTGTAACTCGAAAACCTGAGGGTCAGGAAAAAAATTAATTGCACTTTTGTCATATGGGAACCAATAGCTAACCAAAATAGCATTCAGTTTTTTTGACGGTTTTTTGGTGTCACGCAGTTTTATGCTTCAGTAGTATGTAAAAAGATGCGCAGTAGTTGCAAAAATCTCAAAGCACTGGCTGGCGGCATCTGGGGCAAAGATAAAGAAACTTTGCTAGCTACTTATAGAGCGGTGGGTCGAGCAGCGGCTGATTTGCTGCTCCGGTCTGGTTGCATAGTTTATGTGTCACAAATTGGAGAAAAATCCAAGTTTGCCAGAATGCTGCTCTACGCATAGCCACTGGATGCCTCCTGATGTCTGCCAAGGATCACTTACATCAAGAGACACATTTGATGTCAGTACATAACCACAATCATCATCGATACTTCAAATCAGTATCATGGTTGCTATCGAGTGGATTTCATGGATCGAATTCCTCCACCACGTCATGTCAGGTGTGGTTTACGTGATCTTGAGAGATAGGTTCAGGGATATAAACGAGATCATTTCGACGAAGAAACATACCGGGTTGCCATTGCAATGATTCACACGGACGAATTGAATCGGTCTGTTACGAGTTTAGATACATATCTTCTTCTCCTTCTTCCTTGCCTCGTTCTTTATACCGCTCCATGGTTTCGCGTTGCTCGACCTGCGGTGTAGGCACATCGCCTGTTTTGGCGGTAATATCTCAGCATATTTCTACAGGCAGCTCTATCTTGGATCGTGTCATCGGCGAGACCAATGTGTTGCTGTTGCTTAGATGCAAATCTAATCTAATCGAAATTAGTTTAACTTCGGCTAGGCTGCTGTTCACGCTTCAACTCCTTCAATCCTGATTTAATTCTAGTGCCGGGGAAACTCTAAAATCTTGTATGCAGGCTTCAATTCGTTCAAATATAATATTTACAAAATTTAAAGAAATTACGTTTAAGGTGTGTGTTCGTAGAAACGACTCGTGTGATCGCTGTTAAACCACCTGAGCACTATATGCTGATATTTTCTATACAGACATGTTCCTTTTATTCAAATACGGCTCCGAATTAAATGCAAAACTACGATCGCTGAGCGATCCTCACGTGAGTCGTCTCTACGAACACGTACCCTAAAGGTACGTTGTGCTAGACGCGGCCGCACGACTGCGACTCGCTCATTCCATATAAAAACTCGTTTCTCTCTCATTTTAAAAACGAGTTTTTATATGGAATGAGCGAGTCGCAGTCGTGCGGCCGCGTCTAGCACAACGTACCTTTAGCGTTTTTTTAGTTATAGCATAGCATTGATTTTCAGTAAGATATTTGGATATGCGTAGTAATATTAAACGACTGGACGAGGGTATAGTATATAAGGAGCTAATTTGGAGTAGCTTTATGATAGTAAGGACCCTTAAAATAAAGTTAATGTAGCCCCTCCATTTTTCTAATCCGGCATACTATACGCCGATATGAATTGTTCTGCGTAAGTTTCCTCCAAAATAAAACTCCTTTTTTGATAAAACACTAATTTTTACAATGGGAAATTATAACAGTTAATACTAGAATCGGGAGACCGTGCTCTCGAAATCCATGCTGTTTGGAATTAAGTATTCAACGAGGTGATCAAATCCTGTTTATAAACATGCGTTTTTGAGTTAAAAGGCACCTAATTTTTATTAGCTGGTCCCTTTTTTGAAGCATTTGTTTTATTAAAACCATACTTTACTCTTCAGAGGATTCAATATACCCATTGTAGTTAGTTTCCTTGGATCTTAGTGCTATTTCCTATTATTTTCAGGGTGGATGTTTTGTGTAGTTGACACTTCGCCCCAACAAAATTGAAAATTATGTTAAAATGTTACTCTAGATGGCCATGGCGGCCATTCACCAAAAAATATGATCAAACGAAAATGGCCTCCTTTTCCAATGAATGTAATTTCCACCGTTGTGATTCTCCTTTTTTTAAACATAAAAAGAGTAAAAACTTTAGGTATTTACTTATGCTAGGAAATATACTATTAGTAACTTAAACTTGATTAAATACCACTTTTAACCGTCTGTATACCTTCACCTATTCATCATCTACCGAAACAATTTTCAGGCAGCGAAAATAATGCAAAATTTTCATACAAACCGCACAACCACCTCAATGATAAATGAATCGAATACCAGCAAGTGTCTTTGATTATAAATTGAATACATTTGTGAGTTATGCATGCACTAAATATGTATAGACATTGGTACAGTAGAGTGTCGATTATCCGAACTAATGTCAACAGAGATGGTTGGTCTACCGAAAGTTCGGTTAATCGAGTTTCCATAGAGAAAAATAAGAGGAATGCCAAAATTAACAATTGAATGTAAAATAAAATCAAAATTTAAAGATTTTCTTCGGCGGAAACCTTTTAAACTTCTTGTTTTTGTGGCATTTCGAATACATAATCATCCATTAACGTTAAAATTGACAATTTTTTAATGATTTTAGTATAAATACTGTACAGTGTCACAATTAGTGCATTTCGTAAATTTTCATAATTCGGGCACTACTGTATTTAATTGTATTTTTTCGACTCATTAACTGCATTCCTTAGAGAAAGCATAGCAACCCATGCCATGCGTTAGTCCAGAGTGGCTATGTGATCACACAACCCATATGTGTTTGACTCCAAATTTATTACACTACATTCCAAATAATAATTTAAACGTCAAAATATTGTCGATGCAATTATTAACCCTTCTGTCGCCGCCTACGTGCTATTATGCCTTAGGTGTAGCTGAATCTTCTGTGAAATCAATCTTGTTCTAGAAACAGTTTACATACTATGTCTTACGATGATACGCCGTTTTATCGTTTCTTTAGACATAGTTTATATTTCGCCGAACGTTTGATCGCATTTGTGGCCGTCAGTTCCATTGAAATATATATGGTAAGGGCTGGAAAATATTGTTGAACGATATTTTTCATCAAGATATCGAACCAATGGTCTCTTTAGGTCTATGTGCCAACCGAAGGGTTAATTATCACGTTGGCATTTTGAGAGAGTAATAAATATTACGCGGATTGTAAACAAAAAATTGACATTTGAATAAAATTTTCACACATACTATGAACTGCAATAGTGTGAAAACGGTGCCATTTTCATTTTCTGATGCCCACTCTGGACTAACGCATGCTTTCTCTAAGCTGCATTCATTCGAAAACCGGTTTAGATGTGTCAGGACTATTGTAACTAAATGATATTTCTATACAATTTCCTGAAATTTAACACTTTTTCATCGTGTGATGACACCGTTTCCGTGTGTAATTAAGTGCAACTGCAATGATTTCGCTGGCGAAAGAATTAAAATTGTTATGGAGACTTTCATGTGAAGTGAGTACCACCAAGCGAATTCGATCATCAAAATTTTGACAGTATTTGCATGGATTTCACGTGAACTGACAATGTTAGTACCTACTCGTATAAAAAAAATATTTTTTGCAAATCACATACATATGCCGCTTTGGCAATAATATGGCATATGTATGGTAGATGCAACTCTGCAAACACAAAAATCAAATAAAAAACATTTCATCGACATTTATGCAATATGATAACATCTGCGAATAAGTTTCACACTATTTGCAATAGCCGTATACGTATAAATCCACTGAATAAATAAAACACGAATATCCATTGAAATGGTACTAAACAATTGCAATTGTGTATATGAATGCACTTTGCCAAAAAGACGCGCAAAATGTGATCACGCGAAAAGGTGTTAAAGAGATTCAGATATACTACCGACAATATTTGACTATGAGAATGTGCAATAATCACTATGTGGTGGCATAAAGACACCTGAACACATGTACTCGAAGATTGTCCTTTTCGTGAAGACTAAGGTACATATACTATGGTAAAGAATCTGATGACACGCAGATTATTATTTATTTTTACAAAAGTATTTTAGCAGAATAAGCTTTATTCTATACAGCAATTTCGTGAGTTTTGGGTAACGAACTCCATTATAAACGAGACCGAGGCTAATTTCGGGCGCGGCCGAAATTTGAATACCCGTCACATTTGAATGAAACTGAAGCTCCTTTTGTGTTAAAAATTTCTACCGCAGCCCAATAACGTGTTCCGATTCCATCTGTTCCTGGATACGTTGAGTTTAATCCAGGAACACACTTGGATGTATTTTGGTTAATAGTCAAAAAGAAAAAAAGTTGTTCTTACAAGAATCCGATATTTGGGGGTTGGTTTGTATGACAGCCCTATGACGTAATGTTCCGATTTCATCCATTCCTAAATATCTTTTGATGCTTTACTAGTACTAGCAGTACACATTCCGGAATTCGGTTTTCAGGCAAACCCTCAATCGTACTATTTTATTATTTGCTATCATTCGCTTAATGTTATCAAAACAGCCAGATCCCGATGTGATCGCATTGAGCGGTGTCGATTGTATGTCACGAGGCTACCACCATGACGGATGCCATAAAACGACCACATATTCTCCATCCTTTCAGAAGGGATATCTTCCTAAACAGAATACAGCAAGAATAGTAGCCTTTATTCTGGGAAATGTGTGGTGAACCTTGGGAAAGCAAGGTTCCAGGGACGTAGCCAGAGGAGGGGTCCAGGAGTTAGGGTCTCCTGGACCTACAGTATTCCTACAGTATTTCTAATTTATTCATTCCTAAAAATCTGCCGAAATTAAGCTTGCAGTCAGATAAATTGTGTCATCTGGACGAAAGTAGTGACTATATAATAAACAATTTGGAACACACAAAAAATCGGGTGACCCAAAATTGGGATCGTCTTTCATAATGGAAACTTCAACAAATTTCGTAAGAACTCATACAGGCTACACAATTTGAAATAAAATATTTCCCTGTAAGAATGAAGAATTTTTTTTTGAGCCGTGCGAAAGGAAGGCAAAAGCAGCATGACGCGGGCACCGAATACGCGATCGTACTTTCCATAGTTGCTGCTTCGTGCATATACCATGGCCCACGAGCCCTTCTGTAATTGTACAGAAAAGAAGTCTTTGGCGTTGTAGACGTGGCACTCTCTGCTTCCGATGATAGCAGAGCAATTAAGTAATCGTGCGTGCACGCCCAGCCACGTCAAGCGATAAAATTGGATTCGACACAAGAACAGTGGGACAGGAGGCATATTATGCATTGGGGCAGCGCCGAAACTAGTGTCTACAATTAACAACAAGATTCTAATAATGTCATAATTTCTGATATCCAGCTAAATCCTGGCTACGTCCTTGCAAGGTTCTGTTGGTACTAAACAAGACCCAGAAAAGATCCCTCAACTTCTAAATATTCTCATAGACAAAACATCATCAGCATGTGAAGTGCAAATGTATGTTTTAAGACGCAAAGTTATAACAGGCATGGGAGAAGTGTAGCCAGGATCTCGTTTAAAAGGGGCAAACCCAACATTTGTTTAACACAATGAACCCGATTTTTTTTTAGGATTACGAATAGGTATTTTTCAACTTTTGAATTTCAGTGTTCGAAACTGCAGTCTCAGCAGCATTGTTGGGATGATGATAGCCCTTTCCCTATCTCTGACTATCCGTGACCCTGAGACAAAAATCATGCTGTTTATTTGAAGTACGAAAATTACACCTCCTTGTACCTACCTATTTGAAAGTTTCGTTTTGTTTATTACAATAGATAAATTAATGCCTCATTGCGTAGAGAATTCTTAAGCGGATGGCGACTCTCTGGTTATTTATCGCTACTTTATTGGATTTGGTCAACATGTAGGGGAAATCCTTGTAGAGTCCTTTAGTTTGAATTTTCTTTTTCCTAAAGAGGTTGATAGCGGAATCGGATGGAGTACAGTATTTTTTCCATCGTTTTGTGAAAAATTTAAATCGCATCTTTACATGGCTGTTACTTCTGAGTATAGGCAGCTATAGATGCTTGGGATTTTCACCTAATACGAGCAGTGCGGTCCTCTATACATGGCTGTTAAATTTCAAAATTTTACGCTCCAAAATTTCCGAATTAGGGACAATTTTCGATTAAACCGATTGAACTCCAGAACGCAGATAAGTAGGACCTTGAAATTTGGAGACAATGTGAGCGGTGAGCGCCAAGTATAGCTCTACAGCTACAAGTTTTGGAGCTGGAGCCTTGAAATGTTCACAAGTCTGCCAATTTTCAAATTTATTGGACACATTTTATAGAGTTTTCGATTAGAAAAGTCGAAAGTGCGACTTGGGCAGCTGTAACTGTCGAACGCAGATAGGCGACCCTAAAATGTAATCCCCAGGTTGTGGAGCTACCTGGCGCTTACATTTAGGTACATTAAATTTCAGAACGATTAACCAAAGAGTTTCGAAATTATCGAAAATGAATGTTTGCCACATGAAAGTGCGATTATCCTGCTAATAACACCTAACAGACTGACTACAGGCCTCACGAGGAAGTTATTATATTAGGTTTCTTTGGTGTGGCGTTGGGAATTCTGTACATTTACTAATGCTGTACGACAGGTCAAAATGCTTTAGGTATTGTACAGCAAAATGGTGTACGTCTGGCCACACATTTGGGTGAAGTTTGGTTGATTGATTCACAAAGAAAAAAGTTGTTAATGCAAGAACCTAATTTCCAGCGGTTGGTTTGTATGAGAGCCCTATGACGTAGTGTTCCGATTTCATCTGCTCCTAGATATGTTTGGTAGCTTTACTAAAAACACATTTGCGCAAAGTTTGGTTAAGATTGGTTCATTAAGAAAAAAGTTTTTCTTAGAAGAATATAATTTCCAGTGGTTGATTTGTATGACAGCCCTATGATGTAGTGTTCCGATTTGACCTGCTCCTAGATATTTTTTGAGGCTTTACTAGGAACACATTTGGATGAAGTTTGGTGACGGTCGGATTAAAAAGGAAAAAGTTTTTCTTAGAAGAACTTAATTTTCAATGGTTCGTTTGTATGGCAGCCCTATGACGTAATGTTCCAATTCCATCCGTTTCTAGATATGTTTTGAGGCTATACTAGGAACTCACTTGGGTGAAATTTGGTTAAGATTGGTGCATAAAGAAAAAAGTTTTTCTTAGAAAAACCTAATTTTCAGGGGCAGCCCCATGACCCCATGGTCCGATTCCATTCGTTCCGACATATATACAGCGTACACTAAAAAGAAACTTGCATACAAATTTTCAGCTCGATAGCTTCAAAACTGTGGGACTAGTTTGCGTTGCAACAGACGGACAGACAGACAGACAGACAGACAGACAGACAGACAGACGGACATGGCTCAATCGATTTCTCTCGTCACGCTGATCAATAATATATATACTTTATATCGTCGGAGGTGCTTCCTTATGTGCGTTGCAAACTTCATGACAAAGTTAATATACCCTTTCACATAGTGACGGGTATAAAAATACCAGCTGACCCACCTGTAATTTTTTTTATATGAAGTTTCGTTAGCCAAACCTACACGGGATAACCAAAAAAATGCCGGCGTACAGAGGGCTGCGCCCGCAATACGAGGGTTTTTTAGATTTTGAATACATACATAGTGAATAATTTTGCACGTATATTTTATAGGTAATAAATTATAATTATGCACAATATTAATGAAATGCTGCTTGTAAACGCGTTTCAGAATAAAAGGTGTTTAATTAGACGAATCCAAAAATAGATTTACTATGAATCATGGCTTCATATATTAACTGAATTTATTAGCTGTAACTCCGTTACCATTACTCCAAATTGGAAACAAGCAACTGATATGAAATGTACCCATCGAGTTCTTTGATTTGAGTATCCACACGTCCATGTCAAAAAAAAAAAACTAAAAAAGTCGACTTTTTCAAATCTCTGGGACACCCTGTTATCTTTGCCCTACCTATGCCTGTTCCAAAAACCGGGATCCCGGTACAAAACCGGTGTTCACTTGGTACCGGACCCGATATTCTAAAGTACCGATATCCCGTTTTTTTTGGTACCGAGTTAAAAAAACCGACCGACGAGTCGGTTTTTTGGTACCGAGTTTAAAAGAACGATTCATTTCAACCATGAGCCGGTTTTTTTCAGGTTTTTTGGTACCGGTTTTTAACCCGGTACTCAAAAACCCGGCTTATGGTTAAAAAAACCGTCGGTACTGAAAAAAAAACCTGAGTCAGGGAAACCGCTTGTGGTACCGGGTATTGAAAAAAACCGAAACCCGGTACTGAAATCTCGGTACCGAACAGGCCTAGCCCTACCAACTTCTAAGTACATATTCCGTGCCAAAGACTGTTACTATTCTACACATTCCTACCAAAATACAGGACGATCGGTTAAGCCGTTCGCGAGTTATTCAGTTAACAAATTTTCAAATGCCCGGGACACCCTGTTATCTTTACCATACCAACTTTGAAGTATTTCGTGCCAAAGACTGTTACCATTCTACACATTCCTACCGAATTTCGGGACGATCGGTTAAGCCGTTCGCGAGTTATTTAATGAACAAATTTTCAAATGTCCGGGACACCCTATTATTTTTGCCCTACAAACTTTTAAGTATTTCGTGCCAAAGACTGTTACCATTCTACACATTCCTACCAAATTTCAAAACAATCGGTTAAGGCGTTCGCGTGTGCGAGAGTGAACAGACGGACGGACAGTCGGACAGACAAACGGACAGACAGACAGACGGACGGACAAAACCGATTTCATAAGGGTTTTTTGAAAAAATCTAAAAAACCCTAAAAACGCACTTACTATGAAGAAAGCTTCTAACTGATCAGGAGGCATAAACCTTAGGATAATTTAGGGACTGCTGTCTTTGCTCAGTTGTATTTACATATTTTAAGGAGAGATATATTCCAAACTGTAGTCTGATTGGTGTAGTTGCTCACGCATTCGACTTCGAAGCTCAGGTTTGTGTGTTCGAAACCCACTGTAGGCGGATTCAGTTTATGACGGTTTTCAAATTTGGAGTCTATGTGACATACCATGATCTCAGCGAGAGCATGCAGCGTGCTATTTATCTCTAAAAAATATCGTCAAGATTATGTTAATAGGATGTCGCAACACAACTGCCGCATGGGTTCCATGTAGGGAATGTCATATCAATTACATATTTTTTAATCACAACTAATTTTAAAAAAGAAAACGGCAATAAGGATCATTTTTTCTTCGTCACCATACACCGCGTACACCACTCCTTAATTGATCGAAATTCTAAACATAACTAAACTGCGGACACCAGTTCACCACATTATCATCAACATTGCAAATTGCAGCGGTCCATTTATTAGAAAGGATCTCGCGCCTTGAGTTACCTTAAGTGTGTTCAAAGTCGCGATTACGAATCTTTAAAATCCAAACGTATTCAGTCAGCACTTGCGAATGATTTCAAGAGGCAATTAAAGTTTTCCATTAGAAGTCTCGCTGCAAATTCGATAGACTCACAAAGAGTGACCAATGTCAGATCTCTGTATGTCATTGCCGTTTTTGCATCTAGCGAGTAGTGGATAAATACTCGTGCTCATGTTCTCAACTTCATGTTGGCAATTATTTCAATTTTGTCCCTTTCCGATATGGACAAATATTTACCGGGGCGGCATCGTCAGCCTATAAAGTCGCCGTGAAATATTTTAACGTCTGTAAATTGCCAAGAAAATGCGTAGAATTATGCATGCTCGACCGTAAAATCAATTAAAGATAATGCAAGATCTTGGGTATACACACATCTACAAATTGATAGGATATGGTTATGGACGCTGGTGAGAAGCCATCAGACTGCACGTACATTCTAACTGCTGTAGCACTTGAATGGTGAATCTGCATGATGGCACCAAATGGTTTTGGTTGAATATTATTGTTTTGAAGCTCAAGTTGAAGACGATCACGAAACGGACTGTTTAAGCTGTTGCTGTTGAGTGTTTTGCTTTAGTCACGATAGCCTGCCTGAGTCAGGGTAGTAAATACAGCTGAATTATAGGCTTGAACAGTAGTAGTGTGAATCGACTGAAAGGATAATTTGTTTTTGACATATTTATATGAAGTCGATACATGCACGGGGAAAACAGAAGTGTTTTTCGACTTGTGACTAAAAGAGCTAATGAAGTTATTATAATGAGATAGCACGCACATGCTGGTTTTCAATGATTTCAGATATTCCGATAAGACTGGTGATGAGGTTAATTTCTCGTAGATATCAATTGGTCGTTATGACTTTCCCATTTGCCAAATACATACATACATAGCTCCTCGTGGAAAAAAACCAGTTAGGATGCTAAAAAGCAACTTGAATACACTAAACTGTGAAATGTTTGTTGTTGGGAATAGTTCTCTCTCCTGTAAGAGGAACATAAGTTTCGACCGGCAGTTCATGCCACGACCCCTCTCTTCAAATGTCGTTCAAAGCTGTCCGGTATGATTCTTGAACACAGTAGGAATCTCCAAATTAAAATGGATAAACGAAAACCCTAAGAACATCCTAAACTACTAGACCTAACCTAGTGTGTTCCACGAGAGTCTTCCAGGTGTTCCGCGAAAATATCCAAAAATACGAAATAATGAAAAAAGTTCTTTTAACTAAAAAAGGCAAGCATACAAAATGCATACGAAAAAGAAAAATAATTGTAAAACGTCTCAAAATGATAGAAATTGGGGTCGATTTACTGGTTTTCTGGGTCTGTTCACACATTTATTCCCGTCCGGTTCATTCTCAGTGGTAAATAAACGTTAGAAAAGATACACAAAGTCATCGAGTTTGCCCAAAAGAATTTTAATTCCGCTTAAATGATTAGTAGTTTACAAAGTGACACCTACTCAAAAATTTTCAAATTTTCGTGTCTTAAAAATCGAGGTTAGCAAATTCAAAATAAAAGACTATTGAATTTCCATTTAGAACTGAAGACCACTACATCCATACTTTTATTGGAATTTCAAACTTTCTACAGATGGATACATTTTTAATTTTCGCACTTAGTCATTTTTACCTCGCAAGACGTTTTGTTTGGAAGTATTTAGTGATTTAGTCTATGTATCAAATCATCCAGAAATGACATTTGTACTGTACTTTCGGAATGTAGGTGAGGTCAAATTTAACCCTTCTATCGGCACCTACTTCAATATGCATATTCTATACCCAATAGGTCTGGCTGGACCTATTGAGATTTTTTTTTTATTTTTTAGGAAAAGTGAAGTTTTTATCCGTAGAGTTATTCTGCTAATTCTAAACTAGCATTTTTAAGCAATAAGCATTTAAATAATTTTTGTAGATATTCTGGGAACGTTTTTGTAGACATATTTCGAGGTGGTATTAGTACAAACATGTTTTCTCCTCATTTTCTTCGTTTTTGCCTGTTTATTTTCATGGCGTTTCTAATAGAAAGTTTTATCGTATTTTATCAAATTCCATTATCTTTGGGGAAATATTTATGGCTTCGTTAGTAGATTTTACCCCGATATTAGTCTGCAGATTTAGGGAAATAGATAGAAAGAAATAGGGAATATTCAAGCGCGAAAATCATTTCATTCTAAATTTTTCGTAAATTTCTCGATCAAATCTATTTAGAATGACGCTAGCAATTCACACATGCTTAGTCCTTACCATTACAAAGGAGATAAAACGTTTTGAATTTCCTAGAAACAAATTTCAGTTCATTGGGTGATGTTATAAAATCTGATAATTTTGGGCATTCCCATTTTCCGAACATCGCGGCTTCTTAACGAAAACTCCAGAATTTTTTACTGTTTAAAGTACAAATCGAATTTTATTAACGATATTACATCACAGATAGGTGATATTTAATAGAATTTTATATTTTCACTTTTAAACTGGAGAGAAAAATGGGGTGGAAAATTATAGGTCTAGCCTAGACCTATTGGGTATCAGAAAACACTATAAATTGAAATTCGTCAAAAACATGCTCAAAACTTCAAACGATTTTGTTCAATTTCTTGCCCAATGCTTCTAAACATATTATTCTAGGATATCATGAATTTTGCAGTCGCTACAATTTCATCTTCTATACTTTTTTGACCGAATTATAGTGCCAAAGGTCTGGCCAGACCTTTGTGCCGACAGAAGAGTTAAATGGGAAAATCGGTAAATATTAGAGGAATGTGCTAGAAAAAATCTTTGTAAGCTTACAAACGTGGCATTTTTTGCTATTCGTTCTCACGAAGGCAACTTTTGTGTTTCGAATATGTTGCATTAGAAATTAAGGTACACGAAAATTTTCTTAACATTTCAGATTTTATAATTTTTACTTCTCAAAACTTTTATCATCGAATTTATGTTGTATTCAACTAAAAGGGTTTTACTTTTTAATAGATTATGATTATAATTATTGTAAGATTTTCAATACATAGTAGTAGTAAACAAACATTTTTGATTAAAAATTAATAGAAAAAAAAAGAAAATCTTCATCTTCCCCTTCGCTTTCACTATTGCAATCATATATCGTTTGCAACCGGTATACTGCTGTACCATTGCACCACTTCTTCCAGAACAACCCCTTTGTTGCAGAGGTCCAGTAAATCCCTCTTTTTTGCAGCACTTACCTTCATGGGAGTTGTAAGCAGGCACAATTTTATTACTGGGAGTTTTGACATTTTAGGCACTGCTTCTTTTTAGGAACGAAGAAGGATAAATTATATTCTGTGCAGAAAATGTATCTATACTGGCAGAAACGTTGTCTTTTGACACTCCTCTTCATACAGACGGTGCATTAAATGCATGATGTTTAAATTTACCGATAATTACTTCTTATTGGACGTTTTGCTAATATAACGCTCTATTAATTGGACTCTCTCTCTATGTGACGCTTCACCCTAGCGACATCCTCCGAAGAAGTCTTTCTTACCTTCGCCATTAAATGTCCCAAAGGATGGTTAGTAGCTGGTTAGTGCAGTGTTGATCGATGCATTTGAAATACCGTACACAATATTTTTTTTTTTTTTTAATCAAATTAGAGTTTGTAAAACCTTCTTTAAAAAGAACATTGTGAATTTCAAATGGACCGATCAACGCTGTATACTGTATTTAGATTTTGCAAATTTAGAATTAATCGAGCTAAAATTTTTGGTGTTAGGACATTTGTACATGGATTGTGATTTGATGCATTCTGTGATTGAACGAAAAATGAAGCGCCCAAATATGTTTAATATGAATGATTTTAAAAGAATTTTCGAAGAGGCAAGCACAAAGAAGCCTTACGAAACAAGTGAAATTATGTTTGGCAATTTCGCTGATTAGAAAACATTACGTGCTTCCATAATGAAAAAGCGGAATGCACACGAAGAAGGGGAAATAGTTAACTGGCTAAAAAGAAAAAGCCTTAAATTCAACAATAGAGAGCAACAAAAATTAAAATAACAGGCGTGACATTGGACTCAGGCCGCAGATGTATTATTGACATCCCATTTTCAAGATCTTAACTCTTTTTTTGGGTGTTGAGATCAACAGCACGTTCAGCAGTGTTGTTTACTAATTAACTTGAAAAATAAATAAAAAACATAATCTTACAAGAATTGTAATTATGATCTACTGAAGAAGTAAAACACTATTAATGTTTTTTTGTTGAATGCAACATGTACACATATGGACAAAAAAATAAGTACACCCAAATAATTTTGTCTTCACACTACAGCGGTTATTAAAGTCAATAACAATCGTTTGATGATATTTTGTTCCCTAATTGGAGAGGAATTAAATAATATATACACTAACCATTTAAAATAAAACTAAAAAAGGCTGGACAAAATAATAAGTATATTTTATGTAATTCAATTCAAACTAGTTTTAAATCAATCTTCTTGCTCCAATTCGTCGAGAATTTCGTTTCTTTTACTATTTCTCGACATATTGTCCATTATTCTCCATTATTCTCCAGAAAAAATCCGTTCTTGTTGAGTTACTGGCGGAATGGTACCGTATACCAAGTTACTTCAAGAAAACCCAATGATTGTGTCCTTATTGTTGCCTACCTTTTTCCAATTCTTTGACTTAATTCTCAACAAAATTTCGAGTGAATTCAAGTTTGGTAAACGACTTCATCAAGAAAAAATGATAGGTACTTCATTTTCATGAAGCTAATGCTTCACCATCTGATGAGGTGTGATATTATTATACTGGATATGTCTCACCGTAACGGTTACTAGATGCATTTGAATGACACCAAACAATGAAAAAAAACATTGACCATGATATTTGGCCCCGTTGAAAAAAGTGCTTTAATATAGCGTTGATAAAATTTATTTTTCTGTGAGACAAAGAATATTACGAAAGGGGTCCTTTATCATATCATATCATCACTAAAACAAAATATTGTGGATTTTTCTGTGTTTGGTCTCGATCAAGGAGGAGTATCTCTTTCAATAACTGATCGCACCGTCCATATTTTTTACAAAGGAAACTTCGAATCTAGTCACCAAAATTACATTACTTATTGTAGTTTTCCATTCACTTTTCGGAGAAATAAAATATTTCCAATACTTCCCGCGATAAGTATCGATAATGTCAGGGGACCTTTTTTCGCCATATTGATTTCGATTATTACAATATAATAAATGCAATAAAAATCAGAAATAAAATGGTGCAAGAAGGTGTACCTACTTATTTTTTTCCATATGTGTAATTGATAACAAAAGTATTGAGATGTTATAATTATAAAACCTAAAATATCAAGAATTATGTATTTTCGTAACGAAGTTTTTTAATACGAATACGAGTTGGTTATAAGTTTCGACACAATTTGCATAATGTCTATTAATTTTAACTTCACAATCGTGAAAGGTGCTTTTTTTAAATTAATATCTTGAAAATATCTTGTGCTATTATTAGGCTTTAATTATATTTAGATCTAGGGAGTCATTAAAGGAAAACAATAATTTTTGAGGTAAAAATCACCAAGTGCTGCACTTGGTTATTTTTACCTCGAACATTTTCTGAAAACTTTGCACTTAATCAATTTTCATTTTCTATAACTTCTGATTTACTTATTTTACCGCCTCAATATTTTAATGACAGATGCGGGACATAAAAGTAATGCAATTGGCGTAATAAAACGATTTTTGCGAAAAATGCACTTAGTCACTTTTACCTCTAGGCAATCGAAATGTTTCATTTTCCATACATGTCTTTATAAATAAAAAATACGGTTAAAGTCTAATATGACGTAGAGGTCCGACAAGGTCCCCAGGGACCTCCATATAAAAAATACATTTCTATACACTTTGGCAGCAGCATTCAACATTCCACTTCCCTAAAAATATAGTGTGTGCAGTTTAATAATTGAAACAATAAAAAAAAACACAGCAGGTGCGTAGATATGCCCAGGGCCGGATTTAACCTGTATGTTGCCCCTGGGCAGTAGGCAAATGGTCACCCTCCGCCAGTAGTTTTGCTTGGAAGTAGTAGGAGTCGCATATACATATGGTAACGTTAACGGACGTATCTGATATGAACATTTCATTTTTTTCCAGTAACATGTCTTTCGTTTGCTCGAAAATATCCGGCTTTCCATACGGACGTAACCAGCGGTGCTTTCAGAAATTACTTCAAAAAGCATTGAAGTTCGCTCGAATTGCGTTCAGAATGTTTTCAAATTACCTACTCAATTTCTGAGGTTTACTGTTTTCTCATTGTCACATCACGTAGTATTTTTGAGATGTCCTTTGTCTGATGTAATTAACCTAAGTTCCCATTTCGTGATTTTTTAGTTTTTTTTTGTTTTCGATAGAAAATAAATTTAACAAAAATTTCGAAAATTCAAGTTCTTGTTATTCAGCAAATTCATTAGGCGCCGCTTTTATACGCTTTGTTGATTTTTTGTCACTTTTACACTAAAAAACATGACAATTTAAACCTAAAAGTTGTGAAAAATAAATTTAAACCGATTCACACGATGGAAATATGATTGTTAAAAAATGTAGACAATCATAGTCAATGCCGAGAGATTTGGATCCCTTCCGAAACTAAGTCGTGCCCTCGAAAAACTTAATGGACGTGTTACTTTTCTAGACAGCTGACAGGCTTAAAAATGTAAAAAGTGATGCATTTTTTTGCCGGATAGAGAAATAAAGTCTTTCCTTATAAGCCAGAAAGCTCTATTTGAAATATTTTAAAATAAAAGCATGACTGGACCCTATCAAATAGTTTAGTCAAAACGAGTTTTTTTTTCACGGGATCAACAGGACTATAAAAAAAAGTCTGTGATTGGAGGCGATTTACATTCTCCGAAAGGAGTATTTTAGAAGGCTTGTAGTGAAGTATGAAGCTCGCCGTCAATGTAGGTTCAGAAGTTCATTGATTGTTATAATCGAAAGATTCTCTAGGCTTTCAATAAAAATGAATATAGAGAGTCATCTATGGGACCATACCGTCAGGAGAGTGCCTAAGCAATTACGCTCTTACCTGCCAATCCATCCAACTGTTTTGTTGTTCGGCACTTAGTGACTGGATCTAATTGTTAAATGGGGATTTATTCGTCCGCTGCATGCGCTCAACTTCGGAAACCCAATGCCCAGCTGCAACTTCAGCTTGACTAGGGTAACAACCTCCAGCAATAGCAGGTGTGACCGATCTTCCTTCGGTACCCTTAAAGGTTAATCCTGCGACTACCCATCAGCTTAAATCGATAGGTAGGGCTGCTTTTCACATCCGGATGATAATCCTTCAGTATACTAGTCAGAAATTTCTAAAGGCGAAGTATCATAACGGATTTTCGTGCAGTAAAAAATTGAAAAACGTGCAGTAAAAATCCCGAAACGTGCAAAATCGTGCAATATAAATGCCCGAATGTGCATTTTGCGTGCAATATGAAAAAATTGTCATTTTCATTGTTTTTTTAGGCTTTTAGACGCTTAGGCTTTGGAAAAAGGACGTAGGTAAAATATAAATAATATAATATAAATAAATTTAAGAAACTAGCCCCCAAAAGTAAAATATTTTTTTATTTAAAAAGCGGGACACTTTCAATATTTTACCCTAACATAAACTTTTTCCCATAAAATGCTGTCTAGATTAGCGCATTCCAAATACATAACCGGTTTTTGTTTAGTTAGGATCCATCGCTTATCTAATTCGAGAAATTATAGATGTAGATTTTCCTACATGTATTTGAGTTCAGTTAACCACCAGATTAACATGCACTCTACACACAACAACAGCTAAATTGTATCAACCGGCATTTGATGACATTTCCATAAATGGTGATGCACTATTTTTGTTTTATTGTTTTCTCTTCTCTGTCTATCGAAAAATTCTGCACGTTACATAATGTCTGGGAAAATTTTTTATGAAACAGGGGTAAAAATGCAAATGTGCGTTTTCAGGCAAAAACCCTAAAACGTGCAATTTCGTGCAATTACCCTGAAAAGTGCAATTTCGTGCATTAACGTGCAATTGCATAACATTTAGCGCCCTGGATTAAGACTTCACCTAGCTTGAATAACTTAGAAAGCAATTAACATGTTTTTCCTAGTTTTGTCAACTGCTCCCTGAGTAAAAATCCTTCTTTCATAGAATGTAAAACCAATAGAAAGCTTCAAAAATTTGCCGCCCGGCTAGCTGCCCAGGTTGCTTATTTGTGAAATCCGGCCCTGTGTGCAATCTCTGCCTACGAAAAACGGGAGGACCGTAAACTGGTGAACTATAACTTCATTACCGTTAATTCGAATCAGAAAAATAGCAGATATGCAACATTTTCGCCTAGCACTTTCAAACGGGAAAAAAAACTATTTTTTTTTCACCCCTTCGAGGACACTCTGAAAAAATGTTGGAGCTACGAGCCATTACTTTTCTGTATTATTCCCACAAATTTTAAGTCAATCGGATTAGTTATACTCGAAATATTTACTAGAAAGGCAGACGCACTGACAATATCGATTTTAAAAAGGTTTTGGCCCATGAAAAAGAAAATTTCAGTTTTCTTTTTCACCCTGCGACTAGGAAACGGATTACCAAAAAAACTCACAAAAAAATAGAAATGGCATATGAGCACCGTAAGAGCTCATTATAGGTCTACAGCTAGTTAAGGTCGTTGGAGCCCTTGTCGGGCTTTCACTGTTTGCAATTATCGGTCATTTGAGGGTTAAAGAGCTGCTACTACGGTTCTCCGTTAAAAGTGAACAAACCGAAAACCGTGAAGGATGTGCGTGGTCACATGAATATTTATACCGGATCGCTGTCGATGCCCTAGTTTCAGTTGGTCATGATTATTCAAAGACTATTCTGTGTGTCTTTCAACTCACCTTCGTAGAAGTTCATAGTTTCCGTTGGTAGTTTTGGTCCTTAGAATGTTTCTAGAAAATGCGAATACTCAACAATCAAAGAAAGTAAATGAACCACTGCATGATTAAGGCTATTGATGGACAATACGTAAAAAATAACCGACATCTCCTCCTCCCTTATCGATTAATAAATGCTAAAGATTTGACGAACGCTAACGAATAGGATGCAAGCTTCAGTAGGATGATGTTACTAAACTGTCCAATAAAACCAATAAGCTCACTAACATAAAATTTTTTATATATTTTCAGCAAGAATTATAGATTTTGAAAGACGGAGGAGGTGGCTCCGCGAGCCTTCGCGTAAGGGATTCCTTCGCGCGGCTCTTCTTTTGGTGAAAACATCAAAATTTTAGCTAAGTCTGTTAGCTTAGCGTGCAATCAACTGTTACGAAGCTACTTACTTATAGAAACGAAGTCCATCCAGCTTCTGTATAGTTAAACACCCTTTAATAATCTCTATCTTATTATGCAATGGAAAACTACCAAAGCTACTTCATTTCACGAAATAACTTTTGCAAATTACATATAAATGCAATTTCACTTGAAATTACATTGGCATCGTTTAAAGAAAATTACGACCAATAAAGCACGCCATCAACTATATACTAAAAGGCCTTCTGTCTGTTCCACGACTAAAAACGGCCGACCACTAAAATATGCATTACCATTATTATTTCTATATTTTTCAATTTGACATTGCTCAGAAGACTTGTTACAGTGACTGCCGTGTACTAAGTCGATGACGGCGCGTTTAGCTTGAATTTACGGAGAGAATTATGTATTATCGATAATCGCGAATAAAGCGACGAAACAGCATGACACTAAAACATATTTCGAAATATTGGCGACGACGATGTCGCGTGAATCGAGAGTCACCGCCAGATCGTGAATCAACAACCGAGCAATGCACGCGGGCAACTAAATCTCTTGCAAAATGCCATAAATGAATCGTATCGAAATGCGCGACTTTCTCGATTTGATATTATGCGCGCTAAAAACTACCGATCACAGATATTAGATATTTTAGTGGATAATCTTCAATCTTTTAGGTGTCCCTAATGCACCACCACGCAAATGTAGGTACTCCAACTCCTTTATCGTAAATAATTCCGTATCCAGTTTAGTATTATTTTTCGTATCGATAGTATTTCATTTGGCTTAATGTTCATTGCACCATACGGCACACCGTTGGGATGATTGGAATGAATAATAGCAGTTGGGCTTACAGCATCGCGATATTTTCTTAATTTCGATCATTGTGATGAATTCTCGGTGCTCATGCGCGTGTAAGTCTGTTATGTTGTAAATTTTATCGTGAAATCGCACGAACGAATTTCCATTAATATAATATAGGAAGAAGGCTCATAAAACTATTGCGGAAAAACATTACCGAAGACGGTATAATGAACGGCTCGATTTTATCGGGTTTTTTAAAAATAAAAAATATATGAGGCGAAAGTACGATTGACTGAAAATAGGATTAGCACTAAATGGACAACTTTTAGTAGGTATGCGAATTTCTATAACAATATGAACAGACACATTATCAATTTAAAACTTAAACAAAAAAGCAATATTACAAGAACCAAATCGATCTACTCAGATTTCGACAGATTGATATTGATCAGAATAACACGCCATAGAGCAAATCATCACAATACATACCCACACATCGCATCATCATCATCGTTTCATCGATATGGTGCGATGCGAAGGTTTGCAATTTAGGAAAACCAATAAAGAAGTTGATTCATCTGGAAAGGTACAGATAATAATAGTTATCAGCCAGCAAAAGAACATATAGCCATCACGAAGATGGCTCTGATTTAATGATGTATACACAGAGGGCATACAATGGCAACGTATCGGTTATGTACGAGTACAGGACGCTCTTGCTTAGTTTGCAGCATCTATACTTCGGTGATAAGTCAACAGTAGAAGAGATCTCAGGCAGACTTCGTTTCAATATAGGTTCTGTCTGCACTTACTGCAACAATATTTTTTAAGAATTATGAACGCTTAGGAAGAAGTGCACTTTACATCCTAAGGTGTTGGTTTGTGAGCAGGACACAAGTTTGACTTTTGCTTTCATAGTATCTACCCGAGTAGATATTTCAATTTTCATTTGTTGATAAATCGAATTTTCACCAAAAACAAAAATGCCTCCGACCCAGTTATTAATTTTCATATAGTTAATTGAAATAATGAAAAAAGTTAATATTTTAGGATCTCTTATTTTTTTTATACCCTTCGCTCATAGAGTGAAAGGGTATATTAACTTTGTCATGAAGTTTGTAACGCATTGAAGGAAGCATCTCCGACCATATAAAATATGTATATATATGATCAGCGTGACGAACTGAGTCGATTGGACGATGTCCGTCTGTCCGTCTGTCCGTCTGTCTGTCTGTTGCGACGCGTTTTGCTCGGCCAGTTTAAAAGCTATGGAGCTGAAACTTTGCACACATGCTTCTTTTTGTTGCAGGCAGTTTGTATGTTTGAATCGCTGAAATCCGACAAGGGGGTCGTGGGGCTGCCATACAAACCTACCCCCCAAAATTAGGTTCTTCTTAGAAAAACTTTTTTATTTATGCATCAATTTCAATAAAATTTCACACAAATGTGTTTTCATTGCTGACACACAATATACGTAAAAATCGACCAAATCGGACAATGGGGTCGTGGGGCTGCCATACAAACCTAGACCCCCAAATTAGGTTCTTCTAAGAAAAACTTTTTTATTTTCTCATCGATTTCAATCAAATTTCGCAAAAATGTGTTTCAAGTTATATCACAAAACATATGTAAAAATTGACCAAATCAGGCCATGGGGTCATGGGGCTGTCATACAAACCTAGCTCCCCAAATTAAGTTCTTCTGAAAAAATTTTTTTTATTTACACACCAATTTCAACAAAACTTCACACAAATGTGTTTCTATTGATGACACAAAACATATGTATGAATAGATGGAGTCGGACCATGTGGTCATGGGGCTACCATACAAACCTAGCCCCCCAAATCAAATTTTTCAAAGAAAAAACGTTTTTATTTGCACACCAATTTCAATCAAACCTCAGAAAATTATATTTCTATTGATGCCACATAACAAACGTGGAAATAAATGAAATCGGACTATGGGGTCGTGGGCTGGCATATAAACCCATCCCCAAAATTAGGTTCTTCGAAGAAAAACTGTTTTATGTATCCACCATTTTCAACCAAATCTCATAGAAATGTATTTTAATTGATGCCACAAACATACGTAAAATTTTTTGGAAAGGCCATACGTTCGTAGGGCTGCCATACAACCCCCCCCCCCCCTTTGGTTCTTCTAAGAAACCCACATCCCCCGGTTCTCCCATTAAATCTTCGCCACGGCACTTATGTGAAAATTCAAGGAAAAGCATGGAAGAGGGGAGGACTAAACACAAGTCATAGATACGCCCCAAAAAACTTTTAGCCCGAGGGGAGCGAAGGGTATCCAAATTTCGGCCGCGCCCGAAATTAGCCTCGGTCTCGTTTTTATTTTAAGCTTTGTAGATTTTCAAACGCAGTTTCATGAGTATCTACCAGGGTAGATATACGACAATTGCTGCCCCAAATCGCGTTCTTATTTTTTAAATAACTTTGCGAAATCTGTTTTCAGTTATTTCTAAATTAAATCTGTAAACTTTTTCACGTTAAGGGATTACTCAAGTGCGGGAATTGCTGTTTTTAGGGATGGGTAATTTAATCTTTACATTTTGTGTATTTACTATTTAATTAGTACAATTTCATTGATTTTTGCTATTTTGTTTTATGAATATAGATTTTACATGCAATGGCATTGATTGATATGTATGTAAATTGCAGACTTGTCGTGATGCTTAGTACAGACCGAAACGTGTGTTCAAAAAATGGGAATACTTTTTGTATTACGGACGAAAAACGAAACTGCTGTCTACAATTTAGCCGATTTGACTATTTTATTGAAGTGAACCTATGTTAAAATTATATATACACTCTTCAACAAAAAACGGACTCTTGTACCGATAGGATCAAATAACAGTTTCCGTGACCCCAAGTGAAATTGATTTCAATCAAAAGGGTTCATCCAATCCAGAATCCAGCTGTTCATTCGAGGTCGAAACCTAGCGATTGACATGACGTTCTTGACGTCACATTACTTGTTGCCACGGAAACTGAAATTTCGGTCTGGTCCCACCAGTATTGAAAACGGCCAATTCGAGGTCTGAAGCGGGAGATCGTCGCCGACTCCGGGGAAAAGTACTTGAGATCCATTCAATGGGAGTCAAGTCCTTTCGATTGACCCCACTTTCACAAAGCGATAGCCTCACTGGAAGTTTTGTCGCAACCAATACTGAAAAACGGTAAATTTTAGGCAATATAGTTGGAGAAGCGGATGGGATGATGATGACTTCAGATCAGTTAATTGGGGGCGGAGACCTTTCGCATAGAAAATTATGGCTGAAGTGTCTGTTTTTCTTGCATAAAAATGTTGTTCGAAAATTGTTTACAAGCCTCTTGCCGAATGTTTCGATATTTTTTTATTTACAGAAATGGGATTTTAGAGTTAGTTGAGCTCCATGGCATTCAGAATTTCAGAGAAAAATATTATATATTTTAAGGAACTGGCCCTATAAAACTGACCTTTTTTTGGCTGACGGAATAGGAGAGTATAGCCTTAAAATCAAAATAAAATCCAAGAAATATAAACTAAACAATCTTACCCTTGCTATCAATTAAATTAAAAACCTCATAAAGTATTTATTCAAAAATTTGCAAAAAAAAAATTGGACATCCCCACACTAGCAATACCTCACATAAAAAATATACGATGGTATTGATAAATTAAAAATGTTTGCTCTAATATCTCAACAGAATGGTTTTGATGTGAATGTATGCTATACAATTTGTATGAAATTTTTTTATATAGCCGGGTAGATACTTTGAATTCTCTTAGAATGATTATTATTTTCGGAATAATTGTCAAAATCTGAATGCGCACTGAAGAATTCCCGAAGAAAGTCTGTCTAATTGAAGTGTTCCCTTGCCAGCCCTAACTTTTGTGATAACATTCAATGCCGGCATTTCATAGAAAACTGTATTGGGAATATAGAATATTGAGCGCATGCGAACGAGGCCAATAAGCGTTACTGTAAACCATCAAAAATTCACGCAAAGCCGCAAAGGCATCAGCGTGCCGTTTTACACTTCAAAAAGAAAGAAGTTAGGACACCACGGCCGGCATGACCGACAAAGCAAATAACATGCCCTGCGCGCAATTACGTCTGCTTACGTCTGGCCTTAGAATTATGACGCAGTCACCAGTTCCACACTTTGGTTTGCGTTTGTAGAGGTGACTATGATGATCGCTCAGCGATTGCAGTTAAACCACCGGTTCTGACTAGTTTAGGTCATAGTTAACACAAGGAATATAGCCACTTTCAAAAAATATGCAAATAAGGGCTCCGACTTGGATGCTGAACTACGGTCGCTGATCGATCATCGCAGGAGCCGTCTCTAAACAACACAACCCTTTAGCTATGAAAATTTAGGCTTTTAAAAAGTGCCATAGAGTTAACCGAACGATAACGGTACTTTCAAGATTTTCTACAGGAAAACATTGTCGTGCGTTGACCACTCTACCATGATCATGCAGTTTTGGACTGTAGAAATTCCTTAGACTCTTAATAAATGGTAATTCTATTCAATTCAGAAGATCTTAATAATAAACAAAAATGAGGCTAGAAACTTTTCTGCCCACATTTGTCTTTGTATCATACTCTGAATCTAGTATGCAGAAAAACATTCCCTCTCCATGCCTCACGAACGATTAGTTGAGGAGAGAGAAGGGCGAGTTTTCACTTTCTTATTTTTTTCCTAGTAAGTGAATCAAAATAAATTTGTCGAGTGTAACTCTATTTTTTTCTCTTATAAAATCAAATTTATCACTTTATACGAGAAAATGTGATTTTACACTCCTTCATTCTTCCTTTTTTAATACAAACAGATTCAATCAGCAAAATAGGTGTAAATCGGAAAATTATATGCTCCGTGCACCTTTTCAGGAGTTGAGTTGCCCTCCAATATCGTACGAATTGCATTGGCCCATCGCGTCTTTTTCATATTACACATTGCAATTGAACTCTATTCAGGTAAATATACTCACGTTTCCTGTGTAAAAACATTAATGCACCCATGTTTGTGTTATTGCATTTCTCGAATCAATGTTTTGTAGTGTGGTGTGGTGGTTACCTCATTTTCACATCATCAACTTGCATCATCATGCATGCAGGCAGGGCTAATGGTAAATGGTTGCACGGATCGCTGGTGAACCCTTCGATCCGGCCCCGGTTGATCGTTGATCGCATTTTGTTTTTAGGTAGCAAAGTTCACGTGTCCAATCAGAGAAACTCACAATTCTCGAACGTATTTATTGATAAGATTGGTATCGAATGTGATTCTTACGATCCGAACGGATACATCAATATTGAAACAATAATGAAGGTACAATGAGTTTTTGTTTGGAGTTCAAGCAATGGGGGATCAAAACTCAAATTTACACATGCACACGCATCAGGAGTGATACAGGTCGAATGTGTGCACTGCGATCATTATCATGAAAAGTTTATTTCGGGCAGAAATGGAAGCATTTGTGTGCAAATTGTCCTCGACTAAAGAGGAAATGTATTTTAAATATACGATCGATATAAATGCTAATGATGCAGGTGTGAAAATCTATACTTTTACAATTTCGTACATAATGGAGAAAAAAATTAAATAAAATACATTTTTTATAGACCCATTAAAATGGAAAGCGAACCTTACATTGTTCAATCCTTGTGTGTAATTTGTCGGGTCGGGATTCCTAATCCTTTTGAGAGAAAAACTACATACGGAGGCAGGTACATATACATAACATACCGTATTTGAACGTGCATGATGATGATCACGTCACGCCTGCTTACATAGCAAATTTAGTCGGCTGTAAGCCACAAAGGGTGGCCAACGAAGGGACATGAGAAAGAATCCTTCACGATCGCGATTAGGCAATCAATAAATATAAAATTATTATTTTTAAGTAAGGGTTTGTATTGCTTGAAGTGACTCATACGATTATCGCTGAACAATTATTATTATTGCTCCTGGAGCCTCCTGAAATAATATTTGCACACATTTTGTATAGGTAGTAAAACAAATTGTCGTGCTCTGTGGCCGTGATCGTTCGGTCACCACTCTGTGAAATAGACACTCATAGAGAAACGAGTTTCCAAACTCGGCACGACTCGTCGCAAGTTTATTATTCAGAAGAAGATGATAAGAAATATTCTTATCGTAGAATAATAAACTGACAATGCGACTAGGAAGTGGTATGGCTGACAACCGTATCACACTCCGAATTCAGTTGTCTTTGTAACGTTGATGACTACACAGACACACGGTTGTCATCAACGCACCATGCTCCACTAGGAGTTACGGTAATCGAGAGAGAGAGAGAGTAAAACAAATTCAGTAGAGCGTCGATTATTCGAACATTGGATTGATCGAACCGGGGACTCAGCTATTTTCTGATAGTTTTGAATATTACATTTAGAATCTTCAGTGTTCACTGTCCAATGTGCAATTTTCATTTTCCTATGCGCATACCATTTTTCTTTCAAAAATCGAAACTCCTTCGGAGTATTAACCAAATGATGTTTCTTCGTAGGAAAATGTCCTTCTGAACAGTGTACCCCAAGGACTGAAAGTACCTCATGGGAAGCCTCTCACAGAAAAACCTGGCCCTCTAAATATGTGTCCTCACGACAGGACACAACGATTTCAATATAACTACTAAATATCCAACAATGGCGTCCACGGCAATGGGAAGGCATTGTTTCGTAGACATTACCGTTATTCCAGTCGCTGATCAAAACGTCGGATTCTCTAATTTCTTGTTAAGACCATTAAAGCATCATGCGTGGCAAATTTAATTAACATCAAACCTAAAGGAGGGACAGTGAAAGCAAGTCTTTCTACGGCTGTAGACTCTAGTTTGAAATACGGTTACTCGCTTAAGTCGGTCAAAAAAATGCCTTTTATTTATTTATTTATTTACCAAACAAGGCATTAACAATATAATATAATATATAATACTCCAATACAATTCATTTCACATTACCACAACTATTTAAAACTTAGAAAGGACAGGAAGTGGACAACTAAAGTTAGAAAGGACAGGAAGTGGAAAATGGGATATATGTATATTTAGTTTTGTTCCGATAGGTTAAGAGTTTGGGTCAGTTTCTGTTTAAAGGATGATTTAGTCATGCCAAAAGAAAAATGGATGCTATGTGCATTGAAGGTCCGACAACATTTGTTAACGGGTTCATTGTAACCATATAAGGTAGTATGCTGATATTCTTTAAGTAGGGTGGTATGTCTGGTACGTCTGGATTGATCATTAAAGGCGATTCTTTCAGAGAGATAATTAACACGAATGACACCACTAATAATGTCGAAAGTGAAACAAGCGGAAAGTAGTGTTCTTCTACTAGAGAGAGACATTAAGTTTAAAAGGTCAAGCCTGTATGTGTAAGATGGAAGATTTTGAAAATCACGGGGATCGTAAAGGTTTCTCAATGCAAAAAGAATGAATTGTTTTTGGATAGAATCAAACCTATTGATATGAATCTCAAACGCAGGGTCCCAAACAACACAAGCATATTCGAGCAAGGGTCGTACTAGGGTAATATACAAGGATTTAGTAACCCAGATATTACTAAACTCATTAGCGCGTCTCTTGATGAAGCCGAGCTGTTTGTTGGCCATTGATAAAATTCTATCATAATGCAGGGTAAAACGCATTTTGTCGTCTAAAACAACACCTAGGTCTTTGATATGGTCAACTCTGTCCAGCATAGAGTTATTAAGATGGTACGAAGTGGATATGACTTGTTTTTTCGGGAAAAGCTTATCACCTGACACTTGTTAACGTTAAGGTGAAGATTGTTATGGTTACACCATTGGTCAAGGGATTGGAGTTTGGATTGAAGAAACTCTGCATCATCAAGTGTGTCAATGGTGCGATATAATTTTAAGTCGTCGGCATAGAGTAGATGGGGTATATCAGGCAGTATGGAAGATAGATCACTGATGAAAATATAGAGGCACTCCGGACGAGACAGATATGCACTTCGAAACCATACCCTGGAATTTAACGAATTGCGTACGGGTGTGAAGGTATGAACGGAGCCAGTTGAAAAGTGACCCAGTTATCCCAAAGTTGCAGACTTTATCCATTAACACGTTATGATCGACCCTGTCAAAAGCTTTACTGAAATCGATGTAAACAACATCTACTTGATAACCCTTTTCCATTTGACAGAGGACATCGGAGACTAAAATTGTGAGGTTGGTACTTGTTGATCTGCCTCTTCGAAAACCGTGTTGTTGTTCATTAAGCAGAGGGTCAAAAGATGGAGTTAATTTATCACAGACAATTTTCTCGAATAGTTTGGGAATTGCAGACAGAATAGCGATACCTCTATAGTTTTCGGCTGATTTTTTATCGCCGCTCTTATGGATAGGTGTAACATGAGAGAATTTCCATAAAGACGGAAACGTGCCTAATTGAAGAGATTTGTTAAAAATTAGGTGTAGCGGAGCTAGCAACTGGAAGACACACTGTTTAACGAAAATGGGAGGTATTAAATCCGGACCGGGTCCTTTGGTGTCACACATTTCATGAATAGCTCTAGCAATTTCAACCTGTGTGAGAACCATTACGCCGATGAGGGAGTTTGGGCTATTATTGACAGAACTAGTAGAAGAGCTGGGGGGTGAAGATGAATAGAAACAATCCTGGGAATGATCTGCAAATAAATTACAGATTTCCTGGGGACAAGAAGAAGTCACGGTTCCTTTAGTCATGGAAGAAGGAAAGCCCGTGGACTTACGTTTTACATTAACGAAATCAAAATTTTTTTTTGGCTCATGGATAATTTTCTCACCCATAATATTGCACACCGATCGACGAGTTTGCTAGCTTAAACACTTATTTTAATTCCACGATGCATCCTACTCGTGAATGGTATACATTTTTGCTATAGTTGGGTGGTCTACACATCTCTTTCCAAACCAAATTATCTGCATCGAACCGTTATCATTGAGACTATCCGTGATCTACACTAAATTTGATTCCTTCAATCGTTCATTGTACATTCTTTGATGTAATCGTTCATAATCGATCATTAGTGAACTGCACTGCACCAGGGAAACATCACCTTCATCATCAAGTTCTCTTCCATCATCGCTGCAATGTAATGCCAAAGCCATACACTACTCTGTACAAAAAAGCCAACATAAAAATAAAATTCAATGCCCAACCTGAATTGGAATTCCTTCGGTTAATTCAATTTAAAAGAAAACTCAACTCTCGTTTGATATGATCTCGATTTGCGCGATCGCATGTTTAGCCGTGAAGTAATGAATTGTTTTACCCAAGATATCAGCACGGGATCAGGTTGGCATTTTATTGGGATACATGGAACATCGACACCACCAACTATGTATTATACAGTTTGTATAACAGCGGCACCGTTCGTTTTGTAGGTAATAGCAGCCTGTTGCATGGGCAAGGAGTTGCCCTCGCAATCGTCATGAAATGTTGCGCCGAGATGTGCAAGACATCCCCCAAAGTGCACATATAGCACCTACATTGAAATCGGAAAGTAACCATTTCTGTACATACCTACGTAGATAAATGTTTGCGCACCAATCCTCCTCGCAAGTGGAAAACTCCTATATGGAAGAGTATAATATTCGCCTCGAGTTAAGGAAGGCCAACATTTCCATCGGTAAATTCTGAAATGTTTTTAAAGCCGATAGATCTCTCGCGAAATGAAAACGAATGGGATGCGATTCGTTCAGTTAAGGTATGAGGTGTTTGCGGGAGAAATTATTTATTCGTATTGCTATAAAGTACTTATTATCCTCGTCGTCATTAATCTGTTAAATAACTTAAAGACGGGCGGAATAGTGTGTGGTTTACATACATATTTGGTTTTGGAGAAGATAGTACAAGAAACAAAAGCAGAAAACGGAGTTTACTTAAAGAAAAACCTGAACCTGGTTTTCGTCTTCAAGTGGGTGGGGGAAATTACAGTAAATTGCATGTTTCTGTGTGCTGTCGCTTTTGCTCGATATCTTTTTTACTGTAGAGCCTAGAGTAAGATTATTTTTCACCAATCACAAAATTTGCCTATAAATAGGCAATTGCCAACAACTTCCCCACTTCGACAAATACGAAATTTCAGTTTTATGAATGGGTTATGTCTCCTAGCATTCCTACCAAATTTCAGGAATTACGTATTTTTTCAGGTAAAATATCCTTGTTTATTGCACTAAGGCACGAGCGGATTATTATTAACATCAACTAAAAGTAAACGGTTGTGCTACTTGTGGCAAAATGCATAAGGATTTCATGTTTGCTGCAACTAGGCAACACTCCCGGCCAGATGCTTCAAGTAGTATGTAGTTTTACCGTTAACATTGTCGTATTTTAAACGTTTGATTAGAAATATGTATATTCAAAGACAATTGATTATCACCTGAGGTGTTCATGTTATTTGTCTTTTCTAGCCAAGCATCTTAGTATTCAACAAGAATTCATGGGAAAGCTAAATGGATTAATTAAAGAAAAGTCGGGGAAGTGATGGATTTAATAGCCATAATATTTCATGGAATTCATACTGGTCCTTGTGCGGGCTTCTAATCATTTCCCTTCATATACGAGTGGTTGGTTATAGCCAGATCATAGGTGTGTACGAGTATGCCTTACTAAATATTTCATGCATCCAGTTTGATGTAACGAAAATGCATTATTGGAAAATATTTCCTGGAAAACCCTATACAGTAGTTATTAATGATATTGGCTCGACCTCGAGTCTTTCGACTTAGATAGTAAAATCATTATGAGGAATATCCGTCATAATGATAAAATTTCGAAATTGGGGTGACACATATGTTTTCGTAATTTATTTAAGGACAAATTTGTCTTAATCAATTTGAATAGATATGTATGTATGTGTTTAGGCTGTAACAAATCAAATATTTTAGCAAAAATTATTCATTTTCAATTTTACAACATAATTGTGGCGCTTGTCATTACTGTGCAAATGATGTTCCAAATGCGTAATTTGGAATTCGTGCTACTAATGGTCAATTTGTGTAAATATGGAGCATTTTTGTCATTTGAAAATCAGTGTGTCAAGCATATAAAAATAAACCATTATTTGACACTTAAAAGGAAGAATCATTGCCAACTAATATTTTCTGGTATGAAATTCTATGTACATACATACTACAATAGTGATAGATTCTCCATTGTTCTTATAATTTGATACCATTCCTTTTCGTAAAATTGTCTCATATTCTCAAAAAGAATATGCATATGCAACTCACAATATCAATACCTCGACTACTCGCAAGAATACGTTTTCGGTTTCAAATTGACCAACAGTGCAGGAGCGTTTTCCTTCTTAATTAGCGAAAGTACCATCATAAAAGTCTTCATATATTCGAAAAAGGATACCTTCAGAGTTGTTAAATAACTTTAAACCAGGTTACGACCTGTGGTGCATTTGACACAATGTCTCCTTAATATAGTGCCTTCGTGCATTTGCAGCTCATTTCAAGAGCTAATGTTGTATCCAGCCAGTATCCCCTATTTCCCATTGAATATTTATCCAGGAAGTTCATAATCAAAAACATATGAAAATACATACATATGTATTTCCGGATTGTATAACAAAACACTCAAACTGGCAATTCCTTTTCTTCACTTCATACTATACTCCCAACGATCATCATCACAATTGCATCACTTTATATTGTTCGAACCGGAAACATTTGATTCGTTTTAATTGCAATCGGATCATCAGTGTTAATGAGTCAAAACTCTTTCGTTCATTCAATTAGATGTAGTTAAATTAGCCATTGATTTCAATGAAACTCGATTCCATCGTCCATTCGGTCACCCTCTTTCTGTCTCTGCGTTAGCCTTATCTTCACATCATACAAGAATGACCCAACACGATAGAATGGATGATTAGTAGATGAGTAAAGTTTCATAGCAATCAAAAAGACACGCAAGTACACACTCGGAGCTCGTATATGTACTTAGATCCAGATCGAGTTAGATTCAATGGGGAAGAATAGAATTACAGAATTACACTTTTCCTAGTTCTATAAATTTGTTCAAATGTGTGTCTATTGGACAATATGTTGGACAGAAGACATGATGACCATCTTTATTCTATTTCTGCGTTTTAATGTGTTTAAAGTTTAATGAATGGCATTCGGTCGAACAGTATGAAATTGAAAACAAAACGAGACCGAGTTCTAATCGTGCGAATAGCACGATGAGTGTATACCCTATACCCATGTACAGACCTAGAATCCGCGTAAAACCGAAAATATTCAATTTATTTATTTTTAAGGGGGAAGGAGTAGATGGGTCGAATCTCGCACATCTTTAATATCTTATAACGGCATACAGCAGCTTAACTATGTGCTATACATTTCAAGTTTTTCGGGACATTCTATCAAAAGATATGGCGGAATATTGCTTTGTAGGGGATGTAGGGGTAGGGTAGTCAGACCTTCTCCACTTTTCACTAACTTCAAGCATATGTCACAATTAGGCGTTGATGAAAATTTCAGGTCCCTAGCGATATTCTGTCGAAAAATATGGCCGAATTACACTATCACGGAGGGGTCATTTGTATGGGAGGTAGGGAAACCCATGGTCCAATTTGGCCCATTTTCAATACCATCCCAGCTTTCATCAAATCAATCATCTGACCAAAATTTCAAAACGCTAGCTTCATTATTTCGGGAGTTATCTTGCGAACTGACAGACACACGGACGGACAGACAGACGGACATGGCTTATTCGAATCAGGGACCGACCCTAATCATTTATATATATACTTTGCCATACCTCCGGTGGCTCCTTTGAGGTGTTACATAAATCGTCGTAACAAAAACAATATACCCTATACCATCTTATGGGTATAGGGTATAATTAAACATTGGCTTAAATGAAATGAATAATAGAGGTACATATACGATTTTTTAATAAAAACTCTATATAAATTTTTAATTATTATCTTAATAATAATTAATACTTGTATCTTATTGAAATATTAAAAATAGTATTCGATTGCTTACGTAAAACACTCTGTACAACTTGTGTGATCAGCGGAGGAGATTTATCCCCCGTTATCTACGCCACTGGATCGAATGTTCGGATTCCTCTAGTATTGAGTCAACATCTACTGAAGTTACATGAGATTATTCTTCGCTCTATATCAGTGATTCCCAACTCGCAACAGTCTGCGGACCATTTAGTCTGACAATAAACTACAGACCCCCGGCAATTTTTTAGGATTAAGTTGCGGTCCATGTACAATTTTGTTCGCCACTCCGCTATTCAGCCGGTTTTCTCTAGTTTCCTATTTTATTTTTTATTTTTTCGCGAAAGATTCTGGTGACCGGCTAATACTATGACATGATTTATTTAACATTATTCTCTTTGATTTTTTTTATTTGTGGCATGTGGTAAGTTCCTTTAGCAAAGTTTCGAAAAACAATTTGTTTTTTCACTCTACGAAATTCTCCACAACAATTAGATTGATTTGTTTTTAGTACAAACATTCCCTCATACTAACAAGACTTTGTGGAGCATTCAGTGGCTAAGTGGTGAGATGAGTTGCCGGGGCCATGTGATCATGGATGTTTTTGTTGTCTATGAGAATTATCCTACGGCAGCCAGTTCTTCGATTCGGAGCTACCCGTTGTCACAACGGCCAAAAGCTGCCAAAACCCCAGACTGCTACAATAACAATAACAACAAGAGTTTGTATACAGTTTCATATTAAAACATTTGGTTTATATGCTATAATTTGAATTTTGCGGCTTTAAAATTGATGCCATAGGTTGTAATTAGTCAATGATCGCATGTTTTATACATTTTTTAGGTAAATCTTTTAAAAAGATACAGGCAGAACATAGAGAGGTGCAAAAATTTGACACCGCATTATTGAGAAAAATTTTGCTTGTTTGAGGAGCCCAGGAGCATTCATTTTTTTTGTACCCAAATTTTGTGGGAACATGTTTTTTTTTTTTCAAAAGTCTCCAGAGTCCCTCACGGACCACTTACGGGCCTCCCGTGGACCACCTTCGGTCCGCGGGCCAGAAACTACAATAGTTAAAAATAAATTGCTTATTGAACAAGCTCGGTCAAAGTTTCAGATTTGCGGTGGTTTTCTTACCGAATCTGATGGCTACACTGCCCTTGTCTTAGGTTCGATAAGACAGGGCGCGGACCGTAGCCCAGAGTTTGCTGACACCTTTTGAGAGGTCGCAGCTTTCTCTTTTTTATAGGTGTTGACTTGTCGATTGATTTTGGAGTTAGACTCCTGAGTTCTGGGGTCTGCCTTAAGTTGTCGGCTAACCTTGCGTCAACAGTTGGAAATATGGCCGAATTTTGGGGATACGCCCTGCCGGTATGAAGCGAGCTGCCGCCTTGACATTGACATTCCATATATTCTTTTAAGTTTCTCTAGCGTTTGTTGGAGAAGGTAGCGCGACAAACTTCGTCGTAGTGAACGCAGTGTAACCCTCCCAATTTGCTTTTTTTTTGTGGTTGATAAACGTACGCCGTTCTGACGTCGTCAGTTCGGCTGGTTTATGAATATTTATGATGATGGGAAGGTGATCGGAAGGAAGGGTCGTAGTGGTCTTCCAGTGGTTTTTTACTTATCAAACTGGCACTCGCCATAGCTATGTCAGGTGAACTATCGCAGGTGCCAGCGATGCATGTAGACGAAATTACATTGAATGCACAGAAACCTGATGGGTCTAATTTGGACGCGATGTCTATACCCCTGGCATCATTAACCAGAGAGAGATCGTGTCGCCTTAAATGCGGCATCGAACTAAACCAATAAATGAATGCACTATTTTCCTGTAACAGTTCTTCCATTCCCAAAGAAAATCTGTGTGGAACATCCCCTCCGAATCCTCAAAAGTGCTCGAAGGGGCTGCCCGGCATACAGAATCGGCTTTTTCTATGCTTCTTAGCTGGTTTACGAGCCAATCGGCGAATAAATGTCACTTATGGTCGAGCTCTTGGTCATAGTGGTTACACAATTTCATTTGTAACTCACATCACAGTTAGCAAACGCGACAACCATCGTGCTTCTTCATGTTCTAGTGGCCATGCTCGATGTTTCGCACATGTTCATATATCATATATCATATCAAATTTTGTGGGAACATGTTTTTTTTTTTCAAAAGTCTCCAGAGTCCCTCACGGACCACTTACGGGCCTCCCGTGGACCACCTTCGGTCCGCGGGCCAGAAACTACAATAGTTAAAAATAAATTGCTTATTGAACAAGCTCGGTCAAAGTTTCAGATTTGCGGTGGTTTTCTTACCGAATCTGATGGCTACACTGCCCTTGTCTTAGGTTCGATAAGACAGGGCGCGGACCGTAGCCCAGAGTTTGCTGACACCTTTTGAGAGGTCGCAGCTTTCTCTTTTTTATAGGTGTTGACTTGTCGATTGATTTTGGAGTTAGACTCCTGAGTTCTGGGGTCTGCCTTAAGTTGTCGGCTAACCTTGCGTCAACAGTTGGAAATATGGCCGAATTTTGGGGATACGCCCTGCCGGTATGAAGCGAGCTGCCGCCTTGACATTGACATTCCATATATTCTTTTAAGTTTCTCTAGCGTTTGTTGGAGAAGGTAGCGCGACAAACTTCGTCGTAGTGAACGCAGTGTAACCCTCCCAATTTGCTTTTTTTTTGTGGTTGATAAACGTACGCCGTTCTGACGTCGTCAGTTCGGCTGGTTTATGAATATTTATGATGATGGGAAGGTGATCGGAAGGAAGGGTCGTAGTGGTCTTCCAGTGGTTTTTTACTTATCAAACTGGCACTCGCCATAGCTATGTCAGGTGAACTATCGCAGGTGCCAGCGATGCATGTAGACGAAATTACATTGAATGCACAGAAACCTGATGGGTCTAATTTGGACGCGATGTCTATACCCCTGGCATCATTAACCAGAGAGAGATCGTGTCGCCTTAAATGCGGCATCGAACTAAACCAATAAATGAATGCACTATTTTCCTGTAACAGTTCTTCCATTCCCAAAGAAAATCTGTGTGGAACATCCCCTCCGAATCCTCAAAAGTGCTCGAAGGGGCTGCCCGGCATACAGAATCGGCTTTTTCTATGCTTCTTAGCTGGTTTACGAGCCAATCGGCGAATAAATGTCACTTATGGTCGAGCTCTTGGTCATAGTGGTTACACAATTTCATTTGTAACTCACATCACAGTTAGCAAACGCGACAACCATCGTGCTTCTTCATGTTCTAGTGGCCATGCTCGATGTTTCGCACATGTTCATATATCATATATCTGCCCCTTATTTCTCCTATTTGGCCAAACTCCACTTGTTGATCGGGGAGGTCCTGCTCATTCAGAAAGTGTTAATGCAAAACAAAGCTCTTGAGCTGTCATGTACTTTCTGCAGAAGATCACAATTCTTAGTCTTGGTTTTCCCATCCATCCAGAAGTCTGTAATTACTGGACAAAATACGATTTTTTTTTTTCATTCTGGTAAAAGTGGCTGACTTCATTCACATAAGTTCCTGTTACACAAAAAACTACGACACACGTATTTTTGAAAGTTCGGCAGCTCTCCTAAATAAGTAAAACAATTTGCCATGGGTGCACTTTATTTTGGTCAGAACGGGGACTTATCAAACGGCCCTGGTACGATTAGCCTACTAGTGCAGTGCTTCCCAAACGATGTCCCGTGGAAGACTATGGTGTTTCAATTCAAAATGAAATATTTTTAAATGCCTTAAAAAGGCACATGCCTTTTAAAAGGCACATCGCCCGTTTTGGCGTTCTCTCTATCTCAGCATATTTCTACAGGCAGCTCTATCTTGGATTGTGTCTTCGCCGAGACCAATGCGTTGTTGTTGCTTTTTCATTTGACATATCCAGGTGTTCTTCGGTCTGCCTCTGGCCTTGGGTCCATCAAGTGGAACTTCCATTGATATCGCTTTCTTTGTGGGGTACTCCAGGCGGACGCCTTTGAACATGGCAATACCAATCCATTTGTCGGCCTTCGAGCTTTTCGGTGATTGGTTGGTCTATGGACAAGCTGCCTCGGATTTAGCTACTCTTGATGTGACGACGTCGGCCTCCACTTACGAGTATATTGAACAATCCTTGCAATCTCGCTTTTCCGTCACATAACCGATTAATTCAAATCTTTAATTTAACGTGTTCCGCGCGAACAAATGTAGGTGTTCTAGGTGTTGCGCGACTTCAAAAAGTTTGGGGGTCACTGGACTAGATCACACTACATCATATAAAATGTTTGTTGTCCATTATTATTATCACTACTTTTGACGGCTGACCACTGTTAAGATTTCAATGAATTTCCAGTGTACCCTCGTCGTCGCCTTGTCTTGTTGATGAGTATTATCTAATTATGTATGTATATTTTCATTCATAACGACAACGACTGCATTCGACCCAACTTTGTATGCAATCATAGTTTAATTGAACTATATATGATGATGGCTAAGCGACAGATGAATAGCATCTTATGGTTATGGTCTTCTGTCTTAATTGAACAAACTTGGAGCCAAGCTTCGATATTCTTTCGAGTATTTGACCATGCATCAATTAGGGAGTATTTCGCATTTCTGATTGATCTTTTATTACGGCTACAATGAGATAAATGCTAATTCGTGCATTCGATATTACGATTATGTATAGGACAACAATTCTGTTCTTATGGACAATGTTGCACATTGCCCAGGTTTTTCGCGGTGATTAATGTAATACTACTAATGTTTTCCTGACTTTTTCTTACATGTTCTCAGTAGATCACCCCATAACGTCAAATTTCTCGGACTGTATTTTTGGCACGTCTTTGAGTCGTTCGTTCTGACGGTAATGGCGCTCTCAGGCTGTTCTATACTGGACAGTTTCATCTAGTCAAGGGTCTATTTCATTAAATCATAACAACGCAGCCAATTATACAACAACCAATATTAATGTTGTGTTGATGTGGTTTCGTCAAAATCAACCCAAATGTTTGGTATTTCTGCTTTTTAGCCCACATCTCCCAGGAAAATACAGAATTAAACATTTTTATAACACACACTATTGCCCATTTAATCAAATCACATCAATATCTCTCACTCTCTCCCTAGGCACACATTCTCAATCCTATCCCATATGCCTCTATACATTTCCATCGTCCAGTATAAATGTCGCTTCCTAGTCACCCTATTCAAATTCAAAGTATCTGTTGGTGCTCTATGTGGACTCTAACCATAATATTACACTCACTATGCTCGCTATTCTTTCTTATGTCGTTTGTTGGCAGTGGACATTCGTTCAGAATAGAGATACTAGTAGTGGCCATCTCTACCGCAAAAGACGAAAGATTATGCCTTCTCACTGTGTATACTCTATACTCAAAACCTAAACGTCGTCGTATCGTATCGCAACCAGTGTCTACGTCGGTCTTCTTGTCTTTTACCATACACTGTGTGACTGTGCTGGCCAGTCCACATAGTCTTTTGCTTGCACCACAACACCGGAGGATTTTCCTTCCATCCAATCCAAAGAATTATCAAAAGTACCAACCACCATAGTGTCAGTGCCGGTTCAACAATCGACAGGTTAACTTGGTGTATTGTACCACGCATCATTGGGATCTCATCCGAAAGTATCCCATTAGAAAAAAAAACGACAAGAAAAACTAACAACCTGTTGTGTGATTTCTTTTTGTTGTTCTATGGTTTTTTGTGCAATTTTGTGATTTAAGAACTCCTTAAATTTCCGACATCGTTGTATGGTCCAAACTGGAAGGTAGCGGTCGTGTACATCTTGGAACAGTGTCCGATAGTGTCCCATAGAGTGTCTTTGAACCCATCCGCAACTGACTCTAGCTGTGACAATAATTCGCTTTTTTTAAGCTTTAAAATTTAGTTTTTTGCTAGGCATCAGCGTATTAGTGCTATTATACATTTTTTTGTGAATAATTGTGGAATGTCGCATTAACCGCAGTTACGTTTAGAAGAAGTGTTGCTTATTCACATTTAATTCAAATTGCATCAAATACGAAATATTTTTTATATACTTAGTGAAAAGTGGTGAAATTGTTCGTCTTTAGTGTTTTTAGTGGCGTTTACAATTTTGAGTTTTGAAAAAGAAGAATTGCAAAAGTGTTTTTGTGATAAATATCAATTGCTTCTAGTTCTTTTGAATTGTGTCTTTAATTGTATAGTTATTACCTAAAAATCGCCAATCGTAAGTAATATCACTTTAAACTTTAAATTAAAAATCATTTTTTGTCACGCTTTTCCGACGGCCTGAAGCCTTGTGTTAATATTTTACCACAGAGATCCCCCATAAGTATACTCAAATAACATAGCTCTAGAATATATTATGTAGTTTTGCGCTTAAAAGGAGTAGGAAAATTAACAATTTGTCATGTATTGGTTTAATTTTTAATTGTCATTTCCAACTAAAATTAAAACCTTAAGACAGTGGTCCGCAAAGTACGCCTCGCAAGCCACATGCGGCTCTTTACCTCATTCAGTGTGGCTATACATTCTTACGGGTCTAAAATCGTTAGTAATAAAATATAATTGACAATTATCTGCTTAATTCATGGTTTCTCCCCTGAGGTCCTTACGGACCCCTAGTTAAGGACAATTGGGGGCAGACAACATTTTGGGGATGTCTGGTGCCGCTAGAGGGTTTGCGGAAAATTTCTATAGACAAATTATTTGCTGATTGTTTTCATTAATTTTTAATTTATTTCGAAATAAGTTCGAAATAATTATGATCTATCAAAGTAATCAACGAATCCTTCTAAGCTCATTAATATTCCTGCGTTTCTAGCCGAAGAAATACGGTTTGACTTGTTAAAAATTAGAAGAAGCCGCAACCGCCAAAGTTAGTCCGAAATATAAATAAAAGTTATTGCGAACCACGCTCAATCAACTTATTTTTTAAATTCAGTTGGATTACTGATAAAGAGGGGCCCTATGTTAATGGCGGGGTCCAGAAATTACCTGATCGACCAATTGTCGATACGCAATTTTATTTCCACAATAATTCATTGAGCTTCCTAGTTTTGACGATCTATTGCGTGTTTTCGAACACAATTTTGACGCGTGTTTCGGTAGAACTGGATGTTGTCAGGTCGACGGAAAATTCAATTTTTTAAGTATTTGTGAAGTATGAAAAATAATAATTGAAAAGTTCATTTCACTTCGCGCATTTAGATGGTTGTCATGATGTTATAAGCCAGTGGTTCTCCAAATTATATTAGCCAAGGATCTCTTCATACATCTATGAACTATGAAAGAGCTCGTTGAAATAACTGTCATCATAGCCCAAATTTCAATAACTTGTTGGGCCGGGTTCTTGTACGCAAAATCTTTTACTGCATCAGATATATCCTCGGGCTGTACCGATATATAATATGTCCAGTGAATTTAAGTTTTGCTTAATAACTGTAAGGCCGGCCACACACGGCAAATCCGTGGATCGAAATTCATGGATTTGATTGGATTTTTTATCTGTGATGATGTGATGAACCCATCCCCAACTTTAATATCCTCAAACCCTCATCATGAAAAAATTATTTAGAACAAAAGGTCATTCTCATCATAATTTCAGACCTCTGAGAGAGTTTTGACATGGCATAACTTAAGGTTTACAAACTTCATTGAGTTTCAGGTATGCTCAGTTCAAAATCTCTAAAAAAATTGGGCGGTGTTTCAATCTCCACTACAACTCGCGAATTTTTCGTTCGACCGACGAAATTTAGCCTCTATTGCGCCCCTGGGCAATAGTCATATCTCCGCCCCTCCATCACTGTATGGCATGAAAATTTCACGATTTTTTAATTGTTTAAAAAAGAATTGAAATTCCAATTGCCAACTGCAAGGACTCGATGATATTATTTAGCAAAAGTCTGTTTGCTGATTTTAATTATTTTAAATGATTTTTTAGCATTTTTAGTATTGTATATTTTTCTTTGCAGAAAAAATGACACTTGACAATCACAATTCAACAATTTGAGAGTAAAAATTCACACGATGGATACATACATATTACCTACTTAACAATTTGATATATAGCATATAATATCGAGAGGACCCCTCCCGAAACCCCTACTAGCCAATTTCAAGTGGGGAAAACTAAAGTAGTAACAGAAAACGCGAAAATAAGAGCTTGTTTTTACTAGGTCTGCCAATTCTAATTGATCAACTAACCCATAGACTCGATTAGAACGAACGCTATTTTTTGCCAATCTCTCTCTCTCTGTACTGTAACCCCTTGTGGGACATGGTGCGTTCACTCAGCCGTTTATAGGCTATTTCGAGTCAACGTTACATTGCATATAATTATATAATTTCGAAGTGTATATACGTATACGTATATATTTCCTATCCGCACATGTACGGACATTTTCGACCATGCCGAGATTCGATCTCCGGACCTCTAGATTACTAGCATCGTAAAGTGCGACTCAACCAAGTGAGCTACAGAGCCGAGCGTGTCAATGCCAATGTAAGCTTCCTAACATTATTTTGTTTATGAAGGCAAATGCTGTTTTAGATCTAAACAAACATTATGTAAGTCAGAACAATTTTTAATTTTTCAAAGGATATCAAAACAGAGAGTATGTGGAGAGATAAGTTGCTTCCTTAGATTAGGCGGCCTTAATGGATCTCACATTTAACAAGTATGTCTTTGCATCGCAAAACATCCAAAACGTTGTTTGCGGCGCTTGTAATTGTTTTTTGCCATTAGGTGGCATCTTTGAACGGCTGTAAATTTTGAACACGGACAGCTAGGACTCATAAATATTCAGCAAAAAGTGCATTTTTTTCAAAAACAAACTCCGTTTGCCCCTGCTTGGCTTGGGTCCCATGAAAAATTCACACAGTTTGTGCCCTTTGCAATTTTCGCAGGTCGCATCTTACGACTCTGACATTTCTAGCGAAATGTGCGTCATAATATGCTCTACATCGGTAGCATTTTTTAGCGTCTGAAGAACAGCCAGGGTCATCTGAAAAAGGATGAAACCTTATCCTTAAGCCGGCCCCACACCGACCTGAGTTTGGCAAACCCCGTGCAAAAGATTGATACGAAAGTCGTGCAGCAGCAGTGTGGTTGAGCGAATCCAAGGTATCATTCTTGGACCGGTCAATTTGTGCTCTGTCTTATGACCAAAGATTAAATATTCATTTTTTCTGGAGGGATTTCGTATATTAAAAACATATCCAGCATTAATAAGTCTTCCATGGTTCCGACTATTGTAGTTCCTTTAATATTTTATTAAAAGCAGTAGCCTCCTTACTACAATATTTTTTTATTTGTAAATATATATTTCGGGAACGACACATTCTCTTCTTCAGTACATTTGGTACTAACTATTGATTTTTTTGAAACATAATTATATAGAGAACATTTTTAGTTTTACAACGGCACTTAATTCTACTTTTTACACTTTTATCCTAATTATGCTACCTGGTTTTTACCTGCTATAAATTTGATTAACCGAGTCGGGCAGTTCCCTTAGTCGGTGTTGAGCAATTTATCTTGGTCCCGTCGTAATATCTCGAGGCGTTCCCATGCATCTAGGGTGTATGGTCGCTGTACCTGTACAAGAAGTTCGAGGTTGGCTGTGTCGATCTTATGTTTGTTGTTGATTATGGGGGCTGCTACTGAAGACCGGATCAGACTTTCATCACTTTTCGTTGCTTCCTTGATATGCTCATTGAATCTCGTTAATATGAGTCGCTTGGTTTGCCCAATGTAGGATTTATCGCAGTCGCCGCAGGATATTCGGTAGATCCCACTTTTCTCGGTTGTCACCAGGGGGTCTTTTTCGTTTCCTAATCGCCTTTTCAAAGTTGCATTTCTCGACGATCCCACTATTTCGATGTTAAACCGTTTCATAAATGTTTTTATTGCGTAAAATTCTTGAGATATTGGTATGCTTATTCTTCTGACTGGTTTTATGTCCATGGTATTTATGAAAAGGGTGGTGTGTTCGTTTCGTTTTTCTTATCCATATCCAGCAAATAATGTAGGTTATGGGGCTCCTTGATTGTGTCACCCAAAACATCCTCGCATATGTTAGATTCCTGCCTGTGTTTAAGTGAAGCAAATTGCGTTACAAAAATATTTTTCATTTTTATTTTTACCGAACTACCCACCACCAGTTGGCTATTCGGTGTGAGAATAGCAGAATTTTGCTTGAAGGATTTGTAGTACATAGGATAACCTAATTTTTTTATGGATGAGTATTACTTACATTGCAATGAGGTGAGTGTGCGATAGGGCACCCTGGAATACGCCTAGGTAACTAGACAAAATTAGAAAGAGAGCGTTAAGATTTTGACTGCTCCTTGAGTTTCCCAAAAATTAATCATTCACCGAATTTTAAACCGACGGAAAGTTTCAAAATTTGTCGCTCCTCAAAATCTGCCGCCCTGGGCACTTGCCCAGGTCGCAAATATGGGAAATCCGGGCCTGGTTCGACCCAACGGCTGTAAGTGAAAGGTCTTGCTTGACACACGAAAGCTGATTCTGGACAAACAAGAGCATTTGCATGGAAAATACGTGAAAATCGCTACTTTTCTTTCATTGCAGCTGTGTATGCGGTAATAAGCGCTAAAAGTCTTGAAACTTCTCGATGTGTAAATTTGAGAAAATGGTGGTTTAATCCATTTTGAAACCTAAAAATCTGTAGAGTGTCGATCAACTGTCTGGACCGCTCTAAGTATGCTAATAAATTTTCCATGATCTATCCAACACATCGAAATCTGACGTTACGCCACTGGTAGCTTACATAACTGGTAAGGCGGCGGAGGGCGCCCGGGGACCTAATCGGTGGACAGTTATTGGATTGGATTGAAAAAAATTCCACGAAAAAGAAAATTGCTCACCTAAAATCTGCCAAGTTGCTTGAAAAATACTGAAGGAAATCTGAAAAAAGACTGTACATACCATTAAACCTAAAGTCAAAACAAACTGACAATTGGCTTCAATTCAACAAAAGCTGAGGTGTATGCTGTATAAATATTAGCCTTCAAATCGAACATACGTGAAAGGTCTTACTATGATAAGGTGACCAGACGTACGTCATTTCGCTGTACAGCATTGAAAAGCGTACAGCGAAATGTACAGCATTCCCACGTTCTCCAAATTATTGATTTGGTTTCTGTACAAGAAATATTGTCGTAGCCAGATTTTTATACCCGTCACTATGTTAAGGGTTAAGTTAACTTTGTCAGAGGTGATGCAAAGTCTTCCATAGTGACGCTTCACATAGACAAGAGAGATAAGCCGCTGAAAAGATACCAGTTTGTCTACCGCGTTTATATCAGCATGTAAGTACATTGCATACGGCAGAGTTTGCCAAAGGCTAAATGCAAGCGTGAAGTAGGTAGAATGTTTGTCATTTATAGGCATTCCCTTGACAATTTTTGGTTTTTTTCGTGACAAAGAGGGCTGTGACAGTAGCCGGCAGAATACGAGTTTTCCCATCCGTTTTTTTTGTGTATGCATATAGTTTGCTATAGTCTGGCTGGTCTAGCGGTTGGTGCGCGCACCTTCGGTGCACAGGGTCATAAGTTCGAATCTCACCGTGATCCATGGTGTTTTTCGAACTCACGAGCTTGTGACGGACTATGATCTCACTCAGATGTTAAACGAGTACCCATTTATGGGGATAAATAACACTGCTGAGCGTGTTGCTGATCTCATTACCTCAACAAAAAGCAGATAAGATCTTGGAAATAGGATGTCACTAACACATTCTGCGGCCTTAGTCCAATGTTGGATTGTCGCGCCTGTTATTATATAGTTTGCTGATCTCATTACCTCAACAAAAAGCAGATAAGATCTTATAAATAGGATGTCACTAACACATCCTGCGGCCTTAGTCCAATGCTGGATTGCCGCGCCTGTTATTTATTTATATAGTTTGGAATAGCCTATTACCAAAGGATCCCAACAGCACCTTAAGAAGGCTCCAAATGTGAGTGCTGAAAACTGCCGCCCTATAAAATAAGTAGCAGTAGTCATGTCATGCTGATTTATATAAGTCTAGACCACATATACCCCCATCGGCTATGTTCGCACTTGGAGCTCAACCCTTGTTTCAACGACTAAAAAATTCCGCTGGCAAGATCATCACTCCTCCTAGTTTTCTATATGGAAATTCGATTAACCGAGGTTTCGGTTATTCGAACCATCCCTGTCAACATTAGTTCGGATAATCGACTCTCTGCTCTAGATGGTTCAGCTTAAAATCTCATCTCATCCTTGTGTCAAATGTGGCAGTTGTCAAGTTCTCTCGTTTCTTTTTTTTTAGGAAAATTTCTTAGGTGGTGAGGGCGCTCTACTCTCCATACCTAGCAAATGGGCACGACTGAAAGAGGTTGATAAATAAGTGTTTTACAGGGTGGCCCAATTGAACTGCAACTTTTGGCTAACTGATTTTTTTATTTATTTAATACATAATTTTATTGAACATAAGCAACAAATGTTGAAATACAATCATATTTTTAAAATTTAATTAAAATTTTCGATGTGACCACCATTTGCGCGAACTATGGGCTTTGAGTCGGTTGACAAACGAATCGCACGCTGCACGAATGTGAGCCTCTGGCATTTTTGCCCAATCACGGCGAAGAGCTGCCTTGAGCGCATCAATACTCTGGTATCTTTTAGTGTTGACATGGGCCTGCAAAATCCCCCATATGGAGTAGTCCAGCGGATTCGCATCCGGTGAATGAGGAGTCTGTTCGGTCGAAATTAATTTTGGAACATTGTTTCTTAACCCGTCTTGGTTTGCGCGTGCTTTGTGTGACGGTGCAGAGTCTTGGTGAAATGTCCATTCTCTTTCAGTCAAATGTCTGCGTGCCCACGGCTTCAAAGCACCTCCCAAAACAATTTCTCGGTAAACATTCGCATTCATCTTGATGCCACGATCAAAAAACATTAGCGGAGATCGACCATTCGCCGCCACGGCTGTCCAAACCATCACAAACGGTGGGGATTGAGTTTTGGTGGCCATCCGGATATCTAAATTCTCGGACGACCTTTCTGTTAGGTAGACACGATCGTTTTGTTTATTTATAAACTGCTCAATAGGGAAATTTTCCTCATCGAAGTAAATGATATTTGGTAATTGGCCACGTTCGTGCAATCGCCCTATCGAATCTAACTTTTTTTGGGCTTCGGTTAGATGTTGTCCTTTTTGTATTTTGTAAGGCTTAACTTTGAGTTCATTTTTCAATATTCGCCGAATTGTTGATTTCGAAATGTGCAGCTCAGCAGCCATTTTTCTGCCACTCCGTCGAGAATTTCGGCGAATTCGAGCCTTGATGTTCCGTACTATTTCCGGCGTTGATACAGTTTTTTCCCGCAACCACCATATCGTTTAGCAACACTACCAGTTTCATTGTAACGAGCTATGGTTCGAGACACGAAAGATTTGTTGATATTTAGATGTTGAAGAGCACGAACAATTTCCACTTGCGGCTTTCCAGCCAAATATAGCCCAATCACACTGTTACGTTTTACTTCCATCACGGATAAAGTGTTTTTCACAACACTCAGGCGCAAACGCTTGCGGATGCTTAAATACAACAAGGTGATATGTCGTGAACAAAATATGAGGGCGCTATCATTAGCGGTCACAGATTTACAGTTACCTACATTTGGTTGCAGTTCAATTGGGCCACCCTTTACATGTACCTTTGATCAATCCCACAATTTAAAAAAACAATCTTGTTCAATGCATTGTAGAAGAAGAGAAGCTTGTACCAACCATAACAAAATATGAAGCTCAGCATCCTTGATCTTATTCGTGGTGATCCTTATATCCCATTTTATTTTTCACGAATACTAAAGAATCAATATTAGTTGGAGTGCAAGCAGATTTCCTGCTAAGGATTTGATTTTCGCAAATTTATTTTTGATTTTATTTTTTTTTATTTGAGAATGCCTTGACATTACTGAGTCTATACCAAAACATGTTCCTACCACGAGTGCAAACTATACATAAAACGATAATAATAATTTATATTCACATCAAATTAAATTACTATGGAGTAATCAAACATGTTTACCGGCTTATTGTTGTTTTGACTGATTTTGACCGTCGCGTCGTCATCTGCATCATGTTCACGTTTTCACAATTGAAAAGCATAATACACCATACATGTCAAACAATGATAATGATATGCTTCTGGCCGCATTGAGTGGAATTACCAAGTCTCCTTTACTTATAAAGATGCATATACGTCCGTGTACACTAGTATTTATGTTGAACGAATTGAATGAAAGGAACGAGACTTGTCCATTGAACCGACTTGAGTGTACGAATGTATGGAAATGGCAAAGGCATAAATGATGATGTCCAGATTGTCCTGTAAAACATCATAATAACCCGAAGAGCATAATATGTACACTGACAACTGCGCTATTATTGAAATATTGTCTTTCATAATGAGATTCATGTTGTATCTGTTTTATCCGGAAATTAATTCGATTGTGTACATAATAAATTTGATTTTTTAGCGATTACATTTTCTCGATGTTTTCAAAATAACAAGTGATGAAAATAACTGCGGTAATTATGTTGTTCCCATTTGTCGATAAATTTTCATTGGGCATCTAGTAAGTATCAAATATCACATAACTGTCTGATCGGACAAAAGTCTTCCATGTACGCAAGTCTTCTATGCCTGAAGCAACTGGACAAAGACATCACGATGCTTGTAGCATAAGAAAATGCCTCAAACCAACCAATGCTTATTCAAATCGGGGAATCAAACGAGCACAAAATGCAGCATGGTCCACTATCATAATAATTTGAATGTCAGATGTCATATCAATAACAAGCCACCATTTGAGGCACGTTCGTTCATATACATATGCTATCCGCGCAGCCCTAGAAACGTACAACAGGTACTTGAGTATAATTAATAGCTCACCATAGACATTGATATGATCCCGCGAGATGCATAGATGCATCTCTCACGGATGTACATGGATAAATAATATGTTACCGATCATCATACAATTGTCCGCGCTCAATATACATTGTATACGGTCCCGCATCCATATATGAGGCTTTTATACAGCCCTATAATCGAATTATTTCTTCATTCAGCATATCGAATTGGATAGCGCGTGTAATTGCCAGATCTTCGATCATATTGCCGAGGATTGGGATATAAGCGCGCACAAGCTCTCAATTACATAGGCCGTCTCAGCACGTTGCGCTAAAAAGGCTCTTTTAGTATGCCAATGCAGAAATTCATTGCATTATGATCCCATGCGTCGTCGTCGTCATCGTCATTCGCATCATAATCTTTCCGCATGTCATCGTCCTTTACCAGTTTTCTTATATGTATTCTCGATACAAAAAAAAAATGCAACGTGACTTTATTCCCGCAACTTTTGATCAATTCATATTTAGACGAAAAGAGAAGAAGTATCGTACTGAAATCTGTAGATATTATTCTAGTCACCGCAAAACTTGTACCATGTTTCTGCAACGTTGCTTTCAAATCGAACAAGAAAGTTGGGTACAACACGATCAATCTGTATAGAGTACGTGAAGATCGACTGGAGATACCTACAGTATTTTCGATTGCTATCTTGGAGGGCGTTTGATTGTTCTTTGTGGATATAGCGAGAGATTTGAAAATTTCCACAACTCAATGATATTTCAATATGAGTTCTTTATATCATATTGTATCAAGTTATTGGAATGGGAGTATATCTAACGTAAAAAAAAGAAACAAAACGTGTTTGAAACCATGGTATGAATTTGGCTTAGTTGGTACCTTATTTTACTATTCCCAAAGTTTCCAAAGAGTCTCTTTAGCCTGAAAGGAATCGCAGAATCCTATGAACTTCTCAGGCATTGTTCCTATGAAAGCCTTCCACTCCACCCCATTTGGTCGTATCGTTTTGACATCCGCCAAAATCTCTATCAATTTCCAAACTTCTTTTTCGATTATGGTGAGTATGTGATATTTTACCACGACAAAGCTCTGCAGCACAACAGACTTTATTTGTAGAGATTTTCGCACTATTATAGGAACTTTAACTGTCAATACCCAATCCGGTAATAACCGCAACGACACAAAGCAGTCTGAAATTTGTTTCTTAATAGCAAGTTTTACTAAATTTCAATTTGTATTAAGAATAAAATAAAACTGTACTACCCGCAATCCCTTAATCAATCCTTTAAAATTTTTGTTTTGAGTAGATAAATCACAAGTTAGTGATTTCTACTCAAGATAGTTCTTCACAGTCTCCGTTTTCAGAACCTTGATCAGGAGAGGTGGGTTCCCTCGTCTCTTCTTCTTCTTCTTTTCCCCGCCAAAAAAGAAAACGATACGCCAACAAGTAAAATTACCGGACAGGACAAGGTTTATTGATTGACAAGGATACAGCCAGACAACTTTTCGAAAAAACATTTTTGTTAACAAAATGTTCAACATATCAAAATATAGTGCATAGGCTTTGAAACTTTTTGATCGTTGAGTTGGAATATCGCAACAAATGACATTTTTTTCTCTGACGGACTTAAGCGAGTAACCTAATTCCAGAGTGCAGCCTACACTCGTAGAAAGACTTTCTTGCACTGCCTCATCCCGTAATTTGAATTTTATTTAACTTGGCACGCATGATCATTCGATGGTTCTAACAAGGAATTAGAGTCCGATGTTTCGATCAGCGATTTAAATAACGATAAATTATCGCCCCTGTGTAAAGTAGGGGTATGTCAAACTCAAAACCTGACCTGGGCCAAATATAACTCTCTTCATGTTTGAGCGAGCCGGAGCATAATTCCGAAAATTTTGAAATCTTACTTTTAAAATATGGCTATAAATCTGAGTCATTAGCGACTTCGGAATTATATCCTTTAGAAATGACATCTTTTGAAAATGTTTTTCTAACAAATTTAGAAACTTTAGATAAGAACATGATTGATCGATCAGTAATTACTATTTGTGACAGAACAACCTTGGTAGCCAAAATTGATAGGCTGAAATTATAATAACTTATATATATTAACTTCAGGCAGAAGGTGCCTAAAAAACAGTTTGTGAGGTGATGGAAAAGAAACGCATACTTGGCTGAAATTGTCATGTTTACGAAATTGTATATATTCAGGATATTTTCTCACCTAATACGTGATTTTGATAGATGTAAACGCGACTGCAACCGTGGCAGATAACTATCAATTTCGGCAAAGCAAACCAATTTCACGCCTTAAAGAAATGTACCTCACATAACCGTCAGCAAATTGTTTGTGGTAAAATGTAACATAATTTAAGCGTGCATAAGCCACCGACTTTTTCACGAGTTTTAGTAAATTTCTCGGACTTAAATTCAACACCTTCTGTTTTGTATTTTTACGCATTTGTGCTGATGCATTTCATGTGTATTTTTGTATCCGAAAAGCCACATTCAGGCCATATATGTACATATATACAGGCTCGACTCAATAATCGGGATCAACTATTGTAAGGGGTAGTTCGGACTGATGGATCAACCGGATTAGCGCAATAATTTTTTTTTTTAGAAAAAGCTGTTCAAAGAAAGAAATAAGTGGAATGAATGTTCCCAGAATTGTAATTTTCCTTGTAATTAGTCATAATCATATTATTTGCTAAACTGTTCTGTAAGTAAGTGAATGGCTAAACATACTAAAAATCTCAGCAATCCGGATTATAGAGTCAAAATTTCTGTCGAAATCCAGACTATAGTTCAAACTAAATAGATGTTAAGGAAAGCATCAAATTGGTCCTTTATTTTGCGTCGCCTGACAACGAATCATCAACTAACGGTAAGTGTTAAGACACCTCAGCGGTCCTAAAAGCTTTAACACATTTGCGGTTAAAAATACATACCTTGCACCTGGAGCTTACATTGAAATTAAGAAAGCCAAATTTCGTAAAACAGACACATTGGAATCACTGTTGAAAAACGGTTTCCGTTGGGCAATCCGGACGGACTCTTCATTCCTCTTTGCCTGTTTGCCGATCTTGGTATTATTCCCGAATATGTCCCGTTATGTTTTGGGGCAACCATATTCTACCATAGATTTTATAAAATACAGTTAGTGCAGAATATTTCTCAGAAATTTGGATGCTCTTAGTCGAACCATCGATTTAATAACACGCCGCGATGTTTACTCATTTATTTCGGCGAAAAATCTATAAGCCAAATCCTTCCATGTTAAAAAAAAAACAAGCATTATTAGGGGTCCATTTACGAAAGGTCCAAGCACTGCTAAGCAATAGTTATAATTCCATGAAATCAAAGCGGCTTGGCCAAAAGTGCCGAAAGTCATGGTCTACTCCCTGCATTGTCTACAACTTTAAAAAATATTAATAAGAATGGCAGATCATCACACAGTTAAAATGATCGTTGAACCTAATCATTTGTTGCGCGGTGTATGTAAATTAGTAGAGTCTGCGGTTGCAAATAAAAGCCTGAATTCCCAGTACATTTCCCCTTCAAAGAACTATGCGCAGTCAAACGTTTAGATGTGACTGTTTTTTTTTTTGAAATCATGATTAGTAATTTAACTTTATCACTTTTGTGATAGATCTACCACTTCAGTGACAAAATTTGACAATCCACCACTCTACCATTAATAATTTTAAATATAATTTCCTCTGGTTTCATGAAAACATAAGTGTGCCACCAGATCACCAGAGCAAAGAAAAAAAATGCATGATCTAAAAAATAAAGAAGCATCCACGGTAGCAAAACTAAAATTTAATTGATTCATCTAAATTTATAAATATTCCTTTGGACTTAAAGTCTCCTCATTTGAAGTCCGATTTCGTACCAGAATTGAGCGCTTGAAACCATCCTTTAGTTCAGCTCTGCTAAACCCTTTCATATTGATCAAGTCATAAACATTTTTAAGGCCACCTCAACTCAAGGCTTACTTATGGTACGTTTATAAATATGAGCCTTAGTGTCTCTAGACTCCAGGCTAACCTGAAGTTAAAGTCGGTCAGGTTTTTTGATAAAAAAAAATTGTTCTTATTTTCAAAGTGAAATGTTGAAAATCATTGTAAAAATTCACGACAAAAACATTATTTTTTGGGATTCTAAGCAATAAAAAAAATTGATGTTTAAAGAATTTACCACTTTCGATGCAAATCCACCGCGATCCTCAAAAAATAAGTCGAAACACAGATGTTTTAGAAAAGGCAAATTTAGTGCCCTTAAAAACGCACTCATTGACGGAGATTTTTTACATTAATTTTGGGCATTTATTTGATAATTTCAAATTTTGACCGCACTTAGCTCCCTTAGTGGAGAATGGTGCGAAGAGATCTGATGAAATTAATTTGATTTGTTGCGAAGAACGAATGGAAATTATGAAAAACAACTTGAGAAAAGTCAAGCCAATAGAATCATCCAGTTTTAGGCATGGAACTCGACACAGGGAACGTCAAACGTCATTATCTTATCAATGCAATATCGTAAAAAGTGGTGAAACTACAAGTTTCATCCCTCATTTCGTAAAAGAGCGTTCAATCACAATATAGTTAAAGCCTCTGATATTCGTTCAAATGTTTGCAGATGAGTTCACACGATGCTCTATTTTACCGGATGAATTGTACGCAACTGGCAGTGAAACTGATGCTCAAGTCATTCCATATTTGAAGACGATTTTCATGATGCGACATATATTCCGGAGGAAGGAACTGATGTCTTAAATGAGGTCCGACAGTCAATTCGACAACAAGGTATGCCCAAGCCAAATTATTTGCCACCTAAATATAGTTTTAGCGCCATTGAACACTCGGTTGAATCGGAGCCGACAACGTATGAAGAAGCTATGTCAAGCTCGGAAGCGAGTCTGTGGAGAGCTGCTATGAAGCGCGAAATAGATGCACTGAATGCGAACGGAACTTGGAAACTAGTCGACCTCCCAGAAGGAAAAAGACTAATAGTCCAGTACAATTGGTTCAAAATAGCCCCAAACCTAAACATCCAAAAAGAAAAGAAATTTTTGATACTAAATTGTTGAATACACTGCCTAATATACGCAGTAAAAAGTTACACTAATTTGCGCCATGGACTAAGGGGGGAGGGGGTGGCAAAGGGGTGAAAATTCAGTTTCTTGCAAATATCTGGAAAACTATGAGTCTGACCTTAAAATGAGCTGAGGACAAAACAAACAACATAAAATTACCTTTGTAATGATATGTAACACTCTAGAGATTTTCTCAGAAAATTATACCCTAGAACCAAAAGTATTATAGTGAATTTGGATTTTTCGAGTTTTACATTTCGCACTGTAACTCTTGATAGAATATACCTACTGTCATAAGATCTTGTCCATATATTGATAACAAAATTTATTTGATTCGTACCAAAAATTGGAGTGCTCCGACCATTGGCGCCCCCCTCACTCCTCTTAACATTTTTCAAAAAGGCATGCCTGTAGCTTCTTTTTAAACTGAGCCAGGCAGATCAAATTTGGTGGGGTGCCTAGTCTAAGCTCCATTATGCTCCCCAGCAAAAATTATTACCATCCGATCAAAACTAAGGGTACCCCCATACAAAGTGAACAAAAATTCTAACAAATTTCACATTTTTTCATTTCTAAATTCTATCTAAAACGGAAAAATAAAATTTATCTCTTAGAACGTCATTATAACAGTTAATTGTAGTCCTCTGAATGTATGTTTAAAATTTTGCATCAAAGCGTACACTACAAGTATCAACAAATTGTGTTTGAAAGTCATTGGTACTAGTTCAAAGGCTTGTTCCGAATAAATCGAGTAACGTGTACTAGCAACCTTCAAACCACATTTTTCGTACTTGTAAGGCACGCTCCGGTACAAACTTTTGAATATACATTTACAAGACTACAATTAACTGTTATAATGACGTTCTAAGAAATAAATTTTATTTTTTCATTTTAGATAGAATTTAGAAGTGAAAAAATGTGATTTTTTTAGAATTTTGGTTTACTTTGTATGGGGAGTACCCTTAGTTTTGATCGGATGGTAACAATTTTTGGTGAGGAGCATAATGGGGCTTAGACTAGGCACCTCACCAAATTTTATCTGCCTGGCTCAATTTCAAAAGAAGCTACAGGCATGCCTTTTTGAAAAATGTTAGGAGGAGTGAGGGAGGCGTCAATGGTCGGAGCACCTCAATTTTTGGTACAAACCAAATAAATTTTGTTTGTAATAGAATGAACAAGATTTCGTCACCCTAGGTTCATTCTATCAAGAGTTACAGTCCGAAATGTAAAACTCAAAAAATGTAAATTCTCTATAATACTTTTGGGTCTAGGGTATAATTTTCCGACAAAACGTCTAGAGTGTTATATATCATTACAAAGGCAATTTTGTGTAGTTTGTTTCGTCCTCAGAAGATTTTAAGGTCAGATTCATAGTTTTCCAGTTATTTGTAAAAAAGTAAATTTTCACCCCTTTGGGACCCCCTCCCTTCTTAACCCATGCCGCAAATTGGTGTAACTTTTTATTGCGTATATTGGGCAGTATATTCAACAATTTGGCATCAAAAATTTCTTTTTCTTTTGGATGTTTGGGTTTTGAGCTATCTGTACTAGACTATAATTGGTACGAAATGGGTGTATAAAACTAAGTGAGATGCTACCGGAAACATCGTGAAAAGCAAAGTGCGAGTTGTTGCGAGAGGATTTACACAAGTCGAAGGTATCGATTTCAAAGAGACGTTTGCACCAGTTGTTCTCTATACGTCTATAAGATATTTGCTTGCGTTGGCCGTAAAGTTGAATTTGCGTATTCAACAAATGGATGCCGTAACCGCTTTCCTGAATGGCGATTTGCTGGAAGAAATTTATATTCGTCAGCCAAAGGGTTTCGAAGATGGAACGAAGCGGGTCTGCAAATTGGAGAAAGCGCTCTATGGTCTCAAACAATCCAGCCGCGTTTGGAATCAAACGTTGAATTCAACGCTGCTGAAGTTTGGCTTACGGCGCTGTGAAGTTGACCAGTGTGTATATGCTCTCACAGATGAATCGAAAATACTTATCGTCTGCATCTATGTAGATGACCTATTGATTCTGTGCAATGACGAAGCGCTGGAACTGAAATTAAAGAATTGCCTATAAGTAATAGCTTCAAAATGAAAGATTTGGGTGACGCGCATTCAGTGTTAGGAATTCGAATTACACGAAACGAAAAGGAGAAAACCATCGCAATCCATCAGGAACATTACATCAACTACATGCTGAAACGTTTTGGGATGACGGACTGCAATCCCATTTCAACACCCGTTGACCCAAATCAGAAGTTTTCGAAGATGCAATGTCCTAACAATGCAAAATACGTTGAAGAAATGTCTGGAAGCGATTGGAAGTTTGATATATGCGGCTCAAACCACACGCCCCGACATCACCTACGCTGCAAACATGCTTAGTCGTTTTGGGTCAAATCCAGGGAAGGAGCATTGGGCCGCTGTAAAAAGAGTGATGAGATACTTGAAGGGAACAGCCAGGAAGAAATTGGTTTACCGCCATGAATCTGCAGAAATTGAGGGTTTCTGCGACGCTGAATATGCAGGTAATTCTGACACAAAACAAACAACTACTGGGTATGTTATTTTATTTCAAAGGGCTGCCATTTCCTGGAGTTCCAAATTGCATAAGCGGGTAACTCTATCCACTGCCGAATCGGAGTATGTAGCCATGGTGGGAGCAGCCAAAGAATTGATTTGGTTAAAACAGCTTCAGCAGGAGATATTATCATCATCGCCAAAGGTCATCGTCTTGAACTGCGATAATAAGGGGGCAATGGATAAAGCAAACAACAACGTGTACTCGGATGCCACGAAACACGTTGACATAAAACTCAAACTTCTGCATCAGAGAATTGAGTCAAAAGAGATCGAGCTGCGCCATGTCCCGACATCCAAAATGATTGCTGATGCTATTACTGAGGGTCTTCCTAAAGTAAAACTAGATTATTTTTTGATGAAGTTTGGACTATACTAATGTTGTTTTTAAAGTAAAATTTGAATTTCTTACTCTATGAATTTATCGGCCATTCACTACATTTTTCTAAAGTAAAATATGATTTTTGGATTAATTTAAATTAAATTTATTTCTTTTTTGATTTATATTGAATTATACAAAATGTATGAAAACAATGTTCGTTTAGGGGGAGTGTTAATGCTAAACACCAACACCGACCAACTTCGCCTCTATTGAATAAACCTTCTTCTTATTTGTCAACCCGAACTGGACGGTCGTCTTTATTTCACTCTTCTTCTTATCTTGTTTTACCACTTGAGCCCGGTGAGGAAATAAAATCGATGATGGGGTAAAATTTCCCAACAAATGCTTTAGTTATCCGGGAAATACGTGTTCTGACTTTTACCGGTCGTCCAAACACGACAATTTTGTCTTTCTCTGATTTTTTCTTGTAAGGTTCCTTCAAGTTATTCTTCATAAAAAACTGGTTTTGGAGCGTGATGGAAATCCCTCCTCGTGGTGTAGTTTTTTAACGAGTGTTACTTAAATATCTGGCAGCTTCGACTATTATTTACGTGCGAGCAACATTATAGTCCGAAGTAAAATCAATTCCTTTATCTGTTCTGGAAAAACAAAAACAAATACAATAATGGAAAGGAAATTCTTTAAAAATACAAAATCGATTCTCTGAAGAAATGACCTAAAATCGACTATGTATTTCTTCGAGGCAAACATTCCTCTGTAATTCTTAACGACCCCGGTTAAGATTAGTCCGGACTATCGAGTACGCACTATATATTTAAAAAAATCCTTTTTGGCATCATCATCGAACTTCAAGATCATGGAATGCTCATACACTATAAAAGTGTGTTCCTTGTGGGTCCCGACAACTGGGTAAACTTTTTAAATATTTTAAACCAAATAAAAAATTAAAATCATAGTAGGCTCATTTCTTCTGTCAATTGACATTTCACACGTCAACTATTCAAAATTTGACAAATATAACTGTCAAATTCAACAAACAAAAGTGTCAGAATTGACAATTCTAAACGTCAATCTTTCAAATTTGACAATTCCATGCGTCAATCATTAACACTTCGACGAAAAGAACTGTCAATTTGACGTGTTGGTTAATTAGAGCTATGCAAAATACAATTTAAAAAGTTTACCTTTGGGGCTGAGACCATATTTAATATGTATAGCCAAGCATATTCTATAAAATTTCGATGGTATTCATACACTTGTTCAGGTATTTAAAAGACCTATTGTGCTCCCAAACGAAGAACGGATTACACACATTTCACCTAATATGAACCATTAAAACTTTAAACCTTCTTTGGAACACATAAAAAGAGACTTCTTAAAACGATGAGACTTCAAATTCAAAAAATACTTAAATCCTCAAACCAACTAATAAAATATTGTGGTAGTACATTTATTTTGAATTCATCATAAAACCAAATGAAAGTATATTTTTTTGAACATAAAATACTCGGTATCAACATCGTATATTAACGTAACATCAGGCTCAAAATCTAAAAGAATATCATCAAGATTACAAGTGGAAATTAAGATAATCTCTACGAGTAAAGTTATAACGAGTTACATATAAATTTTAGGCCAGTCAACGTGCGACAGTTTTTATATTCGTTGAAAGAGGAGTTAAAGTTATATGTATTGAAAGTTTTAAGGACCATGATGGGTTGGGCTTGTCAGACAAATATTTCGAACATAAAAATGGTTAGTTGCGCTAAAGGTTTGTGTTCGTTGAGGCGACTCATGCGATGATCGTTGCTTTGCAACCAATTCCGAACCATATTTGCATATTTTTTGAATGCGGCTACATTCCTATAGTATAGAGAAAATATATGCATAAAGTTATCAGGACATGGTATGTATCTAACTGCAATCGTTGAGCGATCATCACATGAGTCGTCTCTACGAACTCAAACCTTAACGGCCACAACACAACTCGCGGGATATGCATATTAGGAATCCACTAGACTGGCCGTCTGTCCTTTGGTTTTACAACTAATCAGATCAGGAACCCCCAATTTTAAATTTTATCTGCTTTACCCTATAGATATAGCATTATTATCTAACCAAAGTACCTTTACTATAGGAAAGTTAATTCAAGACACAAACACAACTCTTTACCGAAAAAAAAGGAATCATACTCGTAAAAACATGGTACAATTCCACATAACATCGTTACGATTGCAGGGAGGATGCTATATCGTTTGTATGGTCATTTCTTCGTAAACGTTCCGTTTTATGAGTTGTCATCGTATCTCTTTCGTGTAGTTATGTATCTGCTTATATGCGACATGACCAAAATTCTTAAGATACTTGCGCGTTGCTGACCATCATCCTCTTTATACATCGTCCGTCGTCGTACACGGATAAACGATTAACCATAGCGCGCACTGGTCAACAGCGATTGTTTCAGCTGCCGAGCTGCTGTTGCTGCTTCTTCTTTTGCTCCGAATCTGCAAGAGTGTTAACTAACCCAAAAAGACATAACAATAAAAAAATACATTAAAAAAAACTCTTTATAGGAGACGAAGCACGAAGAATAAGTAGTAGCCCTGACAAAAAAAAATGTTATGCCTTCGTTGGTAACGTTCTAAAATCAGATTGAAATGAAAAACGAAAAGAATTGTATACGCGTAAAGATGTTTTTGGACATCGTCTTCGTGTGTTCAAATTAAGACCACAAATTAACAAACATAACATACATCGTTCGCTCGATCTTTGCGATATACTCCTCGACTGTTCTGCAACTTCATATGTATGTATACAAATATGAACATTTTTACAGACATGTTGCGCGGTATAAGATTGAGATTAATTGTTACGATGTACCTTACTAATCATGATAATAATTTATCTTAAAGCGTCCGTTTTTAATCAGTATTTCGGAGTAGATAGAAATTGATTCTTTAAACATATTTTTGGGTGATGTTTGTTTGGTTGCTTGTTTTTTTTTGTATTGCGTTGAGATAGGTAAGGATTTATGAGAAAGTGTGTTTTTTACAAAGTGGGTATAATAGCCAGATTAGGGACTTCTTCTGTCTTGCCATTTCAATTAAACTCTCATCGGTCTACTGGTCTGGTATTGGCACGTGGTCTAGTCTGCAGGTAAGTCTGAGATTTTCAGACAGCTCTGTGTTGGATATAATATCGGCTGCACTCAAAATGGCAACTTTCAACATCAAGTCCAAACAAAAAAAAACAATTTGTCTTAAATACTTTTTATTGAAATTCTATCTCTAAGAAATTCACCCCTCCTTGTTCCAAATCTTGTAATTGTACCCACATTACACACGACATCATGCGTTCTCCAAAAACTTTCATATTTTCGCTGTCGCTTCTTACTCGGTTTATTATGCATCCAATATCTTCGATTCATTCGCATAGTAGGTACACACTGTAGATAAAAACCAACAAGGACTCCCCATGGTTGTTGTGGTTTCTGTAGCTAATTTCTTAATTTAGTTAAACAGCGTGAAACATGAATTCATACACGGAAAAGAAACTTACTTTTCAATAAAACATACGAATATGAAAACTATCCATACATGAAACGTTGGAAACGAACTTAAGATTTTACAACATTGATTAAATTTAATCTAGCGATCGAATTTCATTTAATTATCTATTTATTATTGGAATGCACAAGAAATGTTTTATAATGTTAAATGAATTTATCTTTGTTTGAATATCTAATTAATTCTTGTTTTTCGGTTTTATTTTCAGTGATGGCGGTCTTTTAGTTCAGCCAAATGATTGAACACTGCATATAAGGTGAGACATTTTTATAATCTTTATTTTTTCCTCACCTAAATTGAAACACCTGTTGTCCAGAAACCAGCAAATCCTGGTTAAAAATCGATGATAAAGTTTTCGATAATATCGATTTTTTTATTGAATATTAATCTAGAGAGTCTAGGCTACTATATAAGTGACGATATCAGACCATAGTCATGGACTACCATAGAAACTCCACTCCCAAAAGTAGGTTCTTCTAAGTTAAACTTATTTATTTGTGGTCCAATCTTCCTCAAATAAATAAATAACCGGCGCGACAGTCCAACATTGGACTAAGTCCGCAGATGTGTAAGTGACATCTAATTTCTAACTGCTTTTAGACGGGGTTTGGAGATCAACAGCACGCTCAGCAGTGTTATTTATCCCCATAAATGGGTACTCGTTTAACATCATCTGAGTGACATCATAGTCCGTCACATGGGTCGTGATTTCGAAAAACACCATAAAATGAATTGGTTCACGGTGATTCTCGAACTGTGTATCGAAGGTGCACGCACCAGCCACACTACCTCTCCCTCAAGCACCACAATAATGCATTTCTATCGAAGATACAAAACATATGTAAGAACGGACGCAATCCGGCAATGGGGTCATGTGGCTGTCCTAGAAGCCCGACTCCAAAAAACAGGTTCGTCTAAGAGGGGATTCACACTCCTGAAAGGATTTATTAAATCCTCGATTTGGTTAACAACTGTACCATCATATATGTAGAAATCATACATATATGTCCAAATTGGTACAAAATTTTGTTCCTATGAAAATAAAATTTCAGATTTTCGTTGAGCTTTCAAACGAATCGCATGAGCCTGTGTGAGTGTATGTTTTAGAGAACTTTACCCAGTTGAAGAGAGTCAAGAGACACTCTTTTCATATTTTAAACAATCACTCATCATGTCATCATCGTGTGCCATTCGGTCTCCGTGGTGTGCGATAAATATGCGTGACGCATGACAAGTGGACGGAGTGGCCCAGCCAGCATCGGCGTCATATACCGTGAACATAGCCACAAATAAGCATTACTTCATGAATCACGAATCGACATTATGTATCGATAGGACGGATTGAAAGTTAGATACATTATGGTCAGCTGAAGGGATGTCGACGGATCATGCATATAGGAAATATATTGGTTTTCTCCTCAAGTGTGATTTTTGTTGCTGGGGTGATTAGAATCATGAATAGAACATGATAATTCGTATAGTCTGGCTGGAGTAGTGGTTACGGCGCGCACCTTCGGTGCAGAGGGTTATGAGTTCGAGACTCTCCGTCACCGTTATCTGGATAACTTTCAATCGGAGTTAGCTCTTCCAGACTGCAGTAGTAACAAATACCTGTGCGAGAAAAATCTCAGCTGATGAGACAAGTGTTGATGCGAACAAAACAGTTTTTCGCCCTTCTCTCAACCTGGCAAACATGAATACAATACATCGATCGAAAATCGAGACCTTAATTCGTTTCATTATTATTGAATTGTGGTCCGTCGAGATCCATTTTCAGGCTAAGTGGTCCGCAGATGCTTCTGAGCTGAGAACCACTATACACTGAGCTACAGAAGGCTGAGCTATTATATAGTAGAATAGAATCATGGTCCGCCGTCATTCAAATTCTTGAAAGGAATTTAGCACAGCTCCGCAAAGCTTTGTAGAGAGAGAGAAAGTTTGGAATTTAAAAAGAATTAAGCCTACTGTTGAATTATCTGAGCGACAAATTTTTCACCATTCTCAAAAAAAAGAAACAGATGACACACGGGAGTCTGGCGGCCTTAAAATCGACATATGATATCAAAAATTAATCGGAAAGTATTTTTCCACAAAAACATTCGACACATTTTTGAAAAACGCTGCTCTGGAAAAGGTTGTGCCAAAGAATGGTGTTCGTTTTCAATGGTCTGAACATTCGGGAAAACTTAGCTAAATCACGGTATTAGCAGAATCACAGAAGAAACTCATCTTGCTAAAACCCAAATCACCAGTGGCAGAACAACTTGACTCGGGGAACTTCTTTCCCCCCAGATTTCACCAAACAGCACAGCCAAGCCGGGATAAAATGTATTGCTCAATAGAGGCTTATAAACCTTTTCATTGTACCGAAAACTGATTTTTTAGAGAAATTTTTGTAAATTTAGATGAACATTTGTTGAAACTTGGACAAAACTTTCACAGAGGTGCAAAATGATGATATTTTTATTATTATTAATCGCAAATTCATTAGGGTCACATTGGTTGACTATTGACTAATCATGGTTGTATGATGAATTTGGCTGATTCGAATGGATTTTTCTCGCGAAATCCTCTGACTTTCTGGAACAAGTTGAGGCTGCTTTCCGAAAATTGTTTCTTGTAGTCGCAATTTACTTATGGTTGGAAACCATTTTTTTATGACTTTTGATCCTCTAAATCTCGTGGGTCCCCGCCCCGCGGACCCGGCGCGCCCTTGTGCGTCGCCCCTGCAAACCACCTTGATCGAAATTTTTCCTCTTAATGTTAAAAGAATCAATGCAATTGCAACGAACTGAAGAAATTCGCGAAATTCAAGCGAATTAAAATTGAATTGATGCGCAAAGTGGGTGGAAGTTATCGAAAACGAATCCAACAAATTTATGATAAAAATGGCTTGAAATTTCTCACAAGAGTGCTTTTTTAACTCTTTCATGTGCTGAGTGTTTATGCGATTCCTTATCTCTTCCATATGAGTTTCTTCAGTTGCTCAATATTTATTGGGTGTACGTGCGCTCCTGTGATTCAACAGGCTAAACAAAATTGTTAGACTTCATTTAATTTAGCAAATAATTAGCACATTACTGAGCGAATTGCTTGCTTATTGGAAGTACAATTTTGGCAACTTTGATTAAGCACTCTAGGATTCTAAGGTTTCTCGTATCAATTGTGGGATCTACAAGTCGAAGTGTCGCAAAGACTTTAAAATACAATTTTCAAAAGAGAATTAGTGAAACAGTTGATAAATAAAAAATCATCTCGTTTAATACCTAATAAAGAGCATTTTTCGTCGTCTCTAAAAAAATGTAAAATACTTTTTTCGTATGTCAGTTGGTTTCCTATGCCTTCCGACATTTTATTTGGCCCCTTGTTTTTTTTTCATCTGTTATTTCTATGGTTTCCTTTCCCATAAATGCATGTTGAGGTTATTTTTTTCCTTTTGGCTTTTTTCTAATTTTTATTTTATTCGAGTGTTAGCTAAAATTGGCGCCCCGACCACCCGGCTTGCCCCTTAAGGCAAGCGCCGATTATATTGGTTTATTTCGGTACTACTATCTTTTCTTTTATTCTATCCGCCCGTAATAAAAAAATGTAAATTTCACACATCATCTATAAAAAACTTCTTATCAATATTGAGAATTATAAAATAAATCAAAAAGAACATATCGCCATCTTCGTTCGTACACAATTTGATTTCCCTCTCTCACCAAGTACGTAGATACTCGTAAAATCTATTAAAGATTTATTTCTTTTTTCAGCTCTTATCATTTTGAGAATAAGATGTACCATACATATTTACTTTATTATTATTAATATTATCAGGCAATATGAAAATAAGCAATTTCGTTCGTTCATTTCATTAATTACAAAACTGTGGAGAGTGTGTGAAAACAAGAAAAAAATATAAAAACAAAAAAGTCCAAAAATCATTCATACATATGAGTTTTCTGATAAGCGCCAAGTCAATAAAATATGAAACAAAATTGCTATGGGACGATTGATGAAATGTAGCGAAGAATAATAAATCGTGAAGAATGATAAGGAAATGTTGGTGTCTTTAGAATTATTGTTTTTTCTGTATTTTAAGGCGGCGATAGAAAACAAGTAAAAGCTGCGATAATGATTACTATTTGTATATCAGTTCTTTTTTTTTCAAAATAAATATAAAATAGATAAGGTTTCATATTATCCTGAGAGCTGTAGATTTTGTACACGGGACACATTACGTATTTCCCGGATGATGTAAGTCACCAACTATAGAGGATGAGTATAGTGTAGTAATAATATGAAATAAGAATTTTAGTCACTATTTGTACTATTGTAATGATGAGTTAAAAATACCCAATCAGCCATGTCGTCGTAATTTGTTACGAATGATGCATCATTCATTCATTTCGCGCAAGACATGAATATTTCTTACGAACGATGCACTGAAAAAATCTTTTACATAATTATTACATAATCGTTATGTGTAACGATTATATAATCTTTTTGTGTAAACTATAGCAAAGACGTGTATAGATGCTGTAGATAAAGAGGAACATTGTCATAATATTGTTTGTATGAAAACGTGATAAATGACGTGTCTTGCATTATTGATAGATTACACATGTCATTGGGGTATTCCAGACAATGTTTATTATTCTTATTTTATTCTGAATAGAACTGAAAATTCTTTGGAACCGAACAAAAACGATACAAACAGTATTTTCTATCTAAAATGTCATGTTCCATCCAAAAAATAAATCTTTACAAGCTATGTCTCTATATCTTCGATCAACCAGAATGTGCTTCCTTTTAAACCAGTAGGCAAACGTTTCCGTATCGTCCAATCAGTGCCGCCAAAAAGCTGCCCACTACGACTTTCTCATAAACATTGTACACAGTATAATACATTATTAATAAATTTATTTTGTTACGATTGGTTTGAACATTGTCCAATAGTCGATAAGCCATCATGCGCGGAGACGTTGTCGCCTGTTATAGGAGCTATATACAAATAAAATCATATGCACGACAGACAGACTTAATAGCTCTTAAATGGAGTCATCAATATGCTATCAGCCTATTTGAACAGCAACAAGCTCTCCATACACAGCAGCAACAAATAAAATAAAATTATTCAAATCATTCATATGTAAATGTGCTTATTGATACTATGTATGTATGTGGCGGTTAACAGTGTGCGCCTATACATTGTCCACGCCAATCACATTTGGCCGACGATGACATTGACAAGCCAATATAAAAGTAACGCGAAAAGATCGGTTTTCTTATTGGAGCGATACTGGACAATTTTCAAATTTGAATATGTATGTACAAAGGAAATACATATGACTGTGGCGATGCAATCACAACAGGGTGACTCTAATTTAATAAACTATATTTATTTATAACGTTTTCTAAAACTAATGTCTACTTTGATAATTTTCTTGATACTCGTACATAATTAAATTATATATTTTTTTTGCAGGCTTTTTCGGAAACTATACTAAATGTTACGAAACATTTAGTTATAGTCTTTAATATAATTTATTCAAGTAAGTGGATTCTCTTTTTAATTTTAAACATACTAGTATTTACCTCATGGAAATTTTGTCAAATCTATTTAGACTTAGAATATTTATTTTCAAATTGGAAGAAATGGCATTGCAATTCGCTAAATATCTTAGCCGCTTCTTTAGACTTACGGTATAACTTTAGTGACTAAAGAACCGACTATCTGAGTTTGTTTTCGCAAATATGTACATATCCGAGTTTCATTTATTAAAATTCAATTCTCAATACGGTATTTAAATGAGCCGTGATAAAACGCAAACACTTAATTTCAATGCAAATTTCAAAATTCAATAAAACCAAATTCCACTCAACACACTCACACTAGAAAGATTCCCAAGTGTACAATACGAATAGTATTACATATTATATAGGCAAGAGATGTCAGCATAAATTTTGCTCTTTGTAAGGCCCGGTGTCTTTACATTTTTGACGCAACGATAATGCTCTTTTTATTGAAATTGAATATTTTTGTAATGCAAATTTAAGTAGTCGCGTACTGTGTGTACAAAAGAATACGAAAATATTCTTAACAGTTTTGTTATTTACTTTTAATAGCTATATGAATGACTATACAAAAGTATAGTGCATTTTTCTCGCTGCCAATAAGACATACGACTTTGATGAATGAAGTACGTTTCTATTGCAAGCATTATTTTTACATTCATTGTTCAAAACGCCCACTTTCAATTGAATTTAATAAGGTCAGAATGGGTGTCATTTAAATTGGTGTGATATCATGTACATGTAAATAATTGCTTCTAATTAGATTTATATGGCTAGGTTTTTTTCTCTGAATCTGTTTCGATCGTAATCAATGTTTACTATGCCATTTTACAGCAAATTTGCAAATCAACAAAATTCTATTTATGTATGTACAACCAGTGGTGTAACGTTACGGTGTTGAACGGTCAGAGCCGGGCTCTCCTGAGCAGTACTTAAAATGCCTAACTACGCCACTGGTTAAAGTTGAAAGCGTACACAACACACGGCACAGGAAACGTATGTGGTTATTAATATTTTATTTTATTATTTTGTTTACGAGTAATCGATGTACAAATTTTGTTTGTTTGTTTAAATATATGTTCCTTATGTCCCTGACGTAGTGTGGTGTACAACAGGTCTAGGCCGCTCCCGAGTTTTTTGTCTCAAAAATGATGACACATGCAAAATGAATTGATGACTGAATTCACACTCATTCCAATCGGATGCAAATTTTCTTGAGAATGCCTTTAATTTTGAACATCATGCAAGAATATTCTAAATACTCGTATGAGTATAATAAGACTTTGGCGTCATATTTGAAAACGTAAAACCGAAAGAAAGTGTTTTCCTGTTCTGTCTTTCATCCAGAAACTGCCAATTTTACGTAATCTTACGGCGAATTTTTTATAGAACCTCATATGGGGTTACGAATAATCTCGTAGCAAATTTGCGGTTTCCGTTATCTAGTGTCATGGATATCGATTTCTGGTTTTTGGTGAAAAAGATAATCTAAAAAATCGGAAATGCAAGCACTAATTTATGGTTTTTAGCATAGGTCATTTGGTGCCTAAAAAGTGCTACTTTTTGCTAATAACTGATTTTTTTGGGGCAGTTCAATTTTCTCTGAGGTCAAACTGAAAATTTAAATGTTAAAATTGCACAAAACATAATTTTTCTTATTCAAGCGTTAAAAATGGTTACTGAAAAATACCCAATGAACTCTTATATATATTATATTTAGAGTTGGATTCCGTCCGAAATCAATTTAAAACGGGGAAAATGCTCGCTTTTTACTAACTGTGGGTTGCTATAGTTCTACGAAAACTTTAACCCGACCGGCGGCGACTCGAAGAGTACGAAAGCAATTGGAAATGACAATGTAGTCTTCCAAAGACTGTAAGTTTGGTCATTGTTAAGTGCGAAACAGAACGCTTCCGTTACGTTACGTACTGAAAAGCTCTAGCACAATTTGCTTCCGTACAGTGCCCTGCCATCTGTGCAGTACAGCTCCATTGAATTAAATTTGACAAGTGTTCGGCACGAAACAGCATGGAAGCATTCTGTCCATTTATTCGGAGAGGGACGTAACGTGGCGCGAGGAGGTAACGTAAGCTGTCTGGTTCGCCCTTTAGTGTGCTGTGTCAAGAAAATGACGGCACATCCAGTTTTACAAAAAAATTAAAAGCTTCTAAAAGCTATTTCAGCCTTTATCTGAAACCTTTAAAGGGCCGCAGAATATAAAATGTTAAGACACGTATAAAAACTATTGATTTTTGAAATTTAATCACATAATATTATCTTTAATATGCGACTATAAATCTGAGTCAGTAACTTGTTCGGGATTATGTCCTTTAGAAATTTTATTTTTTGAAAAGTTTCTTCAAACAAATTGAGAAAGCTTAGACAAGACATTCAAACACAAGCTTAATAAGCCAAAAGGCGAAAAATCCTGTATTTGGGATGAAATCGGCAGGTTTACAAAATATCGTATCCAAGTGTTTTCCTCAGCAAATATACGATTTCGGCGTTTATAGAGCTTGGCCCTCAACAAAAAAAACTCTCAATCCAAGATGTTATCCAATAACATGAAGGATGCAAATAATCGTCGGCGAATTATTACTAGAGGAAGATTTCTAAAATACATAGTTTAAGCTTGCATAAGCAATCGACTTCTTCTTCTTCTTCTTGTAGCGGTGCAGAAAGGTGTTAATCTTACGGCAACTGCCTCTACGGGGCGGACCACACCCGTTTTGTTTTGCAAAACGGCCAAAAGCTGCCAATATGCCTTCCTGGCAAGAGCCCCGGCAGGAGCCCTGAAGGTTCGATGCAGGAAGGTTGTGTGTGCAATCGACTTCTTGATGTGTTTTAATAAATTTTTTAAACTTTAGTTTTTCATAACGATTTTTTTTTTACGCATTTGTCCTGATTTACATTGAGTTTCTTCGACCTGGCCGCGGTCCGCATAAAACTGCGAAGTGGCCCGCGGGCCGTGAGTTTGACATGTCTGATTTACACTATCCGAAGAACCGTTTTGTCCACACATTAAAATTTTGCGGTCCCGACCAGTTGCCCATACGGGACATCCAGGCCTGTCAATGTTGCATGGCCCCAAGCCAAAGACGCTAAGAAATTGTCTTCTTATAGAAGTGGTTTCCAACCTTTTCAGTCCGTGCTCCCTTTTCGAGGTCCGAAGAGTTTGGCCCCTGTGGAATTTTTTAAGTTTTCTGTATTTTCGACTGAAAACTTAGAATCACCTTATTCGTTTGAAACTCATTTTATTAGTAATTTATCGAATCTCACAAACAATGAGCAAATAACACATTGGAAGGGTATTCACAGCTGAAGGGATCAATTGGATAAATGAATTTGGGATAACTTCATCGGCGTAGTCCTGGCGTTAAAGCTAATGAAATAATTTCTATCTGATCCTCTTTCTTTTATGGTCGTGTAGAGCGTCGTAGATTATGTCGTTGACGGTATTCACCTCGAAAGGACTAGATGTACGGACCCTTTTGTGAGACATGACATTGGGCTCAATTGTCGGACTCCTTTATGATGGAAATTTTTGTGGTATACCTCTCCTACGTAAGTAGGCTGTCCAAATAAGTCCCGTCAACGCTGTCTAACGTCTTCTCGAAGTCAATGAACATAAGATGTAACAGGGATCTCCACCCAGTGGATTGTTTACTTATTATGATCCGAAGGGTGCTGATGGGATCCCTACATGAGAACCCTCACGACAAACAGCTTGTTCAATTTTCGGAGTTCGTTCGATCGTTTTCTTAATCCGGTCGAAGATTTTTTGTCCATCAGTTTGTAGACTGCTGGGAGGAGACAGATTCCAGCCAATTATTACACTCCTTGAGATTTATTTTCTTGGGGCGGAAAAATATCCACTCTAGCGTTGATATCTGCTTTCAAAAGTTCAATAGGAATTCCATATGCCTCCGAAGCATTACCAGCTTCCAATGGTTTATTCCAGCTTGGATGGCAAACGGATATTAAATCTGGCCATTTGCGGAACTCTTTCTGTTTCCGATGGAGGTGAGCTTGAAGGGCCAAAGTTGTTGTTGAGGACCTCCATTAAATGCTCTCACCATTCGTGTGTGACTAGCAGAGACCTGTCTATATATCTATATTTTACAGGATGATCATGCGTAAACGATTTGCCAGTCAGTGGCTTTATAAGCTTCTAAAAGGTCCCTCTGTCACCACGGTAAGCCACCTCTTCTTCCTCCATTGCTAATGCGTTGATATTATTGCGTTTATCACATCTAACGATCACGGTATTTTTTTTTACAAAACTAATACACTAATAATACATTCTAATAAAAAGCTCTTCATGACGATATTTGAAAGCATAAAAATGTGGGATGTGACTCTTCAAATGGCACGAATATTTCTGCACTACATATAAATAACTGCGTGTAGGAGGTGATCAAGTCGAAAACCTTTAGGTTTTCTTCAAGTCCAAGGATTTGAGTAAATATCGGGGACTCGGATATTCCGAGACAGGAAAAGAGATATGCCATGCGCTTCTAAGACTGCAGTTTTGAAAACTGAATTTATGCTCGAACTTTTCAGGCCCAGACATCAGATTCTGAAACTCCCCCTTTCTACCGATCTTTAAAATCTGAAATCTTTCTTTTTAGTGAGACCCTAAGCATTTGTTTTCACGAATATCCCAAAAGCACAACTCCAACGACTACAATAGACGAGCAACGGTCTAAGAAAGCAGAAGTGGTAACCGAGTTGAATCTAATCAGGAGTAAATGGTAAAATACGCTTTGGTATACCATTTATCGGTCAAGATGAAGAAAGTCTTTGTTGATTGTCCTTTCTTAAAATTTTACTCTAAAAATGGTCACACCTTTTCTATCAATATTTTTAAGGTCGACAATTTAAACTGACGGGAAACACTAATTGTTGTTGTCGATTTAACCCATTTCCTTCCGCACCTCGACGCATATTGTTTTTATATAATTTTCTTGTATACTCTTGATGTTTGAGCTTAGATTAAGAGAAAAAATGTGTTTTGAATTTTTTGGGTTTCGCGGATTACCAGGAAAAAAATGGTTCGCTGACGAACCAATGGCGGAAAACGATATAAAATATTTTTCGTCGATTTACTTTGCCTGGTCATACTGTATTGTGGTATTTGCGTAAAATTAACAACATTATCTGTATGATCGTATGTTTATTTGTTAAAAAATAACATTCTTAAAGTCGATTCACACGTTACAGTCACAGTCTCTGTGATTTTGCCTACACATTTGATGACTGTATGACTGACAATTTGTAAATTGATATCGTAAATCCTGTCATTGAAATGTATGAACCGCCCATTAAAAACGGAAGCATTTGGTCCGACTGAGTCATTAACAATCAGTGAACATAGGTTACGCATACTTCGCCCGTGGAATCCAGAGTGGTCCCCCCAAATTGAAGAGAATCTTGGTGAAACCTTACAGATTGGGTTCTCCAAGATCTGAACTACCGGATTGTGTCACTACTAATTTAGAACGAAAACGTTTATCCTGATGAGCTTCAAACTAATAAAACTATCAGTATAGTAACTACATTAGACCCCCGATATTCTGAAATGGTTGGGACCGGACCCAATTAGGATTTTCGAGTTGATTTGAACTGTCGAAATGCTTTCCTGGTGTTAATAAAATCATTGAAAAATTAACAATTTTAACTTCTTAATTTTGTATTCAAAATATACATTCCATTAAGTTTACAGAGCAGTATACAATAATAAACTATAGAAAAGCTCAAAATCTTATCAAAAATAAAACAAAATTGTATAATAATATAATAAGTACATATCGGGAATATCGGCATTCCGGATGTTGGGGGTCCAGAAAATCGGGGTTTTACTGTACATGAATTTTAAATAGAATAAATGCCTTTCCTATCGTTAAATAAATATTCATGCAAGTTTGGAATGCAATTTTCTTCAACAGTTGACAGGCTTGCATAGAAAATGTCGAGTCTCTTATAAGTGGACACAAGATATCGTTTTCCGCCAATGGTTCGTCAACGAACCATTAAGTTTAGAGTCAAATTTATTATCTTTTTTAACAAAAATGATAACTTTGTAAATAATATTCGTCATTCACAATTAGTTACCTTCATTTATTAAAAATATTGTTTAAAAGATTTTTTCGGATAAAGGTGAAATCGAAGAACATCCTAACAAGGCTCACGGGTACAAAAATTAACCAAATTTACCGTTATTTTTGACGTACAATACCGAATTTTAAAATTAAAAAAATATATATATGAACAATTTCAATGCTTCTAGAAAGCATCTGTTAAATTCATTCTTCAACAGAATTTTACTTTTGCAGTTAAAAAAAATAAAACATTAATGGTTCGTGAACGAACCAATGGCAGAAAATGGGTTAAATTACATATACCACACCCTAAACAAAATCTTGGCTACGATCATGAAGATGAAAAAATTGGGCTTGGAGCCCCCTTTACCAAAATCCTGACTACGCCCATGCTTGAAGTGCTGACCGGACAGCCGCAAACATTAGCTTATAGCCGCCATATACCAACGCCATCTAGATACATATATCATAGCCGCAACTCAGCTAAACAATGCCGTGATAGCTACCACTAAATTTATTGGCGGATACGAACAAACAACTAAAATAAGCATATGACGTCATTAAAAGCAAGAACGAAACAGTGCCACCATGGCGAACACCACACCACAATTTATTAGCCGATTTTGACGTTTAAGATTCTGCATTGCGGCCTTAATATATAGACGGCTTTGCATGTACCCATCAGGATCGGATTTCCCTTAACAAATGCCTGGGGGGGGGGGGCAACTTTGGACACGCAGTGTTTGCTGCCAAATTGCATAAAAGACGATCTGCAAAATATTTTCTAATTTAGTGGAGCCGAAGCAACTTACAATTAAATGCTTTAACAACAGCACAGAGCAGAGCATTCTTTTACCATGTATAAGAAAACTGTACTAATTGTCGCGAAGCTTTTATAGCAGTTTCTCTAGAAGCAGAAAATCAAAAGAAAAGTGATGTAACTCCTCCTTGGTTCCCCGATAGAGCGAGGCGCGGGTCTAGTACGAAATATAGACAACCACAGGATATATCCAAAACCTTATACTCTGCACAGACGGTCACTAATTTTTTAAAACTCTTTCCCAATATCAATCAAAATGATCTATACATATCGCCGCATAATCTTACACAATCGTCACAAATTCATCTCAATAACATATCTAATTATGATCGTGTTGTTATTAAGCAACAGGCACATCATATATCATATTTTCATATACAATTGGGCCACCAAACAGGCATTAGGTACATTCCTCCTCTTCTTGTCGTAGTACACAATAGTTGATTAACAATCCCCCAAACATGTTTCTCTATGCATGGTAACACGTTTCAAATCAGCCATCAATTCCCGATCGATAGTTATGAAAGCAGCTAAATTTAGTTGAGAAAATAAAAAGTCGCCAAAACCTTCTAACTGTTCTATACAACGATCGGAGGTTTTTTAATGGTTGATGATGGTAACTGTGTGATTCAATCAGTAAATCTTCTCTTGGTCAATCACTTGCTGCTTCTCGTGATATCTATGGGGATATCATAGTCTCTGCAGCGCTCTACTCAGACTCACCATCATCATCATCATCATCGCAATCATTGACAGTCGTCCGTAAATCAAGAGATGAAGAATTCAATGATTGACATGTAAATGACAACTGAAGCATTTTAAATCTTTCGTTCGCGTGTTAAGTATGAGACGTAAGGTACATACAATCCAAGTAACGATTGTTGAAGCTCGTTTGCAAAAGATGCAAAGACAACTAGCGCGCTTCACTCGACTAGAGAAAATTCCTTTTTTGTTAAACGAAAGATGTGTGATTCTGATTCTGGTCAGATCGCAGATATGGTGAGTGTGGAAGAAGAACGTCATAGAGTGCAGACAATGATGCTCATCAGAGAAGAAAATACCTGAGCAGATTCATATTAGAGAAGTTGGAACAAGTTTCAGGTGATAATATTAAAATTAAAAATACGTAGACAACAGATTTAATGTTTGTTATTTGCTTAATACCCTAGCACTTAGCCAAATCCCGAGATTTCCGTTAATCTATAGATTAATTATTCAAGATTTGGATTATCCATACATTTTTAAAGATTTTGTAGCGCGATTTCAACCAAAATCCTAATTTTTCACGATTATTAAATAAACCACAAGGGGTCAAGTATATACAATCCAAAACCAGTCTACTATAAAACGTTGATCCAATCACATTTGATAGTTTCCGCGGTTCGGTCGGAGTGAAAGAAAATGGGACTGTACCCACAAAATTGATTCTATATTACAACAATCTTATTCTGTAAAATAATTTCATTAATTTTTCCATCATTTAATTTAATTACATATGAACTTTATTACCAAGAACACTACCAATTCATCTGATTCATCTTTCAACTTTGAAGATCCTCACAGTGTCCACCGCTCTTATGTTCACTTCTTCTTTGACTTGGGAGCGGTTGCTGAGATAAACCAATCATCCAGATTATTGTTATTGCCATTGTTGTTAGTTTTGTATGCGCTGATATTGTGAAGAAAGCCTCCCGACAATACACATACACTACGTACAATGAATTCCTAAAAGTATAATGTACAGTCAAGTCGCGGGATGTAGCTCTTCGTGTGCTGCCTTTCAAGAGGAGAGGAGTCTGTGTGAAGATTTCTTATGAGTCTCTGCGGCGAGCTTGTCGTGCATTTAAATGTATATTTACAACATGTTCGCATAGACTAAACGTGATAGTTAAAACTACTCGGAACATAACAATTTATCATCCACGAACGCCCCTATCTTCGATCTACTTTTCACGTAAGTTCACCATAGTATTCTGGTATAGTGCAAAGCCTATATATCGTGAAATAGATAGGTGAAGTGGTAGTAGAATGTGCTGTTTTTCTTCCAAGTTAGCAACAGCATTGATCATAAAATCATATTGCTTCTTGTAAAGCACTACACCCACATTTTGATATAAATATAATGTGATCAAGTCTATTTTTCAGATAGTTTTGGTGAGGGTGGCCGGTCCTAGGAATGGGCAAGCTGGACAGTCGCCCAGGGTTACCATTTTCAGAGGCTTTTTATTTTTTTCCTTAAAATATGAAGGCAATTAGTAACAGTATACAAGTTACAACCTCTTACAGTCTTACTAAAATCCCAAAGTTCGGGAGCAAGTGTGAGTAGCTTCTTCACAGCTAATGTTAGACGAACTAGCAAGAAGAAGCTCTACTCTTTTTAATGTTGATATTCTTTTTTGGCTCTATAATATCATAATAAAAATAGTCAGAATTTTCATTACGACGGTTGGAAGTCGTTGGAATTGAAATCGCAGTTTTCGCAAAGGAGGGAAACCACACACGGTGTCATATTTCCGAAAATTTTAAAGAAACGATGAGGCCCAAGTGTCGATGAAGAAAAAACTGTTGCACCGCGCATTTGCTGTAATTCCAGATTTCTGGCTGTCAAATATTCAGCGTTCTTCAGAGTCCTAGCTCTCGGTCATGGTTTTCGCAAAGAAGTAAGAGATACCAAATACCATTTACTTTAAACACTGCACCAGCATGCACACAATTTCATATACAAATGTGATGCTTAAAAGCTGCTATTGTCAGACGTTGCTATAAAAAAAACGAGACCGAGTTCTAATCGTGCGAATAGCACGATGAGTGTATACCCTATACCCATGTACAGACCTAGAAGGCACGCAAACCCCAAAATATTCAATATCATATTTTTTGTGTGGGAGGGAGGGGTAGATGGGTCAGACCTGACACATCTTTGCTACCTTGTCAAAGCATCTAACGGCTACCATTTGATACTAATTTGAAGTTTTTCGTGACATTCTATCAAGAGATATGGGTGAATATAACTTTGTAGGGGAAGTAGGGGTAGGGGTAGTCGGACCTACTCCACTTTCCATCAACTCAAAGTATATGTCAAAATGAGACATTGATCAAAATTTCAAGTCGGTAGCGATATTCTATCGAAAGTTATGGCCGAATTAAAATATCAAGGTGGGGTAGTTTGTATGGGAGGTAGGGGAACCCGTGGTCCGATATGGCCCATTTTAAATACCGTCCAAGATTTTAGCAAAACAAACATTTGACTAAAATTTCAAACCACTAGCTTCATTATTTCGGGAGTTATCTTGCTAACAGACAGACACACGTACAGACAGACAGACAGACATGGCTTATTCGATTCAGGGAGGGACCGACTCTGATCATCTATATATATACTTTGCCATACCTCCGGTGGCTCCTTTGAGGTGTTACATAATATCGGCGTAACAAAAACAATAAACCCTATACCATCTTATGGGTATAGGGTATAATAAAACAAAAAATGAAAATCCAGGACATTTTCACGTAAAGAACGATGTGTATGGTAACCCTGTCCAAATGTGATTAATCTGTGAAATCTGCACAGGATCCCTAGGAGAGTGAAAATTTCGGATATCGAATGCATTTCGCAATTTTCTATAGCGCCGCCATCTACAGAACAAGCTATGAAGTAGAATTTAAGCATGCGATGGAATGGCCGCCAGCGATTTCCTGCAGTGTGACTGAAATTGACTGAAACTCCAAAATGCAGAGAATTACTGGCGGCCGATTTGATTCAGGTTTTTATTAATACATGGCTTGTTCCAGGGACGTAGTCAGGGAAGGGGTCCATGGGGCGCGGACCCCTCCCGAAATTATTTAAATGTTCGGATGAAAAACCTCCTCAAATTGGGAATTTTTGAGTTGTTTTTTTTTTTGCGCATTTGCGCTACACCCGGTGCACTGGCATTCGCAGATTTTTTTTCCAATGCCAGTTTTTTTTTCAAACCGTTTTTTATGTTTTCAGCACCTGGACCTTTTCAATAACGTTTTCACCACTTCATAACAAGGTCTCCGCAGTTTTCCTAGATGTTATGATAATTTTTATTCCTTGAGAATATCGGCGTACCATTCTGAGGGGGGGATCAGTTCCATAATTTCTTTTCTTGTGTTTCACCCCAAATCAGAAATCAGCGACCATGTGTTTCTGCAATTCGCAAAAGATTGTAACCGTACCCTGAGGCTTTTAAGTTTGATACCATACATTGATACCTTTCATGTCGTAACCTTAACTTAACCTAACAACACAGAGCAACACAGTGGGAACTAGAGGAGTACGGTTACATTACATTCGTGAAGTGCAGCCAAACGCTTTTGAAGTTTCTATCCAATTATATTTCAAGTTAAAGCCACAAAGGATCGCAAATTACTGGATATTACATTTTTGGCTTGAATAAAATTTTCTACGTCAATCTTATAGAATTGCATCTGCATTGGGATTACGGTCTGTATGAATGGATTTTTTTAGATTAATATTGTAAAAATTAGATCACTTGCTAGAAGCCCAACGCTGTAAGCATGAGACTGAAAAATTAGTACCTCCCGAAAGGAAATCCTAGCTACGTCCCTGGCTTGTTCTGTAGATGGGTTTGCTCAGAGACCATGCAGTGTACTCCAGTCCAGCTAAAGTATTGTTGATTGCATGACGCAAATATTTGCTAGCAACACTCTGCACCACTGCAGAGTTTGGGAAGTATGGAAAAGTATGTTCTGAATGAGATTTATTTTTTCACAAAAAAAAACATACTAATGGAGTTTTGGGGGAATTTTCCCCTACTATTGACTAAACTAACAACCAAATTTATAAGTCGAAATTAATACCTATAACATCTGTGAGTGGATTCAAAGAACGAGAAAAGTAGCAGAAAAATGCTCCTGAATTTGATTTTAATTACGCGCAAAGACAGGAGAAACCGCCTGGGTCCATTGCTACTATCACGTTGGAGGGTTATTTTATTTTTCCAAAAAGTGTCCACATAGACGCAGCTCGAATTGCAAACATTTAATTTTGCGAATATGTATGTGAAGCACAGCAATTAGTTATTCACCACCCCCGATAAATCCATTGTGCATTATTTTGCCTTGAACAATTTGATCGTATCGTAAAATTGAAGCAAGCAATTGTCAGAATAATTTATAATTGGCAATTGCGCTTGATGGGCATTGCGCAGCTGTACATCGCGTCTCGAATAGAATTTACGATCGTCATCTTCGAACGTTAGCCAAAAATGCAAATACACCTGGTTCCACGACAACGATGGCGCTATCATCATCATGCGCGCGCAATAACAACTAGAAATCCATATAGAGTTGAGCCCTCGCGATTCCTTTACCGTTTCTATATATGCAAATCGGGAAGACGTCTTCCATTCCAACAGTTAATTACGCTTAGAAAATGGCATAAACATGGCATGGCAACAAGCTACCATCGCGTCGCGTCGTGGCTCAAGCATTCATTCAACGCAAAGGGTTCGTTCCTTCGCGCAGCATATTCAAATTAAGTCGAGAGTTCGATTCAATTAAGCACACGGGGAATTGATTTTAAATCGATCTTACAAGAGGTCTATTGCGGCAATTGCGATTTTTTTCGACTTGTCTTCATTTTTGCAGACGTGCGGTTCACATTGCTTATGTTTGTTTTTGACTTTTTTTGGCTTATTTGGTTTTCAAATCTCATATCCTCCATCGCCAATGGTATATCTGGATACGTGAAGGATCCAGCCGAACCATCATCAACCATCTCAACTCGTGGTACATACCTATAATACTCGTAGTCTGTTGTATGAACGGAATTTCAATTCGCAGTGATACAACATGAAAAATTCACTATATTTCAGATTCATCCATGGCAAAATGGAACCTATGACTTTAGCTTCTATATAAGATGGCACGAGATTTGCGACTGCACAGCACACAAAAAAAATGTTAGACGACGCCAAGATGAAGGAGGTTCTATTTGGTACACTCTGTGTAGTCCATAGGTATCTTCTAAGCTTGTAACTTTTTGCGACTGCCATATCGTCTGAATTAGCGGACGAAAATAAAAAAAAAATCGAAATATCGCCGGTGTATACCTATACCGTCACGATCCCGGAAGAGTCATATGGTTTGTGTGCTGATTTGACGATTTGATTTCGATGGAAAAAACCAGTGCGAACATACAGAACTTTCTTTTGAACGTGAAGCATGGATTTGGACTATTACCTAAACCTTGTTGGTTACTGCCGCGCAGGTATAATGTGAAAACATGGGCTGTAAGTGTAGAAATGTGGCAAGAATGTACTATAACGTGCATTACACGTGATTACACCATGAAATAGTTTGCATTTTTCTAGATATTTAAGCCTTGAAAATATTTTGAATGCTGCTTTTGAAACGACAGATTTTGTGTGGGTATTTGTAGGCATGTACCTAACACATCGGTCTTAGACGGGTTTTTAATCTAAATTGTGGTATGTACCAATATTTTGCAGTACCTACCGATATCCCTGTTTTTCAACATGGGCCGGTTTAGCTTTTTTTCAGGTTCAGTACCGGTATCTGTCAGTATCGGATTTTTAGCACCTATGCTCCACACCGTTTGTAAAGTTTTCTTAGCATTTGTTAACGACATGTCGGGTTTTTTTTTTGTTCATTTCATTTCTGCCGGCATTTGTTTAAGCCACGATTCGGTTTTTTCGGATTCTGTTGAATGACTTCATACCAGGGATGTCAAAAATCGGACGGACCGGTTTTTAGCCCGGACGGTGGTTCAGTTTTTCGGTTTCAACCGAAACAGGAATTTCCTTTCATATTTACAAGAATAAAGAAAATCAACCGAAACAGGAATTTCCTTTCATATTTACAAGAATAAAGAAAATCAAAATTTTACTCTTGTCTCCTAGAAAAAAAATATGTATGTGTAAAATGAAAAATGTGTGAATGTATAAAATTAAACGGTTGGTCCGACACGCACCTTTTTCTTCCTTGTCTCCTAGTACCGCTACATGGCGGCGCGTCGCTCGGCCTGGAAGGATCACCTCAATGTGATCTCAGAGATAGCAATGTCTCATGAACGTGCAGAAGGAAAGCATGAGGAAAAAGCTATAATGCGAATTTATACTCGGCAGAGTTACTTATGCACATTCAAACCAAAGCAATACCGAGCAATTAACGTAATTTTTATAATAATTGATCGGCCTAAGATACCATTAGATAAAATTACTCGGTTATCCGGTACACTCTTTCCGGTTTTACATCGTCTTCAAAAACAACAGGAAAAAATCGAAAACCTGGTGCCGCTTCATTCATTAATCCAGAATGGTACTCCGATTTTTTTTGGGGAAATACTCATCCAATTGCGGCGCAGTAACGCTAAGCTAATTTTAGATCGCTGCTTTGAAATTTGAGGTCAAAATTGAAAATAATTGGTTTTTGAGGAGCCCCCTCCCCATGAATAATCCCATTTTCTCGGGAGATACCGTATAAAAATATTTTGAAGTACATATGTATATCCATGTGCAGATGCACTAAGGCAGGCGTGTCCAACATATAACCCGCGGGTCACAACCCGGCCCGCGAACGACTTCGAAAGAAGTGAACACTTAAGTAATATTTTACGTAATATTTTATGCAAAAAAAGAAGACCGACAAACTGTTGTACAAACTTGCTAGTCTGGCGTTTTTTTACAAAAAAAAAATAATCAAATTGTTCAATGCTTTACAAATATTAGGCCAGTCATTTTATGATTTTAGATCGCAAAAAATAGCTCGGCTCTGTTTTTTTTTTGGGATATTGTTAGGGTAGATACCAGAAGTGTATCACCAAGTTTGCAAATTCGAAAAACCTGTGCTAACCCCGTAACCTTAAAAAACCTAAAAAAAATTCGGACTTTCTCATATTTTGGTTTGTAGTTTCCAAAAAGTGCTTCCTACAAGAAAGTCGTCTACTTGATTTTTAAAGCTAACAAAACCTTATTTACTTTGATTCCACCTTCAGCTTTGTAGGTGCAAAGGATCCCAGCACATTAAACATGTTTTTTTTTGTAAAAAAGTTTTAAATTGTAATTTTAGTCATCTTCCGAACTATCTATAAATATCGGCTTAAATGCGCATTCGACAAAGAAAGTCATGTGACAGGAAGTTATAAATCAGTAAGTTAGCTGTATATATGTCAGAACTGCCCCTGAAAATTAGGTTCTTCTAAGAAAATTTGTTTTCTTTATGTACCAATATTAACCAAACTTCACCCAAATGTGTTCCTGGTTAAGCCGCAAAAATTATCTATGAACGGATGAAATCAAAACACTACATCATAGGGCTGTCATACAAACCATTCCCTGGAAATTAGGTTCTTCTAAGAAAAATTTTTTTCTTTATGAACCAATCTTAACTGAACCTTACCCAAATGTGTTCCTAGTAAAGCCTCAAAACATATATAGGAATGGATGGAATCGGAACATTACGTCATAGGGCTGTCATACAAACCAACCCCTAAATATTAGGTCCTTGTAAGAAAAACTTTTTTTTTCTTTTTGAATCTTAACCAAAATTCATCCAACTGTGTTCCTGGATTAGCCTCAACGCATCCAGGAACAGATGGAATCGGAACACAACGTATTACAGTTTCTGACTTTTTACAAAAAAAAAACATCTTTTAAAATGCTGTATCTTGGGATCCTTTGTAGCTACAAAGTTGGGGTTGCACTCAAATTAAAGAAGATTTTGTTAGCTTTGAAAGTGCAATGGACGACTTTCTTGTAGGAGGCATCTTTCAAAAACTACAAACCAAAATATGAAAAAAGTTCGAAAATTTATTTTATTATTGCAAGGAAAAATCATCGGCAACATTTTTTTTGTGCATAATATTGAATACAAATATTCATGACCAAATTATTGATTAAAATTAAATACTAGATAGCTCTCTGTTTCTAAGGCAGTTAACAACATCAATATCGTAAATATCAATTTTTGAATTTGGGTGGACATTTTAAAAACACGATGGTTAGGTCGTGCGAACTAAAATATTGAAACCGAACTGTCTAAATCGGGTCATGAAATATTGTTAAGAAGCGGTGAATCGTTGAATCGACAGAAAACCTTTTTCTTTTTCTTTTTACTTACAAACAATAAAAAAGGCACGTGATGAAAGAATTTCTTCTCCGTCATAAAATTAATTGTTGCTTTCCAAACCGGCAATGCGGCCCGCGGAAAAATTAAGCTGACACCCCTGCACTAAGGACTAAGGTAATTGTGGATCGCTGCTTCAAAATTTGTGGTTCAAAGCAAGAAAAAAAAAACGAAATTTTCAAGTTGCCCACGACAGAATTGTGCTACGATTTTGTCGGGAAATACTCGTCAAATCAGCGCTGCAGAGACACTAAGGTAATTTTGGGTCGCTGTTTCCAAATTTCATGTCAAAAACAAGAAGTTTTTTATATGATTTTTATATGATTACCCACCCCAGAATGGTACTCCACTTTTCTCAAGGAACAACAAGTATAAAAAAATACCGGCGTACAGAGGGCTGCGCCCGCAATACGAGGGTTTTTTAGAATTCCAATGCATAGTGAATATTTTTTGTGCATATATTTTATATGCAATAAATAAGAATTGTGCACAACATTCAAGAAATGCTTTCTGTAAATCTATTTTTGGATTGGTCTAATTAAAGGTGGAACAGAATGAAAGGCGCTAGCTTACTATTTGCCCAGTTTGTATGAAAGTACTCCAAGGCAAATCTACATGTATTTTTCGATTTAAGATTTCTGATGGCCTTTGAGCAAAAAGGAACTCAGGCAAACGTAAGGATGACTTGGCTTTATATATGAACTGAATTATTAGCTGTAAATCTACTGTTACGGTTTTTTAAATCCAGTAAAAGCAACTTATGTATATGAAATGATTCCATGTCAGGAAACACCACCCAAGCTTTCCTATAAGCATTGAACAAGTATACTTTTGCAGCTATTCAGGGACACCCTGTTAACTTTGTTCTACAAACTTCAAAAATATTTGTGGCAAACACTATTACCATTCTATGTATTTCCACCAAATTGCATGTTCATTGTTCAATCAAGTTAAAAGATATACATTGAAGAAATGCTTAAGAGGCTTCTCTTGCATTGTGAAAGGCTCGTAGTAAATACTTACTTGGCTATATTTCCGGTTTGGATACAGTTAGTCGAATGAAAATTCATAGACATATTCCCTATGTCATTTCCTAAAATCTCTTAGAAGAATTTTCATATTTGGAAACCTAAGAGGGGCTACACACGAACAAATTGAAATCTTACAAATTTACTGTTATTTACTTTTCCTTAGCAAAAGTCAACAGTCTTAATATTTAACGTATATAAGGCCATACTGACCAATCTTTCAACAAAGTTTCATAGCGATCCCTATAACGGTTTAGAAAAACGGAGGTCGAAAAGGAAGTTTGACTTTAAACGCCAATAACTTTTTTACCGTTACTCCAAACTGGAAAGTTTTAACTGATATGAGATGTACTCGCTTAGATCTTTGATTTAAATACCCATACGTCAATCTCCGATAAAAACTAAAAAAGTCGACTTTTTTCAAACGTTCGGGACACCCTGTTATCTTCTTCCTACCAACTTCTAAGGTATTTGTGCCAAAGACTGTAACCATTCTACACATTCCTACCAAATTTCATGACAATCGGTTGAGCCGTTCACGAGTTATTTAGTGAACAGACGGACAGACGGACGGACGGTTTTTTGAAAAAATATTTTCTAAAAAACCCTAAAAACGGAAAACTATAGAGAATTCAGTTTTGAAGTGCCAGAAAAATGTTACTGAACAGTTTCTAAAAAGCCTGAGAGATGCTAAGAAACCCCTGAAGAAAACGGTGTTTGATAAAAATCAGCACATTCTTAACAAAAAACCGGTAATAGGAATAAAACAGAATGTAGGAAGAAAAACCTGCGAGTGCCGGTGCCCTGTGTATGGCGTTGGGGAGAAAACCGGAATGCAGTAGGGAAATCTGAGTACCAAACAGGCTTGTTAATTTGTGCAGGTTTTAACGGTTCTTTTTTTTTGTTATTTTCGACTTTCATGTAAATTATCCTGCTTAGTGGCATGGTTGGTGTTTGATTTGAACCTCTAGTCTCAGAGGCCATGTTTCGGACTATGGTCTCACTCATATGTTAAAAGAGTGGCAATTTATTGGGATTCGGAAATCGTCAAAAACCGTCAAGATCATATAAACGGTTTGTCACTAACACATCTGGCATACAACATTGCACATGAAATTCCTAATCTATTTTTCGGATTTCGAGCTTTTTGCCCGTTGGTTGGTCATATAGTAAATCTGCTTCTGGTCTTCTGATATAGGAACATATACTGCTGGCCAAAAAAATAGGTGTACGCATTTAATTTTCCAAACATGGTTGGTTATCACATATTACTTTATTATTCCACAAAAATTCAATTAGTTTAGAACTTCAGCATACTTCATTGTTGCACAAAACAAAAACGAGTTTTAAAACTGAATGGAAACTTAAATTTTTTTAAATAAATAAGGAATAACACCAATTTTCGACTGGTCATAATAATAGGTGTGATTACAGAATTAAGTAATAAAATTTAATTTCGTCCATTATGATGACAGTTAATGCTAGTTTTGGTAGACCACAGTTAATACCCAGAATATCCGCCATTATTCTCCATGATCTTATCAATCCTTCTGGGCATGGACGATACTAACTTCCGGCAAGTTTCTAGGAGAATATTGTACCAAACCTTTTGGGTATTTTCCCACAATTGCTTTTTATTTTGGCAATCCACTTTTGACACTTGCCTTTTAAGCTCACCCCAAAGGTTTTCTATTGGATTCAGGTCGGGGGACTGACTTGGCCACTCCAAAACGTTAACACTTTGCTCTTCGAACCAAGCTTTGATCAATCGTGATGAGTGCTTCGGATCGTTATCCTGCTGAAATGTCCACAAAAGGGGCATATTATCCTCAGCGTAAGGCAGCATAATAGTCTCTAGGAGATTCTTGTAGGCAAATCTGTCCATAATCCCATCGATTCGGTATATGGGACCGACACCTTGCCACGAAATGCAGTCCCATACCATTATGTTGCCTCCGCCATGTTTCACAGTCTTTTTTGTGAACCGAATGTGAAATGCTTTTCCCTTAGGACGACGAATGTTTCTTCCTGCATCGTTACCAAATAAATTGATTTTTGTTTCATCGCTGAAAAGGATATTCCGCCATTTCTTTTCGCCTTGTGGACCACACCATGTTTTATGAGCCAACGCAAAATTTTTCCTCTTCTTCATATTCACGGATCTAAGCAGAGGAACGTTGCGAGCAATCCTACCGGGCAACTTTGAGCTTGCCAATCGGCGTCGAACGGTTCGTGATAAAATTACATTCCCAATCTCGGTCGCAATTGTCCTTGATGATTTGAATGGGTCGCGTTTGGATAATGTAACGATTCAATGGTCGGTCACTGGTGAAGATTTTTTAGGTGCCCCACGAGTTTCAAGAGTTTTTTCTGGTTTCAGGGCATTGGTTACGAAATTTTCGGACCGTCCCAAAGATGTGGCAATAAATATGTAGCTTCTTCCTTCACCTCGGAGCTGACGAACAAGCCTTCTCTCCTCTAGACTGCAGTGACGTCCTCGATTCGTCTAATGTTAATTTTAGTGTTTTTAAATTGCATTAGAGTATGTTTATAATACCTTCATTTGATTTATTTTTCTCAATATCTCACCTTTTACAACCGAATAATTCTTAAAATGGATATTCTGTATAAAGAAAACAATGCACACCTATTTTTTTGTCCAACTCAAATTGAAGATTGAACAAATGAAGGAGCCGTTTCCGGTTCCGCGTGAAGATTCCTCAGTTTCATTCAAAACATCGTGCTACTAGATCATTTTATTTTAAATTCGCCATCTAAGGGCTCCATGACACAGTCATAGTCATATAATTAAGCCTACTCGATTCATTCAGTTAATTTTTTACACGTACACTAAACGAAATCAAGTAGGCTTAAGGATATGATAATACATATCTATTATAATATATATTACGAATATATGACTGTGTAATAGCGCCCTAAGACTCCACGGTTTAATAAATCTTTTATTCGACTATGGAACTGTGCGTTTTATAATAAATAAAAATGATAGTCCAGTCATTATCCATAAAATTTGAAATAAAATTCAACATTTTGAAAAAATGTTTGAGAAAAATCCTTTTACATATGATTAAAACTTGAATGGAAGTGCATTCATTAAACGATAAGACGACGACGTCGTCATTATCCATTTTGCACAATACACTACACATGTTTCGAGTCTTCTGGTCTTCGTGGATACAATCAAACTTTAACTTCTCTAGATACTAAAGCTGAATCTTTATTCCTATGGCGTTGTCTTGCGGAGTCGTTATACCAACAAAACGCAGATAAACCATTGGCTGAATGTTCTATTGCAATTCTGTTCGTGTGCATTGTAAATCTGCGCACTTATAATTTCTTGTGCATAAAGCCTTCTATAATGGCACGATAAACAAGCCATGGATTTATTTGAATAGACTACGGATAAGAGGTCTATCAACAAAACGTTTTTAAATTGATGTATCTATAAAATGGCTATTAAAACATTGATAAAACTATTATCGATATTTTGTTAATTTATTCCTGAGTTCCGATTGTTTGGGACAAAAACCAGGAAACGGCTTATTGATGAATCTAACGCAACGTTGTGAAGCTAGAGATTCAGATGTTAATTCCTATTATTACTTTATGGTCATTCCACACCCATCTTGATCCGGACAAGCTTGATTCTTATAGATTTTTTTAATTTTTCTTATGCTTTAGAAAAGGAGTTATGAATTTATATGACTTAACCTGCACCCTACCTTTAGTCAAGTCCTTCTGTTCATTGCAAAGTGTTCAGTGTTTATCATGTCTAAATTACTGTCTATCAAAAGACAATTTTCTAGTCTCGCAACTGACTATGGTTAGTCTTCGCTGCCGTTAGATTTTTCTCGTGATTTCTCAGAAAATTTAGCGCAATTGATCCTCTACAAATAATGCAATTTTACACCTATTAAGTCGTTAGAGTGCTTCCAAGTACAGGGGAAGAGATGTTACCGAAAAATAATGCTTTTGCTCTTGTACATTGCTACTGAACCAGTTAACTTTTTCTTCGTGTAATTTACTTGAATTTGGAGCTAATTAGAAACGAAAGAAGATTTTCCCATCGCGCACTTAAGATTTTAGTTACAAGTGAATAGTGAAACTGAGTTATGTGTGTACCATAGTACATAGAGTGTACGTATAATGGAAAAACTCTTCTATAGTTGCAGCTCATAGGTCTTGGGCATATCGTGAAAGAGGATCGTGTAAAAACGATGTTTGCAATTTTTTGTAGTGTTTTTTCTTACGGTTGTTGACAGTTTGATATCTTTCGAGCATCTTCATAATCTTGAAGCCAGCGATGTTACGTCGATTGTGGGCTTGTACATATTTTGTGAATTTGCCATGCAAACCAAATATCAGGCAATAGACAATTGTATCGTTTTTTTTAAACATTAGAGAGTTTTAGCATATCGTTTGGAATAAAGCGACATAATTTGACATTCCATATAAAAATTCGCTTGCTTACCGTATACGAAACAAAATATCTTAATTTTGCCTGTCCTATGTAGGCATAGGTGTAAAAAACGACAAATTATTTCGCCAATTTCGACTGTTTCCAGAGCATCAAATATACGGAATTACACCCATGCCTACTTGGGACATGCAAAATTAAGATATTTTGTTTCGTATACGGTAAGCAAGCGAATTTTTATATGGAATGTCAAATTATGTCGTTTTATTTCAGACGATAAGCTAAAACTCTCTATTAACTACTATTCGATCGTATCTGCAAAGGCTATTCCATTGCAGGACTGAATTCATAAATACCATAACAAAATGCTTAAAAAAATGTTGAATCCCGCATAGCAAAGTTTCAATACATTCACGTCACATTTGACACGCAATATTGAACTCTTGTACACACTTTACTTAAAATTGCTTGTCACTTATACAACGCAAATCCCGAAATTGATTTTATTGTAAAAATACTAATTCAATTTCTTGACAACCAATCGTTAAAATTCAAATTGAATTTATATTAAAATATTTGTATAGACACCTGAAATTTATTATTGTGCACGGTAAATGCGACGGCTTCACACATTATACTCAGTAGAGCACGCCATCATCAACCAACAACGGTCCACCATACCCACCGGCCACTGCATACGTTTGCAGACATGGTAAAATATGTGTTTTAACAAGGCGATATCCTTTTTTATGCGATAGCGATTATACGATATCGTTATGCATATATAATATGGTTGTCGAAGACGCCGAGCTACTAACACTAACTTATTCTTTGTCGTGAATATGCAGTATGTTTGACTGAGTCAGTGTCTGTCATCAGTAGTCATAAGATGGACGATAAATATTTCAATATGAAATTGCAATGAAATTAAACAAATCATATTCAATTTTATTTATTTATGGTTACATGTTTAATTGTACAGTAAACCCTCCCATAACCGGACAGCTTCGGGACCAAAGAATTATGTCCGGTCAAGGGAGGTGTTCACTTATAGTGGAAAAACAAAATAAATTCACAATGAACGTGAATTACAATTTTTTTCACATGCAAAATAATCATGAATTCGCGTCTGCCTTTTTCTCAAAAGAGACTGATTAGAAATATGAATCGAATGAAGTATGGTTGCCAGTGGCGTAACTAGGATCTTGTCCTGAGGGGGAGGGGCTAAGGTAAGGTGATCACTGATTAGACTCCCGAAGGCCCAATGCTGTACACATACTTGCGGTATTCGGTTCTCATGCAAATCCTCAGCCATACTTCCAGGTTCCAGGTCTGTGGTCTATATCGCAAAAATGTTGGCTTATTCTCTAATGCACGACAGACAAGTCCCTGGAGGATATCACCCTAGGATGATATCCAAGATTTAACGTGCATCACCTGGCGGTACGCCTTTAACACACGGTCTTCTTAAGACACGAATTGTACGATGCGCAATTGACGCCCCCAATGTGCAAGCACAAAGGGTAACAGTTTTATACCAGTTTGCAGGAACCGGCATTCATACTGTTGGATGCGAGGCACTTTCCAAACCTCTGCCGATCTGGGGTCACGGCTCCCGGTTGAAAACGCAACTCCACGCCGAATGCTCTGATGTTGTTATACACTCTTCCCGCGATATGGGCATTAAACCACAGCCAGCGCGATGCTCCCACAAGGGGGCCTATCTCAACTGTCGGGTGGAGGGTTTGAATTCTCCAGGGCTCCCGACACCCGTGCTTCCAAATTTATAATGTTTTGGTCGACATTTCACAGTGCTAGGCACTGCTACAGTAGGATTTACCTGTAATCCAGGACTGCTAGCCTTTAACTGGGTACGCGGGGGCGTCAATGCACGACAGACAAAGAGAGGTCTGAGCGCATCGAAGGGCGAATTACAGGATCTAAGTAATTATAAGGACGAGTCATAGGTTTAAATTTCACGAATCGCCATCCATTGGCTCTCCGATCGCTTCGCTCGCACCTCGGCTTATAATTCATCGCACCAGCACTGCGTCGCAAAAATATTGGCGAGTTCTGAAAAGTGCGACAGACATGGAATGTCAATGTCTAGAGGAAGCGAAGAGCGAGGCAAAGGATTTAAGTCATTCTAAGGACGAACCAGAGAACTAAATCTTACCAATTGCCTTCCATCGGCTCACCGCTCACTGGACTCGGACCTCGCCTTATCCTATTCCGCGACAGCACTACCTCGCAAAACTGTTGCCGAATACTGAATATCGCGACAGACAGAGGGAGGTCTCAGTGAAGCGAAGGGCGAAGTACAGGATCTGAGTGTACGTATATGGACGAGCCAGATGTCTAAATCCGACGAATTTCCTTCCGTTCGCTCACCGCTCGCTGCGCTCGCCTCACCCTGTTTTCCAGCAGCGCTACGTACCAAAAATGTTGGCCAACTCTGAAAAGCGCGACAGACAGCGAGGTCTGAGCGGAGCGAAGGGCGAGCTATTGGATCTGAGTAATCCTACGTACAACCCAAAGGTCTAAATCTTACGAATTGCCTTATATTAGCTCAGAATTCCGCTCAAGAATTTCCAAGTTATGGACAATTTTCGATTAGAAAACACAGAAGTGCGATTTGGGCAGCTGTAGCGGATAGGTGGACTGTGCAATTTGCAATTTGAAACATGAGCGCCAAATAGCTCTACAAATATCCAAATTTCAGAGATATCGGGAAAGGTTCCCGAGTTATCGAAAATGCACGATTGTCAAACATAAAAGTGCGATTATCTCGCTAAATATCGACCGCACAGTGTACAGGGATCAAACTTTGCACCATAGAAACAGACATGACTGATCACAGGCCAGGAGCTTATTATGTAGTGAATTAGGTTTCATTGTGTGGCGTGGAGAATGCTGTTCAGCAAAATTCTGTTACGCAGGGCCGTGCGAGGAGGGGGGCGAAGGGGCACTTGCCCCGGGCGCCGTGTTCCATGGGGTCGCCGCCGCTCCGCCGTAACCTTTTTTTTTAGAGAAGTGAAGAAGTCTTTGTCCTTTAAACTATTATATACAGTTATTGTCTTTGTTATACATTTTTTAAGCCCATACTTTACTGTGAACATGAAAGTTCTTCCGCCGTAAATTGTGAGATATATTTCTGTCTTGAAAGTTATTTAATATACATATATCTTCACACAATATATGTACATATTACAGAAAAACAGATCAGCGTTTAAAAATGTTTTTCAATTTCATAAATCCTTTCAGAGCCATGCCAAAGCATTCTTGTTCTTATCACCCGTGGAATTCAAATGTTGGGAGGAGGAATGTCTCACAACGGTCTGCAAGTAAGATGAAGGGGTGCAGCCGGATTTTATTAAAAAGGCCTGGAATTTTTAAATGGCTGGCGTACTTTCCGAGCATAACACGAATTTATACACAAACCAACACCGGGCTTAAGTTGGGCTAATTTCTTTAGGAAACCTTATCTTCACAGGTAAAACAAACATTGGAATCACTGACAGGACACTATCTCGCAAAGAATCAATTAATTTCGGATGTGAGTTGACGTACCTACATCAGCCCTCCCAGTTACAAGTGAATTGAATCAGGGCAATCAAGCATAGCATTTTGGTTCATAATTTTAGTGGGGATTTTTGTTTACAATTTGAATGCAAACTTTTGTACGAACTCAAACTTGTGTACTTCTTATTTTCTTTTTATAATTTTGCCTTTCCCAATTACTCAGTCTGGAATGGGCTTTAGTCCCTTGGCGCCATTGTTGGTTGCAATTCTTCTCCAGAACTCTTTTCGTTTTCATTTGCTTCTAAAGTTAAACTGACGGTGTCTTCTTCTTGATCGCCATTAACACAAATATCCTCATCAATGAGAAAAAAATGATTGATTTCCACGTTAGTAATGTCGACTCCGCCCATATCTCTCCTCCTGCCATCCAATCTGCTAACGGAATCTCATCCCCCTCATCAAATAATTTCTCACGTTTAAGTTTTACTTGGGCGTTATTTTGCTAAGAAGACTGCAGCTCAGAGTCATCACTTGCTCGTGGAAGTTTACGGTGACGATGCTTTCTCGCGTGCAAAGTGTTTCCGGTGGTTTCATCGGTTCAAAAATGATAATTTCGACATTACCGACGAAGAGCGACCTGGCCAGCCAAAAAAGTTTGAAGACGAAGAATTGACGAAATTACTCGAAGAAGATTCGTGCCAAACGCAAAAAGAGTTCGCAATTTCGTTGGAAGTGACTCAGCAAGCCATATCGAAGCGGTTAAAATCACTGGAATGATCCAAAAGCAAGGCCACTGGGTTCCGTACGAGTTGAAGCCAAGAGATGTTGAGAGGCGCTTTTGCATGTGCGAACAACTTCTTCAAAGGCAAAGACGGAAGGGTTTTTTGCATCGTATTGTGACCGGCGATGAAAAGTGGATACATTATGATAACCCAAAGCGAAAGAAATCATGGGGACCGCCCGGGCACCAATCAACATCGACCGCGAAGCCAAATATTCATGGTTCCAAGCTTATGCTCTGCATTTGGTGGGACTAGCTCGGTGTTGTGTATTATGAGCTGCTAAAACCAAATGAAACCATTGACGGGCAGCGCTATCGACTGCAATTGATGATGATGATGCGTTTGAGTCGAGCATTGCGTCAAAAACGGCCACAATATGCTGAAAGGAACGACAAAATAATTCTTCAGCATGACAATGCTCGCCCTCATGTTGCGCGAGTCGTGAAAACGTACCTGGAAACAACCAAATGGGAAGTGCTACCCCACCCGCCGTATAGCCCCGACATTGCTCCATCTGATTACTATTTGTTCGCTTCGATGACTCATGCGTTGGCTGATCAGCACTTCACTTCATATGAGGATACTAAGAACTGGCTCGATTCATGGATAGCCTCGAAAACCCAAGATTTTTTCCGCGGCGGAATTCGTAGACTTCCCAAAAGATGGGAGAAAGTTATCGCTGCTGTTGGCCAATATTTTGAATAATTTAGTTTTATGAATAAATCTAGGAATAAATGCCCAAAATTCAAAAAAAAAGTCTCATTATTAAGTTGAAGGCCCATGTAACATTTTAAACGCAACGTATCTTAGCTTTGCCAGTCAACATTTATATAGTATAAAATGAGAACCACAGCAAATGCTTCGCGGGCCACCTAGAGTCGCCTCAGGGACCACCAGTGCTCCGCGCACCACCGGTTGAAAACGGTTGGTATTGATAGAACGTTTAAATTTTTTCGGATGGCATCTTCCATCATCGAAAAAAGCAGCTCATTTTTGTACGGCGTTTCATTTTTTCATTAAATGAAGTAAGCCAATCATACATCAAATTGGATGACACTTATCCATAACTTTTGTGTCAAGATTTACCAATTACGGGTGGCTTTTCTTTTGCGCAAAGCAAAATTGTTAACCTCTCTTTGACCAATTTTCCTTCAACACATTTTGCACCTCTGAACAATACCGTTTTTGTTGGTAGCACTTTAAGAAAAATACACCAGTCGCGCCTGTGCTGTAGACAGAATCTTAAATTTATTTTAAATTTCTCCAACCATCCGGGTGAATTCGTTAGATTTAAGTCAGTGGCAATAGACAGAGCATGACTTTAAATCATAGGTCTAGACACAGAAATATTTTTTGTTCCAACTTTACTGAACCACTCCAATTGATCCAATTTGCTTCTGTCCTCGGAGGTGAAACTTATTTTTGAGCATCAATTGACGGTATTTGACGATCAGAGCTCCAGGAAATGTTCTTTATTCCTAAGAATTGCCGCGACTTAGGGTTTTTCGGTTCTGAAAGTGTTTTCCAGTTCCCGGACTGAAGAATTATTTTTCATTTTATAACGAATTAATTTAAGCGAATTAAGACACTTTATAATATCTAATATGCCTAGCTTTAAAGAAAATGATCCAAACACAAACGCTTCTGAATGACAAATGATTTTTTTTCCCTAAATTAATTCTGGGAAATTTCCTTCCACACCACCCGTGTACATTCGCTCTAGATTTACAAAACCGTTAAATCAAATTTGCACCAAGAACATTTTCCTGCCATCTATATTTAGAATTTTGAATTTTGAATTTTGAATTTTGAATTTTGAATTTTGAATTTTGAATTTTGAATTTTGAGTTTTGAATTTTGAATTTTGAATTGTGATTTGTGAATTTTGAATTTAATATTGGAATTTGAGTTTTGAATTTTAAATTTTGGAAATTTTGAATTTTGAATTTTGAATTTTGAATTTTGAATTTTGAATTTTGAATTTTGAATTTTGAATTTGAATTTTGAATTTTGAATTTTGAATTTTGAATTGTGAATTTGAATTTAATATTGGAATTTGAGTTTTGAATTTTAAATTTTGGAGTTTGAGTCTTAGAATTTTAAATTTGGAAATTTTGAATTTTGAATTTTGAATTTTAAAATTTGAATTTTGAATTTTGAATTTTGAATTTTGAATTGTGATTTGTGAATTTTGAATTTAATATTGGAATTTGAGTTTTGAATTTTAAATTTTGGAAATTTTGAATTTTGAATTTTGAATTTTAAATTTGAATTTTGAATTGTGATTTGTGGAATTTGAGTTTTGAATTTTAAATTTTGGAAATTTTGAATTTTGAATTTTGAATTTTGAATTTTGAATTTTGAATTTTGAATTTTGAATTTTGAATTTTGAATTTTGAATTTTGAATTTTGAATTTTGAATTTTGAATTTTGAATTTTGAATTTTGAATTTTGAATTTTGAATTTTGAATTTTGAATTTTGAATTTTGAATTTTGAATTTTGAATTTTGAATTTTGAATTTTGAATTTTGAATTTTGAATTTTGAATTTTGAATTTGAATTTTGAATTTTGAATTTTGAATTGTGAATTTTGAATTTAATATTGGAATTTGAGTTTTGAATTTTAAATTTTGGAGTTTGAGTCTTAGAATTTTAAATTTTGAATTTTGAATTTTGAATTTTGAATTTTGAATTTTGAATTTTGAATTTTGAATTTTGAATTTTGAATTTTGAATTTTGAATTTTGAATTTTGAATTTTGAATTTTGAATTTTGAATTTTGAATTTTGAATTTTGAATTTTGAATTTTGAATTTTGAATTTTGAATTTTGAATTTTGAATTTTGAATTTTGAATTTTGAATTTTAAATTTTGAATTTTGAATTTTGAATTTTAAATTTTGAATTGTGATTTGTGAATTTTGAATTTAATATCGGAATTTGAGTTTTGAGTTTTGAATTTTGGAGTTTGAGTCTTACAATTTTAAATTTGGAAATTCTGAATTGGAATTTTTATTTTTTTTATTTTGACAAGTAGTAGTAGTAGTGACAAGGCCGGGGGACGTCAAATTTTTGGGGCGGCATTCAAACTAACACTTTATGGGAAGAGAAGTTTATAAAAAAGAATTACAAAATTTAGAATTACCTAAAATGTACTTGAGCTCTTGCTCTGTGTCTCGATACGAAACAGATCAACTCAGTTTTCCCCTTAAATATCAAGTTTGTGAAACGATTTTTTTTTTGTTGCTAGCCTTTTTCAGAACACAGCCCTGGCACCCTTCTATTACAAGTGACATTGCATTTATTCAGTCCCTCAATGCATACTTATACGTACAACTAACGCAATCTTATACCACTTACAACTCTTGATAAATTTCTCCAAACATAAAAAAAGTGATTGATTTGATTTTCATATCCACTTTGAACCTTTCTACTACTTCACTTGGTATCTTATTGCTCGTATATTTTTCCTTCTAATCAACATAACAAAATATCATTCGTATATCTCGGCATACGATCGCGAGAATTGATCTTCATCGCCCCAATACGACGATAATGTCCGCATATACATACATATATGAACTCCTCAAAACTCGAAACGGCTCAAAACACAGGCAGACTTACTGTTAAAAAGAGGAGTGAAATTATCATATGTTAAGGCACCACACATTATGAGTACGTTCTGTTTTTCACAACCGCGCTCAAGTACAAGAAAGATGAGTTTCTTGGCTAAATGAAATGTCGGTTCACAGCAGGATACAGATGGATGTCATAAATCATTGATTGAAATGGCCAAATCTCAGACTTAAAGGAGTGTAAGGTACATACAAATCATTTGTTGGACAAACAATCATTTTGAAGAGATTCTTTTTACGTGAATTTTATTTATCTGATCGTTTTAATTTTTATTTTATTTGTACGAAAGGGATTTTTGGAATTATGTATGTAGAAACACTATATACTTCTTCAACAAACGCAAATATATGGTGAATGACCGGGACTTTTGAAACTAATATGCTTTATTTTCTTCTTTCTTTACAGAATGGTTCTAGTTTTAAATGGTGTCCTGCAGGACGAATGTCCACTGGATACAAACACACTATTCCTGCAGCATCCCGTCTATCGAGATTATGCCTCGCAATTGTTACAGATACAAACAAGAACGGTCGGCCCAGTAGGTCTATTGTATGTCGGTCAACGAGAAATGGCCGCTGTAGCGCCACACGACAAGAACGTTAACATAATCGGATCAGATGATGCAACGACATGCCTTATTGTTATTGTCCGACATTCGGGTAAGAACTGGGCTTAACTTGCCAGTAGTCTCTTGACTTAATTGAATTTGCATGCATTTTCACAGGATCGGGTGCAATAGCTGTGGCACATTTCGATGGGACGGGAATCGATGAAGCCGTTACAACGATGATTGCCCGCGTTCAAGAACTAGCTTTAGGTTATCCGGAAGGACGAATTGAATTGCAGCTGATTGGCGGATATAAGGATCAACAGGGATATGCTGAGGATATATTCTATTCTATTATGCGTGAGTATATGGTTTAATTGATTCGCTTTTTGTCATAATATGAAACATATAATCATTCAGAAAATATTTATCTTAAATTCTTTGTTACATCCTAACGAGGCTAATTTCAATTTTGAAATTCAAGACTATGACTTAACAATTAATCACTGAAAATCTTCCGAAATTTTCCAAGATAAAGGATGGAGTGAGTTGATGACCTTTCCTTGTCTGGATAAGATTAAGGGAGTTTCAAATTACGAGCTGTGTGATAAGGTTCACATTTTCTTCTATGGGGTGGTCAGTGAAATTTGAAATATTTTCTGATTAGGAGCTCCTCTTTTAGCATCAGAGATTTTTCTTTATTGATATAATTGATTGTGATACTCGAATCTTAAATAGCAAAGGCCAGGCCATTTTTTTACTTTAAAAATAGCTTTTAGTTTGAAAAGACCATCACTTAAAAAAAGTTTGTGCATTTGCTGGAATGTCAAGACTGTGTGGGATTTTACCATGAAAATCTATAGTTTCTAGGCGGAACACAAGATCTTAATGGGTACCTTAAGAACGCCCTTAAACTATTTCTTTATGAGAAAGACCGACGTAATCCAACATTACAGAGTATTAGTTACAACATCATCCAGACAAGCTAACATCGTTAAATCGCAGTAAATCTCTGCGTATATTCCTTTACTTATGTCTAATGTGTTAGGTCCATGGACATCCTCGATTCGCAATTAAACCTTTTACTACCTTTAATTACACGTTCATAAAATAATTAATAACCAAACAATATTTTCTTCGGCTAACCATTTTATGAAGCCGTTAAATATATTCATTAGCCGTAGTATTAAACGTAAAAATTTACTTAGATATTTCTTTATGTTTTTTGACGTTGTTTCGCATCTTGCGTTTATAGAATCATTTCACAAACATCATCTGGAAATCGATCTAACACAAGCCTGCGTCGGCGAGCTGAATACAATTCGACGGGGTGAAATCAATTGGCCAATTATTTATGGTGTAGGCGTAAATATTAAGACAGGCGAAATATTTCCTGCCACATTCTCCGATAAAGGACCCGATTTACAATTGCGACTGGCGCGAAATTTCACGGGTGGTCAGAGTGGTCAGACGGTAAGTTTGAATGATGATCATGATCACTTATTGCGTAAATATCAGAAGTTTAAATGACTGATGTGTTGTGTGTTTATTACTATTTGATGGACAGGTTTTAGACATATACGATTCATCGTTGGGAATGCTTAGGATTGGTCCGTTCAACTATGATCCATTGCGCGGTGTGGATCTATGGCTGGCACAAAGTGATGAATTTCTTTTGCAACATTTGTCCACAAGTCCGGAAGTCGAGCCACCGCATTTTGCAACACAAGTAAGTGAAGTTTTTTTTTATTTGAATTAATAGGTTGAATCTCCGACACTTTATTTTCGAGTACATGATCCAAGAGTTCCTTCTTAAACCAGAAGAAAGTGCGAATCCTATCGACCTTTCCTTCTTATTCGCAATGGCGTTGTAGGCACTCATCAACCCTACCCTAGGATCCCACCAGCATCAGTCAATTACTCAATATATTGCTGGCTGATATGCTAGATATGGATGTTCCTGATCAAGAATTACGTTAGATTGTTAACTACCTACCTTGCTGGCCGGTTTCGTGGCTAGCGTTCATAGCAGTGGCGGCTCGTGCTCTGCGAATCTGGGTGGGCCACTAAGAAAAGTATTGATACCCATTCCCTCATACCGATTCCGCCTAAAAAAACAGTAAAAAAATGAGCTCAAATATTGTTCGAAATATTACTGTATACTATTGTAAGAATTAATCCATTTGCGTCTTAAATTATCTTGCAAACTACAATAAGAATACGCATAAAAAAATAGTTGGAGTTGATTTTATTTGTGCTCTCTGCCAGTATCTGCATACCATTTTGAATTTTAAAATTGTGAACAATTTTAGGCATTTCATGAGGCTAACAAATATTAAATTATAAAAATCAGGGTTATAATAAATAGTTATGCACTGTCCAGAAAGAACCAACGCAGACGTCTAGAGCGTTTTTGCCATGAGGATGAGAATTGATCACTTTACTGATTTCTGTTATTTACTATTCACTCATGGCAAGTTACACGGTTGAGAAGCGCGTTCAAGTGACAAAACTTTATTATCAAAATCAGTTTTCGTTAAAACAAATTTTACGCCTATTTTGCGGGAATTGGTTCCCAAGATCATGTGGTTTGACCCCTTTAAACCTTTTCTGTTTCTGGGGGTTTCTTTAGTTGCAATCGACCGATGCCCTTAAAGTCAATATCAATCAACCATTCGCTGAAATTCAGCAGGATCTATGCGGGAGAGTCACTCGGATCCCTGCCACCGTGACAAGCCACGGCGGACATTTGAATGATGTTAAATTCCCTACCCACACAATGGTACATATATGCATCTTTCAAATAAAATAAAAGAATCGTATATACCTCACACATAGCTTGTTTTGGTCCATTTCAATATCTACCCGCCCTTATTGGAAAACCCTATATGTTATTATTATAGAGTAGTTAAAAACCTACAAAACACAAATTCAAAGGATAAACGGTCATGCATGACACTACAATGTATTTTCAATCCAGGAAATGCTAAAACAAATATTCAACAAAAGTTTCCCGTTCGTGCACTAGGCACAATATTTCGGAATGGCACAAAAACAGGCTAAAAACCAAACCTTCAAATTCAAAAACCGACTATGCACGACACTACAATCTGATTTCTTGCAAATTATTCAAAAGTTAAATCCGTGCACGACAATACAAAATGCTTGGGCGCCACAAGAATCAAAAAAGAGCTAAACACTACGATTCAATTTAATTTAACCGAAAACAGCGGCCAAAATTGAAATCCAAATCATCGAAGTCATTATTTTCAAAAAATGGGGTAAGAGTCATAAAATATTCCTTTCCAAATTTTTAGCAAGGTAAAAGTTCATCCACAATTTAACCCCATAATAATTGCATTTATTTTCCTATGAATGAAAAAACAGCTATGTATTTATTTTCATTCACTAACCTAAAAAAAAGTCCGATCTAACACACCTCTCTCTATTATTAATTCGAAAATCACAGAGTGCGAGTTTTGTATGCGAGAAAAAAGACAATGTACGAGATGACATTCTCATTTTTCTCGCATATAAAACTCGCACTCTATAAGTTCGACTGTGTTCTTGAGCTTTTGGGCCGGCCAAGAGGCGGTTTAATGTGGCATTTATTTGTTTAAAATCCCACCAACAATTTCCATGCAAAATTTCCCTTGCATCCAACAAATAGCATGCAAGCAGGTGGTCACTTGCAGTCAGTGTCCTTAATTTCATGCAACTCGAAGCTTTCGAAGTCAATGGATTTTGCGTATAACCATTGCCATCTAGATGGCGTTAGTAGAACGAAAAAGACGACCTTGGGTGAGATAGAAAAACGTAGGTTTTAACCCTATAAAAAATCAAACAATTTAAAGAGTGTTCTCGATAAAAAAAAAGTAGAAAATTTCATGATGACAAAAGAAGGATAAAAGCCGTGGAACGTTTTTTATATGGGATTTAATAGCAATTTAGAATGAATGAAGCACCCTGATTGATTTTTGAACAGTATGCGCTTTAAATATAGGTATGTGTTTTTTGGAATATATTTAGTGGTATGTTTAATAAATAATATTTGGGTGGGCCGGGCCCACCTGGCCCACTGTGACGAGCCGCCACTGGTTCATAGTATAGGTTAAAATCTGGTCATTACCACCAGTTTTAATTCGCTGTGACTTTTCTTACCACCTGATCGAGGGACTATAAGTGGAAGGCTGTTGTGTTTAGTAGCAAAAACAAAGCCTTTGGGTTCGTTGTAATTTATTCTAGTTACCTGTATTCGCTACAATCCAGGGCGCCCAACCTCAGCTGAAATTGTAATATCACTGCGCCTTCAAAAGTTGAGACTTATCCTGCAAGAATCATTGACTCCGAAAGGTCTACTGGAGGCGGGTTACTTGGTTAGACTAGGATTAGAAAGAATCATCTTCGTAACGAACTGGCTTCACTTTAAAAATTAGTAAAAAATTAAAAATGGTTCGGACATATTTGATGGTATCCAGTCATGCTTTTGTCCTAGTTTAAAAATTTCAGGCAAAACGCTGAAACAGCTTTTATAATGAGCTGTGTCATTACCTTAGTGTTTTGAAATTGGCTGGGACGTAGCCAAGGTTTGGTTTCGGAAGGTGTCTATCAATTTTTTTAGTAACATGTTTGCGCGTCCCCCTAGGGAGGCGTGACGATCAGGGAAGAGGGCGCGGGCACAACGCCAGGATCAGCAGATCTCGCAAGGGGGCCCGAGCTGAAAAAGATTGGGAACCCCTGGTCTATACCATGTGTATGCAACTTCTATTACTTTCAAGGTTAATCAGGGACGGAGGGCGGTAATTTGGCTACTGCCCAGGGGCGCCATAGAGGCTAAATACGGCCCTGGTCAACGGAAACAGGAGGGACCCCCCTTCGATGATGAAACATACAGAACTCCAATCGCTGCGATTGACTGAGGAAGTGGTTCGGTCTATCTCGAGACTAGGTGTGAATAGAGTCCTTTCGGTACTGCCACCACTTAGTTCGCGTAAGGCTCCCTCAAGCCACCAGGACAACATTAGCTCTACTACGGGGAATTTGGTTCGCGCCTAAATTCATACCTATCTCGCATAAACACGGACATTAAAATCATCTGTCCGAACTGGACTGGCACACCTCATGATGTAAACCAATTGTTTCAATGCCCGTCTGCCTAATTACCTAAGGGCGTAAACTTGAGCGGCGCGGCGCTCCAGCGTCAAAGCTTTCACAAAATGTGTGGAAAAAAGCTTTTACTAGTAAAAGGTATAAGCACACACAATATTCAGAAAGCTTTTCCATTGTATTGAATGGAATTTTTGTTTATTATGCATAGTTACGCCATATTTTACTTGGTTACGCCATTAAAATTCGGAAAAGCTTTAAATGCGGGAGCGCCACGCCGCTCGAAGCAGGTAATGGACGGCAGGCGTAATGCTGGCCTCACACTATAGTCGGGGTTCGACAAACCGCGCGCACAAAAAATCAATGTTGTGGACAACACATGGTTGGGAGGAAAATAGACGATGGGGAAATTCAACAAACGTTATTTGTTCGTTGAATTTCCCCATCTCCCCTGAGGTGAGATGCTGCCCAGTGCTTTATTGTGTTATAACCTAATGCCTAATCTATTGGTCAGTTCAATTTGTCTCTGTCTAGATGAATATATGTATTTATCCGACTTGGTGCCTGCCTTTGCCCTTTCTCGTTAACCGAAGAGTGCCATCCTAAAGGTTTCTGTTCCAAGAGACAACTCACTCAGTGATCATTGATTGCCGACTGGGAACTGAGTACATATAACTTGTATATATTTTACATGGAACTGTGTTCCTCCAAGCGGTAATCGTGTGCCATGTCTAAGTGCAACGTTCGTGATCGCGTTCATTGTAGTAGACATTGTTGCGAATTAAGAGGAAATTCCTCTAGATTTAGGTTTTTTTTTTCGTCCTCTTAGGGGAAATTTCAGGGTGAACATAAAAAGCGGGATACCCACTTAATCCCGAAAAGCAAATTCCGTCCGTTCATAATACCGTTTTTTACATAAAAAAAACGCTTTACATTATCCCGACATTACTAAATCCCGCTGTTTTCAAATGCCACCGTCTCAAAATCCCGCCGTTTTAAAACCCCGCTAGTAGATAGTGAAAAAAAAAATCCCGTCAAAATACCGCCAAAAATTATTTTCATTATTGAAACAAAAATCAATATAGTTATGTTTCGTGATTCCCAGCAATTAATGCAATACTTTCTCTTAGCGCAAATCCGTCGGAACAAGACTATCATACAGAGGTTACTTACTACTACAAATTGAGTTACCTGGCCCGTGGGTCTTCGAAACTAAAGTATCCCCATCTGATTAGACCCATTATTTTAATGCTAAATGAATGTGGTGGCGCTTTTTAGTATCCCGTCTTATAAAGTAAGTAGATGACGGGATATTAAAAAGCAGGATTTTGAAATGCGGTATTTTGAATTAGCGGGTTATTCAAATGGCGGGATACTAAGTCTGCGGGGTTTTAATTAGAGGGGTTTTCAAATGAGCAGGATTTTTAACTGGCGGATAATGAATATCGGGATTTTAAAAATCGCCCGAAATTCATTATCCCGCCATTTCAATATCCCGCCAGTTTAAAATCCCGCTTAGTTGAAATCCCGTCTAATAAAAATTCCGCCAACTTAATATCGCGCCATTTCAATAACCCGCTAATTCAAAATACCGTTTTTTAATATCCCGTCATAGAGGTAAGAATTCTATCAAAAATCGCGCGCGTGGGAATTTAAAACGGCGGGGTTTTCAGTGGGTGGGATTCTGTAATGGTGGGATTTAATTATGTCGGGATAATGTAAAACAGAATTTTTTTGTAAAAAGCGAGATTATGAACAGGAGGGATTGTGTTTTTCAGGATTCTGTAGGTATCCCAAATCGCGCGTGTAGCGGTTCTAAGGGAGCCATGCTCAAACATTATGAATGAATGGATTTTCATAACTTGTCGTGAATATCTTTATAACGGTCACGCTTACTGAAAAGTCTTCCCTGATAAAATTGTAGCTGCATTTCCGCCCAGTCAATTGCACTATCGTTGCGTATTTCTCAACTGGCGGTAAATCTCCCTAAATTAGATTTTTTTTTCGACCGTCTGGGGAGAGTTTTATATAATAAACAACATGCGCGACAGTCTAAGGCCGCAGATGTGTTAGGGATATACAATTTCCAAGATCTTAACTGCTTTTTTCTAGAGGTGTTGAGATCAACAGCACGCTCAGCAGTGTTATTTATCCCCATGAATGGGTATTCGTTTAACATCTGAATGAGGTCATAGTCCGTCATATGGGTCGTGAGTTCCAAAAACACCATAAACTGAATTGGGTCACGGTTAGTCTCGAACCCACGACCCTATGTACCAAAGGTGTGCGAACTAACCACAACACCAACCAGAGAGAGTTTTATTGTGATAAATATTTTTAGTGAAATTATAAGAGGAGAAGAAAAGCCGTAGGGAGATTTTATAGTTTTAACACGTGTAAACAGAATCCATTCAAAAAGGTGGGTGGTCAGTCAGACCATTTTAGGAGGTATAGTCAAGGCAACAGTTTTGAATAGTTTGCAACAAATTTAATAATTAGCATCGCCCCAACAGACACTAATAAGTAAATGTGCGTTGTGCAATTAAACGAGGCATAACTTGTTCGTAAAAAAAATCAAGTCACTGGACAGACAGCACGCATAATTATTCACAGAGGAGGACAATATGAGACACCTAAGAAGCAGTATTTAATTTGAAGGATATTTTTTAACAGAATGTCTAAATATTTTTCGCCGACATTATCTACTTAGAGTCTCTCTCTCTCTACTTAAAGTCTGTCTTTCAAAAATCCTTTGTTATTCCATTATTCCACGAGTCACATGTGATTCATGTGTTAATATTCAGCGCCCGCTCTAGCACTTACGCCGCCCCGGGCAAGAGGACAAATTGCCGCCCCTTAGGTACTATTCAAGGCAAATTAAAGGTAGATTGTATGATAAATTCAAAGATGGTGGTGTAATGCTTCTGTAATACTTGTTCTTAATATATGAAGCTAAAAAAGTTCTCCATTAATACTTTTTTATTGTGTTTATTGGATGGCAAAACACACAGGGGTAATCCTGCTAGCATATACATATGTAATCAATCTATCACAAATGAACACACACGTGCAATATTCTCCTATAGCAGATAATCGGTAGTGTTGTTTCATCCTAATAGTATGACGTTAAATTGTCATCCGATAAATTGTTTATCGTAATTTTGTACGAGTAAAAGCTTTGTAACTTTTGGAAGAGTTGAGAGTGATGAAGTACTTTGCAATACCAAAATGGAAAACAGCTATCTTCATTGGAATTTGTTTGAAGTCTTGACTCATTGCCAATATCTAAACCCCTAAGAAAGTCTCTACACAAAAACTGGGTACATTTTATTGATAAATATGTAGATTGAAACACCGTAAAATCGTCTCACTGCAAACGAATGATTGTCAGTTTTTATATTTTGGTAAATCACATGAGAAAAGATTTATTGTAGAACAGATTTTATAAACATTTGTTAAATATTTCTATATGTAGAAGCAACTGCAACTGATTCCGAGCAATGCTCAGATTGGTCGAGTGGTTAAGGCATAGGACAGAGGGCGATACGGTGGTCATGGGTTTAATGCTAACTGCGCCCTACTTTTTTTCATAAGATATCAGTGTCATTCAATAAGCCTCCTATAAATGGCATTAATACTTATTCTTTTCACATTGGTTATCGGAGGTAATGCACAGGGCAATTTTTCAGTTTTTATATCACGAAATCTGCTTCTATTACTATTGCAAGAAAAAATTCTATGGGATTATTATAGAACTATAATTGTTAGGAGCATTTTTAGAAAGACAACAGAAAAATTGATGGTCGTAGTAGAACTCGAACCAATGCCCTAGTAATTCAAGAAATATAATCTTGATCCTGAGAGAAGGCCCAGAAAATATGCACTAGAAACCGCCGTTGTTCAGACTCCTAAGCGCCACAGTTCAGCATGGCTTGATAGTAAGGTTATTTGGAGTTCTAAAATTATAGGTTAGTATTAAATTCCCCGAGCGACATATTTTTCACCGCCGTCAAAAAATATGCAGAGGGCACACGGACACCCGGAGGCTTTCACAGCGACGCGACGTAAGAAATTGAAAAATAATGCGAAATTATTTCTTTCACTAAAACCCTCAACACATTTTAGAAAATACTGCTTGGAGAAATGTTGTGCCAAAGAATGGTGCTCGTTTTCATTACTAATATTTTGGAGTAGTTTTCGATAACATCTTTATTCACTACGGATCTCTTCGCAAACTGATTTCTTCAATGGTTTATTTTCATAAATGCGTCAGGTTGATAATTTTTATAGATAATTGAGTAGCTAGCTAGTTAAACCAGGAGAACCTAGCAATATCTCGATTATTAGCATGTCCAGAAAAATATTAAGACTGGTTGCAGCTCTGGCAATGTGCACTGTGGTTCCATCCCTCATGTTGCTGAAATCTAAACCAACCTGTTCAAAACTTGTCCTCTCAATGCTAGATGAATCAATGCTATTGCAATCAACTAAAGAACTCATCTGCGAAAAGTAGTAGTTTCGGGCATACAATTTCTTTCAGTTTGATTTTAACGCTTCTTTTTGATGAGTGTTATGCGACGCGATGTCTTATTTCTCGTTTCATACGCTGTCCCGCTTGGCTTTTCGGAAGTAGGACAGGTGCCAGAGTCACAGACGTAAAATTTTAGCAATTTTTCCCAAGCTTTTTATGGTTGCAAACGCAGCACTCCGTATCAATCATTGTAGAAAGATTTTTTTTCTTTGAAACACAACTTTCCTTTTTATGTATTTTATCTGTAGTTTCTTTGGTTGACATTCCCCTAAATCGAAGCTGACATAAATATTTTCTTTCGGCCTTTTCCACTTTTTTCTGATTCGAGTACTAGCCAAAAAGCCGCCCCAAAATTTGGCGCCCCCTGGCGACCGGCCGGTTCGCCCCCCCTTAGAGCGGGCGCTGTAATATTTTCGAAGTGAAGTCCCGGACAATTTTCACCGTGACGGCCATATAACTTCGAGTTGGGTGGATAGAAGGACTCTAACATCATCGGGACTCCAGGAGCAATTTAAAGATGGCCTTGGCTCCTTTTTCGTTCCCTTTTGTTCTGTTTTATTTTTAGAAGCTTTACAGCTTATAATGTACGGCATACTACAGGCATGTGAACTATGATTACAGGCGTTGACCTTCCACCCCGGTTCTCCCACACAGCAAAAAATCCGGTGTGAATTTAACTCCGAAAATTGTCGAATAGGGTCCCTCCGTTTGGATAAAATATTGTTTTATCCAAATGGATGAACACAAAAGTGTACTTCCAATTACACCAAAAGGAGAAATACTCGATATTTTTGGGATAAAAATAAAACACAAGTTTCACAGAACATTTAACTCATAAATGAGTTTTGTATAACTAGCATTTACCTCTATATAGGTGTTGGCGACATTTCATTTACCTCTTTACGCTCTAAAAATGCATAATAAATTACCTGCCTACAGTGGGATTCGATCCAGCGTCCCTATGATTTGAAGACTAACGCCCTACCTACTACACCACACAGACTATACGGGATGACGTTCGTAATTTGCACCATATATTACGTGCGGAATTAACTCCATTTTAAGTAAATTTTAACACCATATAAACAAAAACTGATATAATTTCGAATAAAAGTTATTATTTATCCAAATGAATTTTATTTTGAGTGTTTTATCCTAATGGATAAAAGGAAAATGTTATACTCGGGACGGAGTGAAATAAATGTATTTAACTCCATAGGTATAAAAAATTAAACCTTTTTGGATAAATTTTGGTTCACACCGCCTGATTTTTTGCTGTGCAACTCTGAGCTTTGACAAGCCCAACTAAGCCTGTGGGGAAGCCTACTCAGTAGTTATGTAGTTGCTTCCCCCATTTGCTGTGTACGAAAAACATTTCCTCCGAAGATCAATGATAATTTCAAATAAGCAATAATATTTAAGGTTCCACCAGAGAAGCTACTGTACTTCCCTATCCCTTCCACGACTGTTCCTGCGTTTCGAAAACATTCGTTTCGCTTTACTCACCCTTTTTAAATCCATATTAAATTAATCTTTTTTTACTGTCCTGTGACTATCAATTAATTAAAAATGTTTTACCATTTTCTTCATATTCAGGTTCGTATGACTCTCAAATACATTCAGGACAATCAATTTCCAGCCATCACCGTATTTCGAGACAATCGACCGCATTATTTTAGACGAGACGAGACAACCGGTTGTTGGATGTTAGTGCGCTATTAAAACTTTTCTTAATTTACGACGGCTTGGCCAATAATAGTGATGAATGAAATTATAAAATTTAGAGCAACTGTAGCGAAACAAAGTGATAATACTCCACAAGCTTCTCTCTTCAATTACTTCTCTCAATCATGTACTGTAGCTGCACACTAATGCCCAGCTGCACTTAGATTTTATCTATCGATGTAAAATGGCATAACAATTATTGAAATATTAGTAGTTAGACAATTTCTAATATTTACAAAAATATACAATTATTATGTAAACGTGTTTAAAACAAAAAAAAAATTCAAAATATCCTGACTATGTTTTGTGGCAAACAATTTGCGCTTGTCTTGTTTTGTTAATGACGATAAATTAAAGGAAAATAAAAAGTAAATAATGATTGAATTAATTTAAGAATCAATCATGACTTTTTGTCATTAAAATATTTTGTTTTCAACCAATAATGTAAATACAATATTATAAATAATTGATAAATGATAAGAGAACTTTTTTTAGCAATTGTCTATTTGATAACAGATCGTCGTTTTTTTTAGTAAATTGTTTCCTATTTTATATTCGTTTATTTTCTCTATACGTTGAACGCTTGAGATTATTTTTGGAATGCTTCAGTGAGACATCTAATGTAAATATACTGCAATCAAACAATTTGAAGCATTTCATATTTAATTAACTACATAATACGAAAAAAAGAAAAACAAGAAATTACTGTTGCTAGTAAAGTAATTGAAAAATTTAATTTAAACAAGATGCAAAATATTATGAAAAAAAGTTATTAAAAATAATAATTATATTAGTAGAGAACAATGGGAATAAATGTTATTTTTATCATAGATCCGATGATTTTTCATGTTTATAATTTTTATAAATGTTTTAGCAGCAACAATTTCCATGCCCTTTATATGGACAGTTCACAGTTCGAAATTGTGTTTCTACAACAAACAAGTATGAAGCTGGTTTACTGACGTGTAAGAAAAGATGGAGAGTTTGACATTTCTTCAGTCGTTTCTGAAATCTGAACTAATGAATAGTGAAATTGTCGATATTCTTGATCTTGTTCTTCTGTTTAAAGTGGTTTTTCTACTGTAGTATCCAATGCAAAATTAATCGTTTGATATCACCGTTGCGTAGCGTACGATTTGCATTAGATACTGCTTGAATATTTGACGAAAAATTCAAGGTAAGTCAGAAAGAAATTTCTAACAATCAGACTTAGTTAAATGCTGAAGTCTAGCTTCGTTTCAGCCCGACTAACTGTAAATATAACTGTAAATCATAGATAAATCGAACATCGGTTTCCATATTCATACATCAACGTATTTTATATTTAAATGCGTAAATATTGCAAAACAGCTCCTGTTCGTTAACAAGAATACAACATTACGAGACCATTAGATAGGTACAACGGAACAAATCACACTATAAATTGTCCAAACGTTTTGTTAAACTTTCCTTTTCAATTAAACTCAAGTGCCAATATTTTTCCATGTGGGAGTATCCCATATCTCTGTCTTGGATGTTTTGGAATTGTCACAGTCCATTTGTAAGACACGTTTAATCAACCACAACTCGAATAATCTACATTGCATCGATTGCCCATATATGTACGAGGATATAGTTATGTATGTTCGTTAACATTTCCTCCTTATTGTAACAAAACGTCAAGGGGTGTACATGTTACATATTAGGTATAGGCGGTACTGTAGGTACATTGGGCATCATGTTCGTGTCGGTAATGTGTCAATCATTGTTAGTTTATTGTCAAAACATGAAACACTTTCTCAGCATACATACTGCGTCGAGAGCATAGAGATTTCGGATACAATGTAATGTAATTGACTGTCAGTCTATTTTATTGAAACAAGGAAGCAAATTGTGTTAATTTGCATTTATTTGATAAGCATTGTCAGTCGTGTGAGCCAATTGATTTATGCGATAACATTATTAGAAAAACATGATTTTTCTTATACTTTCTAAAGAATTTTTTTATTTATTTTTTGTGAATTGTTTAATTAAAATATGAACTTCGGACATGCAATTTCAAGTTTTTATAAATGAAAATGGATACGATCTGCCAACATTTTCAAAAGGCCATGCCACTGCTATCACGGTAGTCATCAACGCACCATGCTCCACTAGGAGTTACGGTAATCGAGAGAGAGATGCCACTGCTATCACTTGAACCAAATTCGAAGTTTTCCACGACTTTCTGCCAAATAATATGGTTGGTTATAATGTTTGTAGCGGAGGTAGGAGATCGTTTAGTTAGACGTTAGACCTACTTCATAAATTTTGACAAAAACAGCAGGTCGCGATATTATGTCGGAAATTATCGCCGTTCTATAATATAAATATTATATGTATACAGAAGGTTCGATTGAGCCCATTTTCAATATCGTCAAATATTATACCAATGCAAACATCTGACCAATTTCAAATCGTTAGCTTCATTATTTCGGAGGTAATCGGGCTAACAGATAGACCTACGAACAGACAGGCAGACATACACTAACGGCTTATTCGAATCAAGCATAGATCGTTTTTATTACAATACAGACGTTACACAATTAGAAACGAGACTCTGGAAACGTGCGGAGTGGCATCAGCAAAATTTTCGATAAACAGTGTCCCATCATCCACTGCCACTTATAAACTGCACTCTGGAATTATTATCAAATAGAAAACTCTTCCAGCAATGAAATGCCATACATTACAGTGAATCTGGAATTGATCTGCTGCAAAGAATGGAACACATATTCCTGAGTTATATTTTTTTTCAAGAAAGTCTTCTAAAATGATTTACGCTCGAATATTTTTTTAAAGCAGGACAATTGTTTCATGCATAGTTGTTTGGCAGGACGATCAGGACGTAAAAAAAGGACAACCAAAAATGCACTGTTATAATTGCGTATCTTCCGAATATTGCCAATAATGTTGATACTCACTTGTTGCCAATTTAGCCGTTATCAGGCTACATTTAGCCAGAAGAAAATTCAAAATCCGGCCGACCGGATTTTTAGCCGGATTTGATTTTCTTCGGCCGTTTTTCTGGCTGAAACTATTTTATAGAATTTAGAAATAGATTATTTTTGAAAATAGAATAAAATGCGAGCCTCAGTTTTCAATATTCACAGCAAAAAAACTCATCATCGTGAAACTTGTCGTGCATAAGTGCTTTGATACTTGGTGTATTTCGGTTACTGTAGTACAGTAGTTCCCAATCTTCAGTCTGCGCCCCTTTCTAAAGTCTCTAAGACTGGCACCACCCAAAAAAATTTTTGGTCCGCCATTGGAATATAGTTTACTATAGGTGCTAGGTTGCGTACGGGTTTTGGGAATCGCTGTTGTTGTATTAGCGGAATGGTAAAATGTAATGGGTTGAATAATTATAAAGAAAGGAAGAAAGATTTCTCAAACCACAAAATAAACGCTTTCCGGAAAATATATTTTTTGTAGACAAGGAGACACTTTCCGAAATCAATACAAATGCTCAATTTATTGTCCCTCTTTAAACAGCTCGATAAGCATATGCGTTCAGAAAATTTTTTATTTTGTCAAATCGTTGGACGCCCAAATATTGAGAAATATTGTCCATTGATGTGCTAAACTGAAGACTTTGAACTTTGCCCACTAAAGGACCATTTGCCGTTCCTGATTGTGCCTGTTGCGTGGTCCAGCCAGGTATCATTATGTCCTATAATCTAACAGAAGTTTGCTAAATTTTTGCTTACTAACGTCCAAAATTCAAATCCATCCACCCAAAAGTTTGGCAGGAGGGCCCGAGTCAAGTTGTTCCGCCACTGCTAAGACATCAAGTCTCCATAAAGCATAGGCCGTAGTTTTTGGCATTTTTGTATGTTTTAGCCGGTTTTTGACCGTTATTCATTCAGCCGGATTATTGGTCGTTTTTGAAAAAAAAGCCGATTTTCAGTGGCCACACTGTAACCCATTTGATAATCATTTGCTAACTCAAAATTTTGTCGGAAGAAGGAATATTCCTCCTACCTCCTTCGGTTTCGTATGCGCCAGCACCATCAAGTGTTAAAGCACTGTGCTTAATGTTAGCCCTTATTTTGTTCAGCGGTAGAGTAGGTAACAATCACTTTTTTTTTGTATTGTCAAACGCAAATTTTAGCATGACCCAGCATTTGTCAATAAGAAATCCAAAAACATGCCAAATCAGAATATGTTGGCAGGACTCAACAGGGTTTTTTTTGGTTGCAAGAGGTTTTCACCATACATTTCCGAATTAAACAAAAAAAATTTCGGTTTTTGTCTGGCGCCCTGTTTGGAGTAATTTCTCCAACGAGTCAAAGCGCTACTGGGGCGTATTCTGGGGAGGGTCCGGATCAATTTTTCAATTGTAATAATTTTCCTAAGAACTTAGTAGTTTGAGTTTGACGCTGCAGAGATCCTGAGTGTTGATATAAAATAATTGCTGAACATGCATTGACTGGGCATCAGGCCTGAGCGTTGCTAGGTAATTGCTGAATGCGACAATACAGTAAAACCGCCATAAGTTGACCACCTAAGGGCGGATAATTTCCGGTGAAGATAGAGAGGTTAACTCAATGTTAAAGGTAAGGGCGATAAAAGATGGCCAATTTAAAGAGGTGGTTATTATACGGAGTGGTGAACTTAGGGAGGTTTCACTATACATAGTCTTAAAAAAATCATTTGCGTGGTGTCCTTTTGAGTCATGCACTGTTTTTTTTTTTTCTTTTATTTTCAGTTCGAAACACTCTTCTTTTTACTTCAATGGGTAAGATTTCTTGTTTCTCTTCTAAATATTTATGGTATATTAGTTCAGGATGAACCAAAACTTTTTCAATGGGAGATACCCTTAGTTTTTATCCGAATGAGCTGATTTTTGGTGGGTGGAGTGACTATGACATCCAATCGCAACAAACCAAAATTTGGCACTCTGCTCCAATTTTGAGGGGAGTTATGGATATGCCGTTTTGAAAAATTTAAATGGGGGGATAATGGGGATCCTTGACCGCAGCGACTCAATGTTTACCTTAAAATTATCTTGAACTTATTGTGAATACTTATACAAAATTTTACGGCTGAGCATTCTTTCAAAAGTTATGGAGCTTTTAAAAAAGGTCTAAAATGAAAATATTCTAATTTATGTTCTGGTCTAACGACGAAATGTTCAATTAAACTCTAATGTGTTATATATCATAGCAAAGATAATTTTATATAGTTTTTTTTCGTCCTCAGACCATTTTTCTGGATCTCTTACCGTTTTTGAAATAATCGCAAAAATCCGAAAAAAATTCTCCCTTTCCCCCCTTTTTTTAAGGTTGCGGACCCCCAATCGGTTGGGACTTTTAATGCCATAATCTGGAGACCATTCCGAACCATAATCCAAAAAAATTTCCGATGTAGGATTTTTGCCGACCAAATATGCAATTTTTCTTAGACTATCTAGTAACATGGAAACATTTTTTATTTCACAATGCCGAAATATATTTTTGGTTTGTCTCTATGGCAGCCCCAAGACGCCATGGTCCAATTCCATTTGTTCCGACATATACAGGGTGTCCGGAAACTGCCGCATAAACGCACCGGCTTATGATTCCTCAGTTGATTTCTAGTAAAAAAGTTGTATGGAACATACTTCCTATTCTTAACCCTTTAGCTGCCACAGGCATTGGAAGATTTAAAAAAAAAAAATCATTTTCTTGCACGACTTCAAGCCTAAAGCTATACCAGCTAGAATATAGTGAAACAAGATGATTATTACAGCCAACAAATTTACCTAAAAAATTAAACTAACCACACTAAAATCGGATAAGAAGTTTGGTTTTTACAGAGCTTCAAAGTCAAATTTGTGTGATTTGACCCAAAACCAATCTATTTTTCCATCTTAATTTTCTCCAACTTCTGCCAAGGTGAGGTGATTGTACGATTCTTTTAAAAATTGGCGCATAGTCTTACGATCATATCTTTCTTACATCATTTTATTCTATCTCCATTATTTCTAACAGTTTTAATACCTTAAGTGCAGAAAATTAGGGTTAAATGTGGCCCGATTTCCACATAATTTGAGTAGATTTTACCAAATTGCAGATCTTTAGGGGCAGTCTGAATTGAATTGTATTAAATTGGAGCTTCTGTTTATTTTCTTTTCCACCAGATGGCAAGTGAGATTTTTTTATGTTACAAAAATGTTGGGGCTGATTTTGACATTTTTGTGATTGATGCTAATCTGACGCAACCTTTTTGTAACCTGTTTTTTTTTTTTGTTTTGTTTCGGGGACCCTTTTAAAATTCTTCTTATAAAAGGAGTCCTTTTTTAAAATGGGAAGGGTTACTGTAGAACGATTCGGCCAATCTGCCATACTATTTGATGATGTACGAATACCAATAAATTTGATAAAAATTTTAAGTTTTCATTGTACTGAGCTATCTTGTAGACAGACAGAGAGACACACAATCAACCGAGAAAATCAGGGAATTACAGATCAACACTTTTGCTGTCTCTGCGACGCCTCCAAATCCTCCAGTAAATCTTCGGAGGATTTGGAGGGTAAAATTTTTCAACATTTAAAAATGGATATTCGTTAAGATAAAGTATTCGGACGAAACACTCTTGAGAAGTGAACAAATTCTGGTGAATTCGTTTTTCTGTCAGTGAAGTGAACAAATTCTGGTGAATTCGTTTTTCTGTCAGGAATTAAATTATTGTTCAGAATGGTGCTCTATTCTCACTTTCTCATTTTGCATAAAGCATAACTTGGCTTATCGCCATTACATTTGACCATTATTAGGTGATTAATTATTACTAAAGCATGCAGTAGTAGGCAATTAGAATCAGAACTTTCTGGTTTTACTTGGAAAATATACATAATTTATATTCTTCTTCCGGATGTACAATATAATAATTCCTAAAATTATTATTATTAATATGTAAACGGAATAAAACATAGTTACAACTTTCTAGCTAAAATAAAAAAAAAATGAAAATCATCACCAAGTGTCGATTCGAGATTAAAAATTACACCTAATAAAATGACACTTCCTCATACACCCCATCACACTTGAAAGTAATTTGTCTGAGACTTAAAGACGACTAAGTGCACACTCTATTTGTCCACTTTAATTGAGATCACCAATTTACAAAGGCCACTAAATAAATTGATAATGACGAGTAGAAGAAATGACCGACATACCCTCATGATCATTTACTCCTCCGAGAATTGATTAAATTAAATTAGAACAATATCCAATGCAATTACAACCGCTCATATATGTATGAAACCCACAAGCGTATGGCAAATAATATGTCTTGTATTATTGAACTAATGTTTGGTCGGCCGGCGGTCAATCAATGATCGAATTAAGTAACCTTTTGTTATTCAGCACTGATTGATTTTATGTGTGTTTTTTTATCATTTTTATATCTGGATATGGTGGACCATTGTACGATATGTACATACATAATTAGTAATCTTATTTTAGAAGGGGCGGAGTTTTTCTTTAAATAGTTTTAAAACTATACATTATATTTAAATGTATATGTAAGGGTTACTGGTTACAGTAAGGGTTACTAGTCATTTGACGTATTTTTTGCAGGGCGTTACAATAGGATCAAAATGCAACAAAATGAATGCATAAATGTTCTACCGATTTTTAGCGCGGTTACTTAGGATTTTTTTTTTTTGAGGAATCTTAAGAAAATCTTAAAATTTGACATACAATAATGATTTAACTAATGGTTCTCAGTTAAACCATCGACGATTAAAAATGTGTACAAAAAGGTTAACTGCCGTTTTATTGCTGGTTCACACTATAATAAAATCATGACACTCTCAAGCCCGGAAACGAATAGGATATTTTCCTCACTAAACGAGTCTTTAAAAACGAGCTAGCAAAAAAGTTACTTATAAATTTTCTCGAAGAATTGTATTTCAATGTAAGTATTTTAAGATCAATTGAAGATAATGTAATAGTCATATTATAACTAACAAAAAACGGGACCATGCATCCGAGGCAGCTTGTCCATAGACCAACCAATCACCGAAAAGCTCGAAGACTGACGAATGGATTGGTATTGCCATGTTCAAAGGCGTCCGCCTGAGAACCCCGCAAAGAGAGCGATATCAATGGAAGTTCCACTTGATGGACCCAAGGCCAGAGGCAGACCGAAGAACACCTGGATGTGTCAAATGAAAAAGCAACAACAACGCATTGGTCTCGGCGATGACACGATCCAAGATAGAGCTGCCTGTAGAAATATGCTGAGAAATTATCGCCAAAACGGGCGATGTGCCTACACCGCAGGTCGAGCAACGCGGAACCATGGAGCGGTATAAAGAACGAGGCAAGGAAGAAGAAGAAGAAAAAACGAGACCAAATCTAATTTCAGTCGAGCCGCAATTTGGATAGCCTTCACTTTTTTTCCGGGCTTCCCTTTAGGTTGAGTTCCGATTCGGTCCGTTCCTATACATAATTGTTGTAACTTTGAGTGCGGTTTCAATTCCAGCTCCTTCTATAACTTCTCAAGGAGACCTTGAGTCAAGGATGCCGAAATTCAAAAAATTAAATGTAATTTTCCATACTTTTTCAAAGAAATCATTTATATTCACGAGTCAATGCATCCTTGATTTAAGGAGAAACTCACTCACAAACTTGCCAAAAATATTTTAATTTCATATTTTTGTTTTAATCAATTGAAATATTTTTTTTCGTATTTTATTTATTTTTATTAAAATTAATTATTTGTGAACTAGTTTTGAAATTTTTTATTAAATGAAAAATATCTGCCACAGTGCTGACTTCAAATAAAAAGTAGGTACGTTTCAATACATTCACTTAATAGTTTTTGTGTAATATCGTTTCAAATGACAAAATTCGCGATTTTCAAAAAAAAAAGATCACAAAAACCTAAATATCTCAGTAACCGCTGAAAAGCAGAAAATCATCCCTTCATTTTGTTTGAATTTTGATCCTATTCTAACATCCTGTATCAGTAGGGAAGATTCAAACACATGTACATACATTTATACATCCAACAAATAAAACATTTTATCTAACAAACGACATATTCATACGCCCTCAGACATATCCTCCCTGAGAACATAATCAAAACTCAATCTTAGTTCAATGCAAACGTATTCATTCCAAACATTTATCCAATGTCAATTTACAAGGAAATCCATCCATTGATTATATCATATGAATCGAATGTCCATTCTCCATATTCCGATGCATCCTAAACGTAATCCTTTTAGAAATTTAACAAATCCAGCAACTTACTTGTGTTCATACATTCCAACCTCCTATCCTACCATACATATTTGCAATTGCGACGAACTACGTATATAAGAGCCTTACGTTTTGTAACATGGTCAAGAGATTGATTTGATTAAGGTGAATGGACATTGGTTGACCGCTATTCATAACATTCGCCTTCTCATAGGGACACACCACAATCTTCGGGTGTAATTGTAATCCGGTAGAAGAGAAATTGGCATCATTTAGAAGCCACCTGGTTGTGGTGAAGTCATTCAAAAGTTCTCTCTGATGGCTATTTATGATGAAGGTATTAGAGAAGGGTGTTTTTTGTTCCTCCAAGTCACAGACATGAGACATCTTGTGTTCGGACTATGGATGGCAGCGGCGTATGGCAGTAATCCTATTGATAAATGCTCACTTTTCTAAGGTTTGAAAGTTTTAGAGAAAATTATTTGCAGATTTTGAAAAGATTGATTGTGGTGGATCGAATGATGGTAAAGTTATAATTCAAATATGAAAATTTATCTTTTTAACGAATATCATTCAAATAATTGAGTACCTAAATCTTTTACACTTACTATGTAGATATGAAAGCAAATGACTGTTTATTTTTAATTGTGCACAACTACCTTTAAAATTAATTGATTGTTCATTACTTTTGGAAATTGGTTATGATATTCTAAACACAAACAATAACATTAAATGAAATTAACGCTCTAACAAGTCAAATTAACGATTTGACAATAATTTGTTGAGTGATTAATTAGACTTGTGAAACTGTTAATTTCATTTCTGAAATCGTTAATTTAATTTGATGTTATGGTTAATTTGTGTTGAAAAAGGTGAATTTGTTTGGAAAATGGCGTATACAGAATTTTTCGAAAGATACTTATGTCCAGTTATGCCAGAATTTTTCGCTGCCTAATGCTGGCCCACACTGTCCGGGGTTTGCCAAACGTTGGAAGAGACGGAGACGATGTGGGATCGGAATTCAACAACCAAATAACGTTTGTTAAATGCCCCCATCGCCTCTGTCTCTGCTAGGCGTATGTTGCCTACAGCGTTGATGTTTTTTACCGCGTGACGCGTGGTTTGGCCGATCGCGGTAAGTGTGGTTGCGGCCTAAGCCAGCAGGACCTCATTGCGAAATCGCTTCATATAAGTCATATCTTTCGCTATTTGGCTGGCACATCGGCATCAATCTTCCCAAATGTTGCTTGGCTCGGACCTTAACCACTTCCCAAATGCAGGGCAGGCTTTGGAGCAGGGCAAGTGGGAAGTGGCGCCAAGCCGGGATTCTCAATCAATAATAGCCCAAGTAACAATTTCATCCTTATAACACTTCGTAAAATATTCTCTTCTAACAATAATAGGGGCACTTTAAAGGGTATAACCACTGAATAATAGTCTAATAATGGCATTCGCCGTTTTTTAATCCAATAGAACCTTATTATAGCACTAAATTATGCTTCAAAAAAGGCGTACGTCATTTGCTTTATATCATAATTTTCTGCCATTGAACGAATTTGCAAAAAAAAAATAGAAAAACAAAATTTCCGCAGCTAGGATCCAACCCATTGATTGCCCGTCCTACACGCTACAACTCAGCCATCCGCCAGTGCTATAGAAGAATAAATGCATGTGTGTATGTTAACTTAGAGAGACTATTGCATGTGTGTGATATATCATCAAATAAACACAAGAGTGGAGTATGTATTTAAAGAAGTGTCTTTTTAGGTTATCGTTTAGAGACAGTTTTATCGAAGTCTTTTATCTTTAAAAATATTCCATAATGATGATAGAAGCTTTCCGGAAAATGATTTAAGGATGCTTTATCGGATCAAAATATTTCTTTAAGCGATGTCACTCGATAAGTTGATTTTGTGGTACTATATGATTGCTACAGTGTGATGTGCTTCTTTAAAGCAAACGAATTGTTATTTGGGAGGTTGGTTTTTTTGCTACATCCCCTGTCTTCTTCTTCTTCTTGTAGCGGTGCAGAAAGGTGTGAAACCTCTGTGCATCTATGTGGGTACGATTTATGGTTCGTCAATGTCTGTGTCCGTGAGGTCTAAGGACAAAAACAGAGCTGCTGCGATAGGGTTTTCCCACAGCGATATAGGGGTAAGATCAGTGGGCGCAGCGGGGCATTGAAACAAGTGACCCACATAATGAGGAGTACCATTTCAGTTTGGACAGATGTTTTGGATGTCCGGGTTTATGCGAGAAAGGTACGAATTAAGGCGTGAACAAAAGCCCGACCGAAGTTGAGGTAGTGTTACTCTAGTGGCTCTCGGGAGCCTAATTTCCTCAGGCGAAATTGGTGGTGGGCGCTCTGAGAGGACTCTATTCGCACCTAAACTCGCGATAGACCGATTCACTTCTTAAGTGTGGATCGCTGCAATATGGCGGCTCGGTATGTAACTTCATCGTAAGGGTCCCGTGTAGTTTTGGGTAACGAATTCCAAATAAAGAAATGACACTTATCCAGGTATGTTTCACGCGTGCCACACTAACCTGCACGGGAAAGAGTTTAGGGGAATCAAATGTAGATGGCTAATACATAGGGGAAAAACGCGGGAATTTTGTTTTTCTATGTTGGCATATGTGTAAAAAATAACAATTCAGACCAAATGTGAGAATGTTTCTCATGGTGGTTTTAGATTTTGCAAATAAATAAATAAAATAAAATCCACCAAATCTAAAAAATAAGCCGACGAGAGTGAGTCTCAAAGATGCAAAAACAACACTGTCAGGTATCAGCTATTTGAGCGAGCAGATGGTCTTAACCGGGAAGTTTAACGCGATCGTTTTTTGAGTCAGATTTAACCGCAATAGCGAAAAAAATGCAACTTATATATCTTTGTAAAAGAAATTTTATGTTTTTTTGATGAATGTTGTTGTTAGACAACGGTTTTGTTTTCCCGGGAACGTAGCTATTCTTCGGTGTCGTTTTGTGTTGCCTCGATAGCAGGACCCAAATGAAAAAACCCAAAATTGTAGTGAAACCGATATATTTCGGGCTATCAAAATCTTCAGGGTTTAGTTTTCTATAAAAACGATACAAATTTTGGGGATATTAAAACAAAATTACGTAATTAGTGGTTTTCAAAAATGATGGACAAATTACATGATGGAAAAACAAAGAACAAATTACAATGCCAAATTGGAATATAAAGCTATCACAGAAGTTAATGTGTCAATTGATTATAAAAAATATCACAAGGTGTTGTTGTGTCAAGCAAATCAAAAATGTCACAGGTGTGATGTTGGACATGTAACAAGAAATAAAAACGAACTTAAAAGAACTAGTCAACATTCCTCTTAATTAGGTTATAATAAGAGCTGGGGAAGTCCTTCTTATCCGTTTTATAGTTGCATGTAGGCCTGTTCCAAAAACCGGGATCCCGGTACAAAACCGGTGTTCACTTGGTACCGGACCCGATATTCTGAAGTACCGATATCCCGGTTTTTTTTGGTACCGAGTTAAAAAACCGACCGAGGAGTCGGTTTTTTGGTACCGAGTTAAAAAGAACGATTCATTTCATTTTTTGGTACCGGTTTTTAACCCGGTACTCAAAAAAACCGGCTTATGGTTAAAAAAACCGTCGGTACTGAAAAAAACCTGAGTCGGTTTTTAACCCGGTACTTAAAAAAACCGGCTTATGGTTAAAAAAACCGTCGGTACTGAAAAAAAAAACCTGAGTCAGGGAAACCGCTTGTGGTACCGGGTATTGAAAAAAACCGAAACCCGGTACTGAAATCTCGGTACCGAACAGGCCTAGTTGCATGCGTGTTCTTCGTATCTGATAATTTGATTTGTCTCGTGAATTTGGAGTTTCGTTTTATAGGGATGTGATTTTAAAATTTTCGCATTATCAAAATCAAAGGAGTGATTACTTGTTATGGCATATTTCGCTAGTGCTAACAGATTTATTATTCAATGATTTCTCCTGATTTTTCACTTTTGGGTATTTAGTTTTGCAAACATATTTGCATTTTTATGGTGAGGTCTCATTGAAATTTTCAACTCCGGGATGAAATCCTCGCACGATCTAGAAATCGCTTCACTCAATTTAGGTACATAAACCAAAGATGAGAATTGCTTAGGAGTGTTCTCATTTCTATCTAGGACATCAGGTTTGTTCATGGGATCGAGTTTGGCTCCAATCCTTGTTGAACGTGTCTTAGAGGCACCATAGACCCTCCGATCGATCGGTCAGATTTTTTGATTGCGAGATAAATCGGAAGGTGTATCGGACCATCGGATGTTAAGAGAGGGATCGGTGGCTCGATGAAAAGTGTACTGTGGCACACATTTTGCTGAAAATGTCAGAGTCCTAACTGTCTGCGTTTAGAAATTACAGCCTTAAAGATGCGATCTGGGATAAAAAAATGCAAGCGCAAATGGAATCAATTTTCCAATAAAGCGGGACTTGCGAGACACTTTGGATGATTTTCGGAACAATTTCGGAAGCATTTTTCATGCAGCACAGACATGTAAAATGCGGGGCTATTCCGCAGGATTAGGGATGGTTTCTTGTCTTATTTTTGGTGGACCAAGGACCGATGTATAACGATCATGCAGGCAAAACATGAGGAAATTTATGCAACATACTCCAATTTTTTACCTCTTAAACTTCTTCTGCCACCCCTTTAGCCCCACAGACCGAAGCAGGATCGATTTTCAAAAAAAAAAATTATAGACAGAGCAGGATCAGGGGCCGATATAACTAATTGGGTGAGGTTACGAAACAAAATAGTTGCATATGTTCAGCAAACATGTTTACCGTTCTCATCCCCTAACTGCCATTTTACGGATCAGAAATAATCTCTGGTTCTTTTCGTTTGTCTGGCTTTGTGGAACATGTAAACGAAAAGAACCAGAGATTATTTCCTGATCCGCAAAATTACAGTTGGGGGATCAGAACGGAAAACATGTTTGCCGGACATATGCAACTGTTTTGTTTCGTAACCTCACCCATTGTAGCGTACATTTTACTGAAAATTTCTGAGCCCTAGCTGTCCGCGTGAAAAAGTTTCAGCCGTTAAAATATACGATCCAAGCACAATCAAATTGCAAAGGGTGACGCAAACTCCCATTTTCCTGAAAATTTCAGACTCCTCGCTGTCTGCGTTTAAAATTTAACCCTTGTGTTGCCACCCGGGGACCCGGGTACCCATCTTGATACGTTTTACTAAATATTTTTTTTTTTAAAAAGATTGCCCAAAGTCTTTTCGAATCTCCATGATTTGATCGAATTTGTATCGAAATTTGCATTCTACGAATTTATAGAAATATTTTAACTTAAAAAATTTTGCATTTGAAAAAATCAACACGTATGAGCCACCCGGGTACCCGGGTACCCCGATATAAAAAGAATGGACAGAATATATCATAAAAAAGTGTAACCTTTTCTACCTCTAGCGTTTCCTTGATCGTTAGTGTTAGTTACCACTTCTATTACTAGCCTTCCTTAGTACCTTTCGATTGTGATTTTCGTTCCATGATTTTGCATGACTTGCTGGTTAGAAAATCGCTTTCCTATCATTAGCATATCATTAGCATAGCTAATTCTTCCCAGAGCTGGCGTAGAAAAATTCTGTGCCGGTTAGTTTTTTTTTTGCAAGCATATCATTGTTTTCATAATAACTAACGTACGTTTGGTAACGGGAATATCGTACTGAGAAGTATCACCGTTTTTTTCTTCTTCAACTCATACGAACAGATGGTACCTCCCCGTCAAATCCAAAAAGCGTTGGCAATTACGGTCAACAGTTCGACAGTTTCATTTCTTGAGGAATGCATGTTTTTTTTTTACAAAGTACCGACGGTAGTGAGATTCCATGAAAAAAATTTTCATTACCACTCTCCTCCTCAGTGTTTCTTTTGTCGTCATCGTTTTCTTTAATTCGTCTATCGAAACTCTCTCAGCAGTGACTGAATGCCTGGCTTCATCATGCCAACGGCAATAATTCAACGCATGTTTAGGAGACGCTAAGTTCTCTAAACAAAACTACAATATATTCTTAACTTTCCTGGTAAAAATGCAAACAAATAGTTTCAGCTACAATGGACTTTTAGCAAAAGTTTCATAGCGGGGTGGCAGATCGTGTAAGTTTTTTTGGGTGGCAACACAAGGGTTAAAAGGACCAAGAAATAGCAAGCGCAAAAAATGTAAATTTAAAAAAAATGCGGGGATTTTAGAGCAGTGGATGTTTTGCGAGACAATTTCGGGAGAATTTTCAATGCGGAGACAGATTTGTAAAATTAGTGAGTGTCCCGCAGGATTCGGGACGCTTAAATCCTAGACTAAAGAAATGCACTAAAAATTATATTTATCCGCCATTTCCTTTCCACGTGTTAACTTTTAATAGAAATTCTTCTTCTCAGTACCGTATAGCCCCATGTGGGGCCATGGTGCGTCCTTAGCCGTTTAAAGGCAATTTCGAGTCAACGTTAAGGTCCCTCTAGATTAGGCGCCAAATGGCTGCGCGTCCAAAAACTGGCATCGCGTGCAGCCATTTGGCTGCTACTTAGCATCCACACTAGCAGCCAAATGTAGACAGAAAATGACATAACCAAAATTTCATTTTGATGATTTTTTTAAATTCAATTATTAAAATCGGACTCTGCGCGTTTGTGTTATTACACGGCCATTCAAGAATTATTCATTTTCACACAAAAGAACGAACAAAACTTAGAAAATTGTCACTTTGAATTTGACAAGCGGTTGTCAAAGCGGTTGGTTGAGTTGCCATATTGAATATCAAAACTGGACGCACAGCCAAATGGCGACATGTTTAGATGGAATGACAACAGCCAGTTGGCTGCAAGTGTCGCCATTTGGCGACTAATCTAGATGGACCATAACATTGCATATCATTTCGGAGTGTATACAGGGTGTCCGGAAACTGCCGCATAAACGCACCGGATTATGATTCCTCAGTTGATTCCCAGCAGAAAAGTTGTACGAAACATACCAACGCCATCTAGATATATCATAGCCGCAACTCAGCTGAACAATGCCGTCATAGTTTAGCTCTTAAATTTTTTATTTACACGAACAAACAACAAAAACAAGTAGTGACGTAATAAAAAGCAAAAACAAAACTGTGCAACATTGGCGAACATAACCTAAAACTATAAGCTGATTTTGACGTCTAGGATTCTACATTGCGGCCTTAATATCTAGACGGCGTTGAACATACCCCCTTATTCTTAACCCTTTAGCTGCCACAGGCATTTGACTTTGAAGCTCTGTAAAGACCAAAACTCTTATCCGATTTGAGTGTAGTTGGTTTTATTTCTAAAGGTAAATTTGTTGGCTGTAATAATTATTTTGTTTTACTATTGTAGCTGGTCTAGCTTTGGAGATATTGAACCTTAAGTCGTGCAAGATATTTTTTTTTAAATCTTTAAATGCCTGTGGCAGCTAAAAGGTTAAGCATAGGGGATATGTTCCATACAACTTTTTTGCTGGAAATCAGCTGAGGAATCATAATCCGGTGCGTTTATGCGGCAGTTTGCGGACACCTTGTATAACGTTGCAAGCACTATATATTTCCTATCCGCACATGTACGGAAATTTTTGACCACGCCGAGATTCGATCTCCGGACCTCTAGATTACTAGCATCGTAGAGTGCGACTCAAACACGTGTTGGAATGAATATGTATTGATCTTGGAATTACACATGTATTGAGAATCTAATAAGAGATAGCATGAAAGCTAACCAGTCTGTACCTAGAACTTATCAAATAAAGACCTTTGTGAAAGACGTGCACTCTTTAAAATAACATACCTAATCCACAGAGCGTGCAGAAATTGGACTTATGGTAATAGCAAATATAAATAAATAAATATCTCTGGTTATTTAAAAGTTATCGAAATACATATGTAAGTCTGTATTGTATTCAATTTAATGTGACACTTTCATCACTTCAATATTTCAAAAGTTAGTCATAAATTTACTGGACAGAATTAGTTGAACTTGTTATTTTAAGGACTCTCTCTCTCTCTTTTATAAAACCATTAAAAGATCACATCCATATTTATTATTCAAACTGATAAACTCGCACACGATATTTTAAGCGACAGGGACACTTATGTAAATAATCCGTAGTCATCTCTTGAAAAACGAACTAATTGAATTAGTCCGCTTTATAAGTGCCAAGGACTTATCGTACATTTAAAAAGGATCGGGTCACATATATCATATTTGGAAATCGACCGTGTCCGTGACCGTGAAACACTCAAGTCATGGCACTTGACCATGAGCACTGCAATGATTTTTTTATGTAACTGAAGGGCCTTACTTAAACTGTATATTCGTTTCTTGAAATGTTGAGTCCATAAAACAAATAAATTATTTATTTCCAATGAGAGAATAAATTTTCTTTTCTATTACAATTCAATTTTTTTAATGTTACTGCGACATATGCGTGCATACGGCAACACCCTTTTCAATTGTTGCATGGCATTCCGATGCTCCGAGAAAATAAACAAAACATTCCAACTTCTCGCGCACTCTTGAATATCGAATAAATGAAGCGCCGGCCGGTATGCAATCTGACACAATTCGAATTTCGAAAACGACAATTCTACGAAATCGCTCTCTCGTTTGCTGCATACCGAGCCGAGAGCCGAGACGTTCGCCACACCAAACTCCTCACAGTTTCTGTTTGTGTGCTGGCACTTGAAGTTTTTGTTTTGCGGCTGCTGCAAGCAATCGCAGAATCATCAGAATCGACAATTCAAGCCACCAACGGCTAAAGCAGTGCATAACGCAAGTGTCCTTTGAATCGTCGGGACGTATCCTATCGGGAAGTGTAGAATCGAATTGAACCGTACGAAAGTCGCAAGTGTGAATCTAATTAGCGTGAAAATACGGGACATTGCGACCACAAGGAAAACGGGAACGGCATCGTGTCGACTTCGTTCGCATATTCCGCATCTCAGTTTTGACATTTGTCCATTCGTCGTGTGATTTTAAGAAGTAAACTAATTGCATTGTTGCAAACGATTAATTATTGCAAAGTTGCGTTTCGTGGCCTCGTTCGACCGGCGCTGCACATTCCTGGCTATCGGGAGTGCCTGCAATGAAACTGCTTGGACAGTTGCCGGCACACGGAATTGCGTAGCACACACAATAAACAGCTACCCCCAAGGCAAACGGACGACGCTCGATTCCAACCTCAAAATTTTGCAACAAGCGACCGGGGGCGACATAAACATTTGTCTGGCATCCGGCGAAAATGTCGAAAATGCGTATCACCCACGTGCAGGCCGTTGGTCCGTTCTTGCGGATCTTCGGTCAGCAGGATGTGGAAATGCATCGGAAAATTCAGGGGGCTATCGACGCGGTGATTGCCTATATGAATCAGACGAAACGGTTGGCGATACCGTCCTTGTCCGAGCTGCCCGTGGACACGATTTGCCTGGCTCATTTCAAAAATCAGTTTAATCGGGCGCGCGTAATTGGATATCGAAACGATAAGGACGTTTTCTGCCAATTCATCGATTTCGGCAACGAGTGCAACGTTCGGGTTCAAGATGTAAGTAGTGTGCATGAATTTGACTTTCTTTACCATAGTAGGTGCATTCTAATGTGGTGATGCCAGCGCTCGAGGAATTGGTCATCGCTGATGTGATGTGATGAATTCAATTTTCATTAATTTGGTGGACGCTATGTGTAACAGTCCGTAGTAAGCGTGTATGAAGACTTTTCCGTTAATATATTCTGCATGTGGCAGGTAGTAGGCTTTCTTGGAGTTCTAGTTAGGACGAAAAAAAATGACTTTTATGGCTGATATTTAAATCTTGTCTATCATCAGCATTAGACCTTCAGCAATAGGTTTCTACCTGTTAAAATCAATCGGTTAAAAAAATGTTTCAGTTAACTGAATATGCATTCCCAGGTAGCGAATAAAAAAAGATTTGATTAAAAATCTGTCTCTATACTCGTAATTATATGGTTAGTTATAGAAATGTTCATGGTTGTTTACCTTAAGAAAATTACATTACAGGTCCTACATTCAAATTTTCTCACGGTCCAACCTTATTCTCCATTGACACTCAGGCACAAAGTCGAAGGGCTCGTGTCTCTGGAACAGTGTCGTTTGACAATATATTCTAGTACAGTGATTCTCGAAAGACAATTATCGACAGATTTAGGTTTTTAAATCTTCTGAAACTTTTTCGAGATTTAAAATTTACGTTGTGCTCCACCTACGTTCATAGTATAATATAATAATAAGCAAATTGGACTTAACCAAAGAGGTTTTTGTTGTAGTTGTAGCGGTGCAGAAGGGTGTGAGTCGCTGTGCATGTCTGTGGACATGTTCTAAGTTTCGTCGTCGTTCTCGCCTATTGTCTCAAGCGACAAGAACGTAGCAGCTGCAATAGGGTTGTCCCATAACGCCCTCGGAGTGAGGTTAGTAGGTGCAGCGGGGCATCGAAACAGGTGGTCCACATCGTGTGGCGTACCACCGCAGCTCGGACAAATGTTCTGGTTGTCCGGGTCTATTCGAGATAGGTAGGAATTGAGACGTGAACAAAAACCCGACCTAAGTTGGGCTAGTGACACTCTTGTGGCTCTCGGGAGCCTAGTCTCCTCAGGCGTTATGGGTGGTGGGGGCACTGAGAGGACTCTATTCGGACCTAATCTCCCTATTGACCTATTCACGACGGTTGTGTGAATATCTGCGATGGCCGCATGGTATGCTGTGTCATCAAATATATCGGGAGGTACCCGTTTGTATCTCTGGACGTCTCTCTCGAGATCTCTGACTCCACTCCTGACATGTCGTGGAGGGGGAGTATTGTCCATGAGATGATGGTTTGGGTGATCCTCACGATAGCAACCGACCAGATATTAAAGAGACAAGAGGTGATTGTGATCACGCACTGATAACATACTGGTTTCTTGATGAAGATGCTCCTGGGACGACATGAGATGGCAACCTGTGGCGATACGTAGAGCAGCGTTCTGGCATGCCTGGATCTTATTCCAGTTTGTGTCAGCTAGGGATTGCGCTACCTATCGCTTTGTAGGTGACGAACATCGTTTCTTTGTCCTTCCCCCAGGAACTCCCGGCTAATGCCTTTAGGACGTTGTTTCTACTGTGCATTCTATCGACTACGTTTGTGACGTGATCTTTCGACTTCATCATGGTGTCTAAATAGACACAAGGATCTTGGGGTTGGTTACAGTAGGAACAACGTCATCAGCATGCTTACCAGTACGGATCCCAAGCACCTCCGAAAATTCCTGCGTCCAGGTGGTAAGAAGTGTTGCGGTACATTTAGACGGTGAAATGACAAGATGACAAAATTGCGGATATTGGAAAACTCCACCAGTTTCTCAATATAGTCATTTAATCGAGCACACATGCCATTTAACCTTAATCTTACCCTTGTGTGAAAAATCACACAAACGAATTTATTTTCGATTTTTCCCCATGACTTTTCCAACCGATACCTATAACTCGTCTTGACTTTTCCTAAAACTTCAAATTAAAAAGAAAACCATGAGTTTCAAAAAAAAAATTCTTTTTTATTTTTAGATATTTAAAAACTTACGTTAAGTACCCTCATGTGTGAAAATTCACACACATGGTTGTTTTATATGGGTGAATTTTGTTTTTACCGCAATAATATTTCTAAATCTACTTTTTTTGCAGAACGCATGAATCCATATTGTTTGGAGTAAATTATTTGTCTGAAAAATGTGATTAATGATGAAATTCTGGTCTAGGACACACCATAATTGAAAATCTTTTGAAACATGCAGACTCAGGTCCTAGTGGTCCAGTCATATTAGCATTTCAAATACGAAAAAAACAGAGTAAGGCTAAATGTTGTTGTTTTTGAATCAATCGGCTCCCAAAAATCTAAAACTCATTTTCGTTAAAAAAAAATTGAGCGGAAAGGTCCCAAAAAGGACAAAAAGGATACTCTTTAATCCTTGAACGGATGTCGTCATGCGGGGTAACATATCAAAATCAAAGGAGTTGTCGAGTACATTACATATCCGGTGTTAGTTTCCTGTTTCAAGGACCCTCAAGGTAATACATCGAGCTTAAATGTAAATGAGTCAACTGTGGTAGTACGTAACTACGGCTTATCATGTCATTGATAAACCGACCCTTAATGTAAAATGTCAACAATATACTCTTCTCATAACCGAAATAGTGGACAATTCAACATAAAGCACATTTCTAACTTTAAGAAATTCGCCCAAATTACACTAAAGTTGCATATGTGTGAAAATCCACACATGAGGGTACTTAACGTAAGTTTTTTTCAGGGTAAGATGAAGGTTAAATCATTCCCCGAGGTGAGTACGGTGCAGTCGTCCGGATAAGAAATTAGTTCGATACCTTCCGGGGGAGTTGGAAGGCTCGACGGATAGATGTTAAACAGTGTAGGAGAGAGTACACTACCCTGTGGAACTCCCTGCTTAATTTTTCTATGCTTTGAACGACTGCCCCGAAACTCAGTATAGGATTGCCTCCCAGCTAGATAGTTGGCTATTCATGTAACCACTTGAGCAGGAACATGTATATTAAGGAGGTCTGCCAACAGCGCAGAATGGATAACCGTGTCGAAGGCTTTTGACAGGTCAAGTGCTACTAGGACAGTTCTGTCACAGGGCGGTTTCTGGTTGAGGCCATTATGGATGTGATGGGTGATCAGATCCAGAGCTGTTGTAGTACTATGCATCTTCCTGAAGCCATGCTGGTGAGAAGCTAGTTCAGCATGTGATACAAGGGTGGGGTGGATGAGTGCTTCGAGCGTCTTTACAACGGGTGATAAAATCGTGATTGGACGGTAAGGAATCGGCGAGTTTTGCGCTTTTACCGGGTTTTAGAAGGGGGGTAATTCGACCCTTTTTCCAAAATTCAGGGATGACAAGCGTGGATATCGACAAGTTGAAAGCCATCGTTAGGTATTCGATGGCCGGAAGATCTAGATGTTTCAGCATGGCCATTGAAATGCCATCCGGTCCAATGGCCTTAGAGTTTTTAGCGTTCTTGATCGCTGCTGAAACTTGGTCCGCAGTATAGGTGGGAATAATGTCAACTGTTCGGTTGCGTATCCTTTTTTTTATTTTGCAGTTGAGCGACTTGGTCTTAGGATGCTCAATAAATTGCTTATTGAACAAGCTCGCACAAAGTTTAGGATCTGCGGTGGTTTTCTTGCCGAATCTGATGGCTACACTACCTTTGTCTTTGGTTGGATGTGACAGGGCGCGGACTGTAGCCCAAAGTTTGCTGACACCTTTCGAGAGATCACAGCTTTCGAGATGCTCGTTCCATTTTTCTTTCTTGTAGGTGTTGACTTGTCGATTTATTTCGGAGTTTAGCTCCTGAATTCTGGGGTCTGCCAGATTTGTGCGTCTTAAGTTGTCCCGTTCGTCGGCTAACCTTGCGGCAGTAGTTGGGAAATATGGCCGAACTTTGGGGATACGTCCTGCCGGAATGAAGCAAGCTGCCGCTTTGACAATGACGTTCCTTATATTCTTTTCGGCTTCCCTGGTGTAGCGCGCGAACTTCGTCGTAGTGAACGTAGTGAAACCCTCCCAATTTGCCTTTTTGTGGTTGATAAACGTACGCTGTTCTGACGTTGTCAATTCAGCTGGTTTATCAATTTTGATAAGTATGGGGAGGTGATCGGATTGGAGGGAAATAGTTGTCTCCCAGTGGGTTTTACTTATCAAGCTGGCGCTTACAATAGTTATGTCAGGAGAACTATGGCAGGCACCAGCGACGCGTGTAGACGAAATTCCATTGTGTGCGCAGAAGTCTGATGGGTCTAATTTGGTCGCGATATCTATACCTCTGGCATCATTTGCGAGAAGAGAGTGCCAGAGCTCGTGATGGGCGTTAAAGTCGCCAAGTAGGATCCTATGCTGTCCTGTGAGGAGTGGACCAATATCGAACTTATAACCAGAGCCACACCTGGATGCTGGCGGAACATGGATATTGGTATTGCCGGATTTAACGGCAATAGCTTGCATTTCCGACCTGCCGTCGTTAAAACGAAGATCTAATACACTGTATTGCACGGTTCTGTGTATTAGGAATGCAAGCCCTCCTCCTGGATTAGGACCCTGCCTGCCGACTCTATCGCGCCTCAAAAGTATGTAATCGCCGCGGATATTGAATTCGGGAGTTGAAGGTTGGAGCTTTGTCCCCTGAAATGCCGCTATCAGAATTCTGCGTGTACTCATGAAACGGACGATCTCGCTGATCTTCTTGCAAATGCCATTGCAGTTAAACTGCAATATTGTGAGTGGGGTGTACACTGCTGTGGGGGGTGCAGGTGTTAAACTTGAGCGAGTCTGCCTTGTTGTATTGTTGACTACGCGTGGTGGTGGTGGAGAATTGGCTCTGGAGCTAGGGCCAGGAATGGCAGGAGATGGTGGTAAACCATTAGCTTGTGAGCTAGGGCCTGGGGAGGCTGGGGGCCGACCCGTATTCAGACACCCAGGAGCAACAAAAGACAACTTGTTATACTGACTAATTTTTTTAAGCCGGAGCAATAAAAATGACACCATTCTTCACAGCAGGTACATCTCAAAGACCTGGCATTGCCGACGATACGTCGGTTGCATACACAACAGATGTAAATTTCAGGACCTGGATTAGTTTCGATGCCGGCGCGGATTAATAGAATTGAGAGCAACCGCGCTGAGATGAAATGCTCCCAATTTGACGAAAAAAACACATAGAACACTTCCACACACATACACATACATGCACAACCCTCCTGCATCGAACCTTCACAGCTCTTGGCATGGAGGGGTTTTGTGGCAACTCTTGGCCGTTTCTCGTTGAAAAACGGGTGTGGTCCGCCCCGAAGAGGCTTGAAACTCCCGAATGGCAGCGAGGCTGCCATCGGAAATGGTCGCCAGTAGGACCACCACCACAGTAAGTCGTTGGAGCTTATTACAGCTCTTAATTGCGTTGCGTTGTAGTGTTTTAGGCCACCACACTAGAGAAGCATAAGTGATTACAGGTCGTACTAGAGTACCGTATAACCACTCTGTCATTTTGCGCGTAGCAGTTTCGGCAAGTCCACATGACACGCGTAGCCTTGCTAAAAACATTTTCCAAGTGGCTATTCCAGTTTAATCTACTATCGAGTGTAATGCCAAGACATTTAACCTCTTTGGAATAGGTAATGAGCACACCTCTTAAGTAGATTGGGTCAAGAGGAGGAGCAATTTTCCTCGTGAATGGTACTAAAAAAAAACCCTGCACCTCAAGTAGCGAGAGTAATTCATCTACTACCAAGGACCACAATAGGGGTGAGAGTACACCCCCTTGAGGGCATCCGTTGATAGCGTTAATGTTGAGAGTGTGACCGCCGAGGGAGGAATAAATCATCCTTCCTTTTAGCAATCCACCTGATGGTGGGCTGTGGCACCCTCTTCTAACGAGGGCTCTGATAATCGCATCGTAACCAATATTGTCGAAGGCGCCCTCGATGTCTAGGAACGCACACAAAGCGATCTCTTTTTCATCTATAGATTTTTCAATAGTGCTCACGAGCTTGTTCTTCTTCTTGTAGCGGTGCAGAAAGGTGTTAAACCTCTGTGCATCTATGTGGGCACGATTTATGGTTCGTCAATGTTTGTGTCCGTGAGGTCTAAGGACAAAAACATAGCTGCTGCGATAGGGTTTTCCCACAGCGATATAGGGGTAAGATCAGTGGGCGCAGCGGGGCATTGAAACAAGTGACCCACATCATGAGGAGTACCATTGCAGTTTGGACAGATGTTTTGGATGTCCGGGTTTTTGGGAGAAAGGTACGAATTAAGGCGTGAAGAAAAGCCCGACCGAAGTTGAGCTAGTGTTACTCTAGTGGCTCTCGGGAGCCTAATCTCCTCAGGCGAAATTGGTGGTGGGCGCTCTGAGAGGACTCTATTCGCACCAAAACTCGCGATAGACCGATTCACTTCTTCAGAGTGGATCGCTGCAATGGCGGCTCGGTATGTAACTTCATCGTAAGGGTCCCGTTTGTATCCCTGAACCTCTCTCTCCAGGTCTCGTAAACCACGCCTGACATGTCGTGGTGGAGGAATTCGGTCCATGAGATGATTATTGGGCTTATCCTCACGGTAGCAACCAACAAGATACTGTTTTGAGAGTAGGAGATTTTGGTCACGTATTGGCATCAATTTTGTCTCCTGATGTAAGTGATTCTGGGCAGACATCAGAAGGCAACCTGTCGCGATGCGTAGAGCGGCATTTTGGCAGACCTGAACTTTGGACCAGTTTGTGTCACATAGACTATGTGTCCAAACTGGGGCTGCATAATCAGCGGCCGCTCGACCCACCGCTTTATAAGTAGCTAGCATGGTTTCTTTATCTTTGCCCCAGGTGCTACCAGCTAGAGCTTTTAGGATTTTATTCCTACTGCGCATTTTCTCACAAACGTAATCTGCGTGATTCGCAGACGTCATCATGTTCTCTAGGTGAAGCCCGAGAATTTTGGGGTTTTTCACAGTAGGAACAGACTTGTTGCCAATACGTATATCCATCTCCCATCTGATGTCCTCCCACCAAGTGGTTAGAAAAGTCGCAGAGGATTTGGACGCAGAGATGGTGAGGTTTCGGCTTTGGAAAAATGCCTGTAATCGTCCTAGATAGCGATTAATTCGGAGGCGCATTTCATCCTTATCGTTCCCTGTGGCGAGTACGGTGCAATCGTCAGCATAGGAAATCACCTCGATTCCTTCAGGTGGTGTGGGAATGCCGGACATGTAGATGTTAAACAGAGTGGGGGAGAGTACCCCTCCCTGTGGAACACCTAATTTGATTTTCTAAGCTTAGAACGTTTGCCTCGAAACTCGGTGAAGGAGTGCCGACCAGCTAGATAATTGGCAATCCAACGAATCTCTTGAGCAGGAAGATGCATATTCAACAAGTTTGCTAAGAGCATTGAATGATTGACCTTATCGAATGCATTTGATATGTCTATTGCCACCAGAATGGTTCTGTGACAACGACTGCGTTGATTTAGCCCATCACGAATGCGTGTAGTGATCGCATCGAGGGCAGTGGTGGTACTATGCATTTTCCTGAAGCCATGCTGGTGGGGTTCTAGCTTCGCATGTGCAACAAGAGTGGGGTGAATAAGGGCCTCCAGCGTCTTTGCGACAGGAGAAAGTACCGTAATGGGGCGGTAGGATTCCCCGAGATTTGCGCTCTTCCCTGGCTTGAGAAGGGAACAAATCGACCTGTTTTCCAGATTTCAGGGATGGCAAGCGTGGACATCGACATATCTGGAGAACCGTTACGTTTTCACGAAAAAGGATGGCAGATTCGATCGTTTCAGGCTAATATTAATGAAATGCCATTATAAAAACTTGGCACCACAGATATGGAAATCTTGCCAGCGTTTATTCAGCACAGCACGAGGATTTTCCTCAGGGGCAACCACCGTCGCGTAATTCGTCAATTTGTCAATCGCGAAATTGTTTGCTGGATTAAATCTCGATTAATGCACCGGAGAAATTCTGTACCTATAAGTCGCCTTCACCATTATAGTGGTCTGAATCGATGTTTGCTCCACGATAGGATCTAACGTCCATTACGCTCGATGCCCATCTCTTGCAGACGAGGACGTGGTCGACTTGGTTTACGATGGTATATTGATCTGGAGATCTCCAGATCTGCTTCTGAATGCTGCGATCCGGGAAGCACCTACAACTAATGACCAGATTTCTGCCAGTCGCGAAGTCTATTAGTTGTTGCCCGTTATCATTTCAATCTTCAGGGAGGAGTAATCCCCCTATGCCAACTTTCATTTCCGACTTTGGCGTTCAAATTTCAAATCGCCCAGCAGCAACTTGACATTGTTTGATGGAAGTGAGTCGAAGAAAGTTTCTAGGCGGTTGTAGAACTCATTCTTAACCGCTTCTTCTTTGATTTCAGTGGGGGCATGCGCGTTTATGAGCGAGAGATTGAAGAACCGGGAATTGATGCGTATGTCACAAAGCCGCTCGTTTATGGGTTTTAAGTCGATGACATGCGGCTTCAGTCGTTTGTTCACGATACATGCTACTCCAAACTCCTTGTTGCCCGAATGTTTTCCTCTTGTGAAAATAGTGTACGCATTCCGGTCGTCAATCTCGCTTTAAGCCATTTTGTTTCCTAGAGTGCACTATGCTCAGCTTGTATTTCTCGACCTGATCCAGGGAGACCCCCGGCCTATTCAGCGAGCGTACATTCCAGGTTCCGAAAGAGTAATAAGTTGTTCGTTTGCGATGTCGTCGTTGAGTTGTATCCGTCCAATCCGAGGCTTTCAGTTCAGGTTTCGTGACATGTATTTTTTTTTTTCTAAGAATGAGTTTTCGGCATATCGCTAAACCATTAAAGTATTCCTGATTAAATGAGGTCCATCGTGGGGGCCTCGATATACTGCTTTTGTGGTTGATTGTTCGATGTTTGTCACCTTATTACGTTTAGCAGCCTGAGATTCTGAAGTTGTTAATGCAACACTCAGCCATAGCGCTGCTCCTTCCAAATGCCATATCAAAAATGAAGTGACTTAGCGACTTACAGGAACCAAACTTGTGCTCCATCCACAGACAGACACTTTTATGCTAGCTGTTTCGATTAGGGAACGAAAATCCTGGTGTTCACGTTTAAGATTTGTGTTCCCAGTCACAACTCATGCGAAGACAGATGTATAGGTATAATCATCACCAGGCGATGATAGCTAGAAGCCTATCGCCTATGGGTATGCTCCTCGAAACGTCCATTACTTTCGCATACCATGGTAAACTTTCGTATATAAATACAACGCATGTGCAGCATTGTTCCAGGAACCCAAACCTTTAGTGCTGTATCGGTACGTACTATGCACAGACGGAAAACGGTTTCCGTTTGTTGTTCTAGAAGGGTTCTCTTATTCCTATCGTCAAACGCTAAATAAACGGAAAGATCTTATTTACTACTATCAGGATAACAAAATTGATATGCTCCAGTTCACACCGCGGTCGTGCTTTGTGGCCGTGATCGTTCGGTCGCCACTCTGTGATATAGCGATTCATAGAGAAACGAGTTTCCAAACTCGTTGCAAGTTGCAAGTTTATTATTCTGAAAATTGATAAGAAAAATTATTATCGTAGAATAATAAACTAATATTGCAACTAGGAAGTGGTATGGTTGCCAACCACCGTATCACACTCCGAATTCAGTTGTCGCATTCGGTCGTTCAGTGGATTAAGAAGAAACCCTACCACTGAATTACCGGAACGTAGGTTCAAAAAATGTTTATAGTATTATTAAGTCGTTAACATTCAGTAATAACTTTTTTTTTTCAGATCCGCCTACTCAACTTCCAATGTCCTGAAGTGGAAGCAATAAAAACTCTACCAACACAGGCTTTACCTTTCATGTTAACGGGTATTTGGGGCGAATGGGACACTACTCAAATAAATATTTTAAATGAAGAACTAAGTGGAGAAAACGTTTTTGCTACACAAAATGTTGCCGTAAGTATTTGCATTCTAATCGAAAAAAAATCTCTAATTATTAAATTTGGCTCTTTTACCGTCTCTCTCTCTATCTCTAGTGTGGCACCTTTATATTCATAACGATACAATGGCGTAGTAAAAATCTCGTCCAGCACATAGTCGAAACAAAGGGATTCGGAAACTATATTAGCCTAGAACAACAAACCAGTACCTTTCACGGTATATTGAGTAAGTCGACTCAAAAAGTTTTAAGAAAAACGACCAGTACGACCGAGAATAGTACTAATAATAACGATTGTCATTCAATTAAAGCAAGATCACGAGGATTGATCGCCGTGCGACAATTGCACTCGACTCCTGCGCCCCCGATGAATATGATGGTTAGTATGCATCATCTTTTCTTCTGCACACGCTGTTCGTGAATTCACATGTCACATGTCGTGGTGATAGAGAAATTGGTGTTGGTTTTTCGTACATCTAATGTTGTTCTCTTCATGCCCGTCCAGGTATGCTGTTTGTATTTATAATAAATTTGTTAAATTTTCTTTACAGGCACATATTTCGCAACCAATGTTGCCGCCTCATATTATGCCGGGGTCCGAAGGTGAGTTTTTTTTTTCTAAAATATCGTTTAGGGGATCGATGCTGCATTTATCGTTTAAAAAGGGCGTCAGAACATGCTACCTAATCGTTCGGGCATGTGATATGACAATGTATCTATTAAGTTACCGGAACGTGGCTTCGAATCACACTGTGACCAGGGATGTTTTTTTGTTTGAGAACGGAGCTACCCGTTGTTATTACAACGGCCAAGCAAGACCTGCCAAGCGCCACTCGATTCAAGGGAGAAAAAAAAACGAAACTCTTGCTACTTGCATTTTTTGATTGACTTTACCAATTTTAAACATTGATCTTCTCTTCTTCCAGTCCCCATGCGAATGCCGTACAAACACAAAGGACTTACGTCGCCAACCAGTCGACACTTGGCGGCCGCCGGCTTGAATGTTTCGCCACCCAAACCAACTGTTCAAACATTCAAATCAAATACGCTAATGGTGGGCAAATTTTACGACGTTTATTGTTGCTTTGTCGAGAACGGCCCGTGCCTGTTCTCCGTGCATTTAAAATCAACAACGGCCGCACTAGCCGAAATGATGAACGAAATCGAAAATATCCCACTGCCAAATTTACGCGATCGACCGTCTATCGGAATGGCTTGTATTGCAAGATATTCCGAGGATAATACTTTGTATCGCGCCGTCATCATGACAATTAAGCCCACTGCTTGTCAGGTGGCCTATGTTGATTACGGCAATACAGAATTCGTGCCGTTTGCCGATCTCTATGAAATTCCAACACATTTGCTCGAACAAAAGATATTCGCCATACGTTTCGCTCTGTCGTCCTATAAAGATCTCGAACCGCTCGACGATATGTTGAAGAATGCCTTCAAGGACATGGTGTTGCACAAGGATTTGCGCCTAAAAGTCATGCCGTTGGAAGGTCCGCCATTGGTTCAATACTGTGAATTGTATGACGGCAATGTGAACGTTCTCGAGGCGTTGAAAAACTACACCAAACGAAAGCTAACATATCTTGTCCCGCCGCCGCTGCAAAATAATGAAATGGTTCTAATTCGTTTTGTTGAATCTCCGAAGAAATTTTTCGTCCAAAAAGTCGACAGTATCCGAGCATTTGATCAAATGATGGACGACTTGTTCTTGCATTGCAAAAAAATGCATACGCCACTGAATAAATTTGCAAAAGGATCGGCGTGTGCTGTTAAATTCGAGAATGCCTGGTACAGAGCGGAAATTATAAGCGTGAATCAGAATCGCGTACTTATTCGTCATGTGGATTTTGGCAACGAACGTCACGTTGATGCTGGACAGTTGTGTGCGATCACAGAGCGATTGGTTAAGTTTCCAGTTCAGGCGATAAAGTGTTGCTTGAAGGGATTCGAAAATACGAGCACGCTCAGTGAATCGGCAACCATCCAGCTAGAAATGTTGGCAGAGAACGAAAATAACGAACGACGACATTTCAAATGTCAGATTTATCAAGAGGAGAACGATGGCACGGTCCTCGTGAATTTGATCGACGACCGCATGAGACCCGAATTGAATATGATGAAGAAGCTCTACAAGCTCAGTATGCCATTCAATAAGTACATTGGCTTGGAAAAGGAAGAGTATCCTTATCAGCAGAAACCTCAAACGAACTTTACTCAGTTGCCGCAAGTGCATGTTGAAGAATCGGTGTCGTCGACGACGCAGCAAGTATCCAACGACTGGGAAGTAAGAAGCTCTCATTCAGCTGCGTCGAATGATTCAAAGGACCGCTCCACGCCGCCTGACTTCCGCAACCAGAACAATCGTCGGCAAAATCAACAGAGTCCTCAGCAATACCCGGACAATAATGGCCGAAGGTAAATTTTATTATTTTTTCTCTATAGGTCCATCTAGATTAGTCGCCAAATGGTGTCACGTGCCACCAAATGGCTGTTGTCATTGCATCCAAACTGATCGCCATTTGGGTGTGCGTCCAGTTTTGATATTCAGTATGGCAACTCAACCAACCGCTTGTCAAATTCAAAGTGACAATTTTGCAACTTTTGTTCGTTCTTTTGTGTGAAATTGAATAATTCTCGAATGGCCGTGTAATAATTCAAACGCGCAGAGTCCAATTTTGATAAATAAATTTAACAAATGTAATTTTCTGTCTCCATTTGGCTACTAGTGTAGATGCTAAGTAGCAGCCAAATGGCTGTTCGTGATACCAGTTTTTGGACGCGCAGCCATTTGGTGACTAATCTGGATGGACCTTATAATGTTAGTTGCATCTGAAATTCTTGCTTTCGTAGGGATTATAAAGATCAACACCCGACAACAACGTTCAAAGGCCGAAATGCCAAGCTACCGCCACGTTTCCAAAAACAGCAAGATGAGAACAGGTAAATACGCTACGATAATTTTCTTTTCGTTAATCTCTAATAATAATTGATTTGACCAAAACAAATATTTTCCCCAGGCAAATGCAAAACAACAACAATCGTCCAAACAGCAATGGCTACGATCAGCAACCGCGGAACAATTCCTACGAAAACAAATCACGAAATTCTTCATACAATCACAACATGCAGTCCAACAATAACCAGCATTTACAAGCAACCGAAAGCAATGACGACTGGGAAACAGAGCCGATTCAAAGAAAATCTTCTGTATCTCCAGTATCAAATCCAAAATCCACCGGCACGTCGTTTCTCAGTAGTTTGGAAGATTATGTTCCACTGAACTTCACCTATCTACGATCCGACGTTCCCGTTCCATCACGTGAGCCAATTCTTCTTTGCTGGTGGATATCCCCCCATCAATTCTACACGCATAATTGCTCAAACGTTCCCCAATTCGAGACTCTTATGCGTGACATACAGAGTTTCTACAAGAACAAACCGGCCGTCACGAATCGTACCATTGATGTCGGATCGAGCATTGTAGCGCGCTATCAAAAGGATCGGGTCTTGTATCGCGCCACCGTGCTAGCACACAATGCTCAGCTGAAAAAGTATCGAGTAGAATTTGTAGATTTTGGCAATCAGGCGACAATTACAACGGACGACATTTGGCTGTTGGAGAGACGTTTTGCTCAGTTTCCGATTATGGCCCAGTTGTGTGGTTTTGAAAATGTCGTGTCCAATTTGGAGCATAGACAAATTACAAGCCAGGTGGAGAAGTATCTGACGCCAAATTTGAAATTGCTTGCCAACTATTTGCGTAGAGAGAAGAACATGTACTATGCGGATATCGATGTTGGCGGCAAGTCGCTGAGGGAGTTGTTGATTCAGGATGGATCACTTTCGTCGGTGGAGCCAAGTAAGTTGCTGGAATACGTTCTGCCATTCTACATTTTTTTTTACAATCGTATTGTTTCTCGTAGACTTGAATCTTGAATTACTGGCCGGTCAACAGATTAGCATCAAAATCGTCTCCATTACCGATTTACTTAATTTCCAAATTGAAATTGAAGGCTGTGACTTGAAGCTGATAAGCTCGTACAATGATATTAAATTTGTCAAATCGAATCCTCATCTTTCGCGAGAGTTTAAGAGTACGTATGAAGGAAAAACTTGTGTTGCTGATGTGATAAACGTGTCAAAAGAAAAAATGTGAGCTCAGTCAGATTTGGGGTTTTTGTTCAGCTTTTTTGAAAAATAATTTTTAATTGTTTCAGATTGATGCTACAACCAATCATACCGCTTTTCAATAGTGAAATATCGCAAAAGATTTGCGATTATCCGGTCGTATATCGTGACATTAACATGAAAATTGCCTATATTGAGACGGAGAATATTATCTACGCTCAACCCGTGGCTGTTGAGGGCAAAATAGCAGAACTCTTGGACTCTATGTATAATTTTTACAACGAGCAAGGTGAGTTTAGCTGAGAATGTCTAAGAATCGTGCAAGATTTCAAACCTGTCCTACGCAACAGGATCGAAGTATGAAAATTAAAATTCGTCTGTGTAGAGTACACCTGTCTCATCAACGATCCAGAAGTTGTCAACTCTCACTATCCCAACACGCGATAGTGAGGTTTCCCATTGGTTTCCCCTGAGCCCACTACAGCAGCTGTTGTACCCTCGTTCGTTTTTGAGCCATCCGAATACCGTTTTATGATCTGCGGGTGTACCTGGGGAAAGTTTAAACGCCACCTCCTCTCTGTCCCAAATTGCAGCCTGCAACTGACGGTTGCTTGAAAGCTCCGAAAGAAGCTGCCTCAGACTCGCATGTAGGTGTGGATGAGGTGGTGGGTACTACAACAAGGAGTAAACCCATTCAAGCGGAGTTCTAAATTCCCGAAGTCTCCCAAGAACAACCTCTAGTCGTCGTTGCGACGGAAGAGACTTTTGCAGTTGAAAGAGACATGTTCACTGTGTCCGTGGTTCTTGCAGTTGGTTCACTCTTATGAAAAAGTAAAAACTAGGTTTTTTCTTTATACTGCAAGTGTTTCTTTATTGTTCGGCATACGACCGTTTCGGAAGCAACGTACTTCCTTCTTCAGTGCTAACCTAACTTCTCTAAAGAGACATGTTCGATAAATTGGGCGAACTGATAATCGACATAATGGAATTTCAGGAGTCGAAACCCAATATATATGGCACCGTAAAAGAGAACCTCAGGAACGTACGAGTCATGTACGACTGAGCCAAGGACTTCATCTCTTCAAACCTCAAACCCTGCCCTTTCAGTCTCCAAAAATTAAAGGGAGGTACAAAATTTAAACCCCATCCCTTGGACGAGGGATGAACCAAAACGTTGGCAGTTGGTCCATCCATTGTGATACCACCAAGAGAAACGCATCCGTTACGCCATGCTTAAAACCAGCCCGTGCTGACAAGGTATTTGTTGGGCTACCATCCGGGAGATGTTGTAGCGGTGCGGATCCGTTCTAAATTTCTGGCCTATTGGCTCAAGAACGTAGCAGCTGCAATAGGTTTGTCCCATAACTCCCGCGGATTGAGGTTAGTGGGTACAGCGGGCGGGGCATTAAAGCAGATTATCCACATCATGAGGCGGACGACTGCAGCTCGGAAAAATGTTCCGGGTCTATTCGAAATAGGTAGGAATTGAGGCGCGAACATCAGCCTGACCTAAGCTGGGCTAGTATCGCTCTTGTGGCTCTCGGGAGCCTAGTCGTCTCAGACGATTTGGGTGGTGGGAGCTCTGTGAGGAGTGTGTTCCTACCCTATTGACGGATTCAGAACGGTTTTGTGAATATCTACGATCGCCGCATGGTATGCTGTGGTCCCGTATCTCTGAAAATCTCTCTCGCGATCTCTGAGTCGACTCCTGACGTGATGGTTTGGGTGATCCTCTCCATATCAACCGACCAGATGTTGAAGAGACAGGAGAATATTATGATCACGCTTAGGTAACATGCTAATGTAGATAATCCTGGGACGATACGATACATAGAGCAGCCATCTGTGTCCATTATCGTCTCTTTGTCTTTGCCAAATTAATCTATTCGTCAGGCATGTGCAGCCGTTAGTCCATCTTTCACTGGCCCTGCGCAAAACAGGGGCATCTACCATCAAGCGATTGGCGTCTTTAGGTTACTGTGATAGCCCTGTAAGTCCCTAGCTATCACATTGCGAGCGAGACGGACCACATTACAGATCCTTTCGAATCGACTGAGTCGGTATCCAGCAGAGTACAATATATAAAAAAAACCATCTCTCTAAGAGCTGAGTCCTTGATGTAGTCAAGACTGCCTCGAGATATCAAATAGCAGCCTGGCTATCAGTGTACATATACAGGGTGTCCCATTCATGGTGGAGGATATCTTAATTGTAGGTAGTGTGGCTTATTTGGGGGAGAATTGATGTACAACAGGACTGTAACAGGATTTGTAACCGTTACAATGTAATAGCATTTTTCGTAAATGTGTCCGACTTGCTGAACTAAATCAAAATTTGCCACACCACCAAACATTTCATCCGAGATATGACTTCACTTTCTGAAACTACATAAAATTTCCAATAAAACAACACCTCGCCCGTTACGAAGTTCCTCGTATTTTCCGAAATACACCCGTTCAAAAAGCAATTTAAAATCGGGTTTTCATCAATTTTTATCAATTGATTTTTTGATGAAAACCCGATTTGAAAATTACTTTAAAGTTTGAACGGGTGTATCTCGGTCTTTCTGCGATTCACAATATGCGGAATAGCATCAGGACGTTCTGCAAGGTTGAACTGTGAATAACGGTGATCAGAGAAGAAGTGGTCTGGCGACTCCCTCCAGTCTTTGATCAAAAGCATGACAAGTGAACCTTCAACTCGAAGCCGTCAAGTGGCTCAGTGCGGAGGCATTCAACTAGCAGTCATAGCCTACGTATACGTAGCCAATAAGATGATGGAAGTATACAGAGTTAGGGTGGGATGAACTAGCTTTCCTCTAAAAGGGCAATTGTTTTCGAAGAGATGCTTTAAGTGTCTAGCATTCGGTGACTTGGAGAAAGACTGCAATAGTTAGCAAATGAAATTTTTGCAGCTAAATTCGAATCCAAACAGCACAAGATCAGCTTCTTATGTCACAGACGGTGACAGAGAAGGGTATCGACGTTGCGATTATTTTCGACCAATATAAAAATCGAAGTAGCTCAGTTTCGATCCAGATAAACCGTCCTTACATTCGTGAGCAGAGTTCGTTGGATAAAGCTATGGAATGTTATTCTCAATAGCGGATAGATCGACTATATGTTTAACGATAGCTCCAATTGGGGTATGGTTGAAACGCTTCGATGAGACGTCGTATAGGTAATAAAGAAAATTGGACACAGAGCTCCCCAACTCAGTACCGTTGTAAGATTCTCTACTGAATTGGAACCTGCGAGACAAAGCCTTACACTAATTAGAGGTATCACATCCGCGATTACAGAGTGCGAACTTTTAAAGGCAAAGGATGATAAAAGTACCTGTCCGGATGGCATCCTCAATAGGGCGTTGTAGACGGCAATTCTGACTATGCCCAGAAAGTGCATCGAAGTTTTTGGAATTTGCCTAGAACAACGGAATTTCCCGCAACCATGTAAAATGCAAAAAAAAAAAAAAACAAATAAGCCTGCTAGTGAGCTAACATTTATCGCGCTATCTACGGTTTTTGACGAGGGCGGTCTACAATAGACGCAATCGCCATGGTAACTTCGATAGCGACGGACTCACTACGTAAGGATACTTGTTGTGCTGTTGTGACGCTAGATGCGAACTGGGGGTTTATTCACGCTGGTCTGCAAAAGTTGAATGTACCCGACTATCTAGCCACGATAATTAGGAGCTACCTCTCCACATCGCCGTCTTTACGACACTAGCGAGAGACACAAGTAATACATGGCCACTTCCGGGGCACCGCAGAGATCTGTTCTTGGCCCACTTTTGTGGAATATCATGTACAATGCTATCGTGGAGCTAGCTTTTCGAAAGGACTAACAGGAGCTCCAAACATAGGTATTGGTAACATCATTTCCGTAGCCGGAGATGATGCATTTGTAGATCAAAGTGGACGAGATCCGTAGGCTGTACAGCGACCGCCAAAGCGTAACACCGGAGATAAACCCGGGGCGCAGAAAAATAAAAATGCTGGAGTGTATGTGAATGCCAATGGGAAGAGTTCTCTACTGGCCGATGGACACCTACCCTCATCCCCAACATAGCTACCCAAATGGTAGGCCGAAAACACGGGAACTTGAATTTCTTTATGACCCAGTTCATTCAATGGTCCAAGGAGTTAAATAATATTTGCATCGGTTTAAGCTGCATGCAAGTCTGCTATCCGCGTTGATGACTGATTAACTTTAACTGGCCTATGATGCAATACTGAAAGGTGGGCCCGCAGGGTTTAGCGGTGATGAAGCAGTTCTTATGCCGGCCCCACACTGTCCGGGGTTTGCCAATCCGTGCGGTACAAAAGAGCAAAATTGTGAACAACACACGCTTGGAAGAAACAGAGATGATGGGGGAATTTAACACAAAAATAACGTTTGTTGAATTTTTCCATGGTCTCTGTCTCTGCCAGGCGTATCTTGTCTACAACGTTGATCTTTAGTACCGCGCGGATTGACAAACCCCGGACAGTGTGGTTGCCGCCTTAGGCTTCCTCGGTAAAAAGCCGATATAACTGCTACTCGAGGATCATCCTCCAGTCCTCGCTGTGTAGGGTCTCGTTTTGGTTCTGCGTCTTCCAAGCTCCTTTCCTTAGAACTAGCGCTCGCTCAAACAACCATTGAATGCCGACAAACAATTGAGAATAAGCTTTTAATAGGGACACCATTCGGCCTCGGAACTTTCGCATCCTTCATCCTAGAAGCAGCTTGTTGAAGTTCCGGGTTATGATAGAATGCTCTTCTCCCTCTTATTATACCCTTCGCTTATTAAGCGAAAAAGGGTATATTAACTTTGTCATGAAGTTTGTAACGCATTGAAGGAAGCATCTCCGACCATATAAAATATGTATATATATGATCAGCATGACGAGCTGAGTCGATTGGACGATGTCCGTCTGTCCGTCTGTCTGTCTGTTGCGACGCGTTTTGCTCGGCAAATTTAAAAGCTATGGAGCTGAAATTTTGCACATATGCTTCTTTTTGTTGCAGGCAGTTTGTATGTTTGAATCGCTGAGATCCGACAAGGGGGTCATGGTGCTGCCATACAAACTTACCCCCAAAATTAGGTTTTTCTTAAAAAAACTTTTTTATTTATGCACCAATTCCAATCAAATTTCACACAAAAGTGTTCTAATTGGTGACACACAACATATGTAAAAATCGACCAAATCGGACAATGGGGTCGTGGGGCTGCCATACAAACCTAGTCTCCCAAATTAGGTTCTTCTAAGAAAAACTTTTTTATTTTCTCATCGATTTCAATAAAATTTCGCACAAATGTGTTTCTAGTGATACCACAAAATATATGTAAAAATTGATCAAATCGGTACATGGGGTCGTGGGGCTGTCATACAAACCTAGCTCCCCAAATTAAGTTCTTCTAAGAATTTTTTTTTTTTATACATTAATTTCAATCAAACTTCACACAATTGTGTTTCTATTGATGACACATAAGATATGTATGAATAGATGGAGTCGGAGCATGTGGTCATGGGGCTACCATACAAACCTAGCCCCCCAAATCAAATTTTTCTAAGAAAAACGTTTTTATTTGCACACCAATTTCAATCAAACCACCGAAAATTATTATTTATATTAATGCCACATAACAAATGTGAAAATAAATGAAATCGAACTATGGGGTCGTGGGGCTGCCATACAAACTTAACCTCCAAAATAAGGTTCTTCTAAAAAATACTTTTTAATTTGGACACAAATTTCAAACAAACCTCATGGAAACGTATTTTTATTGATGTTACAAAACAAATGCAAAATTGAATTAAATTGGACCATGGGGTCATTGGGCTGGCATATAAGCCCAACCCACAAATCAGTTTTTTTATTTGTCCACCAATTTCAACCAAATCTCATAGAAATGTGTTTTAATTGATGCCACAAACATACCCTCCCCCCATCTCTTTCTGGTTCTTATAAGAAACTCACGTTCCCCACTTCCCCAATAAAACTTCGCCACGGCACTTATGTGAAAATTCATGGAAAAGCATGGAAGCGGAGAGGACTGAACCCAAGTCATACAGGTACGCCCGAAAAAACTTTTAGCTCGAGGGGAGCGAAGGGTATCCAAATTTCGGCCGCGCCCGAAATTAGCCTCGGTCTCGTTTTTTTTTTCAAGAATCAAGGAAGCCCCTAACATTTACCATTGTGCGTCCTTATGATTTGTAACACTCTACACATTTTTAATTTTCTTCTCTACTTCCAGGTCGCCCACCCCCACAATATACTCCGGGCACGATTTGTGCAGCACTTTCCGCCGACGGAAACTGGTACCGAGCGAAAATCATCTATTGCGACACGAGCAACTACAGCACAGAAGTCTACTACATCGACTACGGAAACACGGAATATATCGAAAACAAAGACCATATCCGCGAGTTAGAAAAACACTTCTACGAATCAAGTGCCTTGGCTGTGCGTTTCTATTTTCCAATAAAGAGCGGAAAGACAGACACGACCGCCGTTGATACCATTAAAACACTCACCGATGGCTATGAACTCACTCTTTCGATCGTAAATCGTTACAAAAGCTGTTGGATAGGTGACATTCAATCAAACGGCCACAGCTTGATTTACGTGCTCAAGGATAATTATTCGCTCGCCAATGGCATGGACATTGAACATGCCAAGAATATCATTGATAACGACTCGTTCCGGGACTTGCCACAAAGTCCAATTACGCCAGCTGTTAAATCTCCAGCGTATTCCACTGAAGAGACGGCATCTACGACGATTAGCAACAGTTCGTCGAGCGCTATTCCAAGTTCCGATTCCGGGATAATTGTTTCCGACAGATCGGAAGGTGCAACACCCGACGTACCGGGCGATATGATTCCAGCTTACCTTAGTCATTGCGATAATCCGGGACGATTCTTCTTGCATTTGACGAGTACATATCCAGAACTGCAACAGCTGCAAGACAACATACAAATTGTGGCCGGCAGTTTGCCACCACTTATGACATACGTGACGGGCGCCCTGTGCATTGCTCTCTATACAGTGGACGACACATGGTATCGCGCCAAGATTATCGATAGTGAAATTATGGCCGTACAGTTCATCGATTACGGGAACACAGACGTGCTAACGGACAATTCGTTTGTGAAGGAGATGAATGAGGCATTTGCCAAAGTTCCACCATATGCCATTTCGTGTGCATTGCCCATTTCTCCGCGCAATACTGTCGACTGGGTGGATGAAGCTAATAATATTTTCAATGAGGCGTACGACAAAACGGTATATTTTAGCTACATCACTCAGAATCCGAAAAAGAACTATGTGAACCTGAAAATCGATGGATTGAGCGTAGCGGATAAGCTGATTGCCGACGGCCTGGCGCGGAAACTGGAGGTGCTCAAGTCGGGCGAGAATGGTTTCGTCAGTCATATCAATAGTTTGTCGGATTTCTACATTCAAATGGAGTCCTATGCCGATGGATTGGAATTGGTCGCCGGACATTTGGCTGATTATGAAAATTTCAAAGTACTTAGCGATTTTTCGGTTGGAAATGTATGTGCCGCCGTCTTTCCGGACGACAATTCGTGGTATCGCGCAAAGATACTGTCGCATAGTAGCCAAGGTACTGAGGTGCTATTCATTGACTACGGAAATGCCGCCATTACAACGGAGTTGCGAGAAATTTCAGCGGACATCGCCAATTTGCCATTCCTCTCGAAGAAGTGTTCACTTCGAATGCCCGATCATATTTTAAGTTGGTCCGACCAGGCCGAAGCACTGTTTCACGTACTGTCGGCAATGGGAGAGACTGTGTTCCGAGTGGAACTCATCGAACCAGCGGATCATGCAATCATCGATTTGTACATTGGCGATCGGAACATTCTCGAAGACTTGGAGCCGCTGTGTGATAGGCGACCAAATATTGAAATGGATCTCAGCTCGAGTATGGGCAAAGATGATTTTGCCATGCACGAAAGTGTCTGTGAGCCAAAGTGGGAAGAGGTGACCGTAAGCTATGCCAATTCGCCGAAAGATTTCTATATTCATCTGAGTTCGGACCAGGATAAGTTGGATCAAATGCTTGAGCGTTTGAATTCCGAAGAACTCGGCTCGCCTTTGGAGAGGCCATCGGTGGGAACGATTTGTAACGCTCTGTTTAACGACGACGGAGCTTACTATAGAGCTGAAGTTTTGGCCAATGACAACCCGGAAGGATGTAAGGTCCTGTTTATTGATTATGGAAACGATGCAGTAAGTGGCAATTTGTATTCGTTACCAACTGGGTTGAATACGATACCTCCGCTCGCGCATGGTTGTACGTTGGAACCGAATGGGCCGCTAAATCTTACATCGCCATTCGTCGTGGAAAAGTTCAATGAAATGATTAACGGTTCGGAAAGCTTTAAAGTGGATGTAGTAAATCGATCGACAAAACCGTGGGTGGTGTCTCTACAATGTAACGGACTGGATGCCTACGCAGAGTTGGAAAAGCACCAACCCGAATCGGAGGAGGAAACCATCTGTGAACCGAAAACGCAAGAAGTGATAAATGTTACCGTTAGTTATGTCAACTCTCCAACTGACTTCTATGTGCACTTGGAGTCCGAAAGTGAAAAGCTTCAGGAAATGCTGGATCGGTTGAATTCTGAAGAACTTGGCTCTGCACTCGTCAAACCAGCGGTGGGTACAATCTGCAACGCCTTATTTAACGACGATGGTGCCTATTATCGTGCGCAAGTTCTCTCAAACACCGATCCAAATAGCTCCGAGGTATTATTCATCGATTATGGAAACACCGAGATCAGTGACCAACTTTTCGCGCTGCCTGCCGATTGTGCAAAAATTCCGCCTCTTGCGTACAAATGCTCTCTGAGCACGAGCGGGGCACTGGATCTTGCATCGAAAGAAATGTTGGAAAGTTTCAATAACCTGATCAACGAATCGACGGAAACAAAAATTACGATTGTCAGTCGTGCGCCGAAGCTCTGGACAGTAACCGTCTCATGTAACGGTAAAGATTTATACGACGAACTGATGAAACTCCACCCACAGCCAACAGCCAGCTCAATAATTCAGCCAGACGATACAAAGTCATTTGTTCGGGGTATTGTTAGTGAGATCGTCGAAAGTGCGGAGAAAGAGTCGAATCTAGTTCCCAGTCTAGTGGATGAAATGGTAAACTTAGCGATAGATGGCGCCACCATACAAAATGGTCCAACTCATGTTTCGGATGTCACTATAAGTCATGTCAATTCTCCGTGCGATTTCTACATACAATTACCTTGCGATGAGGCCGATTTACAGGAAACCGTTCAATATACGAATTCCGAGCAACTTGATGACATGTTTCCTTACTGCGAAGTTGGAAAAATTTACAATGCACTCTTCATCGATGACAGTGGTATGTATTTGTATCATCGTGCTAAACTTTTAACGTACGATGGCACCAATGGTTGTGAAGTATTGTTTATTGATTTCGGCCATACGGCAGTAACCCATGATTTGCGTTATATATCGCCATATTGGTGCGCTCGTCCTGCACTAGCCTACAAGTGTACATTAGATTCGAAGAGTTCATTGGATCTTAAATCGCCATCAGTAGTCGAAAAATTCCATCAAATCGTAAAAAATGGACAAGATTTTGATATTGATATTATCGATAGCTCAGCAAAACCGTGGACCGTTTCGCTTAAATGCGACGGCGCTGACGTTTACGAGATGCTTAAAAATCACGCCGCCACAGCTGCTGGTGGTGAAAGTCATTTATCACCGATCAAACAAATCGTCAATGAACTGATTGACGATAGTGTGACGAAATCAACGACTGAACGCCAATTAAATCTAGAGATGATCAAGAATATCGTAAACGAGATCGTCAATAAGAGTTTGGACGTGTTGCTGAAAGCGTCGCAAGAGAAATGTGATACAACCGACGACATTGTGAAGGATATTGTGAATAATGTTGTCGAAGAATGTCTTGATCGTTTGCTCAAACCAAGCGATACGCCCGAAGATTTCGACGAAACAACACAATTCGTCCGGGGCATTATAGAATCAACGATCGATACTAGCATCTCGGCCATGAGAGAAACGAGTGATGTGTCAGATTTCGACGAGACAGCAATGTTCGTACGCGGTATCGTCGAGTCAGCGGTCGATTCCAGCATCTTGGCCAGCCTGAAGACAAATGATGCTTTGCAAAAATCCGGACCAGTTGACGTTATTATAACTAAGGTGTGCAACATCCGAGATTTTTGGGTTAAACTATGTTCAGAAGAGTCGAATCAAAAATCCATTGATGATTCGTTAAAAGATGGCGCAAAATATGAGAAGATGCAGAATATCCAGCCTCTTCAACTTTGTGCCGCTCTAAACCCGACCACCGGCAGCTATTGCAGAGCAAAAATGGTTTCGTCGTCCGCAAACGGTGAGTACAATGTCGAACTGATCGACTCCGGCTCCCGGATAACCACAAAGCAAGTTCGCAAACTACCCACTGAATTAGAAAAGATCCCACCGTTGGCTAAACACTGTGCTCTCAGCTCCCGAGACTCGATTTCGGTCGAAACTGAAATGTTCAAGAAACATTTCGAATCAAACTCGAATCGTGTCTACCAAATGAAAGTGGTAGAACAATGTGACAACATGTTGATCGTGACACTCTCCTCGAATGGCTCAGCCCTTCAAGAGGAACTGGCAGCTCTAAGTATTGTCCACGAGGCTATTGACGCATCGCTTAGCGATCTTATGAAAGACGTAATAATCAGCCATGCGAACGATGCAAACGACTTTTACGTACAGTTCGTGTCAGAATCGAAAAATCTCGAAACCATCTCCGAATCCCTATCCGGCGCTGTGAAATTCGACAAAGTTACCAGCCCACACGTGGGATTGCTATGTGCAGCTCTATTTCCAGACGATGGGGCATTTTATCGCGCGAAAATACTCTCAATGGCTGAAGACAAAAGTTCCTATGAAGTGCTATTTATTGATTTCGGTAACATATCAACAACGAACGATATACGACTATTGCCCGCTGATATTGAAAAGAAAGAATCCATCGCAAAGTGTTGCGCGTTGGAGAACACTTCGGAAATTGATTTATGGTCAGATATGTCGCGAAATGTGTTCAACGGACTCGTCCAAGCTCGTCTCGGCGAAACATTCCAGGTGGAAATCCGTTCCGAAATCAGTCATTCTCCTCTCATTGTCCGGCTCTTCTATCAGTCGACGGATATTTATGACGAACTGCGAAAACAAATGTGCGAAGAGCAAGAATCAAACAACTCCTCCGACATTTGGAAAGAGGCAAAGGACTCAACGGGCGCTATTATAAGCGAAGAGATTGTCGAGACTATAATTGATAACGCGCTTCGGCCCTGTGCTAACGGTAGCATTGGCGGCGAGAATAATTCACGAACATCCGATGATCATTTCAACGATACCGCGACAACGACCACATCCGCTTCGTCGGACGTGCCCAACGATAGTGGCTATACTGTTGAACAGTTTGCTGAAGAATTGTGGTATGGCCTGAAGAAGCTGGGTTTGGAAGACTCGAATCGGGCGAGCAGTACCTCAAATTTATGTGATACACAAAATTCGGTCACATCTTTATTGCTGGAACAACAAAATGATCCGACACGATCAAAATCTGTCGATTGTGTTAGTGATGATAAGCATTGATTGATGAATTCTTTTGAAATTATTTTTAAATTTTTATTTTTTATGTTACACTTAAGATTTAATCTTTGAAAGAGAAAAAAAAAATGAAATTAGATTTTACATTACAAAAAATCATCTCAAGGGAAGGAGATCGTATATTTTTCACTAAATGACTATTATTTCATCCTATTACCATTATTACATGTTGAATATTATAAAACTATTGAAGTAAGCTTTTTTTATAATTAAAAAAATATATAAACCATAAATGTTATGAATAAAACTTATAAATGAACTGAAGTCAAATGTATTACTCGCTATATTCATATGTGTTTAAAATGAAATCTTACTGAGTTGTTTTTTGTTACAATAAACGTATCTTACTAATAAAGCGTTTTAAAAGAATTATTATATTCTGTCTTTGATTTACTGCATACATATCTCAGTTCAATTAATTTTTTTTAAATGCTGACAGTATTTGCATGGATTTCACGTGAAATGACGATTTTAGTGCCTACTCTTAAATAGAAAAGCATTCAGAACATCCTAAGGTCGCGCACGTACGGGGAATCCAGGGATTCCGAGTCCAACGAAATAAAAACGACAGCTGCTAACGTTACAAGAGGTGTAAGGTTTAGTCGGTAAGAATCCGAAATGCTGGTGGTATCTGTTACACTAAGGTGACCAGACGTATAGCATTTCGATGTACTGTAAAGCATTGAAAAGTGTACAGCGAAATGTACCGCATTTGTGAATTTTCCTAAGTACTGAAGACTTGCACAGCTGTCCAGAAGAGGAAGAGGACAAAAGTGTTGTATATTTTTGTTAATAAAAAAATAAGTGATGGTTAAGCACCCACCTAGGATCACGCATCTTTAGTGCGAGTACGTTGCAAACCTTGATGCGCCCCAAATTTAAGTTTGCTAATTATAATTCGACAGAGTTGATTTACTTCTAGACAGAGAGGATATGGATTGATAAGGCCCACAGCACTGAGCAGTATCAGTGAAAGACCTGTGGTAAGCAGTGGCGGACTTGCATATCTGACTTCAGTAGATATGTCTGATCGCTGATCTATTTCATTATCTGTGCACGGAGCGTTAAAAATACCGCCGTAGGCTTCAGCCTGCCAGTTCACAACTATAGCTTTGGATATCGCGCCTGGAAGACAGTGGCATAGATAGCTTTTCTGAGAGAGGGGATCATTTTGCAAGATTGCTTATACTTTTACGGTTATCAAATTTTGAATTTCAGAATACAGTTTCTGCATTTATTTCACTTCAAATTAGCAGTGTTTTTCTGCAATTTTTTTTTTCATTTGCAAAATAGAGAGCAATTTTGGCATACGAAAAAAAGCGTCCTGAAAATATTGAATTCTCCGGAAAAATTGTGACACTGCATCGATAATATGGCTTTTTGGGAGAGTGAATCCACAGTATTCTAATTTTTGTACAAATTTTTGCTATTGTGATTGGAGTATAGAGCTTTATATTGGGTTAGATCAGTGGTTCTCAAACGTTTTGGAGTCATGGAACAACTAGCATTGCCGCTTTTCTTCCCGTTACATTTCAGGGATTGAAATAAATGATATAATTATATCTCCATCAGAAAAGAGAAATTGTGAAGACGAGAGCTCGTTGGGAATGCCGAGTGTATAAGGATAAAGTAAAGCTTTTGTGTTTTTAAATCCAAATTCTCCGATAACTTAGAAGTTCGTGGGTAGATATTTCTAAAGTTAAAAGTTCTGGGATATCGTAGCAGCTATCTTCCATAAATTTGGAGGCCCTAGCTATCAGCCAATTGTTTGAAAAGGATACCAAAAACGTGAGTAGAACTTAAAATTTTGACCGTTATCATTCGTTAAAAAAAAATCGTAGAAAAGTTTCGATTAACACAATTTAATCCTCTAATTTATTTGCGCCTTAATTTAAATCCTAAAAACCTCAAACAAAAACTGCGGACATATTTTATTTGCTGGTACTACTTCGTTTCACATTTCATAAAGTAGAAAGTTGTAAAAGAAAATCGGTCGAGTCGCTGATGCCGGCCAAATATTTTACAGGGTTGATTTTTTCTACAGTGTAGCAGACTAAGCTTCGGAATTTTAAAACTTGGATTTTTTGGTTTTTATTGTCAAAAGCTCTTTCTACATTTTTCCTATTTTTGTATATCTTCGCGAAATCCCTAAAAGATCTTCATGGAATCCTAGGGTAGCGCGGAGCTCCGTTTGTTTGTTAATTTGTATTCGATCGAATTACTGCTTGCATGTATGTATATTTTTATATCTTTCAATTTTGGAAATTTCTAATTTTTTTATAAAAAGATTTAGTTAAACAAATAATCCTGGTTATTGCTTTGAGAGTTCTTCGAATTAAATTAAATAAAATTGCGAACAACTAGAGAAAGTCAAGAGTTGTTTTGCCCTGCTGTATACGATAAAATCTTTCGACAAATTTAAACTTATAAAGAACAATAAAGAATGCTCAACAATTGGAAGCAGTTTTGCAGCGTTTTCTCTTTTTTCGCATTAGTTTTCCACTCTTCTGAATAATTTTTTATAATCGTATGTATACTGTATATTGGAAATTTCGATTCTGTGGAAGAGCACTCCGTGTTCGACATTATTTTCAAAATTTTGAACCGAGCATTCAGATTTTCCGGCAACAAATTTTCAATCACTAGCAGCACTTCTAGATTACATCAGTAGTGCCTGTGCGAAACTCCATATCCAATGTGAAAAAGTAAATAAACGTAAAGCCTTGTGCTGTAGTGTTTCTATTCTAATGATACGCATCTATTTTACGATTGGAACCAGGGACGTACCGAGCACACATTTGTTAGGGGGGTGAAAAGTAAAATTTGCCGACTACTTTTTTGTAAATTCACCAATTATAATTAGAGGTACGGAAATTTCGTTTTTACGAAATAACGAGATGCGAATTTCGGCAAACATTGCTCATTTATGCGAATAAATGCGAAATGATCTAATTTGGACTTTTATTTGTGTCCAAAAATGTCAATTTTTGGAGATAATTTTTCATCTCAGATTTTTTTTCTGACTTTTTCCGTTAATAAGAATAGAGAAATTGGGTGCAGTTCTGAAACGCACCGGTCGCATATGTTCCCACAACATGTGGAATATGTAAACGAAAAGTTCCTGAGATCATTTCTTATTCGTAAAATCGCAGTTAGAAGATCAGAATGGACAACATGTTGTGGAAACATATGGGAACCGTACCCATTGTTAAATGCAGAGAATTCGCTGAATCATGAGCAAGATGGCTTGCCGAACACCGAAAAACCCTCTTTAGTTGTAGGTTTGATGAATGAACTTTGCTTTCTGCAATGCGTTTTTTTTCAGAGAGAGTTTTTCTCTTGGTTCGGCGGGCCCCGAAATCGCAATGAACTTTACATAAAGATAAAAGCGTAACGATATTAGCGGCATATGCCGCAGTTTCTAGTTTTGCCGTTACTGTAACTCCTTGAGGAGTGGTCTTGTCGACTAGTATCTACGTGTGTTGCCTGAATTCGTTGATGCAGTTGGCAGACGTTTTGTTGCGCAACGCGAGTCTTGAACAGCTGTTTAACTGTGAATCTACATAATTTCTATAGAGTTATAGAAAATTAAAATAACTACAAGTAAAATTTACAAAACTAGGTGTTTATGCGAATTTCAGCGAAATTTCTAATATCCAAAATTAGTTTATGTGAAATTCCTGTTTTTATTTGCGAAATTTCCGTACCTCTAATCATGATATATTTTTTGAGCGTTCAAACATCGAAAAATACAAAGACAAAAACACGAAATTTGATTCAACCAGTTAAGTTGTGACCCGCCATAACTTAATTTTGGACCATCGCTCAACAATTCGATGTAAATCCATTTTATCTACAATATCCTTTGCAGAAAACATTAGCAGCGAATTTTTGATTATTAGTCATAATTTACTAAATGATCGCTCACTCGAAGCTAAGGTCACTGGACATGTCAAAATAAGCTGAATAACCTTGTAACCTTTAAGTCCTTAGTTTGAAAGCCTCTCTCGCTATCATCCTAAAATTTGGACACTCGAAGCAATTATCAAGAAGAATTTGAATTTCAGCATGAATGCATTCCTGTCGGCCGAAATTTGAAATATGTCTTGAAATGGTTGGAGCAGTGTAGCTGTTTTTTACAATTCTTCTGTGGACTTCGAGATAAAAACGTCAAGAAGGATTTTGGACTCTTTTCGGTAAAATGTTGCAAAGTCTAATTCGGCTGTAGTTTGAGACGATTCGTCTCCATTTTTTTCGGAGCACGACGAGTTCGGTGTTGTTTTTTGTAGCCAGAGTCAGGATCAATATCTAATTTTTTTACGAAAATCATGGAGCCTTGAACTAACGCATTGATTTCGCTGTCGTTGTTAATGTCTTTAAAAGACTTTATTGTACTGCGAATGAGTTTCACTTCCAAATTTTCAGTCAAATTTTTCAATTTAAACATGAGTTTTATGTTTTCATGCCGAATACCTCTGTTAATAAGGTACTTACACTCTTTTAGTATTGTAACTTTCAAATGTTTATATCCTTAAACATCGACAGGTATTCTTTTGTAAATTTATTAATGCCGAAAATCGGAATTCTACATATTCCCACTGAGGTCAAATTTGCCGACTGCGGATGAAAATTGAAAATGTTAGGGGGGTGAGACACCCCCCCCCCCCCCCATATCCCCCCCTTAGCTACGTCCCTGATTGGAACAGTTGAAATTTGAGGAACTGCTGAATTTTCTATTGATGTTTTGAAAATGATTTCAAATTTTTATGAAACACTACACGCGTTGAATAATTCCAGGTAAAAGTTTACTTTTGCTTTGTTCTACGTATCTAAAGTAATAATAAAAAATGTGTGATTGAAGTGGAGGGGTTGATCTCCTTGATTCCCCTCCCCCCCTTATCTACGCCACTGGTGGGAGAAGCAACATACGATCGGAACCAAGAAAACCGGACACTTTTACTTTTTTTTACTTGTACCCTATTATAACGAAAGGTCTTTCTTGACCACCACTGAACGGATCTGTTCCCAGGATTCACTTTCTTTCTCCAGGTATAGCATACCCCATCTCCTCCCGAAAACTGCAATTTCGGGCTGGTTTCATTAAGAAGAGTTCAGATCTGCTCCTAGGAAGCCAAGACCTTTTGGGATAGTAAAATAATAATTATCGAATAAAAAAGTGCCCGTTTTGGGCAACGATTGTATGTACATATAAAGTTTTATTTTGCCAGCTCTAAGGAATCGAATTATTTTATCACCTACATCCAATGCGTAAATTCATCATATTTCTTTCAAATATTCTTATAAGCTCTAAGGAGTATCCGCTCCTCCATGAGCATCTAATTTCACATCCAATGGAGTGTTTTTACCTATACTTCTGTACATTAACATTGATTAGAAGTTCAGCCCAAACACCTTTCTAAGAAGTAAATTAACTGGAATTTTCACTGAAGTTCTGCTACTTCCGAAAATGCCGGAAACCAACGTGAGTTTAATAAAAATGTATACAGCTCACATGAATGCGACTGATCTATTTTCAACTTAAACTAGTGACGGAGGGCGGCATGCAGCTGGACTACTACCCAGGGGCGCTACAGAGAGAATATTCGGCCCCGCCCAAGTCTCTTCTAGACTACTCACCCATTAAGTTCGTCCTTCCCTGAACTCAGTATGTACATTGATATCCAATTGAGTTTTGACAATTTGGGTCCATTTAGGAACACGGATATGAGGGACTCTTTTAATATAGGGGACCAAAAGAATCTGATCTCTGGCTCAAATAGCTTCTGCAGTAGCGTAACGTATGGTAGTCCATGTGTTCGTTGGAGCACGGGCCCCCCCTAGCGTAGTTACGAAGAGTAGCAAATTTTGGACTTAAGGAACACAGAAGCTTTGAACAATTCAAAAGAGCTCTTCTTTGCTAAGCAGCTTTAAGCAAAATTTTCAACGAACATTTTTGTACTTGAGGTGAGAGGCCTATAGCCAAGTGCGAGGTCCTGGGTATTTGCTCGGCTCGGCACCCCCTAAGGCTACTATTGCCTGTTAAATTTGGAATATTTTAGGTGGAATTTGAGCCTCGGGGAAAATATCGAAAACAATGAGAAATGTTGATTTTGTTCGAAAGTTAAACATTCTGAGTAAAAAATACTAGACCGAGTGTATGTGTACGCTAAGTGTCTCCATCAGGTGGATCTTGATAAGGTGAGCCTTAGAAATGGTAAACCGCGATTCACAATAATTAAATCTTGATACATTAACAAAACCACGCATTATCAAATGAGTTAAAAAACATTATATTGGCATGCCGATCGGTAAATGAGCCGAGGACCGAAACCTTGAAAAATACATATACAGCTGCGAATAATAAAATACCACTGACGGTGACGACTTATTTATTACTCTTTAAAACCGTTATAGTTTTACAGCTACTGGTGGTGTGGTACCTATACTGTATAACGTAAAAAACAGTTTTCTTTCTGAAAATGATATAATCACTGTTGGTAGTTTAACAATACACTATCCTATCCAGTGGCGTAGATAAGGAGAGGAGCAACATCTTGCACTTTGCGATCATGAGATCGTGTACCTGTTTGGCCTAAAACGGCGTTAGTTTCAAAATTTAAAAAGGTAAAAAAAAATATTTTTCAAATTCTCTATGGTAAAATGGTTGATAACACTTGTGTGAGGCGAAAGCAATGCAAGTAGCACAATTTCTACTGTGTAACTTGCATGGTGATTAAAATTTAGCATCCTTAATGAGGGGTGTAATATTGATATTTAAATTTAAATTTGTTCAACAATGAAATCTGGGTCCAGGAACCCCACACAAATATCAATGCACTCGCATTTTGTACAGCAATTCAGCTTGAAATTTTTGCATCATTTTTTGTTTTAATACAGTACGACCGATGAATTAAACTAAGTAGACTCAGGCCGCACAAAAATCTCTTCAGAGTCTTTTTTACAAGATTTTTACATTAAATTCTGTGAAAAAAGTTTTTCCCCAATATTTGCACAAAAACTAGTCAGTGTAAGAATTCAGCTTATTCACGATCGCCCATAGATCATAGATCCTTTCCCTCTCCGAAAAGCTATCTACGCCACTGTTCCCACCAAAAAACGGATACGAATCGTTGCAATAAAAATAATATAGCTAATTTGATAAGTTTAGCTTCAAAGGTTGTCTAAAGCATTTTTTTTTAAGACTTAAGCTTTAACAGAATAAAAGTATTCGTATTGCTGCTTTTTGGTTAAGTCGCCGAAAACAACTGAGTGGCTCCACTTTCATTGTGACATCAAAATGCTGCATTTTGTTTAGTATTCAACGACATTTATAACTTTAAACCGGACCAATAATGACAATTCATACTGGATTAAAAAAAATATTTTCCTGAACGTCTAGAGTCCAAAACTTGTTCAGGCAATATTTTGAAAGAAAGACTCATACTGTGAGTCGCTGTACGCATTTATGTTTCAATAAATCTTTCACTCAGACGTACTCTTAATCATAAAACTTTCTTATCACAAGAACCCTTCAGTCACAACATTATGTATATTTCTTAATTCTAATTCTGTATTATCACCAGAAATCGAATGAATCTGAAAAAAAAACAATATTTTATAATGTATTGTTTATTTAGATAACCTTAATACAACAAAATTACAGCAAATGTAGTTTGTGACGATCTTCTTTTCTGTTGAAAATAGAGAATTTAAAAAATAAATATTTACGTAGAAGTATAATCACATCAAAAATAATCTAGATTCATCATAAACATCGTATAAATCATCTTATAATACTGATAAGAGAGAGGCTACCCCAGATCAACATTTCATATTAGAGGAGAACAACATCACGAACTAACTGCGATACGTTGCGGTGATTGTTATCACGTTTTCATCGAAACATCTTAATTCATTGTAGATAGGATGATACACACTCTTCTTAGGCACGTTTGCAAATTTGTTTTTTCTTTGAGAAATATGTTAAAATTTGAATACAAGTATGTACATACAAATTAACAAAAAATAGGATTAACCCAATTTTTAAATCATCTAGGCTCGGGGCATTCATTCAAATCAATGCAAGCCTTTACTTAAAATTGATAAGATCTGCCACTGCCAATGAATTTGATTGCAACGACTTGCTTTTGAAAACCCTATATGTTAATAATGAAATCATAATCACTAGCTCAATGGGCTGAAGGACTACAGGTAATGTATTTCTTATCTACAGTAAATCCTTGCAGTATCCTTAATTAGGTGTATTCTTGAAACTAATGAGTGTGCTTGTACAGCATATACAAAATTCCTAAAGGTATTTATGGTTATTTGTTATAAAGGGTTATCTGTATGGTGAGTCTACATATACACGAGACGAGTATGTATCTTCGCTTGTGTTTACTTTTGAGTCATTATCTAAAATTTGTTTGTTTTGAGGAGTCCTCCGAAATTTACAAAAAGTATACATTCCTATCATATTTCACAAACATTCACTATAGTGAAAGTATGTATACTACATAGTTTGGTAGAGTTGAATTCAACCGATAGGAGTCACATAATTTTTCCATATTTTCACAAAATTCATCGAAAATTGCAGCCTCTGGGTTGGTTTATTTGATATCTCAAGTGCTCTGCTCTTGCTTACTGATAAAGGTGTTTTGTACGTTGTACCTCTATTGTAATCTAGCAACTTGTCTAATCAGCATTGTCTTGTTGGCCTAGTTGAAAAAAAATGTTTCGTTACTTCATTTAATGTGAACCATACATCCATCATCTTGTGTCGTACGGAGAGCCCCGAAACTGATGAACCGAAGAAGATCGACTGCGACTTGTGTCGAATGCGCCCCTAAAACGATAACAATTGGCCACGAAGTGTACTGTGTGTGTAATACGTTGAAATTCTGTATATTCACTGTTCGTTCGGTAGAAGTTGGAATACGGTATTGTCGGTTGGACGTTGTGACGAGATTCCCCCCTAATTGATTTCAATTGAAAATATTACTTAGCCTCGCTATAGCATAGTAAAGTGCTTGCTGCATCTATTCCCGATCGTGGAGCAGAGAAGAGAGCGTACACCGTACAGTCAGGGAAGATTCTTCTTCCACTAAACACTCGTGATTCGTGATAGGAGAATAACGGAAAACGTATATTCGGAAATATTCCCAGGAACAAATTCAAATAAATACGCGTACATAGTGCGTCTTCGAATACTATACGTGTTTCTCAACAATATCTTCGGCCTGGAAAATCAAGTGTTTTCAAATAAACAAAAAAGTTTCTAAATTTAATTTTTTCATTTAAATTTTAATCACAATAAGTGGTTAATTTCAAATCGCCTCGTGCTCTATAGTGAATGAGTGCGTCCCGCATATTGTGAGTGGAATGTTATGGTTTTCTAAGTGTACATAGTGAAGTGTTGGCCGTTGTCAACAAGTTTCAATTAATACACACCACACAGTGCTATCGGATGCCAGGCAAGGATCAGCTTACAGTATTTTATGGTTTTGAGTGAATAAATAAAAAAATCAATCAGTGCTCGCGGATAATTATTATGAAAAGTGATTTGGGATTACGCGTTTCATGATTCGCTTCATTGCAACTGCAAGTGTCTCATAATTTTCTCGGTCGTTTTGTGGTGTTTCAAATTTCAGTAGAGGGTGTACGCGGCTGGCGGTGATCAAAACGTGATCCAACAATGCGCTTCCGTATCAACTGTGGTTGTGTGATTGACGTTACTGCTAGTTATCAGTTGTTCTGATTCTGATCAAATTTCTTTCGTGGCCGAGACTGTTATCAGAAGAAAGGCGGGAAAGGTAAGTCTAATGTCTCAAAAATGCACTGTTTTGATTTTTAGGGATTTTGAGGCGGATATGTATCAAGTATATGTAATACAAGTAAAATCAAGTCTGGCATTTCAGAGACCCTTGTGCAGGGTCACAAGTGTGTGAATAGAGCATACTATCTTGCAAAAGGTTATATGTCAGGGGGTCAAACTGAAAACCTGGCCTAGACCAAATATCGCTGTTTTCAGGATTCAGCGGCCCGCACGATACAAATTAAGTGCCTATAGAACATTAGTTTTCGAAATTTCATCACAGAATATGTATTATATTTAAAACTAGCTGCGAAAGCTCGCTTCGCTCGCGTTGTTCGCTTCGCTCACAACTTGACAGTAACTTAAATTGATGGGCGATTTTAAGTCCTCATCAACCTGAGAGACATATTGATGTAGGTTTCTACTAAAAAAATCGTAGTTATGGAGATGGTGCTAACATTATTTAAGTACTTTTTCGTATCCAAAGTAAATACTGAATCGAAGCGTTATACGTGTCCGCAAATTATCCGTTTCATCGAAGTGCTCTTTGGTAAACCACATTTTTTGTTTTTTTGGTCTGACGTTAACACAAATAAAGCGGATGGTTTCCCAACTCGTGAACACGCAACGTATAACTGCCCATGTGAAAAACAATGATTTTCAAAATTTATCCCGCAAACACTAAGCGATTGGCCTTGCGACTTGTTAATTGTCATTGCGAACGCAAGGCGAACTGGAAATTGCAATCGTTTGAAGTCAAACGGAAGAACAGTCGGAATCATTGGTATTCGAGGAATATATGTACAGTGAAACCTTTCTAAAAGACCACCCGTATTAAGCGACCACCTCTCATAGCGACCGATTTTTTCGGCAACGGAATTCATTTCGATACAACTCCATACATTTGTTCCCCGTATTAAGCGACCACCTGTTTGTCGGACCAACGACCACTACATCACTCATTTGTCCATACAAATTTTACCCTTCTCAAAAAGACCACCTCTATTAGCGACCATAAAAAATGCGATGTGCCCGTATAAAGCGACCATAGGCAAGTACACATGGGCTTATCTTTTGGGTTTTGTATGCTTTTTTTGCAAGTTTTCTTAATAAATTCAACAATTATCGGTATTAACCAAAGCCATCTTTATACAAAGCCCGGAAGCAGAACACGTTCATATACTTAAGCGCCAAATCATAGGCCTGTTCAGATCGAAAATTTACATTGCGGTAAAGGCAAATCGGGTTGGGTCGCGACAAACTTTACACGAAAAGTATTGGTTCCCGGTCGATTTTCGTCGCGAAAAGTGCAATGTGTCGTGAATTAAAGTGTCTAGAATGCAGTGAAAGAACAAAATCCCGACAAAAAGTGAATTTTCCACATGTTTTCGCGATTTTTATCAGAGCAGACACGGTTTTTTTTACATGCGCTGTGCTTGTGTTAGTGCATCGTGCAACGTATATACGACATGTTCATAGGCTCGTTTTGTGTGCATGTATTGCTGCTTCCCGGCTTCTAGTGAAGGTGGCTTTGGTATTAACTCATAAAAAATACCGGCGTACAGAGGGCTGCACCCGCAATACGAGGGTTTTTTAGAATTTTAATGCATAGTGAATATTTTTTGTACATATATTTTATAAGCAATAAATAAGTATTGTGCACAACATTAATGAAATGCTTCCTGTAAATCTATTTTTGGATTGGTCTAAATAAACGCGTTCCAATCCAAAAATAGATTTACTATTTACCCAGTTTGTATAAAAGTACTCCAAGGTAAATCTAAAGGCATTTTTCGATTTAAGATTTCTGATGGCCTTTGACCAAAAAGAAACTCAGGCAAACGTAAGGATGGCTTGGCTTTATATATGAACTGAATTATTAGCTGTGAATCTACTGTTACTGTTTTTTAATCAAGGAAAAGCAACCTTATATAAAATGATTCCATTGTGTTCCCTGTCATAAGAGCCAATGCAAGCTTTCCTATGAGTATTGAACAAGTATACTTTTGCAGCTATTCAGGGACACCCTGTTAACTTGGTTCTACCAACTTCAAAACTTTTTGTGGCAAACACTATTACCATTCTATGCATTTCCACCAAATTTCATGTTCATTGTTTCATCAAGTTAAAAGATATTCATTGAAGAAATGCTTAAGAGGCTTGCATTGTGAAAGGCCCTTACTAAATACTTATTTGGCTATATTTCCGGTTTGGATACAGCTATTCGAATGAAAATTCGTAGACATATTCTGTATGTAATTTTCTAAAAACCCTTAGCAGAATTTTCATATTTGGAAACCTAAGAGGGTCTACACACGAACAAATTGAAATTTTACAAATTTACTGTTATTTACTTTTCCTTTGCAAAAGTCAACAAGCTTAATATTTAACGTATATAAGGCCCTACCAACCAATCTTTGTGCAAAGTTTCATATCGATCCCTATAACGGTTTAGAAAAACGGAGCTCGAAAAGGAAGTTTAACTTTAAACGCCAATAACTTTTTTACCGTTACTCGAAACTGGAAAATTTTAACTGATATGAGGTGTACTCGTTTAGATCTTTGATTTAAATAACCATACGCCAATCTCCGATAAAAACTAAAAAAGTTTCAAACGTTCGGGACACCCTGTTGTCTTCTTCCTACCAACTTTTAAGGTATATGTGCCAAAGACTGTAACCATTCTACACATTCCTACCAAATTTCATGACAATCGGTTGAGCCGTTCGCGAGTTATTTAGTGAACAGACGGACAGACGGACAGACGGACAGACGGACGGACAGACGGACAGACGGACGGACGGACGGACAAAATCGATTTCATAAGGGTTTTTTGAAAAAAATTTTCTAAAAAACCCTAAAAAGGATAAGGCTGCAGAAAATGTAAGTCGTTACGTTACGCGAATAATAGACTATGGGCAGTAAGCAGCAACATCAACAATTTCCAATCAGATTTAGTTTTAGCTTTTTAGTTTTTGTAGCCATCATTCGGTGGTGATACAGCTGCTGATTTCCTTGCTGTTCATCAAAGACCAATAGTATAGTCATTAGTAGATTTCAGATTGCAAAATGTGGTGGAGAAAATTTTTTTTTTGTTTCTTATGTTTTTTTTTTTGCTGAGTTTGAATCCGGAGCTTCTCACCAAAATTTCGTTGCGGAACAGGACCAAAACCGAAAAACCTGTACATTTTCGGAGTTTTTCCGTTTTTGGCTTATAACTTCAAAACAGTACATTTCTCCAAAAACCAGTCCATAAACATGTTTGAGAAAACATGATTGCGGGTCCAACGCGATATTAATCTTTAGCATGCGTTAAGCGGTATTGCTACAATTGATAGTCTTTTTTTTGTCGATTTTGACCCTGTTTCGAAACGAAATGTAGGTGGTAAGCTACGGATTCGGGCTCAACACCCCAACATACATAAAGAACAAGAAAAATGCAACTTTTGCGACCAAAAATGAGAAACCGTTCAATCTCAAAATTTAATTTATAATATGGAACTATGCTAAAATGGCAAATATAATTTATCAATTGTATTAATACCGCTCAACGGATTTATAATATTTATTTCTTTTTAGAAGCGTAATCATGTTCTCTCTAACTGGAGAGTTTTTCGCAGCAATTAATAGTTTTGGAGTTAAGAGCCAAAAAACGGAAAACAACGAACATTTTGGGGTTTTTCGCAAATTTGGTACTGTTTCGCAATTTTACTGTTAATGCGATCGGCGTTTGACCTAAATATATTCAAGTTTAAATGCTGAGTAACGAACTGATTATGTCACATGTAACATGTATAACATCTTTCTAGCGGGAGCTTTCGAACCTTTGAAAAATGTTCAGTTTTCGTGGAAAACATTTCGTTTTCGAATTCATTCTATAAAGGTTGTTGCGTTTTCTTGTTAAGAAAAATTAGCAAATTGAAAACGCTAAAACGCATTATTATTACCATTGGTAGGACTCAAAGATTATTTCATTATTTTATAAAAGAACTTAACTGAGTTTTTATCGTGCGTGAGCAGAATATTCTTGAATGAAATATGCAACAGATGCATCTTCACATGTTCAAATGTTCTCCTTTTTAACATGAGTAGTTGTTTCGCAAAGCATAGGCCAATTCAGCGTAATTCAGTAAATTTCGTCAAGCTACGGTGAAATATGCAAGCTTTACAAAATGTTTCTATTTAAACGGTCTACAGCTCTTGCATTCTACACGGCACAGGTATGAACAGTAAATTTGCGCTATTTACTCTGTGGTCCAGAGCCACCTATCTTTACTAAATGCACCAGTAAAAAATGTATCCAGGACACCTCCTGTCAAGGAAGTTAAGTTGCTCTGTTCAATTCTGGATTTAAATTTAGGTCGTGGATTTCTTGAGAAGATAATAGCTTTGAAATCTCTCACGTTAGCTTTAATTTAGGAAAAAAGTTGTACATTGCCTCTAAATTGATGAATTTGTTCTCTAAGTTCATTGCCCTTATTAAGCGACCACCTCTAATAGCGACCACTTTTTCCGGGAACCGACAGTGGTCTCTTTAGACAGGTTTCACTGTATATATTTTCACCTGCGTACTTTCCGTTTATAATGGTTGCCTCAATCAAATTCGGCATAAGTCTTTTTACCGAAAGTCGAGTACCATTGCAAAGTCGCGGTGGATTCAAATTACGCAATATCATAATAACTGAGACCTTTCCAACGAATGCAAAACCGTGGAAATCGGTTCCTGCGTTCTGGAGTTATAGCGTCAGGAAGGAAAACCCGACTTATTTTTATATAGTTTTTCGTGCACTAAAATGTGCGCACGCCACCTACAATGCTCATACTATCCCAGAAACCATCATACATCCAGGTTGACGGTTGTTAATGTAACTTAATTGTAATTAATTGTAACCTTGCTATGCCAACATCCGGGCTGACGGTTATTAGAAAAAAAACCCCATGACCCTTTAGGCAATTTTGTTGCGAATCCGGCGACATCTCAATCGTGTCGTTCCGCCAAAGGATTGCGGAGATATCGACGGATTCCCGAAGTATTGTGAAATTGCTGTGACCAACATCAAGGATGTGTGTACGTAAGAACATAGTCACCTTGACTACAATTAACACTGTATTTGATCCAATGACAACTAAAATATTCCCATTAAATTTAAATGTTGTCGATGAAAACTTGATTGCAACAGGTGACTCTCATACAAAATGAAATTTCGATATTTACCACCACTTCCTTCGAGATTTTCAAAAAATTTTTGGTCCATAAACCTTCTCCAACGTAAGACGGATAAAACAAAAAAAGAATCATCCAAATCGGTTCGTGCGTTCTGGAGTTATAGCGTCAGGGAGGAAAACCCGACTTATTTTTATATAGTAGATAAGATAAATCTGAGTCACTAAGGACATTGGGATTGATTCTTCAAGTCAATAGATAAAACGCCAAAATTTGGTTGATCTATCAATAACCATACTACAGTCAAACCTCGATAACACGAACCTCTACTAAGCGAATTTTCGATGTGTCGAAATATTTCTTCGGTCCCTTGAAATTTCCATATAAATTTTTGCGTGACTCGAATTTCGGTTAGCCGAATTTTTCGATATCTCGAGGCAATTTGTCAGTCCCAAAACGTGTTCTGACTTCGATAAGCCGAATCAACCACGCATTTTGTAAAGCAACCTAACAACCTAGTGGTTTTTGATAATTATGACTTCGATTAGCCGAAATTTCTAGTAATTGTTGGCCTAAATGCATTTTGTGACTTCGTTAAGCCGAACAAGTCGAGAAAAGACAGCACGAACATTAAAAAAAAAACAAAAGTAAACATATAATATTTATTTCATTGTTTCGATATCTCTAACTAGTTTTCTGGTCCCTTGGCACTTCGAGATATCGAGGTTCGACTGTATTTGTGAATGATTTTCCGACAAATTTTGGATAGCTGATGAGAACTGACGATTTCTCGGCCGATGGATCGGGCAATCGATTGCCCACAATCGATCTGCCGCTCGTACAGCACATACATTAGGCAATTTATCGGGCAATCTGAAATAGACAGTCTCACGGTCCACAAGACACAGCACAAAATAGCGAAAATTATACCATTTTTGGCGATGGAAGATGGACATCCATTGTTACTTTATTGGAAAATGACCGCCACAACCACAGCATGAAAAACGACCACAGGTTTATGTAAAAAAAATCAGCAACTGAGAACACATGATTGTCATGACAGCTTGTACGAAAAATTGCATTGGCAATGCGTTCCACATCTTTCCTTGCAAATAAATCTTAAGCCAAGATGTTCTCGTCCAATAGGCCTAGTACTGACCTGGAGAGTGAAATTTTTCGCCGCTGCGATTTTTTCAATGAAAATGTATTCTTACTGTCGTGGTATATGTGGGGAATGCTGGGGAATTCCATAAGCTACAATCAGAAAACAGTTCCATAATTTTTCTCGGCCATTTTATGTATTTTTTTCCGATTCCCCGGTTAATTCATCGTGAAATGTCAAATGACCGGGGAATCGAAAAATAATACATAAAATGGCCGAGGAGAATTATGGAACCGGTCTCCGATTGCAGCTTATGGAATTCCCCACCGTTTTTGACATATTCCACGACAGTAAGTATCCATTTTTATTGATAAAATCCCTGGACGAAAAATTTCACTCTCGATCTTAATTCAGCCCTATAAAGGTCTGGATAGACCTCGGGCGGAATGAAAATGAAATTTTTGTCCGCTGCGATTTTCTCAATGAAAATGCATGCTTACTGTCGTGGAACATGTCGGAGATGATGGGGAATTCCATAAGCTACAATCCGAAAATGGTTCCAACATTTTTCTCGGCCATTTTATGTATTATTTTTCGATTCCTCGTCATTTCACCGTGGAAAATATCTAATCACCGGGGAATCGAAAAATAATACATAAAATGGCCGAGATAAATTATGGAACCGTTTTTGGATTGTAGCTTATGGAGTTCCCCATCAGTTCCGACATGTTACACGACAGTAAGCATGCATTTTCATTGAGAAAATCGCAGCGGACAAAAATTTCATTTTCATTCCGCCCGAGGTATATTTAGGCCTTAACATGAAAAATGCGAACGCGAAATATAATGCAAATGCAACCGTCTCAGGAAACTATCATGCCAAGCAAAAAACTCCTAAGTTAACCGAATTTCTGGTCAAAACAATTTCAGGCAGACGCTAAATATTTGTTTGCACAAAAGGGCCACCTTAAAAAATGTACCTCAAATAACCGTCAACAAATTGTGGAAATTTTCTAAAATGGACAAAATTTAAGCTTGCATAAGCCACCGACTTCGTCACGGGTCTTAGTCAATTTCTTCGACTTAAGCTCAAATTTTCAAAATTGTTTATTTTTACACTTCTGTACTGATACACACTGTGTTTCCTCGAAATGGGCGGCAGCAGAACGTAGCTCTCAATGCGCTCTACATCGACTTTTTTAAAACCCATTTTCGGAAATTTTCATTTGAAATCACAAAAATGCAAATATTTCGCTAAATATTGAGCGCAGATGGGTCAAAGTTGGCATATATTGGGTCGCCTTTGGGAGGCTGTATCTTTTGAACGGTGATAGCTATAGGACTCTGGTTCTTTCAGCAAAACGTAGCTCTCAATGCGCTCTACATCGACTTTTTCAAAACCCATTTTCGGAAATTTTCATTTGAAATCACAAAAATGCAAATATCTCGCTAAATATTGAGCGCAGATGGGTCAAAGTTGGCATATATTGGGTCGCCTTTGGGAGGCTGTATCTTTTGAACGGTGATAGCTAGGACTCTGGTTCTTTCAGCAAAACGTAGCTCTCAATGCGCTCTACATCGACTTTTTCAAAACCCATTTTCGGAAATTTGAAATCACAAAAATGCAAATATCTCGCTAAATATTGAGCGTAGATGGGTCAAAGTTGGCATATATTGGGTCACCTTTGGGAGGCTGTATCTTTTGAACGGTGATAGCTAGGACTCTGGTTCTTTCAGCAAAACGTAGCTCTCAATGCGCTCTACATCGACTTTTTCAAAACCCATTTTCGGAAATTTTCATTTGAAATCACAAAAATGCAAATATCTCGCTAAATATTGAGCGTAGATGGGTCAAAGTTGGCATATATTGGGTCGCCTTTGGGAAGCTGTATCTTTTGAACGGTGATAGCTAGGACTCTGGTTCTTTCAGCAAAACGTAGCTCTCAATGCGCTCTACATCGACATTTTCGGAAATTTGAAATCACAAAAATGCAAATATCTCGCTAAATATTGAGCGTAGATGGGTCAAAGTTGGCATATATTGGGTCGCCTTTGGGAAGCTGTATCTTTTGAACGGTGATAGCTAGGACTCTGGTTCTTTCAGCAAAACGTAGCTCTCAATGCGCTCTACATCGACATTTTCGGAAATTTGAAATCACAAAAATGCAAATATCTCGCTAAATATTGAGCGTAGATGGGTCAAAGTTGGCATATATTGGGTCGCCTTTGGGAGGCTGTATCTTTTGAACGGTGATAGCTAGGACTCTGGTTCTTTCAGCAAAACGTAGCTCTCAATGCGCTCTACATCGACTTTTTCAAAACCCATTTTCGGAAATTTTCATTTGAAATCACAAAAATGCAAATATCTCGCTAAATATTGAGCGTAGATGGGTCAAAGTTGGCATATATTGGGTCGCCTTTGGGAAGCTGTATCTTTTGAACGGTGATAGCTAGGACTCTGGTTCTTTCAGCAAAACGTAGCTCTCAATGCGCTCTACATCGACATTTTCGGAAATTTGAAATCACAAAAATGCAAATATCTCGCTAAATATTGAGCGTAGATGGGTCAAAGTTGGCATATATTGGGTCGCCTTTGGGAGGCTGTATCTTTTGAACGGTGATAGCTAGGACTCTGGTTCTTTCAGCAAAACGTAGCTCTCAATGCGCTCTACATCGACTTTTTTAAAACCCATTTTCGGAAATTTTCATTTGAAATCACAAAAATGCAAATATCTCGCTAAATATTGAGCGTAGATGGGTCAAAGTTGGCATATATTGGGTCGCCTTTGGGAAGCTGTATCTTTTGAACGGTGATAGCTAGGACTCTGGTTCTTTCAGCAAAACGTAGCTCTCAATGCGCTCTACATCGACATTTTCGGAAATTTGAAATCACAAAAATGCAAATATCTCGCTAAATATTGAGCGTAGATGGGTCAAAGTTGGCATATATTGGGTCGCCTTTGGGAGGCTGTATCTTTTGAACGGTGATAGCTAGGACTCTGGTTCTTTCAGCAAAACGTAGCTCTCAATGCGCTCTACATCGACTTTTTCAAAACCCATTTTCGGAAATTTTCATTTGAAATCACAAAAATGCAAATATCTCGCTAAATATTGAGCGCAGATGGGTCAAAGTTGGCATATATTGGGTCGCCTTTGGGAGGCTGTATCTTTTGAACGGTGATAGCTAGGACTCTGGTTCTTTCAGCAAAACGTAGCTCTCAATGCGCTCTACATCGACTTTTTCAAAACCCATTTTCGGAAATTTTCATTTGAAATCACAAAAATGCAAATATCTCGCTAAATATTGAGCGTAGATGGGTCAAAGTTGGCATATATTGGGTCGCCTTTGGGAAGCTGTATCTTTTGAACGGTGATAGCTAGGACTCTGGTTCTTTCAGCAAAACGTAGCTCTCAATGCGCTCTACATCGACATTTTCGGAAATTTGAAATCACAAAAATGCAAATATCTCGCTAAATATTGAGCGTAGATGGGTCAAAGTTGGCATATATTGGGTCGCCTTTGGGAGGCTGTATCTTTTGAACGGTGATAGCTAGGACTCTGGTTCTTTCAGCAAAACGTAGCTCTCAATGCGCTCTACATCGACTTTTTCAAAACCCATTTTCGGAAATTTTCATTTGAAATCACAAAAATGCAAATATCTCGCTAAATATTGAGCGTAGATGGGTCAAAGTTGGCATATATTGGGTTGCCTTTGGGAAGCTGTATCTTTTGAACGGTGATAGCTAGGACTCTGGTTCTTTCAGCAAAACGTAGCTCTCAGTTCGCTCTACATCGACTTTTTCAAAACCCATTTTCGGAAATTTTCATTTGAAATCGCAAAAATGCAAATATCTCGCTAAATGTTGAGCTTGGATGGGTCAAAGTTGGCATACTTTGGGTCGCCTTTGGGAGGCCATATCTTTTAAACGGTGGTAGTTAGGGCTCTGGTTCTTTCAGCAAAACGTAGCTCTCAATGCGCTCTACATCGACTTTTTCAAAACCCATTTTCGGAAATTTTCATTTGAAATCACAAAAATGCAAATATCTCGCTAAATACTGAGCGTAGATGGGTCAAAGTTGGCATATATTGGGTCGCCTTTGGGAGGCTGTATCTTTTGAACGGTGATAGCTAGGACTCTGGTTCTTTCAGCAAAACGTAGCTGTCAATGCGCTCTACATCGACTTTTTCAAAACCCATTTTCGGAAATTTTCATTTGAAATCACAAAAATGCAAATATCTCGCTAAATATTGAGCGTAGATGGGTCAAAGTTGGCATACATTGGGTCGCCTTTGGGAGGCCATATCTTTTGAACGGTGGTAGTTAGGACTCTTTTTCTTTCAGCAAAACGTAGCTCTCAATGTATGAAACTGTAAAGTGGGCCGCATGTGACCCGCGGGCAGCAAGTTTGACATCTCTGGGTTATGTAGTTCTAACTTTTTGATATATTATACAAGGTGTCCGCAAACTACCGCGCAATCGCACCTGAAAATTATTCGATTCCAGCAACAAAAAAAAGGTATACAGGACATACCCCGAATGTTTAACTCTTTACATGCCACAATGCATTTTCTCACACAACTTAAACTTCAATATCGCCAATGCAGAAAACTAGGGCCAATTTTTGCTTGACGTTGACATAATGTGCATAAATCTTACCAAATTGCAAAATATTAGCAGCAATTTGAATGAATTTGAGCTAGAATTAACCCTAGTTTTCTGCATTTAAAGCATTATTAAAACTGTTAGAAATAATGGATGCTCGTATATAGAATAAAACTATGTAAGAAAGATATGATCGTGAGACTATGCGTCAATTTTTAAATCGTACCTCAACTTGTTGATGTTGGTAAAATTGAATTTTTGTTTTTGAATCAAAACACAAAAATTTGAGTTAGTGACGATTTAGTGGTCAAGTTTCGGAGATATTGAGGTTTAAGTTATGTGAGAAAATGATTTGGTATGTTCTGCTATCCGCTCTCATAGGGGGAACTTTTGTGTTTCCGATATTTTCCGCTATATGGCGGACGGTAAGATAAGTGTCGCTAGTGTCGATAACAAGAACAAGAAAATTCTTCTTGCGAAGCTGATAGCGTAATGTTCCTCCTTTCGAAATACCTACACTTTTTACCATCATGCAGCCAGGCTGCGTATTCCCCGCAACTTGCACTGTCTCAGTTGCGATATTGCAAATGAAAGAGAAACTCTATTTCACTTTTAATGCTAATGCCCGCAGGTCTCGCCAGATCCGGCTACCAAATGTTGGGATGTGCATTTTTGGCAGCCTAGAGCAGCGCCCGCTCTAGCGTCTATACCGTCCCGGGCAAGTGGACAATTTGCCGCCCTTCTGTATTATACCAGGAAAATAGAATTTATGTCGTTATTTTTGTAAAAGCGATTTAAGAGTTGCTCCGAAAAAAATTCCTGGTCACTGTGGGACTCGAACCAACGCTCCTGGAATTCAGAGAATAGAATCCCTACCCGGTCTACCCACTGCTAACGATAGTACATAATGGGCCAGTTTGTCATACATCTTATCTTAGGGTTAGTATCGTATAGAGAAGACGCAAATAATTTTCAGAAAGCTTTTACATTATTTTCAATTGAATTTTTATTTATTTTGCATAGTTTTGCCATATTTCGCTTTGTTAAGCCATTGTATGAAATTCCGTAATGATTTTTTCAATTTCAGATGATGGCGTAATCAAGCAAAATGTGACGATACTATGCAAATTAACAAAAATTCAATTCAATATAATGTAAAAGCTTTCTGAAAATTGTGTGCGTCGTCTCTATACGATAAGACTAACAATTAGATAAGATGTACGAGAAACTGGCCTAATATGTTGTAGAAGGCTGTTCCGCTATTATTTAGATTCTTGAGACCAATTGAGCCAAGTTCAGCAAGGCTTTGTAGAGAGTTTGTTTAAAATTAAAAAAAATTAAGCTCACTATTAAATTCATCGAGAGACATTTTTTCGCCTTCATAAAAAAATATACAGATGCCACACGAGAAACTGGCGGCTTTAAAACCGACGTAAGGCATCGAAAATTAATGCGAAAACTTTTGTTCCCCTTAAACATTCAACACATTTTCGTAAACGGTGCTCTGGAAAATGTTGTGCCAAGGAATTGTTCTCGTTTTTATTATTTTGATTTTGAAGTATGTTTTTGACAACTTTCTAACACACTTCGCAGCAGATAAACTTCAATTAGCCGGATATCTTCGCAGACGAATTTCTGAATGGTTTCAACGTCTGTGGTTTATTTTCATAACTGCGGAAAATCCTTAGAGAATAAAATTAGAACTAGTTAAATCGGGAAAATCTAGCCAAATCCCGGTATTAGCATCTTGGCAGAAACAAATTAGGGAGGACTCTGCGCGGAAGAAATTCGCGAAGACATCGAATTGATGCGAAAAGTGGGTAGAAGTTATCGAAAATGACTGAAAGATGTTAGGAATGAAAATGGTGCTTTTTGGGTATGAAATTTCTCACAAGAATGCTTTTATGTGCTGAGTGTTTATGCGATTCCTTATCTCATTTTATATGAATCTCTTCGGGTGTTCAATATTTATTGAGGCTGCAACATTTTTAGACTACATCTTCCGGAAATCAAACTATATGACATATCGCAAAGCATCCCTTCACTTTCGAATGAGTTAGGGATCATGAAAGTGGACCCAATTAGAATCCTTAATTCTGGTGAATTAAATTTTCAATTGGAAAATTAACGCATAGTTAGTCAATGGGTGAGGTTATAAAACACAACGTTCGCGTACCGTGCCGCGTTTTCCGAACCGTTCCCTATTTTGTTCTGTAAACGCATAGATCCGGAGGCTTGTTCTGCTATCCGCTCTCATAGGGAAAACTTTTGTGTTTCCGATATTTTCCGCTATGTGTCCGCTATAATTATGGCGGACGGTAAGATAAGTGTCGCTAGCGTCGATTACAAGAACAAGAAAATGGTGGCGCTTAGGGGATCTGTTGAGAAAGAGAAAATTTCAGATCTGTAACGGCCGGTTGATTTGAAATTAAAGGGAACGTTGCGCGAACCGGTAGGGGAACGGTGTGTTTTATAACCTCACCCAATGACTTCTTTTAAGAATAACTTAATTAGCACATAACGAATTGTCCCTGCCTCTTGGAAGTAACATTTGGGCGACTTTCACTAAGCATGTTCGGTTTTCAAATGCATAAACTCGTATAAATTGTGGGCTCGTCAAGTCAAAGCATCTCACGGACAAAACACAACTTTCAAAATAGAATCAATGAAACAGTTGATAAATAAAAAACATTTTTAACGAGTTTTTTTTTAATTAGGAAGTATTTTTTATCCTATAAAAACATATTCCACCGTTTCTAAAAAAATGTTATATGCTTTTTGTGGTTGTCAATTGGTTTTCTGTCTTTCGACATTTTATTTCGTCCCTTTTTATTTCGTTTGTATAGTTTCTATGGTTTCCTTTCCACTAAATCCATTTTGATATTGAATTTCTCTTTTCGGGCTTTTCCAACTTTTTTCTTATTCGAGTTCTAGCCAAAAAGCCGCCCCTAAAATTTGGCGCCCCGGGAGACCACCCGGCTTGTATCGGGACTTGTGACTATGCAATTCGTTTTTACGAAATAAATGCGAATTTTACCGAAAATTGCTCATTTTTGCGAATAGATGCGAAATGTTATAATTTGTACCTACTATTTCCACGAAAGAGTAAATTTTTCTCCCAAAAAATCAACTATTAACTCATTGCCGGACACAACGCCAAAATTTGACACGATTTGTATGGTCAAATGCTCAAAATTGGACGTCTATAGACGTTGTGTCCGGGAAAGTGTTAAGGAAAATTGTTCATCTCAGATTGAACCTGTAACTAGAGTTTTGTTCTCACGATGATTTCTTTGATCTACGGTATCTTATTAGCAAAAATGCATATTTTTGGCATACATATAAATATAATTAAATAATAATAAACTTATGTAATCAAGAGCAATCTGGCTGGTGTAGCGGTTAGTGCGCGCACTTTCGGTGCACAGGGTCATGAGTTCGAAGCTCACCGTGGTTCATGGCGTTTTTCAAACTCACGAGCTTGTGACGGACTATGATCTCATTCAGATGTTAAACGAGTACCCATGGGGATAAATAACACTGCTGAGCGTGATGCTGATCCCATTACATCAACAAAAAGCAGATAAGATCTTGGAAATAGGATGTTACTAACACATCCTGCGGCCTTAGTCCAATGCTATATTTTCGCGCCTTATTATTTAGTTAATCAAGAAGTAGAACAGATATCCTTTAGTGTGTGTTCAAAATAATAATATGTACATACTTGTGAATATATTGCCATTACATATTGATATTAGCTTAAAAAAATATTAGCATGTCTCTAATTACTTTAATTAAATCATATTTTTTCTAACTTTCCGGAAAAACAATCACAAAACATCAGTCTGGACAAGTCAGTGCATTGTTTCTGTGCACACGATTTAGATTAATTTGCCGATGTGACATCTTCCCATGATAATGGATGTTTATCATTGTCACTAATTAGTGGTAATATGATGGTTTTTTAAAGCTCAAAACATTAGATGATTGTTATGGTTTTGCGGTTCCCATCGATAGTTACACTGATGCTGATAGATGGCACACGCTAAAAATTGCGTACAGTGAGTTCTAGTCGCGATGTGTCTTTTTTGCATACTAGTACCTACTTAGGAGTGCACAAGTACACTTTAAATTAGAAATTTCCTGATCAGATGCGAGGAGTGACAAAGTGATTATGACTATTTTGATTTGATTATCAGATTAATATTCAACGCACGGCTCCTGTATGTGGTATTATGGGAACATGACTGAAGTTTCTTTTACGTTGATTACTAACATTATGTGCCTAAGTATGTTAATATATTTTTTTAAATTTATAAGTCCTTGCTACTAATTTGATGGAATTGCTTTGGTTATATTGACAATGGTCAACTACTGTGTAGTATAGTTTTATTAGTAAGTGCTGCACAGTGTAAGTGCAATGCACCTGTTACAAAAGGCCGCGCGCACACTAAAGGCGTATTGGAGCGTAGCGTAAAACCTGTCGCCCAATACAACGAATGTACTGGGTGACAGATTTTACGCTACGCTACGCTCCAATACGCCTTTAGTGTGCGCGCGGCCTAAATTATGTATATTAAGCCTCATCTTCTGATATGTATTTAAATTTCATTCTAGACGTAAACCATTTTGGTTCTCAGTTACACTACCGATGTGAGCCAAAATGTAATGAGAATCAGCATAAGGTTCGAGCTGGCAACTGATTTTTGAAAATGAGATATTTTTATACCCTTCACTCGTAGAGTAAAGGGTATATTAACTTTGTCATGAAGTTTGTAACGCATTGAAGGAAGCATCTCCGACCATATAAAATATGTATATATATGATCAGCATGACGAGCTGAGTCGATTGGGCGATGTCCGTCTGTCTGTCTATCCGTCTGTCCGTCTGTTGCTACGCGTTTTACTCGGCCAGTTTAAAAGCTATCGAGCTGAAATTTTGCACACATGTTTCTTTTTATTGCAGGCAGTTTGTATGTTTGAATCGCTAAAATCGGACCGTGGGGTCATGGGGCTGCCATACAAACCTAATCCCCCCAATTTGGTTTTTCTAAGAAAAACTTTTTCATGTGTTTACTAATTTCAACGAAATTTCATACAAATGTGTTTCTATTGATAACACAAAACATATGTAAGAATGGATCAAATCGGACCCTGGGGTCATGGGGCTACCATACAAGCCTAACCCCCCAAATTAGGTTCTTCTAAGAAAAACTTTTTCATTTGTGCACCAATTTGAACCAAATTTCACACAAATGTGTTTCTATTGATGCCACAAAATATATGTAAGAATAAATGGAATCAGACTGTGGGGTCATGGGGCTGTCATACAAACCCAGCCCACAAATTGAGTTTTTCTAAGAAAAACTTTTTTATTTGTCCACCAATTTCAATCAAACCTCATAAAAGTGCATTTCATTTGATGCCACAAAACATGTGTAAAAATGAATGGAATCGGACGATGGGGTCATGGGGCTATCATACAAAGCCAACCCCCTAAATTGAGTTCTTCTACGAACAACTTTTTTATTTGTGCACTACTTTCAACCAAAATTCGTAAAAGTGCACTTCAATTGATGCCATAAATAATCGGACTATAGAGTCATGGGGCTACCATACAAGCCCAACCTCCCCATTTTGGATCTTCTAAGAAACATTTTTTCTACACCAATTTGAAAAAACCTCAATGCGTCTTTATCAAAACAAAAAAAAGTAAAACAAATGGAATCGTACTATGCGGCCATGCTCCCGCATCCCCCCAATAAAGTTTTCTGAGATACTTTTTTTTATTTTACCACTTATTCCAACCAAACCTCACACAAATATTGTTTTATCGACGCCACAGAATTTGTCAATATCAAATATTATGCGAAAACAGAAGGAAAAGAATGGGGAAAGATTAAATACAAGTCATAGGTATGCCCCAAAAAAATTTTAGCCCGAGGAGAGTGAAGGGTATTCAAATTTCGGCCGCGCCCGAAATTAGCCTCGGTCTCGTTTTGGTATAGGACAGTTTTCATATTGTATTATAAAAGTGAGTCGACATTTCATTATTCTCCAATAGGAATTGCGTGGTGTTTTATTTCATAGCGCCCTTTTAATTAATATTAAATTGATTAATTCAGCTCTTATAAAAAGAAAATGAAAAAAAGGAAATATGTGGCGCCAATCGTTGAGTATGTACTTGAATTTATTATTATTATTGATTTATAGATGTAAAGATGGTATAGATTTGATTACTGAATTTTAAAAATTTTGTACGATTATCATACAAATATTGCAAATATGAATGCAACATTTTGCCAAGCTACTACATATGTGCTTGCTAAATATTGTTCCTTTTGTATTTTTAATGTTACCTATAATTGTCATAAATAAATGATTACTGACTTATCGCTCGAGCGATAAAAAATAAATAAATTCTTTGTCATCAGATAATTCGCCAATGATTAAAATTTCAAGTGGGCAAAATTAAATTATAATGGCATACAAAAGTACAAGAACTACAATCAATGCAAAATATGTATTTGTTATCCCATATAACAATAGTCTATAAACTGATAACTCGAGTAAGACAACTGTTCGATGTAAATTGATCTGATAATAAAAATGTGGTCTAATCAATATAAGTCAATATGCGGTTTGTCTGTATGTATACAAGAAGCAAAATCAGCGATAATAATTTATTAAATTGTAATATGTATGTACATATGTGCATACAGTATCTATACTCCTCAAAACAAAATAAGGGCCACCTATGTCCGTTGACTTTAACAACGTCTTTTGGCGAATTTTTAGTGTGATAATTATTTTCAAAAATGCCATTCTGTACCTGAATGTGATGTGAGTTATCACAGTATCATTCGTTAACATTAGCTTTAACGGAACTGTCTTAAACAGTACTTTTGGAGTCACGAGTCATACATTTGGTAGTTTTGTTTATTTCTCATTTTGATTAAGAATTGGTTTTCGCCAAGTTCTTTAAACGCAACATTAGTTGTTGCACTTTTAAAGATAAGGAGAACTGTAAAATACAAAATACCAACAATTCGGCGCCATTTAAATTTAAATGCTTCGTCGGGAGCCTTAGAAATGTCGGAGGAAGGTCGTTCGCAACGTTCTGTGGCCCTGCAATCAGGGTATCCGCGAAGAGCCATTTAAAATCTTTGGAACCGTTACCAGGAGACAGGAAATGTCTCCCGTCGTCATGGTTCAGGCCGAGTTCGAATAACCACCCCCGCAGAAGACCGATATGTGAGACTTTGTGCGCGACGGGATCGTACCATTAGTGCTCGTAGACTACAAAGTAGGCTATTCAGGACGACTGGGACCATTGTTAGCCCTCAAACAATCAGAAATCGTTTGCACGAACACTAACAGTGGTCAAGGAAACGTGTTACCAGAACAGAACAGGGCAGGACGCATGGTACGAATCGTTTAAGATTTGCTCGTCGACATATCCAATAGGACATGCAACAATGGCGCAAGGTGCTCTTCTCGGATGAGTGCAAAGTAAAAATTTTTAGTGACGACCGATGCATAAGAGCCTGGCGGAGAACCGGAGAAGCATTTTTGGATCCTTGCATTAATCAAATTGAGAGACAAGGCGGTCCCAGTGTGATGGTCTGGGCCGGAATTTGCTTGCAAGGCAAAACTAACCTTGTTATCATAAATAACGGGACAATTACGTCCGAAAGTTATATTGAAAGGATTGTTAGGCCACATATCATTCCTTTTTCAAAACAGGCGTTGGATGGTTTTATCCTCATGCAGGATAATGCACGACCACATACTGCCTGGGCGACAATGTCTGTTTTCGAGGAGGTCAATATTGAGGTCATGGAGTGGCCTGCAAACAGTCCGGACCTAAATCCGATAGAACATCTTTGGGATCAATTAAAACGCCGGATGCGGACCGCTTAAAAAGACATATACAATCAGCAACAGCTGATTCAATTGCTAAAAATGTGTTGGGACGAGATATCAATAGAAGCGTCGATCGGCTTATTGAAAGCGTTCCGTCCAGGCTTCGAGACTGCATATCAAAAAGTGGAGGCCATACTCGATACTAAAAAAACAAAGAATCAATTTTTTTTACAGATTAGACATACAAATTAACTGTTATTGTTACGATTACATGACCGCAAAAAGTAAGCAATCCGAAAAAATGCTAAAAAAAAAGTGTAAATTTTGGTCAAAATTCAATAAAATTCATTAGATTTAATGAAAAACATATTGTTTTATTAAATTAGACCAACAAAACTATGATTTTCCTTTTCCACAAAAAAATAATCAGAAAATTATTAGTGGCCCTTATTTTGTTTTGAGGAGTATATGAAGTTTTGCAACACCAAATACATATATGACATTTTGGACATGCAAATTTAATGAAATGTGATCTTAATTCCAATAATGCTTATTTAACAATAATAATAATTATTGCATGTATACATTGGTTTGAGGATCATGTTAATTGTTCATGGAAATCAGCAGAAATTTAGAATTGCCTAGATCGACATTTAAATGTGCATGTTAATTTAACCGAGTTACGTAATTATGTACATATATACAATATTACGAAATTGATTGAAATCAATAGAAATATTGAAATTGACAATTCTAAATTTGACGTAAATCATGTCTTTGGAAATGGGATTTTAACGTCTTCCTAAATGATTTTTGCCATTTTTATTTTTTTCACATATTTTGTGGATATACCAAAATCTTTACCATTCGATTGGTGGCAATGAACAAGGTAATATAAAAAGGAAATGCAAATAATCGCATAATACACTAGATACACTAGACTTGCATAGGGGACCAAAATATTTTTGTAGCTTCGATGACATTTCTCATACGAATTTTATTTGGACAATTAATTATAAATAACATGCGTAGCTCAATGCTGCAACTTTGTAGTGGGGCGTGGGAAAAATGGGGGCAAGGACACGAAATATTAAAATTAATACATAGATGCTACAAATTAATTAATCAACAACATTTCTGTTGCATAACTAGATATATATCAGCAGCATCAACATACACTATTGCGAAAGATATACATTTAAATCGGATTGCAATGCTTTGAGTAGTATAAATTCGACCAAATATACATTTTTAAATATGTAGTGGTTATTCCAGTGCATTGTATCTGGATACAGAAACCAATGAAAAAGCCAAAAATTATTAAACCATATCATATAGCCCCAAAGACTAAATTCCCTACGCCACTGCTAACTATTATTAAAAGCAAATTGTCCCCTTTTTTCTCGATATTTCGTTTCCTTCTTTTTCTTTTTCATTGATTGGTGGTGACTACGAAGATCTTCTAAGGAATAGCCGAAGAATTCTTGGGAATTTGGTAATTAAAAACAAATTATACCGACAATAGTTGGGTTTTTGTGTTCATCCCGTGTATGGGACTCCATATAAAAAAAGCTATTTTTCACGCGAGCCACTACCCTGCACGGGATCAAGTTTAGGGGAATGAAATGTAGATGGAAAAATGGAAAAATATGGGAATTTAGTTTTTCTACGATGCCGTACCTGTCAAAAATAACAATTCAAAGCAAATGTTTCTTATGGTCCAACAAAATTCGTTTAAAAAAAATTATAATTTGTCCAGCTGTTATTTTTTTTATACATGGAATTTTGTTGGATTCAGAATCCATGGATTCCGTTTATGTACGCTACCTTAAATTTTCCAAATAAATAATCGTCTTTTGTGATGAAATGAACGCAGTTATTACGTGTGTTTTTTATCATCGCTGGACATTTGGCGCACATTTTTCTGAAAATTTCAGAATCCTAACTGTCAGTCAAAAGTCTTAGCCATATTCAAAGATGCGATGCGAAGACAACATTTTCCAAAACTGCGGGACATGCGAATTCAGAATTTCTTCAGGTTTCGATCAACCGTGCCTAAGTCGTTATGCTTGTGGGGTCCACACTCAGATTCTGATATTATTTTGATTGGTAAGCTAAGTTAAGTTAAAAGATTTTCAAATTTGTCAATTATTGTCCTTTTGAAATTGATTGATACCCTTCGCTCATACACCGAAAAAAAAGGTACTCTGAAGCAATGAATTTGTTCATTAAACTAATGAATATTTACACCGATATCCCACCGAAGACGGCTTTCATCAGTCTAATGAATCTGATTTTATCAAAATAACGAACAAAAATTTCATTAAAACTATGAACTAATTCATAAAATTAACAACTTGTTCATTGATATAATTACTGAGTTCATAAATTAAAAAAAAAAAACTGGCGTAGGCCGGCATCCAGCTTCATAAGTGTTGACGACATTAATTTTCAATTTTACCTCTGCTGCCATTAAAAATTACCTACCTACCTACCTACAGTGGGAATCGATCCCGGGACCCTATGATTTGAAGACAGACGCCCTACCTAATACACCACGCAGACTATACGTGACGAAGGTTTACAAAATATACATAAAGTGATAGTGAGATCAATATGTACTACTATGATCGATGTCATGTAATTAATGAACAATATCATCAATTATTTTGTTTTAGCTAATATCGCGGCTAATGTATGGGTTCATAGCCGGAATGTACAGTACATAAGATTCTACTGGAAGTTCATTGTGTTCATGATTGCTTTACATCAAGTTGAAATTTTGTTTTCGTTATACTAACGACCGGTGTTTCGTAAAATAGATGAACTTTGTATTATTTTAAGGAAGAGAAGGTTTATTTACTTTGAACTAATTCATCATGGTAATGAAAAAAGTCTATGCTCCCAGTTCATTAACATTATGATTATTTTTTTTTCAGTGTAGGTACGCCCAAAAAAACTTTTAGCCAAAGGAGAGTGAAGAGTATCAAAATTTCGGCCGCGCCCGAAATAGGCTCGGTCTCGTTTTAAATTTTTTTATGATGAAAGAATGTCTGAAAATATGAACCAGACTACAAATCTACGATTCCTGAATTTTAGTGGAATGGAATCCAGAGGTAATTAAAGCCGCCTTTTGGGATGACCTTGAGAAACATTTAAATTGAAGTGAAAGGAAATTTCGTAGTTAGGATCTTATGAGCTTCTAAAGTTCTTGCGAGAAAGGGGCAGAATACAAACAGACAAACAATGGAGCGCTAAATTCCGCATAAGAGCATGAAAGCCATAGTGGATTTTAAGGGAGCGTTTCCTGGTCAACTATAATCTCCCACTTTGACGATTTGACATCGCCCAATTTAACCATCCCAGACTTTTTATTTTGGGCTACTTGAAATCGCGGGTTTAGGCCAACAAGCCTCAGAGAATCGCCGACTTTGAGGAGAATTTTCGGCAGAAATGAGAACAGTTATCATCGGAAATCTTGAGGAAATGAGATAAAACATAGGCACAAATCTGGATCAACACTGTAGCGGTCAGCCATTTGATGAGTATCATCTTATCCATCACAGAAAAATCTAAAGATTTAAATCAGGGTTGTACAACCCGTGGCCCGCGAGCCTTATGCGGTCCCCTGAGATATTGCGGCCCGACAAGATATTTGCATTTTATGGGGATGTACGACTTTATGTCGCATAGCAACGGATAAGAACATTTTTAATATAAGAATGGAACTAAACTGGAAAGAACTGAATTTGCGAAATAATTATCGAACAGATTAGATATTATCTCCAAACTTCAAGTATTATCAAGAACACTGGAAGAAATGGGCAAAATTTCCAAATGAACATCTAACCCAATGTCGCAATCTATCCCGTCCGGCTCGGTGAAAAAAAAACGCTTAGAAGCGTATCCCAAAATTTAAAAAGGCTTCGGAAGGCACTGACTGGCTCCAAAGAATATCGCTAAAGCAGTGGGACAATATATATATTTTCCATCAGGCAGTTTCATTCTATTTTGGTTCATATCCAAAAGTAATAATAAATTTAAAGGACATGCCACTACCTATTACTTTTCGCGAAAAAATGTGCCAGTAATCCCATACGCACTAAAATATCTACAATGTCAAGACGCTTCTATTGTCAGGATGAAAAACATTACAAAATCAACATGCTCTCCAAATTCCTTTCACACACTACGGTGCATTTTTCCTCAACTGATTCATTTTCTACGCGTATACTATTATTTTAATAATCTAATTTTTATTATTCAAAACTAACGTTTCGAAAGATAATGGCGAGCATTTACATTTCTTCAAACACAGGTATACCTAATTATAGGTATTAATTTCATGCGGCCCGGAACGACTCGGCTTCGGCCAATGAGACCCCGAATAGTCAAAAGGTTCGACACCCATGGTCTAAAAATGATTTCTATCACTTTAAATATTTTTTATTATTTTGTAACAAAAAAAAAAATTTCAAAAACCAAATCGGATAATTCACTTGTGAGAAAAAATAAAAACATAAAAGGACGCAGCAATATGTAAAACACTCAGAACCTCTGATATATTTTGTCAGTTAATTAAATGACTGATAATCTGTCAACTTTATGGAAAATGACTGAGACTGATAACTGAAAAGTGTGGATCGACATTTATCATATCCTTAAGATTACTCGATTTCATTCATTCATAGAAATTTAGACCGAATTAAACGAGTACATATAGGCTTAACGATACGATAATATAAATATGATTGTCTAGTTGCGGCCTTAATTTTAGATCATATCCCTCACCCACGCTCATATCTTAACATCTTCACAATGATAGTACGTACTGCTGCTAATCACATTAATTTCTACTTAACTTTAAATTACCCGTTTTCAACGATATTTAGTGGTTGACTGTTAATTGAACTTTCAACTGATCATTAGTTCTATCTTGTCAACAAGTTCGATAAACAATCGATCATGGGAACTACATAGACACGTTACGTACTCGTACCGTACCATACTGATTGGTTTCGGATGAGTAAGTCGTTTGATGTGTAACTAGGTAAATTGTCATTATTGACCAATGACCATAGCAGTTAGGCTTAGTTCCCTAATCCAAGGCCGTGACACGTTAACGAATAGCGAATCTATTTGTGGATACAATAGTTGATTAATAAGAACAAGACCAAGTTGCTGATAATAAATAAAACAAATGACTTCCCATTCGAATACCCAATAAATTGTTCGATTCATGTTTATGGCATTCTTCCATGCTCCAATTATTTTTCGTTTGGGTTTATTGAATGATTTTGTTTGTATTGAATTTTGAGTTTTAATTGTTTATTGAGAGTAGAGACGTGACTATGATATAAGTGAAGAAATATGTACGTTCGGTGAAGTAGACGAGTGCTTTGCATTCGTATGGCAATCTAATGTTTAAACATTGATTTAATTACAAGTATGTAATAATGATTTAAATTTTTGGTTTGAAAATATCCAATAAATTAGAGTAATAAAAAATCCTTCCACATAGTGGATGAGTTTATGACAGTATTCTAATTATTAGAAATATTTTTTTAACTAGATTTAAATCTAAAAGTAAAAGGGGGCTCAGACTATCGACAAGATTTGCTAAATCTTAGATTTAGTTAACAGTTGTACCATATTGTTGTGCAGTTTGTATAATGCAAGTACATTCTGCGATGCATTTTGAATTTAATTACATACGATTTACCCTAGTAGGCGGGCTTCGACTCTATTAACTTAGTGTCTTTAGTAAATCCTGTCAGTAGTGTGAATCCCCTCTAAAGGAAGGAAAATACCGTGCCCTACTCCTTATAAACTTATGAATGCAATTTCGATCAAATAAAAATTCGACGTATCTATTATTACAGCTCCTGCAATCATTAATATTGAGTAGACTTATTCAAGTCAACTTCTTCTTCCCACTCTAATTATGATCAATTGCTATTGCAAATTATCAATTCTTTGAATTGAGTTCAGACACTATATTGCATATATCGCTTGGGAAAATGATAAAACCTTCTTCTTGGCATACATGTTGTACAATCCGTCGGTCTTTAAATCCAATTAATATCCATTAAGTGTACTTAAGCCACACTTATTACTAAAAATATAATAATGTTTCTTCACTTTGTTGTTTGTTTTTCAGTATGCAGCTATGGAAAAGCTTTACATTCTTAATATTCGTGATCCTTGCGTCGCAACAACATCAACAGGTCAACGGTTTCCTACCGAACGAGGACAAAAAGTGTTTATACTTGCGAGCGGACAAAATGCTGAAGGCTCGTTGTTACGATATGAATTTGCGTGAAGTTCCACAGTCTTTGAAAACCAGCATTGATGTAAGATATTTTTCGTTTTGTATAAATTAATTATAATAATATTAACCTCAATATCGCAAATATTTTTTTTATCAAAGAACGATGTAACAAAACAACAAGTATTACATGCTACTTAATTTATAGCACTAGCATCTATACTAAGGTCTTCATAGGTCAAATCATATAGTTATTATGTAAGTTTAAATAAAATCTCTGATCTTTCAAATTTATGAGTTGTCTTCTACAAGATTATGTATGTATGCTTAATTCTGTAAAAATACAGCATTCTTGCGTGGTTATGGAAAATGAAAACTTAATTTCCTTAAAAGAAAACCTTAATTTTCTAATAGAATAAAGAATACATACAATTGCAAAAATAATAGCACTGTATATGGGCAGGGTCGGTTTTAAGTTTTTTGAGTCTGCGGCAAACATTTTATTTTTCATGATTCTAGACTCAAGTGCTGGGAGCATAAGTGAGCACAAGTAAACTTACGCCTTGCCATATCTCCATAAAATAAGTAAGGCCTCGTCGCTGTTTTTGGGACATTTTCATACACAATATTCACAATAACGGTAATTGTTGGAGACTAAACAATTGATTCATTTTAATGGATACGGTTCCGAAACGCACCGGTCGCATATGTTCCGACAACATGTTGTCCATTCTGATCCTCTAACTGCGATTTTACGAATAAGAAATGATCTTCGGAACTTTTCGTTTACATATTCCACATAGGCAGACATACGGAAAACACCGAAAGGTATTGCTGATCCGCAAAACCGCAGTTATAGGATCAGAATGGACAACATGTTGTGGGAACATATGCGACCGATGCGTTTCAGAACCGCACCGTAATTGAGGGTGATCTTGTGCTTTTGTTGTCTTTTACTTTTTTTTAGAAAAAAAAAAACAACTCCAAATCGTAAAAGTAATGTTTAGACATTAAAATATTTCCGGTTATTCTTAAATGCTTTACAAGGTTCTGTATAAAACTCCATTCCATTGCATATCCATATTCCATTAAAAAAATCAAATTAGTGGAAATTATTGGAAACTCATTTTCAAAATGCAAATAATAATCTATCTATCCATATACAGAGTGTTCCGCAACCGGTTTACCATATACCTATGGTAGAATCTAGAATTTGTTATCCGAAAAATGTCGCACGGATTATTTCTCTAATTTTTACCGTTACGGAGTAGTTGCATTTTTTGAGGTTCTTGAAAGCTTGACCTTATGCGGAAAACTATAATTTTCAAGCTTCTTCTTCTTCTCTTTACCGTAACCCCTTGTGGGGCATGGTGCGTTCACTCAGCCGTTTATAGGTTTTCCATATCTTCCGACAGGGGCGAACCCAGGAATTTATTTCGGGGGGAGATTCGTGTATGTAAGTGGCTAATATGGCTAATATTAATTAAAACTTTAAAAAATAATTCGAAACTATATCTTGCCTATCAAAACTTATCAAATAAATAAATTAATTAATTTTTTATTACACTAAAACTTAATTTTCAATGTCATATTTTTTATTAGATCTTAAGTTTGAAAAATATCACTTATTTGTAATGTCAACATGATATAGATAGATATGTTGTGTAAATTTTGTTTAATACTTTGAAAGATCGGTTTCATAATTTTGGGGGTGTTTTATCACCTTAATCCCCCCCTTGGGTTCGCCCCTGTCTTCCGAGGTACACCCATTTGAATGTTGCAAATGTAAGTCAAGTTGAATTCACTTTGCTCCTTTTGAAGAGAACTTTCTTTTGCTGGTCGACTCTCTCTATATTCGTCGATTACGTAAAGGGCCCAGTTTCGTCAACTTTTGCAGATTTTTCAGTTTGATTTACCGTTACATAATATGGTTTTAATTTGGACAGTTGTTTTTGACATTTTTGCAAAGTTCAAGCGGTGTTAGCTCCGAAAACACGAAGAGCTTCGAAGCGTTCCACGTTCCATTTCATTGGAAATGATATCTAGTTTTGGAATATGATGTATGTAAGTCGTTGGTTTTAGTAAGTCAGAAGCTACAAATTTCAGAAGTAGTCATGGTTTTTGACAAGACTCACAAAAAATTATAAAATAATAACAATAAGTTAGACGCAAAAGTTGAGAAACACTTTTCCAGTGACAAATTCTGGAATCTATCATAAGTCTATGGCTGATTTCAGATTGTAAGACGAAACCGGACGGGTAAACTTGCAAGACAAGAGAGCTTTTGTAGTGGCCAGCGGACAAGCATTGTCCATTTCACATTGTAAGAACGCGTCTTACGAAAGAAAAAAATCGTGACACGATTGTTTTTCTTTCGTAAGAATCATACGATCGATAAGACGATTGCATCTACCGATAGTTCAGGCGGTTTGCGACGACAATTAGCGCGTGTTTTACTTGCATTTTAATCTTGTCGACTCGTCACTTCATTGTACACTAACTTTGGAGCGTGCATGGCAACATTTATACATATGTACTTGCTGTGTGATTATTGTTCACCGGTCCGTGTTTTGATCGGATAGTGTGAAATGATCATACGATGGTTCTTGTCTTGCAAGTTTACCCGTCCGGTTTCGTCTTACAATGTGAATTCACCCTATGGCGAATCGGTCGCCGGACACCAATGAATAAGAAAATCTAAAAAGGAAATGCATAATACACTTTTTCGGGATCAAAATTTTTTCTATGGTAACTAGATTTTGTTGCTTTGATGACATTTCTCATACGAATTTTATATGGAAAATTAATTGTAAACAAAAATCATGCACATGTGCAGCTTAATGCTATAACTTCGTAGTAGGGGCGCCGGAAAAATAGGGGCAATGAATACGAAATTTCGAAATTAATAGATGCTTAAAATTATTTAATCAGCAACGTTTATGTTGCATAACTGTATACCAACAGCATCAAAATTTACATTATTGCGAAAAGTACATTAAATGGGATTGCAAAGCGTGGCGTGGTATAGATTCGTTTAAATACAAAATGTTAAATAGTGTGTATTGCAGTGCATTGCGGTTGAATACACCAACCAATGAAAAAGCCGAAAAGTATTAAACCATACCAGCCCCAAACACTTAATTGCCTACGCCACTGCTAGCTTTCATTGGCGGATAATCTTACGATCATATTTTTCTCACATCATTTTATTCTAGTTCCATTACTTCTAACAGTTTTTATACGTTAAGTGTAGAAAACTAGGGTTAATTTTAGCTCGAATTCAATACAATTCAATTCACACTGCCCCTATAGATCTGCAATTGGTAAAATCTATTCAAAGTATATGTCGAAATCGAGCCAAAATTAACCCTAGTTTTCTGCACTTAACGTACTAAAACTGTTAGAAATAATGGAGCTAGAATAAAATGATGTAAGAAAGATATGATCGTAAGATTATTCGCCAATTTTTAAAAGAATCGTACAAGCACCTCATCTTGGCAGAAGTTGGAGAAAATTGATATGGAAAAAAAGATTGTTTTTGGGTCAAATCACGCAAATTTGACTTTGAAGCTCTGTAAAAACCAAACCTCTTATCGGATTTTAGTGTGGTTAGTGGTTTATTTTATAGGTGAATTTGTTAGCTGTAATAATCATTTTATTTCACTATTCAAGCTGGTCTAGCTTTGGAGATATTAGGCTTTGAGTCGTGCAAGAAAATGATTTTTTCAAAAATCTTTAAATGCCTGTGGCAGCTAAAGGGTTAAGCTGAGGGGGTATGTTCCGTACAACTTTTTTGCTAGAAATCAACTGAGGAATCATAATCCGGTGGGTTTATGCGGCAGTTTCCGGACACCCTGTATAAGACTATACACCAAAGATTGCAAAATTAATAGCTGTTTTTAAGAGAAAGAAAAAATTGTTGTTTGTTTGTTGCTATTTTTTTTTTTGTAGCTCTATATATGCTTAACAAAGGGAAAACCTTGATTTTCCGATGGAATTAAGAATACGAATAATATGTATCAATAAATCGAATTTTATAGACGTGGCTAGTAGTAAATATAAAAATAATATGTATACAAATCTAAAACCCTTGTATTCCGTATTACTCATAAATTCTTAAATTCCCCAAAACCGATCATCCACATAAATCTTCTTTCCCTGTCTTGGTGCTGCAATTTTCTTTCAACATTATGAGTATGTGTTCTCCTTAATTGAAAGGTCAATTGATGAGTCTGCCGAAAGCCAGTCCACAAACCAATTGAAACTAATTTATTGGGTTAGTTAGGCAACATTGCCCCGATATTGTTGTGAATTCCGAAGAAGAACCTTAAACTGAAGTGTTCGAGTTGCTTGTAGCAGAAAATGTTACATTTCATTGTTATAATTATTTTATAGAATAAAACAAAGAGTGTTTCGTGTCATTAATTGATGACTAAGGGTTTGGTTTATATCCATATACATGTACAGTGTTGAACAGTTCCAACAAAGAAGCCAGAGGAGGAAAAGTGTATTCTGCAATATCATCAATAAGCATGCACATAAGTTGTTAGCACTGAAACACAAGAATACCTATACTATGTAGTAAAATTCAACAAATACAAAATCATATTCTTCGGGACTATAGAGCCGCAAATTGGAGCTCGTATAAGTATGGACACTGTGCTGTGTGCTCTATATTATGTCGCATACCTAATAGTTCAGTAATATCGTGTCGATTTAGTACCAATCCGTGAAAAAAATACAGAAGTTTTTTTCTCACTCTTTCTTTATGTATTATGGGGCGCTGATTCCGATTATGAACTTTGCACCCTAAAAAAAAGTGCCGCAACCTTTAAAAAAAGGGGGGAAAGGGGGCATTTTTTCGGTTTTTTGCGATTATTTCAAAAACGGTAAGAGAAACAGAAAAATGGTCTGAGGACGAAAAAAACTACATAAAATTATCTTTGCAATGATATATAACACATTAGAGTTTAATTGCATATTTCGGCGTTAGAATAGAACATAAATTAGAATATTTTCATTTTAGAGCTTTTTTAAAAGCTCCATAACTTTTCAAAGAATGTTAGTTCAGCCGTAAAATTTTGTACAAGTATTAACAGCAAGTTTAAGATAATTTTAACGTAAACGCTGAGTCACTCCGGTCAAGGACCCCCATTATCCCCCCATTTAAATTGGTCAAAGCGGCATGTCCATAACTCCCCCCAAAATTGGAGCAGAGTGCTAAATTTTGGTTTGTTGCGATTGGAGGTCATAGTCACCCCACCCACCAAAAATCAGCTCATTCGGATAAAAACTAAGGGTATCTCCCATACAAAGTGACCCATCAAGAGTTTGTTCTACGTACAACGTACTACATACTCATTTTATAAACTACTGTAGAACAAAGTTGTCATGGGTCACTTTGTATGGGAGGTACCCTTAGTTTTTATCCAAATGAGCTGATTTTTGGTGGGTGGGGTGACTATGACCTCCAATCGCAACGAACCAAAATTTAGCATTCTGCTCCAATTTTGGGGGGAGTTATGGACATGCCGTTTTGACAAATTTAAATGGGGGGATAATGGGGGTCCTTGACCGGAGTGACTCAGCGTTTACGTTAAAATTATCTTAAACTTGCTGTTAATACTTGTACAAAATTTTACGGCTGAACTAGCATTCTTTGAAAAGTTATGGAGCTTTTAAAAAAGCTCTAAAATGAAAATATTCTAATTTATGTTCTATTCTAACGCCGAAATATGCAATTAAACTCTAATGTGTTATATATCATTGCAAAGATAATGTTTTGTAGTTTTTTTCGTACTCAGACCATTTTTCTGTATCTCTTACCGTTTTTGAAATAATTGCAAAAAACCGAAAAAATGCCCCCCTTTCCCCCCTTTTTTAAAGGTTGCGGCACGTTTTTTAGGGTGCAAAGTTGATATTCGGAATCAGCGCCCCAAAATACATATAACAAAATTGAGAAATAAACTTCTGTATTTTTTTCCTGACGAAAACACGATATGATTGGACTATAACCTATGGATACACATATCAGCCATTCAATGAACTTCCACCGGAAAAGTTCATTAATATTGTTGCTCAAGACTCCAGAGAAGAGACATGCCACTCTAGCAACAAAATCGAAAGGCAAAGACAACAGATTTTAGTTTTGTTGGTTGTTTCTTGTAATTTGAATGTTTGTTTACATATTTTGTACATTGGTTCTTACATGTGTATAGCCTTGATATGAAAATAAATAAAAGAAATTCAATTTTTGAAAATCTCGAATTCATTGACTCGTTGCTGTAAAACATGCACACTGAACCAAAAACCAAAAAAGTTCTCAGGTGAAAAAATTCAAACAAATAAATCTTGTATTTATGTACTCATCATTTGAGAGTGAATTACTACATATTTAGGAACATTTTCAAATGCCAAAAAAATATCGAGAAAATTGCTAGAGGTATTGATGGAGTCTATTAAATGGGAGCATTTGATTGGGGCATCTGTTTTTTTCTACAATTGATGTATGTACCTTACTTCTAGACTGTTTTCGATTAAGTTAATTTTAAGTGTATTTTTAGATTACAACTTTGGCCTATTCGCAAATGTTTATCTGGGATAGAAAAAATAAATTTGTTTGGTAAATAAATACTGGAGAGCCTTCCGTTGATTCGACTAAACAACTCAATTAAAATACTTTTCGATTTTGAGATGCGGATAGTACAATTTTTTTGCCTGTAATAGTTTCGACCTACAGAATAGTTTCAAGGTTGTATTATTTTTTTGATTAGTAATTGCATTCAAGTTTTTTTTGTATAAAATAAACGTTCCCATACTTTTATCTGCTTATTTTTTTTTAAATTATCGAGTTACCCTCGAGAACCAGTACTGTCCTAATATTTGGCCCTATTTTGACTTGATACGGTGATACGGGTCTCAATGAGCGCAGTTGATTTGTTTTAATGGCCTAGGGAAGTAGCCAGGATTTTGTTTCGGGAGGAGTCCAAAGTCGCAAAAATATTATTGTGCTTTTCAATTTTCTGTTTAGATTTTAATTTCTTGTACTGGATGCCTGCCTGCCGACAAGTCCACAAAATAAGAGAAGATTAGAGAGAATCGAGCTATTTGTTCCGAGTAATTACTACTGCTACACCCATCTTAAGATGATTAATAATCGTATCTATCCATCTATCCTGCTCGCAAAGTAGCTTTACCACCAAAACCTCGTTATGTCATAAGCAGGCGGCACCATTATACCCCCGTAAGTCAACACCTCGATAGAAAATATTTGGAGGTAGAAAATATTTTGAGATTATACTTTACTCCATCCAAAGGATCGAATACTCGATGAAGGAATTTTTCATGAATTAACGAAACCGAGGCTAATTTCAGGTGCGGTCGAAATTTGTATACCCTTCACTTTTATTCGGCCTAATAGTTTCTCAAGCGTCCGTATGACTTATGTTGCCGAATGGAACGGCAACATAACGTTCTTAAATAATTTTTATTACTTGATTTTGGAGTGCGGTTTCTATGGCAGCTCAATAACACGCCATTCTTTTCTTTCTTTTAACATAAGTCCCCTGATCGCTTTATAATCAGCCGAGTAAAACACGTCGCAAAAGACGGACAGACAGACAGACTAGCATCGTCCAATCGATTCCCCTCGTCATACTGATATTCGGATTCAGATACTCCACTGGGGTCACTTTAAGTCCCTCAAAAAAATGGAATGCAAAACATTTCTCATCAAAAAAGTTAACAAAACGCACATCTAGTTTTTGGGAAAAAAAAATCCTTGTTTCAGTTTAAATGCAAAAATGAATGTTCTCTTCTTAATTAACTCTCCTGACTAGATCTACGCCTTCTTTCATCTTTTTGTGGTAGTAAGATGTTGGAAAATCATGAATAGAGTCGTTGTTAGTAAGGATACGTGCTCTGCGAGTTGGTATACGTATTTTCAATTATAATCTTCATGTTTACGATTGATATTTGTCGAGCTTTAAAATTAATTTATTGTTTTAAAAAAAGCTCTGCTTGAAGAATAATAAATTTATCGCATTTTTTATTTGTGTAGTAATGTTCAGGACCTACGCAAAGAAAGAATAGGTTAACTTCACGCTACTATCCTTGAAGGAATACCTGGGGAATATAAATGCCTTAATTAAAATGGATCGTTTTTCTTTGAGCCTGTGGTGAGACCACAGTACACAAAATGAGATTTTGCTGAAGCCAACCTTGTTCGACATTTTTTCAGGTTTCCATACGAAAGGAGCTTAACGTGAAAATCTACGTATGTCTGTGCAGCTTACTACCCAATTTTTTATTAACTCTCAACTTACAAGTAAACTAAGTTTGCGATTTTAGAGAAAGTTTGATGATCTACTTAGATATGACTTTTTGGACAGTATTTTTTACAGAAACCGTTATACAACCCTCTGATTGCTGTTTACTAATTTTGAGTCGTTTTGCTAGATTTAGCCGAATTTTGAAACCTTTTCCGAATCAATTTCCCAGCAATATTTTAGATTGCGAAGTGACTTTCTTTCCGCAATATTTTTTTCTTTACTTATTATGGAAAAACATGCCAGATATATCACTTTATTATAAGTAATGGTGTGGACCAAGAAAATTTCGAAGAGCCTCCTTATTTTTTATACTCACCGAACTTGTTATAATTCCTTTTCTATTAATATAAGGAATTAGAAAAAAAGTTACCTAAGGTTATTTTTCTTATTTGCAAACAAATTTTCCCTTTAAATAAAATTGAAGAGAAGCCCGAAAAGGACAAAAAGGCACTAATTGAACGTTAATCAATGTCCAGAGGCATGTAACCTATAATACCAAAAATATAGCTCTTAACCACTACCTTTACTATGACAAAATGTCAAAGAACGGCGGCTTTTTTCCCCAGGAGATAGACATAATCAAACCTTCCATCAAAAGATTCAATTCAACCGTCTTAATATTTGTGGTGTCCAATTGATATTATTTGACCCGGATTTGAACTTTAAAAAGCCTTGCAGATGGAATCAGATGAAGTACAGTGGCTGATTCCATCGTTTTATGATAGGAAAAATAAATAGAAATAGCATCTTTCGACGGCTGTAACTTTAGAACCTTGGTAGCTTTAAACAGGAAATGTGCGCCAAGTAGGTCTGCAAGTATGCAAAATTTCGGAATTTTTGGTCGGATTCCGAGTTATCTCTCTAAATATAACTTAACTTTACACCTTAAATGGCAAACTTCTGAACCTTGCGATAGCTAGAACCTTGAAATTTTCACCTAATGTGACCAGTACAGTGCTCTACAAGTTTTCTAAATTTCAAAAATTTTCGCTCACGAATTTCCGAGTGGACAATTTTTAATTAGAAAACTCAAAATTGCAATTTCGAGAGCCGTAACTTCCGAACGTAGATAGCTTAGGACCATGTAATTTGGAGGTAATGTGAGCGCCAAGTAGCTATGCAAGGGTGCCAAATTTCAAAAAGATCGGGAAGGGCCGCCGAGCTATCAAAATTAACTTATTATGAAGTGAATTGGGTTTAATTGAGATGCATGTGGAATGCCGTACATTTTGGTGTACATTTCCCAGTGCTGTACGGCAGGTCAGCTTAACTCATTGCCGGACACAACGCCAAAATTTGACACGATTTGTATGTCAAATGCTCAAAATTGGACGTCTTTAGACTTCTGTCCGGGAAAGGGTTATGCTAAGAGGCCTTTGTTTCCAAAATTTTGCAATTCAAAATATCCCAGAAAAAAATTAGAGAAAATCTTCCGTCTGACTCATGTTTTCATAATATCACAAGAAACTAAAAAAATGGGAATAAAATTCAGAAGGATTTAAGCAGTTAGTTTTGGTTTAAAAAAAAAAAACATCTGTAAAACCTTAGCTCGCCAGTAGAGTATGACAGGTGCAAAAATTTGAGTACAGTCTTTTGTTTGTCTCTTTGTTTGTATACAAAATTTAGACTTTTTAATCAAAGTAAAAAATTGTTTCGATTGCTCTGGAAAAAGTTAGTAAGTGTTTATTTTCGCTAATGTTTGCAAAATTTAGAAAAAGCTCCGTCTAATTTTGAAAAGCCTATAATGGTCGAATTGCAGATTCCAGACCACAAAAGTGGTAAAGTTGAAACTCTACGTTTCATATAAAGACGATGTTCAATAGTCCACTGGTCCATCTTAAGGTCTGGATAGACCTCGGGCGGAATGAAAATGAAATTTTTGTCCGCTGCGATTTTCCCAATGAAAATGCGTGCTTACTGTCGTGGAACATTTCGGAAATGATGGGGAATTCCATAAGCTACAATCCGAATATGGTTCCAAAATTTTTCTCGCCCATTTTATGTATTATTTTTCGATTCCCCGGTCATTTCACCGTGGAAAATATCTAATGACCGGGGAATTGAAAAATAATACCTAAAATGGCCGAGAAAAATGTTGGAACCATATTCGGATTGTAGCTTATGGAATTCCCCATCATTTCCGACATGTTCCACGACAGTAAGCAGGCATTTTCATTGAAAAAATTGCAGCGGACAAAAATTTCATTTTCATTCCGCCCGAGGTCTATTCAGGCCTTTACAAGTTAAAACGCTTTTAACATGGGAAGGAATGGAAAGTGAAGTGAAATGTATCTGCTGAAAACCACTTCAAAAGTTTAGTAATTAAAATAGGAAACAGTCCTTGACATATATTTTTTTTAAAGGGGTGCCATCTAAGTTTCGCAATTATCCTGAATAGTTTGGTAGCAAAAAATGTTTAGCATGACTTTTTAACGACGTTTTAAAAATTGTCAGGTTCTTGTGTGCCACCCTGTATTTCGCGAAATCTCACTCAGAAAAATGCGTCGTTGGAACAGACGAACATTTATCTGACAAAAGCAATGGTTCCTATATTTTTAAAGTAATCAGATTTTTCCTATTAATAAAAAATAATGATATAACATGATTAGGTTAGTGGAGTTTCCCATTGAAATTTTTCTGAGTGATAAAAACGGCAATGTTCCAATAGTGTAACATTGGGCAAATGGGTTAATGGTTTTCAACGAAAATTCGCCATAACTCGAGACTTCATAAACTCTTGAACAAGGGTCTTAAATTGAAAATTTGCAAAGCATTGTACTGTCCAAATTTCATGAAAATTTCAAGGTTCTGTCTATCAAGGAAGTTACAGGCAAAGTATGGCGTCTCTCGGTCAATATTTAGTGAGATAATCACATACTTATATGTTTGACAATCGAACTTTCTCGATAACTTTCTTTCTGAAACTAAGCACACTTATAGAGCTGCATAAGGCCTTTCCTGTTAATTTTATGGTCTTCCCTATCAGCGTTCCGAAGTTACAACCGTCCCATTTTCGCATTTATGATGAGCGGGTAGGTATTCAATTTTGCAGATTTGTGGAGCACCTTAGTTTTATATTAGCTGAAAATTTCAAGATTCTAGTTAGATGCAAATTAAAGTGTAAAATGTGGCCTCTCTACGTACTCGAGTGTAAAATAAAAAAAGCTGATGAACCTGTTGTGTTTCCAGACTTGGGCATTCTTAAAATAAACCTGACATAAATTTTATGTTAAAAAATGTTTCTTGTGTAATAGTGTATATTACATTTTTTGTCATGAGTATCACTTTCAAACATTTTTTAACGCATGTGTGTGAGTGTCGTTAGACGTAGTGAAACATATCCGCCATTCTATACTACATCTAATTGCCGCAGGTGTTTTACGATAAGATAATGGCAATTTTTCTGTGTAATTTAAGTACGCGTATTGTTTCATTAACAGGTGATTATGAAACTCTGTGTGACAAATTTTGTTTTGTTTCTTTATTTTTACAGATTCTGGATTTGAGCTTAAATCGAATAAAGAAACTTAATGAGACATCGTTTCAAAGGTATGCAAGCATACGATATCTTCTGTTGTACGACAATCTGATTTATTCAATACAGCCAGGAACATTTGCTCATTTGACATCATTGGAGGTAAGTTCAGCTGATTGATGATTTTACACAGTAGTTTGGGAGGCGAAACTTCATGGGAAGTAACACAGAAATTAGCCTAGCAATACCGAATATAGAGGATCACATGTTTGAATTTATTTAAAATATTTAAGACTATACTACATATATAAATAAGACTAACGTCTTCAATGGCGCCGGAACAGGGGGGGCAGCGGGGGCAACTGCCCCCTCAATATTTTGGCTAAAGGGGCAATTAGTACTACATATATTGCACTATATTAAAAATCAAGAATAATTTATTTTATATTTTTATACATATACAATGTACATATTCAATGTTTATTATTATTCTTGTGCAGACATGTCTCGTAGTTTTGTGCGGCCCGCGGCCAGGTCGAATTGACACAATGTATCGGCACAAAAGCGCTATATTTAAATATTGCGGTTGAACTAAAGTCTATGAAATTTACTATAACTCGTGAAGAAGGCAGTGGCTTGAATTTGAAATCTTCTTTTCTCTACAAACAATTTGACGGTTATTTGAGTTGAATTGCTGCAGCTTATTCAGCCTCACCATAGGAAACATTTTTCCACCACATAACAATAAATGTTTGTCTGTTTTTAGCCACCTTGATATCCGAAATTTGTGTATGTTAGCGATCAATTTAGGCTCTCAGCGGTATTTTGGACTACCTACAGATTTATTTTTATTTACTGTGCTACACTGAAAGAAAAAGGTGCCCTGAAGCAATGAAATTGTTCATTAAAGTAATGAATATTTATACCGATATCCCACCGAAGACGGCTTTCATCAGTCTAATGAATCTGATTTTATCAAAACAACGAACAAAAATTTCATTAAAACTATGGACTAATTCATAAAATTAACAACTTGTTCATTGATATAATTACTGAGTTCATAAATTAAAATAAAAACTGGCGCAGGCCGGCATTCAGCTTCATAAGTGTTGACGACATTCATTTTACATTTTACCTCTGCTCTGAAAAGCCATTAAAAATTATCTACCTACCTACAGTGGGAATCGATCCCGGGACTCTATGATTTGAATACAGACGCCCTACCTACTACACCACGCAGACTATACGTGACGAAGGTTTATAAAATATACATAAAGTGATAGTGAGATCAATATGTACTACTATGATCGATGTCATGTAATTAATGAACAATATCATCAATTATTTTGTTTTAGCTACTATCGCGGCTAATGTATGGGTTCATAGCCGGAATGTACAATGCATAAGAATCTACTGGAAGTTCATTGTGTTTATGATCGCTTTACATTAAGTTGAAATTTTGTTTTCGTTATACTAACGACCGGTGTTTCGTAAAATAGATGAACTCTGTATTATTTTAAGGAAGAGAAGTAAGTAACTATGAACTAATTCATCATGGTAATGAAAAAAGTCTATGCTCCTAGTTCATTAATATTATGATGATTTCAGTGTATAGTGTTTTGACCAGCTGTCCGAAATAAACTCTCAGAGAGTGGTTACTGATTAATATAACATTTTCTAAGAAGTGTAAAATTGTTTGAAGAACATTTTCAAAATATTTCCAGTTTCTCTATTTAAGGTAGCCCAATTTCTCCATGTTCCGAGGTTGTTAGTGACTGAGATTTATATAATTTTTTAAAAAGTAATATTCTGTGATGCAATCTTGAAATAATTTTCCATCAATGTTTTCAAAATTTTTATGCTGCGGACCGCTCAATCCGGAAGAAACTGATATTTGGGCCGGCCAGGTTTTAAGTTTGACACTCCTGTTCTAGTGGATATTCTTTTTTTCATGATGGAATATCTGGTTCGCGAAAGTTGCATACGTGCATCTAGTGCATGTATGAGTATGTACATGATCATTTCATTTTCATTTCTTCTTCGTTAACAAGAGTAGGTACCTCAAACTAACGACACAGCCAACGATAGTGAAACTATTGACCGTTGATCAACGAAAACGAGGAAGTTTCTCATTCTCCTTGTCAGAAAACCGTGCCGATGGTAGAGAATCTCACAGTAAGATTGGGCTGCTATGCTCGATTTTAAAATTGTTGAATATGCCGGGAACTTCACCTACATGTTGCGCCGAAATTGCTGATCACTTTTGAAGTACAGCGTCGATTATCCGAACTAATGTCGACAAGGGTGGTACGGATAAACGAAAGTTCGGTTAATCTAGCTTCCGTGGAAAAATTAGAAAATATCCCTAATGTGAAATTAAGCGACAAACTGAAAACATTAAAAACGACTAGAACTGAACAAAAATAAAAAAATTCGAGGCAATTAAGCGATGCAGGTGGGAGATTGATTCCTTCAAACCCTTGATTTTTCATTTAATTCGATGTCTGTCATATGAAAAGAAGCTGATTGCCTGGTTCGGTTAATAGAATGTTCGGATAATCGACGTTAGGATAATCGACGCTCTACTGTATTTAGAGCATTTCAAGTTAATACGAATACGGCTAGAAAGGTAGTTCAGTACACTGTAAAAACAAGGTTGAATTTTACATCGAAAACTTGTTGAATTTTAGACCTTTTTTCTCGCAAAATTACAGTAAACGTTTATTTTTCAACAAAATTGCTAGTATACCCACAAAATAGTGTAATATTACACAGATTTTTTAATATTACTCTATCTCAGTGTAATTTTACAACACATTTGGCTTCACACCAAATATGTCATTACTTTATTCTTGTGTAACTTCACATTTTCAGTGTATATTTACCAATTTTGGTGTAAAAAATACACCTACATTTGTGTAAAACTGACTTTTGTGCATTATTGCATTTTCCTGTATCTCACAAGTGACTTGTTCTGTGTGCAGTTAGTCTGTTCCGTCCGAAGTGCGTTCGTGTGAGCATCATATTATTGTTGTGTTGTAGCGCTTTTTTGCTCTTGAACCGAAGCGGGTGTGGCAGCTCTTGGCCGTTGCAATAACGGGTAGCTCCAGGACGATTTACACCGAAGAACGGGCTGCCGTAAATATTATTATAAACACGGATGTAAATTTACATATTTGCCGGTGTAAATTTACATTTTTTTCGTGCAAATTTGCTTATTTCTGATTTAAATTTACTTAAGTGTAAGAGTAAGTTTACTTATTTATGTGTGCAAATTTATACCAATTTTGTAGTGAATATTTACACCGTAAAGCGTAAAATTACTCGCGTTCATATAGTGGTGTAAATTTACTACTATAATAGAAGGAAAAAAAGTTTCCTCCTATTATTGGAGAAAATTTTTTTAGAGTGTACTTTACGACGTCTACATGGCTACATTCAACAATGACACAAAAACGTCTGACACATCTAATCCTTCTCCATGTTCACAGGGATCGAACAGAGAATTTAGATCCCTCAAAAATCATGAAGGAATTCGTTTCCCAAGGAAACCGGAAAACAACCTTTGGCAAAATCATTTGATCTTGAATTTTATGAAACTATATAAAATAAAGAATGTTTATACTCTTCAACACTTCGGAATTACAATGGGATCAAAATGGGTAACAAAAAGAAACTTAAAGGTCAGTCTCATATTGAAGACTATTCTAGGTGGTTTCTGATCGCTGCTGTTCCCTTATATTTTTCATAATTACTTTTTGGTATCGTTTCACAGTATATTAAAGTTCTAGAGCTAGAGGTCCGGTATATGGTGACCGCTTAATTTAACATGAATTAGAGAAAAAAAATCTTGCCCCCCCAATAAAAAAATCGTTCCGGCGCCACTGAACGTCTTATCTCTGGATCACCGTCGAGGGAGTTCCATAAACTAAAATCCGAAAGTGGTTCCACAATTTTTCTGTCATTTTGTGTATTGATTTTTGATTCTCCGGTCCTTGGAAATCGGCGAATCGAAAATTCGTACATAAAATGGAAGAGACAAAATGTGAAACCAATTTCGTTTAAAAAAATCCCTTTTCGCTTTTGCCCGAGGTTCATCCAGGCCTTAAGCTGTGAAGTGATTTTGCTTGTAACATTTTCAGACTTAAGACGGGAAAATTTTTAAAGTTGCTCGCGGTAATTTTTATCACCTTTTTCTATTTCTGTTGAAAGAATCTAATTTCTAATTATTAGCTTTTTTTAATTCTTAAACTACTCGTATGTCTATAGTCTATTTTGCATAAAAAACTTATAACTATCAGTTATACGTAAAAAGCTACAGCTTATTTATTAAAATTGCAGGAAATCGACTTAGCTAATAATGGACTACTAACAATTCCATCTGAATTGTTTCAACTGCCAAATTTACGGAATTTATATGTGGACAGCAACGATTTGGTTAACATAGACGAAACGCTTGAAGTAAGTAGAAGTTTGAAATTGAAATCCTCTCATCAAACTATTAAATACAAATAAAGTCAATTGAAATTTTACCAATCTTTTGATTAATAAATATGTAATATCTAAATGGTCTAGCTTTTAAATCAATTGATTGTATCTAATTCTAATTTCAGCATTTGGAAAGACCAATTCGTGCTCCACTAGAATATATAAATGTTGCAAATTGTGCCTTACAAAAGATACCCAATTTGGGTATATTGCCATGTAAGTACGCTTTTCAATTATTTTTATTATAAACACCCTTAAAATACGTAGATTAAATGAAAACAATTTTCTTTTAGATCTAACACATTTGAACGCATCTCAGAATCCCCTGGAGCAGGGTCGGGCTCAAGATTTCGTTGCAATGTGTCACATAAAAACTATAGATTTACGTAAAATCAATTTAAATTCGTGTGATTGTACAGCCATTGTTAAATATTTAGAAAGCGTCGGAGTAAATGTATACGACAGAATTGACTGTGATATTGTCGGTAAGCAATAATTAGTTTTTTTTTTTGGAAAAAAAACATGAACATTTTATGCTTACTTTACGTATTACAGAGAAAAATTCATGCTTACCTGAAACATTTGCCATCGATACCAAAGATTTCGACGAGTGCAATGCAATAATACGTAATAAAGCCTCACAATATAACTGGATAATAATTGGCGGATGTATTGGGTTGTCTTTAGTTGTACTAATTGGTGAGTTGTTTAATGCAACCCTTCTGTCACATTGAATTCGGTTTCATAAATCTACCTTTGTTATGTAACATTGCGACACTGAAGAACATTTGAATTAATTTGTATCTTTTCTTCTTTTTCCAGGCGCCCTATGCTGCTATCAACGACGTCGTTCGAACTCGCAACGAGCTCAAAAGCGTGGCCTGTCAGAAGGACAAAATCGAGAGTTACTACGAAATACCACTAGACGTTAATCATGTGCCTTATATTGCATTGCCATTACCGTTATATAAGAGTAATTTATTTTAAGTATGGGGTCTTTATAATGTACATGTGTGTAAATATTATTATGTTAGGAGTTTATACAGAATTCGAATAGTTTAGTAATAAGAACCATTTTGTTAAAAGAAAGGGATATTTAAAAATGAATTTAGAAAGTTTAATAATTTTTGTTAAAAAATATATTAAATCTGAACATGATTCTTTTTTAAAATTTATTTACTTTAAAGCTTAGCACTTTTGACAAAAAACGCATGATTAAACTTAACTTCTTCCAGAACTGTTCTAATTTTGGTAACCCATGGGATTATGACATTGCTGACGTAATGGCTTTAGTTTGGACACGTCTGATGGTGTCCTGATTAAATCTTTTAACAGAGTCACATAATTGAAAGCCGTACGTTTATATTGGTTTTATAATGATTTTTTTAAATGGCAAGTTTTGCGTACGTTCTTCATTAAGATTTCTTGTAAAATAGACAGTTTTATTTACGCTGCTGTTGGGTTTTACTATAATTTCCCATTTGCTCGTCTGATGAAGTTCACCGACGCATACGTTTTTTATCAGCAGTAGGCCTTCTTGTGGTCAAACTCCTGGCAGTTTTGGTTCGAGATATAGGTGTCTTATAAGGCTATTGAATTAATAATTTCCGAGAAAGTATGAGTTTAATTTTAATGTTGTAGATTAGATTTCCCCTTTGAAATTCGACTGGCTTCGGGAGTCAATTCTAAATAAACATGGGCGGTGGCTGCTTGTATCGCTTAGTAATGTTGTAGGGTAGGTCATACATAATCCCGAAAAACAAAATCCTGCCCGTTGATAATCCCGCTTTTTTCATTGTCCCGACATTACTTAATCCGGCCACTTTAAAATCTCGCCATTACAAAATCCCGCCCATTAAAAACCCCGCCGTTTTAGAATCCCGCTAGTGCATAGTGAAATAAACCGCAAAAATACCGCCAAAAATTATGTTCATTGCTAACAAAAAAATCAATAGTTATGTAATGTGATTCCCAGCAGCTAATGCGATACTTTCTCTTAGCATAAATCTATCGGAATATTTGTTTATTTCTACGATGATGACAATTTAGCAGAACAGAACAAGGCTGTCATATAGTGGATACTAAGTTTCGACTACCAAAAGATCACACAAGCTCTTTTACAAATTAAGTCACCTGGTCTGTGGTTCTCCGAGAACTAAGTATCCCAATGCGAGGAGACCCATTATTTTAACGGTGAATATGGTAGCGCTTTTTAATATCCCATCATAGAAGGTAAGTATTCTTTCATAAATTGCGCGTGTAATTTTGGAGAGAATACTTTCCTTCTATGACGGGATATTGAAAAGCGGTATTTTGAATTAGCAGGTTATTGAAATGGCGGGATATTAAATTGGCGGGATTTTTATTAGACGGGATTTCAATTGAGCGGGATTTTAAACTGGTGGGATAAATGAAATGGCGGGATAATGAATGTCGGGATTTTGAAAAAGGGGAATATGATGGGCGGGATATCATAGCCAACCCGTCGTTTTCACATTGAGCTCTTATGCATTGCGTCTTGGGGATCAAGATCAGAGTTGATATTTTATTGCGACGAAAATGTGGTATGTGTCACTCTTAAGTTGGTATGAATAAATATAAACTTTTGTCTCTTTTGTGTTACTTTTTTTCAGATCGTTGAATTATAAAGTTATGATTGAAACAGATCAAAGATCGTTGAATTAAAAAATTACAGTTGTATGTGATGTATAGTTCCTTTTCTTTTCCTCAGTGTTTTTAAATTAAAAAAAAAATAATTTGCCTTGTACTGAGGATTTTTTATTATCAAGTGCAGACACGTGTTTCGGACACAACATATGTCCTTCTTCAGTGCCAACTACAAAGTCGACTTTGTAGGACATATGTTGTTGTTGTCCGAAACACGTGTCTGCACTTGATAATAAAAAATTCTCAGTACAAGGCAAATTATTCTTTTTATTTTATTTTTGTTTAATTTTAAAAAATTATGCTTCAAACAGATCAAAAGCAGCAAAACAGCGAACGAAAACAGCACTTTAAATAGGTGCAGCATGATGTTCAACAGCAAAGTGACTTCACCTGCCCGGTGGCTTTGGGTAACTGATGTTCATCCGGAGAGATGGTTGGTGGTTTAGTGCCAAGTACGCAATTGTTGGTGAATTCTTGAGTAGCCGTTTGAATTTGTAGGGGTCGATACTAGCAATAGCCGTATTGCAGTCAGAGTTATCGAAGGGAACTTTTTTATACTCTCGAACTTCTCGTTCTTCGTTCCTGATTGAGTGTCTAATGCGACGTGGAGGAAGTGTCTTGCCCATGAGTTGGTTGTTCGGGTGGTTTGTACGGTAGCATCCGTCTAAGTAATGCTTGGTAAGTTCATTATGGCTCCTGAATCATGATTTTCTGAGTCATAATTTTGGTCTCCTGATGAAGATAGTCCTGAGAAAACATTAAAACACAGCCGGTGACAGTGCGTAATGCTGATTTGTGACTGATTTATTTTTGTCTCCATTTAGTGATGCAGGGATCATTTGTCCACGTAAGTGGTACATAGTTAACTAAGGGACGACCAATGGTTTTGTAAGTTGCCAACAATGGGTGGGTGGTTACGAAACATACGCAACTGTTCCGTTTCGTAACCCACTCCATTGTTTTCTTGTTCGTGCCCCTTCTGCTGTCGACTAGAGGTTTGAGGATTGTTTTTCTGCTCCCAAGTTTATCGCATTCATTGCCGTCGACGTATGAGATCATTTCGAATCTCGCTGGTGGTTTGGGTCGTGACAAATAGAGGTTGAAAAAGGTAGGTGATAATACTCCTCCCTGGGGGACGCTTTGTTTGATTTTTCTGAGCTTATATTTCCCACTTCTAAACTCGGTGCAGGACTGACGACCGGCAAAAGAATTTACAATCCATTTGTTAACTTGAGGCGGGGTGGAGTTATGAAGATCTGTCAGTAGAAGCGTATGGTTGACTGTGGCAAGCGCTTTAAACGCTTTAGACAGATCAAGAGCCACGAGGATGTTGCGCTTGCAAGGCATCGGCTGGTTATGTTCATTGAAGATTTTAGACGTAATAACATCAAGAGCAGTGGTGGTACTACGAGTATGCACCTTGCGGAAGCATAGTACCACCAAGCCAATGCATTTTTATGTTCCGAAATTGCAAGTCGTACGGCTCGTCGTTTGACCGAAGCCTAAGAGAAAGGTCTTTACCGGGTTTAGGGTATCGGAGTAATGTGGCCTTTTTCCAGAACTCAGGTATGTGAGAAGGTGTGGTGCTATTGATGGGCACAAAACTGACAATAGAGACGTCAGTCGAGCTAGAGCATGATCCTGCACCGCAACACGGTTTTGAGTGTCATCATTTAATGGACGGAAGGCGGATTCATCATGGACGGAAGGCGGATTCATCATAGACGGAAGGCGGATTCATCCAATTGGTTGGCGATATGGTTTCCTCGGGTGTCGTTATTTCGGATCGAAAAAAAATCGTGCTTTGCATTGAAATCACCCAGTAATAAGCGATATCTTCCACTAAGTAGGGGGCTAATGTTGGCTTGGAATCCAGCGTAACAATTTAAGGCTGGTGGTATACAGACATTGAGAATTTCATTGTCAAGGCCTCCTCCTGCGCCGGTAGCTCAATCTCATCAGATGATGTTATAATTTCCGTAGAGTTGAGCGATGAATTGGCATTTAGCTTGGTTTCCTAAAAGGCTCCGATTTAAATGTGGTGTCTCGATTTTGTTGGTCTGCATAACAATTGATGATTTGCTTGTTGCTGGGAAGTCGATGATGACTATTGTTCGCAGATTCTACAATTGGGGAATATGAAAGTGCTACTTTGCTAAGCCCAGCAGAACAGTTTATCAGATGGCACAGTACAAACATTGCACTGATGACTGGACGCCTGTGTAAATTCTTTCACCACAGACGCAGCATATCCATGGACCAAGATTTGTTTGTCAATGCCGGCACGTAAGGTCGGGGATGGTCGGTGGTAGCGATTCTGGGCCATGCAGAAAGCATGGGTGGCTCCGGCATAAAGACCCAATCGCTGTATAACCACTACTAAAAAGTCAATATCTCCAGGAGTTTTTGGAGCGAAATATTACTGTGTATGCTCTTGTTCTTCTTCCTCCTTGCCTCGTTCTTTATACCGCTCCATGGTTTCGCGTTGCTCGACCTGCGGTGTAGGCACATCGCCCGTTTTGGCGGTAATATCTCAGCATATTTCTACAGGCAGCTCTATCTTGGATCGTGTCATCTCCCAAACCAATGCGTTGTTGTTTTTGTTGTTGATTTTTCATTTGACACATCCAGGTGTTCTTCGGTCTGCCTCTGGCCTTGGGTCCATCAAGTTGAACTTCCATTGATATCGAACTGTGTATGCTGTTGTTGCTTTCAAAAAAATCGTACAAGCATATAACCTTGGCAAATATTTGAGAAAATTGATATATTTTTAGTACATTACTTTTTTCAAATCTTTAAGTGCCTGTAGCAGCTAAAGGGTTTAAAATTCGGGGTATGTTCATACACTTTTTTTTGCTGGAAATCACGTGGTAGGCAGTGCGTTTAGGCGGTGGTTTCCGGACACGAACCGTCAGGTTGAGAACTTGCCATGATTATCGATAAAAAAAGCTCAGGAAGAAATATCGTAATGAGAAGAAGCAATAATACCGTCTAGTTTCCCCCCATTGAAGAGTTTTCTCAGAATAGTTTAAGAAATTCGGAGAATGCTCTAGAATTTAATCCATCGAATAATATAGAAAAGTGTTCTCAACTTACTGCTTTGCTTGGTTTCTTGGATTTTTTTTTTGAGTTCTTGTTTTTAACATTGCAAGGATACAATCCACTGTTATTTCCAATTAGCACAGATTTTAAAATATTTCTTTTGTAATTCTTCACCATAAGTTTTCATAGTCCAAAAATCCACATGCTATTAAAAAAATTTATTCCTCGATACATTATTATGAACAGTATAATTTTTGATGATCAAATAAAATTATAACCTCGAAATCAAGCACTACACATCATCGGCCGACCTCTCAACTTCAGCTTTAACATCACCCTCATGTTCACTTCTATTATCTCTATCTTTCGACAATCGTCGCTTTGCACGATCCGATCGTCGCTCCGAATATCGGCTAACCTTTTTCTTGCCAGTATTCACCTTATCCTCTTTCTCTCGCTTTACACTTTCACCATCCGATGTTGGGTTACTTTTGTAATCGCGCGGTTCACAACTCGATCGGCCACTTTCGTCCTTAGTGCCGGGCACACGCATTTTTCGCGGCTGATAGATTTCCAAAGATGGACGATCCTGTAAATTACAACAAAGATTTCATGTATGTAATGTAAATTTGTCGGCAAGTTTCGCAAGAAAAGCAATAAAGAAATTTAAGCAAATGAACGGATCAACTGCATATAATGTAGTACTCACAATTTTCTTTGTAAAATAATGAATGGAAGAACCATCGAATAAACCGAAAATGAAATAACGAAATTTTGTAAGTCAATTTATTGAGATTTACTATAAATGAATAAGTGTTAGCACCGTCCCGAATTTAGTAGGAGAAAAAGGATTAAAATAGAAAAGAAATGTGAAAGAAAACGACGTGTCATGTAAATTTGAGAAAATCGATCAAATTACGTTAGAATATCTTATAGCCTAAATAGATTAAGTGGACGAATCCTGATTGCGACCCGAATCTCGATTCGATTTATAGTCTGTCACCAGCCATTCCAGATTCATATTGTCCGAAACATATTTCACGAATCAGGTTAACTCGATTGGAAATGTAATTTGCTATAGAGATGCAATTTGATGGATTTCCAGTAGTTCCTAGGCCTTGAATCAGGATTCGCCTATTGTGCGTGTCAAGGTATAATATTTGTATGTAGTAAATAAATCTAATATGAATCTGTAGATTCTGTATATGTCTGTACACTCGCGCCAATGCTTGCGATTCTATCAGATAGCTCTTTATTGATTTTTTTGCAATATATTTAGAAAATTTCGTAGTAGCAACAACTCCCTGACTTTTATAAAGAATTGCGTTCAGTAAAAACTAAACCCTGTAAATATGAGAATATTTTCGAATTGCAGGAATTTTAGCTAAACTTGCATTAACTTTGAGCTCAGCTGATTTTTCTCCGTACTTTTTTGCCCCAATGTTATAGTCAATAGCATTATAATTATTCCTTTTCAAACATAAATTCAACAAATACATCCTAGGATGCAAAATGATAAATGTGATACTCATATTAGATAAGACTGACTAAACCAATCATAATGAATTATATACATACGATTTATTACAATAATTAAAAAATCGTTGAAGTTAAATAATTTGCAAAAAAATCGAATTTATCAATTAATTTCTATTTTAATTTACAATCGCCCGGAATTTCAAATATTTTACTAAAAATTGTTAATTCTACTTTAGTATCTACGGCTAATACGCATAACGCTTACCTTATTACGAATTCGTCGCGGATTTTTCTCCTCCTTACTTTTATCCGTCCCGGATTTTGACTCATGCGAATGTTCGCCTCTTTCCGACGTACTCAACTGCTCTAGCTTGCTACGAACTTCGGCCAAGCCACTCTCCGTGTCAACACTTTTATTACCCTCCAGTGCTGATACCGTATACACTTCACGACTTTGTGGCACGAATTCCTTACACGACGCCACACTTTTTATGAACTCCTTAACACTATCGCTGATTTCACTATTTCCGCTATTCAGCTTTTCACTCATAATGCTAATGTGAGCATTTGCCGGTGTACTCGGTTGTGATGAACTGCGATCGGCAGCATTCGCTGCCGCCGCGGCTGCAGCTTCGGCACGACGACTTTCTTCGCGTGCACGCTGTTTTTCACGACGACTCAAACTGTATTTTTTCGGTTCTTTTTTCTTAAGGTCCTCATCGTCATTTCCTTCTTTGTTCGACGATGGCTTTTCAGTAGTACCACCACCACCGCCAGTAGCGGTAGATGTGTCCGAACGAGCTTCTTGATTTTTCAGAAGTTTACGTTCACGTTCTTCTTTGCGCCTTTGCTCCCGACGTCGATTGCGTGATTCAGTGCGATCTTCGGGATTCTTTTCGCGATCTCGCTTTCGATCAGACGATTCCTTTTTGGGCTTGTCGCCGTCCTATAAATTTAATTTGTATTTTTAATTGCATTTATTGATTTAGTTTTCAAAAGTTAAAATGACGTGGAAGAAGTCTTCCATGTGTGTTATTTTGATGAATAAACTCACTTTCACATCCTCCTCTGCTATAGCTTGCGGAATATTCTTCGATACTTGGTTCTTTTTACGTTGACGCTCTTCGTCGCGTTGACGTTTTTTCTCTTCGATTTTCCGTTTGCGTTCATCGCGGCGTTCTTGTTTTTTGTTGGCCAAATATTGCAATAGGGGAGTCGATGTGATTTTCTTGTCTGGAAGGAAACATTAATGCAAAGCTTCAATATGTTTGTATTTATTTGGTTGCAATTTGAAAAATCGGTAGATGTCCATTGAAGATATGATAATAAAAAGACACAGCCCGAATTATTCGTTCGGATGATTCACACTGACGACGCGGTACCGGTTCGGTAAGGAGAGCACATTATTAGAACGTATAGCATGGACGTCAGTTCGAAAAGGGATCACATCAATAGTAGCTACATACGAGGCAGCTTTTTTATTGATTAACCAATCACCGAAAAGTTCCAAGACCGAGACACCACGAGGCGGTATAATGAGCAAGGGGAAAGAAGACCCGCCCAAAAACCTCACTCAATTTAGTTTTTACCCTCGTGGAGTAGCCATGGCCGGCCCAGCTCCTGCAAATTCTATTCATACGTGCGGGCATCGAAAATAATCTTGGTTATACTAAAGGTCCATCTCGATTAGTCGCCAAATGGCTGCGCGTCCAAAAACTGGCATCGCGTACAGGTATTTGGCTGCTACTTAGCATCCACACTATAGTAGCCAAATGAAGACAATTATCAAAATCGGACTCTGCGTGTTTGAATTATTACTACACGGTTATTCAAGAATTATTGAATTTCACACAAAAGTTGCAAAATTGTCACTTTGAATTTGACAAGCGGTTGTTAAAGCGGTTGGTTGAGTTGCCAAATTGAATATCAAAACTGGACGCACAGCGAAATGGCGACTAGTTTGACAACAGCCATTTGGCTACACGTGACGCCATTTGGCGACTAATCTAGATGGACCTTAACTTTCAGTCGTCAATACACGTGCTGTAGTGAAGCAACAACGTTGTAGAAACAGTGGACAGAAGTCGTCGTGGTCGATCTCTCAGTAACAATTAAACCAAGTCCATCACCATCAACCCCGGCTATTTCTACTCGTCCCGTTACAGCATGTCTTAATCTAACACTTGCACTATCACAAATTGGGTAGTAGACGACAATCTACTACTATCTACTACACCGAAAAAGTGCAGAGAAACTGCAATGGGTTGCAGAGTAAAGTTGCTGAACTTACAAACTTCATGGACAGATTCACTTTTCTGTACTTCCACCGATTACCAATGTATTCCGAAAAACATCTGAGACGGATCTTACAGACCGCAGCTAAAAGATTTTTCCCAAATGACCGCATACCGAGACTGAGACTACATTTTCTCAAGTTCGCGGCAAAATTGAACTACGAAGAGGTTACCCAAGCGATCTTTAAATCGCCGATCTGCACGTTGAAATCGCTAAACAAGTAAAAAAAGTCGAAATTGGAATTCCCACCTAAAAAAACTGTCACATCAAAGTCGGTGGCAGCAGAACTGTAAAACTGTGAGATCCAGAGCGCTTTACAACCCCATTAAATCGAAAAAAAAGTTGCCAGCAATTTTGGAGATAAGATTTTCGACGACGACAACAAATGCATTCACAAATTTAACAAACATCTCGAGAGGCATACGCACAAGCACGTTATTACTAAGCTATCCGTAACCTCACAGTTGACCAACATCTTCAATTCAATGAAGGTCATACCCATCAAACATGCTAAAAATTCAAAGACCTTGACTCCGACGGTATTTTCATGGCATTCTAAAACACCCAGCATGGCTTACGTCCGCTAACGTCAGCTACATAGCATCACTGCTCTCTATATAATTAAGTCCATATTTTCAACGGCTGATTAAGTCTTGTAAGCGTACCATCTTCGTGGCTCTTAGTCTGTCAAAAGCGTTTCACACGGTCAATCATACGCAACTACTGACAAATCTACGAAACTCCACTCAAATTTACAAACACCATGCACGTCATCAGTCCTGCACTAAATTTAGAAACGGAATATCCAAGATTCGAAAATTTAGACAAGGCGTTCCACAGCAAGGAGTATTATTTCCTACTCTTGCAATCATTATATGTCACGGCTTCCTACACCACCCACAAGAATCAAAATCATTTCATATGCCGAAGATAAGACAAAGTCCTTTGTCATCCTGTTCGCAAAGAGTGCAACACGCGGCTAAATATTCAAATAGGCAATGTCCAAATACCTACTATGCGTAACCTCAAAAAGACCACCTTCATCACTAGACGAAGATAATAAGCCCGAAAATCCACAATGGACTCCCCACCAAGCAACACTTTGTCGGAGGCTATCGAATTGACTACCCGAACAACCATCTCTAGGACAATATGTCTCCTTGACGACGCATTATCCGAGAGAGACAACGAAATTGACGTCCAAGCGTATAAAAAAGTTTCCTCCTATAACTCTGACAACAAGGCGGCTATTGCTCACATGACATACCGACGAAACTCATAAGAGATCTCACCAACAAGCGTGTACTTGGTACCAAACCAGCTATTTTTCCTGATGAATTGCAGTTACTTAGACTAGAGCCACCCGTACTACCTTGGCTCAAATCCTCTCCGGATGGTGGCCACGATTAAAGTCATACTCGTATCTGTCTCGAATATAATGATAAATCAAATCGACAACAGCTACTCTGTTTGCAGAGCCATTCCGCACGACATGGAGCAAATTTTCCATTGCCCAGCTGCTCCCAACAATCGAACACCACTTGCGTTATCACAAAAATTGTTGGAAGACGCCTTCTTCCAAATTCTTGATCTGGACAAAAATGGATTGCCTCCTATTGAGCAATTTGCGTTTTTCCATATCTTCCGTTTACGACGCAACAATAAAATGAATATAAAGACGAAATTCTTGAACTCGGCTGGGAAACTTAAAAAATACGGCTTACTGCGTATTTCGCTATCGAACCATATTCCGTGTGGGACCGCCTTTCTGTACTACTTCACAGGGCTATTTACAGCTGATCAGTCATCAGCGCAGATAGCAGACGGTCTTCCCTCTATGGCTCCATTTGAACTGTATCCCAATAAACTTCTCATCGCAGCATAAGACCCGCTAGGATATCAGAGCTTATGTCATCTCCCAATTGCGTGTCTGACTGCGGAAATCTCCAAATCTGGGACACCTGGGGCGTTCTGGCCAGTCGTACAGCTTACGTCAGATACAAACTTTGCCGTATCCTCGGTTGCCCGTGTTTTTGGACTACCCACATGTAGGTCATTGACAGTTGATCGGTGAGTTGCAAGACAACTACATGAGACGGGGTTTCTATGAATGATACCTTATCTTCTTCTTTAGCGGTGCAGAAAATCAGGCAACCGCTGTGCATATTTGTGGATCTGTTTTATGATTCGTCGTAATTATCGTCCGTAATATCTAGGGACAGGAATGCTGCTGGCGCGATAAGGTTTTCCCACAGTAACGTAGGTGTAATGTAAGTGGGCGAAGCCGCGCTTATCTTCCAGTCCATCGGGATTTCTTTAACCAGTGCACGCACTCACCTTCGGAAACCCAACCCTGGTTGACTTGGGTAACAACCTCTAGACATGCATATTCCAGGTTTGTTTGACCTGTTACTACCCATCTGCTTAAAGCCAATGGGTAGCGGTGATCAGTTTTTGAGAAGCCGTCACACCGTAGCCACATTACATGACTCAGGTGCATCGGGGAACATCAAGTCCCGAAGTTCTTTCTAGGTTTTCCTTCTTTCATGTCTCGAGATACTACGGTATCTTCTTGTCCACAGGAAATTTGTAATTTATTTGCTGATCACTTCCAAGACAGCTTTTGCTCACATAAGACTCCGAGCCCCTTAACTCCACCGACCAATTTCAACCCCGAGTCCCTAATTGACGGAATAGTTCTTTCACTTAATGAAATCCTTAGAGCTTTACAGGAGCTGAATGTCAACAAAGGACCCGGCCCTGACTTAATTCCTCCCTCTTTTCTAAAGCAATGTGCTAATCAGCTGTCACTTCCACTGCACATGATCTTCAATAAATCACTCCAACTGGGTGTCTTTCCATCTCTTTGGAAATACTCGCATATCACACCTATTTATAAGAGCGGTGATAAAGAGTTTAGTTGACAACTATCGAGGCATCGCCATTCTTTCAGCAATCCCGAAACTATTCGAAAAATTGGTTTGCGATAAGCTCACTCCTATCATTGACCCACTACTCAATGATCAACAACATGGATTTCGTAAAGGTAGGTCAACTACATCCAACCTTTCCATTTTAGTTTCTGACACCCTCTGTAAAATGGAAAAAGGGTATCAAGTTGATGCGGTCTACACAGACTTTAGCAAGGCTTTTGACAGGGTTGATCACCAAATTTTAATCGATAAATCATGTTGTTTTGGTATTTCTGGTCTGCTTCTCAATTGGCTCCGGTCCTACCTTTGTGATCGGACTCAGTCCGTCAAATTCCAAGGCTATTTATCCAAAAGTATATCTGCATCCTCTGGTGTACCACAGGGCAGTCATTTAGGCCCTCTTCTATTTAATATCTTCATTTCTGACCTATCACAATTATTAACGGGTATACCTCACCTCTTCTATGCTGATGATTTAAAATTGTACAGCGCCATTAAAACGCACTCTGATTCGGCGCTTCTTCAATCTAAGCTTCAATCTTTAGAATTGTGGTGCACTCAAAACAATCTCTATCTTAATGTCTCTAAATGCCAGGTGATTACCTTTTCCCGTAAGACTAGTATTATAACTAATTCTTACTACCTTAATAATTTCGAGCTAAATAGAGTCGACCACATCAAAGATCTCGGTGTTATTTTGGACAAAAAAAATGTGTTTCAATTTGCATTATGACAGGACTTTATCTATGGCCTGGAAGCAGCTCGGTTTCATTAAAAGACGGGCGAAAGAGTTTAAAAATGTTTGGGTCACTAAATCCTTATACACTGCGCTTGTGCGACCTATACTTAAGTATGCTTGTGTAATATGGAATCCAGTGTATGAGATACATCGTGACAGATTTGAATCCATTCAAAAGCAATTTGTCCTTTTTGCTTTGAGAGACCTTTATAATCCGCGTGACTTTCATAACCTCCCTTCTTATAATAACAGGTTGAATCTTTTCAATTTAATGACTCTTTCATCTAGAAGAACATTGCTTTGTGCCTGTTTTACTTTTGATATTATTAGTGGTACTGTTAATGTTGATCTCCTCTCTAACATAATAACTTTTAATGGTCAACAGAGACGCACTAGGCACACACCTCTCCTTAAGGAGTACCAACACCATACTGTCTATGGCTATAACGAACCCCTAAATAGATGTTGCCGAATTTTCAATTCATATAGTATTCATTATTCTTCAGGCATGTCTAAAACTGTCTTCAAGAATAATCTATCAAAGGCCCTCTTCACCTCCCAGTCTCATTAATCCATCCTCAACCATTTTGCCTCTCACCCAATTTAATCGATTATTGTTAAGTGTTTGTTTATATTTATATTGTATATTCTGCCTTGTTTGGTAAATAAATAAATAGATTCACGCCATGGCGCATCAATCATACCAGGAGCTCTTGTGTAGCTCGGGTACGTGGTACCCACATCTCAAAAGGCGCAGGTTCTCCTGCGGAAATACGTTTTCAGCCTATTTTCCATATCTGTGCCCCAGAGCTGCCAGCTAGAGCCTTTAGGATCTTGTTACTACTGCGCATTTTATTACAAACCGTCGCGGCATGATGGGATGAAGACATCTTGGAATCGAAATGTACACCTATGATTTTCGGGCCATGAACAATAGGGACTTTGTTTTCGCCAATAAACCCACCCGCGCTCATAGTGCATCGACGAGGTGATAAGAAAAGGATTCAGACGCCGGAATGAGCAGATTTTACGATCGAAAAACGCTTCTAGTTGATCTAGATAGTTATTGAGTTTGAGTCGCATCTCATCTTTATCTTTCCCCGTGGCGAGTATGGTGTAATCGTCAGCATAGGTGACAACTTCGATTCCGTCCGGAGGTTCCAGAATTCCAGATGTTAAACAAGGTGGAAGAGAATACCCTGCTTTGTGGACCACCTATTTTAATCTTTCAAAGCTGTTGCTGGTTCAGCCCTTCTCTGATGCGATTCATAATTACATCGAGGGCTGTTGTAGTGTGCTGTGCATTTTCCTAAAGCCATGCTGGTGAAATTAATGATTGCTTTGATGTAGTCCGTAGTATACGATGGTATTATGTCAGCAGTTCGGCGGCTTTTCCTTTTTTTCCAATTTTGCGCGTAAAAATATCAAGTTTTGGGTGAGCAATAAATTGTCTATTGAACAGGCTGGCACATTGTTGTGGTTTATCGATCTGCCGCCAACCAAATTTTGACTATATTACCTGTATCTTTGTTGGGGTTGGATAGGACAGTAGACCATATTTACAGGTTGTAGTCATTGAGGTGCTCGTTCCATTTCGCCCTACTGCAGTCTTTAACTTTTCTCTTAATCTGGTTGTTTAGCTTCGGAGTTTTTGGATTATCTGGATTTGGTGCTTCTAAAGTTGTCGCGTTCATCTGCTAATCTACCGATACTTGTTGGGAATCATACACAAAGCACATTTCTTGGAATGTTGCTCTGCGAGCGATTTCCCGATTTACGGGCATATCCACTCGGAGATTGCAAAAAGTAATGACATTCGTCGGTTTCGATCGAATGCATAGGACATGGCACTCTCATCAGGTGCCGTCACTAGTGCCATGTCATATGCATTCGAGGACGGCACGACCGATTTTGGCTAAACGCCAATGGTTCATACTGTAGCCAGATATGGATGTTGGGACGCAACCTCCGCATCCCACGAAACAGCCGTGGAGCCCTCCGCTGCCAACCCGTTTCCCTTAAGTGCGGGTACACAATACAATCATACACAAAGTACAGTTTTTGGAATGATGCTCTCCGAGCGATTTCCCGATTTACGGGTCGTGAGTGGTCATGGCGTGCCGGCCTCGAATGCATATGACATGACACTAGCGTCGGCACCTGATGAGAGTGCCATGTCATATGCATTCGATCGAAACCGACGAATGTCATTACTTTTTGCACTCTCCGAGTGGATATGCCCGTAAATCGGGAAATCGCTCGGAGAGCAACATTCCAAAAAATGTACTTTGTGTATGATTGTATTGTGTACCCGCACTTAAGGGAAACGGGTTGGCAGCGGAGGGCTCCACGGCTGTTTCGTGGGATGCGGAGGCTCATCATCATCAATGTGGCACGATAGCCCGACGTCGGGCCTTGGCCGCCTGAATCGTTGACCTCCAATTGTCGCGGTTACGTGACATTGTCCTCCAGTTTCGGAAGCCCAGCAGCTGGTGGGCGTCTTAACCTACGGAGTTCTCCCAGCGAGCTCTCGGTCGTCCACGCAGCCTCGCTCCGTCAATTCGTTGTGCGTTCATAACTTTCTTTGGCATGCGATTGTCGTCCATCCGTTGTACATGCCCCGCCCATTGCAGACGTTGAAGCTTCACGATTTTCGATACTTCCAGCTCATCGTACAATTGATACAACTCATGGTTGTATCGGATACGCCATTGGTCTCGCTCGCGAACGGCCCCGAAAATTCGCCGAAGGACCTTTCGTTCGAATCGGTCTAGCAAAATTTCGGAGGCTTGGGTAAGGGTCCATGTTTCGCAGCCATAACATAGCACGGGTCGGATGATCGTTTTGTACACGCGGAGCTTCGTGTTCCTGTGCGCAAGTTTCGAATTAATTATAGGGAGGACCGAGAAATATGTCTTATTGGCTAGTTGTATCCGTCGCTTAATTTCGGCGGTTTCGTTGGCGTCCTTTGATAAGTTACAACCCAGATAGATGAAGTTGTCTACATACTCGATATTAAGGTCCCCCACTGTGATGCTTGAATTTGCTGGCGTCATTGTTTTCGATTGCATCATGGCCTTTGTTTTGCTTTCGTTGATATGTAGTCCAACTTCCTTTGCGGCGTTATTGAGGTTATGCAGAAGGCTTTCTGCATCACCCAACCTTCGAGACATGATGTTGATATCGTCGGCGTACGCTACTAATTGAGTCGACTTGATGAGTAGCGTTCTGCTGCTGTCTATATTCATGGCTCGAATTACATACTCCAAAGCCAGGTTGAAGAGCGTCGGCGCCAGCCCGTCGTCCTGCTTGAGTCCAGTACGAGTTTCAAATAGGTCAGTGAGTCGGTTCTGCACTTTGACCTGCGAGACGGTATTAGTTATCGTCATCCTTGTGAGTCGCACTAACTTTGCCGGTATACCAAAATTCAGCATAATGTTGTACAGTACACTTCGGTCGATACTGTCGTATGCCTGCTTGAAGTCGACAAAGATTTGGTATACGTCGATGTTGTATTCCCAGCACTATTGGAGTAGTAGCTTCACTGTGTAAAGCTGATCCGTCGTTGAACGATCAGGTCTGAAGCCGCCTTGATACTCGCCAATGATTTGTTCTGCGTACGGATTGATTCTCTTTTCAAGAATTTTTGATAAAATCTTATAGGCCGTACAAACTAATGATGCCTCTGTAATTCTCACACTTCAGCTTGTCACCATTTTTGTGGATTGGGCAGATTATGCTTTTGCGCCAATCTTCGGGGATTACCTCGTCGTTCCATATTTTCAGCAGTAGCACATGTACAGCGTTGGTCAGGCACGTTCCACCATGCTTCAGCAGTTCTGCTGGGATCTCGTCAGCGCCGGGCGCTTTATTATATTTTTTGAGTAAGTGGTCCAGCCGAAGTGTACGCAGTGAAACTAGCCCAATTTGATTTTTTTATGATTGACAAACGTCCGCCTTTCTGACTTGGTGAGTTCGGTTGGTTTATCAATTGTTTACGATGCCTAATCGAAACGTCTCGTTGAACAGCCCCCAATTGGAGCTAATGTTGTAGCTCTGTTTTCGAAAGTAAAGTACCCTAATGATCACTGTGCGTCTAATACTGGCTAACTGGCCACTCCATAGTTGCGGCCAAGAAATGGACACCTTATAATGGCTATTTGAATACCACTTGAGGTGGGCTACTACCCTCAGCGACTTCACGGTGTCGAGTTAAAAGTTCATCAATCGGTCCACGCCGCTCAGATATCCTCCCCTCGTTATAATTTCGTCGATATCCATGACATCGATCTTCGTCTACTGTCGCAAGTTTTAACATCTGTTGAACTCAGTTCCATCAAACTCGTCTCCATTGACTTGAGTCCATCCACCGAATCACACCGCTATTTTTTATTTAAAAAAGTAGTTCCAGCTCCATTTCACGTTCGGCGAATGCGGGAGATGATATCACCTATCTCTTGGGTTTTTGTTCTGGCTTGGACTTGGCCCTCTTTAGAATATTCAGACTGGGACACAAATTATGCTTGGTACATTGTTCTCCCCCTCTGCTCTTCTTGGTTAATAGAAATCTTTACACTCGTTGCACTTACCATCCTTCGGTTGATACGAATACTCCATCTTAGTATCACCCTTAGATCCATCACCCTCCTCCTTATTCATGTTCTCCAAAAAGTTCAAATAGTGCGGATCCGACTCAATCGTCCCCACTTTTGGATCTTTCTTTCGACTCTTATTCCTCGGTAGACCCTGAAACGGAGCAAACTCCACTATGGCCGGATATTCGGCACCTTTATTATCCACAAATACGTAGCCATCGAAGCGATCCTTGAACAAAAATATATCATCCTGATTGATGAAATTGATATATGCGCGGGCCGTGGAATCGTGTCCCAGCGACCAATCGGCCGGCACAAAATAGTAACTTTCATGATCGGGAAGTGGTTCGATCTGTTCCAGAAAGGTCTCCTCGCTCATGCTGGGTGGGAGTCGGCGTATAATAACCTGCAATTATGAAATTGGCACAAATTAAATTTTTGTATTTGGCGGCGCGTGTCACCGAACTTTTACCTTTTTCAAAACTTTCGTTTTATCCCACTTGTGAGACTTGTCTCGAGATCTTGATGGCTTGTCGGGATTTTTGACTTTCTCACTTGTTTCTTCGGTCATTTTGCAACTTTATTTTTAGCTGTATGAAGTAATTGAAGTTTTTTCAGGATTTATTGGGAGCTCTCTGACCCGTTTACTTTTCCACAACTGACAACTCACCTCAACGCTTCAACTGGAACAGCTGATTTGAAATGACGTTCAAAGTTGTTATTGTTTTCATTTTTCAGTTAGCTGAATTGAAATTGAACGTGCCTTATTGAAGAGCTGAATCTTCGAAGCATCTTTCAGCTCATTGAACAGCAATTAAACTGATGAATACCGTTGAATGTTGAATAAAAATATATCCCGTTGAAATCAGATGCTCGATTTAGGTTGATAGGTTTTCTGTCACGAACAATCAGAAATCTATTTTATTTTAGGTTACTTTTCCGCACAAGAAAATGAGTGTCTGTCGCATTTTATTAAATAAAAACATCCAGCGGTTGGCTGCGCCTGGAAATCAATTAATTAGAAACTACTGCTCGTCACCAGGAACCGAAACATCGACGTCTGCAGCCAAAGGAGGTTTTGCTAAAGCATTCGACAAATATACAGCGCCTGCAGTGGAAGAACCCAAAGTTGAGCAAACGTTTGCATCCTTGCTGCGAAACTCTAAATTTGTCGATGTAATTCGCCTTACTAATCCTTACATGCATTCGGCTATTTTCTCATAATTTTCTTTATAACTTAGCTCGGTGATGCTGAAGGTAAAATCGTGACGGGGAAAATATTTCATGTAGTCGACGATGATCTTTACATTGATTTTGGATGGAAGTTTCATTGTGTCTGCCCGCGACCTACAAAGAATGGAAGGTAACTTGTAACGTACTATAACTAGAATGAGTTTTGAATAACAATTTTTTCATATTTTTAGTGAATATGTGAGAGGAGCAAGAGTCAGACTACGTATCAAGGATTTGGAATTGTCGACGAGATTTTTGGGTTCTTCCAAAGATTTAACGATACTGGAGGCTGATTGTCAACTTTTGGGGCTGATTGGCGCGCGTGGGAAGAAGTAAATAAACCTAATGTTACTAGTTTGTCGTTAATAAAAAAAAACATAAAATTACCGTTAGTTTTTTAACTAATTTTTAATGTAGATTGACATTTCAATCTCATGCACAATGGTTCTTTTATTGAAATTCCAGACGAAACTCTAGAACTTCTTTTTAAAGCAAATTTTCCAGGCTCTATCCTTACAGAATATGCACCAAAATCCACTTCCGGCAATTACCGGGTTGGGAGCGAGTAGGCTAACAGTCTACCCGATACAACGTACGATCAATACAACGTCAAATGGACTATTGAATCTTTTCAACCTTTTAAGGTTCCTGGAACAGATAGTATCTTTCCTGAACTTTTGCAAAATTCCCTCTATATTCCTATTCCTGACTAGCCTATTAAAGGTAAGTTCCAACCTGGGTTCTTCTTCACTTCTCAGTACCATATAGCCTCATGTGGGGCCATGATGCATTAACTCAGCCGTTTGTAGGCAATTTCGAGTCAACGTTACATTGCATATCATTTCGGAGTGTACATAATGTTGCAAGCACTATATATTTCCTATCCGCACATGCACGGAAATTTTGGACAACGCCGAGTTTCGATCTCCGGACCTCGAGATTACTAGCATCGTAGAGTGCGACGCAACCAAGTAAGCTACAGAGCGGGTAACATAGCTCAAATTTGGAGGAAAATGAAAATGGTTGTTATACTCATGCAGGGAAACAAACGGAAGATTTTCCAAAATTTTGCAAATTGATCAGTTTGACTTCATTCCTACTTAAAACCATGGAGAACATTTGGATTTTTATATCAGATACTTAAGTAAAGATTCAACCCTTCTCCATCGAACGCAATTCGCCTACTCCAAAGGGAAGTCAACTGTCACAGGTTGGCAGCAGGACTATGCCTGACGATCAATAATGATCATGCTAAGAAAGGAATTGAGGTTGCTAATTGAAATCGAAGCTATGTCGTCCGTGTCTGCATAAGCCACTCCAAATTGTATCCAGCGGCCATAGCATCACACTCGCACAGGACGTAGATTAAGGTCTCGTCATCTTCTTCGCAGAATCGACAGCTCGCGTCTCGCAAAAGCCTCATTATGTGCAGATGTGATCTCACTCGTATTTTATTTCTGCTTAGCTGAAGCAGCTCAGCCGCTCTTTAATGGGAATATCCTGCTATGAACAGTTTAGATTGCCTGAGCCCAGGTAGTTTGCCCCAGTGCTCAGATGCTTTAAGTTGTTCCTGGTCTTTGATTAGCCTCTTTACTATACGGGTATGCTACAAAAGGGTTTTGGTCCGCAGAAGTGGGCTGGTGCGGCTGTTCGTTCCCTGTGATGAACCCAGTATTTACGCCTAGTTTGTTGAACGCCTTCAGACAGCAGGCAGCATTGAACAAGTCTTGACATAACGGTGCACTTAGTGAGTGACTTAATAGCCGCTTGGCTGTCTGGGAAGATTGATATTCGTTTGTTAACAATGTTAACACGTTTTCAACGACATTACCATTCCTGACATTCGAAAATCCATACGTTTATGAGTCACATGTGACTCATGTTGTTATTGTTGTTGTAGCGACTCCAGAGATTTTTTTTCTCTTTCATCGAAGGGGGTTTTGGCAGCTCTTGGCCATTTTAACAACGGGAAGCTCTTCGATTTACACCGAAGAACCGGCTGCCGTAGGAGCATTTCTATGGACAGCACAAACACCCATGGCCACAGCGGGATTCGAGCCCACGCGCTCCGGCAATTCAGAGATAGAGTCATCTTTGCCACTGAGCCACTGAATGCCCACATGTGACTCATAGACGGGAACGGCGAGGAACGCTGTGTGAGCTTGTGACTCATAGCAGTGAGCGTGTTAATGTGTTTAACAAGGCCACTAAAGTACCTATTGTGGGTTGCAGAAGTCTCTTCGAATGAACTTGGGGCTTAACGCCAAAAATGATTGAATATATATATACACTGCGCGACAAATGCTTAGGTTCACACATATTTCCTTCCAGGAAACGGTAAAAAAAAGTTTACCGGTTCAAGAAATGTTATTTTCGAAACTATTAAATATCACAAATAAAATGGATGGACTGAGGCCCTACAGGACATTCTCCTTAAATTACAGTAATTGATTTCATTCAAAGAGTATTTTTCCACTGCGACAATTGCTTAGGTTCAGGGACGATTTTACCGTTATACTTAATGTTTTCGCTCAAAAATATTTCAGAAAAGTGTCAAGCAGGAGAAATACAAAAAAAAAACAAGAGAATTTTTTGTTATTTAATAGTGTGTATTTCCGCCATTTTTATTTATAATTTTATAAAGCCTTCAAGGTAGGGAATTATGTAAAGAATGCAGCACGGATAGTGGTATTTTAGACCGAGCTGTCTTAATTCCATGAATCAACTCTTCTTTAGGGTTTAACTGTTTACCACAGGGGTATAGCTATCGCCGAATCACTTGACGCCTCAGAATTCTGTTCACTTAATGAAGACTCGCCGACTAGAGTCGTGGGCACTTGCAGTAGTTCTCCTGACATAACTATTGTCAATGCCAGCCTAATTGCTGCTTCCCGATGGGAAGTACGTACCACCCTTAAATCAGATCACCTCCCAATCATTATAAAGATTGACAAACCAGCGAACATGACTAAGTCTGAGAAGCGAACGTTTGTCAATCACAAGAAAGCCGATTGGGATGGTTTCAAAGCTTACTCGTCGGCGAAGTTCATCGAGCTAACATCACCTATCACTATTCATGAGGCCGAGAAAAATATTAGGAACGTCATTACCACAGCCGCGGCACGTTTTATTCCGGCAGGACGTATCCCGAAAGTTCGGCCTAACTTCCCCACTAGTGCCGCCAGATTAGCCGATGAACGTGATCAGATCAGACGCGCTCACCCTGATGATCCCAGAATTCAGGAGCTTAACTCCGAAATTGACCGACAAGTTAAAGACTATAGGAGGGCGAAATGGAATCAGCACCTCGATGAATGTAACCTCAATGAAGGTGTCAGCAAATTATGGTCTACCGTCCGCGCCCTTTCCAATCCTCGGAAAGAAAAGGGCAACAACGCCATCGAATTTGGCAACACTAAAACCTGCGATCCTCTTCAGTGTGCTAGCCTGTTCAATAAACAATTTATTGAACATCCCAAGTCTGACGGCCTCAAGCGCAAAATTAGAAGACGGATTCGCAGCCGGATTGTTGACACCATACCATCTTTTACAGCGGACCAGGTTAAAAAAGTCATCGAGAATGCTAAAAACTCCAAGGCCCTCGGACCAGATGGCATTTCGATGACCATGTTGAAACATCTCGACCTTCCAGCCATTGAGTATCTCACGGCCGCCTTTAACTTGTCGATGTCCACGCTTGCCATCCCTGAAATCTGGAAATGATGGGCTGAATCAACGCAGTCGTTGTCACAGAACTATTCTGGTGGCAATAGACCTATCAAGTGCATTCGATAAGGTCAATCATTCAATGCTCCTGGCAAACCTTTTGAATATGCATCTTCCTGCACAAGAGATCCGTTGGATTGCCAATTATCTAGCTGGTCGGCACTCCTTCACCGAGTTTCGAGGCAAACGTTCTAAACTTAGGAAAATCAAATTAGGTGTTCCACAGGGAGGGGTACTCTCCCCCACTCTGTTCAACATCTACATGTCCGGCCTTCCCACACCACCTGAAGGAATCGAGGTGATTTCCTATGCTGACGATTGCACCGTACTCGCCACAGGGAATGATAAGGAAGAAATGCGCCTCCGAATTAATCGCTATCTAGGACGATTACAGGCTTTTTTCCAAAGCCGAAACCTCACCATCTCTGCGTCCAAATCCTCTGCGACTTTTCTAACCACTTGGTGGGAGGACATGAGATGGGAGATGGATATACGTATTGGCAACAATTCTGTTCCTACTGTTAAAAATCCTAAAATTCTCGGGCTTCACCTAGAGAACATGATGACGTCTGCGAATCATGCAGCTTCAGTATGTGAAAAAATGCGCAGTAGGAACAACATCCTAAAAGCTCTAGCTGGTAGCACCTGGGGCAAAGATAAAGAAACCATGCTAGCTACCTATAAAGCGGTGGGTCGAGCGGCCGCTGATTATGCAGCCCCAGTTTGGACACATAGTCTATGTGAAACAAACTGGACCAAAGTTCAGGTCTGCCAAAATGCCGCTCTACGCATCGCGACAGGTTGCCTTCTGATGTCTGCCCAGGATCACTTACATCAGGAGACAAAATTGATGCCAATACGTGATCACAATCTCCTACTCTCTAAACAGTATCTTGTTGGTTGCTACCGTGAGGATCATCCCAATAATCATCTCATGGACCGAATTCCTCCACCACGACATGTCAGGCGTGGTTTACGAGACCTTGAGAGAGAGGTTCAGGGATACAAACGGGACCCTTACGATGAAGTTACATACCGAGCCGCCATTGCAGCGATCCACACTGATGAAGTGAATCGGTCTATCGCGAGTTTAGGTGCGAATAGAGTCCTCTCAGAGCGCCCACCACCAATTTCGCCTGAGGAGATTAGGCTCCCGAGAGCCACCAGAGTAACACTAGCTCAACTTCGGTCGGGCTTTTGTTCACGCCTCAATTCGTACCTTTCTCGCATAAACCCGGACATCCAAAACATCTGTCCAAACTGCAATGGTACTCCTCATGATGTGGGCCATTTGTTTCAATGCCCCGCTGCGCCCACTGATCTTACCCCTATATCACTGTGGGAAAACCCTATCGCAGCAGCTATGTTTCTGTCCTTAGACCTCACGGACACAAACATTGACGAACCATAAATCGTACCCACATAGATGCACAGAGGCTACACACCTTTCTGCACCGCTACAAGAAGAAGACCACTACTGTAAACCTCCCGAACAAGCCCAAATGTTTTCTAATGTGTTAATGTCAGGGGAGTTGGGCACCCGGTCTAACAAAGTCAGATTTTCCTCCAAAATAAACGATTTAACTACCCTCGCTGTATGAATTGACGACGATAGTTCCATGATATGATATGGCTCCCCATCCCATAACGGAACCTATTCGGGAGTGATGGCGTGACAGGTATATAGGTTTCTTCCTAATATCATGATAATAGTAAGAGAACCCATCTGGACCGTCCACACAAAACCGTTTTTTATCAAGAAGAAGATCTAAGAACTCGTTGGATGGTCCTCACAATTGTTGATAACCCCAAATTCTCCCCATGCTTACGCTCAGTAAGGGACGAATTCGAGGCATATCTTAAGAGACGTCGCCGTAATGCACCGGAAATCGCCTTTTTTCTGCCTCCTGCGTATCGTCGGCCATAATTTTCACTATCGCGTATAAAATTACTTGCAACGTTCGAGCTCCGCTGAATCCATATTGCCATTTGTCCGTTTGAATATCCTTCTTGCTTTAGTATGGAAATTGTCGCCTTTTCCTCGGCAGAAAGTTGCTTTCCTTTTGACATTATCCACTATACGACTCACAGAGTATAACGCGAAAAAAATGTTTACAGAAACACTTCTCACCAGGACGAGATAGCTCTTTAAAGTAAGTGAACCTATACAATTGTCGCAGTGGAAATTGCGATTTTCATTTTAAAAAATTCCGTTAGCTATGCGAGTTGCTTGAGAGAGCATTATTTAAAAATTATTTCTGATCACAGTACATAGAAATTATATCATTTTAAAGGAAAATATCCAGGAACCTAAGCATTTGTCGCGCAGTGTATATTCATACAGGGATTTGGAGCGGAGCGGAGCGACCTAAAATTTCGGAGCGAAAGAGCGGAGCGTGGAGCGGTTTTCGGCAGGCTGGAGCGGAGCGATTTTTGCTTTGAAAGTCGCTCCACTCCGCTCCGCAGTAAAATATCAAGAAAATTCCGAGAAAAAAATTTATTTCTTTCGACGAAATTTTTCATTTTATGGCACTATTTGATGATTTTGGACGATTTAAAGGCGAAGAATTCGTTGAGAGACAGATTTACAGATCTCGTTCTATACGGGATGTCCGAAAACTATCGCATAAAGGCACCCAAATATGATTCCTGGTGATATTTCCAGCAGAAAAGAGTATAAAAAAAAACCCGAATTATTAGTTCTTCAGCTACCACAGACATTTAAAGATTTTTCAAAAATTTAATACTCATATTACCTACATATTTTCTTTCGGTCGTGGCCAACAATTTTTCCTAATAAAAATCAGATAAGCAGTTTAAGCTGTGTAAAAAAGCTTAAAAGACAAAATTTTGTGATCTTACTTCATATAAAATTTTTTTCCGACGGAGGTCTTAGTGGTAGCATTTTTGTAAAATCTTTAAATGCTTTTGGTAGCTAAGAAGTTAAGAATTCGGGATATTCCCGGTACGCCTATTTTGCTGGAAATGACATTAATAATCATATTTCGGTGCGCTAATGCGATAGTTTAGTTTCCGGACACACTATCTAGAACAACTCAATTGTATGTTCAAATTTGTACGGAATTGGTGCTATCCTGTTCTGTACTTGATCAAATAAAACGCACCTTTTAAGCCATACTCTATAATACGTAAGAAGATATAAGTTGAATTGATGAATTCGTGGAAAATTATAAATATTTACTAAGAACAATGAAGTTTTGTTGTATGTTTGTAATGGAGCGGAGCGAAAAAAATTTAGTCGGAGCGGAGCGGTTTCAAATCGGTCGGAGCGGGAGCGGAGCGGAGCGAAAAAAAGTGTCGCTCCAAATCCCTGTATTCATATTGTACCTTGGTTCAGCCCACGCTAACTTATGTCGCAATGGATTGGTGGCCCAAGGCGGCACAACTCACAATAATCCTTGAATGCAACAAACTTTAACGCCTTGTTTGTCTTAGGATAAATATGGCCTTACACACTAGTCCAACGGCTGCGTTAGAAGGAATTGTTTGACTTTCACCTGCTTTCTGCATTTCGCAGCCTTTGAGTATTCTGAAACAGATTCCTAGCATACACATCTCTATGAGCACTGAGTTTTGTTTCGGCAGGAAATTTCAGATCCTTATCCCAGAGCGGTCAGAATGGGAAAATGGCAACCCGTTTTCAGAACTAGATTATCCAATTTGGTAAACAGATGGCTCTAAAACTGAACAAGGATTTGGTGCTGGAGATGTTGGACCCTGTACCAGGATCGCAATGGGTGCGTGGCCCAGAGTTTTTTAAACCGAGATCCATGCCATCGAGGTCTGTGCCAGGGAGATACTTCATGGAAATCTCCGCAGTCTCCATCTCCAAATATATATTACCATCTTTACTGACAACCAAGCGGCCATTATGGCTCTCTCCTAGCACAGCCTTACTTCCAAGTTAGTAAAAAAACTGTTGGGTACTTCTCTAGGATGTATCATCAACCAATCATATCAAGGTTTGTTGAGAGAGACGGAGCAGCAGATGAACTGACAAGATACGAGCTCGCCTCACCCATCTTTTGGACCAGAACTCTGCTGTGGTCTGAACTGGACCTTTTCCAGATCCAGATAGTTAAGGAATCGTCTAAAGACCAACGGCTTCACTATTGGAACAACCTTCAAGGACTACGTCAAGCAAAGGAGTTGATGAGACCTAATAACTACTATGGGACTGCAACCAACTTGAGTAGAGCCGACTTGAGGATGCTTGTAGGATACCTTTCTCACCACCAATGGGTGAATTATCACTTTAACAAGATGGGTTTGTCTAATGAAACCGTTTGTACCACAAGCCACACATTGTGTATGTGCCCCGGTCAGACACGTTTACCTAAGACAAGCAAGTACCTACCTCGAGTGAATTAGAAAAATCCCGATAGAAGATTTATTATCCTTTACACTGAAAGTTGAAAACTGAAATTAAATTGAATTAGGGTACGGCACAAAAGGTCTATCTTGATGGTCGTGGTGGTATCTGTCTATCTTCACAGGTGACGGCCAAACTACAAAAAAAAAACTATCAGGTTGGCAGGTGCCAGCGAGTTCTCATTGAGGTAACAGAAATCGGATGGGTCTAACTTTTGCACGATGACTATACCTTTGGCATCATTGTGGGGGAGTGAATGCCAGAGTTTGCGATGAGCATTAAAGTCGCCAAGCACAATCCCATGGTGTCCATCAGATTGGTATTTCGGAGAGTGGAGCGGGTGGCAGTGGCGGAACAGGGCATGACCTGAATCATTCTTTCCAAACTGTTCCAAAAGTGTTCCAAAAACTTCTACAATGTAATTTCAATCGCAATGTAACCATTATATTACTAATGAAATATTTATAGAATTTCCCTTGTCCCAATTTCTGCACTGCGCAACTGCAACTTCCAAAACTAAAAAAAAATCCATTACAGTAATAAAAACACATGGCAGTTTGCATAAATTTATTGTTTCCTTCACAAATTTTACTTGTCTAGGAAATGTAAAATTAAAATCACAGCGAAAAAGATAATTTCTTAGATTCAAGCAATCATTCTAAATGTGAGCTAAAACAAAACAAAAGTTTTCTGTTTTTGTAAATATTTATGCACATAAAATATATCGAGTGTGATGAAATTAATGAAGAGTTTTATAATATTATTGTTAAATATTTTTTACACATTATTATTGTATGACTACACATCGAGAAGAGTATTAGTTCAAAAATTATTGTCATCTTGTTAGTTCATTAACACTTATCGGATGTACATTTTTGTATTGTGTTAAATTTGTCGCTATCTAATCATTTCTTTCAACTATGTAGTTTTACTCAACTTCTTTTTTGATGTATAGAGCTATTAAAAAAAGGTTTCTAGATGTCTAATTAAAAATATAATTATTAATATAATAAAAACAATTTCGAATACAAATGCAAATATGCATATATACGTGGTCGCAGTCGAATCGGTATCAACAAACTAAAACTACACTATCTAAAATAAATGGAAGCTAATACCATACTAGTCTTTATTGCTTTTTAAAATGAGTTGTGTAGATGCTACGATGTCGTGAAAGTACATGGGAAGAGCCTTGGGAGTTAATATGACCTACTGGCGATTGATATTCGATAGCGATTGTGAATTGAAGGCCAGCTTTCACTGATAGTTTTCTGATCTCTTATATCTATGAGAAAAATTTTAAACAATTTTAACCAGAACAAACATTCATGCGAATACATATAATAAACATCTGCATCTCTCTTAGTATCGAAGAACCCAACAGGTACTACACTAAGCAATTGACCAACGTTCACTGATAAACTGGTGAATAAAAACATTTTTCTAAAGCAGTCTTAAAGACCAGGTCTCGATTGATCACTGTTGTCGTTTGGTAGCGGACTTGCGGTTGCACTACGGTCGTACGATACATTGGACTTATCGTCGTTAAGTATGGTTCCCTGCAATATCACCGCAAGTAGTATACAAGGCACAAGCTTAATACCAATACTAGCAAATTACCTCTTGTCCGGCGACAGGTGTTGTTGATCCGTTTTCGTTCCCGTCGTTGTCGCCTTTGCCAGCCTTCTCTTCCCACGATTTCAAAAATTCAACTACACCAAAATGTCCAAATGTTTCAGCCTCATCGATAGGCATATTGCCCCAACGATCCTTTACATCATGTGGCACATGGCATTGTTGCAAAAGGAATTTAACACATTCAAGATGTCCTTCGGACGCAGCCAAATGCAGCGCAGTACGTCCGTCGTAGTCGGCCAGAGTAATGTCCATTCCCGACAATTTATGACGACGCAAAGCCGTCACGTCGCCACTGGCTGCGGAGAAGAGAAGATTAACAATAGAAAGTCCTTTGGTTTCGTAGCGATGGCGACGCGGGTCTTTTTTGTCAGTGGCATGTTTTAGATTGTCGTAACGATGGAAGTTGAAAATGTTAATCAATTCCTGGCGAGGATGAAAATTATACATAAGAAATATGCAGCGAATAATATTGAGTTTGATATTTCTTACTTCGCAAAATTGAACACCGCGACAACTGTTACCCAGGGGATCCAATGGTGGTGACCAGGTGAAGATGCCCATCACGTTCGGGATAACTACCAACATACCGCCGCACACTCCTGATTTGGCCGGCAAACCTACTTTAAATGCAAATTGTCCTGAATAATCGTACATGCCGCACGAGTGCATCAAAGAGAGTACATCGCGCACAACGTCTGGTCGAAGAACTTTCTCTTCAGTAATGGGACAAATACCACCATTAGCTAATGTTGCAGCCACCACCGACATACTATCACAATTCGATTCCAGGGAACAGCACTGAAAATTTGAGTCGAATCAATTAGATTATTGGTACCAAATGCGCTTTGAAATTAATTTTTATAAATTACCTGGAAATAGAAATCCATAACTTCACGTAAATTAGTCTTTTCAGGGTAGCAATTATGTTCACGCATGTAGAAGCCAAGTGCATAGTTTCGATCAGCTGCCTCTCTTTCAGACAGGAAAACGGCATTGTTAAAACCGAAATTGTCACCACCCGAAAGTCTCTGTAGAAAGCAAAAACAGATGCTAAATCATATGATAATTTCGATCACAAAAGTGGACTTACACTAAACCACGATCTAGTATACTCGAACTTCTCAGCCAGAGTCATTTCGGGGGCAATCAGAGTTTTTAGTAGGGCACATGTCAGGATAGCGCCAGCATTAATCATAGGATTGTGAGGCTTCTCTATTAATACAAATCAATAGAATTAATACGTGTTTCGTAAAAATATTGAGCGGAACTTACTGTTATAGTCAAGAACGAGTTCGTTGAAATTTCGACCGCTGGGCTCTTGTCCGACATATTCGTGGACGATTTTTTGTCCAAGCTTCTCCAATGCGATCGCGTATGTAAGAGGTTTGCTGTGATTAAAAAAATACGTTTGTTTAGTTTGTAAAATATTTTTCAGTGTTTTTGTTCAGTCTGGATAAGAACGTGTTCTCCATTCACAGACCGAAGAAAAGGTTGAAAGGATCAAAGAATTCGATAAAGTGCTTTTAATTGAAATTTGTTCATACTTATTGCACATCACTAAAAATCAATCCACACTAACTTACCTACAACTTTGCAATGTAAATGGTACATCAACATCCCCAATTGAAAAACGCTGACCGTCAATCGTGCATACACTTACACCCCAATAGTCTGGATTGAATCGTGCCAATTGCGGAATATAACTGGCAACTTTACCATCTGTATTGCTCTTACACTTCCAATACATTTCCTCAATGTCTTTGGTAAATCCATGAAAATCGGGAATGATAAATTGATGTCGGAATGCTCTTGCAATGAGAACAATATTAGGAGCAACGACACTGGAAAATTCCGAAAACAAAAATTAATCCTGCTTTGTTAGTGATTTTTTATTCTGTAAAATGTAAGTACCTCTTAAATGTTTCACGATTGAGATTCTGCGTTTCGGGTGAGCCTCCTTCATAGTTTGCTAGTTTGTGCACTTTTCTCAGATTATCCATCATTTCGCGAATTCGAGGATCATTCATGCGAATGCCAACGGTTCTTAGGGCCTGAAATAAAGCAAATACATGTGTTTAATGATTACGATTATTTATACTATTTTAGGTAAAAATTTTATAATGTAATTGTTAAAACCTACAGCCAAAAACTTTCCGATGGGGATAAGTCCGGTGTCTTCGTTTCGGAACATGTCGAAGAGGACATCTTCGGCATTTTTCTGCTCCTGCTCTCGTTGACTGTAACAAAACAAAAATTATATCATTAGTTCAATTTATTTTGTACTGTAATTAATTAACAATTACAATAAAATTAAGAACGTTGATTTGTTATGAAGTCATATCAAAACACTGATACTAATTTATAAATGTTTAATATCATTCAATAATAAAACTATCAAATATGTATGTATGTGTAATTATGGCAATTTTTTTTTGTTCGTATAAAATCTGTTATATACCATTTTCAAGACAAATTCACCTTCTTTTCAACACGATTTCGCAAAGGAAATTAACGCTTTAAATCTTGCTATATACTGTCCGATCGATTGAACATTCGATTGCACACAATGACGCCCGTACAGCACGTACACTATGCAATTTATCGTGCAATATGAAATGACAGTCTCGCGGTCCACACGACACAACACACATAGCGAAAATTATATATTTTGTGGCGATGGAAGATGGACATCCATTGCTACTTTCAATGGATCGATGATCGCCACAGCCACAATATGAAGAATGACAAAAAAAACACATCATTGTCATGAGAGATTGTATGAAAAATTGCATGGCAATATGTTCCACACGTCCAATAAAAAAATTGGATTGGATGGTAACATACACCTTCCAATTTATCTGGCAATAAAAAAAATGCTTCAATCGATTGGAAGATCTATGGGCACTCTAACAAATCAAATTAAGCATTCAGCAATTCACTCGTTATTGGCAAATCGTTAACGTGTCTTGTTAAAGCATTAATTCCATTTGCAACATCGTTAATTTGACTTGTCAAAGCGTTAATTTCATTTGCATTATACATCGTTAATTCCATTTGATATGTAGTTAATTTGTATTGAGCAAAAAGTGAATTTGTCTTTAAAATGGAATATATTGAAAATGGACGAACGTATTGTCAAAAATATATATTTTTTAACTTTGCGGCTTAGTTTTAAAAACAAAAAAAAAATGTAAAAATTATAGACCCCAACCAAAAAAAGTAAATTTATATTCACAATTTAAAAATAGTAAATGGTTACAGTTTTTTCCTTAAACTCTAAGTAAGATGATAAATTAATGAATGAAAGCAATAGATAGAGTGGATCATTTAAAATCGTTTCTATTTTAATATGTGGTCGTGGCAATTGTTTAGCCAAAATCCTTGTCATGTTGATTCAATGTGGCTTCGTGGTGGCGAATTAAAACCTTATATCGTCTGTAAGTAGATCATGGGCGCCGAAAACGTAAAATTTAAATGAACCACCCTGGAATGCCATGTCTTATCCAAATCATTGACACAATAAAAAATAACCTAAAAGATATATCCAAAAACAGAAGAAACAAAAATTGTGTATTCTGTATAACCATAACGTTTATCAATGTTTTTATAGAGTCGATTTTGTCAAAAGTCAACAATTTAAACAAAAGAATTTTTGTTTAATGCAATTTATTAAGTAAATCGAATTTTGTTTTATTTAATGTTTCAATTCAAGTTTTTAAAATCAAATTAATAAAACACCGATATTGGAAGAATACTCACATCCTTAACGAGTACCAACGTTTTTGTGAAAAACTGCAGAGAAGGATTTTTTTTTTGTGAATAAGAGTGAAATTTTCGGGTTCAGGAACGAAATTTAGGAAAGAATTAAATTGTTTAGATACAAATTTTTCTTTTATCATTGATTTAGGAAAAAAAAATTTTTTAGTAGTATGTATAGCACCGTATCTGAGAAAATCGTTTTTGAAATTTCTTATTAATTTTTGTAATACCCACGCCCTAAATTTGCGTTGCTCAACATGTCATATAGTGCTGGCTTCCGAGCACATCTCATCAATTCTCTAGCGATTCAAGATTTGAAGATTATTTAGATTGAATATGTTGATAATTAAGCAGCATCTACAAAGGCAACCAATAAGCAGCTCTCCAAAAAAAAATGGCATCGCGAGCTGCCACTGAGCAACTACCTTTCCGGAGTTTGCTGATCCTCATTTAATTTATTGACTAAAATTAAGATGTAACGAAATGACGCCAACAAAATGAATTGGATATGAGCCGAATGGCTGCTGGTAAAGATTTTTATTACATATTATTATTTTGTTTGTTTCAATCTATATTTTTACATCAACTTATGTGACATTTAGACAATAGGTGTGTTTTTTGGTTATCCCGTCAAGGATTGGGTAACGAAACTTCAAATAAAAAAAATGACAGGTGGGTCAGTTGAATTTTTTTTATATATATAGTTTCGTTACCCAAACCTACACGGGATAACCAAAAAATACACACCTATTATTGTTAAGTAGCCCTAATGAGCTCGTGTATGGAGCATATTTATGCATTTCCATCGCGAACTGCCAATTAGCAGCCATTCCTTAGATGCAGCTTTGATGGGTTACTGCCACGATGTTCAGCAAAAAATAAGTGTACGGGTCGGCTTTATGCCCAAAATTGATAGAAGCTTCTACAGGAATTTAAAAAATGCATGATGTATGATGTATGATGGATCGTCACGATCTGTCAGATTGGTAATTTACCAAATGCATTACCGTTATTGTTCAATACAATCTGACATCTGATCGTGACGATGCATCGTGCGTAGCTAAAAATTACTAATAAAATAAAAAGGCATCAAATTTCCGTAAGATATGAAACTAAGCACGACAATCGAATTCAATTTCCAAAGTCATGTCATGTCATCACTGAAACGATGAACATCTGACGTAAATATGACGTATATTAAATTGCAAAATATAAGGAGTAGCTTGAGTGAAATCAATTTAAAAAATATGTATTGACCGTGTATATACCGCATGCAATATAAAATATTTTAGTCTTCACCGACATATACGGGCCGTACTAACTAGATTGAAGTTTAGTACCACCCCGAACAATTTTGTTCGTGTTTGACAGTTCATGATAAAATGGACTTGAATGTAGTCCGGTATGAAAAAGTACTATCTTCAAAAATGTTTTAAGGTAGTTTATTTTAGCGCCGGTATGTATGCGCTCATTGAATAGCAGGTCTCAAGCAGTGGCGGAACAACTTCACTCGAAATCAAGAGAAAACACTCTTGAAGGTCGATCCACACTTTTCAGTCATCAGTCACAGTCGTTTTCCATACAAGTTGACAGATTGTCAGTTAATTGATTGACTGACAATCAGTCAATTTGTATGGGAAATGACTGTGCGTGATGGCTAAAAAGTGTGGATCGACCTTAGACCAACTCTTTTGAAACATGACTTGACCTGTGCTTAGAATTGGATTCGATCCCGCGAACCTATGATTTGAAGACGAGCGTATCCTATCTATCCTAATGCCGCACACACACGGTCAATCCGAATCCACTTTTTTTTATACCCTTCGCTTATTAAGCGAAAAAGGGTATATTAACTTTGTCATGAAGTTTGTAACGCATTGAAGGAAGCATCTCCGACCATATAAAATATGTATATATATGATCAGCATGACGAGCCGAGTCGATTGGACGATGTCCGTCTGTCCGTCTGTCTGTCTGTTGCGACGCGTTTTGCTCGGCCAATTTAAAAGCTATGGAGCTGAAATTTTGCACATATGCTTCTTTTTGTTGCAGGCAGTTTGTATGTTTGAATCGCTGAAATCCGACAAGGGGGTCGTGGGGATGCCATACAAACTTACCCCCAAAATTAGGTTTTTCCTAGAAAAACTTTTTTATTTATGCACCAATTCCAATCAAATTTCACACAAAAGTGTTCTAATTGGTGACACACAACATATGGAAAAATCGACCAAATCGGACAATGGGGTCGTGGGGCTGCCATACAAACCTAGTCTCCCAAATTAGGTTCTTCTAAGAAAAACTTTTTTATTTTCTCATCGATTTCAATCAAATTTCGCACAAATGTGTTTCTAGTGATACCAGAAAATATATGTAAAAATGGATCAAATCGGACCATGGGGTCGTGGGGCTGTCATACAAACCTAGCTCCCCAAATTAAGTTCTTCTAAGAATTTTTTTTTATACATTAATTTCAACCAACCTTCACACAATTGTGTTTCTATTGATGACACATAAGATATGTATGAATAGATGGAGTCGGACCATGTGGTCATGGGGCTACCATACAAACCTAGCCCCCCAAATCAAAGTTTTCTAAGAAAAACGTTTTTATTTGCACACCAATTTCAATCAAACCACCGAAAATTATTATTTATATTGATGCCACATAACAAATGTGGAAATAAATGAAATCGAACTATGGGGTCGTGGGGCTGCCATACAAACTTAACCTCCAAAATAAGGTTCTTCTAAAAAATACTTTTTAATTTGGACACAAATTTCAAACAAACCTCATGGAAATGTATTTTTATTGATGTCACAAAACAAATGCAAAATTGAATTAAATTGGACCATGGGGTCATTGGGCTGGCATATAAGCCCAACCCCCAAATCAGTTTTTTATTTGTCCACCAATTTCAACCAAATCTCATAGAAATGTGTTTTAATTGATGCCACAAACATACCCCTCCCCCATCTCTTTCAGGTTCTTATAAGAAACTCACGTTCCCCGCTTCCCCAATAAAACTTCGCCACGGCACTTATGTGAAAATTCATGGAAAAGCATGGAAGAGGAGAGGACTGAACCCAAGTCATAGGTACGCCCGAAAAAACTTTTAGCTCGAGGGGAGCGAAGGGTATCCAAATTTCGGCCGCGCCCGAAATTAGCCTCGGTCTCGTTTAATTTTCGTTCTGTCGAAATCGAAGAAAATACATGAATTTGCTAAAACGAAAAATCCAAAAAATGGATTCGTACGCTTCGTGTTTGGGCGACCTAAGTTAGTAACTTGCTATAGACAATTGAAAAAAGCGACACTTTATTAATTCAACTGTATTCCTTGTTTTAGTTTTACATTTAAAGCGTGCTCTAATTTAAATCCTGCAATTTTAAGAACGGTTGTACTTAATATTAAATTCAATACAGAAATCTTTGCAAGATTCCTTTCAAACCAAATGTGGTCTCTGCACCACAGCGCTAATGAGCGTGTATATATATACTGCAAGCAAGATAACATATTTTAGTCTTCAACGACATATACAGGCCGTATTAACTAGTTGAACTAAGTTTTAGTTACACTCTTCAATTCAAACTATTTTGTTCGTGTTTGATTGTTCATATGACAAAGTGTATTGGAATTTAGTCCGAAAGTTTAGAAAAAGTACTATCACCAAAAATGTTTTAAGATACATAGGCCGTGTTTTTTAATTAGCTATCCTACACTATCCGGGGTAATTTTCATACAAACATACCTGTGACTTTATTCAGGTTAGAAATTATATTGCTATCCAGATTTAATGAGCTTTCCAAAACTCGCCTAAATGTATGCAATCCCAATTATTTTCTAGTACGTTTTCCAATGACTAGCAAAAATTAAATTTTGAAATGAAAAGCTCTAAGGTATAGTTTAGATGCAACACACAAGTGTATGCAAAAAATATAGTTTTTGTTTGTAAATTCATGTTAAAAATGTCGTTCGTCGAATTCTTATTCTAACAAAATTATGATTCCTATATAAAAATATGTTTTCATTAAAAAAATTACATTTTAACTTTTGCGTTTGTAAAGTGAAAACGGGGCTTTAATATGTTTGAGCAATGTTTTGAAATTAATGGCAATGCCTACGTGACAATTTCAAATTTAACCTGGATGCTACCCTCGATAGTTTTCTTTTGCGCGTCTGGGTTAGCAAACCTGCCCCCGATGTAAAAAAACACGGCCATAGTTGATTTGCAGAGGGACCTAAATTATCTTTTTGCCCATATGGTACTTGGCAACGAAAAGCGTGGGTCGGATTACACACCCCGGCTACAGTTACAGCAAATAGCGCAGCAATGCCAGGTTTTTTTTTTAATTTGAGAATCTGGATTTTCTCCATGAACTTTTAAAGAGATATTAGGACAATATAAAAATTTGTTTATCTAAGGGACCTGGTGAAAGAGCAACAATAAATTTAGGATTTTTTTTCAGTGTATATCTCTTTTTGTCTACAAAAAAATATCTACGTCGGAGTGTTCTTTTTCACAGTCGAGCTGTTTTTATGGTTCAAAAAATCTTTCAGGTGGCTTTTGGGCCCCAACTCCACGCGGGCCCTGTGGACCCACTGGTCTCAAGGTTCATCAATTTCGACCAATGGTACCAGTGGCAAATTATCCTGACACTGGCGCCTAGGGCAGAAGATGTTAAGGATGTTTTTCTTTATTTTCATATTTGTATAGTCAAATACACTGAAAATTGTGTATGAAATAACACTCCGATCCTAGTAAATCACCTCCACATCTTTGGTGAACAAAATTTATAGTAAAAAATGTTTATAATTTGTATTTGTATTATATATGACAGGGGCCCCGCGACCAGGTCGCATGGGCATGGACAGAAAATAACCAAAAGGGCCTACGCTAAATTTAATGTCTAGACGAGGGTATGCCGTCTTAGGGCACCTGTAGGGGTCCGGCGCTGGGAGACAAATATAATAAATGAAAAAAGGATTATCAAACTGTTTTTTTATGGCATCCAAACATATTTTGATATTCAGTCTTGACTCGATAATCCGGATCAATTATTGCAAGGGGTAATCCGGACCATGGGAACATCCGGATTAGTGCAATCACTTTTTTTCTGAGGAACAGCAGTACAAATAAATAAAAAAGAGGAACAAAAGCCGATAAATGTATTATTTCTTTGAAATTAGTCAGCACCATGCCATTTGCCAAACCGTCCCGTAAAAAAGTACGAGACCAATTCTACCATTTCACCCTCAAAATCTCAAATATCCGGATTATAGAGTCAAAATTGCTGCCGAAATCCGGACTATAGAATACATAGTGGAAATATTTAGTGGTCCGGATTAGCGTGATATCCGGATTAAAGGAGATCCGAATTACCGAGTCAAGACTGTACAATTAATATATAAAAAATGGATGAACAAAAATTCCTCAGTTTGGAAATTTCAATATTTTAATATCAGAGCTTTATGGCAAAAAAGGCCTCTCCTTACTGAATGTACTGCTCGAAATTTTCAGAGGAGTCCTCAAGAATATGATATCATAGAGACTTTTGGTTCCCCATCAAATCTGGCATGCAAGATAAAGCTAAAGATCCATTAGCTTGATTATTGTCCACACCGCCTTTATGAACAACGGTTACCAAACAGATCAGAGAGGTTTTATTGAGATAAAGTAAGCTTAAATTAAAGTTGCAATTATGTACCCTCACGGGTGTTATATTTGTCCATTATAGCATGAAGGCCAATAGTAGATGACGTTAATGGCGAGGGAATCCTAAAAGCACCACCATAATCTAATTTCTCAGATTTAAAACGAGGGATACAATAATAATCGCCAGAAAAGATACTAATTAGCAAATAGTAACACACGTTCTGTGTGCTGCTTATTATTCGTAAAGCCGTACATAAATTTAACACCTTCAAAATTTATCACTGTTTAGTGAATTTTTAATATTTGCTTAATTTTTTTTAGAATTGGTTATAGCCGATAGCCGGGTCTGGTACGAAATCCATCCGGTGGATTTGAATCTTTTTATATAAAAAAAAATACACTCGAGCCGAAACCATCCAATTAAAATTATCACCTTTTTTCGTAGTAACTAAAGCGGAAATTAAATTCGCTGATAGAAAAGGGGATTACTACTTTAGTAATTGCAAAGATAGATTTCGATCTAAATTTTGTAGTAGATCCGATTGTACAGGATATAGCAAAATTAATCACCCTATCGGAAGAGGTTATAATTTTCACAAATGGCATCGTACGTGAAACATATCTGGTATTTTTGAACTAGACTGTTGACGAAACAGACAATCAATGGAATCGTATTGTGATTGTATCCCATTTTGATGATTTGGCATCGTCCGATTTTACCATCACAGAATGCAAACAGTTATCACCTAAAATCTGGCGGAAAGTCATGGAAATGCGATAAAATGCATCACGTGTGTATCAACTCTGGCGGCTAGCCACTTATTGGCATACAATTTTCCACTCAAATCATTTTTTTATTTAGTAAAAAATTACAATATGGCCAACGCAAAAAAATCTAATATCTACTTTTTTCGCCATCCTATTCTACATTTGGATTCCGTATTATTCAAAAATGAAAATTTTAACCTGAATCTTTTCTTGAAACAAATTTTTTAATACGCCAATACATTTTCGATTACATTACATTAACAAATATTTGTGCAAAAAGGCATTTTGTACAAAAACGCAAGTCTGAGGGATTTTTGTAAAAAAAAAATTTAAATACGAATTTGAGTGGTAATTTTTTTTTTAAGTTTTGAAGACAATTTTTTTTAATGTTAGGCCTGAAAGAGGAACATTATCAGTTAAAATTAGGATACAATCTTTAATATTATTGGGTTCTATTGTCAAATAAAACAAGAAAATAAAACATATTTTCTTAAATAATCCCAGTCCATAGTCCAAAGAATGCTATTAAAATCAACTTATTCGCCGACACCATGACACTAAAGAAAACAACGAACACCCACATAAAACACACAATTCAATAAAGTGAGTCCTTTTTACTTAAAAATCAGTCCAATAAAAATCACACACACACAGCACATTCACAATAGTTTTACCTAATGAATCGCGACAAAATTTTAACTAATGCTTCCTTCTGTTTCGTGGGAAGGCATTGTATTGGATCTTCCTGCAGTTTTTCATTATTCTCCACCGTTGGAGTATTACTTTTCTCCATTATTATATTTTATTTAATATTTTTCGAATGTATAATATTAATTTAATTTATATTTTTCCACAAAACGGATCACTAAACTATATACGACTTAAAGCGATGGAAGTCAATCGCTATATTAAGAGCACTATATGATCGCATTAAGCACTTTTATAGTCGAATATTCTTTAACATATCTAATTGCTAAAGTAAATGACTATTATATGAAGACTCAAATAAAAAGAGGAGAGGACGAAAAAAAAAGAAGTGACGTAAAGCACCCTACATCCAGTGTAGTCAATATATTTATTACTTTAATACACACACGCGAATATTATATACATATTTTAACTGGGTGGTTGGCTAGCGACACAAATTTATATAGATTTGATTTTGTGCAAATACAGAAAAAAGGTTGTTTATCGCGAACTTTTCTGTCTGCTTTACCTCTTTGCGTATCTATTAATATTTGGGCGATATATGTATATAGGTAGGAAATTATTCGTTATATTCGACATCCTATTAGTAGCTAATTGTTAATTTACTCGGGCAATGTTGTGCCATTGTTTTCAGTTTTCACACTGAATATCTTGAAAACATTTTGTCGGCTAGCAGTTTATTATCGTATAATTGTTAGCAACACGGTATTATTTACAAAAATTGTGTAAATCTGTCATTTGAGATACAAATGTGGGGAAGGGGAATATTTTGCAAAAATGTGATAAGTCACACTTTTCTGAACGTTTTTCAACTTTATTGTTGAAAGGTGCATTGATTTTGTAGGGTTTATAGTAATTTAAAGATATTAGTCTGTTTCATATTGGTCATAGATCTTGCCTAGTGAAAGGTGATACTTAAGCAATCAAGTTAAATTAAATTTGAGAAGTTACATTGCTGAAACAGGGGTGGTTAAAACATTTTTTCTTTTAAACGTGAGGAAACTTAATACATACATGTACACTACACCTCATTATGATGATTTATATTGGATGCATTCAAAAGTAGCATTTCGCTTTTAATTAGCCAAGATATAAAATCTGATCGTAGTTCAATCATCATTCAATTCTTCTTTAAATAGATAATATGAGTAATAGCATTTTCTTGTAATTATAGCTTCCGCAGATGCTTTCTGTTATTTGATACTATACCAGTAGTACCGTAGAGCACGCTACATCATTTATTATATGTGAGTTAACATCAAAGAAAGCATCTGATAAGATGCACCACTAGGAGTCGGAATTTCGGACATTATCCAATCAATTGAACAATCAAAGCCCATTTCTGTGGAGAAAGTTCCTTTTTAAGGTTCCAAATTTAATTTCAATATTAATTGAAAGAGCCGAATCGTTTGTTTTTTTCATAACAATATGTGATGCCTGGGAAAACCTAGAGCTCGTAATTTAGAGTGAAGAATCATGCTCAAACATTGCATGGGAGGCAAGAATTGCGCTTTAAGATAAGTAAAGCTAATTTTACAGAAAATTCTAGTACTGAAATGAAAATGTTACGCATGTCAGTTGGTGTAACCAAAAGGGACCACATCCAGAGTAGCTACATCCGAGGCAGCTTGTCCATAGACCAACCAATCACTATATATAGGGTTTGCCAATAAGGGTGGCTAGATGTTGAAATATAACATCATTCAAATGTCCGCCGCGGCTTGTCACGGTCGCACGAATCCGAATGGTCCAATTTTCAATGACTCTGCCGCATAGATCCTGCTGAATTTGAGCGAGGGTTTGGTCAAATCGCACGATCTTGGTGGCCAATTCACGTCACTTCTGCGAGAAATAACCTTACCATCAAATCGTTCATGCAGAATGTGCTTCGTGGCATCTGGTGTGTGTCACGTAATGCCGTGTAGCTTGACTTGGTAATTTGGCATGAGTGACTGAATAGTAAACAACAGATTAGACCGACGGACGCTACCAAAACAAACAGGCCGCTACAGGCTGCAAATACCTACCCCTCTAATTGGAAAACCCTATATATATGTATATTATTATCAATTAAAGCGGAGACAATTCCAAAGCAAGGGCCGCATGGTCCGATTTGATCCATTCTTGCATATGTTTTGTGTTATCAATAGAAACACATTTGCGTGAAATTTGGTTGAAATTGGTGCACAAATAAAAAAGTTTTTTTTTAGGAGAACCTAATTTGGGGGGTTAGGTTTGTATAGCAGTCCCATGACTCGATTTGATCCATTTTTGCATATGTCATACAAACAAAACCCCCCAAATTAGGTTCTTCTAAAAAAAAACTTGTTTATTTGTGCACCAATTTCAACCAAATTTCAAACAAATGTATTTCTATTGATAACACAAAACATATGCAAGAATGGATCAAATCGGACCATGGGGTCATGGGGCTGTCATACAAACAAAACCCCCAAATTAGGTTCTTCTAAAAAAAACTTGTTTATTTGTGCACCAATTTCAACCAAATTTCAAACAAATGTATTTCTTTTGATGACATGAAACATATGTATAAGATTGTATCAAATGAGGATCATGGGGTCATGGAGCTGCTATACAAACCCAACCCCTCATTTTAGTTCTTCTAAGAAATATATTTTACTAAAATTATCTGGTGTTAAGGCAGGGGTTAAATTCAAAAGAGAGGAACATTTGTTGCAGGTTTTGAATGGACGGTTTTCTCTATCTTTTGTCCATTTGGATCATAATTTCATATGCTGTTAGAAAAGCCGACCTACTCAAAAACCTTTGACGTGGGCACAGCTCCTCCATTAGACCGTAATCTGCCACTGCCAAAGCTCACTCGATTCGGACTGTTACGAGGTAGAGGACGATAAATTAAGAGATAATCTGTCAACTTGTATGGAAAATGACTGTGCCTATGACTGATGACTGAAAAATTTGGATCCACCTTAAAGGTTAGGTGGAAGCACGAGGTATAATTTATTGCATTCGGCTATTTCTTAGCAACGCTCAGGATCCATGCAGCAGGCTCCGTTTCGTAATTATTACGTAACAACACACAGGCTTCCTGCAGTGGAAAGATCAAACAACCAAGCTTTAAGAAAAATTGGTGAATATTTCTAATAAACACGAGTAATAAAGAGAGGGCATTTCAGAGTAAGCACAATATTGAAATTTGTCATAATATCAAGTTAACTTAAATAGTCAAAAGGAGTGTTAGTGTGAGTGAAAAGGGTTGCCAAGAGAGTTTTAGTGGTTTGTTTTGGCCAGTTTTATGGGTAAAGGTATTTTCCCATTTTTTACTTTTACTGGAACTTGCTAAAATCCATTATAAATAAGTTTAACAAATAACAATGCTAAACAGTGTTTCGTTTCATTTGTTGCTCAAATATCCACCTAACGATTTTAAGGGCGGAATTCATAGTCCTCACTTATACTTAAGGGAACCCTAAAGGGACTGACGCTACTCATATTCACTCAATAAGCAAACGGTTAAGGGTTTCCTAAAGGGTTCCCTTATTCGTTAAGGTTCATTTCTAGCAACCTTATATGAACTCATATATTTGTTGACATATCCTTATTCAAACAATTTGAAATATAAAAAAAAAATTTAATTTTCAACTATGTACTTGATATTTTTTGATATTTTATTTGTCACTTCCAATAGATATGAAAAATAAGTGAATCGTTTATTTAATGAGGTAATGCCCTATAATAACTGCGATGTACATGAATACGAAGCTCCCTTAATTGGTGCCTCTTCTAAAATCTGGCGCGCAGAGCGACCACTCTGCATATCCTGGCCAAAAGTTGTAAATTCGAAATAAGCCTAGCCTAATCTATGCTTAGTATGTATAGCTATTCAGGCCGATTAATCATCTGATCGACGTATTCACGAATCAAGTGGCATATAAATATTCTATTGCAAATCATAACGATCTTCAGTAGGTCAGATTACATGCTAACGATACTTAGGTTTAGCAGGGATTTCCTGGTCTTCATTCTGGTCATACGGAAACATCTGAAGTTTTCTTTCTCAGTTCTCACGACACGTTCGTAGTCGAGCTCATCTGCTGAGCTGTTTGAAGAAGCGGAACCGTTTTGTGATTTTATTTGGGCAAAGGTGAAAACCTTAACATAGAATGGGTTACCAGGGTTCCAGGTTTGCGCCAATCAAAGGAACTCATTAAGCCTATACTAGCAGTAAGGCTATATGTATTTGACTTAAGCAAAGCACCTATGCGGATCATTACGAAAATACGCGAAATAGAACGATAAATTTTAAACTGTAGCCTGATGAAATTACGAGCAAAAACTGTCACAGATTTTTAAGACAGAATCCCTTAAATTGAAAGGAACCCCGAGGAGCCTCATAGCTGCACTGCTGAAGTAAATTATAGTCTTGTTGCTGGTAGGATCGATGAGTTCATTTGAATGTCGTAAACCAGCCGCACTTTGACGACCAGTGTACTAGGGCAAAAATCGGAGGAGGATTTTTTATGAGCGCTGGATTGTACTAGCTCTCTCTGTCTGGGTTTGAGTGGAATCAACAAGTGCATAAAGTGTTTTTCTCAAAATCATAACAACAATAAACAAAAAGCGATTTGTATTATAATTTATTTTCGTACCCGGCCTATACCTAAGTCGCGTAAAATACGCAACAACATTTACTTATTTTTAGTATTCTTTAAAAGTGTTAAAATCGTGAACGTTTCATTTGTAGCGATTATTTTTAGAGTCAAAGGAAAAACATAGTGTACATATTTGCAAATGTTATGAGAAATATTTTGTTAAGCGTTGAAGACGATATGCAATGCTATTTAAAAACAAATTGTACAGTCAACTATTGACAATTAAGATTAATTAGCAACTTTCACAAGTATGTATTATCAACGAAAGTTTCAAAATATTTTTAATCATAATCACATTGCGAAACTATTTTGTATTTAAATCTGCCTACATTTAAAAATGTCGTGTTCTGCGTTGTTTCGCCAGAATTAAAGATATCAGTTCTAGTCGAATCGGACTCAAATCTGTCATAATTTGTGATATTTTTGTCCGTCATTTAAAAATTTAGAATTAAGAATCATGTGATACTGGCATCCGAATTAGAATCCCTATTTTTGGCGAAACGCAAGGAGCACCAAATTTTCGAATAGAAAACACAAATTACCGCATGCATAGAATTATGACCATAAACCCGTAGAATAAAAGGATTAATTTTGCTGATATTAATACATTCTTTAATAGTTTGTTTTTTTTTGGGTCGAGTACAGGACAGAACAGCTCAACTTTCACATAAATTTGGTAGAAGTTGCTCTACGAGTATATAGAACAACACCCAATAAAACGGAGCTAATTTATGCAATGTATCGAAAATGCAAAAAAAAAATTGGAGTATTTTTTTCAATAATTTAGATAATTTCTACTCTTTTTTACTTGCAAGTCATTTAGGTCAGCTAAAAAGCTAGGTTAACATCTTCTGTCCTGGACCTAAAAAAATGCAGTTATCATTTCTATATTGAAAAATAAATGGTTATGATGTTATGTATAACTTCCACTATTTGCCATTTCAACGCACGTGCTCATTACATATACACATTTGTTAATTTTTTTGTTTTTAAAAATTGAAATTGTACGGTCAAATATGTCGGAATATCTTACATTCGAATCATCTGAATCATATTTAAGTTGAGTGTCGGAATTGTCATCGGATCACTATTTTTTTTACAATTACCACTATTAGCACTTACTAATATTTTTCTGTTTAAAAAATTTCCACAAATTCACCGATTACAGTCAATTCTTCTTTGTCTTTTCTCTATCGCGTGAAACAGAATACTAAAAATTATTTTATTCGCGAATATGGTTCTGAATTATTTATTTGTCCAACTATCTGCACACAATTATTAAAGTTTGCAACATTTCTATTTTGAGTATAGTATAGTCACACAGTGGATTCAATATCAAAATGACTGGACAGATGATATTCACAGACGTTTCTTATATTTCATGGGTAATTGATATTGATACCAATGAAATGAACTATACAAGAGGAAATAAAGAAATATACAGATTTTAATTGAACATTGAGTGTATCTATACGCGAAATCGAAATATGAATATAATAGTGTATTGACAATTATGTCAATTAAATCAATTACTTGTCTTACGCGCGATTCCGGTTATAGACGAAGGAAGAAATTGTAAAATGTAGCACGGCGCCAAACAATTTTGTAACTGCATGCTACTACTGATGACTACTGCATAAATATTATGTGTACTGCTAAAAATTGCGCAATATTAGATATTTTGTCCTGACTAAAAATAAATCTTAAGTATTATGCCCTTTGGCTATCCAATTTGAATGCATTTTGAATTTTGAAAATATGTATCTGTAAGCAAATGGGATTTTAAAGACAAAATACATTTGGATGCCAAAAATTGCATTTATACATATATGTTTGTTATTCGCGGTAAATTTGTATAAGGTGATAATGTGCTATATGCATGGTGTGAATTCAATGTTCTATACATTAAAAACATAAATTACAGTACGTACATAAATTGGTAAATTTTCCATTTTAATCAAAGACAGTAGACCGAATGTTTATATAAATTATGTGGATTGGCGAATCAAAATCCTGTAACCGGCAACCTCCCCTCGGAAATTTCAAATTATTTTGCAAATGGTCGTGAATTATGAATTTTTCTTTAAAAAATTGATACCGCCAGCAGCTCGGATTATCGCGATCTCGGATCAAAATCCGCGTTCACGATTATACTGAGACTCTACTGTATCAGTTACAGAGTTCAACAAAAAAAGGTATTGATCTTTGGTATCAAGTGGTTTGACGAGCCCTGATCATGTGTTTGCGGCTTAATGCCGGCCCCAGACTGATCAGGGTTTCCCGTCCTTCCGACCCTTACAAGTTTCAGCTCCCTTACTTTTACAATTCGACGATGTATCGATGAACCCTTTTTTCCCAAATTGTCCAATATGGCTGGATTGATGTAAGCTGATACTTGTAAGATCGAAATAAATTCATCAATCTTTTATTTGTTTGCCTCTGAACAAAGTGAATAAAGTCAAAAATGCCACTCCTAAAAGTAGCCGATTTGATTATACGAGTCTACTTGGTAAAACCTGTAAAATTTGTTGGTAATTGGTCAATTCGCTAATAAGTTGAATAACAAATTTTTACAATGTGTAACAAAAGCCGTCTATCTACCCAGAAACTATTTAATTTGCTACCACTTAATGTTAAATCAGGCCAATCGAAAAAATATTTACATGAAAAAAAGGCTTTATTTCTCAGTCGATATGAAGTCCTAAAATCAAATTCAGAGTGTTTGAATAAGGGTGGCTATATCACGACGTTATAGGAGTAAGGTAACTACTGAGTATTGAACCAAATGTCGCACTATAATTAGAGTAGAATTTGTGAAATAAGAATTTAGGCACAATCAAAAATCGATGAAAAAGACAGTGAGAGCACTGACACTCCCGGAGGATCAATTGTTATATTGGATGTGCATTGCTTCGTTTCGATGTTACGATTATATTGTCAAAGGACACAATGCTTGTATCGAGTTACAGTTTTTTTTTATCGAGAATATTTCTACAATTTGACTTGAAATATTTTCACGAAATGTCATAAAGAACTAGGTTTTATTCTGTTTTATTGATGCTTCCTCGTTTTAATATAAATCATGTGCACACAGCCAGCCAAGTTCAAAACTTTCATAGCCAACCGAAACTGGCGAATAATCCCCATGAACACGATTCGAAATGTCCAACGAATACGCGATTCATTTTTTTTTATAAAATCCGTAACGAAATACATTGCTTCATGTTTAATTTCAACTCCAATTTTTCTTTCCTAATCTCTGGGTCTGGAAGGGGGCTTTAGCCTTAAAGCCCCTCCCGTGGGTGCGCCACTGGTTGATAACACTTGAGAATTCAACCGTTTCTTATCTTACATAAATTTTGAAGTTTTTCACATCACATATTAGATATACCCTAATTGAGCCTATAATGCGAATGTGACTGGTCTACCTGCAACAAGTTTCCAAGTGTAGTGACGGAGACCGGCAATTTCACTACTGCTCAGGGGTGCCACAAAGGGTAAATCCGGCCCTGTGTGTAGTTTAAATGTTAATGGCCTTTGATATTCGGAAAACAACAATAATCGAATCATAAGCATGTGATATGCTAATTGGTAAACATACGTTATAATGTATGCTAAATAGAAAATCATTTTGGCTGACCGCGTTTAGAAGATTTCTATGATCTACATTCTACACTTAGAAAAAGCATAGTAGCCCGTGCCATGCGTTAGTCCAGAATGGCTATCAGAAAATAAAAATGGCACCGTTTTCACACTATTGCAGTTCATAGTATGCGTGAAAATTTTATTCAAACGTCAATTTTTTGTTTACAATTGAGAATACAAAATCCGCGTAATATTTATTACTCTCTTAAAATGCCAACGTGATATTTAACCCTTCTGTTGGCGTATAGATCCAGACAGACCATTGGTACTATATCTTGATGAAAAATATCGTTCAACAATATTTTCCACCCTTTCCATATATATTTCAAAGGAACCGACGGCCACAAATGAGATCAAACGTTCGGCGAAATGTAAACTATGTCTAAAGAAACGAAAAAACGGCGCATCATCGTAAGACATAGTATGTAAACTGTTTCAACATCCAAAATTAAACCTCTTCAAAAATTAAGATTGATTTCACAGAAAATTCAGCTACACCTTAGGCATAATAGCTCGTAGGCGACGACAGAAGGGTTATAATAATTACATCGACAATATTTTGACGATTGAATTATTTCGTGGAGTGTAGTGTAATAAATTTGGAGTCAAACACATATGGGTTGTGTGATCACATAGCCATTCTGGACTAACGCATGGCATGGGTTACTATGCTTTTTCTAAGATTCTACATAATCACAGAAATTTTGGTATTTTTTTGTAAACCATAAATCTAAATAATTCTAATATATACGGATATATTTGTGATCAACCTCTAAAAGAAAAGAGGAAGTGATATTAATTTATATTTTAATGTTTATCAGCTTTCCAAAATGAGTCCATTCCTTAATAATTAGTTCTCAGTAGAATAATAAAAATTGCAAAAAATACAAATTGAATTAATTAACACTTACCTCGAGTTTGCGGGTTCATCTAAATTATAAAAAGCCATTCGTTTGTTCATTAAAGGTAAATTCAACTTTGGTACCGGTTGCACAGGATAATACTGAAATTAAATCATAAAACATAATTACAATTAATAACAAGTTGAACATGCATTGATAGTCTAGTACAGATAGCTCAAAACCCAAACATTAAAAAAAAACAAAAGAAATTTTTGATGCCAATTTGTTGAATACACTGCTCAATATACGCATATTATTTAATATTTTTTTTTGCAGTCAGAAATTAAGCGGCAATGACTGTATTAATTCATTATAGCAATATTTGTACTTTGTACATCAATGGTGATTCGGTAAAAATTGTAATTATGTGTATAATAAGGAGTGAAAGGGTGGAATATGTACACATATGGACAAAAAAATAAGTACACCCCTCATGTACCTTTTTATGCCAAGTTTTCATAGCCTTTTTAAAATTGTACTAGTAATACTCGAAATAATAGCCATTATAACAATTAGGATACAAAGGTAATTTTATGTAGTTTGTTTTGTCCTCAGCACATTTTAACGTCAGACGCATAGTTTTCCAGATATATTTGCAAGAAACTAAATTTTCACCCCTTTGCCACCCCCTTCCCCCTTAACCCATGGCGAAAATTAGTGTAACTTTTTACTGCGTATATAAGGCAGTGTATACAACAATTTGGCATCAACAATTTCTTTTTTTTTTTTATGTTTAGGTTTGGGGCTATTTTGAACCAATTGTACTGGACTATGATGGTATTTTATGTAACTGTGAAACTTTAAAAGCAAACTACAAGAACGAAACCAAAAAGCATTTAAGCATCAAAGCTACAATGCAATTGGCCACTATCCAACAATGTGTTGATGAAATGAAAATATCTTTTGCATTAAATTTTAAGTTTTTTAGTATTTCTTCCGTCAAATACATGAAATTTTCGCAAAAACAACAAATGTCTATATGAATGATTTTGAGTACATATACGTGTATATGGAGCTATTTTTAGTACGTTTCAGAAGAAGGCATGTGATTCTTTTCTTATAAGTATGTATACGTATGTTTTTTTTTTTGTGGTTGGAAAACTACGCATGAATTGTGTAGCGTACACATTTTCCTACATTGTATATGTTGGAGGTGTGTCCGTGACGTTATTTTAGTGATTTGTAATTAATATCTGCACGTGTAATCATGTGATTGAAATCATCTTAAATGATCAGTTATCAATGAAAATTGTTATAAATATCTTTTTATTTAATATTTTTTTTTGCAGTCAGAAATTAAAGCGTCAATGACTGTATTAATTCATTACATATAGCAATATTTGTACTTTGTACATCAATGGTGATTCGGCAAAAATTCTAATTATGTGTATAATAAGGAGTGAAAGGGTGGAATATGTACACATATGGACAAAAAAATAAGTACACCCCTCATGTACCTTTTTATGCCAAGTTTTCATAGCCTTTTTAAAATTGTACTCGTAATACTCGAAATAATATTCATTATCATTATAACAATTAGGATACATACAACAATGTCAACGGAACCGAAAAACTAAATGGCATCCCCCTATTATCTTAGTCCCTCCCGATATTAACTTTGAAGTGGGTATTCAGCTTGGCCAAAATAATAGGTACTCGATTTTTTTTTTAATTCTTCGACAACTTGGTATTTTCCGTGAGGATTTGTTTTTTATTCATTTGTGTATGCAACAAGCGTTAAATTAAAAACAAACAAAAAATCTTAAGAAGCGAAAAATGCATGGTAGGTACGAAAAAAGAATAATCCAGCTAAACATTGTATTTACTGTGTAATTCATTAAAAACTAAATAAAAACAGTCTCAAATGCGGTTAAGTTAGGGATAACTGTCGATCTCATTAAGGTTCCCTTGGCGTGACTGATGATTTTCGCGGCTAATATTGAAAATATAGAATCCCTTTAAAAAGTTAATCGAAGAATACAACAAGTAAAACAATTTTGGCAAAAAGTTTAGAACTTTCCACGACGACGTCAAAGTGTTGACGGTACAAGAAAATGTTGAAGGAATAGTTCTTCTTGTTCCAGATCAAACAATGAAAACTTACAGAATATTCTGTTTTATTTATGAGATCGTAGCAAAATTGATTGGAAACGACTCTTATCGTAATATTCTTCATTCAGGAAAAAAAATAATACGATATACGTATACATCAATTGGCTATTTCCCATGGAGGCGAAAAAACATGGTCTATGGTTTTCTTTTCATAGTTTGGTTTCGTTCAAATATACTTATAATAACCGTTACTGTGAGGCAATTTTCGTATAAGAAATATTTGTTGAGAGTCGTAGAATATTCTGCTGATGGACCAATACACTTTAAATGGGGATATCAGCAGGATATTAACCCGTATTATCCTAGCGTTGCCATACGGCAACGCAAAACTTGCTTTATCTTAACTCTAAAAAACAGTTGAACTCGACGTTCGATATTCGTGAAGTAAACAAATTACTATTTTTAAGAAATGCGACTTTGTCTTGATGCAAAGACAATTGCATTGAGTCTTGAGTTTAGCACGTGAGTTGACGTGAAAGTTACGCGAAAAAAATAAAAGTGAAAAATAATCGAAATGAGCGTTCATAAAAAGTAAGTAAGAGTATATCTTCGTTTGTGTTAGTAATTACCTGTTAACTTTTTGAATTTCTGTGCAGTTTCAAGTAAATTATTTAGTCAAATAATAACATTGGAAAAATAATTTTGTTTGTGGCTGCTGTTCACATGTTTTTCTGAGCGTTGCCGTACGGCAACGCTAGGGGTTGAAGCAGATTTTTTTGTTTAGAGTCAATAAAATTCTGCATGTGCAAATCAGAATGAAATTTATTTTGTAACTATTTTTTCTTTCGTGTTTTCCAAGAAAATTTACTATGAAGGATATTTTGGAGGAGTCAAATAAAGCCGAGCTAGGAAAAGCACCGTGAGTGCAATATACATTGAGCCACCTGAAGATGAAGGACATATTAGAAGAGAGGATGATTCCAAGGAAGAAGAATATGTGTCAGCAGGGAACCTATATGCTCCTCAATTGAAAGCTGGTTGTGAAGTAGTTTTTGAGAATGACGAAATATTGATTCGGAGGCTACTTGCTCAATCGGGCCACCAGAAAAACTCTTAATACCAAGTGAAGAAGAAACCGCGAGAGTAGATTTCCATTGACTCATCGCAGTTGCGGCATACAACAGAAACATGGGTGGAGTGGACCGGTTCGACCAAAACAATGCAATGCCGCTCATCGAATTGCATATCGTGGGAAGAAATCGTGGAGCTGAATTTTTACTTGGATTATTGATGCAGCCATTCAGAACGCTTGGCTGCTTTATGCCTCAAAAAATCCATCAATATCGCAGCTACCGTTTCGCCGTGAGATAGCAATATTTTATTGCAAGAACTGTGGTGTAAAACCAAAAGGATGCGGTCGTCCGATTGCTAGAAATTTGGACCCAACCGCAGACCCTGTAATAAATCTCTTACGATCTGGATCTCTGGATCGTCAAGGATGAAGTCCGAAGAAGATGTGTGGGTGATAACTATGCAAGTCCATCATCAGGACGCAGTATGTTAAATGCAATGTGGGTTTGTGCTTGGAATGTTCCCAAACTTATCAATTAGAGCCAGGATTCTCGTGCAATTACACGAGTCACGAAATTGCATTTTCGGGGTATATTGCACGTTTTAGAGTTTTCGAATGAAAACCAAATGAAAACGCACATATCCATTTTTTGAGCATCTTGAATGACATTTTTTTCCAGAAATATGGAAATGTGGAATTTTTCGGTAGACAGAGAAGAGAATAAAAGTAATGAGAAACAAACAACAAAACTAAACAAAATCCATCGCCATAAGGAAATTTCGACAAACGCCAGTTGATTTTCATATAATTTTGCAGCCCCTTAGAAAACGATTCAGTTTCGAATTAGATAAAGCCAAAGGCTGTGCAATGGACCCTGAACTAATAAACCTAATTGAAATGAGCTAATCTTGAGAGAATTTTATGGGGAGAAGCATACGTTAGGTTAAAATATTGAATGTTGAGTGTCCCGTATTTAAGTAAAAATTGTTTAATTTTTTTAGACCTAGTCCTCTTAAAGTATACTTTTCCTTCGTTGACAGCTCCAGTGTCAGAGCTTCTACAAGCCTGTAAAACAGATTTTTTGATATTACACGCAAAATGCACATTTGGGAATAAATATTGCACAATATTTTGCACGTTCCGGGATTTTTACTGTACGTTTTTCAATTTTTTACTGCACGAAAATCCGGGCTCTACGATATCATACTCCCTCAATCCGATAAAAAAGTGATGCCTTAATAAATACCGATTTAAATTATTTATAATTGCATAAAAATAAAAGTTTATAACCATAAACCAATGATTTTTCTTTTATCAGTCAACCAGTACCCTACTGCTCCTAGCGTTGCCGTATGGCAACACCCTCTTCCAGCCACCCCCACTACCAAATCGAAAATCTAATGATGCAGTTTATCATTTTAGGTTTACTATTGTATCTGTATAAAATTTCATCGCGAACATAAAACAAAAATAATTCATACATACCTACCTCACAACCAAGTCAAATTGAATCTGGAATGTTTAGGGGGAGTTGAATGAACGAATTAGAAACAAAGTTTGCCACAAAACGAACCAATTACGGAATTTCTTGGAAGTAACTGGATATATGGTATGTATGGGAACATGCCGTAAGAATTATCCCCAGAGGGCCAACAAAAACCTTTTTTTTTTTCAAAATAATGGACAATTTAGATTTAAACAATAAAAGAAATCAAATTCTTGTCGAATCAGAATACATCTTCTTCTTCCTTGCCTCGTTCTTTATACCGCTCCATGGCTTCGCGTTGCTCAACCCGCGGTGTAGGCACATCGCCCGTTTTGGCGATAATATCTCAGCATATTTCTACAGGCAGCTCTATCTTGGATCGTGTCATCGCCGAGACGAGACTAATGCGTTGTTGTTGCTTTTAATTTGACACATCCAGGTTTTTTACTCATACTACATTCAGTAGTTTTTTACTCATACTACATTTACTCATACACATACTAATCAAAATACATATAGTATTTTAATTAAAATCAGTTTTAATCAAATTCACTGAAATGTTCTTATTATTTTCTGCAACTTTTTTAGGCGGTTCCTACTTTTTTAAGGTAAATGAACGCTGTTATTTATTTTAAGTGGCTTATTTACATATTCTTTCCACCAATTAAATAGTTAAACATCAACATATGATTTTATTTACTCAAATAACTACTTGGCTACAGGGTGATAAGAACAAATCGTATGGGTGTACTTATTTTTTTGGCCACATGTGTTTATACTCGTATTTATTTATACCATTATGAATAAAATTATAACTTAATCATTATTTTGTAACAAATTAATTCAGACCATATAGCAACAACTGCAACGAGAAAAAAAGTTGTGCTGAAAATAGCTCACTAATCAATAAACATATTGAAAATATTTTCTTAGTTTCTTGGAAAAAAAAACCTTTTGTGAAAACCTAATTTTTTATAGTACATATTTGATTTAACCGAAAATTGGCAATGTAACGCAATTTATGTTTTCTTTTACAAGAATGATAAAGAAAATGTTATTATGTACCTACTGTGTAACGGTAAAAATTACAATTTTGTCGGCAAATAACAAACTGTGCCTAAAGCACACTCGTTGCGGGACACCCTGTATTATACGAGTATGTATGTATGTGAAAAAAAATATCAGTTTCGTTTACAGAAAAATTTTTTGCGGTTTTGTCCAATAAAATCTCAATAATTTTATGCATAATTTTTCTGATATGATTCACATCACATACCACTTTTCTAAAGTCATTCACTCGATTTATTTTATTGCCCTAATCTTAATATGTAGATGTAAGTAAATCTAGGTTTTTCTAGAAATTTGATAAAAGCTTTTGGAGGCGCGACTATTGACGTAGTACATAAATATACTAACGAGCATGTAAATATAAGATAGCATATGTGAATGGACTTATGTAAGTATGTATGTATGTACATAAAGTATAATTATCATCTATTCTCTGATAAAAAAAAAATTAACGACTGTCTGCGTCACGTGGGCCAAGTTCAAAGCTATAAGTGTTATATCTTGTCTAGCCACTAGATATCAATTGCAGATTTTTGGAAGCCGCACCTGTATCAATATATGTATACATTATGAATGGATAATACATAACTACATGTGTGGATTTTTGTGTCAATATGCTTTATAAATACATAATACTTATATGTAAAAAAAATTTCCATAAAAAAAATATCGGTTATCAGTAACAAGGTGATGATACTTTTTTAATTTTTACTTGAGGCGTAAATTAAATACTCGTGTAGCAACGAACTCCATCCGAACGGTTCGGATTCGACAAATTTTGGCATAGATACTGTTCTTATTGCGAACGAGATGGCTCGTGCGAATCAATTCAATTGTTTACACAACCTTATCACTAAGCAGCGAATAGAATACATACGAATATGCAGTATGAGTAAAATTTGTTTTTTTTTTCAGGACCAAACTTGAAACGAAGTAATAAAATGTTTGTGGGCAGGCAACATATGTATGTATGTATGTACATTATTTGGAAATTCGTATTTTCGCCTTACGTTTTAAAACCGTGAGCAATGTACCTGGCTGTTTTCACAAAAATTTCTTGAGACGTTGAAAGGGTACGACATCTTATTCATTTTAGTCGTATACGATATGTGTATAGTTTTTTTTCGTTTTCGTCCTTTTACGTTGTGTCTTTGAAATCTGTTTAGTATAATACATACATATAGTCAAAATTATTAAATGGAAATCGATTGAGTAAACAAGAGTTAAATTACAAATTAATCAAATTTTTACCGGACACACACACTTGTTAGTTTTTCATAAAATGAAATAAGGATGATTTATTTAAACTGTATTATAATATAACATAAGCTCTTTGAAGGCATGTAAATATATCTGAAAAATACTATACTTCTATTAAGAGGGTCTTCCCCATTTTTCTTAAACTTTTCCAATATGTATATATGTATAAAAAAAAAACATAAGTAAGGATGTACCTTAGATTCATTTTTTTTAAAGAAGGATGGTCCTGGCTGTACAGAAGTTTGAATGATTTGATTACTTAATTTGTGCGGTCGTCAAAATAAATTTTTTAAATCATGGAATGAACATTACCAATTAACATAATGTCCAATACAGTGTTGCAACTATTTATTGAAACTCTTCGCGACCGTTTAAATAATTTTATTGATATCGAAGATGATACTCTACGGTGCTGCGATGTAAAGCGTGCTAGAGCTGGAACCGGAAGGAATCCTTTCTCACATGGGCTCTACTAAAAAGCCCTTGCCCTTGTTGGTTAATTGCCCAAATACCAATTTGGGCTGCGCTCGGTAAAATATGCAACAACAGAAAACACAACAATGAAAAACACACATCCCTACATGAGTCCAGTACGAGTTTCAAATAGGTCAGTGAGTCGGTTCTGCACTCTGACCTGCGAGACGGTATTAGTCGACCTATAGATACGTCGCGTCGTCGTCTAATATGGATTGAATAACTTTTTTATGTGTATGTTGTATGCGTATAAAATATCGGCTATATGAGAATGAGTAATTCTACTGAAGCGTTTCGAAATAAAGTTATCTAGTCTGTACGCTCTTGTCACTACGTATCTAGACTATCAAAATTTACTAATAGAGATTTAAATGAATATGAACATACATACATATGTAAGTATACATATTATCTATATTTTAAATTATTATTGACACAATGACTTGCGTGTCGCATGTGGTATGTATGTATCTAATGAAGAAGCCAGAATATGCCAGATAAAACAAAGTTTACCTTTAAACAATTACAGTACGTACTTTAGGCGATTTTACAATTTTCAATCCTTCCTCTGTCTTGACTATGCCAAAATCCTAAATGAAAATTTGGCGTTAGTTATGCAATTTATAAATTTTTGTTTAAATACTACATTAGGTATTGTTAATATTATTGAAATTTCAGAAACTAATAGTAGCATATTATTTACTAGAGTGTGTGCTATTGGTCTTAATTTAAATAAAAATACATTAAATTTACCCTAGATGGTAACGGTTATTTTTAGTTCGGAAAGGTCATGCTTCGTCGAATCGACGACGCTCAGTTTTGACGCCTCAAACAAAAAACGCCTTCGCAAAATATTTATAAAATTTCACAGATTTTCAATTCTTAGTTTATTTAGAATGGAAAAAACATCGATTTTGAGTAATTTTGTGAATAAACTGATTTTCAAATTAAATTTTCTCAATTCAATATGGACGAAAATATAAAACATTACATTTAGAAATGAAATAAATAAATTAAATTTAAATAAATTTAACGTTGATATAATTTCAAAAATGTAATAATAATGTAATAATACATATATTCTAAACTTAATAGGAAATTGGGTTTAATTAATGAGAAACTCTTTTATAAACAAAATGCACAGCGATCCATTTTGGGGTCCCAACCCGCGTTGGGACCCCAAAATGGATCGCTGTGCATTTTGTATATAAAAGAGATTCTCATTCTTTCATTTCGCCTATTCTATTTTTTTTTAGTAGATTTTAGAATTATTTACAATAAATTTTTGGTTTTGACATTATGTGCATTGTAGGCAATTTTTATGAGTTCGAAAAGTAATCTTTTAATTTTTTTATTCTAGTAAACATTTCAAATAGAAACATATTTGTTACGAGCTAGTTGTATGGACACTTATCGTCGAATCGACAACCAGCCATAAGAAATACTGGACTTCTATAAAATTTACACAAAGTTCATCCTTTGTAGTTTTGACAACGCCAATGTACGAAAAATCAGCTCAAAATAATGAAAATTTGTCAAGAAAAAGGGATAAATGTGATGGTGCGTAGTCGATTCGACGAAGCATGATCTTCCAGGGTTAAGAAAAAATCTTAAATGAATATATGTATCTAAAATTTGGTGCCGTAGATGAAGGTGTTTTTTTTTGCTTTCCGTTAAAAATTACTCAAATATTTGTTGATAAAAAAGGATCTTATTCTTTTTACCCATTTTTTTGTATGACATTGTTTGCTTTAAAAATAGTAACAACAAAGATCAGTGTCAAAGATATGTGTTGCATCCTATCCTAGTTTCAGAGATATTGAGGTTTTAGTAGTTTGTAGTAGGTAAAGGGTTAAGACTCCGGGTATGTGTCTGGAAACGATATGGGGAATAATTTTTCGGTGCATTTATGCGGTAGTTTTTGGACAACCTGTAAACATGAAAAGTTCAAGGTAAAAGAAAAAGCACACTAATGCAAATGTGTGCTATGTGGAAATATCTTCCATCAATGCCCATAATATCTATCCATACAACGAAATTACTGCCAGAACAGGGAATCTTCAACAGCCATGTAACGAAACAGATGCCAGAACCGCGCAAATCTCCTATCTCCATATACAACGGATAAGTTGCCAGAACCGCGAGTCTCCAAGCAATTTGCCAGAACCACGAAAGTCAGCTGTTGTGTTTGTTTTTAGTGTTTGCATTAATTAGACTATCTACCCTCGAAAATAGATACTTTCAACCCTATTAATATTTCAGAAAAAAGTGTTGGGCTGGATGAATATGTCGATTTTTCAGAGCGAATTGAAACTTACGATTTTTTTATCGAAACTATGAAAATGTAGATGTGAGGTTCTAACAAATTGGTGCTGATTTTAACGGTCACTTTCCCTAGGCCATAGCTATCGATGACTCAGCTCAGAAGTGCGAGTGAAAGTAGCTGTCAAATTTCCATAGAAAATAAAAAAGTACATGCATACCTATACATAAGTAACTGTAAATTTGTAATGTCAATAAAAGTAATCTAGGCTCTCATCAACCGTTTGTCATCTATAAAATTATCCATTCAAAGAATGCTAAAATTCTAATATAAGATCCAACGCGCACGGAGAATCCTTATCCATTTTCTTGGGTTTTGACAGAACGAAAATAAAAAAAATGATTCGGATATTCGTATTGACCTCGTTTGCTTTAAGTGGTTCGCCTTAACAGTAACATCAAAAACTAAGTAAAAACGAGGATATTTTATTTAAAAAAAAATACGTAATGACTAAAGTTTGGTAGGAATGTTTGAAGACATACCCTACTCCTAAAACTGAGTTTTCGGATTCGTCGGGGTGCGGGCAGTTGTAGAAAATTGTTAGTAACCCAAGAAACAAGTGTTGTGTGCAAGTTTTATTGATAATTTGATTATATGTATATGCAACGGCACCAAATTCAAAATCATTATAGGCCAACCTGGTCAATGGCAGCCGCCGGTCATAGTTTACATTTAGATTGCCGAAAAACTACTTATTTTAGAAGCCCATTGATCATTTTAAACTTTGATCGGTCGCTTTGATTGAACCGATTCACCCAGCTAGACAATTGTCTCCGATATCCAACGGAATCGATAAGTCCTCGATTATATAGCGATAGCTGCCATCGATATGTCTCCAATAACCTACTGAATCGATAATTCATCGATACCAAAGCGATACAAGTCACTAAATTGTCTACTATACTAATGTAATCGACAAGCCTTCGATCCAATTTCGATTATTTGCATCCAATTGTCTCCGATACACAACAGAATCGAAATGTCTTCGATCCCAAATCGAAGACCTACATTCAGTTGTCTTCGATACCACTGGCATCAAAAAGTAATCGATCCGAAAACGATGAATTTTTATTAATTTGTCTCAGATACCATGTAATCGAAATGTCTTCGATCACATATCGATGACTTTCATCTAAACGTCTCTGAATTAGATTGGAATTGTCAATAAATAAAACGACTAACTTATATTCTCATAATTAGTTATCGTAGATAGCTCAGGTGTAGGACTAGGACTACGAAACAATAGGTGCCCGGTTCGATTCCCAGTAGCAAAGTGTAAGGTAAAGTTAAAATAAGGTAGAAAAAAGTTAAGTATAAAACAGATAAAAAAAAAATTAGAAAAAAGGAAAAACTAAAAAAAAAATAATTTTTCACCACAGTCATCGTTTTTCTTAAATTCTTCATAGTCCGCAGTCGTCGTTCTACATTAACGATAGTCTTCGGAGTAAGATCGATTCCAGTTCTCACTTTCGGTATCGAAAAAACGGCCAAGCCCATACAAATGTCTCCATAGTTTGATCGATAAATTCGTCGATTCCTTAGTAGACGGTCTTCGATTCTTTATCGATGAATTGTCGATTCTGTTCTAACTGGGCACTTAGGGTGACGATTAAGATACCGTTAGATAGGTAATTTGATTCCTTATGAAAAATGCTTATACAAAATTTGACTGTAGGTTCAACGTGAAGAAAAATATCGTGCAAAAACGGCTGCATATACAGGGTGTCCCATTCATGGTGGAGGATATTTTAATGGTTGGTAGTGTGGCTCATTTGGGGAAAATTAATGTACAACGCGACCCCTCTATTTTCAACCGTTACAATGTAATAGCATTTTTTGTAAAAATGCCCGACTTGCCGAACTAAATCAAAATTTTCCACACCACCAAACATTTCATCCATTGTACATTAATTTCATCTGAGATATTACTTCACTTTTTGAAACTACATAAAATTTCCAATAAAACGGCACCTCGCCTCGAAATCACCTCGTTACGATGTTTCTCATATCTTCCGAGATACGCCCGTTCAAACTTTAAAGAAATGTTAAAATCGGGTTTTCATAAAAAAATCACAATGATAAAAATTGATGAAAAACCGATTTTAAAATTTATTTTTGAACGGGCGTATGTCGGAAGATACCAACGGTTAAAAATAAAAGGGTCCCATTGTACATTAATTTCCCCCCAATGGGCCACCATTACCATTAAAATATCCTCCACCATGAATGGGACACCCTGTATAGAAACATGCAATATGTATTACTATGACTTCCCCCAACCCCTTGAATACGAAAACTCAGTTTTAGATAAAAGATATGTCCCCGAACATCCTCATAAGATTGCAGCCAAAACGTATTTTTTTTAATTTAAAACAGCGGTTTTCTGCGTTTGTGTACACCACGTTGCAATTGCTAACGAAATAATGATGATAGGATGAGTAGTACCATCATGTACTATACTAACCCTCACGTGAAATGCCGGCACAACTATCTCCACTCCATCCCACAACCACATACGCTACGCACCCACAAACTACAGTGAATCATACACTCTACAACTACCGATGCTTGGCACTGTTATTTCCGTTAAAAATGCGTTCCAGTTCCGTTGTAAAGGCAAATTGCGTGGGTGGCAAAGGAGGCGGAATTTGGGTTGAAGTAAAAATCGATGAATGACTTGTAAAATCAGATGTTTGAAAAGCTTTCGAATATGTAATGGAATCTTGAAAGGACAAATGCATGCACTTAGGTCACTTACCTGCACACTAGAATCATGATAATCTCTAGACGATGGCGTCCATAAATTCCAATGATCTTTTGTACCGCCATCCATGCTACGATTTAGCAATTTTTCATCTTTCAGTAAATTATCACTGGATCGATCCTTGCCACTGGGTCCTGCTGCAGACGATGAATAGGTCGCAGGCGACAACTTCGGGTATTTATTCGAATTCCTGATTAATTGACGCAATGGGGCGGTATTCATCATTTTGACAAATTTCACTATATTTGACTTATTATGAAAATCGAAAATTTAATTCACTTTTAATTAACTAAACGATAACTTCGTTTAGACACGCTCACGTTTTCCACAGATTTTTTTTACTCGAAACACAATTCACGCGGCTGACTAGAACAATACTGTCGAACGAAACGTATTCCCTGAATAAATATTGGCGATGTACTGACTCTGAAAACAGCAAGCACGAAACACGATACGATACGGTTCACTAAAATCTAAAAAACGGAATGCCAGAAAAAATCAGATTAGCTGGTCTACTTGGTGCTGAGTTCTCCGCATTATTCACAAGAAACACTGTGCGAAAGAAAAGCATACACATGTTGAGGTGTCTTAATCAGAAATTTGCTTGCTTATCTAATTTGAACTTGGAAGAAGACACCCAGAGTAATGGATAGATGACAGCACAAATTATACTAGAATTGAAGGAAGCTCCAGATAGCACTGTATAGCGAATCCTTTGATAGTAAAGCTATTACATCAGATGGTAAAAAGATAGGAATTGGATAATATGGAAGGAATTGTGGGTGGTAAGAAAAGAAATGATTTCACCCCTACTTTTTGCACATGTGCACTGTAAAATTCGTCAAATTGGATACCACACTGTTGATGACGTTGGTGGAGTGGAAGATATGAGACATAAATGTATTTCAAATATTTGCCACGGCTCCATTCCATATTGACGTCATACGTTATGGGGAGCAAGCAAACGCATTTCATGATCTACAGGTGAAATTCCTCAACACTTTTTGTGAATCACACGGGTGTTTGTGAAAAATGAATTTATTTATTTAACATTTTGATAAGCATTCATTTCACGATACGTATTTTTCAAGTAAAATTATTTACATTTAATGCATGACTTGCAGAGAGTAATAGATATGAAGTGAAAGTATATAAAAGGGGAAAAGACTTGTCTCAAAATATAGGTACATATTTTTTCATCAGTCATGGGCATCACACTCGAGGTTTCAGTGTTAGCCAAATCTTAAATTGGCGTATCACAGAACTTTTAAAATAAATAAAATATGTACATGCATACTCGTATGTACATAAATTAAATTGGAAGCCAGGTTATTTGTATGTAATGTAAATTATGATGTGCTTTATATAGGTACAGTCTTGACTCGGTAATTCGGATCAAATTTAATTCGGATATAACGCTGATCAGGACCACTAAGTGTTTCCACTATGTATTATAATAGTCCGGATTTCGACAGGGATTCGACTCTTTAGCTAGGAGTTTTGAAATTTTGACTAATTTCAAGGAAAAAAATACATTTACGGACATTTGTACACTTCTTTATTTATTTGGACTGTTTTTCCTAAGAAATAAAATGAATGCGCTAGTCCGGATGTTTCGTTATTTCTCGTACTACGTAGGTACTATAGGTACCTCTTGCAAAAATTTACTGTATATCACATACCAGGAAACATTCCGACACCTCAATATTTGTCAAAATAAAAACATAAAAATAATCAAAGTGTACCATACCTTACTCTTATCACATCAAGAGTCATGTATGCTATCATGCCATTATTGTTTTTAATGTAGTCTGAAAAAAAACGTAAATAAATGAGAACCCCACATTTTATTACTATGAACATAGCAACCGCAAAGAATCAACATAATCCACACAAAAAAGTGGAGGCTTGGCTGAAATCAAGAACTACACTCGTCTACATCCTATCAATTTCCCACTTTAATAAGCTTATCTGCTGAGTGCTCTTGGAAGATCCAACAGCTGCTCGTACTTTTTGTCGATGAAGCTTTTGTGCTATATGCGCTATATGATTTTTTAAAGAGCCCTCAAGTTCTTGAAGTATATTTAAGGGTTGTTTTTGTGCATTCTATGTAGTTTTGAGTAAAGAAATTTCTGAGTTCAGATTAGAAAATGGCAAGGCTAGCCAAAACTACACACTATGTACAAAAAAACAAGCCAGGTAAATCATAAGTTATGGCTTGGATAGACTTTAGGCAAAAATTAAAATGAGCTGTAATTTTTCTCTCAATAAGTACATATTTTACTGTGTGGAGTATGTCCGGAACGTATTATAATGACTCTCCGATCTCTACAATCAGGGCCGGATTTAGCCTCTATTGCGCCCCTGGGCAGTAACGAATTTGCCGCCCTCCACCACTAGATAAGCTTGATAGTAGGCACAAAGGAAATGTAGGCAAAACTTTAGCGGGCGTATGTGAAAAATTGAAAATTTCATATTTTTTACTAGCAAGCGTATTTTGTTGGCCTGACATTTTTTTTATGTTGCTTCCCAGGGGAGGAATCCAGGTGTTCCGTGCACCTCCCAAAATTGTTTTAAGAATGACTGAAACTCCAATGATAACATAGAAAACTGTAGAATTCTTATTACATTCGGCTTTTCACTTTCTTTAGAAATGCGTTCATGTTTTCTATTTTTTTCTTAGTCGATCATTTTGGAAAACGTCATACCGAATAAACCCAAAATTAGGAAAGCTTATGGTAAATTTTGAACACACCTTGACCTAATTTCTTTTCGGTGATAAAGACAACGAAAACGGATTGGGAAAGCACTTCCTGATGCTATTCAGCAAAAATCATTCGGTGCCTAAAAAGTTCTATATTTTCCTAATTTTAGCTATTTTAAATTATTTTTTATTTTCGGTGGAGTTTCCCGTTTTTTTCTGAACAAAAAATTGCAAGTTCGAAAATTTAAGTGTAAAAATTCTTAAAAATTTAGTTAAACCTATTAATCATTTAATGTGGCTTCAGGCATAATGTTTAAAGTTAAGCCAAAGATGATTTATACTCCTACTCTAATTGAACTAAATGCCGCCACGCCATTCAGAGTAAATGAGTGTAGGTATGCTGCAAGCAAAATTTGAAGGCGGAATCACATTAAAAAATTGAGTTGAGGCTGCGATTAGGTGCTTTGGATTAAGACGAATATGTACATCCAACAAAAAAAAAAAGCAAATTATTTTCTACATTTATGTTTAAGTTTTCAAAATTCATTTTTCCCATAATTTTAGACCAATGAAAAAGTGTAAGAAATTGCCGCCCCTCAAATTCTGGCGCCCCGGGCAGTAGCCCAGGTTACCCATGCGGGAAATCCGTCCATGTCTACAATGAACTCGTGAAAAATAACCCTTGACCATGGAATTGCAAATTAAAACACAAAACGGACGAAAAAAATGTGGAACCATTACGGATTTTAGTTTATTGAAAAAAAAAAAAAAAAAAACAGTGGAAAATAGTCTGATTTCCCTTTCATTTCCATAGGTCTAAAAACATCTTTAAAGCGCAGTATAAACCTCGGGCGGAATGAAAATGAAATTTTTGTCCGCTGCGATTTTTTCAATGAAAATGCATGCTTACTGTCGTGGAACATGTCGGAAATGATGGGGAATTCCATAAGCTACAATCCGAATATGGTTCCAACATTTTTCTCGGCCATTTTATGTATTCTTTTTCGATTCCCCGATCATTTCACCGTGAAAAATATCTAATGACGGGGGAATCGAAAAATAATACATAAAATGGCCGAGAAAAATTTTGGAACCATATTCGGATTGTAGCTTATGGAATTCCCCATCATTACCGACATGTTCCACGATAGTAAGCATGCATTTTCATTGAGAAAATCGCAGCGGACAAAAATTTCATTTTCATTCCGCCCGAGGTCTATTCAGGCCTTAAGTTGGTAAATACTAAGGAATTATTGCGGAGATAGGTAAAAAAGCCACAATTCACGTATTAAGAGGAAGAGTGGCCTCTGCTATGGGTCAAAAATAGTGACACCTTTATTCCCGGCGTAGAAGGCAACTAATAGGGATGAAAACATTTACCAATTCCTAATCCAAGGTGGATCAGCATACGCCGAGGGATGCATATAGTGCTTGACCGCTAGTATGCGGCGGAGCACTATGCAAGACCTGGATGTAAAAGGAAAGTCCATAAATTTACTTTTTGCCACACACTAGTGCCAAAATACGTAACCTTTCTCTAAAAGATGTAAAAGAATGGAAGGCATTATGGAAATTCACGCAGATAGATATTTAGCTTTCCAGCTGAGTGATCCCGGCCCGGGGATGGTTCGCGCCAGCAGAGCTCGACGGTTTCCGGGGACGAGTAATATAAGGCAGTCCAACTGCATTGTGGAAAAGCTGAGGTTTGCAAGCTGGAATGTAGGTTCCATGATGTAAAACAGCGAAGATAATGACTATGGGCCAATTCAAATTATTCATGAAGACGACCGTACGGGCAAACTTGCAGGACAAGAACCTGACGTACGATCATTTCACACTATCCGTTCAAAACGCGGACGGACGAATAGTAATAATAAAGCAAGTATACCTATAAATGTTGCCATGTACGCTTCAAAGTTATTGTACCCTATAGTAACGAGTCGGCAAGATAAAAATGCAAGAAAAACAACTAGCCGCATTATGGGTTTATTATCGTCGCAGGAAGAGCGCCTGAACGATCGGGAGATATTATCGTACGTCCGGTTGTAATTCGGTCGTACAATTCTTACGAAAGAAAAACAATCGACGTGTTTTTCTTTCGTACGACGCGTTCTTACAAAGTGAAATGCAAATGCTTGTCTGCGGCCACTATAAAAACTCTCGCCGTACGTTTGTTAACCGTACGGTTTCGTCTTATAATGTAAAACGGCCCAATGTGCGTGCAAGAGATGGAGTGGTGAAATAAATAAATATCGACAGAGCCCGGTTCCTTACGAATTCCCAAAAGTACAAATTGTACTACTATGGAGTCGCAAATCAAAGAAGCGGAGGTGGCATCATTCCGGCATCGTCTTTACTTGGCAGCATACTCTCTCCCCAAGTGGGACAGCCACCAGAAGAAATAGAGGCATTTTGGAACGACGTTGACACCCTGTTTCAATTAAACTATTCCAGATACTATCGGATCATTACCGTAACATGTTCAATCAAGTGACAAGACAAGAATTGGTGTTCTTGGGAGGAGATCTAAATGGTCATGCAGATAAATTAAATTAAGATTACGAAGATCGCCATGGAGGAAAGGTTAGCCCTTCTATGGTCATAAATAACGAAAGTGAAGATATCCTGATTGTGTGCAGATCGCACGTTTGGTCATCCTAAATACATGGTTTGTGAAAAACTAGATCACTTACAGTAGTCGACACGGAGATTGGAAGCGCAGATCGATTACCATTTGTCCTTAGATTTTATAAGACAGTGGGTAAAAGACTGCAAAGTGATCTCGGGAGAATCTTTGGTTAGCCAACACCTGTCTGAATTTATTTTGAAAGTAGGAGAAGCAAGAGATTGAATAACACCCAAGCCGGTCGAAAAAACTAAGTGACACAAGCTCCATTAATTGATAAAATGACGGAGTGTTTGCAACATTAATTACACCGGGCACAGTCCAACACAAATGTGGAATAATTTCACTGAGATGTCAATAGCTGAGGCGGAAATGACACTTAAAATCTCGAAAGGTTCACTCCACACAAAGAAAGAAACATGCGAGGTGCAAGGCCGAAACTAAAGAAGCAGTACGAACCAAATCGAAAGTTTCTAAGGCATGGACATGTGAGTCAAGCAGTGAAACCGATCGGGTTCAGGTTCAGCTTTGATAAAATTACATCCAATGCCGGAGCTAAAGCAAAAGTGAAGGCAGCTGAGAAATTCTACCAAGAATTAGAAACTCAGACTGCGACCGAAAGACTGTCATCAAGGGGGAAGGAACGCTCGATAAATACAGGCGTCAAAATACGTGGAGGACTCACACGAAATGCTACTGGTTGACGATACGGCAATCTGTAGCAGGACGCGAGAGTATTTTGAGGAACTTCTATTAAATGAAGAATTTCCTCGAGCAGCTTTTCAGAATGTTGAGCCGAATACCACAAATATCGAAGATTTCTTCGAGGAAGAGGTGATGAAGGCAATGCATTAGATGGAATGCGTCGGACCGGATAAAAAACCCGCGGAATTTTGGTTGAAAATGGAAAACGTCGGGCTTAGTGTCTCACAGTTCTCTTCAACAAAATCTAAGGTGGGCAACCGATGCCTGACGCTTTCTGGGAAAGTTTCTTTATCCTTTTTATAAAAATAAGGGAGATTCTCGCAAACTCAGAAACTATAGGGCCATAAAGTTAACATCTCATACACAAGATTTACGAACGAGTTGGCTGCAGCCGATTGAGAAAGATTGTGCGGTTTAATGACCATTAATGCGGCTTTGTCGAAGATCGATCTACAGTCGATGTGATTCAGTGCATACGTTTGGCAAAGGAAGACTATAGAGTAGCACGTAAGGACTTAAAGTTTGTTCAGTGAATTGGAAAAGGCATTCGATAAAGTACCTATATATATTGTTGGCCTTGAGAGCACTTAATGCCCCTGAGGCATACGTCAGGATGATACGAGACATGTATGATGGAGCTACGACTAAGGTTAGATGCACAGCCGGTGAATCTGAGGAATTTTCGGTGAATGTCGGAGTATACCAGGGCAATGTATTGAATCCATTGCTCATCATCATGTGCTACTTATTAACACGCATCTCCGACGGCCTACAGATATCTCTTCTATTTGCCGATTAGTCCTCAGTAGCCCAAACCTTGCAAGCTGGACTTGGTATGACTTTCTGGAGGAGCATGGACTATGGGTTAGTATAACAAAAACTGAGTTCTTATGCTGCCCGTTCTCAGACCCGGATGCACCGAAACCATATATGTACGTCAAAGGAGAGCAGCTTAAGTCTTGTACCAAGTTCATGTACCTTGGGTCGATGGTGAACAACGGAGTTACATGCGATGATGATATCAAACATTGCACAAAGGTTCTTAAAGAAACGAGTTTTTGACACTCCTCGGCATGGCCGGTCGCGAGTTTATTTTTGAGAAGATAAAGTATTTTTTTATCGTATAAACAAAAACTGCGACTAGGAAGTGGTATGGCTGACAACCGTATCACGCTCCGAATTTAGTTATCGTCGAAACGTTGACGACTACACACCAATCTCCTCAAGAAGTTAGGGCAATAAAACATGTTAACACTCGAATAAGCCATGAAAACGTAGCTCAGTACAGTAGTTCTATTGTATGCTTTTCACTCCATCATTTCAAACTTGTAAAATGCATAAACATAGCAAATATGTGCATACGATTCTAGAAATTTTGATGCAGTAATAAATTAGCATTTGGAATTGACTACACAATTTATATTTTTGGGAGCTCCCATTATCAGAAATATACAGAACTATAAAACTTTTCTATTCAAAATAAAACTGTTTTGCAATTCAGTTCATTTGCATAAATAAATAGTCTAGTGACCGATAGTCGATAGACGACTGTCTCTCATGTGACGCGGCTTCCACCATAGAAGTGTATAAACCACTATTGAACTTTGCGACAGACCAGTTAAACTTCTTAAGATTTAGAAACGTATTAAATGTAATACCAGGTGGTGAAAAAGTACACTTTTCGTTGTAGGTTTTAGAAGAAAAAAATCCTGTGCGGAGGTAGGCGGGGTCCAAGAGAGTATCGCTAGGAGCCTGCTATTTTGAGTGGGTCAGACAAAAGAACTATCTACGTCTCCTGCAAAGTTGGTTCAATTGAAACTGGGTGTAGCTACACAGATGAATGGCAATATGGGTAGGTGTTCGGCACGGAACGTTTCCCCATAAAGGATAATAATTTTAGGATTAACTTTAACCATACCAAGCGACCGAAAAAAAAAAATAAAAAATTTAAGTAACATTTTTATTTTATCAAAATCATGGCCAAAAATAATAATTAATACAAATCAACATTGAAATTCATTACAATACTACTTCAGTCACTATGACAAATTACCATGAACAAATTGGACAGAAAATGTAAATAGTCTTCCTCCACTAGCTTAACATACGACAAGGGGCTGAAAGATGGCTCTTCGGGCTCAAAGTACACTTCCTTCTCATCAATATCATCAAACGTACACATTTTCTTAACAACTTCCATATCCACCGGTGACAATCGTTTACCATTTCGATCTAAACTTGGCGTAGATGATTCGATTGGCGCGTTCAAGCTCGACTTAAACTGCGATCCGATCGGACTCATAACACGTGACATATCAAAAGAAGGCTTTGGTGTTCGATCCTCAGGCGCAGGAGGCTGCAACTGTTGTTGAGCCTGTTGAAGATGTAGACGACGTACAACATGGACTCGCATCGAATTACGGTCGGCTGCTCCCTTTGGCGTGTGCGATGACGTGCTAGGCCCGCCTCTATTTGATGCATTGTCATCGTCATTGCCTGAACCGCTGGCCATTTTGACCATACCGTGCTTTTTTCGTTGCCACGGATTGCCACGATAGTCGTTGAGAACCCGCTTGCGGACAAACTCGTGATAGGCCATCAGTTCAGTGCTGATTTCGCGTCGAATCAATTGTTTCTCTCGATTGGAAAGATCTGTATTTTTCAGGGCCAAAAGAGTTTGCGAGGCGAGAAAAGTGAGAACGTGTTCGAGTGAGGATATACACAACGAATTATCGAGTAAACTTAAAAATTCATTGGTTTGGACCGCACTGGATGACATCAGACTGGTGACGGATGTCACGGAAACTGATTTTAGGAAAGATTGTCGCGAGTTTGGCGAAAGCATTGTTGTTGTTTTGTTTGCGTTCAACTGAGATGTATTTTGACTACCATTCGGCTTGTCGTCGATAGCAAGTTCATTGAGTGGCACTTCGTGGAAAGTGTAATTTTGCTGAAAAGGGAAATATTTTTAGTTATCTGGCTGTTCTGCTATAATTAATTATATCATACCAAATTCAAAGCCTTTGTAAAAAGACTCACTGCACTTAGTACAGTTCCAAAAGTCAATAAAGGACACGAGCCGGGATCTAGCTTTGGAGCTCCGAATTGAATTTCAATCAGCGGCAACCATCTTGAGGGTAGGAATTCTGAGTCGGAAATTAAGTTCAGAACTTTTGGACTGAATCGCAAAAGGCATTTTGAGCAGATGATTATGATTTCGATTAGACTGAAAGAAGATGGAGACGTTTATAAGAAAATCAAACATTTAATCCCGGCAGTGCTTACTCATTCATTGCATGAACGACCGCGTCGCTGGTTTCATTATTTGCTGATTCGGCGATCGGCTCAGTTAGATTTTGACCGTCGATAAGTCTTCTCAAAATTTTTGGACGATACAACAAAGAAATTGCGTGATCCATAAGAGTTTGAACGGCTCTCTGCAACAAAAGGCAATAATTAAAGTCAGCTAGTAAAGCCCACTAACGCGTTAAACCCACCATCAAATTGAACATGCTCTGTGAATGCTCTAATCGCCATTCTTTCTCATATGCCACAAGCTCTGATATCAAGAGTACTGCATTTTTCACAAGCACCATAGCATTGGGCTCAAGTGATTGTTTCGCCAACAAAATCGAATCCACCAAATACTCTTCGTGAACGCCGACAAAAATCAGTACATCCTTGAGTAGACGATAATTGTGTTTTTGGAAAAGTGTCGTAACCAAGTCGATTCCTCGCGAATAAATTGGCCACCAATTTTGACAAGACCATGCATTCTCCTTGGCCGGTTGTAGTGCATACGTGGCCTGCATTAGTTCTTTCGGGGGCAACAGTTTCAACCACAAATAATCGCCAATGTCACAATAAAGAAACTCATCAGAACAATTACTTTTAGCAAATACCATCAGAACGTCCAATAATTCCATTGTGAGTTTGTGCTTTTTCGAGTTTTGTAGCACGGCACTCGTTATCGCCAAAAGTCTTGAAAAGATTTTTGCATTCTTTAGAGGCATGTCCCAATTGTTTGGCTCTTCAGAGTAAAATGCTATAGAAGTGTTTTTCAGAAGACTCAAGCTCAATATGATGGATTCTTCGTGCCGGTTTTCTACGCATTGATCTTTTGTGTCATCGTGCAGTTGATTGGCCAACGAGTCCAGTTCGGATGATATTATATCCGCTATAGCTTGCAGAAATTGTAATGTTAATGACGAATAGTTGATCCAAGTGCCGGACATAAAACTAACGGTTTTAATCGCAATCGATAGACACGATTCCTTCGCTCGTCGATGAATATTTTCGTAGCACGACGACATGACTGTCAGCAATTCGACGATTTGCTCCAACAATTTTCGATCCTCTTCCGTACTATCAGTGTATTTGTGCTTGCAATTTAAAATAAGTACCAGAAACATTTCCGATAAAATTATAAACGGACGAAAATCTTCCGTATATTCGGCCCGTTCGACGAGAGCCGTTAGACAATTGGTTGTGAGCAATTTCTGAGATTTGAGCGGAAACTCGACACCGCTCGTATTCTTTCGGAGAAGTATCATGATAAAGTCTTTGAAGGATTGCAAACGACTTAACCACTCGGGGGTTTCGTCTTCGACATGGCTATCGTACAATTCTCTGGGCAAATCAAAGACCTGCTTCATCCATGTCTCAAAGTGAGCTGCGTCGAGGAATTGTTCAAGAACTTTTTTCAGTTCGGCGTTGATTTTGTTTGTTGTTTGATTGCAACAGAAGAGTTCAATGCCCAGAATATTGAGCAGTTGATTGCAGGCTTTAGCGTATCCACCCTGGTTGCTTAGCAACGGACTGCATAAGGATTTCCAGAATGTTGGCTTCTCCATGAGATCGTTGACAAGTGTTTGCATGTTGTTCTTCCAGAGAGCGTGGAAAAGTCCGAGGATTCGACTGAGCAGGGGACTCTCGACGGTTTTTGGATTCTGTAAGTAAAAAAATCAAAATCATTTAAGTAAGTTTAATCGGTACAAGATCGAGGAATGTTCAACGAATGGACAATAATGGTATGATGAAGAAGTTGAACGGAAGAGTGGACGGAGAGTTACAACCGTGCGTGATGTGATGCAACAAAACAAAAATGCAAAATGGGAATCAACAACACACGGGCTAAATTTTCGGAACAATTTATTTTCCGAGTATCAAAGGGCCGATGTAGAGCATTGTTGTTGATGGTCTTTTTTTTAACGAAGTGGGGAAATCTTCGATATATACTGCTAATGCAGTTATGCCGGATTTTTACGGGCTAAAACCAGAGACCACCTCTTCCATCACGTTCCCTACGGGACCACCTCTCGGTATTACTCCGCAGGGGCTTCTACGGCTAATTAGCTATCATGCCGAGTTGCTGACTTCCGTCTAGCTTCATCTTTTTGAAGTTCTCTGTTGATGCCGCACATATACTTACTTACTACCTTCCAATCGTGTTGGCACTCCAGCACACGGTTCAACAAATCCTTAAGGCTTAACTTTTCTCCGAATTCGTTATTCAGTTGCGCGCGTCGCACGGAAAATCTAGCGCCATAAAAAAATACGTGCCTTGCGTCTTCTTCGACTCCTTTGCAGCAAGGCTATTCTGACAAGTCATTCCGTTTGAACCGGTGCAAATACTGCCGGTATCCAACATGATCCATTAGGAATTGAGTTAAGGGTTCACTTTGCCGTGTTGGCGTTTAACCTAATATGCAATTTCATTTATCTCTGTCTCATGCTTTCCTGTTTCTTTCAACGTTTTTCGAATTTCCAAGTCCGTCGGCGTGTTATTACGTCGACCGACGAAAAACCTGCGTGTCTCCTTAACCAAAATTCATTTTTTGGTACGCAGAGCACACTATCAATGTCCACATACGGTAAACCGAGTTTAATTTCTGGGCGTCCCCAGAGGGGTCTAGTGAAATAGCGCAAATCGGCGAGGCATACATTAGATGTAACTACCATGACCAGCAACAATCTCCTGCTTGATCTTGGGCCGCTAATATTCGGCAGAATTCTTGCTTAACCGACGATGGCGACGACCGCCGCTTTTTCACATACAAACTTCAAATGCTCCCGACAATTCAGCCATCCATCATAACCCCCAAATACCTAATGGCTGTTTTGGAGGTTATGATATTGCTTCCTATTCTGATTTTTAGAGAGTACCTTTTTCTAAGCTTATGGTTCGGAACAGCCTCCGTTTTTGGCTCAGTAAGTTCGAGGCCAACCCCTAACAGCCAGAGCTTCATAGTTGTAATCGCCTCGTTGAGGTAGACTTCGACGCACTCTAGTTACTTTGCTACCACCACAACTGCAATTTGGTCGGCAAAGCCTACCACAGTCACTCTAGGCATGGGAAGTTCCAGAATGCCGTTGTACATTATTATCCATAGCAGCGGGCCAAGCACTGACTCCTGTGGAACTCCCGCTGTGACCCTATACTCCGTGGGTCCAATGCTGGTAGCGTATTGGAGGACACGTTTTAAAAGGTAGCCCCTGGCTATAGCTGCAAGAAAGTTTGGAATATCTATCATTGCCAAGAGGAAGATCAAGGATCGTGGGACATTAAAGTCGATGGTGGCCAGACACATAGCCGAGACAGAACACAAAGTGGCATGGGACAACGTGACTATAGTAAATAAAGGTGTCGATCGGCGTAAGCTCGCAAACATACTCAATTTTTCGAAAAAAAAATAAATTCTCTGGGAAACATGTTGCGGCACACATTTCGCTGATCTTATAGAGGCTGGTTGTATTTGGGCATCCGATCGGTTCCAAAATGATTTCCTTCTTCGTTGATGGTTCAGCAAAGCTAAATTGTTTCGGAGGGCGAATTCTTAATAAATTGGTACAAAACCTACCTTAGAAATAGCCTCCAAAAACTCCTTCATATATGTCAAAATACTGTCACCAATATTCGGCGTTTTTTTCTCCTTCACCAAGAAGCTTCGCTCTTTGTCGCTATTAATTTTAAAAAATGCCTCCGTAAGACCAGGTTGTTTTTCAATGCACGCCTCAACCAGCTCAAGAATAGCAATTTTCAGCCCGTCACTCTCCAAATCTTCGGGAAGTTTTTGCAAAAATGTCAAACGAATCTGATCGGGTTCCATGTCCAGACACGCCAAAAGCGACATTTTAAATTCCAGCGCAATACGTCTCAACAGCCGACACGAAAGTATGGGCAACGATCGATTGAAAATGTTGCTCATATAACTCGTGACAACGGGGATAATACGAAGTGTATCCCGTTGCTTTGGTTGTGTGTAGATCAGCGTTTCCAACGGCGATAGGGTGGATCTGTCGAGAATTGTAGTTTTCAAACGAAGCAATTGCATGAGAATGGCCATAGACAGTTGGACTAGATGATTGGGACAGGATGGCGATGACATCCAGTTGGTTTCGTTCTCCATGACGGACTGCAAGTAAGGATTTCCGGTGGCTACGAATCTGTGGAGGTTAGTTTTAAATAAAATCGTAAATGGATCAGTTGATAACGAAAAACTTACTTTAGAAGAATGATTCCATTTTCGAAATTCAGCAAACTGTAAACGCAAATATCGCGTAGAAGTCGACGGTCTTTACTTTCGTCCAACTGCTCTTGTGGCATTTGCAGCACGTCGAAGATGTACTGCATGCATTGTTTGTAGAGGTTGTTTTTCAAACTTGCCTCCTGGAAATGCCAGCTATGAATATGAGGGAATACCTCGCGAAGCAGGAATATAAGACCCGGAATCTCCAGGTCGAATAATTGGTTTTTGCCCAGCTGAAAAACAGAATGATGAGTCCCTTGCAAAAAATAGCAATTGAGAGATTCACCTTTGTATAGCTGTTCAAAAAGTTCAAATATGCAAACAGGAAATCATATTTCTCCATATTCTTCTCGAAATTCACCAGGAACAATCCCACCAAACTCGAATCAAATCCCACTCCATGTGCGTATTTCTTATAGTCCAGAGTTTCGCTTTTCATGCACGGTAAAATGTTCAAACTAACGACACGCATAAATATCTCCTTTTCGAACAGAGGCAACAGACTTGCACAAACATTCAAACAATTGGCCAACAGTTCAATGGGAGGAACTTGCAGGATTTTCAAACGATCCAATAGGTCAATGGCCATTTCCGTTGGATGTACCATAGCCACTGAAATATCACTTGGCGACTTAATTTTTTGAATGGCCAACGAGAGGTATTTCATTCCGGCATTTATCCGTGTCAGTCGTTGTACGCTAAATTCACTGTATTGTAGAGCTTCGGCGAAAAGTGTATTGATCTCGTTGTGCAAGGCGTCGAAATAGTTGAGCGGATGACGGAAATGTATGTATGTTCCGTGCGGTTCGTCTGTCAGGATCGCCACTGTTCCGGCTGGGATTTTATAATCGATGCGCGGGAAAGGTCGATAGTCGTCCTGAAGGATGAATTCGTCGTCAGCATTGTGTGAGGACTTGAGGTTGTATTTTGTGCTGTCGTAGGTTTCCGTGAAGATTGGAAGCTCTTCCAGCTGCTCGTGGACCTGGTTGGAGATGAATTTGAAATAAACTAAAACTGCTCAGGAAGTTAAAATTATTGTGATTTTACCCATTTACTGTCGGCTATTCTCGCAGATGAGAGTCCTGCCGCAATCATCGATAGAGCTATCAAATCGGCAGGGAACTTCTCCATGGCTGTGTTGAAGAGAGATCGACATCCAGAGTCTGTGAAAAAAATACGTTTGTATCGATGAAGAGATTTAAACAAGTAGAGATGAGAGAGACAATGTACCTTCGGTTCGGTGAAATTCTGCTGCAATAGACGGCCATGAAATTAGCTCACACAATAATTCGTAAATGCCATTGTGACGGGCCACAGACCCATCGCCGTCGAACAGATCACATAAATGCGAGAGCATGTCGTAAACTGTTTTACGGGCAACTCTCGAAACCAGTGTTTCGTCCTGTAAAGCAAGAATGAGGTGAGTTTTTAATGAAATATTGAAAAACGATATACGCGAATCCCGAAATTATTATATCTGTCGGATAGAATTATTTCTTCACTTTCAATGTCTATTTTTGGTAGGTGTGCAGGATCGGGGCCAGACCTTAATGCAGTTACAACAACAACAACAATGACCTTTGGAGATATACTCAACTTTATTCAGACTATCCTCACTTTAACCTACAGATTTACAGGGTTCAACTCACTCACTCATCGCTGGAGTCTAGCCAGGAGGTTACAATTATTTATAGTGCCATCATTGGCGGCACCCTGTTCAAACACACATTTAGCAACCTGGGTTTCTCCAGATAGCTGAACAGAAAACCAGATTAACCATATAGCCGTCTCCAAAACTTGGAGGAATTGTCTCATGGACAAAGCGAGGTGCTGATTTAGGCAGCAATCACCAACTTGTTATTGCGAAAATTCCCTTACGGGTCGATGCGTTGCACACAACACGAACGAGTATTGTCATAATTAAATGTAGAAAAGCTTAGAGAACCATCAATAATACGTGCAGTTTCTTGCGCATTGCACAAACACCAGATCCTCCTTTAATTGATGAGAAATGGAACATCATGAGGGACGCTTTTAAATCGTGTGGTGAAACATTTGTGGGAAGACTTCAGGAAACTGGAAGACGCTACGTGGTCTCTAATAAATGCACCGAGAATTAAGCAACAATTTAAAGTCGACTACTGACAGTACAGTCAAGCAACAACTGAGGGTCGAGTACAGTTATTTTCAAAAAAGTGTGCAGAGAAGCGTAAGACGTGATAAACGCGTTAGTGGTGGCTTAGCCTGGTGACAGTGGGACCCTTTACAAGCTCATAAAGCCACTTACTGGCAAATCTTTTACGAATAAGTATCCTGTAAAGACGGGTTTCTGCTAGTCACAGACGAACAACAAGTACGCCGATGGAGAGAGCTTTTCATGGAGGTCCATAACAGCTCTTCAAGCCCATCTCTACCGGAAACAGTAAGACTTTTGCAAATGGCCAAAGTTAATACCGGTGTACCATCCAACCTCGAAATAATCAATGACCTTGAATCGTTCAAAGCTGGCAAAGCCCCGGGGGCAGACGATATCCCTATGGAACTTTTGAAAGCGGATATCAACGCTACAGCAGATCCAAGATTGTTGGACAACCGAGACCCTCCCTTAACAATGGTAGAAGGGCGTCATCATTAAAATTCCTAAGAAAGGTAATCTCAATTTTAATAATTGGCGTGGAGTCCGTCTCCTCCCAGCAGTCTCCAAACTGATGGCCAGAATAATCTTGGACCAGGCTCCCGATTGGAACCGATGCAAGCCGACATGTTACACGTTCCGGAAATACATGGAGAACGCCTGTTGAGGTAGAGGGAAAATCTATCCGCAAATCGTGGGGCCACCTAAGGGCGATGGCTGCTAACAGGGAGAGGTGGAAAAGAAGCGAGGTTAGAAGGAATCAGAGACAGAGAGAGTGCCAGTCGCTGATATAAAAAAAAACAACCAACAACCGGCACTAGTAATCAACCAAACCAAAGGCTGCGGTAAACGGCATCAGTCATAATGCCCAACTAACTCCAGTCAGAAAGGACCACGGACGAAGAAGATAGAAAGAAATAGATGGTGGTATGTAGTTGATGAATATAACTAGCGGAGCGCCTTGCCACTACTAAGGAAAACAAATTGGAAGCGGAACAGATCCAAGAAAGGGTCGCCACCGGTCAACCACGTCACACCACAAAACGAGTCAGGCGTCAGCTCTAGTGGCAAACCAACCTAAGGTATCGAGCGACGACTGAGTGGTGCTTAAGACACAAGAGCCGCAAAGACAAATTCAGTCCTATATGTTCTTCATAAATGATGAGTCACTGCCAGCACTTGAAGCGGCGGACTTCAAATTACAATTTGGTATTCGTAATGCAAAGATAAATGTGTTTTCATCAAACTCCAGCAAAGAGCAGGATTCGGTTGACGGAGTCGACCTCTTATTGGTGGAAATGTGCATCGAAGAGCATGAGATAGAGGGCAACGATTAACATAGGGCAGATTAACCTCCGTGGAGGAGCTGAACAAGGAGGCTGGAAAAAAAAAACCTTCAAAGGTTCGTGTCCAGTGGAAATGAGTAAGAAAACTCCCCCTCCTTGGTGGAACATGGACCTCTCTAAGTTACGGAAGCCATACAAGGACTAATTAGCAATAAAAAAAAGCTATCAGATCCGCAAAAGTCCAAACTTGGGACTCTTCCAATCGTTAGACAATGACAAGGGACAGAAATGGCTATCCATGAGGTGGTGTGGCTAGTTTTAATTGAGAATTCTTTAGCTAAACTTCACAGGAAGGGGATCAAGGTGGTAGCATATGCGGATGATGAAGCGATGGTAGTATCAGTATATGTGTCTCTCCGTGACCAGTTCGATCAAGTTGTGGGCTTGACGTAAACCCGGATAAGACGCCTTTGACGCTACCAAAATTAAATGCACATCAACTCCAATTATCACTCAGCTCGAAGTATTCGGGCGTTATTTTGGACGCAAAGCTCAACTGGAGGTTGAACATTGAAAAGCACGTTAAAAAGTCGTTATTGCTATTTACGCATGAAAGACAGTTTTCAGCAGGAGTGGGTCTCGGGCCAAGCATGGTACTTTGGGGTTACACAGCGGTGGAACGATCCCGCCTTACATACGGGTCATTTGTTTGATGGCCAGCGCTCATTAAAGGCTACAATGTATCAGAACTTAGAGTAGAGTACCAATATGGATTTGCCTTAGTATCACAGGTGGTCTGTGAAGGGATGCGCTGAATGTAATACTGCATTTTCCACCCATCGGTCTATTTATTAACCAACTGGCAGCATGCAGCGCAGTCAGGCTCAAGTTATTCTGGAGTGCTAGGCCATAAGGCCACAGCAATATCAAACGACGTGCGAAACGCTGTAACAGACTTCAAAGGTGTGAAAATAGGAGAGTTGCTTTACTTGCTAATAACATTGACTGGTTCAAGAAACCTCTCCATTCCTAAATTCATCATCTAACCTTCATCATATACATAAGTTAACTTTCACCGTGTGTGTAGTTACAAAACGCCGCTTTTTGCACTAATTACTTGTTCAGCCTCAGCTACCACTTTTACCAACCAACCAACCGATACAAAACTGCAAAAAGCTTGGAGTGAAGCATTCCCGACGCAACAAGGCTCTTGCCTTTTGTGCGAATGAGATTGCGATATAGAACTGTACGGCGCGCCTTATGTACTCATCGGAAGCTACCGTAAGTTTGAATTTATTCACACAAAAAAAACTCAAACCTTAAACATCTGATGCGACAACAACTCGCACAAGTATCCGAACACGCCCAGCTGAACGGCTTTTGTGCCAAACTGCCGATACTTATTTACAGCATCGTCATCGTCCTGTGAAATTATGTGGAAATTAAGTAGCATCCATCCAAGCAGCAATGGTCCATGTTCAGGATTATGATGCAATAAAACAATTTGCTTATCCAGAAGTTGACTGACATCGCGTATCCACGCTTCTTTTGGGCTGTGAAACGGGGAAAAATTTCGATAAAAGCGTTAGTTGAAAGAGGCATCACACCGTTGACACATTTACCTCTTATACTGGTCTATGCACTTGAGAAGCAATATCACTTCACAGTATGTTATCTTTGCCACCAGTTCCTTGTGATAATCATTGGTTCTCTCCAAAAACCTTTGCTCCTTACCAAATGCGTGCATCTTGAAGCACTCCAACAGCCTTTTCACTTCACTCGGCTCGACGCCATCATGCTCCACAATCAGAATCAATATGTGCAAAATTTCAATCGTCTCACGAGCCTTTCGCTCGGCCCATGTCATAAGTTTCAGTTGGTAATTGAAAAATTCACCGGCCGCTAGCTTATTGGGGGGCGTTTCACGAATCAAATAGTCCAATTGATCGATGTACGACCCGCGCAGCTTCTTCAGCGTCAAACTGTCCACAACGGCTTTGTATTCTGTATTGTACGGATGAGCCGAAACTCGATAGAATTGCAACAAATTCTTAACCACTTTCAGAACAATCATTCGCTCGAGCGTGTAATAGCCCCAAATGTCGTCGAGCAATTTCGTCATGTTTGATTCGGTGGAAATGAAATTGCTTAGTGAATGGACGGAGCCACGATATTCGTTGACCAGATAGAAACACAACAATTCCCAGCACATGTTCGATTCAATATCCTGAAAAAGTTGTAAGACACACATGAGTGTGAATCAAACATTCTCTGAGTAGAGTACATACCAAAAACTGTTGCAACTTATTCGTAAACGGGAACAGCTTATCCTGCTTTTTTTGTTTCATGAATTTCTCTAAATCGGCACTGGTGGTGGAGCATTTCTTGAACTGAAGGATGCCGTCCTGGAGTTCCTTCGATACTCCCATGAGTTTCTCACGGACCGTCTCATTTGGTGTTGCATAGTGGATTCCTGATACCAGCTGCCATAATTTCTTCCAGTCGGCTCTGTTGATGGATTTATGAGACTACTAATTAGAGCTTAATGAATTATTAGAAAGTTCTTACAAAACTCCGTTTTCGGTTGAAGCCATAATTCGCATAAAATTTAATCAAAATAGAGCGCCGGTATAAACAGAGTACAAGAAAACAGCGCGCGAGCCCAGTTTGACAGTTTATAATGTCAAAAATGACATTTTGACAGACAAATGCTGAACGTTGAACGGCGAAATTGATTGATTTGAGGTTCAACTAAAATTCGCCGTGGCTGTAATGTAATAGTCATTTAACTAGCTCTTGTACAATAACGATTATAAGTTGAAATATTTTCATAATTTGATTTTTATCTGTTTTTTGACGATTTGATTTTGACTCATGGAAAATTAACTCAGGAACCTAATCTTACTAAATTGAGCATTGCGGCATTTTGGATTATGTTCTTATTGGTGTATGTCAGGGTAATTAACCCTCGGATGGTTCAGGTAAATTTTACATACGTAAATGGTTCAGTGGGGTCTGACAGACCCCAAGGCGGGAGAGGCAAGCTCAACAGTGCCTAGAATTTCGTCAATATTACAAAGTTTCAACACTTCCCGACCATTATTAATACATTTTATCGTTTCCCAAGTAACATACTTTTAAAATGTGGAAATTCAGGAGCTCGCTGCCAAGTATGCTCATGAACTAAAAACATATCCAGTTTCTAAAATGCTATATCCGTGCCCATGCTTAAAGTGAAACAATGCGTTTCAAATATACTTTTTACTCCTAGTCTAAATAAATTTCCCGTCGCCAGTAGTCGGTTCGGAATGAATGTTTGCAGATAGGAGGATAAACGCCTCAACTTTTTAGGCCGCAGCCACATTATAATTTGACGATAGCTTATGATTGGGCGTCACGAATTGAGATATGAATCCACTTAACTAGAATAAATTAAAATTAACTCCTTGATTTTTTGAAATGCAGAATTTACAACCAAAGCAAGTTTCAAAAATTTGCCGTCTCTTGAAATCTGCCGCCTCGGGCAGTTGCATTTTTAACTTTATTCCAAAACGCCTTGTGCTCAGAGAAAAATTGAAAGTTCGATGCCTTTATTCCCCTTTGAGAATTCTTGGCTTAATTCTTTTTTACACAGCCATGTTGAACAAATTCGGAACGGAAAATCGTCAGATTGAAACTTTTGGTGTCAGTAGGGTGGCAAAATTTGAACGCCTTCTGGCAGCAAATACAGTAAAGCGTCGATTATCCGAACGCCGATTATCCGAACACTCGATTAACCGAACCGGGCACTCAGCTTCTTTTCTTGTGAAAGACACCGAATAAAATGAAAAATCAAGGGTCTGACGGAAGCAACCTCTCATTTGCATTGCTCAATTGCCTCGAATTTTTTATCATTGTTCAGTTCTAGTCGTTTTACACGTTTTCAGTTTGTCGCGTAATTTTACATTTGGGCTATTTTCTAATTTTTCTATGGAAACTCGATTAACCGAACTTTCCTTTGTCCGAACCACCCTTGTCAACATTAGTTCAGATAATCGACGCCCTACTGTATCTAAATCTGTCACTGATCAAAGCACCGCTTTTGCAGAGTTTAATTGTTTTTTTTTTTAATTATGTAATTATGCATATTTAAAATTTTGGAGCTTCTCTGCCACCCCCTCCCTTGTCTGCCTTTTAGAATATATACGCGGGGATCCATCCTCTATGAAATGGCATATGAGTAAAATGCGCGGAAATAGTTGCAGCATGCTGCAACTATTAACGATTTTGACGTTAGTGGCAGATTACCGTTTTGGGGCATCTCTAGTCAAGCAATTTTCGATAATGTGTATCAGAACTACGAGGAATTAGTTGCAAATAATTTGCACGTGGGCTCTTAGACTATAAGCTTGAACAAATTTCTTCATTTAAAGTTCTTTGCATGACAGAAAAAGTATATGAAGTTCCATTAGGCCTTAGCCTTCGAGTTACTTCTTACGGCGGTAATACCAAGGCTGCAAAGGTTGGGCAAAGTACATTCAAGTTATGAAGAAATATTTGTTGAAAAGATCAAGACAGAAAATTCTATTGGAGGCAAGCTACTCGACGGACCGAATATCCGTGCTACTTGCAAACGACAATCAGACGTTTTATAAAATACCATAACTTCTTGAAAAGCAACTGGTAGAACTTAGCCTTCAAGTTTTCCAAATGTTAAAAATAACATTTTTTCATGCGCGATTTTTCTTCTGTATGACACAGTAGTGATCCTAAGTAGGGTTAAATTCGCCTCAGAAATTTCCAGATGTCCATATTTGTATTTTAGACATAGTCATTTCAAACATCGTTTTTTTGGCTCGAGTACAGGACAGGTTTTATGGGTAACTCATATACGAATTTGACAAGTGTATTTAATTGTTGTTGTTGTAAGCTAAGCCATTCAGCTAATATTTGGATACAAAGTCGCATTCATAGAAAGGAGTAATTTCCCACCACTAGACGGAAAATGATAACTATGTTTTACAATTCGTCTATAAACATCAGATTAACGCCTCAGTTTCAGTTTTCAATTCGGTTTCTTTATAATGTAGTCTGGCTGGTCTAGCGGTTAGTGAGCGCAGCTTCGGTGCACAGGGTCATGAGTTCGAATCTCACCGTGGATCATGGTGTTTTTCGAACTCACGAGCTTGTGACGGACTATAATCTCACTGAGATGTTAAACGAGTACCCATTTATGGGGATAAATAACACTGCTGAGCGTGATGCTGATCTCATTACCTCAACAAAAAGCAGAAAAGATCTTGAAAATAGGATGTCACTAAACACATCCTGCGGCCTTAGACCAATGCTGGAATGTCGCGCCTGTTATTTTTTTTTACAATAAAAGGAGAGATTCGGCTCCATAAGTTTTGATTGCTAGTTACTGAATGATGATGGCTAGTTACTGAAAGTTTCAAAAAAGTTTTGCAATATAAATTTGATTGGGAAAAGTATGTCATTCCAAAGAATACTGTGTAATTTTAAATTTTAGTAATATGCAAATGTTGGTGTTGTAAGAATAATAATTTCCCAGCAAACAATTTCTATCGTCCGCGATACGAATTCAATTCGCCTGATAGAAAACATTTCTCGAATTTCATATCGTTTTCGGATTAAAGGCGTCACTCCCTTCGTGAAGGAATAGTGACCGATATTAATTCGCCAGGATGATAATTTGGCGATAATAGACTAATATAAAGAAAAAGTGAAAAAATTTTTTTTTTATTTTTCCCCTTTTTTTGTTTTTTTTTCTTCTATTTGATCCTTAACTTTTTTTTACCTTATTTTAACTTTACCTTTTTACACTTTGCTTCTACTGGGAATCGAACCGGGCACCTATCGTTTCGTAGTCCTACGTCCTACACCTGAGCTATCTAAGATTACAAATTATGGGAATAAATTAGTCGTTTTATTTTTTGACAATTTCATCATTCTCTCGTTGTGAGGGATTACTATTTTATCATCCTTGTAATAATAAGACGATATTTCGTTAATAGGAGTCGCATTCCTGACATATTGATGACAATAAAATTATTTTTCGTCGGGGAGACAAGTCTACGATAAATTTTTCATTCGAATAATATCGCTTTCGAATCATTTTTGTGATTTTTCGAAAAACTCGATAAAATTGTTTGCTGGGTTGTAAATAATTTACATATTCCAAAGAGGGCACGATCCTTCCAGCTACAAATGATCTGACTGAGTTCATTTATGAGGCATCAAATATTTGATGATTCTCAAAGCTCCTAAATAAATTTCCTAGTTGTCTTTGACAATCATAGTAATTTTGTCGGGCTTAATAAGTGTATATCCCCTCGTTCTGGAATACTTGGTCAAGATGAACCGTTTTCATAAAACCCCTCCGGGAATGAATTTTTCGAGTAAACCACAAGTTTGAAACATAGTAGGAAAGCACCACATTGTATTGAATTGATCGAACAATGCTAATGACAGTATAATTAAATTCACCTGGTTTTCTTTTCCCTGATACGCTAAGCCTCGCGGCGAAATTCAGACACTGTTCCACTTAAATTATGATGTGAAACAATTAAGTAAAAATAATAGGGTCACATGTTGAGAGAACAAATGCATTGCTTTACGAAAATCACCCATACAAAATGTAGACTGTATGCAACATATAACGTAAGGTCTACATTTTCAAACCGATCATACCCCATTAGAAATCTCCAGAGGATCTTGAGGACCACTTACGGAATTCTCAAGGACCACCATCGGTCCGCGGACCTGTTGGGAACCAGTGTGTTAGACGATACAACCAAATGGAAGTGTCAAAAATAGATTAACAAAATGAGGACTCCGGTTAAGTGCAAGGGAGCAATGATTCAACACAGGTGAAATTTTTTTGATTATGGTTGGGGATGGTCCCCAGATGATGGCATAAAAAGTCCCAACCGATTAGGAGTCCGTAACCTTAAAAAAAAGAGGGAAAGGGGGGTATTTTTTCGTTTTTTTCCAATTATTTAAAAAACCGCAAGAGATACAGAAAAATGGTCTGATGAGGAAAAGCTACATAAAATTACCTTTCCAATGATATAAAACACATTAGACTTTAATTAAATATTTCGGCGCTAGCCTAAAAAAAATAAATTATAATATTTTCATTTTAGCTCCATAACTTTTGAAACAATGCTATTTTAGCCGTAAAATTTTGTATAAGTATTCACAATAAGTTCAAGATCATTTTAAGGTTAACATTGAGTCGCTCCCCATTTAAATTTGTCAAAACGGCATGTCCATAACTCCCCCAAGATTGGAGCAGAGTGCTAAATTTTGGTTTGTTGCGATTGGAGGTCATAGTCACCCCACCCACCAAAAATCAGCTCATTCGGATAAAAACTAAGGTTACCTCTCATACAAAGTTACCCATCAGGAGTTTGTTCTACGTACTATACTCATTTTATAAACTGTACGTAGAACAAAATTGTCTTGGGTCACTTTGTATGGGAGGTACCCTTAGTTTTTATATAAAAGGCTATAACTACAAAACGTTGATTGCTCCAACCAATATTTGTTTTGAAAAATAGTTACTACTCGTAATAGGCAAATAAAAATTTGTCTTGCCAAATATGGGCCCAAAACAAAAAGTGGGACAACTATCCCACTTTTACCTTAGGTCGAATAATAAGAATTGGCGCTGATGCTGCCTATTTAATGTATTTAATTCATATCGAAAATGAGCTTGCTCCTGCCAAGTACAACTCCCACGCTCCTGTTAACGTTTCTCAAAAAGGCATGCCTGTAACTTTTTCCTGAACTCTCTTCATTACCGTAACTCCTAGTGGAGCATGGTGCGTTGATGACTACCGTGTGTAATCATCAACGTTACAAAGACAACTGAATTCGGAGTGTGATATGGTTGTCAGCCATACCACTTCCTAGTCGCACTGTTAGTTTATTATTCTACGATAAGAATATTTCTTATCATCGTCTTCTGAATAATAAACTTGCGACGAGTCGTGCCGAGTTTGGAAACTCGTTTCTCTATGAGTGTCTATTTCACAGAGTGGCGACCGAACGATCACGGCCACAGAGCACGACTTTTTCCTGAACTACGCAGGCAAATAATATTTGGCTGAGTGCCTCGGGCAAGCCCTCTTATACTCTCCACCATCAAAAATTACTTCGATCGGATCAAAACGATGAGTATGAGTACCTCCCATACAAAGCGATCCCAAAATATTTCATATTAGACATTTTATTCCCTTCAGAAGCTATCTAAGTAATAAAAAATATATTTATCTGTTCGAACCTCACTAGAACAGTTAATTATGGTCTCCTGAAAGTATGTTCAAAAGTTCTTGTCAAAGTGTCGAAAAATTGCGGTTTTGAAGGTATGGTATAATTTACCAGGGAAAAGTCTTAAGTATTATATCATTGCAAGAAAAATTGTATGTAGCTTATTTCGTCGTTAGGATATTTTGTGATCAGGCTAATAGTTGCAAAAAATAAAAATGTACACTCATCGTCAGTCTCTCCCCTTGACGTGACGCTCAAATTAGTGACACTTTTTAGTGCGTATGGAACTATACGTATAAATGTCATACAACAACAACGATGGACGGTTAGCTCAAAAATGAATCGCTACGGACCATCATATTTTTTTAATGAAGGGAATTTAGCAATTTTGTTTTTACAATATCTTAGGATTTTTCAAATAATTGCTTGCGCTTATTTAATAGAGAGTTTTAGCTTGTCATACTCCACATCGGGTTTTACGACCTGCTGAAAATCCCTGATATTGTTTTTTTTTCGACAACAATATGTGGAAAGCCTAGACACTCGATTGGTCCGTGCGAAAATTCCACGTATTCCTTAAGATAAGTTATACTTGGGTATTAGTCTAGTACAGATAGCTCAAAACCCAAACATCCAAAAAGAAAAGAAATTTTTGATGCCAAATTGTTGAATACACTGCCCAATATATGCAGAAGAAAGTTACACTAATTTGCGCCATGGGTTAAGGGGGGAGGGGGTTGCAAAGGGGAGAAAATTCAGTTTTTTGCAAATATCTGGAAAATTATGAATCTGACCTTAAAATGTCCTGAGAACGAAACAAACTAAACAAAATTACCTTTGTAATGATATATAGCACTCTAGACGTTTTCTCGGAAAATTATACCCTAGACCCAAAAGTATATAGAGAATTTCCATTTTTTGAGTTTTACATTTCGCACTGTAACTTTTGATAGAATATACCTAGGGTGACAGGATCTTGTTCATTATATTACTTACAAAATTTATTTGGTTTGTACCAAAAATTGAAGTGCTCCGACCATTGACGCCCCCCTCACTCCTCCTAACATTTTTCAAAAAAGCATGCCCGTAGCTTCTTTTCAAATTGAGCCAACCAGATCAAATTTGGTGGGGTGCCTAGTCTCAGCCCCATTATGCTCCTTACCAAAAATTATTACCATCTGATCAAAACTAAGGGTACCCCCCATACAAAGTGAAACAAAATTCTAACAAATTTCACATTTTTTCACTTCTAAATTCTATCTAAAATGGAAAAATAACATTTATCTCTTAGAACGTCATTATAACAGTTAATTGTAGTCTTCTAAATGTATATTCAAAAGTTTGTACTAGAGCGTGCCTTACAAGTACGAAAAATCGGGTTTTAAGGGTGCTAGTACACGTTACTCGATATATTCGGAAATAGCCTTAGAACTAGTACCAATGACCTTCAAATCCAATTTGTTGATACTTGTAGTGTACGCTTTGATGCAAACTTTTAAACATACATTCAGAAGACTACAATTAACTGTTATAATGACGTTCTAAGAGATAAATTTTATTTTCCATTTTAGATAGAATTTAGAAGTGAAAAAATGTAAAATTTGTTAGAATTTTGGTTCAGTTTGTATGGGGGGTACCCTTAGTTTTGATCAGATGGTAATCGTTTTTGGTAAGGAGCATAATGGGGCTTAGAGTAGGCATCCCACCAAATTTGATCTGGTTGGTTCAATTTGAAAAGAAGCTACGGGCATGCTTTTTTGAAAAATGTTAGGAGGAGTGAGAGGGGCGTCAATGGTCGGAGCACTCTAATTTTTGGTTCAAATCAAGTAAATTTTGTTGGTAATATAATGAACAAGATCCTGTCACCCTAGGTCTATTCTATCAAGAGTTACAGTGTGAAATGTAAAACTCAAAAAATGGAAATTCTCTATATACTTTTGGGTCTAGGGTATAATTTTCCGAGAAAATGTCTAGACTGCTATATATCATTACAAAGGTAATTTTGTGTAGTTTGTTTCGTTCTCAGGACATTTGAAGGTCAGATTCCTAGTTTTCCAGATATTTGCAAAAAGCTGAATTTTCTCCCCTTTGCAACCCCCTCCCCCCTTAACCCATGGCGCAAATTAGTGTAACTTTCTTCTGCATATATTGGGCAGTGTATTCAACAATTTGGCATCAAAAATTTCTTTTCTTTTTGGATGTTTGGGTTTGGGGCTATTTTGAACCTATTGTACTGGACTATATATTATTGGTAAAAAAAACAAACAGAAAAAGCCAGATATCTCAGTAATCACTACAAATCGATCCAACATTTGTACTCCCATTTTGCTGCCATAATGTTTTTCATGGAATACTTCGAGCTACCAGTAGTAACTCTCTAAATGTTAATTTTTAGAGTTTTGAGATTTTCTTAGAGAGAGCTGCTTTTACTAGCTCCTGTTTTTTCCTAGTCAAATTGCAACGGCTTAAATATTATGACGCACTTCGTCGTTCAACACAAATCTTTCGGCGGTTATCTTTTAAAATACATTTCAAAATGACGAGATTAATTGTTATTATCGACGATCTGGTATCAAATCCTTTTCGGCATTCCGAGACACTTTGCTCTAGTTTAGTTTCGGACAGGTTCCTTTTGCTGTATATTCCAGTAGGCTGTTTGCAAATCTCCGATGTCGGATCATTAGAAAGGACATTCGCTAAGGCCGACATAACCTACACAGGTAGGAGCGGCATAGTGTGGTGTCTCTTACATCTGTTGCTCTAATGCTATTAAATGAACAAGAGAACATGCAAGGATGCCAAGACAGATTGATTGACATGATACCTGTTTGGCGGTGTGTTTTCACGCAAGGGAAACGGTTGCAGTCACACCTTGAACTATCGAGCGAAAGTAGCAGCGTTCTCACTTCAGAAAATAAAGTCGAAGTAGATGTAAAGCAGAAACGACAGTTTTTGCTTATTTTTCGCAGTGTATTTAAAAAAATAATTACTCTTGGTATTATGTTTTTTTTTTAGAAAAATGTGGAACTTGAAGTTCACTGTATATATTAACATCCTTTTTTGCACTGGACTACATATTCACCTTCCAAATATTTTCTGCTTATTATTATCCAAAAACTTCAAGTAACTGACAGCTAGGAGTCTGAAATTTTCAGTAAAATGTTCGCCGCAACATGCTCTACATTGGCCCTTTGATTCTCCAATAATACAAATTTTTCGTACAATTTTGGAAACAATATCGAAAAACTGATAAACTGATCCTGTTTTTGGAAAAACTTGAAAAAAATTGAAATTGTTTCTGTAAAAAAATAAAAAAAATTAAAAGTTGTCGGTTTTTTTTATTTTTTTTTTTGGGAAAAATTTCGACAAATATATGTTGAAAAAATTCAAAAATTATCCTTTTTTTATCTGAGTATATCGCAAAATTTTAAACGAGCTCCTATTTTCAATAAATTTCGAAAAATAGAAAACAGACCATGAAAAAAATTCCACAAAATGAAAAATTTAAATTGTTTTTGAAAAAATTTAAAAAAAATTATAAACACACCCTGTTTTTAGAGCAAATTTAAAAATTGAAAAAATTTAGAAAAATTGTTTCTTATTAAATGGAGTCATTTCTAACCGTTTTGCTACACTGCACCAAATATTTCGTCTTTGATGTTTTTTTTTAATTTTGGTTTGAATAAACATTTGCTGCATTGAATAAAGATAAGGAGATTTTCGAGAAAAAGTTAAGAATTTGTTTGCGAAAAATCACTTGAACAGCATTTTAACATTGAATTTACAATTCGTCAATTGGATGAAAACTGTATCAATTGGAAAAAAAGCATTATTCATTAATAATAATAAAAAAAGTCCAAAATGTTGGAATCGAGTCTCTCGCATAGAGAGGATAATCCATATTAAATGCTGGATACTGCATTATATGCGCACTTGGATTATAGGAATCTCCGCGGCCCTCTTTGTTTGGTGTTTATACAGGATGTCCGGAAACTGCTGCGTAACAGCACTAGAAAATGATTTCTAATTTGATTTGCACCAAAAAAAGATGTACGAGGTGTTCTCTCAATTTATAAGCCTCTAGCTACTGTAGTCATTTGAACATTTTTGAAAAATGCATTTTCTTACCCGACTTAAACCTCGATATCTCCAAAACTAGTCTAGCTAGAATATAAAAATTAAATGATTATCACAGCAAACAAATTTATCTTAAAAATAAAACTAGCCGCACTAAAATAACAGATAAGTACTTTCGTTTTTACAGAGCTTCAAACTCAAATTTTTGTGATTTCACCCAAAAACAAATTATTTTCCCCATTCCAATTCTAGTTTCAAAATGCATTTTTAAAGATATTAAGGTTTAATCCGTGTAAGAAAATGCATTTTTCAAAAATTTAATAAGAATAGCGGTTATGTCCCGTACCCCTGGAAATCTTCCGGTACTTTTATGCAGCAGTTTCCAGACATCCTGTATTCCTGATATTACGCAGTTACTTCTTGAACTCCGCGGAAATGGAAATATTTATAAGAGAAATATCAGCAAACAAAATGTAGGTAGGAAAGAAGACTAAATACCTCTTTATATGTGAACAGGAATAATTGGAAGATTTTCCTTTTTTGTTGTGGCCAAATCGCAGTAGATTCGAACAGAAATGCAGTATGATTAAAGTCTGTAAAAAGTCGCACTAAATCTACTGCGTACTGCAATAGGTATGTATTACATAAATTAGATTTTTGCTATTCCGAATCCAACAGTTCGGAATATATCTTTTTTAAGATTTGCTGACTTGAATTAACCTAAAGTCTGCATTCTAATTCATTCATTCATTAAAAATAGAAACTGATTGGTATGCTTATAGTTAGATCCAAATTCGATTGTACATAATGTGCTCGTGTTTATGTCATGTACAAAATTTAACGATCAATTCAACACAATTAAAAAATACTGTACCATAAAAATAATAAGAAAACATTGATTCGCATATGGACCACCCAATATATAAATATCTATGTAAAAAATACTTTGTACCTTTGTCAATCATTACAGTTTGTCCGGCGCTATTTTCGCAATTTAAATTGAACACCACAAAAAATCTCATTAACACTTCTAATGTGCGTTAACATTAGTTTTTGCACACTTCAAAGAACATCTTCAAAAACTGTCAATGTTGCCTCTCTTCGTCACAATAATGTGCAACCTGGCGTGTTCATCATGCACCGACTATAACGGCGCGACAGAACACTGTAAGGTCCATCACACTCCTACTGAGAGATTACCCAGGACCTCATTTCATCCGCATCATCTCGAACATCAATCTTCGTCATTTTCACTGAAATGTCCTTTTCACGTCCGAACCTAGATCACGAACACGAGACAATCCGCAATGGTCCAGTCCAATATGTCTTGTCCGAAAACGCAACTACTTATAAATGGTTTTTCGCAAAAACAACAATGATGCGGCAAAATTCAACGTTGTCAATCCTCCCGAAGTTTTGACAAATCTTTTCAGTCACACTTGGTTACGAATGCGTGAATGTCCGTTTTTATTGTGCCCTGTTCTGTATCTTGTATTTATTTTGCATCCTTTTTTTTTGGCTGCCGTGGTGAGCTCTTAAACTCATTTTCACGCTTCAGTTTGACCTTTACGGGCTTTTGTCAATTGTTTTTCTTTAAAAAGGACATTTGTTTTCTTTTATTGGAAAACTCGCTGGATTAAAGGTTTCAATTGAATAGCGAAAAAAGGTGATAATCGAAAAATCATTATAGAGGCGCCTAAAATATTTCACAGGTAGTTACAAGATATTGTACGATTTGTTTATACATTCTGCAAAAAATGGATGTGCTGTTGTTACCTTGAAAAATTTTATTTTCTCAGTGTAGGGCGGTCATCCCCAGTCCTGTACTTCTAAAGGTCCTGCGCGACTGGAGCAACATATATACACTCAAACTTGTCAATAAGAGACTACCACTGGGGATTTATTTTTTTTCTCTTATTCACAGGATTCTCTTAATCGCAGGGAAAGTCAACATTTCGTATTAAATCTACATAACACAGAACTATTTCACTCAGGTATGTATTTGTTATGTTACTACGTCCATAAAGAGGAGAATTTTTGTCGTTCAATTGTGTAAACCAGTACAGTGTATGTACTGGCAATAAGTTTGGGTCAATATTTTTTAAAACAACGCGGCTTTTTAGCCTTACCTATGACCAGAGGCTTCTCAAATGTCCCATCTCCAAAGGCACATAACAAGACGCTTAGCCTTTCCTTTGACAATTCCCCCCCCCCAGCATTTTTCAACTTTGAAAACAAAAATTTTTGTGGAATCGCCTGAAAGAACTGAGCCGTTTGCGTTTCGTCACATTTCAAAATAAGTTCACAATAAAAATAGTTTTGATGTCTTAAGAAATTATTTATTGTGCATAATATTATGATTGGTACATACACTTATCATATTCAAAAATATAGCAAAAAGTTGCATCATAATGTTTAGTGGGATGGGTGCACTTGATGGGACGATTTGATTTTGTTGATGTCGGGTTCCATGTTTGTTAATAAAAACCACAAGTCCCCACGAGCACTTATGTCTAATCGGTTTCTGGTTTTAGTTTCAAGCCTCATAACGGCCACGACCACGTTCAAAAAAATGCGATGAGGAAAAAGCGATTAAAAGGAACTCAGACTTGGTATGGTTTTTTGAAGTCAAAGTTGCTGATTCACTTAGGTTTCAACTTTTCATTCGTTGATAACTTAATAAGTGGCCCCTGCTTGAGAGAATGTCTCCTTCTTGTTCGAGCATTCTTTTAAAATCGAATGAAATTCCTCAAGGTGCTCGCAGTTAACCAAAAGGCCTTCATTTTATTTAGGCAAATTTGCAAGATTTGGAAAATGAGAGCATTTGCCTCTTCCTATGTTCTAGTTGAACAATACAAGCTTCGTCACAAACGGGGATATAATACTTTTAGTTTGAATTAAATTTAACACCCTGCAGTTGTAAATTGATTTCGTTAAATTAATTCGAATATGTCGTTCAAGTAAGCTATATCTAGCTTCGTACTTATTAAATTGAGTTTAAGTCATTATAGTGTCCTTTTAAAAATGTTTACAGCTATACATAAGCTGCAAATTACAGCATACACCCCCGTTACAGAGATATTCACGAAAAAACTCCAAAATTCTCGTTTTTCTAAGGTTTGAACCCCCGTAGCACCCTTAAGGGTGTACATATTGATGCGAGAAATTTGGCCACATTTTTTTTCAAAACCATATATTTGCTACGAATTAGCCATACATCTTATAGCCACAGTTACCGCCAGGGGCGGCGCATAAGGGCCCGCAGGGCCCGCGTGGCGGGGGAGCCCACGAGATTTAGGGGCCCAAAAGCCACATGACAGATTTGTCGAACCATAAAAACAGCACAACTGCGAAAAACTCCGACGTAGATATTTTTTGTAAACAAGAAGAGAAATACAATGTCTGTTTTTTGCTGGTTATGAGTAATGTTGTAAAGAAGTCAAAACAAAAGTTAGTGTAAGGGTAGAGACTAAAGTTCATGAGACAATCCGGATCCTCAAATGTTTACAAAAAAAAAATTGCTCCTGACATGGCTGCGCTATCTGCTGTATCTGTAGCCGCGGTTTGTAATCCAGCCCACCCTTTTCCTTCCAAAGTACCATATGGGTAGAAGATTCGTTAGGTCTCTCTGCAAATAAATTATCCTAAAACATTTTTGGTGATTGTACCTTTTCTAAACTTTCGGACTAAATTCCAATCCACTTTGTCATGAGCTGTCAAACACGAACAAAATAGTTTGAGAGTGGTACTAAACTTAGTTTAAACTAGTTAGTACGGCCTGCACATGTCGTTGAAGACTAAAATATTTTATGTATCCTGCGGTATATACACAGTCATTAGGGCTGTGGTGCAAAGGCCACATTTGGTTTGAATGTAGTCTTGCCAAGATGGCTGGCTGTATTGAACTTAATATTAAGTACAAACCTTCTTAAATTTGAAGGATTTAAATTAATTTTAATTAATGGGAAATCATCACAATAAATATGAAGGTGTCCTATTTTAATTGTAACAATACAATTCATCATAATTTTTCCAATATATTTTCCCGCCATTTATTTTGCTTCAGTGCTACATAGTTGAGAATGGTATAAAAGTTGCGCTAAGTTGAGGACTTTGCGCTCCCTACTGCAAACACTGAGTCAGGCCACGTACACATACAGAGCGACGCCGAGCTTTTCCGGGCCGGGCGATGCGATGCGATGTGTGCACACTCCTTGCGATGCCGGGCTGGGCGATGCGATGCGATGAGATTTGTTGCGAGATGATGCTTTTTCTTCCACGACAAGAAAACCTGATTTTCGAATGGGATTTTATACCGGCGCTATTTCGTGCGATTTGCTGCTGTATGTACGAAGGTATGATTTCATATCGACTTCGTGGCATGGCGCTTCGGTTGTAGATAAATTGTTATTGTAGGTAGGTCATGTAATGATGAATGACTGAAAGAGGTAGGTAACCTTTCTGGAAGTGTTAGCTTACGCGTTTCAAAACAATTTTCGGGCGGCATTTGGATTTGGTGTTAATTGTTGTTCAAATATGTATGAATGGTAGGTAATTTTTGGAAACATGTAGTGCAATAAAACACAGTTTCTAGCGTACGCGCACTTTTATGAGCCTGCCGGCCAAAAAATGGCATCCCCATTTCTCGGAGAAATAGGTCAGAAACAAAAAAAAAATTTTGAGGTTGTCCGCCCCCAAAATTGTACCCCTGTTTTCTCGGGGAAATACTCGTCCAATCGGCGTGGCAGAAACACTAAGGTAAATTTTGGTCGCTGATTCCGAATTCGAGGTCAAAAACAAAAAAATTTTTTTTGGGGTTGCCCGCCCCCAAAGTTGTACCCCTGTTTTCTCGGGGAAATACTCGTCCAATCGGCGTGGCAGAAACACTAGGTAAATTTGGGTCGCTGATTCCGAATTTGAGGTCAAAAACAAAAAAAAAAAATTTGGGGTTGCCCGCCCCCAAAATGGTACCCCTGTTTGCTCGGGGAAATACTCGTCCAATCGGCGTGGCAGAAACACTAAGGTAAATTTGGGTCGCTGATTCCGAATTCGAGGTCAAAAACAAAAATTTTTTTTTTGGGGTTGCCCGCCCCCAAAGTTGTACCCCTGTTTTCTCGGGGAAATACTCGTCCAATCGGCGCGGCAGAAACACTAGGTAAATTTGGGTCGCTGATTCCGAATTTGAGGTCAAAATAAAAAAAAAAATTTTTGGGGTTGCCCGCCCCTCAAATTGTACCCCTGTTTTCTCGGGGAAATACTCGTCCAATCGGCGTGGCAGAAACACTAAGGTAAATTTGGGTCGCTGATTCCGAATTCGAGGTCAAAAACAAAAATTTTTTTTTTGGGGTTGCCCGCCCCAAAAGTTGTACCCCTGTTTTCTCGGGGAAGTACTCGTCCAATCGGCGTGGCAGAAGCACTAGGTAAATTTGGGTCGTTGATTCCGAATTTGATGTCAAAAACAAGGAAATTTTTTTAGGGTTGCCCGCATCAAAACGGCACCCCTGTTCCCGTGCAATCTGCGTGGGAAGAAACACTAAAAGAATTATGGACCGCTGATTCCAAATTTGAGGTCAAAAACAGAAAATAAAATTTTGGGGTTGCCCGACCCAAAATGGTACCCCGGTTTTCTTGTCACCGTATGTTCCCACAACTCACTTATCTACCACACCACTACTTTCAATAATTCATTGCAAATACATGCGCAGTCCGAAATGTTCTTACACGTAAGTATACGCAGCAACCCGGGTTGTGCTGCACTGCATATTTCCACAAATGTTATTTCTTTGACCCATTCACAGATTTATACAACAACAACTGTCAAATCCGAATGCCCTTATTTGGGGGTACGCGTACGCTACGAACTGGGTTGGACAGCACTGTAAATTTCCAAAAAGGCTTTTTAGTAGACCGATCCATTATTACATTACATACATACGGCTATCCATTCATTTAATATGTACAAATCTATAACATTATACAGCATCCGACATGTATGTATGTACATATATATAAATATCCCCAATGGTAATGCAACCCGATCTGCACAAAGCATGCCTCTCATATCGATATCAGCATCAAACAGCACGAAACCAGCCTCTCTATGTACATACATACAATACACCATGCCACTACGAAACCGATCTAAAAAATCGTATCGTCCATGTCGCTCCCTTCGGCGACAAGGCACCTTACAGCTGCTCAAAGCACGATGATTCGACATAGAAAAGTTCTCCATCTTACAACAACATGCCACTACGAACCCGATCCAAACATAAATCACATCCCCCATGTCGCTGGTAGAAGATTCCGGCCGCCGCAATGCGCATTGCCTCTTCAAAACAGCACGGTGAATCGACATGGAAAAGTTCTCCATCGTACAACCGTACAACTCCGTGCTACTACAAACCCGATCCAAACACAAATCACATCCCCCATGTCGCTGGTAGAAGATTCCGGCCGCCGCAATGCGCATTGGAAAAGATCTCCATCGTACAACCCGACGTCGCATCGCAAGCAGTCTGAATGGTACAGGCAGGTTCGCGCTGGTTCCTATCTAAATGCTAAGAAATTTTTTTTCTTGCGATAGGAAGCTTATCGCATCGCATCGCCGGCAATGTGAATGGGCTGTCACGATGTTAGCCGCTAGGGGTAAAAACGTTTTTGTGAGCTGTCCAGAATTTTGTACCCTTTCTCCCATCACAAAGCGAAAATTTGGCAAATATGGCTGGGCGAAAAATGATCAAACTACGATAACACGTCTAAATATCTGAGCACCAAAGTTTTAATTAAAACCTCTGAATACGAGGCGTTTCTGTTAAAATGCCGCCCAGAAAATTAACCGCCCTAGGTATGAGCCCACTTTTAAATTGTGGATGTAGGATCACTAGGAAGCTTATCTGTATAATACAATAGTAATAACGCAGTGTCAGTGCGAAGCAAAAGTAGAAAAAAAGGTCTCTACCGGTCATTATCCGAGGCTTACACGAAAAATTGTGGCATGAGTCGCCTCTCCTTTCTAATCGCCGGACTGGTTTTATGTCCTGCTATATCTTCCGCATCTACTCTTACATATCTTTTTCACATATTCCTTTGATTTATTCACTGGATCGAATCTTCGAATTTCTCTTTCAATGGCGTATTTGTATATACTTAATTCAACATGAAATTGACTTGGTAGTTCAGTCGAATGAAAAACATTTTAATAAGAAGTGAATTTCACTGAAACTCTGCTGCTTAAAATCGCATAAAAATAATTGATACAAACATTCGGAAGAATAGCAGAGAATTACATTTTTCGCATAAAATCCATCAAGCGATTTTCACATCACATACACCCCCATTAAGTCCGGCACTGCTGAAAATTGTGGATCGACCTTCAAGAGTGTTTTCGATTGATTTCACTCTGCTTTTTTCTCAGTGTAGGGGGGCCCACTCAAGAAGTTGGCGGGAGCGCCCCGAGTAAAGTTGTTCCGCCACTGGTTACCGTTATAGAGATTTTCGTGAAACCTTTTTAAAAATACTGGCACCGTTATAGAAATGCTTGAATCAAAATCGAATTTTGACATTTTATTGTGGAACCAAGGTATACAAATTTGCCTTACACGACTTTTCAGCACATATTACGATTACCGTTAGCGAGATATTCAAAAGGAAACAGTTTTAGAGGGTCTTTGACCCTCTGTAGCACCGCTAGCGGCACTCGTACAGACGGCATTTTTCAGTGTCTTGTGTAGGACCTCGAAAAGAGGGCTCATACAAAAATACAGCTTTCCCCTAATTTTTCCGGATTTCCTAAATGTTTGTTCAAATTTCCTGGGGCAATAATGACTCTCGTAAAAATTGATTTAAAATTACCTGGATAAAGATGCTGAATAGAAGCGTCGTGGGACTTTGTCTTAACGCTCACTGAAATTCCACCTCCTCCCCAAACGCCTGCGAGGAGCTATGAAAATGAAGTGCTAACAGGCGTGGCAATTGTGTCCTTGGTCGGATTCGGATTGCATCTATTTTTGGCTGAAGTCAACTCCATATTGTTAGTAACATTTATCTAAAAAAATATCCTGGCTTAGCTTACATTTCTTTCGGAGTTATGGTGAAAACTGTATACAAACCTTTACAGTACCCCAATTCGTTTTAGACCAAAGATGATATCAACTAATAAGGCTTTAAATTTTTCCCTATAACTCAGTGCGTACATTTACTTAACAGTCATATTCGCAAAATTATCATTATGATTAGACGTGAAAATTTGGTGCTCCAAAATCTGCCCTAGATTCTAGTCTACTAAAGCTATTTTCTGAGGAACAAAAATTTGCCACACAATTTTCTAAACTTCTGTCCGTACATACAGTTTTAACAAACTGTAGACAATAGTGACTCCTCATACATCACTTTTTCGAATATATTCTTAAAGTATAGGTATAGCAGCTGAAGCTGACGATCCCAAGAAGCACAATTTCCAGGCGGTACCTACATCCAGTGAAATTATTGACTGTTTACACTACACACCTGTAATGAGCGTTCATTATGGGAAATTTGATGGTGCCCACTGTATAGTGAAAAAGAATGGAATTCTTCTTAGTCGAATCGGCTTCTTCAGGTTTTTTTCAGAGCTTCATTTTTAGATAGTCAACATTTGTTCTCACGATTGTTAACTTTCGAAGAGATAATCTTTTATGCATGTAATGTTATTAAGGTGTTACATTTTTGTTCATAATTTTTTTTCCGGGTACTTTCTAGACCGTGTAGGTAGGGCTAAAGTCAAACCTTGCTACCGGTTAACTATTCTTCTTCCTCAAGCCCGAAAGAAACATCATGAACGCAAAGAATCCCATCTTTAGTTGGCGGAAAAATTGCCAGAAAATAACGGCCAAACGCAGCATGATTGTAGTAGCTAAGTACATACGTCTAACGGACTGTTACATTGAGGAAGTAACAGCTATTAGTTGAATAATCAACAATAATAGTTTGACTGAAGAGATATGTGTTTTTTTTTTTGGACACATTGCACTTATAAAGATGGTAACTACCTTACAGTGGCATTCATGTGTTATTCAATTAAATTTTGACAGAATTTTGGGGTTTCTTTCTTTCCTTAGGTTGATTGTGGTAATTTCATCCACGACAAGTGCCGAGCCTTAATTGAAGTGTAATTTGCATAATAGTAGTAGTTTGTGAAGATTTTTTTTATGGATGTTTAGGTCACATATGAAAGTACAATACTGTTCTAATGTAATTTCAGCAAAACCTTAAAATGTGTTTTTTTTTGTATAGAAGAAAATGATGATGTCTTTTTAGTGACACGAAATCTAATTGAGAAAACTGAATCGCTAATTGACTATCAAATTAACATGAGAAAGCTTTCGACATCCGCCTAGAAAATATATTTGTCAAATATTATGCTTGAAATAGAACAGAAAGCAGCAATGCAACAAACGAGAGAAGCACCAATTGTAAATGGATGACGTCATGTTGGCAGCATGCTGCTGCTGTTGAACAACGTTACCCATTTAAAATGCATTGTGCTGCTTTCGTCCAATATGTAATATTGTACACAATTTTGTGCAAAAGGACATTTTCTACGAAAATTTGAAAGTGTGATGTTTGTACAAAAAATGTATGCAAACTTGTCAGGGAATTAATTTTCTGACAAATTTTTATATAAAGTTTTGCTAATGTGGTCTCCTTATAAAGTAAGCCTCACATTAGCCAAACTTTTGTGCAAAAGTACTCTTTGTACAAAAATTTTCAAAACTGAGGGGATTTTCGTACAAAAATGCATACAAATTTCAGTGTGAATTGTTGGGAATGTATAGAAAACAAATTTGTGTATTTAACATTTTGCTAATGTGGGTTTGGCTTAATAACTAATAAAATATATTTTTAAAGTAAATTAGTGTTAGCTTTTCTCTATTTTTAAATTATTTATTTTGCGGGTTTTAAATAATTAAAATTAATAAATAATTTGAAAATACAAAAAAGTGCTTCCTGATATAAAAACACTAGTTTACTTTTAAAATATATTTTATTAGGAGTATAGTTATTAGGCCAGCCTCACATTAGCAAAAAACAGGCAACCAATATCATCGTAACATGTTGTTTACCTATTATACTATTTAAGCAACAAACACTACAGAACTAAAACCATTGTGTCAAAAAAATCCACCCACTCAAGCGCTTATAACTCTTTCAGTGTGGGTGGCCTTTGTCCAACTCTTGAACTATAACTATAAGAACATCAGTTACGGTTTCGCAAATACATATATGTAATTGAAAATGTGCAAGACCCTTGACATATTTTTTTTCGACAACCGTCCAAAATATATAACCCCCACACAATAGTCACACTCCACAACAAAATTAATAATTTCAATGCTTGAAGTCTATTAGGATCATATGCCAGCACCTGACCGACCAGCACCAGGTAACCTGTAGTCAGTGTCTTCCCTATGATCTCTTGAAAAAGCGGTTAGCTATTTTATGATCTTTCCTTTTTGCCTTCTTTTCGATATTTTCAAAAATTATGATAGCCATAACGAATTTTATTATTATCACGAACAAACCAACAAAACCTTCCACTCGGAGGCCCGATCGGTCGCTTTGAATGGCGTGTGAAATCCGGCCTGGATTAAAGGATCTTGCCTCGCTTATAGTGCCGATAAAACAATTTCACCTTTTCTTTCCGTACTATCGTGTATCGGAGGGGTGGACAGTTTTATGATGTGGTCTATTGTTCAATTTGATTTTTGTGGTTTTTTGTTACTAGCATTATGGCCGCAATCGCAATATGTTTACTACAGGACACAATATTGGGTGTAAGCGTGCGTAAGATTATGGCCATTTCAGGTGATTTTTATGAGATTGAACTAACCGAAACGTGTAGATAGTTGAATTGCCGACAGATTTACGAGTGAAAATATTTATGATCGTAAAGGAAAGAGTAGAGAAAAAAAAAAGTGAAATTGAGTGGATTGTTAATTATTGGTAATAAATAATATGATGTATTGATAGATATCGATTTAATATTATTTATATTTGATTTAATAACAAAAACTAATCTTTTGTTATGGGGGACTATCTTTCTTCTGGTGGTCCAGTGCCGAATCAAGAGCTTCGTCTCTTTAGATATGCATCTTTGGTTGGATATACGACACTCTGTTGGCATTTCTAAATTTTACATTACAAATTACAATAAAGAATTGAGACGCTCCAAAGAATTTACTACATTCTGCGGATTTAAAGCATGTTTTACCATATTGTACTGGAATTTGAATACTGCCATAGTACATCTACATGTGTTTTAGTAACATACCATTCAATCTAGTAGGCCAGTGATTAGCAAACTTTAGCCAGAAGGGCCAAATTTAAAAAATGAGCCAATTCTCCTTCCCTGCCTCGTTCTATATATCGCTTTATGGCGTCGTGTCGCTCGGCCTGCGGTGTAGGAGGCACATCGCCCGTTCTGGCGTCGCGTCGTCATCGCCGAGACCAATGCGTTGTTGAATCAATTTGTATAGCTAAAGAGCCTTATGGAGTTTTCCTCAAAACCGGTACTGAGACCTCAGGCTACGCCCAAGGTCAGGAGTATTAACATTCAAATTCCACGTAGGGAAAGTGAATTTTTTTATTTTTCAAGGTTGTTAAAGTCACTGTTCTAACTTTAGTTTTAGTACATGCGTTATTTCCAGTAATGATTTTTCAAGTTAACTTGCCATGTTTTGGATCAATACATTTTTTTATAATTTTGTGGAACTGTTTGGGACTTATTGTCCGCAAATTACCTTATAGCCGATTTACTAGCTGTAAACTATCCTTGCGTTCATGAATTTTAAAATGTTGAATATCGAATAAAAACTAGTTGCGTGCGTGAACGCCAAACATTCTGATCCCGTAACTGCTATTTTACGGATCAGAAATAGTCTCCGGTTGTTTTCATTACATTCACAAAGACATACCATAAGGAAAAGAACCGGAGATTATTTCTGATCCGCAAAATGGCAGTTAGGGGAACATAATGGCGAACATGTTTGCGGAACATACGCAACTGTTTCGTTTCGTAACCCCACCCAATGTTAAATAAACCAGCACCCGGCCTGACAGGCCAACAAGACACTTTCTCGTTAGCTCCACGCTAGTAGAGAGGTCCAAAACTTTACAACTCCATTTACTCGTCTAAGGTGCTGTAGTCGGAGGTGCTGTAGTAGCCACCTGAAAAGTCTTATGTAAGGGCTCGGAGGTTTTTCCATTCTCTAATAAGAATGATATCATGCATATCATTCATAATTCGTGATTGATTCGAAATTGATGAGTTGAAGTGTAAGATGTAGGAATTGAAACTCGGTCCATAAAACCTATAAAGTTCTGCTTAGATTTTTTTCCTCTAGTACAAAGTCCACTCTATCTCTGGATTCTGTAACCCTTGTTGCATCGACTCAGCCATTTTACTTATATCGTTGGATCAACAATCTGATCCTCCTAGCGTGATCACCAGGTGTACCAATTAATGTACAATGAATAGTTTCGGAAGTTTCTCAAAACTCGGAAATTATAATGAGAGACACCTCCTGTTCTACACATTTTGTTCATGATTATAGGGTCGGGCACAGGGCCGGCACAAGTCTCTGTTGCGCACTAGTTCCGAGGTTAATAGGTGTTCGAGAGTTCAAAAAGTTCCAAAACGACAAATCGTAATCGACGGACCGTACAAATGTTCAAATAACAAACACAACCTTTAAACTTTTAACAAAGACGAATTTATTCCGGTGCAAACAATAAAGTAGTAAATCAAATCCAAGAAAATCGCGAAGTCAAAATCAATATAAATCCAAATTCAAAATCAAATGCAAAACGTTATCGGTCAACGGGAGTGCGTTCCGGAATTAACTATAGTCGTAGCTGTAGTCATCGCATGACTACTGTCGTAGTTATGTGCGTTGTGAGAGGGTTCTCAGGAGAACATAACATGGAAATGCCACAACAGCCGTTGAATTCAAAAATATGTTTACAAAAAACAATTTATAACTCGATGGCATTCATAATTAGTGTTTAAATTCATCGAAATCAATCTGTGCACTTTGTTTATTAACTTAAGTGTCGATTGAAAAGCACACATTGCTAAATAGTAATTAATAATCGCAACATTTGATAATAACATCAACAACCGACCCGACATAACCTCACATACTTGAACTTGCCAACGGACATTTTCCATAGCTATCGATGGATCATCTCGAGAGTGCGAGTGGAAATAGCTATCAACGATAGCGGACCATTTGAAATTTGAAACGTAAAAAGTTGACTCGGAGAGATAGCTATTTGTGACTATTGGTATTTTGGAACAACGGAAAGTCAATGTTAGTAACTATTTTCACTCAGATCGTATAAATGGAACGTACTCCGGCTTTGGTAACGAGAGTGTCCGTTCTTTGTACGTTACTTTCCTTGTAAACTACCCCCAGAGCACGTTCCATTTATACGATGTGAGTGACTGTACTTTGTTTAAAATGCCTCTGGTTACAGAGGTTCGAAACAGCCTCATTGATACTACGCTAAGTCGAACCATGATATAATTCATATACCGAAGAATTCGAGACATTCGAGACATTCGTAACATAAACCAGAAGTCAGAAGAGAAAAGTGTGTAGCCGAAGTATGCTGACAGGACATTGCAGCCAGTACAATGGATATATGTATGTAGATGAAATAGGGCGAAAATATTTTGGCTTTTGCGACGGAAAGTTTAAGCTACCCAGCTATGTAATCTAATCGCTATGTAACCGCATGTCTTATCAAATAGCGAGTTTCGCAGTCCCCGAGAAAAAAATATCGATGTAAGGATACCATACAATTTTGGGTTGAGACCAGGCGCTAATAGACTATTTTCTAGCCAAAAATTGCTTATTTGTATTTCCGAAATTGTCCTGCTGCGTTAAGAGGCAAACCCACATTTTTACGCTTTCAAAGATCATATCATCATATCGCAGCGACCGCGTTCAAGCTATATTAATACATTTCCAACTACATAAAAAGTAAAAGCCTTTGTTCTACTGGGTGGAGCAGTGAAACTTGCTTATTTGAAAAAATTCCCGAGCGGTGAGTTGAGTGGGTAGAGAGGTGGGAGGGGAAATCAATCAAGTTAAACTCTGCTCTAATTAGCTAAATGATATTTTTGATTGTCTAGAAATTGCGAAAGCACATCAAAGATGGAAAAGCAGCTTCTGTTTTTAACCTTTTAGTCCTATATGCAAAGTTTTGCTAATGTAAAAATTTACTACTTTGTGATTTGGTCCTACTTTCATGATTTCTTAGGAAACAGCTTCAAATCATTTAAATTTCCATTCAAATTGATACATTGAAAACATCTTTTGCGTGTTATCGATGAAAACGTAAACTCAGGTCACAAACCTTAATTCCCCTATTCGCTACACGTAAGAAATATAACTGTCCGAACAAACACAGTTTCTAACTCAAAATGATTTTTATCGATAAATAATCCCAGCAAACAATTTAATCGTTTTATTCGAAAAATCACAAAAATGATACGAAAACAATATTATTCAAATTAAAAATTTATCGTAAACTTGTCTCCCCGACGAAAAATCATTTAGCATCATCAATAAGTAGTCTGGCTGGTCTAGCGGTTAGTGCGCGCACCTTCGGTGCACAGGCTCATGAGTTCGAATCTCACCGTGTTCCATGGTGTTTTTCGAACTCACGAGCTTGTGACGGACTATGATCTCACTCAGATGTTAAACGAGTACCCATTTATGGGGATAAATAACACTGCTGAGCGTGATGCTGATCTCATTACCTCAACAAAAAGCAGATAAAATCTTGGAAATAGGATGTCACTAACACATCCTGCGGCCTTAGTCCAATGCTGGATTGTCGCGCCTGTTATTTATTTTTATCATCAATATGTTAGGAATGTGACTCATATTAACCCTTTCGCTCCCAATGATGTCATATGGCATCATGAAATTTAATGATTTTTCATAGAAAATGCAACAAGTAAATTTGAACTTTTTGTGTGATATTAGACTCTCCCAATAGTGTAATACGTAGTTGATTTTTTTCAGCGTGGCATTTTTGGTTTTGGGATGTTATTTTTAATGAAAATCTAGAGAATGTTTGACGATTGCCGTAAGGCCGAAACACTGATTTATCCATTTCCCCATATTTCCTGGAAATAATCGTTTTATGCAAATCATTTTACTGACTTTCTTTTGTAAAGAGGTTGTTTTAAGAGAAAATCAAAAGATTTTTCGACTTTGTTTTAGTAAAACCCTATAAAGTGGTTTTGAATGAGCATGATGCCATATGGCATCATTGGGCGTGAAAGGCAAATAGCAAGTCCCCTATTCATATAAATGCCAGTTGCTTGCTGTATGGAAGGCACCCTTAGTTTTTATCTGATTGATCTAATTTTTGGTGGGTGGAGTGATTATGAGCTATAATCGCAATAAACCAAAATTTAGCAATTTTGAAATAATCGCAAAAAAAAAAACTAAAAATGACCCCCTTTCCCTCCTTTCCCCTTTTTTTAAGGTTGTGGACCCCCGGTTGGGACTTTTTTTTCCCCATAATCTGGGGGTCGTCACCAACCATTTCGCAAAAAAAAATCCGATGTAGGATTTTTGCCGACCAAATATCTCATTTTTCTTAGGCTATGAACACAGAACTTGATAAAGTTCAGTCCCAATGATGCCATATGGCATCATGTTCTAATTTGTTAACTACAGCGCTTAAAATTTTTTTGTGCAAGAAAATTTCATAAAAGAAGCCTCCTGAACGACATAATGTTGTTAGAAAAATTTTCCGCTTAAAATCCATAATATGGGCATGAAAGGGTTAACGAAATATCGCCGTACTATTGCAAGGATGATCAAATAGTATTTCCCCACGACACGAGAGAATGATGAAATTGTCAAAAAATAAAACGAATAATTTATTCCAATAATTTGTAATCTTAGATAGCTCAGGTGTAGGACGTTACCCAGCAAACAATTTCTATCGTCCGCGATACGAATTCAATTCGCCTGATAGAAAACATTTCTCGAATTTCATATCGTTTTCGGATTAAAGGCATCACTCCCTTCGTGAAGGAATAGTGACCGATATTAATTCGCCAGGATGATAATTTGGCGATAATAGACTAATACATAGAAAAAGTGAAAATTTTTTTTTTTTTAATTTTCCCTTTTTTCGAATTTTTTTTTCTTCTATTTCATCCTTAACTTTTTTTACCTTATTTTAACTTTACCTTTTTACACTTTGCTTCTACTGCGAATCGAACCGGGCACCTATCGTTTCGTAGTCCTACGTCCTACACCTGAGCTATCTAGGATTACAAATTATGGGAATAAATTAGTCGTTTTATATTTTGACAATTTCGTTATTCGCTCGTTGGGAAGAATTACGAATTTATCATCCTTGAAATAATGAGAAGATATTTCGTTAATAGGAGTCACATTTCTGACATATTGATGACGATAAAGCGATTTTTCGTCGGGGAGACAAGCTTACGATAAATTTTTCATTTGAATGATAACGTTTTCGTATCAGTTTTGTGATTTTTCGAATAAACCGATAAAATTGTTTGCTGGGTAGGACTAGAGATTCGATTCCCAGTAGAACCAAAGTGTAAAAACGTAAAAAGTTAAAATAAGGTAAAAATAAGTTAAGATAAAATAAAAGAAATAAAATTAGAATAAAAGGGAAAAATTAAAAAAAAAAAATATTTTTTTCACTTTTTCTATGTATTAGTCTATTATTGCCAAATTATCATCCTGGCGAATTAATATTCCTTCCTATTCCTTCCCGAAGGGAGTGACGCGTTTCATCCAAAGTCGATATGAAATTCGAGAAATGTTTTCTATCAGGCGAATTGAATTATTATCGCGGACGATAAAAATTGTTGTTTGCTGGGATATAGGCGTTTGTCAACTGAAATTACGAATAGTACAATGTAAACACTTTTCAGTGATTTTCGAAAACGTACGATGAAATTATTACGTTTTCAGCACTTTAAACATATTATAAAGCAAGCCTCACGCTAGTTAGTTTCCATTGTATAGTTTGCCTTGAAAATTTTGCATAAAAAAATAATTTCCACTGACATCATGTACAAATTGAACAAAAATCCCCAAGGAAATAACAATTAATTAGAATAGGGGTGGATGGCGTGTTTCGGAACTTGAAGCTAATTAATTCAGCGTTGCTTCAAAATCGTTTGTTTGCTTGAAGTAAGTTTGTTGTTTGATTCTTCAATGATACACTATGGAGAGATAACTTTTTAAGGACAGTTTCCCACCGAATTACCAACACGATTTCAGTGTATTGAAAAAACTAGTGGAAGAAGACTGATTTAATAAAAAAATTAATATTTATCGATCTACAAAATTGACTAGGCATATTCTAGCTCAACATTTTCTGGTATTTTGAAGAGGTTATGGCCGTTTGATACCTGATAATCGTGCAGTCCGAAATCATGCTAACCTAATTTGTGTGTTTTGACAAAGTAGACCTGTTCGAAAAATCTATATATGTAATTTTTTTCTTGCAGATTCCTGGTCACAGGAATATTCCAATTGCAACTAGAGAGTATTCCAACAATAAAGTGGCTGTAATCGCGCACAAAACGCGTATTGCTTAAGTCTTGGAGAAACTTTTTGAAGGAAAGAACTGGAGGCAAAGGTACATTTTATGACTCTTACTAAAGGGGATTGGTATCTGTTTTTTAATTATAGATATCACAGCGTTTCGCATATTCATCAGTTTATAATTTTCTTGTGCCAAAAATATTGACAACAACACAACAAATTGCTCAGATTTAATTAAACTTAATACAAGATGGTCTCACACGAACCACCACACTGCACTAGGAGACTAGCTAGAATACCAAAATAAGATGATTATTACAGCAAACAAATTTACCTATAAAATAAAACTAACCACACTAAAATCCGATAAGTGGTTTGGTTATTATAAAGCTTCAAAGTCAAATTTGTGTGATTTGACCCAAAAACAATCTATGTATTTTTCCATCTAAATTTTCACCAACTTCTGCCAAGGAGAGGTGCTTGTACGATTCTTTTAAAAAATGGCGCATAGTCTTACGATCATATCTTTCTTACATCATTTTATTCTAGCTCCCTTATTTCCAACAGTTTTTATACAGTGTAGAAAACTAGGGTTAATTTTAGCTCGAATTCAATACAATTCAATTCACAGTGCTCCTAAAGATCTGCAATTGGTAAAATCTATTCAAAGTATGCCGAAAACGAGCCAACATTAACCCTAGTTTTTTACACTTAATGCATTAAAATTGTTAGAAAAAACGAAGCTAGAATAAAATAATGATGTAAGAAAGAAATGATCGTTAGACTATGCACCAATTTGTAAAAGAATCGTACGAGCATCTTGGCAGAAGTTGGAGAAAATGGAGATGGAAAAACATATTGTTTTTGGGTCAAATTACAAAAATTTGACTTTGAAGTCTTGTAAAAACCAAACCTCTTATCAGATTTGAGTCCCGTTAGTTTTATTTGTTAGGTAAATTTGTTGGATGTAATAATCCTCTTATTTTGGTATTCTAGCTAGTCTAGTTTTGGAGATATTGAAGTTTTAGTCGTACAAGAAATTGATTTTTTCAAAAATCTTCAAATGCCTGTGGTAGCTAAAGGGTTAAGCTGAGGGGGTATGTTCCTACAACTTTTTTGCTGGAAATCACATGAGGAATTACAATCCGGTGCGTTTATGCGGCAGTTTTCGGACACCCTGATGTTATTGTGAAAGGGATCTTTTTTAAATTCCGAATACAAGATATTTGCAGAACGTTACGCCAATGACAGTTAAATTTCTTTTGCACTAACTTAATTGTTTGCAACGTGAAGGTTCACTTCACACACCCTTGTCTTTACTTTATCAAAACTCATTTTCTGTTAAATTGGAATATAGATGTATGTATGGAATGTAGACGATGTGATTTCCGTACATCTCCTTAATTATCAAGTCGAAACCTTCTTTTCCAGGTACCTGATGTATCGCCACAATATCTTCATTTAACTGACTAAACGATCATTTTATATTCTTATATCATTTCTTATTTCTCGACGATTTATTATCATTTTTTTGCGGTAAATGTTCAATGGCGTTTAAGAAATTGTGAATGAATGTACTATAATGACATGTACCTCTCCGTAACTCTAAATTTCATTCATGAATTCTTTTATCAAAGCGCTGCTATTGGCTTTTCTATGCCTTCAAAAAATCCAATAATTTATATCGTTTTTAGTATCTTTTTTGAATTTTGTGAGAATACACAAACATATGTACATCAAAACTCTCTATACACGCTGTTGGCGCGCAAAACACCGTGGTAGGTCTTTATGGTTTAAGAAAGACTACTTAGAGGCAAAATAACCATCTAAATCGCTACTATCGCGTTTTCAGGTTGACGTGCCGACAATAAAGCCGGCAACATGATCCTATAGCATGTTCATTGCTGTATGGTTGCGTGTATCAAAAAAAAAAAAAAAATTTTTTTTAAGATAACTTTGCCGGTCACCACTCATGCAATTCTATTGATTTGAATTCCCGCGAGACTAATTTCTAGAAAGCATCTGGATTTGATTTGGTTCCACCGTTCTTTTTGGCTAATTCAGTTCATGTCAGTTCATTCATAGATATACTCCGAATTGTATACCGGCAACTGGCTATTCGGACCATGGTGAATTTAGTTATGGTGTAGTTACACGAAGTGTCGAGTATTCATCAATATGAGGTATTTTCCCAGAAAATGATATTAAGTTACGGTGGGATGAAAAAGAGAGAGAAAAGCCATTAACGCAATTTTACTAAAATAATATTTCCTAGGTGTATTATCGACTTCATAATATCGATACTAAATCAAACGAATCGGATATTCTCTTTTCTAGCATTATTTTAGCCACCAGTGCCATGTCCAACATTTCCATCAGTTCTTTACTTGAACGATGATCCCCTGTTGTGATTTGAGCTTACCAAATACGCTTGCCGCTATTCTAAAATAAAATCCCAACCTTGGAGTCTCAGGAAGAATAATGGTTTCGTATTTGTGTTGATCACACTTAGTAGGAGCTCTCGATGAATGATGAAAAAACACCGCGAACAGTGGGGTGCCCTGTGATTTGAATTATACTATATCTAACGATTTTCACGGACAGGTTGTAGCGGTGCCGTCAGTGCACAGTTACACATATAATTGGGATATTTGCCAGGAAGAAGATGAACTGTTCACAGCAGGACTATGATATAGATTCAAAGGTGTATAGTATCCCAAACCGCATAAAATCGAGAGCCCGGGGGCTAGGTAATCGTATGTGTATGTATGTGTCTCAAATATTTAGTTCGGTGGCGGTCCGTTTGTGGAAAATGATTTGTTTTCATGTTTGCAGTCATTTTATAGCCTCATTATTCCATTGTGGCGAACTGAAGATTTTATATGAATTTTATGACTATGACTTGATCTGTATATTCTGGATCAGCTTATATAAATATTTATCCTCACCATATTTGGCTAATTGGTTCCTCTGTCTTGTGGAAAATTAGTACCCAATGCTGTCATTCAAAACCCGGAAAATAAGACATCAATAACACATTATCGAGATAATTATAAAAAAAATAAAATACATAGACAATTCAGCATCCTATTCGCATTGCATGTCTCTGTGTAATTTTTCATTAGTAGAAAAACATATTTGTCCATACTTTTTCATACACGTATGTAGTCATACATATACAGAAAAGCCGCTGGGCAAAATGCCATAACACAAAACGGAGCACCTCTCGGTTTCTATTCCACGAAATAGTAGAAACCAATTAAAAAATAATTCTAAGAACGGGCTACCATATCATATCCATTCGCTTGTCGTGTGGGGCGGATATTGCGTTTGTAACACTCCTACCGAAAAACTCTTAATCTTCAGTGCGAAGAAGCCAAAATATACCGCAATGCTAATATCTGATCTGTAAGCTTTAGGTAAATCTAAAAGTATACTCTGAAAGAATTGCCCGAAGGACTTGATCAGTTTGGCGGTTTTCTTTGAGCTTAGACAAGACATGACTTTTTTGCCGAAAATGTCGAATATTCGACTATGGGCTGTGACACAATACTGCCAGTGGCTAGATAACAAGGTTTCATACACCTTTTTTGATTGACGTCTGTTTTTGAGGTTATGTTGGTTACTTGAATAGGCTTAAGGGTGAATTAGTAGGAGGGTGTATAAGAGCATAGTTCTGAACAGTGTTCAAAAGTAATGATTAATGTGCGATAGCACGTGACTGAACGATTTTGATGTACATATCCTAAAATTAACTACATAAAACCCAAAAAAAAAATCCAATACTTTAGCTTATTTTTTATAAGTTAGCTTATTCTTCCTTCAATATGAATCGATAAAATGATCGTCACGTAAGCCCATTATTTTGTTTATGTAGTCGTATTTCATAGATGAATACAAAACTAAAAAAACGAAAGAGTTTAGCGAGTAACCTGAGTTTAGTATAAAGGCAAGAATGGATAATGGTCATTCGAAATGTTAAAATTTTATTCATAAACTAGCATGGTCCGACTACGTCCATTCCTATATATATGTATGTTTTATAAGTACTGTGCTTTGGTTTTAATCTATCTGCAATAGTCAGCATAGACTGTCCGATCGATTGTAAAATAAAGCTCATTTTCTTAGATTCCACTACCGACTTCGCTAAAGAAAATGTGCCTTATCAATAGAAAATGAGCTTTATTGTACAATCGATTGGAAAGTGTATGCCGACTCTACAATTTTTTTTTGTTCTGAGATGCAAGTTTCGTATGTCTGATTTACTGGATTTACTTAAACCTAAAACGCTTCAAACGAGTAAACTGAATCTTTTACCCGTATGGTGGAGGATAAAGGATCTCAGGCTCCGGCCGAATCCCATATCCTTTTCAGTTGTGGCAAAGCTGCGGATCCTTAGCTATGCAGGAGGAGCTTCATAGGTTGAACGGCTCTAGCTAATTCCTATGTTCACTACAGGGCGTTACTTTCCCGACTTATCCGAGTATCCCCTGTAGTTTGGGGAAAGAATAAACCACAGCGTTCATAGCTTATCCTATAATGTGTAGGTTTCCAGTTTCATAGTTTTCCTCATACGGAAGGATTCTAGTTTCCACACCCTACGGTTAAAATAAATAACAGGCGCGACAATCCAACATTGGACTAAGGCCGCAGGATGTGTTAGTGACTTTCCATTTCCAAGATCTTATCTGCTTTTTGTTGAGGTAATGAGATCAGCATCACGCTCAGCAGTGTTATTTATCCCCATAAATGGGTACTCGTTTAACATCTGAGTGAGATCATAGTCCGTCACAAGCTCGTGAGTTCGAAAAACACCACGATCCACGGTGAGATTCGAACTCATGACCCTGTGCACCGAAGGTGCGCGCACTAACCGCTAGACCAGCCAGACTACTTACGGTTAGGCGACCGAAAAATATCTCCGTATAAGGAAAAGTTTAGACGCAGAGAGACGAAAACTCTCCTGGCACCGTACACATCGGACCTTGTATTCGCGAACGGGTTCTCTTTCGCATCCTTCCCACGTTCGCGTATATATATATGTACATAATCAAATCGGTACGAAACTAGTTAAAAACTCTAGAAGTGTCGACCTCCATTTTCATCGTTTTCCCTATACGTAGATACACTGTAAAAACAAGGTTGAATTTTACATAAAAAAATCGTTGTATTTTACACCTTTTTTCTCGCAAAATTACAGTAACCGTTTATTTTTGAACAAAATTTCTAGTAAACCCAAAAAATAGTGTAATATTACACAGATTTATTAATATTACTCTATTTGGTTTGAAGATGTGTTATTACTTTATTTTTTTTTGTAGTTTTACATTTTCAGTGCATATTTACCAATTGGAAGTTGTAATTTTAAGGAAATTTTCATGTAATATTACGATTTTGGTGTAAAAAATTCCACCTACATTTGTGTAAAACTGAGTGTGTTACAATACTTTTGTGCATTATTGCATTTTCCTATATCTCTCAAGTGGCTTGTTCTGTGTGCAGTTAGTCTGTTCCGTCGGAAGTGCGTTCGTGTGAGCTAATATGATGCCCACACGAAAGCACTTGTTGATGTGGCGCTATTTTGCTCTTGAACTGAAGGGAGTGTGGCAGCTCTTGGCCGTTGGAATAACGAGAAGTCCTGGACGATTTACATCGAAGAACCGGCTGCCGTAAATATTATTTATTAATTACATAAACCCGAATGTAAATTTACATATTCGCCGGTGTAAATTTACATTTTTTCCAGTGCAAATTTGCATATTTCTGATTTAAATTTAGATAAGTCTAAGAGTAAGTTTTCTTATTTATGTGTGCAAATTTACTTATTACCGTTTGTAGATTTTCACCAATTTTGTAGTAAATATTTACATATATTTATTACAGAATAATTTTACGCTTTGCGTAAAACCGAAAATTTTACGCTTTACGTAAAATTACTCTCGTTCATATCGTGGTGTAAATTTACTACTATAATAGAAGGAAAAAAAAGTTTCCTCCTATTATTGGAGTAAATTTTTTTCGAGTGTATCCAAAATGCCTCGCGACGGAAGATACGCCAGTAGTTAAAAGAGACATGTTCGATAAACTGGGGGAACTGATTATCGACGCGATGGAATTTGTGGAGTCGAAATCCTGTATACACAGCGCAGTGAAGGAGAAGCTCAGGAACGTTCGCGTTATGTATAACGGAGCCAAGGATATCTATGTAAAAACGGTCAAAAAGCTCCAAAGAGACAAAGAAATCCAGACCTCACCACAAGTTTCCAATGTACCGGCGCTCGAACGGTTAAAGCGCAGGCGGGACATGGACATGGTTACGAGCCTGTTAGGACTGAATCCATCCAGTATAAGAGGATTGCGGCAGGAGACGAGGATAGAGGTTCTAGAATTCGACGAGGTCATAACGAGGGAGGATGTCTGGGCGGCGTTCGTAGAGAAATTGGAAGTGAAGCTTCCTCTCGACGCCGTGAAATTGTTGAGAAAGGCGTACGATGGCACCCAAAGGGCAACCATAAGCTAGTCTAAAGATGTGTTGGCTACATCTGTAGGCAAAATCAAGGTGGGATGGACGATCTGTCGGTTAAAATGGCAATTGTCTCCAAAGAGATGTTTTAAATGTTTAGCATTTGGCCACTTTGCGAGGGACTGCAATAGTCAGCACGATAGGTCAAATATGTGCTTCAACATCACACACAAAGCCGTATCCTGAGCCCAATTGCATTTTGTGCAAGGAAGTGTCGGAAACCGGGTTAAAAGGTCACTAGTATACGTATTTGTCGATGATATTTGAAAATAGACTTAACGCTTGAACTATTGACTTTCAAACCCAATTTTTCGATACTTTAAGGGCACACCTTGGAACGAACTTTTGAATATATGTTTAGAAGACTATAATTAATTGTAGTAGTGACGATAGAAGAGATAAATATTTAATATTTTTTTCTATTTTAGATAGTTTCTGAAGAGAAGCAATTGTGCAATTTGTCAGATTTCTGGTTCACTGTGTATATGAGGTGCTCTTATTTTTGATCCGATCGAAGTAATTTTTGGTGGAGAGTATAAGGGGGCTTTCCCTAAGCACTCCGTCAAATTTTCTTTGCCTGGCTTATTTTAGAGAATAGTTTCAGGCATGCATTCTTGAGAAATGTTAACAGGAGAGTGAGAGGTGTTATCGGTCGGAGCAAGCTCATTTTTGGTATAAGTCAAATACATTTAATTAGCAGCATCAGCACCGATTCTTATAGTTCTACCTTTACTCTATTAAAATGTAAAGTGCGAAATGTAAATATCAAAAAAAGGAAATTCCACATAATACTTTTGGGTCTAGGGTATATTTTTCCAAGAAAAGGTCTAGAGTATTATATATCATTGCAAAGGAAATTAACTGTAGGTTATTTCGTTTAGTTTTCCAGATACTTTCGAAAAACAAAAAAATCCCCTCTTCGTCGACCCGTCCTCCATTAATGCGACGCTCAAATTACTTTTTAGTGCGTATAGAAGGGAAGGTGTGCAATATCAATTGGCAAAACTTTCCTTTTTTTTGGATGTTTGGGTTTGGGCCTTTTTCGGCCTATTTTCCCTATACTATGGCCATACGTGAAAAAAATACTTTTGAGAACACCATAGGACGTCATTGAAAATGCTAGCCATACATTCTTTAAAATTAGAAGTTTTAAGTCGTTGTAAAACAAAAACGTAGTTCAATCAGCTCTTCAAAAAATGTCGGTAAGAATACAAAATACAACATAACAATAATTTGGAAGCAGCCAGTTTGCATTTTCATGGACTCACTTTCGCGAAATGAGAGAGGCCAAGCAATCAGATTTTTTGCTCCCGGGGCCTTGCAAAAGCTAATGCCACCTCTGGTAAAAGAAATTCAGTTCTTCAGCGCAATAGTAAAATGTTGCTCGAAGTTATCGCTTCAAATTGCTTCGTAGCAAAGAAAACCATTCGCAGTAGAACACTAAAACATCCGTCTTAAATTAAGCTGCAATATTCCAATCACACAGAAATCTGTACAAAAAGTTATTAGTTGAAAATTTCTCACTCCTCGCCACTACGCTAGAACCAGGAAGGAGCTTCATTACGAACATAGGCAAAGCAGAATTTCAAATGCATAAAAATAAGATAAACTCAGGTTACTTGCTTAAATCTTTTGTTTTTAATCACATATTTAGCTGGTCAGTCATATTAGTGTATTAACAGAAACAGAAAGAACTGCTCAATGCATATTCCGTGCATATGAATAAAAATAACAGTCACGACAATCCAGCATTGGACTAAGGCCGCAGGATGTGTTAGTGACATCCTATTTCCAAGATCTTATCTGCTTTTTGTTGAGGTAATGAGATCAGCATCACGCTCAGCAATGTTATTTATCCCCATAAATGGGTACTCGTTTAACATCTGAGTGAGATCATAGTCCATCACAAGCTCGTAAGAAAGAGATTTGAACTCATGACCCTGTGCATCGAAGGTGCGCGTACTAACCGCTAGACCAGCCAGACTACATTCCGTGCATATGACATGGCCAAAAATTCTCAAATTTTTTTGTAATAATAAATTTTTTTTGAAAATAATGAACAAAGTATTTAAGTTTATATGTTCTGCGGCGACCTTGTAAATAAATCTATAGAAAAAAACACAATTTTTCAGACAGTCACACCTTAACTCAATTTGCCTCTGGCCAAAACAACAGAACATACAACAATGTTTTCATATTTTCAGTTTCGTGTCGGATATCACGCAATATTTGTTGTCTACCAAGTTATTCAATCAAAAATGCATTAATCAAACTCTACAAATTTTCAATGTTGGTCTTATATCGGATATTCACTCGCGCCGTCTCAGATTGCACCTCGAGCAACCAGGCCCATTTTTTCCAAAGTCATGTAAACGATAATTTTCTCATCAAACCTTCAAGATTTTGGCTCCAGCCAGACATGACTTCTGAATTAAGTATATGTATATGTATGTAAAAAATGTTTCGTAAGTTTCGAATGTAAAACAATAGTCGCCATTGGAGGACAGATCTATGGATCTCAATTTAAAAATAAGGTTCTTATGCAGAGGATCATGAAATCTTCTTTTATGCATTTCCGTTTGAGTCATGAGTAATTAGTGACATGAATACTTTAAAATGCGAGATAATTTATTGGGTAACTACTGTTGAAATCTTTGGTAAGGTCAATCAACTAAAAAATCTGATGAGTGAATGTAGTGTGAGAAAATCTTCAAAGGGAGTCTAAAAAAGTTAAATCTAGAACGTTAAGGAAAATATGACAACAAACCATGTATCTTTTTTTTTCATTGTCACTTCTTCTCAACGACAACTGAATTTGGAGTGTAATACGGTTGATAAGAACATTTCTTATCTTCTTCTGAGTAATAAACATGTGACGGGCCATGCTGAGAATCGAAACTCGTTCGTTCTATGAATTTATGTATCACAGAGTGGCGACCGGACGATCACTGTTACTATTATTTTCTGTATTATCACTTGCACTAATCAATATTTGTTCCCGAATTTAATTTTTCACAATTTGACATACTAGCAGTTGCGTTAGTACGTTTCGCCCAACTAGGCATGGTCAGGTCTAATATGAATAATAATTTTGGATAATTACAAGATATACGTACAATTTTGGTTTTAATTTTTACCATGTTTTAATTTTTGGTTTTTTCACTTGTACTGTATTTCTTTCCAATCTTGCTTTGCCTTTAAGAATTGAAAGATCTTTCTATTTGCATGAAAAAGTACAAATCGTGCCCCTCAAACATTTTTAGTCTATTAAATTCATCAAATTTGCTCCTCCTATGTTGCCTTGCCTATATATACTTCTTATCATCTGAACCTATACCTCTAAAGAAAGGGTCTCATGGAATAAAAAACAATGCCACCCCGTCACCATTAAATACTCTAATGCTTCCTGCTCTCCGTATAATTAATAACAGGAAGAATTCTTTTCAAGTGAGTAGGGTCAACATACATATCTCATTTTTTGCTGTTCTTCATCATAGCACTCTGCGGTCGGCCGACTTGAAGATCATAGAGATCTCAACACGAAATGATCTAACCGATCTGTGATCGTACAAGCTATTTGACATTATTCCTGAAAACACTAGAAACAATTTGTTCAAATCTCTTCAGGTATCTTGTATATACTATCTGTACACTTGTACAAAGACAGAAAGGTCTTCTTAATGATGTCCGGCCTAGAGTATACCTCTTTCGATATATGTACACTTTTTTTTTTATTTTGGGCAGCTCTATACAACCGCGTGATTCGACCCCGAGCCCGGTCGGATTACGATTTTGTTTCATTCTTTATATTGATGTGTTTTGCGCTAGATCAAGGCAACCGACGACCACCAAAAATAATGAACTGCCATTTCGACGTTCGGTCTTCGTCGCGTATAGACTTTATGAATGAATTGGGGGAGTGGTTGTGGCGCCATAATTCTCTAACTATTCTTTCGTTGTGAAATCTTTCAATAAATTGGAAGACGCGATATAACGATATTTGGTTAGAAATCTATGAATGATAGATGACTGAATTGAGACTAGTATCTCCCTATATAATATGGTAATTAAACTCGTTTTCATATTCGTTTCGGTTTCTCTGTTCATTTTAAATTTAATTAGAAGAATGGATTTTATGTATGTATTTCGGAAGCAACAAATCAAATTTTTGTTTGGCGGTGTTGAGAATAGAAGCTGCTAAAAAAGTTGTTAAAATAACATACTCGTGAAATAGTCAAGTCAGATATTAACAAATAAATATACTGAGGCCGGGTTACTGATAGCTCTTATTCAGTACCTGTCGGCTGATTAGTCTTATCGCGTAGAGAAGACACTCACCATATTTAGAAAGCTTTTCCATTGTATTGAATGGAATTTTGTTTATTTTGCATAGCTACACCATATTTTGCTTGTTTAAACTATCATCTTAGATTGAGAAAATCATTGCGCACTTTCATCCAACAGCGTAAATAGGCAAAAGATAACATAACTATGCAAAATTAACAAAAAATCAATTCAATATAATGGAGAAGCTTTTTGAATATTGTGTGTGTCTTCTCTGGGCGATAAGACTAACCATTCTATAAGATCTACGAGAGAATGGGCCTGAGTGTATCAAGCGAGAGGCGGCTGATGGTGACCGTTGCAAAAAGAAAATAAAACAATAATAACGTCTCCGTTTTTAACAGTCATATATTTAAAAGTGTATTTCAATTCGTTTAAAAATCTGAATAGCTCCATTTGATTTGATTCAATTATGTATTATATACAGGGTGTCCCATTCATGGTGGAGGATATTTTAATGGTAGGTAGTGTGGCTAATTTGGGGAAAATTAATGTACAACTGGACCCCTCTATTTTTAACAGTTACAATGTAATATCATTTTATCAAAATATCAAAATGCTCAACTTGCCGAACTAAATCAAAATTTGCCACACCACCAAACATTTCATCCGAAATATGATTTCACTATCTGAAACTACATAAAATTTTCAATTCAACGACACCTCGCTCCTTACGAAGTTCCTCGTATCTTCCGAAATACACCCGTTCAAACTTCAAAGAAATTATAAAATCGGGTTTTCATCAAAAAATAAAATGATGAAAATTGATGAAAAGCGATTTTAAAATTTCTTTTTGAACGGGTGTATCTCGGAGGATACGAGCATCTTCGTAACGGGCGAGGTGTCGTTTTATTGGAAATCATGTAGTCTCAGAAAGTGAAGTCATATCACGGATGAAATGTTTCGTGGTGTGGCAAATTTTGATTTAGTTTGGCAAGTCGGGCATTTTTACAAAAAATGATATTACATTGTAACGGTTAAAAATAGAGGGGTCCAGTTAAACATTAATTTTCCCGAAATGAATCACACTACCTATACCTACCATTAAGATATCCTCCACCATGAATGGGACACCCTGTAGACAAGTATCCGAGTTGAATGTAATTAGGAATAAAACGTGCATTTACCATGTATCGGTAAAGATAAAAAAGTGGTTATTGTCGATTCTCCTTTCTTAAAATTTGGCTTTAAAATGTTTAACACTCTTTCTGTCAATATTTTGGGATCGGCAGTTTAAACCTTAATTGGTGTTGTCGATTATTTAAATAACATTCTCCATTCTATAGACAAAACTAGGTTATTCAATTTTTCAGGCAGGTTTAACTCCGGTCAGAGTTGTGCCAATACTAAGTCGTTAGTGGAAAAATATGTATATTCTGCCAACGAACAGCGCCCGCTCTAGCACTTACGCCGCCCTGGGCAAGAGGACAAATTGCCGCCCCTTAGGTACTATTCAAGGCGAATTAAACGTAGATTGTATGAGGAATTCAAAGATGGTGCTGTAAAGCTTCTGTAATACTTGCTCTTAATATGAAGCTAAAAAATATAGGTACTCCATTAATACTTTTTTATTGTTTTTATCGGATGGCTTAACACACAGGGGTAATCCTGTTAGCAAATATGTAATCAATCACTCACAAATTAACACACACATGCAATATTCTCCTATAGCAGATAATCGGTAGAGTTGCTTTATCCTAATAGTATGACATCAAATTGTCATCCGATAAATTGTTTATCGTATTTTTGTAGGAGTAAGGGCTTCGTAATTTTTGGAAGAGTTGAGAGTGATGAAGTACTTTGAAATACTAAAATGGAAACCAACTATCTTCAATTGAATGCTTTGAAGTCTTGAATTATTGTCAGTTTCTGAAGCCGCTAAGAAATCTCTACACATAAACTGAGCACATTTTATTGATAAATATGTGGATTGAAACAAACTGTAAACTGTAAAATATTTTCACTGCAAACAAATCATTGTCAGTTTTTCTATTGCCACTATTGGTAAAATCACATGAGAGAAGATTAATTGCATAACAGATTTTATAGAAATGTGTTAAATATTTCAATAGAACCAACTCCAACTGCTTACGAGCAATGCTCAAATTAGTCGAGTGGTTAAGGCATAGGACGGGTGATACGGTGGGCATGGGTTCAATGCTAGCTGTGCGCTACTTTTTTCATCAGATATCAGTGACATTCTATTAGCTTGCTATAGATGGCATTAATACTTAATCTGTTCACATTGGTTATCGGAGGTAATGCACGAGGCACGAAAGTAATGATGATATAAGATATAAAATACAAGGTTCTATTGGTTTAGAAAAAAACGGCGGCGAATGTCACTTTCATATCATGAAATCTGCTTCTTGCTAATCTTGATCCACTGAAAAGGCCCAGAAAGTATGCACTAGAAAACTGTTCCGCTTTCCTTCAGACTCCTAAGCGAAATTCGCCACAGTTCAGCAAGGCTTGATATATAGTTTATTTGGCGTTCCAAAAATTGAGGTTAGTATTGAATTCCCCGAGCGACATTTTTTTCACCACCGTCAAAAAATAGGCAGAGGGCACACGGAAACCTGGAGGCTTGAAAATCAATGCAAAATTATTTTGTTCACTAAATGACTCAACACATATTGTAAAACACTGCTTGGGAAAATTTTGGAAATTTGCAATGGTGCTCGTTTTCATTACTAATCTTTTGGAATAGTTTTTGATAACATCTTTATACACTGCGCAGCAGATAAACTTCAATTAGTCGGATCTCTTCGCAAACTGATTTCTTCAGTGGTTTAATTTCATAAATGCGTCATCTTGATAATTTTTATAGAGAAGTGGGTAGCTAGCTAGTTAAATCAGGAGAACCTAGCAATATCTCGATATTAGCATGTCTAGAAAAATATTAGGGAAGATTGGTTGCAGCTCTGACAATGTGTACTGTGGTTCCATCCCTCAACTTGCTGAAATCAAAACCAACCTGTTCAAAATTTGTCATCTCAGTGCACAGTGTTTCGGGCATACAATTTCTCACAGTAGAGGTTGATTTTAAAGCTTTTCTGTGGTGAGTGTTATGCGATGTGGCTTCTTCTTTCTCATTTCATATGTTGTCCCACTTTGCTTTTCGGAAGTAAGACGCCTGCTAGAATCAAGGAGGTACAATTTTGGCAATTTTTCCTGACCCTTTTTGATTCCGAATGCAGTACTCCGTATCAATTGTGGGTTATTAAAACCTTGCAAAGACTTTTTTTCTTTAAAACACAACTTTTCTTTTTATGTATTTTATCTGTAGTTATTATGGTTTTAATTCCACTAAATCGAAGTTGATATTAATATTTTCTTTTCGGCCTTTTCCACTTTTTTCTTATACGAGCCAAAAAGCCGCCCCCAAAATTTGGCGCCCCGGGCGACCGCCCGGCTCGCCCCTTAGAGCGGGCGCTGCCGACGAAACTGCATTACTGTGTATAATCCCCAAGGTAATACGTCTTGATGTTCTAAGAAATGCACGTCCGATCAAAACTCACTCCAAAGTATACCTTAGCATTGGTAATTTGACGGTTACTTCTGAGTGAGATGAAACTGAGAGATGACGAAATATGCCTCTACTAAAGGCCTGAATAGACCTCGGGCGGAATGAAAATGAAGTTTTTGTCCGCTGCGATTTTTTCAATGAAAATGCATGCTTACTGTCGTGGAACATGTCGGAAATGATGGGGAATTCCATAAGCTACAATCCGAATATGATTCTAATGTATTATTTTTCGATTCCCCGGTCATTAGATATTTTCCAGAGTGAAATGAGAAAATCGTTCATTAAGAAGATCGCAGCGGACAAAAATTTCATTTTCATTCCGCCCGATGTCTATCCAGACCTTAAGATGGGATCAGGCTATGCCAAGCAGACTCTGAGTAAACCAAATACATATTGTTGGATGATGGGCGATTGCTCTGGTCAGACTCCGGTTTCTTGAAAATTTTTCTAGTTTGCTGTGCTGAGGTTCTTTCCGGTTAGTTAAGGCAACAGGACAAAAACATAGTGTCTTCGGGAGGCTTCGGTTTGATTTTTTCTGGACATAAAAAAAAAAAACAAAATTGTCGGCATAAAAGCTCCCTTAACCTGAACTGAATCTGAATTTGAATTTGGAAAATTACATAACACACAACAACAGTGAGTACAACATGTTGATGTCAGTTTCCTTCGTTGCTTTAATCCTGGAAATAATAAAGTTGCCGTCCATTATCATTAACAAAAGAAAAATTCTACTATTTTTTTCCAAACATAAGTTAATTTTTTTAGATTTCTTATAATTTTATTTCTATGGAGTACTGGTCAAAATGCCCTCCAAAAATTTGGCGCCCAGGGCGACCGCCCGACTTGCTCCCCCCTGCATACGGTATTTGTATTCGTCAACGCATCCTCCCCATCAGGGAGTTAGGAAAGTGAAACACTGTACACTTGTTCTAAAGAGACTTGATTTGAAATTTGATTAATTATTTCAATAATTGAAAGACCTATTTTTTCCGTGATGGAACTATTTTTATTGTGGATCCTTTTAGATCGGAATAATGCACCTTCATATCTTTATTAAATAAAATGCAAGTCTCCACTCCCACGGCATATAACCGTAACTTTTTCGATTTCGATTTAGGAACAGAGTACTTAACTTAATTACGAAATTTCCTAGGATATAGAGCTTTACAGATTTTTTATACATATAATTCATTCATGCTGCTTCAATACAAAAATTTCATTCTTGACGGATATCAAGAGCTTAATTTTATTCTTACGCCTATATAGAACAGCCAACATACGACTACTATTTTTCCCCTCTGTAAATACAGTAGCAATCGAATTCACCGAAGATCACAAAAAGAAACATCGATTTTCCAATCAATAGACATGCTACCGATGATTTGTGCTGAAATTTGTGAACGCCTTGCTGTGAAGTTAATTGTCTAAATGATGGCGCCCATGTGGACCAAATCAATGGCAAAAATCATATATTAGAAAGCATTAAGCGAAAAAAAGCTGTAGTAACACCAAAAAATTACCTACCCTTATTGCATCATGAAGAGATAATTTCGAATCAAATTGCCTCAGCTCAGCTATGTAGTTTGTTAGGCTATTAAACGGTAGTGACTTACAAACAGTATGCTTGTAAAATTTATAGACAATGTCGAAACTTGTCTAAAGACATAGATAGTTTGTAAGATAAATAAAGAAAAGATGTACCCAACAAGTCTAGGTGTGACCGGAGCATATCACATACTCTGTGTACCGAAGCCAAGCCAAGCCTGAAACTCCTTATTGATCGATGCTCATATTGGATTTTCTGTTTATCATTTTACGATCATTTTTCATTAAATTTTACGGGAGATCTTTATTAGATTTTAATGCTGATGGCAGATCCGACACTGTGTGTATACATACTCGTATGATACGCATGTTATTGAGTGTTGTGCTCATCACACATCACATCTCAATTTTTCAGGTGGAAACCGTGGCAAAATGCTCCGTCATCTCTTGATTCAAGTTGTTTTCACACCTTTTGTGCTTGTTGACACTCAATGGGCTTCACATTGACAAATCGTTTATTGAGTGTCGCGTTCCAAGATGCCCATTCGGTTTCGGTCTTGTATATGGTCTTATTGCCCGCGAAAAGTTTAATGATCGAAGAAGTCTCGAAGTTCGAAGATGCGGACATTGGTGCCGTTTTGCGGCCACTTTGAATCGTATTGAATGAGAAGATTTTCGGCAACTATTCAAACGAAGGATGGAGCCAAGCCAAAACCCAAGGGTCATGTTGAACTTGGGGGATTAGATGAAGGCAAGAGTTCTTAAAAGGATGGTCAAAAGGCCACTCATCTATTGACCACTTGTTGAGCGAATATCATGATCATGTTATTTGTATATATGCGAAACTACAGGGCAAAGTGTAGACAGATGCATATCAAATATTCCGATACCAATTAGTATCGCAGAAGCAAACAGATTTGTTTTTGTACATGCAGAGAACTCATTAAGCAGTTTCTGCGAAATAAAAAAGAAATGAGATACTTCAGCAACACCATAGAACCTACCACATATCATTGCGCTACGAGTGCCGAAATGAATTTGTGTTCCATATGAACAAGAGTCATAACTGGATCGGACTTACACGGAATGAGGACTGCAAGGTAAAGATGAATTATATCCGAATATATGTATCTTTTGAGTTAAAGGCGAATGATTTATCCTTTTGGCGCCAGCGGCGCGGTGTCTTTCATCTCGTCTCTCATGTGTTTTGGAAATCATGTTTACGAATGTATTAGTTTAGTTTGGATATGTTGTGTGATATGCGGAGAACAGAAATTCGAAAATCTGAGGTCGACCGATGGTTATGGGACTCACCTCGTCGACCTTTTGGCTACATCCACGGTTCAGGTGGTGATGTTTGCTGCGCTATTATCCTCAGAGTAGCAGCAGTTACACAAAATGCGAGGGCGATATACTGTGGAACAGTTAATTTTATCTGACATGTTTTGTATTAATTGTTATAGCCTTTTATACGAATACGTAATAATTCGGTGAAATAAAAGAAATGTTACGGATACTATGTCATCCATGACATCTAATTTTTTCGGGGTGGTCGCGTATATTGTGTGTTTTATTGACCATTTTTTGTAAAAAAGCGATAAAGGTGATAAAGGATTGTGGGATTTAACTGAGTTTATTGAGAAGGTTCATCCGTTGATGGTTTACTTGTTGACAAGCAAAATTTGTTCAAATTCATTATCGTAGCCAGGATCTTTTCAAGGGGGTGTGATTAAGATCGACAATAACGTTTCCCGTCAGTTTTTTTCACCGTCGGCCCCAAAAGTATTGATGGAAAAAGGGTTTAAAATCAATTTTTAAGAAATGATAATGACATTGGTCCCTTTTTAAGGATAAATGGTAATTTCACGTGTTTTACCTTTTACTCCTGACTACATTCAATTCAGATACGCTTTCGGCTTTTTAGACCTAAGCTCGTCTATACTCAGTACCTTTGGGATCCTAGCAAAAACAAACCTTTAGGGTCTCACATAGAGAACGGTTTCTGATTCAAAAAAATGGACGTGTAACGCAGGATTGCAGGATCGGATGTTAAAGACCTGAAAGTACGAGCATACATTTAATCCTTGAGACTGGAGTCCAGCTGTATAATGTGCTGTTGCCAGTCTCTTAGTTTCCCTGTCTCGGCATATAGTCCTCGAGATAGGAAATGTTCGTGCCGTTCCAGGAACCAAACCCGCATTTTTATGCTTTTAAATATCGTAGTGGGTTTTGTTTTTTTTTTGTGTAGGCCGGCAGTAAATCCATTTTTTTTACCGTTATTATCGGTTAGGGGGCGGGGTAGGGTTTACAAGCTATTCGCTGGCAAACATTAAATCATTTGCAGTGTCCAACGCCAGCCAATGATTGTAAATTTACGAAACGTGGCCTTTTCCATCTACAGGATCCTAAAAGTACACTTATTATCCAAAAGGGATTCAATTTTTGCCATAATACACTCAAATGATAGAACTGTAGTTCCAAAAAGAACCGTAGCAATTTATGGAATTGTCTTAAAACTAAATCAAAATCATATCAAACAAAAATTACCCAATTTATGAATTGTTTGACAAAACACATGTTTAATAACACTCTTAAGACAAAATCTGCAGTTTTTCCGCTGTTTGCATTAACAAAACTCTGGTGAATTTAATGGTACCCATATAAGCTCGTTGCATATCCGCTAACAGACAGAAAGCTTATTTTGTTGTGAGCTGTTTGCAAAATGTTAGTACATACATAGCAACATTTTAATTGAATTTGCTCTTTCTTATTCTCTGTAGACATCCTCCTTAGCCGCAAGATTTTTCCAATGGTTTCATAAAGGCACGTGCTTATCAATTTGCGGAAAAATTGGATATGGCGACAAAGTAGTAGGTAATTGCTCACCCCCACTCAATGCTACATATTGTACGAGTATAGTTCTTTTTTCAGTAAATTCGTTCTTTTGAATTATTATTATTGAGAGATTACGCATAAAGAAAACATGCACCCCGGGGATCATGATTCGTGCTGAACAAGCTCCTAATGAAAATTGCATTTGACGAATCGACAATGCAACGGCAAATGCACAAACAATGGGGAAAACACAAATAGGCCGCCAATTATTGTCATCAGCAAAGTCAATTTGTCATGACGATGGCCGTCATATGATCGTCAGGTAATCATCATAGTTGCAAATGCAATCATATTAATTCAAAACGATTTTGTCAATTTTCCAGACCAACTGTTGCTGTTACTGCTGCTATAGCGCCGAACGTCGGGATATTCTAAGATAGATAAGTAAGCTAGTAATGCTCAACCTTCGCTGAAGTCCCATAATTGAATACGTTTACAATAGGTACTGACTGCAACAAAAGCGTGTAAAAATGCGTGTTGCATCACAAAATTGTTCAAAATTGGCTTCTTCGTAAAATAGGATCCTTTTAATAATAGGAAAGTATATCACTCTGTTAGTAGCATCACAATATGATTAGTAGAGCATAATAGTCCAGTTATAGCAAATTGCGCCTGAATTGGGTCACTGTCGACTCTTCCGCTTATAGCATAGCAATATCCTCTCGGTAAATAGGCTTTGTAGTATGTTTACTGAAAGGGTTAGCAGACGCTCTCTTTCGAAACAGAGAGTCGTGGGTTCCAATCTTGACTGTTCAAGGTTTTTTTTAGAGTAATAGAACCTAACAGAAGCTGCTTGTACACAAGTTTATTGATAGTTTGACGTATTCCACACAGTATGTTAAAACAGAGCAAATTTGTATTTTCTATTTATGTATTTTTCTAATAATGGCTCCATTTTTTTACCGAATTTCCGGGAAATTTTTATGATTGGTGCCTTTTGTGAAAAATAGTGAATTTGGACATTTGAAAAGACATTACATAGTTTTCAGAATATAGAATTCATGCCGCACGGAACGGCACGAAAATTTTCTTCAAGCGTAGCGGCAAATATCTTCACAGAACGAAATGGAACACAACAGAAGCGAAGGTAATAAGACGTCTTCAAACTTGAATCAATTTTAGAAACCATAGTGGACTTTCCATGATTTCGGGACAAGGCGGCACGGTGCGGCACGGAAAGTGCCCTGCGGAACCGTCCAAAATTTTCTTCGAGCGTAGTGGCAAATATCTTTACAAAACGAAATGAAACAGAACAGAAGCGAAGGTAATAAGAAGTCTTCAAACTTGAATCAATTTTAGAAACCATAGTGGACTTCCAATGATACTCCTTCCATGACTTCGGGACATTTCTACAAAGTTCTCTACAAAAAAAATCTCATCGGGAATCCGATTTTCTGGATTTCTTGCATGGGAATTTCTTACTTGGACGGACAGGATAATTGATCAAGTAAAACGCAAACGAATCAAATTTTCCCCCTTCGTTAACAGCTGACTATTGTGTCATCAGTCCCCAACGCGATAACTCTAATTGGAAATTGCATTTGATATTATGCACTGTGCCAGATACAATTTAAAGGAAAAAGTTTCAAGAAATATTAATTAATTATTAATAATTAAATGATTAAATCGAATAAAGATTAGAAACCAGAAACCAATTTAATTCATAGACAATAACTATCAAAAACAATAGATTTACCGAGAAATTTTAATCGCAGCCTTAGAATACATAATTTGAGTATAATGTAATTTCAAATAAATCCATTCCTTGTCTGCTAAGCATATCGGCTCGAACGCCGATCATTTAATAAAATCAAAGCAAAACCGACTAAAACTCAAGTAGACCCTTAAACCAAAACCCCCCAAAAGCACAACAAACACAGTCTCCCAGTTGAAACATGCTAAAGAGCAAAAATTTTAAATGCGAAAAAATATACTTTTTTATGATTTATCTTTTGACTTGTATGATGGGGCCCGGTGTTGAGTCTACCGCCGTGCAATGGGCCGCCACCGTTGCCGACGTCAAATTTCTGGCACTCAAGAACAGCAACGATGACGCGATATGTCGGGGACGAAGAAGATGTGATATGTTTCAATGCCGCGCAACCAGTGCTATTGATCATCATCGTCAGTCAGTCAAGAGAGCAGATAGAAAAAAACGTTAGCGATTCTGGTGAAACGAAGTTATGATCATTTTTTTTCAGTTTAATGATCGTGGCGGCGTTAAGTCATTTATTTTGATGTTTATTTGAATAATATTATTGAAATGGATGCTTATCTCGAAAGCTATAATGCAAGGCAATTCATAGAGCTGTCTTCAAGTTTGGCGGGAGTCATTCGACTGGTTTGTGTGTCGGGATGAAGTTATTAATAATGGTGTTAACAAGATGCATTCTAATCGGTCGTAGATCGGCATATTAGTCGCGGTTAATTAGTGTAGGACAACGAGCAGTGGTTTGTCGATTGAAACAATGTAATATTGTTTGTAATTTCAAATTTAGAGATATTTGAGTTTGTTACGGTGCCCCTAAATACGTTTAGGGGCCATATCAATCAAATTTTTATTCTAACCAATGAAATTTTGCAATCATCTACTTATCTAAAATTCCTAAGAAGGAACAATTATTTGTTATAACAATTCATAGGCTTAAGGTCACGAAATTTGCACTAACTGCGTTAGGTTATCGTTATGCTTAACTTTATTTTAAATTTTAAGTTTAATCAGACACTAACATACTTTTACTTCTCTACATTATTCTTTCATTAGTCCCAAAAACTGATGAAGTTTTTACGGTTTTCGAAAGAATTCATAATTATTCAACAAAACATTTTTCTATAGCATGAGAACTTTCTAGTCTTATATTTTAGATCTGACTACTAAAAAATGTTTTCAGCCAACTAAATAAATTTTCTCATTGGCATTTTATAAAGCATTCCCTGAAATATGGTATAGAAAAAACGAAAGAGTTAAGCGAGTAACTTAATAAAAACAATATGAAAAATTGTCTGTTTAATGGACTGAAATTAATATTTTTTTTTTACATTATTGTTTTCAGGAGACTGCCAACAAAAGGCAGACATAAAAATGTGTTTGTATTCAATTTTAATTAAGGGAGCTATACCTTCGTGTAGTCAGTTATTGTACGTCAATGTTTTGATTCTGTTTCTTTTGCGATAGCGAGTACAAAAAAATCCATCATGCACAGTAGTAACTTCATTAAAGGCATATCGATCTAAAGCCTCCAATAAAATCTTTCACACGACAAGAGAGATCACTTAATTCGAAGAGTAAACAGATGAATTCTTCAAAACCAACCGTAAGCGAGTCACTATCTTAGCGGACCCATCTTGATGTGACTAAGCACATTTATTGGTCAAGTAGATGGTTGGAACTTGAAAGAATGATTTTGTTTTTTTTTTGTTACACGAAGGTGTTCTGAATCTGACTTTCGACAGCAATAGATTTTATGATTATAATAAACTCCTGGTCTCATATGGACTTCCCGATTTAGAAAAAGCGAAACCGAAAGTTTTCCGTAAAGATGGTTTACTTTTAGGAACCATGATCAAATTGTGGATGTTGTCTATCCTACAAGAACAAAAACATATTCTCCATTAATACAGTAAAGGTTCCATCCAGTCGTCGTCGATACAATCGTCTGGAACTATATCCAGCCAAAAAAGGGAGTTGCATACTTTCCAGCTATAACAAAACAAGTAGTGTTCCTAAAAGATTTCCATCATAATCATCATCGCCACCACCGTTTGCATTAGTCGCCGCATCATCATCATCACACTATTCGATAAAAGGAAAGGAGACTACAAAGAAATCTTCAAGTGAATTTGTTGTGAATACTCATAAAAAAAAAGATATTCCAATTCATATATTGTGGCAAATATACGGACGTGTAGAAAAGTAATGAATGAAGTCAAGTGGGCTTTTGTCGATTTTTTATGCATTCGGTCGATAAGTGTTTTCCCATCGATACGAACATCATGATGCTAGCCATCGATTTATATGGTCTGCATTTTGTACATCGAACAATGGTCAGTGGTTCTTTTGTACAGACATACATAGATGTATGGCGACAGACATCTTTTCATGAGGAACCACCGAGAGGAAGAGACCGCGCCTTGGCAGTCAGTCGTAATTAAATTCTATGACAATTCGATTTTTCGAAAATATGATATTGCATTTGATAAAGACATCTCAACTCATTCATGACTCAATGCGATTTTTCAATAGACGTAAGATAGGAAATGCCTATAGTGTTATGGATGACTTCGAAATTTCTGTATGGTAACAAAAGGATGTGCTTTAATTGGTGTCTGGATTTAGTCAAAATGTGTTCATGCATTTCTCTGGGGAAGACGATATATTTGGCGCATTTTGGGTTTACTTGTTGCCATGAAGAAAATACAATTTATTGACGAATTTACCGTTATCGTCCCATAGAGTTTTTGTGAAAACGAAAACCATGGATTACACGATAATTAAATTATCCATCCAATTATCCATGCGGATAGATTACATAAAAAAAAAATTTACTTTAGTTTTTGAATCAAAATTTAGCATATTATTTCAAAATACAGATTTTGAAGCATTGGAATCTACCTTGGGCCCACTTCCTTTCGACATCTTCATCATCGATCTACGATCTTCCCAGCCATTTCTCACCTTTTCGTCTTCTATGTTCAGATGACTTGAATCTCTTCATAACTATTCTCAAATAGATCTAAATGTTTTGAATAGCTGGTGCATTTCAAACCTTCTGTATTTTATGTGAATACATTTTTCTCTACCCTATACCCAGAAACCAATATTTGCATTATATTGGAAAAATCTGTAAACCAGATCAAATTATTGCATATTTCAATAATCCAAGAGTCTTCTCTTCTAGAAGGCGTACTTCTCGATTCAAGACGAAAAAAGTGGGTTAATTTTGAATTTGTTCTAATTTGATTAAATCGTGAAATATACAACAAAATATTCTAAGCACAAGACGAGAAGACAAAATTTTGAAATAAAAACTAAATAACCGCTAAGATTGTATGATATATTCACATTTTAATGAAACTCTGTTGCCAAATGCAAAGTGAGACATTTTGTACATCGAACTTGACAGAACGCCCCACTATGCCAAGTGTAATATACCCCCCTTTTATTACAAGTAGAAAATTTTAATTTTTAAATTAGTTATTTAATTTATAAAAAAATAAATTATTTTCATAAAAACGTCAAAAAAACTATGAGCAAACAGCAATAAAGTTAAACAAAAAATTAAAATTCTATTGTAGTTCTCTTTAGAAGAAACGATTTGAGACATTTGCTGCAACTTAATATTTCTTTCTCTTACATTTAATTGTATGCAAAAACTTTATATTTTGTGATATAAGTGACAAATAAACGTATCTGGTTTCTTGGTGGAGCATTTTGTAATATGTTTCGGGGCATATTTCCTATCTTCCATTTACAAAACGCCTCATCGTTAGCTTAAGCCAAACGACAGATTACCGTTAGTCAATTATTTTTTTACCAAAATGTTGCCATTTTATTACCAGAATTCTAAATTATTATTGTGCAGAATAATAAAAAAATTAAAGAATATGACAGTAACAACTTATACAAATTAATTAAAGAAAGAAAATATCAATTTATTTATTTTTTAAAAAAATTACATACTAACTCATTACTTGTTTTGAATCGTCCATTTTCTTTAGTGAGCAGATCGATGACCTATCCTCCTCAACTCCAAAACTTCTTTAAACGACATGAGCATATTTTCCCCTATATCTGAAATAAATACTTAATGCCCTCCGCTTAAACTTTTGTCCAAAATAAAATCTAATTAGTTCTCCGCGCACAAATTGTTAGCTGCTTTTACCGTAATATGGAATCATCAAAATGTTCGAAGGGCATTCCGTGGGCTCGGTTGCCCGTTGACTATCAGGCTCAGTTGGTAACCCTGCTTTCCCGAGTTATGACGGTTCACATCAGGTATTACTAACACAGGCATTACTTTAAGCAGCTAGGAATCAGCACTCTTTTGTTTCAACAGCTAGCCCTTTTGAGACCCGGAGCCGGGGTGGGATGCCAGTCAGCCATAGCAAATCTGCATCGGGAAACGCCGCAATGGCTTTGTCTCTCTCCTCTGTGGAGCTCGTGTTGATGGTGAAGTCACTCACAAAATTCCTTTAACCCATGACAGGGACACAGACCCTTCGGAGGGGTCTTTGACCAATACCGACGCTTATTCGGTAATTTCGAGAGCTATCGCTAGATCGTCTAGACTGTAAATGCAACTCTCATCAGCAGTAAATATCCCCTTTCATTGCCATCAATTGGGTTAAAGCAGAGATGTTGATGACTTAAAAAAAACCGCTTCAAACTGCTTCAAATTTCTCCAAAATTTCCGCAGCAGTAAGTCTATGAAAATCTTTCACCAACTGACCTACGTGCACAATGTCCCTTATAGGGGACATTGCAATACTTGCTATATTACACAAAAGCTAAGACATCACTATGCTTTTTCTTTGATTAGAATAATAGCCTATACACATTTTAACGATTATTCAATCGAAGAAGTAAACTAATACTTCAAAATATTAGCAATTTTTAATTTGTTCTCACCAGCCCTGAGTCTGGCGATTTTTTAAAATTCCGCCACTCATTCTTTTCAATAAATAAACTACACCAAGCAAAAAAAACATTTGAACACGAGTTTGTTTGATAACTGAGATGTTAATAGTTGTCATACCCACTTCCAGTGCATAGTCAAAAATCTGACCATATAACGGGAAAAAGTGGGAGTCCCTTTAAAGGGACACTATGCACTAATGGGTAGCATTTTAAAGATAAATATCGCGTTGGACCCGCAATCATGTTTTCTCTAACATGTTCACGGACAGGTTTTCAGAGAATAGTAATGTTTCGAAAATATAAGCCAAAAAAACGGAAAAACTCAGAAAATTTTTGGGTTTTTTGCGGTTTTGGTTCTGTTCTGCAATGAAATTTTGGTGGGAAGCTCCGGATTCAAGCTCAGCACCCCAAAAACATAAGAAACAAAAAAAAAAATTCTCCACCAAATTTTGCAATCTGAAATCAGTGACTAGTGACTACACTATTAACGAAAAGATACAGATCAATGTCCGCGCTTTTCTGCAATTAAGTCCCACTGTGCGCGGCCCCTTGATCACGGTAAAAATAATTCCTGACCTATAGGAGGCCGCAGCATGACAAAAAGGAGGAAAGGGGGTATTTTTTTAGTTTGTTTGCGATTATTTCAAAAACGTTGAAAATACAGAAAAATTTGCTAAAATCGGTAGCGTCTCGCCCGAAAAAGGAAAAAATTAGACGCGAACAAGTCAAGAGACACGGGAGAGTCTCGCTCCCCAAACGATGGAAAATGGAATAATGAACAAATGGGAAAAGAGAAAAATGGAAAAGTGGAAAAATTTAAAAATGGACAAAATGGAAAAATGGTCAAACGGACAAATGGAAATATTGAAAAATCAAAAAATTTAAAAGTGGAAAAAGGGAAAAATTTAAAAATGGAAAAATTGAATAAATGAATATTTAAAATTGCTAAAGCTGAAAGTGGGAAATTGAAGTCGTCAAACGATTAAAATTTAAAAAAAATGAAAAAAATAAAAATGAGAAAATGAAATAATGGAAAAGTATCCCAATGGAAAAATATAAAAGATGAAAAATGAAAAAAAAATTAAAAAAAAAATGGAAAAATTTAAAAATCGAAAAGTTGAAAAATTCAAAAATGAAAAAATGCAAAAATGGGAAATTGGAAAAATGCAGAAATAAAAAAATGGGAAAACGGAAAAATATAAAAACGGAAAAATGAAAAAATAGAGAAATGAAAGTAAAAAATGGACAAATGGGCAAATGGACCAAAATTTAAAAATTAAATATTGGAAAAATAGAAAAAGTGAAAAATGAAAATATGTGAAATTGAACAACTGAAAAAAGGACAAATAGTAAATAGAAAAATGGAAAAATAGACAAATGAACGGAATGGAAAAATTTAAAAATTGACAAATTGACAAACGATAAATGGAGAAATGGAAAAATAAAAAAATGGAAAGATGGTGAAAAAGATAAAATGGAAAAATTAAAAAATGTAAAATGAAAATGTGGAAAAATTAAAAAATGGAAAAATGGGAAATGAAAAATGGTAAATGGAAAATGGAAAAATAAAAATAGGAAAATGAGAAAATGGAAAAACAAAAAAAAAAAATTTAAAAATGGACGGATGGACAAATGAAAAAGTGTAGTGGAAAAACGCATAAATAAAAACATGGGAAATTGGAAAAACTGTGAAACTTTAAAAATGAAAAAAGTGGAAGAATGGAAAACTGAAGAAGTGGAAAATGAAAAAAAAACTAGGGGGCTTCGCCCCCTGCTCGTTTTGCTCGCCAAACCCAGGGGCCGAGGCTAATTTCGGGCGCGGCCGAAATTTGGATACCCTTCGCTTGGGCTTAAAGTTTTTTCGGGCGTACCTATGACTTGTATTTAATCCCCCTCCTCATTCTTTTTCTTCCGTCTTGACAAAAGTGGGCAAATAAAAATATTTACTCGGACATTTTATTGGGGTTGCGGGAGCATGACCCCACAGTACGATTCCATTCCTTTTTAACTTTTTTGTTGCTTTTGTAAAGACACATTAATTGAAGGTTTTGTGAAATTGGTGCAACAAATGTTTCTTAGAAGAACCAAAATGGGGGTTGGGTTTGTATGGCCACCCCATGACCCCATGGTCAGATTTGATCAATTCTTAGATATGTTTTGTGTCATCAAGAGAAACACGTTTGAGTGTAATTTTTTTGCAATTGGTGCTCAAATAAAAACGTTTTTCTTAGAAGAACCTATTTTGGGGGTTGGATTTGTATGGCAGCCCCATGACCCCATGCTCCGATTCTATCCACTCTTACATATGTTTTGTGTCAACAATAGAAATACATTTGTGTGAAATTCGGTTGAAATTAGTGAACAAATCAAAAAGTTTTTCTTAGAAGAACCTAATTTGGGGGTTCAGTTTGTATGGCAGCCCCATGACCCCATGGTCCGATTTGATCCATTCTTGCATATATTTTATGTTATCTATAAAAACACATTTGTGTGAAATTTGGTTGAAATTGGTACACAAATCAAAAAGTTTTTCTTAGAAGAACTCAAATTGGGGAGCTATAGGTTTGTATGGCAGCCCCATGACGCAGTGATCCAATTTGGGTGAATCAAACATACAAACAGCCTGCAACAATAAGAAGCAAGTGTGCAAAATTTTAGCTCCGTAGCTTTTATAGTGGCCCAGAAAAACGCGTTGCAACAGACGGACAGACGGACAGACGGACAGACGGACAGACAGACAGACAGACGGACATCGCCCTATCGATTCATCTCGTCATGCTGATCATATGTATACTTTTTATATGGTCGGAGATGCTTCCTTCAATGCGTTACAAACTTCATGACAAAGTTAATATACCCTTTCACTCTATGAGCGAAGGGTATAACAAAAAAAATGGAAAGATGGGAAAGTTAAAAAAAAATTGTGAGTTTAAAGTTGAAAATAGGAAAATTGAATGTTGAGAAATAGAAATTGAATTGAAAGCTGTAGTTGGTATATTCAAAATTTAAAATTTAAAGTTGATCATCTTACATGCTATTCTTAACAAAGAAGTTTGACATGATTTTTCAACGTGATTCGTTACGCTCGAATCTAGGGGCAATCCTTGAAAAAACTTTCCCCTTAAAAACTTTTCGCGAAATATTTTTTTTTGGGTATTTTTTCCAAACCAATAAAAAATTCTATGTGGTAAGGATACATACATTCATCAAAATTAAGCTACATTAGAACGTTCCCAACTGGTGTCACGACACAGGGGATAACGTCTCAATGTCCAAATGGTACACACAGAAAAAAATCGTTATAAAATCAAAAATAATAGCTATGATTAAAAAATTTTCATATATAATTTGGCTCCATATACGTTTACGTTTAATTCAAAAGTGTTTAATTTTGAATCAATAGTGGAAATATTAAAGTGATTCTTGTACTTTCCAAATTGATGCATGTCAAATCATTATTATCTTCAAAGTGATTTCACTTTTAAAAGTGTTTTCACTTTAAATTTAAAATGTTTTGATTGTAAGATTAAGAAAGGAAACATTTTTTTTTCTTTTTTTTCATTTTTTTATTCTTATCTTTTTCTACCATATTTTAAAAACTTATTTTTTTCACTTTGTTTCTACTGGGAATCGAACCGGTTATCTATGGTTTCGTAGTCCTACTTCCTACACCTGAGCTATCTGAAATTACAAGCACTGAAAAAATTGCGGCGGGCTTATTCACATGTGACGGACACAGCCTTCAAAATGAAACAACTTTAAAACAAACTTGAATATATTTTAATCGATGTTTCAGTCCATTTTGAACAGATCTTGAAAGTGAATCATATTAAATTTAATATAAAACAATTTGTTTTTAAAATGATTTATTGATGTGATCCAATTTTATTTTTAATATGTTGCACTTCAAATGTAAGTGATGATTTTTTTCTCTGTGTAGTAAAGTCGCAAAACGGAAACAGAGTGCATCATCGTTGTCATCTTACAGAGCAGGGTGAAACTTACAAATATGTTAAGCTTGCTGGCTGATCCAGATGCCTCTAAGTGTCATTGATGAATTTCATCTGCGAAAGTAGTTGTAAGGTCACAGAATTCGGAAAAATTTATTCTGGTCCCATAGTGATGGATAGATATGTATGAAGTGCTTTTGCGGCTCTGCAGTGGGTAGGTACTGTGGCTCTTCTTGATTTGCCCTACCTCCTTCAGGACATTCGATGACAACTGAATTCGGAGTGTAATATGGTTGCCAGCCATACCACTCGTTAGTGGCATTTTAGTTCTTCTGAATAATAAAGGTGCGAGGGGCCACCCCGAGTTTCGAAAACTCGTTTCTTTGTGAATGTATCACTTAAATGCAATAATAGCAAAGTGCTATAACTTCGTGCCCTATTTGAAAATTTACCTGCCTACCTTTTATGAAGAATTAGGGATCATTAAAGCACACAATCAATCAAAATTGTGAACATAAGTGAAAATAAATTTTCAATTGGGCGACGAATTTAGGCATTATGCTGCAATGTATTTTTTTTTTTAATGAACTTAATTAATATGTAACTGAGTGAATTGCATCACGAATTGCTTTTCGGGATTGGGACATTACAGACGTAATACTTAGACCGCCTATCAATTGTGGACTCTTCAAAACTCCGCAAGAACTTTGCATCTGTAAAATTCAATTTTTAAAAGAGAAAATAATGATTCAGTTGATAAATAAAAATCTGAAACGCATTTTTTAATAAAGTAATAATTGATGTATCTTTATCTAAAAACACTATTCTTCTATTTCTAAAAAAAAATGTGGACAACTGTTGTAAAATGCTTTTTGTTGGTATCAGTTCGTTTCACGCCTTGTGGCATTTTAGTTCGCTGTAGTTTCAATGCTTCTCTTTCCACTGAATGGAAATTGACATTAAATTTTTCCTTTCGTTTTTTTTTTAAATTTTTCTATTCAAGTAAAGCCACCCCTAAAATTTGAAGCCCCAGGCAACCGCCCGGCTTGCCTATAGGTATTCACCATTAAATTTTAATTACGGTCTCCTTGATTGATAATTCCCGAAACATTTTTTTTTCTAATCTCTGCGGTCTGCGCGTGAAGAAATGGCATTATGTATTGAATCAGTCAAGATCCTCATGTGGCTTGCGAGCCGCACTTTGACGACCACTTTCCTAAACGAAATTTCAAGGAAACTCACTTCTTTATTGTGCATTTTTTTTTGCGTAAATTGCAAGATGGTGATAACCTTGCATCTTATAGTCACTATATCAACCCAGCAAAAAATCTGATCAGGTTTGTCAGGTTTAAGGAATAGGTAAGGGAAACGATTTCAGCTTTGGCCTTATAATAATTCTTACGAAAGCTTTATTGCTTCTTTCTGTCATGGATAATTCGCGTTCGCTTTGTTTAAAATTAAACTAAGGCACAATTCAGACTTACTTTAGTTTATTGCAAGCTTTACTTCCAGACAGGTATAAATAGTAATTATAATAATGGTTACGTAAGGCTCTTTATAATTTAGTTCAAACTTTAATTCATACCAGAAATAAGACAAAATTACTTTTCAGTAATTTAACGTTTTTCTAAGCCTTTGTATAAGGTATCTAAAATGTTTTTTTCTGAAAACCTTTCCATTCCCTTATTAAAAATATATTTAGTTCTTAAGTAAGTCTTATTTTAAGTTTCTTTCCAAATTGAAATTAAGTATCATTTTGCGAGGAGATTGCTATGACAGGCTCTGTGGCTCAGTTGGTTGAGTCACGATGCTAGTAATCTAGAGGTGCGGAGATGGAATCTCGGCGTGGTCAAACCTTTCCGGGCATGTGCGGATATGCACTATGTCCCACAAGGGGGGGTACACAGAAGAAGAATAATGCCATAATGGTTCAGAAAAATCACAATTTTTTGTAATTCTCTAAACATTATCAAACCATTTACATAAGGATATGAAAAGGTATTATAATCTTTTTTTTCAGGCATCCGTATAACTTATTTAAAGCTACTGCTAAATCTTTTTTAAAGGCTTAAATAGTTTTATTATAAGGTAAAAGTTACGTATCTGAGCTTAAACCTTATCGCCAATGACATGGCCTGTGCTTCGGTAAGGTATCTGACAGGTTAATGCCTTTGCAACGCGTAATTCCTTACCGAAGGTTTCCCTTACTTCAAAGGTATACAGCGTATGGATACAAACCTTAAATAAGCCTTCAATTTTTTGCTGGGAAGGAAACCACAATCATTTTTTTAAAGTAGCGAAAAGTTTGAAATTGAAGATGACCATATCAGGGCTGTCAATACGTACTTTATATAAAATTTTGTGATTCGACCTTGCATTTATCTTATTTTTATATTAATCGCACTCTCGGAGATGCATATAAATACAACCGAAACTGTTGCCACTGCGCCTATTTGAAATTCAATTACAAGTGGTGATTTGTAGACATAACAATATTTTCGGTACTTTTGATGCATAAAATCAATGAATGGCCGCGTCCGGTCCGATCCAGTTCAAATCGATAGCTATTTATCGTTCACCTTTATGCATAGGTGAGAAAAAGATACTCTAAATGTGAAGAAGATCGCACTCGAAAGAGATTTCTCAAGAGTACTACGAGTATACTACAGTGCTGCCCGAAGGCATCACGATCCAAATATTATTATAAATATTGTAGTACCATGTGTGAGTATCGACAAGATGGTCTCATTGATTTTAAATCTTAGATAATTCACTGGAAGTCTTTCAACTACGCAAAAAAAAAAAATGAAACATATAGCGAAAAAAGTCTAAATGCTCACATCACCTCAAATCATAAACGAAAACGGAATTTCTGTACTTAGTCGATTCCAAAATGGATAAAGAGCTTCCGGACTTTAGTGCGTTGTAAAACGTATATATAAAAGACGTTTCACTTTTTCGAGACCGCGCTGCGCTGTCGCAATGTTAACATCAACATATGTATCTATGCTCCGCTATGTATGTACATAGCTACACTAAAATTTGCTGAATCGTCGCAATTAAAAGCCATTTTCCTTTCATCCAAATTTAGCATCAATATGGGCATGAGAAAGGTGTGTCGCAATGCTAAACGTATATGTACGTACAGAAAATTCCCATGAATGTCAGACGCGCGATATTTTCACATTAGAGGCGGTTCATGTTTTAAATTAAGTAATGGAAGTTAGAGTTAGTCAATTGAAGATGTCATCGAAATTTTCAATTAGTTAATGTGTGTAGGCTTGCCCGATGAAAGGTTGACATCTTGTTAGTACCTACATGCGATTATTATCAAAAACTTATGATGAATTCTGTTTTGGCGTTACAGGGTTAAGAGTAGTTTGATCCAAATTTTGAAATAATTATTACGGTGAATTGTGACATTGCATATTGCCATTTTGAATTATTTTTTAATTAAATTCGAAAAACATTTTTCAAGAATACATCGATTTACACCACCTATACACTTTTAAGGCAATTCTTGTTTCTAATAAGAGATAAAACTGCGATTGCAGTGTACATATCTTATCTAAAATCACAAATTTTTATCTAAATCCGCGTGGTGAATGTTTGAGTTTCCCTCTATGTCCAATTTGCAAATATTCTATTTTTTTAACCAAAGTCGTGCAACTGATCCGTAAAAATAACAAAAGAATAAGAGTCCTCTATAACGATGAATGCCAATCACTTAAGTCCTCTTACGATTTTCCTGTTGCACCTGATTCTATTGTGTCCAAAATAAATCCACTGTAAGACTGGCGCCATGCACATCGTCAAGTCGTTCTCTCCTTTGTAGCTCGTAAAGGACCTTAATCCCGGTCAAGTGAATCGGAATCAACGGACAGCAAAAAAAAATGTTTTGGTTAGCTGATGGGTCATAGACGCATATGTATGAGGCATATGCTCTAGTTGACGTATACCTTTTTTTATTGGTTCAGGAAACGGCAACGAAAGGAATGAATTGAATGAATCCTTTTGCCTTCAAATTATAACAAGCCGTCCCTGTTCTGACCGCCGCGTGTGGGTCAGTCAGCATTGATCCGATTTACATTGATCATCGGTCGGTCGAATTGGTCGGTGTGGCTGATCCGTTTTTAGAAGTGGGTGTGTTTGGTCTTAGCGGAAACACTTGTAAATTGTTGCTTATCATTAATTAGTCGGTAGGTGGACGTCGTCTTTTTTAATTCATTTTTCTTAATTCGAGATATGGAAACGTTTAAATGAAATTAGCGTAATCGTATACATAATATTAATTGATTTTTAGATAATAATAAAAATTAATAATTACAATTTGAATGAGGAAGCAATCTAAAAATTGTGATCGAATAAAATAAAATAGCCGAACAAAAATAAAATCCACACGCAAGGATGACTGACAACAGAGAACTGAACCCTTCCCACTGCCTAAGGATAATCCATATGCCTTTTACAAATGCTTTCGGCCTTTTCAAGAATCCATCGGTCAATCTACATACAATGTTCCGTAAAGTTATATGGGAAACACCTTGACAAAGGACTAATTAAAATTATACGTTTCGAGAGTTTTGTCTCAGGACCCACAGACGACCGACTTGGATATTTGTTTGAACATTTATTATAGTATAAAAGACGAGCGCCTATATTTAACTTGTGTTGGATATTCTTTTTTGATGTCCGATTTTATTGCATCTGGATTTGGTTATTTGCCATTAGCGCGTGTTTCTATTCTTCGAAATAAGAAAAAAAAAAAAATGAATGAAACGCCTCCGGCTGACAAAGGACAAGACGAAATATTCAAGGTGGTTTTCTGTGAGCCTTAGACGAAATCAAAAGGCTAAAAGACTAAAACTAAAATTGATATGTATAGGGTTTCATAGAATTTAGGAAAACTTTTGAATGAGATTACTAATTTCTTCGAGCCAGCATAAGCGATCGCGGCGGTTGGGAGTAAATTAAAGGATATCAGAGGGTTAGAAGCAGCTTTTGGTCATTGTATTTATTTCCGAACGGGTTGACGCTAGAAACAAAAAGATTGCAATGAAATGAGTGTTCTTATGTGACCGCTGATGCTGATGACAGAATATCAAAAAGATGTAGTTAACAGCGATGTCCATTGAATTGATGTTCCAAATCGCAATTGATTAAAAGAGCATAATGTGTGTACCTAGGACCGGCCTTAGCAAGCCTTAGCCCAGGGCCAAATCGATTATGGTGGCCCCATCCAATACCTAAGCAAATTTTGTAGCGATAAACAATTGGAAATTCAGGTTCTTTCGTTCAAATGTGTCTGACGCAGGACCCTGATCCTGATACAACCATACAAATTGTATTCAAATTTTACATTTAAGAAAAATACCCAGAAATATAGAAACTATTGCAGAGATACATAGTTTTGCCCCAAAAAACCAGTTGTAGGTGGTTCTGCATGTGAAACAACCTGCATTTCAATCTACACGATAAAATCTACTATTGCACCCCTAAATGGCTTAAATGTGTCAAAATACGAATTAATTCAAACGAATGTTTTCAAACGCTGAATTGCGGAATTAACACTCAGTTACTATCCGAAATTTCACACTGAACTATCTGCTTCTGCTGTTTAAAATTAATAAAATGCCTTGTCTGGAAGAACTATCCCCTCGTTAATTTTTTTCTATGCAAAAAACAAATCCTGATTACAGATGGAAAAGGAGGGGTTTCCATAAGGGTTTCCACGTCTCTGATTCCGGAACGTTTTATACTCGGGGACATTCGAAGATAATTTTATTTTTTGGTTAGCATATGATTTTGTTTACGTGCACCGCGATTTTTGTTTTGTACACGCTCTTGACCTGCCAAATTGGCGCCCAATGCGGCTGTCTACTTTCGCCTATTGACGCGCCGGCCCTTGTTTGACGTAACTTCGTAGATAAGGTTAGGGCCGAGATCAACACACTATTGCCCAATTTCATTCTCATAATTATTTTTTTTTGAAATTTTTCGAGATTAGACATTGGCAAATGATTCAATAGCAACCGACAAATGAGTGTTTGCAAAATCATTTCTAATAGACTGCTAAGCCCAGCCAATCGTTACTTGATGTTGCACCATGGCGGGTCGTAAGTATCGTATTTTGAAAACAAAAAGACTTCAAATAAAATTAGAATAGAAGATGATGCTGGAAGCGAATGTTTGTTTAGTTTGTTTTCAAAAATGAAAATGAGTCTAGTAATTGAGGAGCTGTTACCAGGAACCAGCACCCGCTCTAGCGCTTACGTCCGCAAGTGGACAATTTGCAGCCCTTCTGTATTATACCATTTATTATTTTTGTAAAAGGAATTTAAGAGTAGCAAGTAGCTCCGAAGCTAAAAATCCTGGTCACTGTGGTACTCGAATCAACGTTCCTGTAATTCAGAACATAGAATCCCTAGCCACTCTACCAACTGAGCCAGGTATGTCATGCGGTACACCTAGAAGTTTTTGTCCATATTAAGCCACCTTTCTGTCCAAACTTAATGTATGACAAGTCAACCTAACAATTTTGGCTACCAAGGTTGATTTGGATTACCTCGGTGTTTCTGGATGACCGATGATACAATCTTCTGATTAGCTGGACAACATTTAGCGGAACTAATTCACAAATAGTTGTTGATAGGTCAAACAAATTTTGGAGCTTTAACTTTTTGTCTAAAGTTTCTAAATTTGTTTGAAGAACATGTTCAAATGAAAAAAGTATTTCTAAATAATATAATCCCGTTGCCGTTAATGACTCGAATTTATGCTCATATTTTAGGGCTCCATGACACAGTCATATTTATAGTCATATTTCTAGTCATATAATTAAGCCCACTCGATTCATTCGGTTAATTTTTACATGTGCACTAAACGAAATCTAGTAGGCTTAAGGATTTGATAATATCTATTGTATTATATATTACCAATATATGACTGTGTAATAGCGCCCTTAAGTAATATTCTGCGATGAAATTTTAAAAATAATTTTCTAAGAGCGTTTTTGAAATATGTATTGTGCGGCCGCTCAATTCTGCAGACAGTGATATTTGGCACAGAGTAGGTTTTGAGCTTGACACCCCAGCACTGAGCTAACGAAAGTACATATTGGGTGACATAGAGCATTCGCTCTAGTTGGGCACAGATTTTTGGGAGTTGCAACACCACGTACCCGATCAGCGCAGGGAGGACCCTTGTATGGTTGATACGCCATGGCGTCGACCGGTTCAAAGACCATTCGGGCGATGACATTCCCATGCTTTCGGGTCATGTTGGGTGGCTCACGACTTTCCTTCAGAAAGGCAGTCATACAAGTCGAACACGACGCAAACGTAGGGGCTAGTTACGGAGAATGGCCTTGGTGGAAAATGCCTACGCGCCTATATCTAACTAGTTTTTGGATTCATGACCACACGGCCTGAGTCGAATTGCTGCCTAGTAAGCGGATGGAGCCATCCTGAAGTGAACGGTAGCGCAGGCAAAACGATCCTGCGGCTGGTGAGCTGAATTCGTTAGGTCTAACCGAAATGGGACCAAAGGATGATCACTCCTGCTATTGAGAAATCTTTAGCGAATAGTGGACCTCGGGGATGAATTGTTCTCGTTTTCATTACTTGCATTTCGGAGTAGGTAGTTTTTGATAACAAATTTCAATAAGCCCGATATCTTCGCCGACGAATTTCCGAATGGTTTCAACGTCTGCGGCTTATTTTTGCTTAGAGAATAAAATCAGAACTATGTAGTTAAATCCGGAAAACCTAGCCAAATTCTGATATAAGCATCTTGGCAGAAACAAATTAGGGAGGACTCTGCGGCGGAGAAATTTCGCGAAGTCATCGGGCGAATTTATGCGAAAAGTGAGTGGAAGTTATCGAAAAAGCTCCTCAAGTCAAAGCATCTCAAGGACAAACCACAACTTTCAAAAGAGAATTAATGAAACAGTTGATATTATAAAAAAATAATTTGATCGCGTTTTTTTTTTGAATTAGGAAGTGTTATGATTATTTTTATTATTGTCGTGCTCTGTGGCCGTGATCGTTCGGTCGCCACTCTGTAAAATAGACACTCATAGAGAAACGAGTTTCCAAACTCGGCACGACTCGTCGCAAATTTATTATTCAGAAGAAGATGATAAGAAATATTCTCATCGTAGAATAATAAACTAACAATGCGACTAGGAAGTGGTATGGCTGACAACCTTATCACACTCCGAATTCAGTTGTCTTTGTAACGTTGATGACTACACACGGTAGTCATCAATGCACCATGCTCCATGAGGAGTTACGGTAATCAAGAGAGATGATTATTTTTATTATTAATGGTTTTTGTGGCTGTCAATTTATTGGTTTCCTTTCTTCCGACATTTTTGTCTATGGTTTCCTTTCCACTACATCCATTTGATATTGCATTTTTATTTTCGGGTTTTTGCAATTTTCTTTTATTCGAATGCTAGCCAAAAAACCGCCCCTAAAATTTGGCGCCCCGGGCGACCGCCCAGCCTGCCCCCCCTTAGAGCTGGCGCTGCCAGGAACTAAGCTTATTGTAACGCTTGATACTAACTTCAATCTAATTTCAATAAATGTTTTAAAAGGCTGTTGCGAGGCCATTGAGAGTGGTGGCTCCTTGAGAGTGGAGTCCCTTGAAAGTGGTGGCCCTGGGTGACCGCCCAGATCGCCTACCCCTAGGGCCGGCCCTTGGAAATATTGGTTGTTTACGATTGAGCGAGCTGTTGGTTCAACCAATCAGCCTCGCTCACCGAAATCGTTAAACTGCGTTTAACTTGTGCGTGCTGACTGCTGATTGGTTAAACAATTTTAAATTGCAGTGCCACGACGTGACGGACAAAAATTTGTTAGCACTTTATTTTTTCATAAAGTCTTCGTTTGCACAATGCGTTGCGGACCTAAATTTTGTGTACAAATTTTCTCCCTGTTTTTTTGTTCGAAAACTAAGCAGTGTCGAATTCATGTTATTTACGATCCTTCACTCCTTTATATGGTCACAGAACCTCCCTCTGCGTAAAAAAAAATTAAAAGTTTAGAAATCAAAAATTTAAAAATGCTCAGAGTCGGTATGCCGCAGGTACATCACCTTCTATGCACACCTCAAGAATTGGTCTAAGCTCAATTTTTCCAAAGGCGCTCAAAGATTACCTATTCCAGCGTTTTATGCAATTTACCGTAAAAACCGCACAGTACACAGTTGTCACACAATTATGCAATCTGATATTACAATTGCGTTTTTTTTTCGCTCATTAGGTGTAGTTTTTTGTGTACCAAAACTTCTTAAAAAATTCCAGCTGACACACCTGTAGATACTTACATATCGCCACCAATATGCCAGAACCGCGAACCTACATTTTTAAAGTTGTGATAAAAAAAACCAGACCGAGGCTAATTTCGGATGCGGCCGAAATTTGGATACCCTTCGCTCCCCTCGGGCCTAAAGTTTTTTTTCAGGCGCAGCTACGACTTGTAACCCCCCCCCCCCATTCCGTTGCGTCGGCAAAACAATATGTGTGTGGGGCTTGGTTGGAATAAGTGGGCAAATAAAAATATCTACTCAGAAAATTTTATTGGTGGATGCGGGATCATGGGGCATGGCCCCATTGTACAATTCCATTTGCTTTGACCTTTTTTGTTGCTTTGATAAAGACACATTAATTCAAGGTTTTGTGCAATTGGTGTAAAAATATTTGTTTGAAGAACCAAAATGGGGAGTTGGGTTTGTATTGCAGCCCCATGACCCCATGGTCCGTTTTTACTGATTCAAACGTACAAACTGCCTGCAGCAAAAAGAAGCATTTGTGCACAATTTCAGCTTCATAGTTTTTAAATTGGCCGAGTAAAACGCGTCGCAACAGACGGACATCGGCCAAAAGACTCCCCAAGTCATGCTGATCATATATGTATACTTTTTATATGGTCGGAGATGCTTCCTTCAATGCGTTACAAACTTCATGACAAAGTTAATATACCCTTTCACTTTATGAGCGAAGGGTATAAAAACAATCTAAACTTTCATTTTGCTCGCAAATAAGTCGAAATATTCATTTAAGTGGTAGGCAAAGTCCGTCTCGCGGCTCTTTGGCTTTTTCTGCGCGGCTCTTCAATGGCTCAAAGCAAATTGAAACTATGACACAATATTTATATATCAGAAATGCTTAAAAATAAAAAAAAGCCTAAACTATAAAATTGTTTAGAGCTCTAAACGAGTCTTTAGGGGATTCACACTTCCGACAGGATTTATTAAATCCTCGATTTCATTAACAATTGTTCCATATATTGTACTGCAATTTGTATAATGCAAGTGACTCGCTCTGTGACTCACTTGGTTGAGTCGCACTCTACGATGCTACATAGTAATCTAGAAGTCCGGAGATTGAATCTCGGCGTGGTCCAAAATTTCCGTATATGTGCGGATAGGAAATATATAGTGCTTGCAACATTATATATTCACTCCGAAATGATGTGCAATGTAATGTTGACTCGAAATTGTCTATAAACGGCTGAGTTTACGCACCATGGCCCCACATAGGGCTAAACGGTACTGAGAAAAATAAGTACATTATACGATGCATTTTGAATTTAGTGACATACGATTCTATCTATTAGTATCCAGGGTTACTGGATTATAGTTTTAATCAAGTTCAGAGGATTGGTTTATAGTCTGTATCGGTTTGTTTGTTTTTATTTTAAACTATCCCAGGAAATCTCGAAAAATTAAAAAATTAAAGTATAAAAAATCAGAGTGGGCAGGCAACCTGCTCTTTTTTATATTCTCTTTTTTTCTTTTATATAAAATTTGATATCTACGAGATTATTAAGGGGTTTCGTTTTTTATCGATCTCCACCGGAGGTGACGAGGTGAACAAAGGTTTCCGAAATACGCCACTCGGACATACACTCCCAAGCAATAGGATAGTTCCACTTGTAAAATGGCTGTATTTCGGTAAGTGATAACGGTATTTTCTTCAAACTTTGTGACAATATTTTTAGTAGCCTCCTTGTTCTTTGAATAACAGGATGTCTCAAATCCGGAGTCCCGTTAGGATTTTCTTACGAGAATTCTTAAAAACAGTACAAATGGTGAAGTCAATAGGATAGTTCCAGTGGAAATAAAACATCAAATAACGGTAATAAAGGATAATTTTATTTTGAAAAATTTAGCTGGTAATAAGTAGAACTTTATTTAAGTAATTAAATTAATTTCGCCCAAAACGCTTCTAAACGTTCGCAGAAGAGCTTCATTGTTCTTAAACTATTGTCTAACGGTATAGATCTTCGTTGTCATTCATCCCCACATATTTTTGAAGGTATTTAGATCTAGGAAGTATGGAGGTCTTTCCCAAACCTTGATTAGTTGGTCTTGAAACAAATCTTTTATCAGTCTTGCTCCTTGACTGAAGCCATTATCTTGTTAAAATCTCAAAGAAGTTGAATGGAGAATGTCGGTAATTTTAAGAACTATATTACCCAGAATTTTTTTGTAAGCCTGGACGTTGTGAATACCGCTAATTTCCACAATCTCAATAATTCCACAGAGAGACATTCTACCCCATACTTCGACATTTCTTACTCTGAATAATGCGTCTACAAAATTAATTCCTTCTTGCTCAAATCGTGGAAATAATACCTAAATCCATCTGAACCGACGAGATTTAATCTTTTCCATCAGTAAAAATAACACGTTTGTCCAATCCATACAGTTTCTCCATTGGGTATGGAACTACTGAACTTTCTTAAATTAGGGGTACTCAGAGTACCCAGGTTTTTAAAGATATTCTTCCTAATGTATTGCCTAAAACTTCCGACATTTTCCATGCCATTCCTATAAGATTTTAGCAAGATAATGACTCCAATTAGGAAGCAAGGCTGATGAAAATTGATTTGAAGACCAACTAATCAAGGTTATGGAAAGACCTTCATACTTCCTAGATCTAAATATCATCAATAAAAGTGTGGAAATGAATGACCAGGAAGATCTATACCGTTAGACGATAGTTTAAGAACACTGAAGCTTTGGCGTACGTTTAGAGGAGCTCGGGACGAAATCAACTTAATTTACCGTTAAAACCTAAACAATTCTATCCCAGATTAAGTTTTTGAGCTCAAATTATTAAAATAAAGTTCTTCTTATTACCAGCTTCATTTTCCAAAGTAAAATTATCCTTTCTTACCGTTATTTGATGTTTTATTTCCACTGGAACTATCCTATTGACTTCACCATTTGTACTGTTTTTAAGAATTCACGTAAGAAAATCCTAACGGGACTCCGGATTTCAGACATCCTGTTATTCAAAGAACAGGCAGGCTACTGTAAATATTGTCACCAAGTTTGAAGAAAATACCGTTATCACTTATACAGCCATTTTTCAAGTGGAACTATCCTATTGATTGGGAGTGTAAGTTGCGCGGTTATTGAAGATATTGAAAGAATCAGGAATAGTGCAAGAGTAATGAATGATGAATTAATGTTACTTTATGGGAAACACGTGCTACCATTCCAAAAATTTAAATTGTTAAAACTGCAAAATATTTCCTTTCCCGTCTATATATTTTTTCAACACTTTGTTTAAAAGGATTAAGATATCACAGCAAACGAAACAAATGCGAATAACTACTGTAGCACTCAAAGTCGACTCAAAACGCAGGTTTAAACAATATTAAAAAAAAACATGGTTTTATAGCAGCCTTTTTCCAATTACAATGAAAAGCTTCTTTTTTTAAGAAAAAGATTTTAGCTTTTGTGGCTTAATAATATATATTCCTCATTGTCATTATATATGAAAGTTAAAAATCACATTATCTCAAAATTGTTAATATGGTAGATACGCGGCTCAGGCATATTGGGGACCACTAACAAATCATACTTCCATCTTCCTCGTTGTGTTGCTTTTCTCTGGTGCACATTTGATTAGTGGATTTGGATTACCAAGCAAAAAGATTGGTTTACCGTCGGTATAAACAAACTGGTATATTTTGGACCGGTTACTCATACGTTTTATCCAATAAATAGGGTTAAAGCATTCTAAAGCCAGTGTCAACGACCATGCTAATGCTACACGTACTTTAAGCTTAAATTATGGATAAATATGTACGAGTAACGGCGACACTTTATATTTTACCTATAGGTATATATCCCGCGGCACTTGCACTACGAAAACGAATATGAAACGGAAAATCAAATTCATTGGACTAAAAAAATTCTGAGCCAAAGTTTCACAATTTATTTAGTTTTCGCTCATTTAAGGTGACTTCGTTGTATCTAAATATTTTTTATTCTGTTTATGATGCACTTAATTTAACGATTTGTTCCTATATTCTATGCATACTCCACAAAAATAAAAAGAAACGTAACTTCATTTTATATATATTTTATTTACTAACTACTATCACAACCTGTATATCACTTTATTTTTTTCTCTTAAATACAATTTAACACCGATATTTGTTTTGAAATGTTCAAAACTCAATTACGCTTCTGGTGTTACGTTATGCATCATATTTTTTAAATAACTTTATTATCTATAACTTCAATTCGATTCCATTACGTAGTCATAAATGTCCCCAAGCAAAACCTTATACATCGCAATTACTTTCAGATACTTCACAAATTCCACTTTAACAAATTAAAACTTTTTTTGTGTCACTTTTTTTTACACGTATTTTCTTAAAGTCGTCAACTTCCAGTTTCAGATTGAACGATATGCTTACACTTTGGATATACACCATTTTATGTTTTTTTTTTGGGGATTTAAACTGCGTATGCTATAAATGAATTAAGAAGACACTCGTTAGCCTTGCATATAATCGGACTTTTTTTTATTTTTCCTTCATAAAGAAAGCATCTGGATTGGACATTAGGAGTGCCTATCTTCGTGTATTCCCGCGTATTCTTACTCCTTTTTCAAAGAAATTCGACGGAACACGCACTACCACAAGAAATGACTGATGTACAGACAGACGAACTTGAAGCAGAAATCGAAAGATGAGCTGTTGGGATGAGGAAAAAAAATAAAATCATCGAACTGGCACTGTCATAAAAGCCAAAGATATGTCGTTAAGGATTGGTGAAGTTCTCTCTCTCCCTTATTCGAAATACACCTTGTCTGATTCACTGCAATTCTCATTCACCATAGCACCATTCTTTTGCTCCTTTGGGAGCGCCGGTATCGGGGGCGCCGCAGAGCCGGGTGCTTTATAACGAATACGATAGAATACCACCATCACCATCGTCATAGACATAGCGACGGATTAGATAGAATCGAGCAAGGTGTGTACACTGCATAGCATGCGGATCATTTGGATAACTTTTTTCAGGAGGCGTTCGCGTTTTCTTATAAATGACCCCTGAAGTTTTCTCGTCTTTCGACTCTTCGACAGTCGACACGTATAAAACGACTTTTGTGCACACGGATACGACCCGAAAAGAAGACGAACAATGTCTTGAGACTTGAGGAGTAACGATATAACTTTGTAAGGTGACGATGAAGATGAACAAAGACACACCGGTGGTCAGAGTACCTACTACGCGTTTCGTGATAACTACGAGTATACTATACAAGAGTTTACAATCCAAAAGAAGCTCATTTCTGGTTGGTTTGCAGGTGGATGTTAGTGTTTGGTTATGACGAGGGTGCCATCCGGGGTATTTTTTCGGGGTGTAGTACATGCGCAATGTGTAATTATATATTTTGTATATAGTCTGGTAGGGAAGTAGGAATACGATAAAATAGTAAACGCCTTTAATGAGTTCAGTGATGTGGATAGACATTTGCATCTTTTTGTGGGACATCAAATGGAAATTTATACAACGATCTCAAAGATTTGCAATAAAAACTATGTGTGCATATAGGTACCTAGGTATAGTAGTAAAGTGTAGAGATGTATTTTTGATATTCAAGGAGATGTACTTTTTTTTTACTTAACCCTCGGATGGTTCAGGTAAATTTTACATACGTAAATGGTTCAGTGGGGTCTGACAGACCCCAAGGCAAAAATCGCTCTAAAACTTAAATTTTTGCTTTTTCGCCACATTTGTTTGAGCTAGAAGTAACTTTGAAGCCTTTTGATTAAGTGGTATATAAGAAAAGTGGAATTCGGACAGCAGCTTTTAGTATGTGGAAGAAAAAATTAGGTGGTGTCAAATTTGAGGGTAATTTGAACTTATCACAAATAAATCAATATAAAAACTAAAATTTTAACAAAATTTTATTTTTATTAGTCAAAACTTATTTAATACTAATTAACAAAGATAAGTACATCAACATTTTTCAGCTAAGGTTAATATTTTTTCTTAAATCGGGATCCAAAGTTAGTCAATATTTAGAGCATTCTTCTTCACAGCTTTTTCCTCGATGGTCTTCGCAAATTGGCTTCTTGCACTCGTTGCAATTGTATTTTGTCTTCCGATCATTTGGTCGTGGGCATAGAAAACATTGTTGCCTCTTTGGGTACTATCTGACCCCATTGGGGGACCTGGGGCATTAGCCCCATGGGGGGGGGGGTGCAAGCTGAATAATGCACAAAATGTCTTCAATATTTGGCGCTGCGCTTCGGCGAATTTTGCCCCATGATTTCCTCCTTCTTAGAAGAGGTTCTACAAGTGTATAGCCAAGTTTGCTGAGGAAGCTTTATGATTATGTGTAAAATACCCACCTAATTCTTACGCTCATAAAAGTCATTAATTTATGTCTTGACTTAAAAAAAACATAAGGTAATGACACAATATTGAAAGGAGATCCTCATAAATGAAAACCAGTTAAAAAAACGGCATAATTTTAAATGAATTGAGTAAAAAATTTAAAACCCCCTAATTCAAAACACCCTAAATTTTTCATTTCTTTCAAAATTAACATTTCTAATTTCGCAAATGTACTCTAATTACAAAGTTTCAACACTTCCCGACTATTATTTTTACATTTTATCGTTTTCCAAATAACATACTTTGAAAATTTCCCACAAAACGAAAAATGTACTTTTGTAAAAAAGACATACGTAAATGGTTCGTGGGGTCTGACAGACCCCAGAGCAATTTCAAAGTGCTATAACTTATTAACAAAATCACAAATTCAAACAAATTCAGGCTTAAATGAACGTATGTGACAGTTACTTAAATTACATTTGCATCAAATTACCATTCAACAAGTTTTTCTATGAAAACTTTAAGATTTAAATTTCTCTGGGGTCTGTCAGACCCCACTGAACCATCCGAGGGTTAATTTTCTTTAGTATTTGTACTTGAGAATTTCTTATCTGTAAATGAGGATTTACATTTACATTAAAAAAAGAAAAACAAATGCATACCATCTATAATATATATATAATATATATCACATAATATATTATTCAAAGCAAGTTCTAGTGGTAAAGCTCAAGAAAGATTAGATGTTATTTGTTTGGCTGAAAGTTTTTGATAAGAATCAACCACTGAGGACGTAGTAGAATTTGTTTTTTTTTCTATTTAATAAATAAATAACAGGCGCGACAGCCCAACAGCTTATTTAATGCTTGTTTAAAAAAAATCTTTTTCTTCTTGTTCTGGTTACTGGAAGCATGCAAATGTAATACCTAAGTCTAAATAATAATACTTAATTAGTAGGAGAATTGGTGGTATTTTACGACTTTTAAAATCTCGGCAGCCCGAGATTTTCTTCGTTATTACAAACATATATCAATATCTTGATTTTAGAAATTTCGAGTTTAAACCTACTAACCTATTGACAAATTTAAACTCCGAAAATCTCGACTAATTGCAAAATTACTGTTGTTTATTATTAATATTTTGTTATCTTTTATCTATAAAATTTTCAAGACAAATTCACCTTTTCTTAACACAAATCAACTATGTATACATCAAAATGAAATAAACAATTTCGCGAATAAAATGAACGCTTTAACAAGTCAAATTAACGATCACATATGATATAAACTGTTTAACTGGAAACGAGAAATCAGAAACAGATCAACTACGAGTACCTCACGACAGTTCAAACTAAAGACAAATTAGTCGTTTAATGACTAAAAATCAAAATCATTAGCACATCGATGGACATTCTTCTTGGCGCCACAATATCCGCTATCACCGCAAATACACTAGGACAGTCAGTCGATCAACTAACCATCGTTTTATGGAGCGGTTCTGGTCAGTTTTCGATTAGGTAGTACATATCACCCTTTTCAAATTTCGGGGAGAAGGTGCTTATGTAAAATCTTGCAACTTTCTGGAACAAGTTAAGGTTTTATTCCATAAGATAATTTTTAAGTGTTTGGGATAAAATTTAGCTACGGAGAAGAGGAAGAGAAATTTACCTATGCTGGAATTTTATTTTTATTTTTTTACGCATATTTTTTTACGGTTCGAAAAAACATCCGTGTGACTTTGGCTTTTGGGCTCCTAATTCTCGTGAATGAATCTCGTATGTTTTTAAAATAATCGCAGTTCTGGCATCTTTTCCGTGGTATGGATATAGGAGATTTGAGGTTCTGACATCACAGGAGAACAATTTTTACACTTTTTTCTGTTTTCTTGAATTTTGCATCTAATTTATAGTAAAACGGCCTCGCTGATTCCAAAAATTCAATCCATTTTTCCCCTATACGTCAGGTTTTTGAAATATCGGGGTTTTTTTAATTTTACGGAAAATTACAAAAGGCCCCCTTAAAAACAACTTTTTTTAAAAGCTACGGGGATGCATTCTTGTACAGGACCTTCTAGTACCTGTATACAATCAAATTAAAAACAATAAAAGAAAGTAATTTGTCGCTAACTGGATTTTTTGTTAAAAGTTGTACATTTCTTCGGCCATTTTTAAGGCTTTTTTATGGAAAAAAATGCATTTAAAAGCCTCTGCTCCAGTAGATTACCCTATTATTGTGTTCTTAATTTGTGCAATGGAAGCCTCTACTATCCCTCGTCAAAATGTCTCAACACCCCGGACTCATTTTGCTGTATATGTGGCAGTTATACATTTCTAAGTCAGAGGGCAAAAGGCCCCTTTGTCCACCAGACATATCTGCCTACTTCAAAGCTCCAATTTGCAATCAGGAAAAATGGTGGGTCCCTTATAAAGTGTGTAACGTGGATATACAAAATATACGTGCTTTTGGTGTATGTGGGAAAGCAGAGCTCGTGATAAACATTGTACACAAAGGAATTGGCCCTCGAGATCTGATCTGAAGGCTGGTGATCCGAATATTGTTCATGAACCGCTTGTGGATCGACAAAAAATCATTTTCCCGCCGTTGCATATAAAACTAGGCCTGATGAAACAATTTGTAAAAGCTTTACCAACAGAAGAAAATTGTTGTAAATATATTCTGTCGGCACTTCCTGCGACGTTCTGCTGCGACATCATATACGAGAAAATAAAGGCTTGTGTATTTGACGATCCACAGATTCGGCAGCTTCTTAGAGATACAAATTTTATTGAATCAATAGAAGAAATTGAAAAGACAGCATGGCTGGCATTTGAGAGTATAGTCAACAACTTTCTAGGCAATATACGTGCATCAAATTATGAGATAGTAATCGAGCAACTATTGGACAGTTTTCATAGGCTCAAAGTCCACTTTTTACACAGTCATCTAGATGAATTTCCGGAAAATCTTGGAGCTGTGAGTGATGAGTAGGGAGAGCAATTTCATGAAGATTTAAAAATCATGGAAACTCGATATCAAGGCAGATGGGATGCGAAAATTTTTGCCATAGTTTTGTTTTTAACTCTTGGGTAATATTGTTAAGATGTAAAATCAATATTTATAAATAAAAAATAGTAACGAGTTTAGTTTGTTTTGATTTCAATGAAGGGAAGATTTGTATGGGGGCCAAAATTTGAGCCCCCTGTATCTCAAAAACTGGACGTATAGGAGAAAAACGGTTAGCATTTCCGGAATCTACGACCAAAAATTAGCTAGAAATACATATCAAATCTAAATAAACAAAATGCTGTTCCCCCGTGCATTTTTTGTTTGTTTGTTTGTTTGTTTTTTTTTTAATTTATTGATATTACGGATATTGACTCAAGATATTTGCACATTGTACGTACATATTTGCATTAGTGGGAGGTTTTTTCTTGAATATTGCATGTGTCCGGAAACTACCGCATAGACTCGATTGTTTGTTTGTATTGTTACGATAATCGTGTGTCTGGTATCTGTTTGATTTATTGACATTATGGAGATTCGGTTGGGTTTGGTATTTTCACTGTGGACATTTTTAAACATTTGTGAAAACATGGTTTCATTTTCTCAATAAAGAAAGCGGTTTTAGTTTTTGTTGGTTAAATAATAGATACTTTATTGCATCTGATCTATGGCTATTAGCTCTTAGCTCACGCTGCTCTTAAGGGACTGTTTAGGCTTGCAGCCGTTTTCAACCACAAAATAGTCTACTTTTTTACTATACGTTTATATTTTGCATGGAGTTTTAAAATGTTGTTTTGCTTTTATTATTATTATTGCAAGTTTTATCAAATGTCTTAGAACAACCTCGTGCATGCTTGCATCCACATCCTTACATTATGATTTGCCGTGAAATTAAAATATGTTAGAAGCCAACTTTCAGAAAAAAAAAATATTTTTTTTATTAAAGCGAAGTCATACAAACCGTAACAAAGTCTTACTATGGCTTGAAGTCGTAGAAGTGAATATTTAATTGTGACAATAAAATATTTCAGCGATTCTAAAAAAGAACATCTATTAAAGGTGTTTTAAGACCAATAGAACAAATTATAAAAAATAAGACAACAAATTTCATTTTAATTAAAAATGTTGTTTTCATTTAGGTATTTTAGTTTACTCTGGCAAATCATCATGAATAGACTCACGCTTGAAGAACGCTACTAAATTATCCAAATTTACTACGGAAATCATTCGTTAATTCGCGCAACTTATAGACGACTTCGTGATTTTTATGGTGCACATAACATATGCCATATGTCGGAAATCATTTTCAAATGATAATAGTATTGATCTTTCAAATGTTAATAATTTTTTTCTTTCTTTTTTTTTGTTTCATCTATTATTTTATTTTACAATTTTAACTTCTACCGGTTATTACATAGTTCCCACTGTTAATCGAGCTGGAGTTCGTAGTCCTACGTCCTAGGTGGAGGATTAGCTACACAGAAAAAAAATCCGGTGTTAATTTAACTCCCAAAAGGGTCGAACAAGGTCTCTCCGTTTGGATAAAATACTTTTTTACCCAAAATGGATGAACACAAAAGATTCTCCAAATTTTTTGGATAAAAAACACAATTTTCACAGGGAAAGAACACATAACTCATAAATGATTTTATATAACTATAGTATTGACCTCTCTACAGGTGTTGGCGACATTTAATTTACCTCTTTTCGCTCTAAAATGCATAATAAATTAATATTAATAATTTATAATTTCAGTTTTTTTTTTCAGTTTTTCAGATTTTTCCAGTTTTTCAGTTTTTTTTTCAGATTATCCCAGTTTTTCGGTTGTTTTCAGTTTTTAAATTTTTCAGTTTTTCAGATTTTCAGTTTTTCAGTTTTTCAGTTTTTTAGTTTTTCAGTTTTTAATTTTTTCAGTTTTTCAGCTTTTCAGATTTTCAGATTTTCAGTTTTTTTAGTTTTTCAGTTTTTTAGATTTTCAGTTTTCCAGTTTTTCAGTCATTCAGTTTTTTAGTTTTTCAGTTTTTCAGGTTCTCAGGTTTTCAAGTTTTCAGTGTTTCAGTTATTCAGTTTTTCTGTGTTTCAGGTTTTCAGTGTTTCAGTGTTTCAGTTTTTCAATTTTTCAGTTTTTCAGTTTTTCAGATTTTCAGATTTTCAGATTTTCAGATTTTCAGATTTTCATATTTTCAGTTTTTCAGTGTTTCAGTTTTTCAGATTAGCAGTTTTTCAGTTTTTCATTTTTTAAGATTTTCAGTTTTTCAGTTTTGTAGTTTTTTAGTTTTTTCAGTTTTTCAGTTTTTCAGTTTTTCAGTTTTTTAGTTTTTCAGATTTTCAGTTTTTTAGTTTTTCAGTTTTTCAGTGTTTCAGTTTTCAGTTTTCAGTTTTCAGTTTTTCAGTTTTTCAGTTTTTCAGTGTTTCAGTTTTTCAGTTTTCAGTTTTCAGTTTTCAGTTTTCGGTTTTCAGTTTTCAGTTATCAGTTTTCAGTTTTCAGTTTTTCAGTTTTTCAGTTTTTCAGTTTTTCAGTTTTTCAGTTTTTCAGGTTTTCAGGTTTTCAGTGTTTCAGTTTTTCAGATTTTCAGTTTTTCAGTGTTTCAGGTTTTCAGTGTTTCAGTTTTTCAGTTTTTCAGATTTTCAGTTTTTCAGATTTACAGTTTTTCAGTTTTTTTCAGTTTTTTTTTTTAAAACCGTATACACAAAAACCGATATATGTAATTTCGGATAAAATTTATTGTTTATCTAAATGAATTTTATTTTGAGTGTTTTATCCTAATGGATAAAATAAAAATTTTATACTTGTGGACAGTGTTAAATAATTGTAGTTAACCTCATATGTATAAAAAAAGTTAATATTACCCTTTCACATAGTGACGGGTATAATAAGCCCATTTGGATAAATTTTAATTCGCACCGCCTGATTTTTTTGTGTGTAGATTACAAATTATGGTATAATCAATTTATGCGGTTTTTGTCCATTATTGTCCAAAGTGAAATGAAACGATTCACTGAAAATATGCTACTCGATTCGAAGCAATTGAGTCATGCTATGATGCGAGATTGCTTATCATTCAGACACTAGATTTTTAATTTTATTCGATGCATTTCACGAGAAAAACGCGCAGTCCCCAATTCAGTTAATTGAATTTTCGGACAATCGAAGATTTACTGTTTTTCGTTTATGGGAGTCAAACTGATAGGAAGTGGTTTTGGGGGGACTGAACAAAAAAAAATAGTGGTTTAACTTTATCAATTTTTTTGATTTTTTTCTTTTGTGGAAAATGTTATCTAATCGTCCTGCACAATGCATTTAGGCATTTAAAGATTTAAAAAATCATTTTCCGTTCCGGAAGTTACAGACTCATAACCGAATGATGTAAATCGAGTTAGTATGTTCCGCGTGTACTATCGAAAGGCTTTATTTACGTATGTTTGAAATGTAGAGTTAATCCAATGGTGGTATTTCTCGATTTTTGATTCCGAGATAGGATAGCGATGGCGTCAACCGAAAAAGTTCACTGTTCCGGTTTTATCCCGGTCTTCTTGAAACCATGCAATAGAAATTTTGATCTATACTTTGATTGGACTGTTATGAACCCCATTCATTCCTAAATAACTTCTAGATTATTAATATTTTTGATGTAATTGTCACAATGGATAAGATCGATATTCTTCAACTCATTATGGATTGAAATAATTGGTTAAATTTGATCTTTTAACAAGATAAGATTCGAACGTTAATGTGTGTGACCGATAATCAACTTCGCCATGCCATTTTGTTTGGTGCCAGCTTCCACGATCCCTTTTCTGGAAACTAAGTTTAACACAATAAACCTTACTATCTAAAACCGGTAATTAAATTTTATTCTTAGAGAGTTTTAGCAAGTAGTTAAAACCGTTGTACTGAACGACTCGGCACTCGGCAACCCAGATATGCCTATAGATCTGTGTGAAAAGTTCTAAAAGTTTTTATACTTTTCTTGGAACAAGAAAATACATCTTAAATCAGGAAAAGTTCTTCCTTGGCTGTTTTTTATTGTATTTTTTTCTTGTTTTAGCAAATGATTTTTCAGTGTATGAAGAAAGATTTGGTTCAGTGTAGCTATGCGGATGCACAGTTTTGGTATGATTGTACTACTTAACGAAAATATGGCAGTTTTCAGCATCTTGTCCATGTTTTACGAACGAAATTGGTTTATTGTTAGTTTTGTTTATTTTACCCAATTTGTTCGCAATGTGAGACACATAGGTATGATTCATGGCGTTTGTAACTCTGTCGTGTTTGAGTCATATGTGCCTCGTTCTGAAAAATAGATATAGAGATTCTAATTACATGATATCGTGGCTATTTTCTAATATCATAATTGGTTAAAATAAACAAAAAGATAACAAATCGAAATACTTGTTGATGCAACCTCATAGTAGTAGTAGGAGTAGTGTCCTATACAGGGGCGAACCCAGGAATTTATTTCGGGGGGAGATTTGTGTACGCAAGTGACTCATGAAATAATACATTTTAAATATTTTCAGACCTTAACCTTAAGACAATCTTTTTTATATATTCTAAATTTCACAAAAATTTTATTTAAAATATTTAAAGTTGATTTTAATCAAATAATTGAAGCTCTTTTTTTAAATACTCCCTTGGGAAATAACTGGTTTTCGTAACCGATTGTTACGAACAGTTTTAGACAGAATTACCTTATTGCATTTCTTGCAAATTAATTTAGTCTTTTTTACATACATTTAGGTCCTACAAAATGAAGACATGTTTTACATGTTTTTTTTTTGTGGTTTTTGAAACTCGCGATTATAATAAATACATATGTAAAATGACCCTAAACAAAAACTACTCACTCAATGTATCTAATCTTATTTTCTATTCTACTTTATTTCGTATTAATTAAAACTCCAAAAAATAATTCGCAACTATATCTTGTCTATCAAAACTAATAAAATTAATTAATTAATAATTTTTTTATTAATGTCATATTTTTTATTAGTAGTAGTAGTAGTAGTAACCAGGTGATAAACCTACTACATGAGATTGCAAAATGTGATGGAGAATTTTTTTTTGTTAAAGGCTAGTAATCAGTTTCTCGCGCGAATATTTGCATTTAAAACTCGCACGAAAGTGGAGAATTGGAGACATCATAGTTGGCCGTGAAAACGATTACCTGTCTGTAGTTTATAGTGCTCATTAATGTCAAAGTTGTTCAAGTTCTCAAAATCGTATTTAGATTCAGATATTGAACTAGTGGTTTTTGAATTGTGCGCGCCTGAATCGAAGGATAAGCTGACTCCACCTGAGATAAAGACACCGCAACCGCAAAACGCTAAAACAAACAGACAAATATGGATCGGCAGCAACAATCGTCGCGCCGGATGGAAAGGATAAGACGAAAATGGAGAGAGTCGTTTGATGACGAGGTAAAAATAATACCAGTTATTAAAAGACACTTTAACAATTTATTTACAATTCCAGGCGGCCTGCATTGTGATGCAATTAAGTTAAACTGTATGGACCGAAAAGATTTTAAACCGAAAAGGAAGTAAAGAAGATCGATCAGACGAGCCTTTTTGATTATTTGCTTAATAAAATGTAAACAAAGACGATAATCCTGTTCTGTGAAGAAGTATCAAGCAATTATAATTCATGTTATGGTTATTATTTTTTCATTTTTTATATTGATTTTGATTATACATATCAATATGTAATAAAATATTAACCATGGCCATTCGCTATAAAATTTCGTCTATCTTAAAAATAACGCAAATAAGTTGCATTTCTGATTCTTCCTATTCATTGCTCGCTCGAAAATAAATGCAAGGACATTATATTCGCACGAGAATATTGTGTACTAACTGGTTTGAGCATAGGGTACTCGTCCGAAAAACTGAATACCTAGATGTGAGCTATTCTCGCCTCGCGCGAGTGTTTTGACAGGTTTTATATGGAAACTCGCGCGAATCATCGAACTGATTACTATACTTTATTGTGTCTTTTTGGGTGCTGTGCACGAGTACGGAGCTTCCCACCAAAATTTCGTTGCGGAACAGGGTCAAAATCGCGAAGAAAAAAAAACAAAATGTTCGCTGTTTTTCCGTTTTTCTTTTGCTCCTAGCTCTGAAACTATTCATTTCTGCGAAAAACTCTTCACGAATATGTTAGACAAAAGACAAAAATATTATAAATCCGTTGAGCGGTATTACTATACAATTAATAATTTAAGTTTGCCATTTGGAACAGAGTTCCATATTATGAATTAAATCTTGAGATTTAAGGTTTTTAATTTGGTCTCAATGAAATTTTGGTGGAAAGCTCCGGATTCAAGCTCAGCACCCAAAAAAACATAACAAACAAAAATATATAAAAATAATTTTCTTCTACACATTTTGCAATCTGAAATCACTATAGACCTTGAGTCTGAAAATCTTTACTTATTTGTTATGTTATGTTGTGTAAACTTTGTTTAAACTAACACTTTTGAAAAATTGGTTTCATAATTTCGGTGGGTGTTTTATCCCCCTAATCCCCCTCCTTGGGTTCGCCCCTGGTCCTATATATAGGACACAATTCATTTGCTTGCCACATTAGATATGAAAAATTAACAAAAAACTCCATGCGCATTTTTTGGCGAGCCATTGAACTGTTAGCTTGAATGAAAATTGTTTCAATCATTTAGATAGTATATTTATGAAAATATAAGCATGTCCTTCAAGAAGAACCCTACATTTCCAATTTCCTAAAATTGCCGATTTTCGGAATATTTTGTTTTATTAAACGTGAAAAACTTACTTCAAGGATTGTTTAGATTAAGAAGAAAATGCCTCCTGTATAATTTCGAAGGTCCAAATAATTGCCAATCTGTAATTCGCTACAGAGGGTGTCCAATTTTTTAGGTGTCTTGTCTTATATATAGGACAGTAGGCATATCTGGGTATTCGTATTGGTAATGATAAATTTATGAATGGTTATTCTTATTACATACATCGAATTCTTCTGCCTTAAATTACTTAACCGTAAAACACCATTTATAGTATCCTAGGATGCGTCGGCAAAAGAATATTTTTATTTAAATAACGTTTGTACGTTTGCTCAATTTCTCCAATAATTACAAACAAAAAAAATAATGGAAAAAAACGTCTTAATTTTCGTTGAACAACCTAAAACCTTTAACTGAAATTAAAGTGACTTATTTCTCTGATATATTTTTCCAAGAATTTTTTTAATTACTTTTGGATCACTGTGCACAAATAAATTATTGTTTGAATAATGACATATCAATTAACTGACAATCTGTCAACTTGCTTAAAAAATAACTCTGAATCATCAGTCAGAAAAGTGTGGATCTTAACAGTAACGAATTTTCGGAGAGCTCATATCGAAACAACTTTAACACAGGAATACGAGTAATTAACGTAAATCGGTGAGTTTAGTTTTATCAAAGAACAATTTTTGTTATTTCACATTAAAAAAAAATATTTTTCTATGTAAATGTTCTGAAATATTTCCAAGATGAGGTACTTGTACGATACTTTTAAAAGTTTGTGCATATTGTCTTATACGATCATATCTAACATCATTTTATTCTTATTTGATTATTCCTATCGTTCAAATAATAATTATAGTAGATTAAAAATGCTATTTAGATATAAGTGTGGTTTGGTTTCACGTGAGATTGTGAGTCTTTTTTTACTCTTCGAATCTGCATTATCTGAGGAACTACGAAACTTGTTTGAATCCTAATCTACAGCTTTTTTTAAATACAGCAATCGCGGTCCTATGTGTCAAAACTGAAGGATTGCGCTAGTAAGAAACGTACTCATATATTTTCTGGACTGCTAAATATAATCACTGATAAGTTTTGTAGGTCAATGAACAATTAAATCTTTATTTTGATTTAAAACTCGTTACCACACTAAAATATCTACGCCACTGTATTCAATTTCCATTCCGGTTTCATGCCAGCACCGCCCACCTAGTGCGCAAGGTCCAATCAATAGGGCAGACAATACTCGCAGTGGGATTCACTATCTGTGTGAACCAACCGACTTGGCTGGCGCCATTATTCCACGCCTACTTTTCCCTACAGCATATCTACACCCTTCTTCCCATATTCCTCCTTCAGAAACAGCTATTTAACACACCCACTCGTCCAACCGGTTTTTCCACACTCATCTAAAACCGACACCCTGGCTCTTGTTGTTGCTCACCACTATCGTGGCGTGGCAAAGTGGTTGTACTGCGCCATTGGAAACCATATTCTTCACAATGTTGGTTAGTGGTCGGGAATTGGTCGTTGTGTAGTTGTGTGTCAAGTGGCGGGGGCAGTTATACGTGAATTGTCTAATCAGAGATTTGGTGCATGCCTGAGTGTGTGTGTATTTCGAATGGCAGCGCCAGAAAGTGATCATGTAATCAACTCACCGTAGTCGTTCACGCACTTTGTTCGTGGTTGGTCGCGCATTGAACGCTACGTTTCAGAGTGTAATTCGAGACACTGGTATTTTTCCTTGCAATCCGTTTGTGTACATACATAGAGCGAATGTCGCGCGGACCGTTTTGTCGCGTTTACGTCGTAGTGTGAATTAGTGTCGCTGTGTTGTATAGAGTTTGTTCGTTCGTCGCTTCGTCTCAATTGAAATCGGGAATCGAACTCCCAAATTAGCGCGCCGCAAATTAACCGCGGAGAACACACAATGTCAACGGGCATCAATTAGAGCAATCGGTCCCGGCTGCAATTAAATTGCAATTGAAAACAAGTTGACATCGCGTCCCACATAATTCTGTGCGAGAGGATTCAAGTTGAAAGCCATTCGGGATCGTGGCGATTTAATGTGTTTTTTTTTTCGATGTTTTTGTTTTTCTGAGTGTAATTAAATTAATTTAATTGCGGATCGTGTGTGATGTCCTGCAATATGTTAAGCGCTTCCTGACATGATTCGTGCGTGTGACTAGAGTGACCCACTGTTTTATTTGCATTAAGGCCAACCCAACCGCCTTTTGTGGATTTGATAAAATAAATCAAAATACGTTATAAGCAGGACAAAAAGGATACACTGCCATCGAACTGGGATTGTATCAGTGATCGTGACTGTATAGCGCACGGTGTTTGTTGATCGCGAGAGACCCCCCTATAATTACAATCTGAGATAATCACCCACACAAAGTCTTCGCAGCCTGCTGCCGCCCCCTTTTGTAATAATCACTTTCGCCGATTGTGTGTTAATTTCCATGACGTTCTAGCGAGTCCGTGGTCGTTGTCGGTGGCAATTATTAAATTTATGTTTGACCGTGACTTATGTTCGGGGATTTTGTTTGTATATACGCCGATTGACACAACAAATTGATTACGTGAGTGCATTATCCACAGGAGTTCGCCAGACACATACAATTTTTACACAGACACAAATAATTGCCCATCGAGTGAAAAAAAAGTAGCAGCCCTTAATTGTATTATTGTTCTGCTTTTTATTATTCTAATTGCTGAGTTGTCGCGTCCATACAATACCGCGCGTTTTAATGAAACCATATAGATCACGTGCTACATTGTGGCTAATTAATTAACCAGTTTTGGTGCTACACGTTACACACATACTAACACTGTTTACAACTGTTACCCAATTTTCTTACACTGAATAATTAACGGGAATTTTTGTCCTCTGTGATCCATTTTGTTGTGGAATTTCGCGGATTTTTCTCCAAACGCAATTAGCATCAACCATTTGTGCTCCTTTGTATAATAAGAGTGTTATTCAAAGTCAATATTTTGCGTCTTTGAGTGTTTAGCTAAAAGTTTTGTTGAATTTTGGTGAAAACGATAAACATAACGGGAGCAACGCGACCCAACAACAACAATTTTGAGACAGTGGCCTCAATAGGCGCCAACACGCTTAACTTTACGGATTTGGGGAGCCCTTACGAGGGCCCCCCAAGTACACCACAATCCGGTATGGATGCACCGGATGCACCACATACGCCAAAATATTTAGATGGCGGGACAACAACAACAATACCGGGCAAATCGGCATTTGTTGAGTTGCAACAACACGGGTGAGTAGTTTTTTTTTAGCTGGGGATTAATTAGATAAACTATCGTGAAAAGATGATTTTAATTTTATTGTACATAATAATGTACCTATACCTGAAAATTAATTTTTTGGTTGAAGTTGATTAGGAATTTATTAGACTTATTTCTGTACATATTTGCATTGATTTTGGTATTAGCACTCAGAAAAAGAATATACCATTAGGTATAGGCAGGTCATTGCTTAATGCTTTGGTATGGTTCGCTTGCCAATTCAGTACACTCACTTGATGTTTCTTTTAGAAATATTAATCTTTTCCCCTTAAGCTTTTGTAAGTTGCGTCTTTCCTAAAGGGATTATCTGTATATTTCTGAATCCTTTGATGGAATTTTGCAGCACATATGGAATTTATACGCCTTTCACATGTCACTTAAACCAATCATTTTGTCCCATTATTTTAGTCAATAGGAAAAATCTGATTATGTACTTTAAAAATATAGGAACCATTACTTTCACTCGATAAATATCCGTTTGTTTTAATAGTTGACTCCTTTAAAAACAAACACATGGTTTAGTTATCTTATTGAATTAATAGGATCAATCCTATGTAAAAAAAATCGTTTCACTCGTAATCTGATCAAAGTATATTTTTTTTATAAGTCCCATATTATTATACCATCCACGCTACGTCATTGTGGATTTTGTTAAGAATCACGATACTTGGCCAGGCCGAGTATTGAACATCCGATCGGCTAGTACTCTTTAAAACTTACCAAGTCACGGAGAGGCAACCGAACGATTTCAGCTACGGAGCATATGATGTTGCGGTTCTCTTGGAAAATACGTCTTAATGCTTGAAATTCAATTAAAAGGCATATCCCATTAATGAAATAGGACGTTATATAAAACAAACGGGATCCACCCTATTATTAGTTAATCATATCAGAACTTGTTAATTTAATGGGACAAACTGATTAAAATGTAATCTGATGTCCCATTGGAATTACGGGACACATTTCATTCCATACAAAACATCTCAATCTTCCAGTTATATTAATTATTGCATCTGTTTACATTTGTGAAGAAATCTGGTAAATTGCCGTCTAATTAAAATAATGGTACAAAAACTTCTAAGTTTACGGGGTCCATTTTTCTGAGTGCACAGTTGATTCTTAAGTTTTGTGTTGCTCCATCAGGCGACTCATTCAATGATTGCTCAGCGATCGCATTTAATAAACCAATTCGGATCTAAACAACTGTTTCCCCTATTTCTTATGGGAAACACACCTTCGGAAATTTGACACATTTGACACCAGCCCTCTTTGGCTGAAAAGCTCCACAGAATACTGCGAAACTGATGCTTTCATTCTCATCCTTCAGTGTTAATGTGAAAGGAAACCCTCTAATATCGAAAATTTTTGGAGAATAATATACCAATGAAAGAATTTACCTCTTTATATGTGAACAAGAGTGATTGAAAAAAAAATTAATTTTTCAGGTTGTTGCCGAATCGCAGTAGATTTCAAAAGAAATGCTGTGGTGCAGTATATGGCCAAATTTCGTAAAAATACATGGATATAGGTACTGCGATTGCAATAAAGTGAGAGCCCTGATATATGCTAATTCCATAATATTTTTTCGATAGGCGAAATAAGAAATCTGCCAGTTTTATTGTTTTATCGAATTTAGAGCTCTGGAAAAGAAAAGATATCTAAAGCTAAAGCCCCTCACAGACCCAGAAACTGGGAAAGACAAAAATACAGAATGAATTTGAATGGAGATTTTATAAAAATATAAATCGATATTTCGATGATCTATGAAAGTTTTGATCATCACAAGAATTTTAGAAAAAAAAAACAAATACATAGGTCTGATATGATTTTAGCCTGTTTTATAGCTATATAAAAGTTTGTTCCGGTTTTTGTTTGTGCCTAAATTCCTATTTTCTAATGTACCTACCTATAGTATCGATCGCGTATTCTGTTTTATTTGCGGTGGACCATTTGTTTTAATTTTGAATACCCCGAGCACCGCTTGACTTTATTCCTAAAACTTTTTGCGATAACCCTCGCTATATTTCGACTATTGAACAACACGGTATTCTACGAAGTGAAAATTATGGAATCGAAAACGCACAAAAGGCATTGCTGGAAAAAGACATAGAAAAATAAGCTACAAAACGTTCGCTACGAGTACCTATGTTATTTATTAGACCCGCGTTTTCACGCCTGGAAAATATTAACGTTGAAAGTAAACACACAATTGTATTTTACAAGTCCACTCTGTAAGTCTTTTTTCCAGTAAAATTTTACTAGGCTGATTCTAGTGCATAAAATCACTATCATTCTAGCAATTCTGAAAAAGTAGAACTGTAATCCACTAGATTGAATGTAATATCGAGCGAGTCTCGAACAAGACCTAGAAATCCAGTACAATTTTACTAGTCTTTCAGCAAATAGGTGATATATTCCTAGAAAAGCAGTAAATTTTACTGATGGACTATTAATTTTTGGTAGAAAACCGTTCTAAATAGTTCTCTCTCTTGTTTTCAATTTGGCCAGTTGATTAGTTGCCAGTCTGTTGTTGAATTATTGAGTTACTAGCTGTGAATTAGAGGTAAGTAGTCAAAACCGACAATGAAAATTACCTCTGCATGTTTTGGTATGAGAATCATATAAGATATTTGTTTAGGTTTTTTTCTTATTTCCGTGGGAAGCCGGTTTGCATTTTAATAAATTTTCAGATGATGAAGTAAAATATTTTCAGAAACGAATGAAGTAAAATATACTTTATCAAATTAACTGGATTATCTAGTTAAGTCTAGCAAAATCTAGTAAAATTCACTGGATAATTGGACTGAACTACCAAATTAACTAGATTATCTAGTTAAGTCTGATGAAATCTAGTAAAATTCACTAGATAATAATTGAATTAGACTATCAAATTAACTAGATGATCTATTAAAATCTAACGAAATCTAGTAAACTTCACTAGATAATCATTTAAATACAGCTGACTGGTTCACTAGAATTCTAGTTATTGAGTCCTAGATTATCAATTTATTTAACTAGATTTCTATCGAAAAAAATTGCTGGAGTTCTAGTAAATTTTTTTTCACTAGATTCGCAACTAGAAAATCTAGGAGCTCAAATCTAGTTGCGTCTTACTGTGCACCGTTCTTTATTTCTTTAAGGAAAACTATTTTCATTTATAAACCGTGTTTTTAAGGGTTCTCCAGATATTTTTAAATTTAATACCGAAAGGAATGGCATGTTGTCGGAACGCCTACTCAACGCAATTTTGTTTTCAACTTCATCACCACAATAACGAACCGTACCGTTATGAAATTATTCTTTATATTAAAAAACAATTTTTTGGAATTTCTCTTTTTTTAAATTTTTATCAGCCTATCTTGGATCTGATCTTGGTATCAGATCAAACTGGAAAACTTAAGCCCAAATTCAATTCTATTGATGGCGTTTTTGCTCAAACAAATTGTTCTATCGACCCTATCAATATTGATCACTTAATGTTGGACTTTTTATTATTGAAACAGCATGATGAGGTGTCTTCAACACTCACGCTTCAATCAAAGAATTTTAGCATACGCTTTTCGCTCTTTGATCAAACTTGCGTACAATGCTCAAAACCCACGAAGCGGAAGCTCGAACTAATATGTACCTATTAAAGTGAAAAGTATAAATTGAATGAATTAAAACTCTATTTAAGATACATTTAAAATTAATCAATTTCTTAAAATTAAATTGATTACGAATCTCTATAGAAAATTTTTCTAGTCGTCGTCATTGCCAATATCTACTTCAGCTTTAAGAGGTTTTTTGCTTATAGCGATATGCATTATCTTATCAACACGAGAAAAGTTACAGAACAATACTTAACAATACTCTGAGCATTAGGTATACGTTCAGAGCACCAAATCCAAAACTCAGCATTTTCTTCATTTTTGTTGGTTTCTTGCTGCACTCTTTAAGTAGACAACAGCAGCTGCTGGATCAACAGTATCCAGTATGCTCGAAAGCTCGATGCTGGTATATTTTGCTTTATAGAAGTAACTATATCTCCCTATTGGCAAGTGGCAAAATGTTAAGTTGACACTGATTTTGCAGGCCCTCTTCCGAGGTAAGCCTCTTCCGTAAAATCAATCAAAAATATGCATTGAGAAAACGTCTCTTAAAGTTTCTCTTTAGCTACGTTGATAATTTTTGTATAGCTAGGTATATTAAATACGAATCCGTTTAATAGGCAGTAGTACAACCAGGATCATGTCCTGGGGGGCTAAGGCCATCCATTTAACTGGATATTTGAGTTTGTCTCCGCAAATAGAGTGATAGTGCTATTTCCAAGTACATATACGCGGTGATGCTATAAGCTCGCATCGCATCCGGGCTTATTTTTATTAGATCAGGTAAATGCAGTGAAGAATACACACGGTTAAACGTAGATAACAATATATTTTATAATAACCGAATTGATGTTAACGACATTAATATTTTACAACGAATGACATATTTTAATTAATTCTGAATATAAGTCAATAGTAAGCGTAGAAAGTGAACTACTAGGTTTATATAATTGTAAATCCAACAATTTTTTGTGAAACTAAACAGTCTGTTAAGGTGACATTTCATGAGTAAGGTAAAGGGTGCAGCTAGGTATTGCCAAACAACCGTCGTCGCATACCGCAGTTAATAATTTGAATGCCCGGTACTACACGATAAAAATAGGAATTTAAGCACAAACTGGATCCCGATTAAATACAAATAAAAATACATTTTTAGAGTTGCATGATCCTGAAGTTGCACTGAGGCGAAAACTTGGTTTGATTTTGTTTGTACCCGGGATTTTAAAGTTTAAATTTCAAAAGTAATAAACCGTAAGAAATCCAAAAAAAAAGTCGGTTTATGTACATTTTTTTTTATAGTTTAATAAACTGAAAAATTCACTGCGATGCATGAGTTATAAAATGAGCTATTACATTTTATCACGAGACCTGAAGATTATTTGTATGTTTCCAGAAATGACTTCATACCTTACCCACAGTTATATTATTGACCCAATTTCTTTCTTAACTTCATAAAATGTAGAAGTATGCAAAACTAACATATAGTAGAAAACTCCAATCAACCAATAAATCAGGAATTTAAAAAATTAATGATTTTAAATTATATACCAAACGTTGTTACTATGTATATACTTCAACTTAAGTAGGTGCATGTATACAATAATTTAACGCAGCAACACACAATAATAATAGCAGATACATATTTCATTTAATCACTCCCATATCTCACCACACTTCTTGTCGAATAAATGACATTATCTATCGCTAATTGATAATAATTAACAGTAATTACCTTGCCATTATTTATTCCATTTAAATTATGTGCATTGGACAAAACGGTGAAAAAAAGAAACAAGACAAATTTTATTGTTAAAATTAAATATGAATGTGGGTTGATAGTGTTTTTTGTGAAGAAACGTGTTTTCTTTTAATATATTAATTATTGATGGTAATTTGACTGAAGTTTACATTAATATGATAAATACATAATGTACTCACACACATATGGCGAAGATTTCGTTGAAATTTCATAGGCGGTGTCCAACTATACATATTATTGTGTAACGACTGTTAAAATATTCATCGTAGTATGTAGATGTAGGTGAAAACACAGTGCGCTCGCTTATTGTTAATTGGATATTATTGCCAAACACATCATTAAGAAAGTGTCTAAAACATGAAATTAATTCGATTATTTATGTTAATTGCTTTATCAGTGAAATTTGTATGCATAATAGTTAGTTTGAACTAAGATTTATTTTGAATTAAACATTTCGCAAATTGTCTTATCAAGTTTACATATTTGTCCTTTAATACTCATTTAGTCTAATTAACTATTATCAAATAAAATGTGAAAGAGAAAATAGTAGCCGCCGCTGGTTATTCTGATGGTAAATCAACGGTTATTCTGATGATACTTTTAAGGTCGATCACACCTTTCATAGTTATACATAAGTCACAGTTACAGTAATTTTCTGATTTAGGTACTGAAATAGCTTAACTCATATATTTTAATATGTTCAGAGTGGTCGAAAACCGACTGATTTCGCCGTACGTTTTCAGAAATCACCGAAATCACTAACTGTGATTTCATATGACAACCGATATTATTTAGCCACTTCCAACTGACCGTCCCTTATTTTGGAGAGAATAAGAACATTGTTAAACACACGAAACTGAAATTGTTTTTCGAGTGTCAGTTCAAATATCGGAGTAAGCCGAAATGTGCTGAATAGGGGAATTTAGGTTTGGAACCTGGGTTTTTACATATGTTTTCATTTGAAAAACATCAAGGTTTCATAGAGAACATGTAACATAGGGTATTTTCATTGTTATGTCAATTTGGATTGGATTTTGGTCTGTTTCCATACGAAAACATTAGTGTTTTCGTGCACTCTGAACTTATTATTAAACCCCTTGCAGCATTATCTTCATTTATAGAAAATATGTTTAGAAATTAAACCCCTAATTTCTATTGCTCTCCGATCTCGACTAATTCTCTTATATTTCACTATGATTTACCAATCCCCATTTTTTCTATTGTCTTCTTCATTATTATTTTTCAACACCTCTAACTCTTTAATATAAAATGTATACTCGTACTAATGACTTGACTGCAATGAATGAAAGTGATCACATAGTATACATTCAGATTCATCGCGCCCGTACACACATCATCACAAATTTATTATTCTTTTATAGCCGCGCGCATATAAGCATTCATAAATTTATAATTGAAACTTTTCTTGTGTTTCATTTGCATATTTTAACAAGATTCCCACATTTCTAATTGGTCAACCAACAGGTTGGTATGATGAGGATGCTTTAGTTTGGTGCGGCCGGCGCGGCGCGGTATTGATATGGTATGAAAGGCATGAACAAATAGTTTGTTTCATCAATTAATATTCAAACTGAATGATAAATTAGATTACTATACTAATTAATGAAAATTTTTTTTAATAAATTGTTACCTTCGTATTTTTTTACTCTGTAATGTGATTTTAATGATCAAAGATACCGCGCATAAGAAAAAGGGAAATTAGATGATTTATGTAGGTTTATTTTGGTCCTTTACTCTTGCTAATGTATGGTTTATTTGAATTCGAATTAAATTGATGAAGAATAAGGAAATAAGTTGCAAATGCATTCCATAGCTTACTGGTAGCTACAATTTTGAAGAATTTATTAACAGGCAATACACTCCCAACCAACAGATTTCAGTCCATCAAATTACAGTGTTTGTATCTACAGGGTGTCCCGCATTGGGTGGTCAATACTGTAAGGGTTGATAGCGCAATTTGTTTCAGGAAGAAAATTAGCAATACAATCGGAATTTTTTTTACCGTTACCTTGTTATCGCTCTTTTTGTGAAAGTCATCGAAAATCGTGACTTGTCATGCAAAATCATAATTTGCAGCCCTCCTGATGACTTAATCCAAGATTTGATTTCAGTTTCAGAAACTACATAAAATTTCACAAAAACAAAGTTTTTCCTGTTGCGAACATTATCGCGACTTCCAAGATACAGTTAATCAAACGTAATAGAAATTTTAAAATAGATTTTTCATCAAAAATTCAAACAGTAATTTCATAACGGTGCTTTATACGTACAACTCTGCAAAGTTGATAAAAGTTGCTTCAACATGTTGGCTTTCCAACGGTATATCACTTTTCATATTTACATTGCGGAATTTTGGAATTACACATATTGGATGTAAAAAAACAAGGTAATTATTTTCTTGTCGGATTATTCAGACTGAAATTTTATTAATTTATTTTTTATATTTTACTATTGCAATTTGGAAAATTTGTTAAATAAAAATGAAAACTAGGGGGCTTCGCCCCCTGCTCGCTTCGCTCGCCAACCCCGGTGCCGAGGCTAATTTCGGGCGCGGCCGAAATTTGGATACCCTTCGCTTGGGCTAAAAGTTCTTTCGGGCGTACCTATGACTTGCATTTAATCCCCCTCCTCATTCTTTTTCTTCCGTCTTGACAAAAGTTTTGGGCTTGGTTGAAATTAGTGGCCAAATAAAAATATTTACTCGGAAAATTTTATTGGGGTTGCCGGAGCATGACCCCACAGTACGATTCCATTCGTTTTGAACTTTTTAGTTGCTTTGCTAAAGACACATTGATTCAAGGTTTTGTGAAATTGGTGTAAAAAATGTTTCTTAGAAGAACCAATATGGGGGGTCTGGTTTGTATGGCAGCCCCATGACCCCATGGTCCGATTTGATTCAATCTTACATATGTTTTGTGTCATCTATAGAAATACATTTGTGTGAAATTTGGTTGAAATTGGTGTACAAATAAAAAAGTTTTTTTTTATAATAACCTAATTTCCGGGGTTAAGTTTGTATGGCAGCCCCATGACCCCATGGTCCGATTTGATGCATTCTTGCATATATTTTGTGTTATCTATAGAAACATATTTGTGTGAAATTTGGTTGAAATTGGTACACAAATAAAAAAGTTTTTCTTAGAAGAACTCAAATTGGGCAGCTAGGTTTGTATGGCAGCCCCATGACCCAGTGATCCAATTTGAGTGAATCAAACATACAAACAGCCTGCAACGATAAGAAGCACGTGTGCAAAATTTCAGCTTGCTAGCTTCAATACCCGCCGAGTAAAACGCGTCGCAACAGACAGACAGACAGACGGATATGCTCCAATCGACTCCCCAAGTCATGCTGATCATATATGTATACTTTTTGTATGGTCGGAGATGCTTCCTTTAATGCGTTACAAACTTAATGACAAAGTTACGAGACCGAGTTCTAATCGTGCGAATAGCACGATGAGTGTATACCCTATACCCATGTACAGACCTAGAAGGCACGCAAAACCCAAAATATTCAATTTCATATTTTTTGTTGGGGAGGGAGGGGTAGATGGGTCGGACCTGACACATCTTTATTACCTTGTCAAGACATCCAACGGCTACCATTTGATATTAATTTGAAGTTTTTCGTGACATTCTATCAAAAGATATGACTGAATATAACTTTGTAGGGGAAGTAGGGGTAGGGGTAGTCGGACCTAATCCACTTTCCATCAACTCAAAGTATATGTCAGAATGAGACATTGATCAAAATTTCAAGTCGATAGCGATATTCTACCGAAAGTTATGACCGAATTAAAATATCAAGGAGGGGTAGTTTGTATGGGAGGTAGGGGAACCCGTGGTCCGATTTGGCCCATTTTCAATACCGTCCAAGATTTTAGCAAAACAAACATTTGACCAAAATTTCAAACCGCTAGCTTCATTATTTCGGGAGTTATCGTGCTAACAGACAGACACACGGACAGACAGACAGACAGACAGACAGACATGGCTTATTCCATTCAGGGACCGACCCTGATCATTTATATATATACTTTGCCATACCTCCGGTGGCTCCTTTGAGGTGTTACATAATATCGGCGTAACAAAAACAATATACCCTTTCACTCTATGAGCGAAGGGTATAATAAAGTTTTAAATATGAGAAAGAACCAATAAACTAAAAATATTAACTAATGATTAAATGGGTCTGCGTGATGAATTGAAATAATGCTGCTGGAATCGGCCTCCTCCATTTTCTATGCAGACTCGACACCTTCGGCGCATGGACGAAACGTTCCGAAGGATTTCAGGAGGGGTTTCCTTTATGTTGTCACAAGCGTCATTAATTCACTGCAGCAGCTGTTCCCGGGAGGTAATCGGCTCGGAATAGATATTGTTTTTTTTTAAGTTACCCCATAAATAAAAATATAGGCGAATAAAGTCGGGACTTCTCGCAGGCCACGCAACTGTTCCAAATCTGCCAATCCAATTTCCGGGAAATTCGTATTCCAAATATTCTTTGATAGATCTCGCATTATGAGCGAGGCACCCGTCTATCTGAAATAAATAGCAAAGATTAAATTTTAACTGTTATAAGTAGCGTTGCATTTGCCAAAACATGTAAAAAATTTCAAATATCTTATAGTTCTGCTAAAAATAATGTAGCGAGATTCTATCCCGAATTATGATAGCCTTTGTTTGTCTTTTTTCGAGTAAATGGAAAATTGTTAGCGATTCCCCCAAACCTTGTTTTTTACCATTCAATGCGTGTTTCCCTAAAATTCTGCAATGTAAATATAAAAAGTGATATACCGTTGGAAAGCCAACATATTGAAGCAACTTTTATCAACTTTGCAGAGTTGTACGTATAAAGTACCGTTATGAAATTACTGTTTAAATTTTCGATGAAAAATCTATTTTAAAATTTCTATTAAGTTTGAGTAACTGTATCTTGGAAGCCGCGATAATGTTGGCAACAGAAAAAACTTCAGTTCTTGTGAAATTTTATGTAGTTTCTGAAACTGAAATCAAATCTTGGTCAGTCATCAGGAGGGCTGCAAATTATGATTTTGCATGACAAGTCACGATTTTCGATGACTTTCACAAAAAGAGCGATAACAAGGTAACGGTAAAAAAATTTCCGATTGTATTGCTAATTTTCTTCCTGAAACAAATTGCGCTATCAACCCTTACAGTATTGACCACCCAATGCGGGACACCCTGTATATACAGTAGAGCGTCGATTATCCGAACTAATGTCGACTAGGGTGGTTCGGGTAAGCTCGGTTAATCGAGCTTATTAAAAAATTAAAAATTAGAAAATAGCCCAAATGTGAAATTAACCGACAAACTGAAAACATTTAAAACGACTAGAACTGAACAAAAATAAAAATATTGAGGTAATTTAAGCTATGCAGATGAGAGATTGCTTCCTTCAAACCCTTGATTTTTGATTTAATTCGATGTCTGTCATATAAAAGAAGCTGATTACCTGGTTCGGTTAATCGAATGTTCCGATAATAGACGTTCAGATAATTGATGCTCTACTGTATTAATGTTATATTTGGCCTAATTGAATATCATTCATTTTAATTAGTTCATACCATTTTTGTTTTGTTTCCATATTATAAATATTACGCTAGGACGCACTAGCCCCGACCTAAACCCAATGGACAATTTGTGGAAAATTCTTTCGGGCAAAGTTTACGCAGAGATCCGTTGTTGTTGGGACCAAATTGAAGATTCAACCCTGGAGTCATTATACTCAGATCAATACCCAGAAGGTTGTTACAAGTAACACTGAACAGCGGCGGTGCCACAAAATACTAATTTATATTTTTCTTAACGAATTTCTTGATAAAGGTTAATGAAAAGTGATTTTCATTTCATTTACCGTTATCAAGAAATTCGTTAAGAAAAATATAAATTAGTATTTTTTGGCACCGCCGCTGTTCAGTGTTACTTGTAACAACCTTCTGGGTATTGATCTGACTATAATGACACCAGAGGGTTGAATCTTCAATTTGGTCCCAACAACGACGAATCTCTGCGTAAACTTTGCCCGAAAGTATTTTCCACAAATTTTCCAATGGGTTTAGGTCGGGGCTACAAGCTGGCTAGTCGTCCATTCTTGCGCCCATGAAAAATATTTTTTTCGCCGAATCGTAAATGGTCTTGTTTGTGGACTTCGGTTAGTTTGGGTGTCGACTTAATTTTCCTGTAACGGATGTTCGGGGTTGTACGTAAAACGCGGGCAATATGCTAGTGCGTCACGGAGTGTCCCAATTTTTCCTTTATTTCTCTAGCCTTAAGCCGATTTTTCGTGACTTCACAGTCAATTTTGTGTTTGTCCCTAAATGATAGCTTTGCTTTTCTTTTAGTTGACGGATTTAAACCGTAATTTATTCCTCTTTTTTAGCAAATTTCTAATTACATGTTTTGAACAATTATTTCTTTTTAATTTCTCGATTGATGAATTCTTCTTTTAATAATGTTTTGATCGCAAACTTTCTTTCAGATAAGTCGCTTTCCACTCGACATAATCTAATTTTAATCGAAATTGTACGTTCAATGTTTACCGATTTAAATTTGAATATATGATTTTTAACTTACTTAATCACCAAAATGTTTTTAAATCTTTCTTAAACGTTGATTTTACATGCGTTCCGACGTTGCGCCAAGACGTATATTTAGGGGAAAATAACCAAAATGCAAATGAAATGTCAAAAATAACGTTAGAAATTATAAAATTTATAAAATAATCGTAAATTAAGTTTTTCCCATGTATTACTTTTGCTGCACGGAACAGGAAAGTAAAGTAAATACATTTTGTACAAATTCGAAGCTATAAATCAACGCAGTCTATCATGGAAAGATAATCCTTAGTCTCCCGAAATTTCTGTCCTTCCTGGTAGCATGAATAAGTCGCTTTTTCAAGTATAAAAAATTTTATATTTCAAAAAAAATCTATTGCAAACCCTTATTCTTAAATTTTTGTTATTATTTTAAATTTTTCTATAACATATTTTTTCTTCTTTCATTTTACAGATATGGTGCTATACGTGGTGGCTATCAACATTTTGGACCACAAGGTGGACAAGATTCCGGCTTTCCAAGTCCGCGTAGTGCTTTAGGTTATCCATTTCCTCCGATGCATCAAAATTCATATTCGGGTTATCATTTAGGTAGTTATGCACCACCATGTGCGAGTCCGCCAAAAGATGGTAAGTTTGCACAATTTATTGTAAAAATATGTAGACAATTCGTATAATGTTGTCCGTGCATAAAAGAAAAAGAAAAATGTTTTGATTTTCGTTTGCTTTCATCTAAGTATTAAAAATGTACTTTTTGTCGTACCTACATCATATCTTCGTGAATTGCCACTGTCAAAAAAAGCAGTCCACAATTTCTTCATAATAGCACGACTTTTACTTCGTAATCAACTGTTTTTCATACACGATATTTTCTCGGGGTCCTAGAGTCCTTGGCCAAAATCACATCAATAGAATTAGTAGACTATTTTTATGACCTTATAGGGGCTAAGAACCTTGACATTTGTGTGTATTAATAACATATTCAAATATTTATTACTATCCTCTGACATCCTCTCGCTGACATTCCACGCAAATCCCTACCACGTCCTGAAATATGTAGGTACGCTCCACCCGCGAGCATTGTTCTCGCGTCAAACTTTATATAGAGATAGCAATCAAAGGCCTTCTCTCTATGAATACGATTTTATTTTGAGTATGTATATTGTTACTTTCTAATATTCATTTTCATTCAAACGGTGAAAGAAAAGGTTGTGAACTGTAACTGACCGGGCTCTTCGCGGTCACTTTCCTTTCTTCACCAACAACAATATCACTCTATGTCTATACCTAGTGTGTATTATCCTGCTGTTTATGTATATGGCCCGTCACGATGTAGGTATAGTATAGGGATTTTCATACATGTCCATATAGTATCAGTCAAGGGATGAAGTCAGTGTTCTATTGATTACTATACAAAAAAAAAAGCTTTTCGTGATTTTTATCATGTTGAGGTGATCAGCAAATGACCCCAACGCGCCGGTAGACAATAATGTTATCAACCACTGCTATGCGGGTGCGGGAGAAGTACAACACCGAGTTCGCGTCGTATATTGACCAAGGGTTGAAAACCGCGAATCAAAGTGAAAATCGATTTTATGGTAATGTTTGTCAAACATGTACAATATACATAGTAAGTCGGAGTAGGAATGGTAAAGTTTAATACATATATGGGCAGGAGAGCGAAGCGCACACACTATTGCGAAAATTTTGTTTAAAGCTTATTTTATTTGGGTACACTCTAAAAAGTGAATTTAAATTTCCGCTGAAAATGCGGTAATTTTACACTTTTTCCCGCTTATAATCACATACAGAGTGCATTTTTCAACAATTTCTGTGTAAAATAAAAAAATTACACCGAAATCGGTGTGAAATGTATTTTTACGCTACACTTCTGTATAATTCAGATTTTCTGGTGCATTTTTACAACGTTTATGTGTATAATTCGGATTTGTGGTGTATTTTTACAACGTGCAGTTGAAGTTTTACTCATTTTTTGTAGCGTGCTCTCCAGTTGTCATACTTCAATCGGCTGGACTTAGCACAGTGTACCACATTTTTCCAAAAATTCTCTGCATTTAGGACTCATGTGTACACGCTCTGTGGCTCACTTGCTTGAGTCGCACTCTACGATGCTAGTAATCTAGAGGTGCCGAGATCGAATCTCGGCGTGGTCCAAAATTTCCGTACATGTGCGGATAGGAAATATTTAGTGCTTGCAACATTGCACTCCGAAATGATATGCAATGTAACGTTGACTCGAAATTGCCTATAAACGGCTGAGTTAAGGTACTGAGAAGAAGAACAAGTGTACAGATCGCAAAAAAAAGAACAATTTGCAACCTCCCATGTATACGAAAAACTGATCAGCAAAACTCGACCGATACTTGTTTATATTTTATATATCCTTAAATAGTTTTATTGATAACTATATTATTTGTAAAGGTTCGCCACTTAAATCTTTACAACGAAAAAAGAGTGAAACCGCATTATATTCCTATTATTACGGAGTGTTTTTACACATAGCACGGTGTAAATTTGCTAATATATTAGAGTACTTTTTTACACATTTTTTATGTAAAATTACACTTGATTAGCAAATTTAGATTGCAAAGTAATTTCACTATTATAATAGAAGGAAACAAAGTTTCCTTCTATTATAAGAGTAAAAATTTAATAGAGTGTAGCAATAACCAAAATGTGTATATGTATTATTTACATTAAAAACCGGCTCGTCCAGGATAATTACGTCGGTGGAAATATTACCAGAAATTAATCGGCAATTATTGGGAACCAGATTGCGAGGATGACCGATTGCTCGATGGGATCAATCGGTAGGAAAAAGCGTCCAATAGTTGCTAGGTTTCTAAAACTGGAAAACGAGTTCGTATAACCGCGACAATTGGAGATCAGTGCTAAAGGCAGATGATGCTGATTAGGCCTGTTCGGTACCGAGATTTCAGTACCGGGTTTCGGTTTTTTTCAATACCCGGTACCACAAGCGGTCACCCTGACTCAGGTTTTTTTTTCAGTACCGACGGTTTTTTTAACCATAAGCCGGTTTTTTGAGTACCGGGTTAAAAACCGACTCAGGTTTTTTTCAGTACCGACGGATTTTTTACCCATAAGCCGTTTTTTTTAGTACCGGGTTAAAAACCGGTACCAAAAAACCTGAAAAAACCGGCTCATGGTTGAAATGAATCGTTCTTTTAACTCGGTACCAAAAAACCTGGATATCGGTACTTTAGAATATCGGGTCCGGTACCAAGTGAACACCGGTTTTGTACCGGGATCCCGGTTTTTGGAACAGGCCTAATGCTGATAATTGGGCATCGAGTTACTTTGTATGGAAACAAAACCCAGCATCACACTTCTCTGTGTTTCTCATTATAGTTAAATTTCTGCTCTCTTTTGTATTGATTCATTTAGTCCTGTCGTCGATTACTCGCTCTGTCATCAGCATGAACATTTTTTCATGTAGAAATATGAATTTATATTTAACACAATGGAATAATTGATGATTGCCGTTCGTGCACATTGTGCGATATAAATTCCAGGATATCCGAAAAAAAACTTGAGAAAGGTTTTGATCAAAATTGGTCGACACAAATTTTTTAGACAAAAACATGTCCTGTCGACACTTTCTTAATTTTTTAATATTAAACATCAAGACGTCCAATTAAAAGAATATTCAAAAATCTAAACACCATAATTTCTCAGCCTCTCACGCTAGCAAAATTTTGTACAGATCTTAGTTCAAAATTTGCAGTTTGAGTCCTTCGCAAAAAAAATATTCCGTATTTTGCACTTCTCAATATAGGCCAGCAAATAAACCGAAATATAAGGCGTAAGGTCACAAAAAATTGCTCGGCTCTGGTTTTTGGGGACATTGCTAGGATAGATACCAGTAGTGTACCACCAAGTTTGAAACTTCGAAAAACCTGTGCTAACCCCGTGACCCTCAAGAAACCTCAACATTTTCGGACTTTTTTCATATTTTGGTTTGTAATTTGTAAAAGGTGCCTCCTACAAGAAAGTCGTCCATTGCACTTTTAAAGCTAACAAAATCTTCTTAAACTTGAGTGCAACCCCAGCTTTGTAGGTACAAAGGATCCCAAGATACAGTATTTTAAAAGATGTTTTTTTTTGTAAAAAAGTCCGAGATTGTAATACGATGTGTTCCGATCCCATCTGCTCGTGGATGCGTTGAGGCTAATCCAGGAACACAGTTGGATGAATTTTGGTTAAGATTCAAAAAGAAAAATAGTTTTTCTTACATGAACCTAATATTTAGTGGTTGGTTTGTATGACAGCCCTATTACGGAATTTTTCTTACAAGAACCTAATATTTAGTGGTTGGTTTGTATGACAGCCCTATTACGGAATTTTCCGATTCCATCCATTCCTACACACTAAAAAATGTTGGTATAAATTTTATAAAATTTCTTATCTATATAGGTCCATAGGAAAATTCGTATTAAATTTATAAGTTTCAATCTTATAAATTAAATTTATTCTATAAACGATAAAATTAATAGGAGTTATAGTGTAAATCCAACAATACCAATGGTTTATTTTTTATAGGAAATCATTTAGAAGTGTTTTATAAGAATTTGGTATAAAAATTATAAAGAATCGATAGATCCTGGTTATAGGACAGATTATACAAATTATAAGAGAACAGGTATAAATCGAAGAATACAACTGGTATAACTTTCATAGGCAATCATATAGAAATAGCTTAGAGGAATTTGATATAAAAATTATAAACAGTAGATGGTTCTGCACTGAACGAAAACAATAGTACCATTGACTATTTTCCATATTAACCTAACTATTTTACCCCATGATTCTCAGCCTATCATGTCATAGTCAGTACAACTACATATATGAAACCTAGTTGATTTTTCACTTGATAGCAAAATAAAAAATAAAAAAAATAAATCGCGAGCGCGCAGAGCGCGAACGCTGGGTTGGTGAGCGTAGCGAGCAGGGGGCGAAGCCCCCTAGTAACTCATAAATCATATAACTCATTGACCTCTTCTATATTTTATCAACCTCTTTACGCTCCTACCTACAGTGGGATTCGATCCGAGACCCTATGATTTGGAGACCAACGCCCTACCTACTAGACCAACCAGACTCTATGAGTGATGAAGTTTGTAATTTATACATGTGCATGGCATCTTCAACGCATTTCGCATAAAATTTTATCCTAGAAAAGAATAAAATAAATATTAACTTAGTATAGATGAGCCTTTCTAAACCATTTTGTATAAAATTTATCTGAGTTTTGGTATAAATCGCAACGAAAAGAAAAGTTCATAAGAACTTTGATAAAATTTATACCATTTTTGGTATACACTGACTTTATACTTTAAACGTTATAAAAATGTATACTAAAATTGGCATATATAACTTTATATTAAAAATGGTATAAATAATTTTAATTTTTTTTCTTTTATCCCAAAATTTATTACCGTGTAGATATGTTTTGAGGCTTTACTAGAAACACATTTAGGTGAAGTTTAGTTAAGATTGGATCATAAAGAAAAAAGTTTTTCTTAGAAGAACCTCATTTCCAGGGATTAGTTTGTATGACAGCCCTATGACGTAGTGTTCCGATTTCATCCGTTCCTAGATATTTTTCGAGGCCTTACAGGAACACAATTGGGTGCGAAGTTTGGTTAATATTGGTACATAAAGAAAACAAATTTTCTCAGAAAGTCCTAATTTTCAATGGCAGCTCTACACTCTAAAAAACTTTCATGTAAATTTACCCTGATTACCCTGGGTAAAATTACAACGAAGTGTATTTTAAAAGTTTACATAGCTGATAGAGAGTTTTACACTGACGTATAAAAAACGTAATTCCCGATTTCAAAGGAAAGATTCTCGTGCGAATCGTATACGTAAAATTTTACGAGAGTTTTCAACTAATTTTACAAAAGCTTAAAATCGCGACCCGACAATTTTGATTGTTTAAAAACGTCATATACACGGAAATATGTCCATGCTTCCTTAGGACATGCTAAATTATGATATACTGTTTCCTATACGGTAAGCAACCGAATTTTTATATGGAATGTCAAATTATGTCGTATTATTAGAGAGTTTTAGCAAGTCGTATTGAATAAAACGACATAATTTGACATTCCATATAAAAATTCGCTTGCCTACCGTATACGAAACGAAATATCTTAATTTTGCATGTCCCAAGTAGGCATGGGTGTATTTTCGTATATTTGATTCTCTGGAAACAGTCGAAATTGGCGAACTAATTTGTCGTTTTTTACACCTATGCCTACTTAGGATATGCAAAATTAAAATATTTTGTTTCGTATACGGTAAGCAAGCGAATTTTTATATGGAATGTCAAATTATGTCGTTTTATTCCATACGACTTGCTAAAACTCTCTATTTCCAATGATTTGCTAAAACTCTCTAATGTTGTAATATACTACTTCTAAATTGTTGTAATTTTGCGTATTTATAGAAGTATTTATATTTCAAATCTGACTCAGAATCGCGCTGTTTTGTGTAATTATTATACACACAAGGAGTATAAAATCACACTTTTGGGGGGCTTTTTTACATCATCTCTCTTTATTACCGTAACTCCTAGTGGAGCATGGTGCGTTGATGACTACCGTGTGTAGTCACCAACGTTACAAAGACAACTGAATTCGGAGTGTGATACGGTTGTCAGCCATACCACTTCCTAGTCGCATCGTTAGTTTATTATTCTACGATAAGAATATTTCTTATCATCTTCTTTTTGAATAATAAACTTGCGACGAGTCGTGCCGAGTTTGGAAACTCGTTTCTCTATGAGTGTCTATTTCACAGAGTGGCGACCGAACGATCACGGCCACAGAGCACGACATCATAATATTGTAATTTTCTACATTTGAAGAAGAATTTTGCTCTCAATTCTGATAAGAAATACTGTTTTTTGTGAATTTTGCACAGAAGAAAGAAGCATAAGAAAGGAGCATGTGCGTGAGCAAAAATCAGCAGAAAAAAACAATTGTTTCTTTTTGTGGAATTGCAATTGATGCTTTAGGTTCTTAGGAAGTTACGGTTACAAAAAGAGGAGGAACCAACCAGACGTTTTTTATTGCTCAAAATTTTATTCAAAAATTTGAATGTGAAAAGACGGGGAAAATTTAAACTGTTGCTTCAATTTTAAAATTTTATAACTCTACTACTCACCTGTCTTAGCCGTAAAATATCGAGGACTTGACAAAAATTCAAAACATTCCAAATATTTCGTTGTTTAATTTATAGAAGCTTTTTTAAAATTTGAAATCGAATATTTGAGTCTAGAGCGTTCTTTTTGGTTCAACTTTTTGGTTCGTATGTTGAATAGAGAAGAGAACTAGAACTCTTCCAGCGGAAGAAGTTTCTATACCATTCACTTTTAAAAGTTTTTTTTTCCATACAGTTTGTGAAAGCTTTTGGCGTGGAAGCGTCGCGCCGCTCAAAATGATGCCGCCTGTAGTGGATGAGAGCCCTTATATCAATTATGTGACGAAGGGTATACCAAAACAGAAAGACAACATGCCTTGATAAACATAAGCACAATTCTTCACAATTCATTTTCTATGGCAATTCTTTTATCAAAGGATTGTATTCTTTTTTTCTTCCAACATAGAGTACTCTCTCTCTCTCTACCTCTCTCTTCGCAAATGCCATGTTTTCACAAACCCAATAAATTCAATAAACAACAACATTCCAACTCGATAAAAATATTCGCGCTACATCTACATAATTCATATACCGAAAAAAAACCTAATAATTATCACCTCATTAATAAACACAATTACAACAATTTAGTGCGAGGTTAATTAAGAAAATTTATGGCCGTTCGAGTGGGCTTTTTTGAATGAAAAATACGCGACGTACGACGAGTGTAGGTATTTGTACGTATACTGTATTATACCACAGCAACAAAGCAATGACGCAAACACAACAACACGCGCCGGTTATACTACTACGGATCGATGTTTGTATATGTAATACATAAATTGTAAAAAGACTTACAGCTCCATTATTGCCTCCTATACCCCGCGTTGTAAGTCAACCTCTTCGATAAATAGTACATCAAAATGTATACAAACAAAAAGCCATTATTATGGTGGTAGACTTGCGTAAATATACACAAAATGCGGGATTATATCATTTGCCGAATGAATGAGCTCGGCAAATTTATGTGTTTTTATAGAACAGAGATCCTCCGATACTGGTGCATTTACGGTAAGGTACTTTATGGGGCTTAAAGCCAGACTAGTGGTACTTAATATTAGGCTCAACGCTCAATATAGGTACTACCTATTGTTGGTTTTTGTGTCTGTCAAGATAGGCGACCTTGCTTAAGTATGGCACTTCTTGCAAATGTTAAGTTCGAACTCCTTGAATACAGACAGACTTGTGCAACTAATTACATATATCAAAAATGTCCTGTTTTGAAGGAGAAATGGAGAGAATAGTGATATAGACAGCATTTAGTTGTAAATTCATAAAACAAGATACACAAACATACCTACACTGACAGAAAATACACTAATATTCAATTAAAAAAAGGGGCATACGCAAAAAAAATATCTCAAGAGAGGTTTTCGAAAAAAAAACAATTAACATTGATGAGAAGTATAGCCCCCGGTGTATTCTTTTATACACTTTGGCAGAGGTGTCAAACTCAAAGTCTGGCCTAGGCCAAATACATCACTGTCTTCAGATTAAACAAGCGGGCCGCAGAATAAAACCATTGAAACGTTTATATAAGAAAACTATGTATTTTCGAAATTTAATCACAAAATATATGACTATAAATCTGAGTCAGTAACTTCGTCGGGATTATGGCCTTTAGAAATTCAATCTTATGGAAACGTTGATCGATAAATCATCGACCAGTCATGATTTGTGAATTAATTTACGCAAAATTTTGAAAAGCTGATCAGAACATTGTAGCACCGGTCATAGAAAAAAATTATTAGCCAAAAACATTAGGAGCCAACATTTTTAGTCTGACATAATTTAATTTCGGACAGAAAGATGGCTAAAAATAGACAAAAAATTGTTTTGTGTGAAACAAATGCAAGAATCAGTAATGCTTAATAATTCAAATGGCGGAAATGGTGAAATTTGGGCTGAAATGGTCATGCTCACGAAATTTCACATCCAATTGTTTTTCGCTACTAAATATACACTTTCTGGATCTCTAAATCTTGCCCTTCGAAAAAATAAAAAATCAATCCTATAACCTATAACCTGAATGATGCGAATGCGAATTTTAGCGCCACCGTACCATATACCTAACTATCACGTTCGACAAATCCTAAACAAAATTCCGGACCGAATTTCAGGAATAAAAAATAATTTCACGAAATTAACATTTTCCCCCAGAAAAAAAGGCTGCCTCATCTACATCAAATAATCATCGGCCAATTATTTGTAGAACACATTCAACAAAAAAAGATTGACTATCCTTGCAAATATAGACACTTTTGCCGCAACATGTTTATGGAAAGCATATATGCAAGATGCAACCATTCGGTCTTGTTTTTCCACGACCTAATCATCTTTCTTGAACCGGCGCCGATAATAACATATTTAAAAATTTAAATTTCCTCAATGGTAATATTTTTTTTTGTAGTGGTAGGTTAGGTACTACTAAGTATTTTTGTTTGTTGCTACTACGGTTAAGCTGATCCATAATAAGGTGTCTCTAGATCATGTCGCAGCGCACATTTTGCTGAAAATGTTCTAGTCCTAGTAGATATAGCCGTTCAAATATGCGACACTACAACAACAAAAAAAAGCGTAGTAATTTTTTAATTTTTCGAATTTTTTCCCAAAAAGAAGGTAATTTTTACATTTGTTTTCAAAAACAGGGCCAATATTTTGGTTTTTTTTTTAAATTTGTCCAGACTCTTTGCAAAAACAGGGGTTTTTCAATTTTTCGAAACCTTTGAAATTTTAGGCCAAGGCCAAATTGTCAATACAATATTAAGTTTACATTACTGCAATTTATAATTTAGTAAAAGTAATGTCGTAAATTATTCGTATTCTTCATCACAGTAAATGTGTGTTTTCGATATTAATGAGAATGTATGTTTATTTTTCTCAGTGTAGGTTTGTACTCGTATATCCTGCCCTGGTGCTTTGTATTAAAAGTCACGTTAGTTGCTTAAGCTTCCAACTTAACTTGAAAAAAAGGGTTTCTCAACATTAATATCGTTGTTGACAATTTCAACTGTCAAATGAATGATTCTTTGTTTTTATACACAGAGAAAAAAACCATCACTTAAATTTGAAGTAAAACATATTAAAAACAAAATTGGATCACTTCAATAAATCATTTTAAAAACAAATAGTTTTATATTACATTTAATATTCACTTTAATTTATCTGTTCAAAATCGACTGAAACCCGCCCGCCTCTTTTTTGTTCAGTGCTAGTAATCTCCGATAGCTCTCGTTTCGTAGTCCTACTTCCGACTACGAAACGAGAGGTACCGGGTTCGATTCCCAGTAGAAGCAAAAGGAGAAATTTTTTAAAATATTGTTAAAAAAAAAAATAAAAAAAAAATAAAATAGTAAAAAAAAAATAAAAAAACAGAAATTAAAAAAAGGGGAAAAAATATTTTTTCACTTTTTTACTTTTTTAATATTATTCAATCAAAACATTTTAAATTTTAATTGAAATCAATTTTAAAATAAAGTGAAATCACCTTGAAAATAAATGATATTCAATTTTGATTTGACATGCAGCAATTTTGAAAGTATAAGAATCACTTGAATATTTCCAATATTGATTCAAAATGAAACATTTTTGAATTAAACGTAAACGTATATGGAGCCAAATCATATTTGAAAATGTTTGAATCATAGCTATTATTTTTGATTTTATAACGATTTCTTTCTCTGTGTACCTATATATAAAACAGACTAAATTTCCATTACCTTACATTTTTAGTCTTCGCATCTTTTAGTCTTTGTATATTTAGAAAATTCTCAATAAAATCGATGCCGTAAAAAAATTAATAATAATAGAAAAACAATTAATAGCAGTTAATTTTCTACCACAATAAACCAATAATTACTAGTTTTATTTACTATACATTCATGTTTTAAATGTGTACCTACCTACCTACATTTTAATAGTACTTAGACACTCACTAGAGCATCTAGGGTAATTAATTCAAATAATTGATTTTTGTTTTTGTTTAAGCTCATTATGGATGTAATTTTTATGTTCTTGTTGGACATCCATACCGTATAATTGACGCGACGAGCGGCGCTTACAGATATTTCTATCGTCAGACTCATAGGTACATCAAACCAAGCTATCGCGTTCTTTTAAAACTTATCCGTTCATGGACAATTGATTCGAATTGTTTTTTGTTTATAGTCGAATCGTTACAATTAACACCCAACGAATATTTACGGCTTCGAACTAAATTAAAGAGAGTCAGACTAGTAGTGAGCTACTTACATACTTACACTCATTAATGCTGGTGAATAAATTAAAAAGTGGTCACAGAATCGTTTTTATTTATTTGGCAAGCATACAAAAAGTCGCGCACGTGATAAGTTCTGCCAGTCGGTGGTACCTTACCTACCTTTGTGTATGTAGTTTTATCATCGACTTTGAAAAAGACCACTTCAACGGATGGATACCTCTCTATTCTCTGTATAGTGAATGGAATCCGCTATTAATTATCGGATATGCATCATTAATTTCAGTTTATGAGTATAATATACGCGAGAGATAAAGATACGGAAAATTGATTCGTTCAAGCAACTATACTCATATATTATATAGTAGAGCAACTATGGAAGGTATACGGGTACCCAATGTAAGCCAGTAACGCTTTGGCGCCTCAGTATTTGTTCAGCGCGTTTTGCTTCGTATTCAATTTATTTATGATGTTTAATTAGTGTAAGCTGTAAGGATGCGTTTTGTAGGTTGATACCTACCTACTTAATGGAGTTGTAATAGAACAAATATTTAAAGCTGTAGTTACATGCCACCTTTTTTTGTGCAACAAGATGTACCTAAGTTTACTATCACATTATTTCGTTATCCTTCGAGGTTTCATTTATTATTTATATGTCAAATATACACTGTAAGCAATTCTGTATTACCTACGATAAATTCAAAATTGTTGAATAGTTGAATTGTCTTAGAAAAATTCAGCTCGATGACGGAAATATCAATGAGTGTTTGCAGCTAAATTTTTTATCCGTATAATAATATGTATATGTATGTACTTAACAATTTTAGTGAGAGAAATAAGTACTTGAAAATGAACCTTTTTATTAAATCATAACTGGTTAAATGAACTAATCAAATAGTTTTTTCCCACAATACAAAGATACACGAGAATTTCTTTTTTTTTTAAATAACCTACTTTACTTTAGAAAAAAACCTGAATCATTTTTTTCAGTGTATATGTATATGTATATGTGAGTAGATCGTATGAAAGTACATAGTTTGGAACAGTGGCGCAACCAGGATCTTGACCTGGAGGGGGCTAAAATGGATGGCCATATAATTGGATATGTACCTCCACAAGTTGGGTACTATTTTCCAATAATGACACAATGCGATGAAGTTTAAGGTTTCCATTGCAACCACGGCTTTTTCTATGTATGTACTTTATTTGTAGCTTCACGTAGTGAAAACATGAGTGTAAAGCTCCATCCAAATGGCAGTCGTCATTGCATCCAAACTGACCGCCATTTGGGTGGCCGTCCAGTTTTGATATTCAAAGTGACAATTTTGCAACTTTTGTTCTTTCTTTTGTGTGAACTTGAATAATTCTTGAATGGCCGTGTAATAATTTAAACGCGCTTTTGATAATTACATTTGAAAAAATCTTCAAAATGAAATTTTGGTTATGTAATTTTCTGTCTCCATTTAGTAGCTTGTGTAGATGCTAAGTAGCAACCAAACGGCAGTTCGCGATGCCAGTTTTTGGACGCGCGTCCATTTAGATGCACTTTAATTTGTAATCAGCACGTTCTTTATTTTGTCATCAAATTTTGAATCACTTTATTTTGCACAGAAATGTTTCTAAAATTCTGATGTTGCACAGATCATCGAAACTGGTGAATAGTCTATCGCACCATGAGAATAAAACTGTCGTAAATGGCAATATTACCAATATTGAACAATATAAAATACCTTGATGAAAAATAATGGTGGTACATGCGAACGTTTTCAACTGAAATTGCCTTGTCATGTATAGCTATTGGAGGGCAATACACTTAAAATTAGGATTTGATTCTTAACTTTGGGGCGGTTTTGGATTGGAGCGACTCCATTTTCGACAAAAATCATTCACAGCTTAATTGGCTCTGCACTTAATATTTCATCTGCTCCAAGAACAAGAATACATATCAGCGAAATCTGCAACGAAATGCATTTCGTCCAATTTCATTTTGCTGTTTTTCCTTTCCCAATTTCCGGGTTGGGAGGGGCTTTAGCCCCCTTAGCCCCTCCCGTGGTTGCGCCACTGGTTTGGAAGTAAACGTACCAAAAATACCCAAAGATGGGAGGTGAACAAAAATAGCAGCTTGAGGAGAACGTGTAAATGTGTAGATCAAATCGAGATTACACTTTTAAACAAATTAATACATAGTGCCTACATACATTTTTTTTCGATAAGGATTGAATGCCATAAGCTAAACTATGTGTTACTCGAACCCTTTTTTGTTACTTCTATGTTCATTGCGGAGAAGTAAATGTTTGCTTATACACGCTCGATTAAGCGTTGGTCCTTTGGGGAACACTTACCAAAGGATACTTTTGGTATGGTTTTTGGCGCCATAGACGCTTCCTTCAAATTCATCACAGGTGACGGTTTGTGGATGTACCGTTATAAAGATATTTTTAAAAATCGTTTCCCGAAAACTTCCACATTATATAAAAATTTGACCGGTGCGGCCGTGTCTCTATTTTGGGAATGGGTACACCCATTAATTTTATTGATAACCATTTATTATACAAATTTGTTGTACACATTTCAGATTACATTACTGTTTTTATGGCAGCTGTATTGTATTGTAACTAGGCCTGTTCGGTACTCAGATTTCAGTATCGGATACCGTTTTTCTTCAACACCCGTTACTACACCCGGTGCACCGGTACCCACTGGTTTTTTAACACTCGGTTTTTTCGACATTAGACGGTTTTTTTTTTTCAGTACCGTTTTTTTACCATAACCTGATTTTTTCCAAGTACCGGTGCACCGGTGTTTGTGAAAAAACCCGGGCCATGGTTGAAAAAACGGTGCAGCGGTGTTGGGGAAACACTGCCCCATGGTTAAAAAAAACCGGTAAAAAAGCGGTGCACCGGTTTTGGAAAAAAACCCGCTCATGGTTGAAAAAAACAGGTGCACCGGTGTTGGGAAAAAAACCGGACGACTCATTGTTGAAAAAACCGGTGCACCGGTGTTATGAAAAAAAAAAACCGAGACCGGCTCACGGTTGAAGAAAAAAAACAGGACAAAAACCTGGATATCGGTATGTACCTACTTTGAAATATTGGTACCGGTGCTGATTAAACACCCGTTTTAAACCGACGTACCGGTGTTAGGAACAGGCCTAGTGGTAACCCTTGTGGCTCTCTGATTGGAGCTTTAAAGTACCTACAGTATACGATACCGTTAAAACAATATTCACCCAAAATCTAAACAAAAAACCGTTTCTTACGTTTTTTGCCCAGTAGCACTAATCCGTGAGATACGAGTATTCGGCCAGTTTCGTTAAGGAGGATCCACCATAACAATTTTTTTTACTGAAATTTACCGTTATGAGATTTTTAACATTTGGACCCATGGATTAGGATCAGAGCCGTCTTTAGCACTCTGGCCCAAATCGATGACGGTGGCCCGTTCCAACACCCAAGCAAAAATTTTAGTGCCAAACATGTTTTGATGTCGATGATGTAGCACGACGAGTTAATTTTTCTTCTTTCCTACCTTCTGATACCAATCAGTGGCGTTGTGGCCTCTTGTGTTATCATCACGGTCTTTTTTTTAATGGTATAATCTCGAGTTTAGTGTAGGCTGGTCTATCTTGGATTTGAGTTTTTCTATCGCTAATTAATTAAAGCTACTCTGATTCTGTAGCTGAGTAAGTTTTAAAGTAAACTTTTTAAGCTCGGACAATTACACATTTTTCGATAAGTTCTTGAAAATCAAGCGTCAAGTCTGTTTGCATTCTCATTTACAATTGACATCGCCAAGCTATTGGGTGAATTCAAATTGTAAGACGAAACCGGACGGGTAAACTTGCAAGACAAGAACCATCGTTCTTACAATCTGAAATGCACAATGCTTGTCTGCTGGCCACTACAAAAGCTCTCGCCGTCCGTTTATTAGCACAAACAAACGGACGGCGAGAGCTTTTACAATTTGAATTCACCCATTCAATTGATCTTGCAACATGGTTGATCGCAGCTACATTTTGACTCAGTCTAGAAAAAAAAATTCTGAATTGACAACTGCTAAAGAGTTAAAGTTTCGAACAACAATCAGTCCAAGTTTAGGTTGAATTTCGTAAAAATTTTCCCTTTTTTGAAAATGCGTTTTCATTTTAAAAGTCACCAAAACAACGCTTGTAAAATCTTTGCCTTTTTAGGCACCTTTGCATTTATACCTACGAGTAGGTATATTGACAGAGAAGAAATGATGAATTCATTTAAATTAAAATTAGTTTTTGTTTACACAAAATTGAGGTATTTCTTTTTTGCCGGCGATAGAATAGTGTACAGTACACCCTCAGGAAATAGAGTATATATCTTGCAAAACGTACAAATACCTCCCACAAAATCTAAAAAAAGTATTTTTTGGTTCAGTTTAGGGTTTGACCCCTCTAACTTTGCATTCCGAATAACTCTTAAGTACATAACAGTTTTCGTATCTCTGTTTCTTTTACTATGATATTAATTTTCAAATTTAACTAATCTCAATATTATTTTCCTCGTTGTTTTTTTTTCTAGACAAATGTGAAGATACAGGATTACGGGTGAACGGTAAAGGAAAGAAAATGCGAAAACCTAGAACAATATACAGTTCATTACAGTTGCAACAGTTAAATAGACGGTTTCAACGTACACAATATTTAGCATTACCGGAACGAGCCGAATTAGCCGCAAGTTTAGGATTAACACAGACACAGGTGAGTGAGTTTCTTATGTTTTTCCGTATAAATGTAATTTCCTGATACAAAAACCCTATATTCATAAGAAGCGTCGATGTAATGACATCTTGTCATGTTTTGCCATTAATCCAAAATCTGAAGCTGTATACTGACCTACAATGTCATAATTTGAATTAATTTTAATGACCACAACGTCAATGACCATACTTCAGATCTTATTACATGAACATGTCATTTAATTGCTTCAATATATCAAATAATATTTGTCGTGGTCGTCCGTTATGCGGGATCGATGTATGTATGTAATGAATGCGTTAAAATACCATTACATTTGTATCTCTCGTTTGTACGGATCAAATGGATACTCAACGCTCTAATAGCATCAATATGTAGTTTTGTATTTCTCTAATTTCATGGATATACATACATTTAAGTGGATACGCGATTGACATCATATGCAGTTTTACAAGAGTCTAGAATTTCATCCTATCGGGTGTTAATTAACTTATCAACATTGCTAACCATATTGGTGGTGTGTATTAAAGTTGTTAAAGTCAAAGATAATCGTCTTAATCACAAAAGTTCACAAGATATCGAACGCGAGTATGCTTGTTGTAGAAATGTAGTAAGAGTATGTAGTGTGCGGATAGGATACACTCTTATACATGTTGGTGGTTTGTAATTGCAAGTAATGTGTATACGCGAATAAACTACATTTGAACGAGGGAAGTTCTCAGTTTTGTATTTGCACGAAAATCGAGACTGATTAAAACGTTTGAAAGAAATTGACGGAATTAACAGTGCATCGAGTTTCATACGGAACATAGAGGTGATTTGAAAAAGTATAGTTAATCTCCCCATATGAAAAAGGGACTCTTTGGAATGAATTTAAGTATGTACATATGTATTTATTTTAAAATATTTGAAGATGAAACGGTTATTCAGTAGCATCATGTTCGAAAATTGGAATCACGACTTTGATCTAATTTTGTAAATGCACAAACCGTCAAAATATAGAAATGCTACCTAACCGTCCCATTATGGATCCTGGCGCTATATACGTAGTTATATTCATATATTCAACGAGAGTGTATTATGTATTTTTGGCTTGCTAAGTAGAGAGGTTGAATCCTCATGCCTAAGACCTTATCGTCGTTAGATACATAGGTATCCTATCGACGAAAAAGTTTTCTTAGTAACTATAATTATCTTTATAAATATCGAGATAGAATAAACGATAATAGTCATTCGATTCCTACCCAGCTGCCTACTTAGACTAGTCACTGTAAAAACTCTTGCATTCTCGCTTATTCTTTCAGAACCTAAGTAAAATTACGAGACTAAATTTTAAGACAAAACTCTGTATACGCGTTTTAAACTGCTTTCTTGTTGTATGTACTTCATACTACTAAACTATTGTTGTATCATGTTGTACTTTCATGCCTCGCACTACGTTTGTTTTAAAATTTATTGATAGTGGGCGTAGGGTTTCCTAATTGAATTATGCCATGACCGTGTGCAAAGTCTTTTTCGAATCGGGGGAGAGTGCTTTTTCTTTTGCCGTACTTTATAATAAAACGCGAGTAGGTTCTAGCATAATACTTGCCGATACGCGAGGTACTTGCTATACTTGTATTTGTATTCATTCTTCAAGTTCGATGAAAACATTATGCTCTGCATAAATCTCTGTGTATACGCGTTTTTCCCTATACATATTTCACGGGGGAGTTATTCCGGATCGTGCTCGAAAGGGTGACTGTATTATTGTTTGTAGTTTTTCTCAATGAATTGATAGGATTTATACTTACAGATTCTTTTTGAAACCATTACGTCATTGAAGTACGAACGAATATGATTATGCATTACAAAATAATCAAATAATGTCTTCGAGTGGTAGCTGCGGTGGTCCAAAATTGTGGCTTGTGTAATTGTGCAGTAACAGGGTGCTTAATGCAGAATATTGTTATGTCAAGGTGTATACGTCAACTGTCAAAAGGGGAAAATAAAAGAGCCCGCGGAGGGTATTTAATCGGGGAATAAGTTCCGCACTTGTTTACGTAATAGGAAAATGGGGTTTTATTTATTGTCTCGCCAGTGGGAGTGATAACGATATTATTTGATTTACACCAGAGGCAGGGTGACAGGTTTTATTGGTTTCATATTGCATAAGTGAAAGTGATATATTTCAGGGTATACGTGGTGGCTGTCATCCGGTATAGGAAGCACGTGACTGATTTTGAGGTTAATTTTCGATGTTAAATGTGATGGAGCTTAATGATATGTATAAATGTGAGCTACTGACATGTTTTATGAGTTTTGTCTTATGCGAGTCTTTTGTCCATACGTGGGCACGTTTCAAAGCTGTTGTTTTCACTGGAGCCCTTGTGGTACGAGGCCCGGTTATCACCTCTTTTGGGTTCACCTTCGATCAGAGTCGGTTTTAGACAATTGTGGGCCCAGAGCTTTCATTCTAATGGGGGCTGTCAGTACAAGAATTGCCATAATGTTTTAAAGCAGTGGTGTCCTTAATTTGATTTTTACTCGTGCCACATTTTTGGTGTGTAGGCGGGCCAGAAAAAGGTTTGATCGAGAAAGCCTTGTTTGATGGTCATATGGAGTTTTCAATGCAAGTAAGAAGAATAAAGAAACTAACCTAACTGCAGAAAAATGGCTCTGTGCGTGGTGGGTTTTATTAAAATTTTGAATGGAAATAGACGGTATCTGACTCATTCTGAACTTTACAGGTCTTTTGATATTTTGAGTGTTGCAATTTTTGGGTAAAAAATGCCATGGTTTCATGTCTTTGAAAAAATATACTGACTCCAATCGGGAACAATGAAGCAAACGTCATATCGTTATGAAAACCAGAGACTATGCGCCAACTTTTAAAATTACTTGCCGGAAGGTCCCGGTGCAATTTTTTACAGTACAGTTATTTGACCTTAGACGAAACGATGAATTTGATCTCTCGGTTCTACAGTTATTTTTTCGGGTTGGGGAGGAGGTAATAGAGCATTTTGTTACTGTTACAGCCAGGGCCGGATTTCCCATATGGGCAACCTGGGCAACTGCCCGGGGCGGCAGATTTTGAGGGGCGGCAATTTTCAAAAATATCCCTTGGTTTTAAACTCTGTGAAAGGTTCATTTTGGAAGCTCGAAGAACAGTTCACATAATTAGACAAAAAATTAAATTTCGTCTTTCCTATTTATTCAAGTTACATATATTCCAGGGCGCGCACTCAATAGCACAATCAACTGAAATTGAAATGTGAATCTCCATCTACAAAAGTTGGGACCTAACTCTCATGCAAAATTCTTTCAGCATTCATTCCGAGTAGCATACTGGTGGCGCGTAGTTCAGTGATTCTAGAAGTAGAAAGTATTTTCGCAAGGCATTGGCTTCAACTTAAACAATTTTAATAGGAAGCCTTGAGGAGCTTTTTTTAATCAGGGATCCGAAGCGGCCCAGTTTTATCGCTCCGCTACTACTCGAACAAATTTGACATATGTCTCTCTTCTGACAGTATCCTTTTGTACGATATGAATAAAGATTATGGCTATTAGCGCAAACGATTGAATATTGTACAAATCTTACATGCAATTAAGTTGAATGAATCTGGCTAAAATGTCAATTCAATACTTTTTATTTGATATATCTCGGAGAGGGTCGAGTTTTTACAATAAAAAGTCGATCCACTCCACTTCGACGACCAAAGAGCGCTCCCCCCTCCGGGAGTTTGTTTCGCTTCGACCTTCTCCGCTCCAGATTCCTGTAACAATCAAGGAATTCCTGAACCTACATTAAATATTGGACATGTAATCAATACATGATTTCTCCACTACTCGATTCGTCAAATGTAAGGTTATTTGCCGTTATGTCTTGATCATTACCAAGGTATACTTGAACAAAAAAATAGTTATTTAAAAAAAAAAGTGCATTGCCAAAAACTCGCTTTCGTACTAAACGACTCTCTGGAATATACTGACCTAAAACTCTATGCGGCCGCACACATGGATTCTCCCATGGGTTCTGTGTGTGTGGGCCAGTGTTCCTAGTTAGTAAAAGCAAGCATACATTTTCCAGTTTTCTATAACTACCTTATTTTCTTCCTACTTAAATAGCCGAGAAGCAACTGGGAAAACTTGGTTTCCACACTCGGAATATTAGAAATAATGCATTAGCTACAATTTTCAGTAACATGTCTCTGTCGTGTGAACAGGTTAAAAAAAATTTAACTATTTGCAAGTTTACATTTTCTAAATGTAATTTTCCTTCAGAAACAAAAAACGGAAAACTCCACTGCCAAGAAATCATTCCACATGACACTAATGAAAAATTTTAGTTTTCAAGGTTAGGTTATTCGTTTATGATTTCTAAAGCGACCAAAAATGAAAAAAAAAATTCCGAAAGTGGAAAGGTATTTAGAAAACATTCTGAACACGTTATAAAAAAAATGTACAGTCGATGTAATGGATGCTGAATTTCAATCCTTTTTTAAACAATTTCGGGAAGGGTCCGAACCCCATGGACCTTCACCTGGCCCCATTCCTCGGAAGCAAAATATTGTCAAGCAAGTAAAATAACTCGCCCAAAAATATGAAATTTTCTTCTTACATACTACAGCACAGCTAAAGTTTTGCCTAACATGTGTATACGACTAACACTACTTTCAACTTTAACCAGTGGTGGTGGGCGGCTATTTGGTTACTGCCCAGGGGCGCCATAGAGGCTAAATCCGGCCCTGGTTACAGCGCCAAAAGAAAATTTGAGAAAAATTGAGATTTGCAGTTACAGTGGATGAAAAAAGACAGCAAGGTCTTTGATTTTTCTTCAATAACAAATAACTGTAAAAGAAACGCGACTGATTTTGTTTAAATATTTTCCCGTAATGGACACTAAATGCACTATCGCCAGTTACCGGGTTATCGTTGGGGTTTGGGTCAACCTGGTATAGAGCAGATATTTAAAATAAGTAGGTACTTTGTGTGTCATATGTGATTTCTGCGAGATATGCTAATTTTTTCGTTGGTGGAGATTTTCGCTAGCGCAGACCGAATCTTGTCCTGAAGGCCTCCATTCTTCCATATAATTGACTAAGTAAATTACTGGTTGAATCGGCAAGTATTTAGAATTGAGGCTTCAGTGATGTAGTTTTAAGGTCTCATTGCACTTTGATGTCAGTTTTTTGCGTTTTGAAAATGTCTTTGCGACACAAAGAAAAATTCACGAACTAAATTAAGGATAATGAGGCTCTTAATATGACCAGAGGCAACTGAATTGAGTTATCTGTTGGCAATTTACTTTCATGATTTCATAGTCGTAAACTTATTTTTATTGACGTGTCGCTCTGCTGGGGAAAGGCATCCCTTCATCCCATATTTGCAAATAAATAAAACCGTGAACAGCAAACGAACCGGCCAAAACAGCATTTGTTAACTAATTTTTAAGCTAAGCATGTATAAAACGGATTTCAAACTTATCCTCATCAGGAGGCTATGAAACTGATAAATCACTTTTGAATGCAGTTCATATTTCCAACTGTTTGCGGGATCAAGAGGGAACAACACAAACATCCATGGTCACAGTGAGATTCGAACCCTCGCTCCGGCAACTCCGAGATAGAGTGACATCTCTACCACTGAACCACCGCATGCCCAGTATTATTCGATATAAAAACCTTCAACTGACTTTTCTTTAAGTATTGGAAATTGTTGCCAGACAGCTGCCATTTGAACTAATTCGCTGTCGAAAGCATATTCCAAATCTTCAAGGTAGTATTCGACTAGATTTTCCGTTTTTTGATGAATGTCAGCGGGTTCATATGTCAGATTACCCAAAAATCCAAATAGTTTGCAAAAAAACTTCATAATCTCGGCTTATCAGTGATGAAATTGACTGATCCTGCACTGGCAGATGACTCGAAATTTGTACCGTGTTGATAGTTCAGCGGCAGCTTATCTTCCATAAACTAGCGGCCTCTGACGTATACTTCCAGTTCGAGTGCTGCGAACATTTTCATACTGTAAACGGGACACCAAAATGTTTTCACCTGCGGTTTCATAAAAGTCGATGGAATCTCTATTGAATTCGGCAAACATCTTCAGCGACTCAAAAGCTTTAACGACGGTGTTAAGAACCATAGTTGATTTTTGCAGATATTGTCTATATATTGTCCAAAACGTCGGACCAAAATTGGGTGTAAGTGGCTCAAGGCCTCACCATAAAACTTGCGATAAACGCGTTATTTACTTTGGAAAGAATTTCAAATGTCTTAAATATACAATATAAGTCAACTTGAATTGTAATTTCGTCAGGCAAGTTTTTTTTTATTCTTCAAAATCGCGTACATGTTTTTAAATTTGCTTTGTCAGTGGCGGGTGCCCAAATGTGGTGGAGGCCCCGGGGCCATGGCCCCTTTGGCCACTATGATGATGCGGCCCTGATTCCAGAGTCAATCGACGCTATAATGAATAACTAGTAGATTTTCGGTCCCTTGGCTCCTACCTTAGTTGTGGCACTTTACGCTTTTACGAAAATGCATTTCTGGTGAGCCGAAAATTCGTTTAATACGGCAGTTTAGTTTGGACACCTGAGGAAGTTGTAATTAAAAAGGCCGTTGGCAAGCAGCATTTTTTTAAAGGTCACTCGCAGTATGCACTAAAGTACTCGTCGAAAATGTATTTTGTGCTTCTCACTGATTTTCGTACATTTTTTCGTTTCGTCTAGGTTGAATAAATGGGTTCCTAGGCACAGAGAAAAAGGCGTTTGGCTTATAGTTTATGCCGGAAATTCTCTTTGTGTCTACAAGACTAAAGTCTCTCCATTTGTGGAAAAATTAATATCATATATAAAAATTATAAACAAAGCTCAGTCAAGAAACACTTGGGAAAAAATTAATTCTGGATAAACCTTGAATACTCCCTGTCAGTCGATGCAGTCAAGTACAAGCGCTACAATAGTAAAAACCTCGGTATCAGATTTATTTGACTGTGAACAAACAGCTTAATAGACGGTCGCAAAATTGCCTAACAAAAATTTCTTTAAAGTTTCAAACTTCTCAATGATAGAAAACTAGGAGATTCCCAGGAGCCCAGCCCAGCCCATGTAGGATAAGCTTATTTCCATTACAAGTAACATTAATGGTTGGCTTGATTGTATCAAAACTTGACTTTCAGATCAGCTACAATTTTGTGGTAAATATCTGTACAATCTTTGAAGCATTTAATCAATTATATTGATGACTTGGACCAAACGCTGCCAAAATAAAAAAAACCCTTGCCAGATGCCAAATAAATAATGGAAACTTTTTTTTTGTATATTTTTTGTATATCCTTCGCTTATATGTGTGGGAAATTGAAAACTTTCAGAGTTATTAAAATATCTGAGCCATAATAAGCGTTTTTACCTCGGTACAGCAGGATTCTACTCTTAACACTTTCCCGGACACAACGTCTATAGACGTCCAATTTTGAGCATTTGACCATACAAATCGTGTCAAATTTTGGCGTTGTGTCCGGGAATGAGTTAAGCTGCATCGTCGCCCCATCGAAAAATGTTGAAATGTCAAATGGTCCACCAATTTCTTGACTTTTTTGTTTCTGCTTCCGCCAGCTGTCGATCGAAATTTCTTACGGTCTGTCCTCGGAAATGTTACCTGAATGAATAAAATTATTTTATAAAAATTAGATCAGCCGAGACAATAAACAGAAGTAAAGGAAATAAGCTCTGACAAGTCAATTAATCAGCTCAATTCTGTACTAGAATGTATTCTGCTTTAGAAGAATGTACCTAATTGATAAATTTGTAGGAACGTTGTGATTCGACTGCATTTTAGAGCAAAATTTGTTTCCATCCAATGGGTGTCTACACTAAAATCGCGGGCCCGGGGCTGTCGAAATTTGTAGAAAAGCTGCATAAATAAAAAAAAAATCAATTAAAACTTCTTGTTTTTTCGGATATAGAGAAAAACTGCAGGTTAGTCTCAAGTTTTTTTTGCATCGAATTCTCGCTAATCGTGTTTAGTTTTTGCCTGAAAAAAAAAACACATAGAAAAAAAACTTTTGTCGGAAATTTTGCATTCAATGACCCCTTCAAAGCTCAGATCAACTTCAAATTCGACAATTCCGTAGATAATTTCCTATGATACACGCCGAGTGAATCGAATCATAATCGCATACGCACACATGTTACGATCACCACATCAATATAGCATCCTCGCAATAACCGAAACATATTTAACATCCATGACAAATGATCTTGACCATACACTATAGAGGGCTACTGTTTTTCATCAGTCAACTTTTCCAAACTTCCATATAGTAATGAAGCCCGCGCAAATATTTTCAACATTCATTCACATTATACGTGCGCGCGGATCGTCAATGGAGAGGATTCCTGCTGTTCTGAAATGAATGATGGACCTGTGGGTGATATTACTGATAACTTTTTTTTGCCAAGAGAAAAGCTGTTTAGATAAATCTGGAGGTTAAATTCAGGTGAGGCTTTCTTCCGGTTGTGTTTAGACGATAATTGGCTATATATGAAGTGTGCTATAACCTTTGAACTCACAGTAGGTATTTTTTTTGCAGGAGAACTAATTAGATATAAAAGAAAACGAAGCGAACATTACTAGGTATTCGAACTGGGAGCAAGACTCAAGCCTATACACGCGTTCCATTCAAGCAAAATTCTAGTCTATAGAGAATCTTATTCTGATCATGCTGAGTTCCATACTGTATAATCATCAGTTCATAAATTCTTAAGCGCACAGCAGGAAGTCTGCAGTTCGCAGCTTCTGTCGGTATACCTACGAATTTCTTGACATACGGTAGCTGCATTCACATTTTATTCATTCTATTCGATCGCACCCTGTGCGTTCTCCACTCACAGCTGGACTATGATGTATCTTCCTGAGGCTTCCAAATTGGATCGAAAAAAAAATACAATTGATCTACACGTGAGATCATAATGATCATTTCGACGATTGGGTGATGTTGATCGGAAATATACTTTATATGAATCCTATTGTGCAGTGTTGGAAGTCATTAAATGAGGTGAAACAAAACGTGTTCTATACACTCTGAATTGATCTATAAATCCTTCGTCATGTCGAAGCTGTCAGTGTGTTTTTTTGATATAGTATGCGAGACCGATCGACATACAGATTTGTGAATAAAGTTCTTCGCGTTCTGCGTGTAATAAAGAAAGAGAAACAAAAATAGAAGCACAATGAATTCTTTCTTAATTAAATGCGATGATTCAGGAGAGTCTTCGTTTGCCCACCGAGTGGAGTAATGGACTTGTAAGCATTGCACCTTTTCGATCGAACTTTCAAAGATTTGACTGTTTTCAAGTACAGGGATACCCCGATTTAAGTCGCTTCGATTTAAGTCGTTTCGCACTTAAGTCGCTGAATAATTCCCACCTTGCAACTCGATTTACGGTAATTTTGCTTCGCATTTACGTCGTTTCGTGATTTTTTTTTGCTTTTTTGGAAATCAAAAATGGGAAATTTAGGACATTATAGAAAATATCTTGGTACAACAATCACATCCTTTCGGAAAAAATTTATAAGATTACAAATCAGACCTTTCGATAGATATTCGGAAAGTGTGCACATGAAGTTGTTACAGGAAAAAGGACTACTTTTCATTGTGGAAACGCTCCTCAACGGGTAGATCAATCGTAATTTATATAGTTCGATGTAATTTATATAATTCATGTATACTGTCTTCTGGTTTGAGTGCAGAATGAAAATTTCGAAAACATCTGCAGAAAGTCACTTTCGAGTTTTAAATGTATTTCAAACCCCTATGAATCTGATTCACAAATGATTTCAAGCTTATTCCGAGTTTCACATTTCCATTTTTTGAGAGTGTATGTATGTACCTATTTCAACCAATTTACAGAAACTTTAGACGAGAAGTCGTTTTTCGACAATTGAGTGAGCGCCCGCTCTAGGGAGGGGCCAGCCGGGCGGTCGCCCAGGGCGCCAAATTTTTGGGGCGGCATTTCGGCTAGAATTTTATAGAAAGAAGCTGGAATTCATGTTCGGTAAAAAAATAAAACACTAATAAATTAATGGTAACAAACCCAACGGAGAAAACTGACATAAACGTAAACGCAAGAAACGTTTTTGTTAATGAAATACCCTTCAAATAATTCGTAACAAAATTGCTAAGTGCATCGTTCTCTTTCGAAATGTGCACCAAACGTTTGCGGTTGAAATAAAATAAAAAATAGTTGATTCTAATTTATATTAAACTTCCATGTTTGGTATTTCAGCTTTGGTAAAAAAAACAAAACACCCGAAGGAAGGCACTGTGCTCTTGTATCTTAACCTTTAAGCTAGAAGCTACAGTTTGAACTGAACAATTGCCGAGAATATAAGAAGGTTGGTTTACTCAGGTCCTGCTGAGATTGGCATTTCTTTAACCCTAGGATTCAAAGGACCTATACGGTCCTTATATGTATAACCTTCAAGATTATTCCAGTAACGCAGTAGCAGAATATTTTTCCACTAACAACTTAGTAGTAGCACAACCCACACCGGTGTTAAATCTATCTGACAAATTTTAATTAACGAATTTCGTTTAGTAAAATAATTGTGTTGCAATCTGACAAAAAGAACAGAGCGGCATTAGCGTAATTACGGTTCTTGTGTTAAATCTTTCTAGCGCAGCTCTTAACGATTTCATCACCAACACGATATCTCAATTTATTCATAAGGGTTTTTATGTTTTAATCCTCTCCATCATTTCTTACAGAATAACTAGTTCAAAATTTTATCAATCAGCACACGATGACCGCATAGAAAGGGTCGCTGAGTTCCTTTATTTTTGTATCGAATCTTTGGAACAGAGTACTAATTTCTGGGTGGGATCAAAATTTAAATATGTCAAATAAACATCCTGTCCGAATACTGAAATCAGTGCATCCCAAGAAGCAAAAAAAGCTTAGGGGCTGCATTTTGTCGTCTTGCCCGGAGCGGCGTAAGTGCTAGAGCGGACACTGAGTGAAAATCTTATGTATCGGTCTGGAAATATATCGATCAGATGACTTATACTTGCCAAATTACCAATTGATATCCCGAAGACGATGGAAATGATTTGCCTTATTCGAGGCTCAAAACCAAAGGAAGGATCAAGAATGTCCTGATTTTATTTTATCTTGTTAGAACGAAGAATTTTAATTCTTGCTTTATGGAGGAGCATTCAACGGTATATTTTGTTGTCTAATTCCTTACGGGGTGAAAATCACACCTCCGCTGATCTCTGTTGTCTAAGTGAAAAATTTAATTAATTTAATTTAATTAATTTTGTTTGTACTCTACGTTTCATTTTCTCGTTACCAAATTTTTTCACTCATACCTAAATTTGATTCGATTTACGTCGTTTCGACTTAAGTCGCTTTTTTCTGGAACGTAACCCTGACGTAAATCGGGGTATTCCTGTATTATTCATCTGAGTATATTTCTATGAGGACGATCAGACAAATGAAGTCACGGTCTTAATATCAAAGGGTCTATACACAGGCACGGATCTTGTTGTGAACACACACGGATATGGTAGCAATCATAGTGATACGATGTTGAAATCAACTACGATCATCACGTCATCATACGAACGGATCATCGACATCGTCTTGATATTTCGTCTGCATGATAGGATGATGATTATGTTGCTTATGGATTCATCTCGATCATTGTATGCCACAAAGAGATCATTGTTTAAAAAATTATTGTACATTTGACGCTAATTGATCTGCAGATGGGAAAGGGTATAGAAACACGACCCCAACACTCCATACTAAGTTCAAGATGTGTTTTGTCGAGGGTCAAATTAATCAATTTGTATTTTTTCTTGAACAACATACTCGTACATTGATCAATGATTGTTGCTAACTCATTCATGAATAGATCCGTCTCTATGGTATCGTAGGCGATACATTTTTAAACCCATAATCAAAAACATGTCATCACCTTCAGGAGACATGAATATCATGCGTTGCATGATGATCAATTCCGGATGTTCTTTTCGACAATTTTTTTTTTTACAAAATGCCCATTTTGTATTGTAAAGAAATTGAATTTTGTAAAGACCGCACAAATTATTATTTTTGATCATTAAGTCTATTAAATTATTATTTTACACCCATGTATGTCTGTCGTCTGCCGTTTTTTTTGCGTAGTATACAAACATTGTTGTCTCGTCGACTGAATTGTTTTGAACAATACCCGGTACATTATGTTTTTTGAAGAAGTATTTTCAATTAAGCCATTTTTTACCAAATGCTCCCGAGAAAGGATAGAAAAAAAACTAATTACATATTTCTTTCAAGGCGACCACATAGGTACATATAACCAGAAGACGAAGCATCACACGCGTGTATTTGATTCAACCAACCGACCATCATCACTCATCATAAGTCATAAGTCATAGCTTCTATTCTGTTTTTCGCACCTCTCAAGGAGAGTTCATTATTGTTTTCTATAACCTTTGTCTATTGGTTAGTACAATACGCCTCTTCCACGTACTTTATCGATTATGTATATGATTTCGGTTTCCTTGTGCGGTTTTCGCGGGTACTTTATGGAGGTGATGATAGATTTTGGGTAATTTTCAGTAAGCAATTATTCAGAAGCTATGTATGGCAATGAATCAGCTGAATTAGTTAATAGACCAGTAGCAATTGTGCAATTGTTCTGCGTACGCGGGGCATTATAAAAGATTGAAAAATTAAAAGGTGAACATGCGGGAGAAAACCACACATTATTAAATTTGACTTTTGAGGAAAATCCTAAAAAAGATCCAGGTGTGTTTTTGCAACTTATTTGAATGATATAGAGATCCGGTTGTTACTTGGTGCGGTTGATGTACCTAAATGGAAATTTCGAAAATTTTTAGGTAAAGTGGTGTTACTCCATGAAGATTGTATCAAGAAAAAATGCTTGGATTTGAATTGAAGCGGCTTGTGCATATGAATCTGGAAGTATGGTTTTCAAAGAGAAAAACTGCTCCACATTAATAAATGTTGTCTTGATTTCAAAATTCTTAAAATTAGAAAGCCATTTCTCAATTTTGTAGCTATTTTTTATACCCTTCGCTTATTAAGCGAAAAGGGTATACATTAACTTTGTCCTGAAGTTTGTAACGCATTGAAGGAGGCATTTCCGACCATATAAAATATGTATATATATATGATCAGCGTGACGAGCTGAGTCGATTGGACGATGTCAGTCTGTCCGTCTGTTGCGACGCGTTTTGCTCGGCCAGTTTAAAAGCTATGGAGCTGAATTTTTGTACACATGCTTTTTGTTGCAGGCAGTTTGTATGTTTGAATCGCTAAAATCCGACAAGGGGGTCGTGGGACTGCCATACAAACCTACCCCCCAAAATTAGGTTCTTCTTAGAAAAACTTTTTTATTTATGCACCAATTTCAATAAAATTTCATCAAATGTGTTTTCATTGCTGACACACAACATATGTAAAAATCGACCAAATCGGATTATGGGGTAGTGGGGCTGCCATACAAACTTAACCCCTAAAATTAGGCTCTTATAAAAAAATACTTTTTTATTTGGACCCAAATTTCAACCAATCTTCATGGAAATGTATTTTGATTGATGTTACAAAACATATGCAAAAATGAATTAAATCGGACCATGGGGTCATTGGGCTGGCATATAAACCCAACCCCCAAATTAGGTTCTTCGAAGAAAAACTTTTTATTTGTCCACTAATTTAAACCAAATCTTTTAATTGATGCCTCAAACAAACGTAAAAATTGATGGAAAGGCCATGCGTTCATAGGGCTGCCGAACAACACCCCCCTCCTTTTGGATCTTCTAAGAAACCCACGTCGCCCGCCCGCTTACCCCAATAAATCTTCGCCACGGCACATATGTCAAAATTCAAGGAAAAGCATCGAAGCGGGGAGGACCGAACACAAGTCTTAGGTACGCCCGAAAAAATGTTCAGCCCGAGGGGAGCGAAGGTTATCCAAATTTTGACCGCTCCCGAAATTAGCCTCGGTCTGGTTTTTTATACGATGATTTTTTTACGTAAGATAGCCGTTGTACACAGATGAAACCACTTTAGGTGCTAAGGGGGCTGAAAGATATTCCAGACTAGTGAGTAGGAGGTGGGGGAATCGACTTGCGATCTATCATAGGGAAACGGCCCAGATCCAATTGTTGAAATTGAGTTGTTATACCCTTCACATTGTGTAACAGGGTATAAACAATTTGTCACTTATTGATCAGTGTGACGAGAGAAATTGTTTGGACTATGTCCGCCTGTCTCCCTCTCTGCCTGTTTCTATGTAAACTATAGTCCCTCTTACTGGACAATATGCCACTGAGCCCCTTTCCTCAAAACTATCGATCAATCTCCAAATCAATGAAGAATGTGGGAGTTGATCTGGAATTAAAATGTTGACGAGATTTTCGCTGTGTTATAATAATAGATGGCTGACAAGAATAAGAAAAGATCGATAATTTTATCGCGTCGTTATATACTGTATGCATCTATTATAAGCTTCCTTGACTTGAAAGCTGCCTAAGAAAAAATCATTAAGTATAAAATTATTTTTGCTTCACAGAAGCATTATTAGGAGTAGGATAGAATAATTCAAATCTACAACTACACCCAGCCAGCAAAAAAACACATCATTCACGCACTACACGTCAGTTCAGATACCTTTGTTATTTATCACGTTTTCATACAAACAGTATATGACGATTATCTATACATGCCTTTGCGCCTTATTACGGATAAAGATAATCTTATAGTTATGTAACATACTTTTAACGTATCGTTCGTAAAAAATATTCTTGACTTACGCAAAATTAACGAATGATGTATCATTCGTGATCAATGACAAATGCACACCGCAAAATAAATCCATTGAATCTCACGTCAAACTGATTATTAAATTTTGCATAAATAAGGAGCAATGGCCTTAAAGCGGTCCAATTTCCGCGCAGGCACGACATCATTACATTTTTTGCAAACAACAAAAATTTCAAGCCTAGCTTATAAAAATATTTGTTGTCTGCAAAAGTGTGGTGTGTCGGCCAACTTGTCGCAGCGCGTTACGCTCATGTGTTGGCACACTAACGGAAACAACATGAATACGTAAAGAAACAAACTTGCGTTTGTCTAATATAGTAAGAAGAATTCTATAAGTATACGAATGATTTTTGAGGAGAAAAGAACGATTGCATTTCCCGTATGCAAGCACCCATACTTATTAATGGCATTTCCTTCAGCTGACCATCATGCGTTTCATATTCAATGCGTCCTATAGATACAACACGTCGACTCGTGATGCATGGAGTGTAGGTTATTTTTGACTATTTTGACGATATATGACGCCAATGCTGACTGGGAAATTATGATTTCACGTCAGTTTAAATTGTCTGTCCCGAAAATATTGTTAGAAATGGTGTTTCCGATCTTTTAAACCATAGTTTACGAAAGAAAAATCAAGAAACACCTTTGGTATATACCTTGTAAGGGTAAATGGTAACCTGCACAAGTTTAGCCTTAGGGACTTTAGCCCTCTTGGTTGCGCCACTGCGAGCTTGTTTTTAATGTACATGTATAGGAACAAATGGAATCGGACTATTGCATCATGGGGCTGCCATAGAAACCAACCCTTTTCGCCACTATGTCTAGTGTTAACAGACAGACAGACATTTTGTATATATCAAGGAATTTCTGGAGCCATTCCATTCAAAAGGGAGCAACGGACTCAGCATTAAAGTAATGGTGTGATGACAAGAGGCTTTCTGCAATTTTGAAACCACGCAAAAAAAGTGGATAATAATTGCACTACAGATCTTGTCAGCAGAGAAAGAATTAAGGTTTTGATGTGCCTCTCGCAGGTAAGGCAATTGGCACCGGTAAAGTACAAACTTACGTATCACAATTTTCGCACGAACTTGATAATGACCAGGAGCTTCATACATATAATTGAGAATTGAGTCCTTCGGTGTCTTAACATAATTAGACGAATGTGTGCTCAACTCCCAGACCAACTTTTTTCCTCAAAACCCTCCCGAAATATTTTTCTACGTACGACCTTTATATGTATAGGAGTCCTTGAATTCTTCGATATTTTTTCGTAGAAATTACATTGCCACAAATATCCGCCATAGAAGAATATGTTACTATGTCGCGGCATCATCTTGAAAGTTGCTGCAAATGCGAAGAAATGTATTGTGACAGTCTCTGTCTGATAACCAGCAGGAGAACGGTCACCGATGACACCGTCTGATTTGAACCTGGAGCTCGACAAGAAGGTATCCCGAAATAGCTTTTGGGCATAACTCATCAGGTCCACATCTAAGGCGCACACAGTAAAAAGTTTATTGAATTTCCCACACAAAGTGTAGTAAAAATTACTACAAAAAAAGCTAAAAAAAAATTTGAAATTTAATCTTACACATTTCTTTAGCAAAAGGTTAAATTAAATGAAAACTATTAAATTTTAAATCAAATATTGTGAAATAACATTGCTACTGTAATTTTACAAACAAAAAATGTAAAATTAAATCAAGTGAATGTGATTTTTCATCATTTAATGTAAAATTAAATCAAATGAATGTAATTTTTCATCATTTCATTTTTACACTTCGTAAATCTTGTCGATAGTATTCTGCTACGCTGTGTGGCGCACTTGGTTGAGTCGCCACTCTACGATGCTAGTAATCTAGAGGTCCGTAGATCGAATCTCGGCGTGGTCCAAAATTTTCGAACATGTGAGGATAGGAAATATATAGTGCTTATACACTCCGAAATTATATGAATTGTAACGTTGACTCGAAATTGCCTATAAACGGCTGAGTTAACGTTAAGTTAATTTTAAATAAAAAATTTAATTTTACACATGGGTATGGGACTTGTTTCCCTCTATGAATTTAAAATTAAATCTTTGTTGGAAATGGGTTAAATATATTGATGTAATTTTAAATGCTTTATTTAACGTAAATTTCGTGTTGTAAATTTACAACTCTGAAAGTTGGCAACCAATTGCCTACTCTGAAAGCTGTAAAAATTTAAAACCGTGCACTAAATGTGTTCCAATCTTGAAGGATCTCTCAAATGTTCATCGAGAGAGCTCGAGAAACATTATTCAAAAGAAAATTTGAAAATATTCACATAACCTTACACTCTATGAAATTTTTACTCTTATAATAGAAGGAAACTTTGTTTCCTTCTATTATAATAGTGAAATTACTCTGCAATCTAAATTTGCAAATCAAGTGTAATTTTACATAAAAAAATGTTTAAAAAAGTACTCCAATATATTAGCAAATTAACACCGCGCTATGTGTAAAAACACTCCGTAATAATAGGAATATAATGCGGTTTCACTCTTTTTTCGTTGTAAAGATTTAAGTGGCGAACCTTTATAAATAATATAGTTATCAATAAAACTATTTAAGGCTATATAAAATATAAACAAGTATCGGTCAAGTTTTGCTGATCAGTTTTTCGTCTGTACACTTCTCCTTCTTCTCAGTACCGTAACTCAGCCGTTTATAGGTAATTTCCAGTCAACGTTGCATTGCATATCATTTCGGAGTGTAATGTTGCAAGCGCTAAATATTTCTTATCCACACATGTACGGAAATTTTGGACCACGCCGAGATTCGATCTCGAGACCTCTAGATTACTAGCATCGTAGAGTGCGACTCAACCAAGTGAGCCACAGAGCGTGTACACATGAGTTCTAAATGCAGAGAATTTTTGGAAAAATGTGGTATACTGTGCTAAGTACAGCCGATTGAAGTAAGACAACTGGAGAGCACGCTACAAAAAATGAGTAAAACTTCAACTGTACGTTGTAAAAATACACTACAAATCCGAATTATACACATAAACGTTGTAAAAATGCACCAGAAAATCTGAATTATACAGAAGTGTAGCGTAAAAATACATTTCACACCGATTTTGGTGTAATTTTCTTATTTTACACAGAAATTGTTGAAAAATCCACTCTGTATGTGATTATAAGCGGGAAAAGTGTAAAATTACTGCATTTTCAGCGGAAATTTAAATTCACTTTTTAGAGTGTACCTTACCTGGTAGTCTGGCTGGTGTAGTGGTTAGTGCGTGCACTTTCGGTGCTTATGGTGTTTTTCGAACTCACGAACCATGTAACAGACTATATGATCCCACTCAGATGTTAAACGGGTAGCAATTTATGGGGATAAAAATAACACTGCTGAGCGTGCTGTTGATCTCAACACCTCAACAAAAAAAGAGTTCCGATCTTGGAAATTGGATGTCACTAACACATATGCGGCCTTAGTCCAATGTTGGACTGTCGCGCCGGTTTTTTATTTATTTATTTACCTGGGGAAAAATTGTACACATCAAATTAGTTAATGAAATTCGCAAGTACAAGGTGACCTAAAATTAATCATCCAATATTTATAATCGAAGTTTCCATGCCTTTTCGTTAGATTTCCCGTATCACTGTTAGCATTCCTGTTTGTTATTCTTCTTAAAAATTGCTGTCTCCTTATAGCTTGAGTGACACAAATCTTTATTGGAACATTTGTCGATGTGGTTTCCCCTATTAACTGTTAGTATTCCAGTTTAATATTCTCTTTGAGGACTGCTATCTTCTTAAGTCCCCTGACTTCATGTATACTCAAATAAAGACCTCTGGGATGATTAAATCAGACGATCTTGCTACCCATGTTAAATCACTAAAAAGGGATACCCACAGATTTATATGGGTAAACAAATGGACACAATTATTCAAAGCTCTTGTGGAATTAGCACTGTATTTGTTTGTCTGTTTGTATTCTGCAAGAATCTAGTTTTAAAATATCCAATAAGCTTCACGGACGATGTTGTTATAACATCCTCCAGTAGGGTAATTCGTTTTCTGCCTTGTACAAATGGTTTGACAATCGCTTTAAGTGGGAATTCGGAGTATTTTTTTTCCTTGCATTCTGCCCGCACAAAGTAAAAAAAGAATTTTCACAGATATTAACAAAAAATCTGAATTTTGTCCTCAATCTTCTTTGTTGTTTCCACTAGATGAAAGTTTTATGCTGCAGACGATCCTCGTAACAGGACACAAACACGCACATCCTATAAATGTGGATGGAATTTCCCTAAACTCAGCACACCTAAACTCTCTCTCTCTCTCTAAATCCGAAACGGCAGCGAGCTAACAAGTCAACCAAAACGAAAGATATCTACACATAACTTTGAAGTCAGTCATTGTAATGATTTTTAACTTCACAATGTAAAATACACATGTAACGACGTCTTGCATATGACACGAAGATTCGCTTGAATAATTTAGCATAAAATTGGGCCTAAACACTCACAAAACCTTCTCCCCGCAGTCACATATGAAACTACACAAACAATATGCGTTGTCCTATAAGCACGCTATAGTGTATATTTGTGTAACAATGCCGCATCTATTCGATTTGTGACATGAATTATGTTTGGTCAGGTATTTGAAGTGAAACGTGAAGATAGTTACGAATCGAATCGACTATAGTTATGACGAGGACGGACAGACAGATACTCTTTCGTTTGGACGAACGAACTGATGTCTATGGAATGGATGACTGAATGGTCACATATAGTTTTCCGCTCAATTTTGTGTCCATATACTCGGCAAGTTGGACTTTTCTCAACTTGCACGGTAGGTGCATTTTAAATGTTAAACACATGACGTATTTCCCCCGGTCATATTCCGACAATGTGCGTGATACGTATTTTTCTTCATTCTTTTAATTCGGTTTATATGTTACCGTGCTCGGTGCCCCCGGTTGTCGTAATATCATTGTCTCGATGGTCGAATTGACCAAAGAGTTGCCTCTACTAAACTATCGAACTATCTCCTTGTATTAAATGTATATATGTCCGCGCGGACACCGGATGTCAAAGCTTTACAAGAGTTGGTAAAACCGCACAACAAAAAGGATTCAATCGAAAGCACAGTATAGAAAGTAGACCATGCGGAACGTTGTTGCATGGAAAGGAGCTCATTTTTGCTTTCGAGAAAACGCTATCCGGTTCGACGCCACTTTACACTATTCCCACGGAGTATTTTCGAAGAACAACTGTTCAATTTTCTGTAATTTTTTTGTTAAAAATTCATAATGGAAATGGGTTAGGAAGATTTCAGTGTAGGATATTTTTTGTTCCTGAAAGTTTTCAAAATTTTGTAGAGAACAAAGTTGAGGGGGTGGCAAAACTTGAACATGGTATGCAGAAGATTGCACCCATATCCGGAATTGACGAGTTAGATCCGATAGTATAAGTATGCGATGCATATGCATGCATCTAAAAAAAATTGCAAATTGCACCAATATTTTCTCAGAATTCTATTTATTATTTTTGCAAAAATCTATACAAAAGAGTCGGTAAATAAAGGCAAGCAAACGATGGGAAAACTTAATTGTTTCTCCTCCGTCATCTATCACTTTTAGAATAATCGACCTATGTGAAAATATGTATATAATAAAAAAATAGAAACAAAATTATGTAGTCAGGCGAACCAGTAGCGAAAACGTGAATCATGCAAACTGCAATGACTTGCAGTATTGAAATTTAGATCTCTTATTTTTTCATTCTTATTTTTCTCTGCTGTGTCCGTGCGGACGGAACTTTTGCCTATAGAACAAATGGGCATTTATATGTAAATTTTCCCATATCGAGGGGAGTGTTAGAATATATGGACAGAAGCATACCTACCTACCTTTATAGGTAGAGAAGAGAAAAAAGAAGAATAATACACTTTTATACAATAAAATATTTCGTATTCTGTTTGTATTCGAAAACGGCGGTGGAGGCGGTATTATATATAGCACAGCATTATGCGTTTGGAGGTCACTCCGCGTCAAGCTTCAAAGTCTATTCTCTGCAGCTGCCAGGCATGTATCTGCATAAAATTAACAATTCAGTTTAGTATGGTAATTCGCATTGATCTTGACCCAGAATTTTCTTTGATTTTTTTTCGCGAACAATGGAAATGCTGAATGAAAAAATCAGGTGATGAATTTAGTAGATTCTAATTTTCTTAAAATCCTTTATTTTTCTGAAATACGAGCTGATACTGCTTGCATTTTGGAAAATTATTCATTTTAGGTATTTTGATTTGTTGAGATCAGTGATTGCTAAACCGGGGGCGCGTTCCACTAGGAAAGCTCGATGAGTAGGGAAGGGGGTTCGCTTTAACTCCATCATTCCAATTCGAACTTTATTCGAAATACACCAGTGGTTGAAAACCGTTGCAAAATGCCCAAATGTTATTTTCTTCGATAAAAAGAAATGGCTGCTACTAAATCCGTTTGATGAACACCGCTGGGAATATTTTAGGCCAAGAAAAATATAAAAAATCACTTTATTTGGCTGATTGAAATCGACGCAAACCTGTAATATGGACCGCACCAGTCAGCTAGTCTTTGTATGGATAAAATGATCTTTGGTAAAAAAATGATTTCAATAGGCAATGCCGGATTTGGCCTCTAGGGCACCCCGGGGCAGTATTCAAATCTCTGCCCTCCGTCACTATATTACGAACATTTCATAATTTTTTAATTGTTTCAACAGAATTGAAATTTAAAGTTATCGAAATGCAAGGACTCGTGTTTATTGATCAGCAAAAGTCTGTTTGCTGATTTTATATTTTTCACCGCAGCAAAATGAAAAATTCGACAATTTAAACCAAAAGTGACTCAGGCTGCGAGTTCATACAACGTTCAGGACGCAGTTTGTGGTGAATAGCCGAAGCGATCATTAGTGTGTCATAGAGCTATCATCAAGAATATACAGAGCACTCTATCTGGCATTCCAAGAGCCTATGCTGAAAATAAATCTGGAAACTCTTGCAGTACAACAAATGCTATACATGGCAAGTTTGTGAAACGGATTCAGTTGGTTGATAAGGACATAAATCTCCAGGTTTTAGTTACGAAAGATTCGAGCTTACCAAGTTCAGCGCAAGCAACCGCCACGACTCCACTAAAAAGGCAATCGTCTATGTAACGATCGGTACGTTCTGTATGATTCATCAAACTGAGAGATGTCTTTTCAAATAGAAGATAATCTTGGCAGGACAATCACATCGAATCGATACTCAAGAAGCAAAACTGATCAGTCTAAGTCCCATTCGATGAACCTCGCCTGAAGTTCTGGTAAATAAAAAGAATAAATGCACTCGCTTCCCAGGGGCGGCCGGTCTAAGTGGGCAGGTAGGGCACTGCCCACCCTACAAAATGCTAGCTAAAAATAAAAATAAAATAAAAATTATTTCTTAGAACATAATTGATTCACTTCGGTACCTACATGCATATCTAACTTAACGTAACGTAACTTTCCTTCAAATGACAATAGCCATTCATTAGTACTTAATCACGATTAAATTGCCAATATAAAAAACTCCTCTCCTCTACATAAGCGAAAGCTCATATTGATAACAATTGAATAATTATAAGAAGCGCACGCGTGAATCACCAACCATTATGTACATTGCATTGCGCCCATTCATACTTCGTTCATGTATCTGCGCTCATCACATATGGGCAGAATGCCTTTCTGCCCACATGTACCATCAATCTATTCTATAGCTATTCCATAGCACATAGAGTCACGATGTATCTTCTTATACGCTCAACGCATGCGCATTGAAAGTATCTGAACTTCACTAAAGGGCATGCCCAATACTACACTATCCATGAACTTGTGCAACGTTCGCGAGCGCGTGGCCCGTGGCGCTGTTCTAGTAGTTAGATACTCGTAGCATAGCGCGTGGTGCATGGATACAATAATAACGCCGTTTCGCATTTAAATTGTGCATGGTGCATTGTAGAGTATTTAATTTGTGCGTGTGTTTTTTCAGATTTTCTTCATTTTTTGAAGTGGTTTGGAGGCGTTATACTCGTACTTGTAGCAGTAGTGCATGATTACGTTATCAACGGCCGTTTTTTATTTTTTATTTGTTACGTATGTTTTTAGAAAACACTAATCGCTTTTCTCTGATTCCCTACATTTTAGTGTTATTAATTACTATTATAAAATATTTATTTTGGTGATGGGATTAATATTAAAATCTTATTTATTTGATCTATTATGTATTTTGCTTGATATAGATACCTATTTATATTTTCTCCTCTATATGATCTGGAAGTTTTATATTTAGTTTGTATGTACTTAAAAAAATGATATGTTTTTCTTATGTTATTGCATGTGCATGATATAGAAAAAAATTCCCACTTCTATTACTCACACCTTTTCCTCCCCATGGCAAGAGGGATCTAAACCCTCCCCGCTAGCTCGTGCTGGGCAGTGCATTTTATTTGCATAATTGTAGAAATACATAGCAGATTGAAAGTATGTATAACTAACTTCCTAATTTACAGGAATTGTCTTTGATAAATTATTTATTCAGGAAGACTTGTAGGTATGTCCTGTTATTGTGCGAAAGAATGTTGGCATTGCTTTAAAAAAAATAATTTTAAGTAAAAAACTTTCGGACATAATGTCTCATCATAATTTAATATATCATTACAATTAATCATATATAAGGTGATCCGTTTGGGTTGCCTTTTCTAGCCTCAAATGAAAAAAAAAGAAAGAGGTATCCAAATTTGAATTACCATTAAAAGGAGCAGTGCTTAATATTTACTTATTGAATATAATTTTATTGAAATATTGTCGCGACTATTGCTGGTCCCTTTGAAAGGTAAATACTGGATTATTTTTCCACATTGCGACCGTTCTCTGCCAAAAAAATTTATGTAATATAGGATTCCGAACTGTAGCTATCTGTATGCATTTTCATGGTGCGATTGAGCATAACTGATTTGTAAGAAAAAACTCTAAACGATTCACCTAATACATACGTAAATACAACAAGCTTAAAAACATTAAAATGGACAGACTAACAAAGAGCACAATTTTAACGCATTAAAAAACAGTGGATATGCATGTATAGTATTATTACCTGATGGTAAATCTGCCCACCCGGCTCTGTACTTCACGAGCCGCCACTGTCGCTTCCGTTCTCTACTATAGACTTGAAAACAATCGAGAAAAAGAGCGATTTTTAATATGTCGTAACCCGCCGACTATATTCGATCGTTTGGTGGTAGAGTCCGTGGTACGTAGCTTAAGCTTGAAGATTGGCAACAATCGTAATGACATTGGCGATCTCAACATAATTTCCAGAGCTTTAAAGTTGTATTAACGAGGCTCCGCACGTTCAGCTTAAAATTAGGAAGTTCTTGAGAGGGCTTCTCGAGACAGAGAGTATCGGTAGATTGCATCCGGACGGATCCTGATAAACAAGAGACTGAATTGAAGTCTTCAGCTTCTATGTGTCTTGGGGTAACGAAAAACTACTGTTTAGTAAAATAAGATTCAAGTTTTTTCTTTAAGTTTCTTTATAAGTTTTTTTCTATAATTTTTTTCTATAAGTTTCTTTATAAGTTTTTTTCTATAAGATTCTTGAAGCATATAAGCCAATCAAATATTAAATAAATAACAGGCGCGACAATCCAACATTGGACTAAGGCCGCAGGATGTGTTAGTGACATCCTATTTCCAAGATCTTATCTGCTTTTTGATGAGGTAATGAGATCAGCATCACGCTCAATCAAATATTATGAAAGTTATAACAATTGTTATGAAGGAGTCAATAGGGATATCAAAACATAGAGTATGTGGTGAGATGAATCCTGTGAAACAGACCGATATTTAACAAGTCTGTCCGGCATTAAAATCCCGAAATTGTACCGTAAAAAATTCAAAGTGGTTAGCATTTACGGAAAATTGTGTTCGTTTGCGCTTGCAATATTTTGTCATTGTTGCACCTTTAAACGGCCGTAACTTTTGATCGCAGACACCTACGTTTAAATTTCTAGCAAAATATATATACTCTAAATCGGCACTCTAATCCCTTCTATCCATTTTCTTTAAATTCCACTTCCTTTGCGATTATTCTAACCTTGGGCCCTTGAGTCGCATTTTGACCGGGTGTTACTTTTGAGCGGTTAGGACTCCAAAATATTCATCGAAATGTGCACCACAAAAATCGATACCGTTTGCGCTTGGTCCTCTTTTGCGATGTTTTAGCCATTAGATCGCATTTCCATTTCCATCGGCTGTAAATTTTATAAGCTCCATTTTTTATGGAGGGGTATATTATGCCTTAAAATACGGTGAATTTTGCGATTGGGTGTCCTGGAATACGCCTAGCTAACTAGACAAAAATTTTGTCTAATTATGATTGTTTCTTGAGTTTCTTAAAATTATCATTCACAGAATTTTAAACCAACGGAAAGTTTAAAAAATTGCCGCCCTTCAAAATCTGCCACCATGGGCAGCTACCCAGGTTGCCCATATGGGAAATCCGGCCCTGTCAATGGTGACCCAAGATGCGATAGTCGTTCATAATGGAATTTCGGCAAATTTCGGAAGGCTTCTTATTGGCTCCAAAATTTGAAATAAAATATTTTTTCTGTAAGAATGAAGTCGCTTTTCTCAGAGTCGTGCGAAGGGAAGGCAAAAGCGGCACGACGCGGGCACCTAATACGAGAGTCCATGCATACTTTTCATAGGTCTTGACTGTTGTTTGTAATGCTTTAATTTTTTAGGTAAGGTAAATTCATACAAATATGCGCAATAGAGTTTCGTTAAAGTGAAAAATGTCGTATATTGCGTATTAAATAACCCTAGGGTTGCTGCTTCATACTGATACCATGACCCAAACATTTGATACCATGGCCCACGAGCCCTTCTATAATAATTGTACAGGAAAGAGGCATTTAGCGTTGTAGACGTATGGCACTGTCTGCTTCTGATGATAGCCGGGCAATTAAGTTATCATGCGTGCTATTGTGCGTTTTCCATCCTCGTCAAGCGATAAAATTGGATTCGACACAGGAAGAGTGGGATGGAAGGCATGTGGTGCATTGGGGCAATGTCGAAATTAGTTTCCACAAACAAAATTCGAAATTCTAATAATGTCAAAATTTCTGAAACCGAGCGTCGGGCCCCTTCCGAAACAAATACTGGCTACGTCCCTGAATTTAAGTTACGAAAATAGATTCCGAACTTACGTCCAGGGCCGCATTTCCCATATGGGCAACCTGGGCAACTGCCCGGGGCGGCAGATTTTGAGGGGCGGCAATTTTTAAAAATATCCCTTGGTTTTAAACTCTGTGAAAGGTGCATTTTGGAAACTCGAAGAGCAGTTGACATAATTAGACAAAAACTTTAATTTCATCTCTCCAATTTATTCAATTTAGATATATATTCCAGGGCGCCCAATCGCACATTCAACTGAAATTGAAATGCGAATCTCCATCTACAAAAGCTGGGACCTAACATGCAAAATTCTTTTAGCATTCATTCCGAGTAGCATACTGGTGGTGCGTAGTTCAGTGAGTCTAGAAGTAGAAAGTAAGTATTTTCGCAAAGCATATTGGCTTCAACTTAAACAAGGGAAGCTAGCATATTCTTCAGTGCCCATTTTAATAGGAAGCCTTGAGGAGATTTCGGGTGCCATAATCAGAGATCCGGAGCGGCTCAATTTTATCCTCAACATTTGACATATGTCTCTATTCTGACAGTATCCTTTTGTACGCTATGAATAAAGATTATGGCTAACGAAATTTAGCGCAAACGTTTGAATATTGTACAAATCTTACATGTAATTAAAAGTGAAAAAAAAACAGGCTAAAATGACAATTCAATACTTTTTATTTAATATATCTCGGAGAGGGTCGAGTTTAAAAAAAAATGTCGATCCACTCCGCTTCGACGAGCAATAAAACGGTCTTCACTCAGGGAGTTTGTTTCGCTTCGACCTTCTCCGCTCCAGATCTCTGTAACAATCAAGGGATTCCTACATTAAATATTGGACATGTAATCAACATATGATTTCCCTACTACACGGCGACTCGTCAAATTTATGGGTATTTGCCGTTATGTCTTGACCATTGCCAAGGTACCTTTGTATAAAAAAATTTTTTTTTTAAAGTCCATTGCCAAAAACTCGCTTTTGTACTAAACAACTCTCTATGGGATAGACTAATCTAAAACTTGGCAACTCTAGGCGGCCGCCCACACATGGATATTCTCCTATGGATTCTGTGTGTAGCCCAGTGTCCCTAGTTAGTAAAAGCAAGCACACATTTTCGAGTTTTCTATTACTACTTTATTTTCTTCCTACTTGAAATTAGCCGCGAAGCAACTGGGAGGTAGTCAGAATTTGGTTTGAGGTGGACGGACACTTCCACACTCGGGATATTAGAAGTGATCCATTAGCTACAATTTTCAGTTACATGTTTCTGTCGGGTGTACAGGTTTAAAAAAAATTCACAATTTGTAAGTTTAAATTCCTTCCGAAACGAAAAACCGAAAACTCCACTGCCAAAAAATCATTCCACATGAAAAATTTTAGTTTTCGAGGATAGGTTATTCCTTTATGACTTCTAAAACGATCAAAAATGAAAAAAAAAAATTCCGAAAGTGGAAAGGTATTTAGAAAACATTCTGAAGAAAATGTACAGTCGATGTAATGGATGCTGAATGTCAATGCTTTTCTAAACAATTTCGGGAAGGGCCCGGACCCCATGGACCTTCACCTGGCCCCATTCCTCGGAAGCACCATATTGTCAAGCAAACAAAATAACATCTGTCACTCGCGTAAAAATATGAAAGTTTCTTCTTACATACTACAGCACAGTTAACGTTTTGTCCAGCATGTGTTTTCGATTAACACTACTTTCAAATTTAACCAGTGGCGAAGGGCGGCTATTTGGTTGACTGCCCAGGGGCGCCATAGAGGCTAAATCCGGCCCTGCTTACGTCAACAGTTAAAAGCATTCCTTGCACAGATATTTTCGGTTTATGCCCAATGTGGGGGGGGGGAGACTAAGACTAAGATTGGGAACCACTGTTTCTCTGTTTTAGAAAAATATTTGCACTAGTCTGATTCTAGCCTAACGAAATTAAACATTTAAACAGTATTTCATTTCATTTCATTACTTTCATGTTTTTACAAATTAGTTCTTTGACGTTATTAGGTAGATACTTTCACTAAAACCTAAAACGTTTTATATAAAAAAGATTGTTCCTAAAAAAAGAGTTGATCCACCAAAACTTTCTCGCTTACTTCACGTGTTAACTTATCCCATTGTCGCAGAGCCAGCTAAGAACCAGCACCCTACCTATTTCACATATAATCTTCTTCGTCCTAAAACAGTAGCCTCGGAAACCTGCCACTTTGTATCAAATTATGACCTGCAATTTAAACGTACTTTAATATGTAGTTAGTGGCTGTTATAAAAGAGCCATATTTCATGAAACTTATCATTTGTTAATCGACAACATCAACCTAAAAACCAGTTTTTCAATTTTATTCTAAACACAGTTTAACCGCGATTTTTGCTGATAGTTATGCCAAGATAAACCGTCTCGCGTACTCTGTGCTGCTCGTACAAGATATCTTACAACAAGCCAGAACATAACCATCATCATCATCGACGAAACACACCTTCTTTACTTGGCTTTCTGGGCGCTTTTGGTGAATGGTTGTAGTAGTGGTGAATGCAAAAATCGAAGGTCGAATTTGCATTGTATTCCCATATAAACAAAATCTTAAAGCAATAATAAGGCCCCACGCAAAAAGACTAACACGAAAAGATACAATAATTAAATCGTTTTTTTATACATTAAGTGCAAAGTATCTTTAAGCAACGCGTCGCGTCGCTCTCTATACGCACGGGTACCTTATGAGGATCAAGCAAAACATTTTTCTTTGCAGAAAGTTAGTCTGGTATCTGATTTGGTATAAGCCAAAAGAAATATATAAATAAATATATTTTTCATCGGGAATCAGGGCAGAAGGCGCAGGCATAACGCCTACTATAGGCGTACTATAGTCCTTATGAAGTCAAGACGATAAGTCGGGACTCATCAATAAGGTTTTCCTCTTTTGCAGAGCCAGTCAGATCAATTCGATCTAAAAATTTATTTCTCCATAAAATCTAAGCAGAAATATTTTTTGAAATGGGCAAGAAAGAAAAACTCAAAAACACAGTTTTTCGATTGAATATTCGTGTCTTGTATTAGTACAGTACAGATACGGTAGTTAGAGCTAAACATTCAAAAAAGGAGTAAAGTTTTGATGCCAAATTGTTCAATACACCCTCACCATACACAGTAAAAAGTCACACTAATTTGCGCGTCGGGTTAAGGGGGGAGGGGTGGCAAAAGAGTAAAAATTAAGTTCTTGTAAATATCTGGAATGCTATGAGTCTGACCGCAAAATGTACCAGTAAGGAAACAAACAAATTGTTGGTATAAATCAAATGCAATTTCTTTGTCATATATGGAGAAGATCTTATGACTCTAGGTGTATTCTGTCAAGAGTTACAGCGCAAAATGGAAATTTAAAAAAATGTAAATTTATTACAATAATTTTAGGTCAACCGTCTAATTTACTAAGAAAATATCTAGGGTGTTATTACAAACGAAATTTTATATTTTTTAGTTTGTTTCGTCCTTAGGACATTTTGCGATCAATTTTTGAGACGTAACTTTCAGTCTTTCCATTGATTTAAAGTTTAGTGAAGTAAGCATTTCACGATTCTGTTACATTAAAAGAAATGGCGGTCACTTTCGTAAGCGGGAGATTTACTTACATATTTGCCGCCTGTAGACTTTTCAAAAAAGGATCAAATTAAGCTAACCGAATTTTAGTCTCTGAGCACGAGGCATTTTAATGGTGCCGTCTCTAAAATTACCCGCCCCATGCTTTAGCCTGCCAATCCACCACTGGATTTGGTAGACTTGATGTGCAAACGTATTACATTCGGTATGCTGAAAATCGCCGAATGTTCAACATTTTGAATTAGTCTAAAACCTACACTTGGGGACAGCGCCCAGGTCGCCAAACTTGTGGGGGGGGGGGACTTTTTGGCTAGCGCTCGACTAAAATAAAAATTGCAAAAATTCAATAGAAAAAAAATAATATACATTTAGTGGAAAGGAAACCACTGAGAAACTGTAGATGAAATAGCGAGGGGAAAAACGAGACCGAGGCTAATTTCGGGCGCAGCCGAAATTTGAATACCCTTCACTCTCCTCGGGCTAAAAGTTTTTTGGGGTGAACCTATGACTTGTGTTTAATCCTTCCCCATTCTTTTCCTTCTGTTTTCGCATAATATTTGAAATTGACAAATTCTGTGGCGTCGATAAAACAATATTTGTGTGACGTTTGGTTGGAATAATTATGGGGGAAAAAAAATTGAAAACTTTATTGGGGGGATGCGGAAGCATGGCCTCATAGTACGATACCATTTGTTTTACTTTTGTTTTTTTTTTTTTTGATAAAGACGCATAAGGTTCTTTGAAATTGGTGTAGAAAACATGTTTCTTAGAAGATCCAGAATGGGGGGTTGGGTTTTTATGGTAGCCCCATGACCCCATAGTCCGATTCCATTCATTTTTACAGATGTCTTATGGCATCAATCGAAATTCACTTTTACGAGTTTTGGTTGAAAGTGGTGCAGAAATAAAAAAGTTGTTCGTAGAAGAACTCAATTTGGGCGGTTGGCTTTGTATGACAGCCCCATGACCACATAGTCCGATTCCATCCATTCTTACATATGTTTTGTGGCACCAATAGAAACACATTTGTGTGAAATTTGGTTAAAAGTGGTGCACAAATGAAAAAGTTTTTCTTAGAAGAACCTAATTTGGGGAGTTAGGTTTGTATGGCAGCCCCATGACCCCATGGTCCGATTTGAGCGATTCAAACATACAAACTGCCTGCAATAAAAAGAAGCATGTGTGCAAAATTTCAGCACGATAGCTTTTAAACTGGCCGAGTAAAACGCGTAGCAACAGACGGACAGACGGACAGACGGACAGACGGACAGACGGACAGACAGACAGACGGACATCGCCCAATCGACTCAGCTCGTCATGCTGATCATATATATACATATTTTATATGGTCGGAGATGCTTCCTTCAATGCGTTACAAACTTCATGACAAAGTTAATATACCCTTTACTCTACGAGTGAAGGGTATAATAAAATGTCGGACAGCTGGAAACCAATACCCGCAAAAAGGTTTTTTTCATTTTTTAGAGATGGCGGAATATGGCTTCTCAGGTAAAGAAGCACATCAATTAATTAAACAACGCATTAAAGATATTATTTATTTATTTATCAACAGCTTCATTAATTCTCTTTTGAAAGTTGTGTTCTAAAGATGCAAAGTCCTTGCGATGCTTTGACTTGATGAGCCCACAAGTGATACGAAGCGCTGCAATTTGAAACCTAAAATGCTCAGTGAAAGTTTCCCAAATTTTAGTTTCGAGAGGTACTAGGGACAATTTGCTCAGTAATATGCTAATTAAATTCTCCTTGGAAGAAAGAGTTATCGACTATTTCAATTGAAAATTTAATTCCTTTTCACCAGAATTAAGGATTATAAAATTGAGTCTGGTTGCATGATCCCTCCTAAATCTTTCTAGAGTGAAGGGCTACTAGACGATATGTTCCAATTTGATTTCCGGAAAATTTTGTTTTACCTATTGAATCACAGGAGTGCACGTACATTCAATAGGTACATATTGAACCCCTGAAAACAATTATATGAAATGAAATAAGCATTTGCATAAACACTCAGCACATAAAAGCGTTTAAGAAAGCACTCCTGTGAGAAATTTCATGCCATTTACATCACTAATTTTTTTTGAGTCGTCTTCGCCCAATCTTTTCGCGTATTTCTTCGCATCGATTATTTTAACAATGAGAGGACAGAGCCGCATATTCTTCCCTAATTTGTTTCTGTTCATACATATATGCTAATAACTAGTTCTGATTTTATTCCCTTGAAATTCTCCGCATATATAAATAAATAAAATAAGCCGCGAATGTTCAAACCATCCGCGAAGATATCCGGCTAATTGAAGTTCATCTGCTGCGCAGTGTGTAAGGAAGCTATCAAAAACTACTCCAAAGTGTTAGAAATTAAAGCGAGCCCCATTCTTTAGCACGAAATTCACCAGAGCAGCGTTTTCGATAATGTGTTGAATGTTTTAGTGGAAAAAGTATTTTCGGTTTAATTTTTGGATTTTCGATTTACGTCGGTTTTAAAGCCGCCAGGTTCCCGTATGCTTTCTGTATCTTTTTTTTTAAGGTGCAAAATATATGTTGCCCAGATAATTCAATAGTAAGTTAACAAATTTTAATTCCAAACAAACTCTCTACAAAGCCTTGCGGATCTGTGATGAATTGCCCTCAAACTTCTGAATGAAAGCGGAGCCTGTTTCTACTATATACTAGCTGAGCCTATACGGCAGCCCAGTAGTTACTGGAGCGTTGGCTCGACACACAGTGACCTGAAATTGTTGCGATTTTATAAAAATTATAAAAAGTAAATGGTTTCGGTCTTCCTCGCTGTTACAACGACCAAGAGCGGAAAAATCTCTTGAATCGCTTCTACAAAAATAACGATATAATACTTTTTCCCTGGTAAAATATAGAAAGGGCGGTAAATTGTCCACTTGTCCGGGCCGCGTTAGCGTTAGAGCGGGCACTGCTTGCGAACCCCGTTTCGATTTCGAATGAATTAAATATTTTACGCCTAAAAATCTATTTGTTCCGGGAGCATTGAATTTGACTCCGTAGTGTGCTTGACCACTAAGTTGGTTTGGTAATTCAGTCAGAAACATTCAGAAACACCTGCCTAATGGTGCGAATTGCAAAGGACAAATTGCTTAAACAATTGAAAGTTGTGGTTAAGCTTTCAAAAAGTGTTTAGGCTTCAATGCAATACCACTCAGTTCTAACCCTTGAGATCATCAGAGAGCGTGTAAGTTTATTATTACTCAGTTGACTACATCATTTGCACACCTCCCTGTAAAATGAGACATTTTATTAAAAAAATTTTTTAGAAGATAAACGCTGCAAAGCTTTTTTTTAGAAGCACAATTGCGAATGAAGAGAATGCAATACAAAGATCCTTCTGATAAAAAGCGCTTACAATTTTTTCTATTACGTAGTGAACTGCGGCTGCATTGTGACTACTCCCGAGTGCCATAACTTTAAGGTAAAATCGGCACTGATTTATAAAAAAACTCCAAACTCTAGAGAAGGGTAGGCAGGAAGGCAGGCTTGGGAGCCAGAATTAATGAGCGCCTAGTCAAGATTACTTACCATTTTCATATGTTTCAATATTAAAAAAACAACAATCTATACGGATAATTTAAATTATTTTTCTTTTAAATTAAATTGACTTGGAACAGGGAAAAATAAAAACAGAAAAAAATACAAATTGGAAAGTTTACCCGAGCTCTAATCCAGGGTTCCCATTTTAGGGGAAATACCCAAAATTTAGGGATTCTTTGACTTCCTAGAGGGAGTTTTATTGGAAATTTCATTTAAATGCATTTGGTGATTATTATTCTTCATACGAGTAAATCACCAAATAATTTCTGTGATGGAAGTTCTCTATTTAAATTTGCCACCAAAAATTAAAATTGTTTGTCTGCCTCCTACCTCAAAAAACTGTCTGAACTGGCATACGAATGTTGGGGAGTCCGAAATTTTCTCTCTCCTGTGCCCGGCACTCGTTTTCTTTTAAGTTGTGAATAATTTGTTCGTAAACAATCAAGTGATAAGGAGATGTCAGCGGTACCCTTTTCGAGGAGAAATATAAGATAAGGGGCAATGTCCTATACTTGGAAGATATATCCTACCGCGAGTTTTTAGGGGAAAAGTCACACTGCCTATCTGGCAACACTACATGTTACGCCTCAACCTTTGTAAAATTCGCCAGCAGGTCGTAGCTCCTGATTAGTCGAGTACAGGTACAATGTAGGTATTGGGTGACGACTCTCTCTCGCTCTCTCTCGTGCAAGAATCCAGCAACATTTTTTTTTTTTCAAATTTGCTGAAAAAATAATAATTTTTTTGGTAATTAAATGTTGTTTTTGCCAACTCTCATGGTTATTATTGATTGCAGTATAGCGTCTAGGATAAGCACCGTTAGACAGTTCACTAAAAAATTATTAAATTCGACTGAATTCCTGTCGAAAGTATTTTTTCTAACTTATTAATATCTGGGAAAGGTTTTTACCCATTTTTTTGGAATATGGTTCAAACAGAAAAGTTGGTGAACGAGAAGACATGTTAGTGCAATTATATGGAATTTTAATTAATAATAATAATTTTAATCCGAAACATATACATATTACACAATTAAATCCCTGACACAAATATTGACTCAGTCACATTTGATGCTTCTATAAATGTAAGCTTCATTTTCACAATCCCATATTATTGCATATTAATTCATGACCATTGTTTTTTTTTTCTTTTTGTATTTGAAATATGCCCGATCTTCAGTGATAGCATTTGGAATTTATAAAAGCAACAAAATTTCAAATAAACATTAACCATAAATATTTACCTCCCCAAAAACGGAAGAAACCAGCCATAGAACCTGCTATTGTTGTTGAAACAAAAAAACAACAAAACTACGTACACACATATTTTATCAATTCATCACAAATCGAATGTCAACTCATAACATTTCGAAAAAGTTTAAATATGGCGCAATTCCTATAAACATCTTTACTCATCACTGCAATATGATTTACGAGGTACGAATGAAATCGTAAAAGTTAGCAAACCATGAAATTTATATAACCAAAAAAAAAAGTGTCCACCCAGGTCACAATATAATAGATAAATATCTATCATCCTAGCACAGTAGTCATCATCATCAACAGCAATACTTTAACATTAGAAAAAGATGTTATCTGAATTTTTGACCGCGCGACTTGATGCGACACGGCTCGGCCTAAAATCGCATCAGTGATTAGTATTTATGGTGCAACACTCCTGCGTCAAACCTATATTAGGGCGAACGAGGTGACAAACAAGAGGTACTGATTCACTATGCCTAAAATAATGTTCACCTATGTTTTTTGGAAAATTTAGAACATTTGTTTTTTTTTTACCAGTTGAAAAAAAAGGCAAAAAAGTTATTATTTCGGTAGTAAATTGTCCAATTTGTTGTCTTTGAAGTGCACCTAACTGTGACATGAATTTTCACATTTAATACTTGTCGAATGTATTTAATTCATAGTTGTAGTTTTTTTTTTCCTGTAGAGATATTTTTACTCTGTTTTATATCAAAACAGATATTTTTCATAGTTTGGTGAGTTTGGATGGTTGTCGGTGAAAATCACTGGAATATGAAACAATGTTATGCATACAACACTTGTTGTTTAGGGGGAATGTTGTTTCCAGTTGTTTTTTTTTTTTTTGGTTTTTGTCTAGTTTGGAACTTTTCGTTTTCACAAGAATTTCCCGAATTGACAATGAACATGGCATTGCGACAATAACAATACGCTGACAACTTCCACAACAATAAGAATGTGTCAACATACATGAATACTCTTCACGGGAAAAACTCGTTCAAAAAAAGCGACATTCAATCTCAATCTATTTTTATTTGACGAATCATCATCGTCATATGAGTAAGGAGTGGGGGAATACGGCTGGCGAAAAAAAAACGTTAGTCTTTGTCATTTGATGTATGCATGCATACCTATATTGGCTTAGTTTTTTCGAATAAATATTATATTAGTATTATATGTGACTGACACAATATTAGTAGGACTACCTTGACAATCATCCAAGCTTAGGATATATAGGGTGTATGCATTGTTTCTCGAACATCATGTCAGGTTCGGCGGATTCCGCAGCTTTCTTATGAATGTCTTTTGTTTTCGTGACATTTGCGTGCAGCTTAGTGTGACAGAAAACACAATAAAAACATTAAAAAAAGATAGGAAAGGAAAGAAAAAACAAGCAACAAAAAAACTTACTTATATATCGTGTATAATAATCATTGGTTTGAAAAACAAAAATAATAAAATGGGCAAAAAGAATATTGTAGTATGTCGCTCGACAAACGGTTGGTAGATCCCACAGGGGTGTGTGTTGTGTGTATTGGGTACCGCGAACAAATTATAAACCAAAGTCAGTCATTCAAAAATGATTTTTGTCAACCGAGTTTATGATGATCATCATCATCGGACCGAAGGGAAACATGCCTATAGAGTAGTATGTGCACATAGTAGCTTGTTTGTTATTGTCAAGAGTATGTCTTCAATGTGCAAGGTACAATTTGATTTGTCTTTTCTTTTATGAATGTATTTTCATTTTATTGTCATCGTTGATTTCTTCTATTGTCTTGATGTATATGCCATAACACAAGCCAACAGTGTTTGTTTATAGAAACGAAACGATGAGAACGGTGAGAACGGATGCATGACGAAAAATTGACAACGAAAAACATTTTCATAGTTTTAATGTTAGTCTAACTTTGAATGATTTTATATAATATGGGAGTTCTGGATAGAGTCGCCAACTATTATTGTTCTTTTTTTTCAGTTGTTTTCTTTTTCTAATTATGATGGGGATTGTTGCAGCCTTATAGCTATGAAAATTTAAGCTAAATGCCAAACAGGAAATTTCAAAGTCTCCTTTGACCAACACATGCTAAAACAGGGAAATGGTGAAAGAAGTCGATCATGCAAAAGTCTTTTAATATTAGAGTCTTATATGTTATAAGTTTTGATAAAAAATACGGAACGCAATACCTATTCACAAGCTATCCAGCCCTGAAAAAGGGACGGACCATAACTCCACGAGGCCCACAAATAAATTCATATTTCACACATGACGCATCTTATCGATAATAAAATTATCGTTTCCATTTAAAAAACATTCCATACGTTCCATTTTGCAAATGTGGGTAAGTACAGATGCAGTTTTTTTTTGCAATTAGGTACAAGCTGCATCGCATAACACGGGTTTCATATATTTCGGCGATCGGCGCATCTTCAAACTCTTCGAAGGCAAATGTGATAAAACGCTCCGGACGAGACGCAAAAGCTCACGAAAGTGCCACCTTTTTTGTTATTGAAAATTTTAATTGGTAAAAATATTAAATTTGAGTGATCAGCAGACGCTTCATTTGTAAGGATATTTTTCTCATAGGGGTTTAGACTTTATTAGTAAAATAGCCCTGCTGTTTAAATACTGGGTATAAAAGATGGTCTAAAGACGATAACTATCAATGAAACTAGCTAGTTATGGTGAAATTAAAAATCAAAACCTCTGATAAGCCATAGATAAACTCTTTCACCTTTAGTTTCTATTCACACAATAGCACGCCAGTCACCAATCCTTTGTAAACTCCAAAGGCCAGACCTTTGAATATAACCTTTTAGGGCTCATACCTACCTATATATTCCTACGAATTTCCAGATCAAATTGACAAATTTTCATTTCAAATTGATGAATTTCAAATCAACTTGACGATCTTCAAAATCATGTTGACGAATTTACATTTAAATGTAAATATCCATGTCAAGTTGACAAATTTCCAGATCAAATTTTCAAACCACGTGGACGAATTCTCATTTTAAATTGACGAAATTCCGAAGTTTCCAGAACAAATTGACTAATTTTCATTTGATGAACTGATGAATTTTCAAGTCAAACCACATTGACGAATTTGCATTTTAAATTGACAAAATTCCATAAAATTTTACGAATTTTCACGTTAAACTGATGAATTACAAAATCATGTTAACAAATTTCCACTACGAATTTCCAGATTAAATTGACGAATTTTCATTTCAAATGTATGCATTTTCAAAGCAACTTGACGATCTTCAAAATCAAGTGGACGAATTTACATTTCGAACAAAAAAATCCATGTCAAATTGACAAAATTCCAGATAAAATTTTCGAACTTCCAAATCACGTTGACGAATTTTCAGTTGAATTTGACGAAATTTCATGTCAAATTGATGAATTTTAAAAAGATTTTAAAGAATTTCCACTACAAATTTCCAGATCAAACTGACGAGTTTTTATTTCAAATTGATTAATTTTCAAATCAAACTGACGATTTTCAAAATGATGTTAGCGAATTTCTATATAAAAAGAAATTACCATGGCAAATTGACAAAAGTCCAGATAACATTTTCAAATTTCCAAGTGACGTTGACGAAATTTCATGACAATTTGACGAATATCCAGGTCAAATTGATGAATTTTTTCCTCTACAAATTTCCAGAAATAATTGAGGAATTTTCATTTCAAATTGATGAATTTTTCAACAACTTTTACATTTCGAAATAAATTTCCATGTCAAATTGACAAAATTCCAGTTCAAATTATTAAACTGAAATTGACGAAATTCCATTGCAATTTGAGGAATTTTCATGAATTACCAATTTCCAGATCTAAATGCCGAATTTTTATTTCATATTTATGAATTTTCAAATCAAACTGACGATTTTCAAAATAGCGATAACGATTTTCCATATATAAACTAACATGTCAAATTGACAAAATTTCCGAAAAAAAAATCGAATTTCCAAATCACGTTGTCAAATTTTCATTTGAAATTGCCGAAATTCCATAACAATTTGTCAAAATTTTATGTCAAATTGATGAATTTTAAAATCGTGTTCACAAATTGATAAAGTTGACAAATTTTTATTTCAATTGATGAATTTCCAAATCACGTTGACGATTTGCAAAATCATCGAATCTCGATATAAAAATAAATTACCACGTCAAATTGACAAAATTCCAGGTAAAAATTTACTGTTTCCAAGTCGCGCTGACGAATTTTCCTTTAAAATTGTCTAAATATCTTGCCGAATTGATTAATTTTAGAATCATGTTAAAAAATTTCCAAATCAAACTGGACATTTTTTTCCAAATCTAAATCATGTTAAAGAATTGCAATTTCTAATAAATTTACGAATTTATTTTATTTCCATTTCAAATTGACGAAATTCAATTGTGAAAAAAAAAAAACAGATATCCATTACTGATTGACGAATTTTTAAATCAGATTGACGGATTTTCATTCCAAATTGGCCTGGATTGCTCGGTTTCCCAGACAATATTACCCTTGAAATTAAATTTCAATCTCGGTACACACACAATGATGCAAAATAAAACAAAATTATTAAGAATCAAGTACCTATAGAAAGTTTACAACTAGCATGATACGAGTAGAAAGTTTCATCTTGCTGTCGTACTAGTAATTCAAGTCAATCTGGTCGTTGTAACAGAGTGTAGTTTCCTAACGATTTATATCAAAGAACTGGCTGTCATCCTCTCTACTCACTGAGCTACTGAATGACCATCAGAGCTCCTAAAGCGAAAATTTTAAAAGTTTCTCGATTGCAATGCCGCTGTTGTATAATTTTTTAGACTTTATAAAGAAAGGGCCCCCCGCTACGAGTTCGAACCCAAGCAAATTGAAAAATGTTGTGCCACTGGATGTTAGGGATGTGGTCTAGCGGATACAAATACGGATCAGTAAAAAATTCATTCAATTTTCGGATGCCGATTCAAACGCGAATGCATAGATGCGAATTTATTTAAATATTTAAATAAATTGCCACAATTGTGAAATAGTAGTTAGATATTTTTTTTATTAGTAAAAAAAAGTCCACCAATCAATTTTTGGATTGGTATATAATTTAGAGCGTAATTGAAAGAACGGCGTCAGCAGGACTTTACCTAAATTGGTGACATGGACAGCTTTCTTGCACGTAAATTTTTAGGCATTATTTACCGTGAATTAATCTTTCTGAGTGTCCAGTTTTGCAATTCGGGGCTTCCAAAAAATGTGGAGAAAATTCCAAATACATTGATAATTACTATTCGCTACTCCACAATCACATTTGTTTAGCTAGAACGACACGTACACTCTATTAAATTTTTACTCTTATAATAGAAGGAAACTTTGTTTCCTTCTATTATAATAGTGAAATTACTCTGCAATCTAAATTTGCAAATCAAGTGTAATTTTACATAAAAAATGTTTAAAAAAGTACTCCAATATATTAGCAAATTTACACCGTGCTATGTGTAAAAACACTCCGTAATAATAGGAATATAATGCGGTTTCACTCTTTTTTCGTTGTAAAGATTTCAGTTCAGAGAGAGAGAGATCAGTTTTTCTGCATGGGAGGTTGCAATATGGTCTTTTTTGTGCGATCTGTACACTTGTTCTTCTTCTCAGTACCGTAACTGAGCCGTTTATAGGCAATTTCCAGTCAACGTTACATTGCATATCATTTCGGAGTGTAATGTTGCAAGCACTAAATATTTCCTATCCGCACATGTACGGAAATTTTGGACCACGCCGAGATTATATTTCGGGACCTCTAGATTACTATAGCATCGTAGAGTGCGACTCAAACAAGTGAGCCACAGAGCGTGTACACATGAGTTCTAAATGCAGAGAATTTTCGGAAAAATGTGTTACACTGTGTACAGCCGATTGAAGTATGACAACTGGAGAGCACGCTACAAAAAATGAGTAAAACTTCAAATGCACGTTGTAAAAATACACCACAAATCCGAATTAAACACAATAAACGTTGTAAAAATGCACCAGAAAATCTGAATTATACAGAAGTGTAGCGTAAAAATACATTTCACACCGATTTTGGTGTAATTTTCTTATTTTACACAGAAATTGTTGAAAAATGCACTCTGTATGTGATTATAAGCGAGAAAAAGTGTAAAATTACCGCATTTTCAGCGGAAATTTAAATTCACTTTTTAGAGTGTAGGTAAAATTGAATTGGTAGCGTTCAATGGAATAATGAACAATTCACTTTGAAATGGCCAAATAAAATAAAAAGGCTTCTGATCTGCTCGTGTACCAGTATGCATGTTCCCTCTTATATACCTACGCTTGTGTCTTGCAAATCGATCGATTCATTATACGACCCCATTACTCTTAAAAAGAAATCATGTTTTGCTGTTATGGAACCATACTTGCCACAGGAAGCAACTTTTATTATTTTTTTCGGGAAATTTGATCAACATTTACCATATACGAAATTTTATTGCATTAAATCGACCCCTTGTATTTCGATTTATAGGGGTGGCTTAATTAATTTTTATTACAAACATATTTTTAGGGCCGACCATTTTAACTGACTCTTAATTCAAAATACATTAATTTTGAGGTAGCAAAATTTTGTACAGAAAATTCTTCAAGATTTTTCACAAAAATTGCATTTCTTATTTTTTGTACAAAAAATTACTGCAAAGTTTGACCAAAATTTTGTTCAAAAATTTGCGTATGTCTATTATTTTCATGAGAACTAAAGACAAAAAATGTTTGACTAGTACGCTCATCTTAGAAGCGCTTGGTCGTGGGTTCCAGCATGAACGGCTTCATTTTATGATGATTCTCGAATTCACTACAACACACTACCCATGTGACGCTCTATGATCTCACTCATATGCTAAACGAGTGCCCATTTCCGAGGATACAAACGGCTGCAAAGTGCGCTGTTCTCAACAGCTATAAAAAAAGCAGTTAAGATTATGGAATTTGGACGTCACTAACACATCTGAGTCGAGCCCCTTATTTATTTATTTCTTAAGTCAAAAATTATCAAGAGTAATTTTTTAATCGTAATAAAGCCATCCCTTTGGACAAACGATATAAAAATTCATACGTCGAATATCCTCGTTTAAAAATTATTCAATTAAATTTTCGTTTAATGAAACCATTCAATATAGAATTAAAAATTTCAATAAAGGACCTTAAAGTAAACATTAAAGATCATTATCGGTTGCGTGTAATTATACAGTACGTACGCGTAAATAAGATACTGCGAAGCCTCTCGATTAATAAACCTGATATCTATCGCGAAATCGTTTGTATAGTCGTGGCGCGAACTCACGTTCGACATAAATGAGGGATTGTCATCAGATCAGAATGCTGGTTTGCAGGGGTGTGTATGTGATTGGTTTGATTTTACAGGCACTATCATAGCAATAAGATGTGATCAAAAGTGTCATTAGAAAATAAGAATTTACTGCAAACTTGACAGGCGGTACTGGTTTCATAACAATACACAATGCCTCCTCCTTCAATTTTGGGACCTTGTTTCTATGCCATATCCATACCTACTAGAGACGCGGTTGAGTCATGAATGAAACATGATGGTCAAATGATAAACCTGACAATCTAATACAGAATAACACTTCTATTCGTACTTGTTGTCCACGTGAGTCATATTGAAGCCAGAAGGTCACACAGAATATATTTTTTCACTAAGCCCATAATGGTAATATGTTAGTACCAGTCAATGAGGGGGATGATATACAGTGTACAGAGTACAGCAAATATTTTTATATGTTCTCCAATTGCGTGTGTTCATCATAATAGTCGTTCGAGAGGGTGAATTTTACACCAGCGGAATTTAATTCCCTAATTAATTGTGTGCCATATATAGTGTCTGCGAATGGGAGGGATTTTAATTGGGCGAATATACGGTCAGAATTCATGCTACCCGAAACTTTGTTGTAATACGAGCAATCTGGGCCTAATTAATTCAAAATGGGAGGCATTTAACCCGCCTAATTTTTGCAAAATATGTTTTACTATATAACAGTTATCCCTTAGGCAAGTCCCTAAATGGAATGCGAATCTCATTTCAATAGATATTGTGGTGCTACCTAATCTCAATTTAAATTGTCCGAAATACATTTTGCAAAACAAATGGAAATGCAATTCGTTCGTCGCCTAAAGCTATGCAATTTAGTACATTTCCAATAATTCCCAGGCAATCGAATTTTTACTGACAACTCGAATTACGATAAAATTAATAGGAGAGTGTCGCTACTTGTGATTGCAAGGAATAAAGATGTGCCTATTGTGTGGTTCTAATGCATTAATATACATATATTAATGGCCCATTAAAAGTGAACTATAGTGTAAACCATGAATAACTTTTTTATTTCTAAACCGATTTTTTTGAAATTTTCACATAAAAAAATAGACACTTGGGAGATATGTTTACACTATGTTCGAAAAATTATGTCCTTTATATGACCGCCCCGGGCGGCTTCGCAAAGACGGGATCTTTCTACGGTATGTTCCATTACCTTTCGCAATATTTCTGGCTACAAACGTCGGATCTCCGCTACAATATTTTGCTTCAATTCCTGAATTGTCCTTGGTTTATAATTGTAGACTCTCTCCTTAAGGTTTCCCCACAGAAAAAATCTAGTGGAGCTAAGTCTGGAGGTCTAGCCGGCTAGTTAAATGCAGATCCTCTGGAAATGACTCTTTCGCCGAAAACGTCCGTTAAAATCTCCATTGTGGCTGCAGCGGTATGGAAAGGCGCTTCATCTTGCTGAAACCACATATCTGGTCGGTTTTGGACAAAACGACGAATAACATTGTCGAACATCTCACGATATCTCCAATTGAAACGACCTTCTTCGGATTGATGTTGTTGCATTTGATTCGACGCTGGCTTCCACTCGCTCAATGATTTCGTCCGTCCTCGCACGTCGTCTCCGGGCTTGTCGAGGGCTATTAACCGTTCCTTGTACTCGATACTCGCGCTGTGCCTCGACAATCGAATTATTATTCCGCGTGAAAATTTGTATTATTTGAACTCGTTGCTCAACCGTATATCTTTCCATGTTGTTTTTTTTTTGCAATACTAACGCACATGAGCCATTTCCATTTTATTTTATCGATGTAATTTTATAAAAACTGAAACTCAACAAATCTATTGGGGGGCTCGAAATATTAAAAAAATATCAATAAACGCGATTCGAGTGCATAAAGGAATTCAATGTTGCCCAGCATTTGCTCCCAACCTTATTCATCCTCTTCCGTTTATAAAATACATACGTACATACAAAGTCTAATCCGTTATCTCACATTACTATACACAATTGATCTAGATCAGGTTTCAGATCTTTCAGTTTTTTTGCATCAAATCTCCACCTTTTTGCCAAACTATCTTAAAAATTTCACGTAGAGGCCCAGCACAACTTAACATCTGTCTGTTTCCCACGGTCTGAAAATCAATCATCCACCGACAAGGTTAATTCAGTCCGCCCGCCCGTCCGTATATACTAAAATGTCTAATCTCTCAAAGAAAAACTAATGGATAAAGTGGAGCAACAACGATCGTTTCTCTTAATGCTTCTCCGTGTCTTTAAAAAGTTTTTTGAATTTTCTTCTTCTGGTTTTGTTCTTTTGCTCGCTGCGCTTAATTTATAATTTTATTAGATGTGTGTAGTGTATGCTTGGTGGTATGGAACGAGTTATCAAAATTTGACTGACGATCGACCAACAACGCCTCCTCGTGTGAATGAATGGCGAATTCAAAGAAACTCACGCGCGGACAAAGATATGAAATGATTTTTCGAAATCTGTAAAGTTATCTTGCATTCGGATTTGGAGAGTCCTGAAGACTGAATGTTTTTATATTATGATTGTGTGTTAAACTGCAGGGAAAAATAATAAGAAAATCAAACACAGTCCACTACTATGCATGCATGCGGACAGTATTGATTGTGTTCGTTCTGTGCTGTCATCATTTTAGCGCCGATAAGTTTTAATACCGGGTGGCGCAAAATTAATTACTTTATGGGAAGATGCTATAATTTTTACAAATGGGGCGTACGTGAATCGTATTTGATATTTGTATGACACCCAGAGAAATGACCGAATTGGCTGGGCCCACGAACGTGACGTGGTGGTTTATAACACAAATTGTACGAAGCTGAAGTCTTCAACGAAATAGAGGACATGTCAACTATGTGATGGCATAGTTTGCAATCATATGCCAGCGAATAGTAACAAACAAAATCGTAGAAATCTACGATTTATAGGGGGCCCACTCAAGAAATAGGCGGGAGGGCCCGAGTGAAGTTATTGCGCCACTAGCTATTACATGTCGTGTTAGTTACTTCATGGGACCCGGAACCACTCGGTTTCTAGGCCTATGTGGCCCCGAAATGTGGAAAAATTGGACACCCATGAAAAAAAACCAAATTGGGTGATTAATGTTGCGCCACCTTGTACAAAAAATTACTAGCGGGATTTTGTAAAGGCGGAATTTTGTAATAGCGAAATTTGGTAATGTCATGTTATTGTAACGGGAAATTATGAAAAGACGGGACTTTGATTTTTTCGGGATTATGTAGATATCCCTTAAAATATGCGCTAAGTAACAAAAAAAAATTAACATTCAATTTCACCATAATTTTTTTGTGTCACCAGCCTTATAAAACTGGGAAGGGATCAATTCTTCACATACATACAAAAAATTAAAATCAAGATACTTCCACGATTATGAAGGTGAATAGCACCAAATAAAACACATCATCTCTCTACGGAGAGGAGGCGGTTAAAAATCGAGCAAATAAAACATTCAAAAAACCCAACCGCAACTTGTCTGCGAAGAAATCTCTTCATATCATCTCGTGTTTTCTGTTTGGAAATTCTCGTATATATGTTAAGCTCGTCATAGACTGTCCAATCGATTGTACAATCTTTTTGATCGTCATAGATAAATTGGAAGGTGTATTTGACCATGCATTCGAATTTTTTGATGGGACATGTGGAAAATATTGCCTCGCAGTTTGTCATACAATATATGATTTATTGACAATCATATGTTTTCAGTTGCTGATTTCTTTACATAAATCGGTAGTCATTCTTCATGTTGTGTTGTGTCTGTGGTGCTCATTCTCCATCCAAAGTAGAAAAGGCTGTCCATTCATCTTCCATTGCCACAAAATATATAATTTCCGCTATGTTGTGTTGTGCCGTGTGGATCGTGATACTGTCATTTGTGATTGTACCTAACCTACCATAAATCGTATGTTGTACCTATTGTTGTTCGATTACATAGTCGATTGGACAGTGTATGGCGAGCTTTATATGTTGTTCATTGAAGGTTTTTATCATTTTTATTTTATTCGTTTTTAGTATGAGAATATTCAGAAATAACGTGCCAATTCGAAAATACGCAGCGTTTGTATAGTTGAGACGCTGGAGTTTTTTTGTATTTTCATTTTAATATTTTCAATTCCACGCCCCCACGAAAAAAGCACGATTCCGTTGCGATATACCTATACAGGGTGTCACGCATTGTGTCGTGGACACTGTACTGTAAGAATTGACAGAACAATCTTTCGGAGCAGAAAGGCCATCAATAGATTTAGTTTTATATAGTTAGTGCAACCGAATTTTTTTTTATGCCAACAAGAGTCACAACTTGTTCTGTTCAATTGTTATACCTGAAAACAGAAATATTCTATGAAAGAAATTTTAACATTTAACAGCTCGATAAACGAGGCCGCTGTCTAAGCTTATTCTTCTCTAGTTGTGTCCATTTTCTCTCACTGATTTTTCCAATTTCCATAATATTCTTCAGTTCTTATTTACTTCACAAACACTTCAAACCAATTCTGACAATGAATGTGCAAAATCAAGTTTGATTGTTTTTTTACCCTCACCCATCTCACAATATGGGAATGTAAGTACATACATCATTCCGCTTAAATACAACTTAAGGCGTTTGCATTTTAAAATTATTTACTATCCTAACGTGGGACACCCTGCATAAATATTGTTAGATTAGGAACAATATCTGCGCTGTTGAGGACGTATGATGTGCAACTGAAAGTCGTACGAAGTTTTATTTTCAATGCTACCTCGAACGTCGAAACCGATGGCTTCAGAATACGTATATAGACGCGGATTCACAAAAGCCCTTACGGCGGCACGACTTATCTAGATCCTTTAGTTATTTCGGATATTTTTGGGTACGAATACAACAGTCCGTCTGATATTGTACCCGGAATCGATTTCATCACGCGACCTTAGAGGAACGTATAAAGGTATCGTTCGAGTGATGTTAACTGACAACGCAGAGACTTTCTCGAGAGGAGGAGTACGCAGACATCATTCAGGAAGGTCGAAAACTTCCCACCTGAAAGGTTTTGGATTAAAACAATATATCAAACCGTCAGAAAATTAAATTGATTCGAAAACACACTCTCTAAGAATTGCATATATGTTCACATATCACCTGGCTGTGATGGCAAAAATAAACTCTGCCGAAAGGATCACGATGCCGACATTTCTAACCCCTGATCTAGTCGCGCGGCGCGGTTGGATCGATAGACCTTTTCGTATGTATGCATACGTACCGCGAAAATCTTACTCATAAAAAACTTTGATTATAGTCATAATGCGATAATAAAACAATAATTATAACTATTATCGCGTAGTGCATATCGCTTCTTGTGCTGGCTGCATCGCCGGCCGGAGCACCATACTCGGATCTTATGGATCAACTGCATTGTGAAGACCCCTATATAGGATAAGATATGGATGCATTGCGCCATCATCATATACAGATGTGTGCACTGTGCAGCTATCGGTCCATTATACGGTAGTGCGGGGCCTCAGGAGCATGTAAGTTGCACACGTATATTATTACCACCTTGTTGGTAAGACCTTGCAAGTAAAAGTTGGGTATTTAATAAGTTTAACATTTTGCTACTGCGTTTTTGAGTTAATAGCACACGCGGTACGCTGAAAACAGTGAAAAATTCACTGTACTTGTTTCTTCTCCTTCAGCTTGATCATAGTTGTATGATATGCCATACGAAGACAGTTGATGCAAAAATGCCGGAGTGTATGATATGATGATGGTACATCTAGATGGGTGAATCTTGTAAATTTTAACGAAATGCTCGAGAGGCATTATCTATGCCTATGTGAAGTTGGCCCGATTTGGAAAGTCCTCGGCCAACTATCTTGGACTTGAGGCAGCTTTTCTTAGCTGGTGCATCATCACAATCATACATAGCCACTCTTGATCGTTTCCATACTCATTCCTTGCTCTGCGCGGTCATCTCTCGTATCGAAGGCTAAAAAAATGAATCAAAATAAATCACTCAACGTTCTTCAGCTTCATTTGATTGGGATCATATTAGTGAATGACGTTTTAATAGTCATGCAGTTACTAGGTATACGGTTTGATTTGTCTGTTTTTTTTTATTCTTAGTATGGCTTTATCGTATGGATGGGATTGCAATTTCAACTTCAACTACCATCTCTTCGGTGTTGTAAAACCGGACTGGACAACACATATACAGTTTGACCGCGGAGGACCCTCGCGCAGATATCATTGCAAATATGTACTTTCATTTTGCATTAATAGAATTTTTGAGGGGTTGTTTGATGCGTTCATATGGTTGGGAAGTTTTACATGTTTCTTATTGTGCACATCCTCAATTTGCGCGGTTCAAACCATAAACATGAATGGTTGATTACGAGTCGACGTCGAGTGTATAGGATTTTTGCAGAAATTACAGCACAACGCGAACGCACTGGTTCAATGAAGAGAAGAAACACGTATAATTGATAAATCAAGTAATGTCAGATTGATAATGGTATCGAGCCATGAAAATGTGTGTGTACTCAATTTGAATAGAGTGTGATGTGGAAAGATGATAGTTTTCGGAATACTTAGGTGAAATGTAAAAGAGATCTGTGGAAATCTTTTTCTCTTTGTAGCATATGGTATAGCCATTATGTGTTTTTCTTAAATATGCGATAATGTCATACATATGTGTATTAATGTATTTTTTTCATTCCAGGTAAAAACATAAAAATAATTATAACATTCATGGGCCCGGATATAGGTAACACCAAACTTTATAATAATATTTATATAATTTAATTTAAATTAACAAATTAATAAGAATGTAGGTATGTCTATAAAGTGATAGTCTGAAGCTTTGAAGCCAATTGAAATTTGCATTACAAAGAAGTCGGCCTTTTACGATTTAGAGATTGAATGAATTAACCACTGACTACCAGCCATGATTTTTCCATTTATTCGTTTTTAAACGGAGTTCTCTTTCGTCGAATAGTACGACTACATTTTTTAGCGATTTAAATTACATTTATCTTTCCATTAAAGATGGCTAATAAAAATATGAAGTTGAAATGATTGAGTACGCTTCGTTCTTAAAATTTAATTTAAATCCGTTGATTTTTGCCATAGTTGACACTGGGTTACAGCTACAAGTACTGACGTCCTAAATCATATTTTTCAATTATAGCTATTTATGTGAAATCGATATCTACGGTACATTTAACTTTTATTTTCGATTTTCATTTATTAATTATTAAAAAAATCGAGAGACTAGTTTGAGAGATGAACTGTGTGAGTTATTCTTTTTCTCATATTTAAACAATACTGTGGAAAGCTAAATAAAGTACGGCATACACTAAAAAAACATCATTTTAGACAGAAAATATACTGGAAATCTTATTCGAGATCGTCCACTCTGAGAAGATGGAAGTGACAAGGATTTTTTTGCTCTATACCGTCTGAAAAGCCAATATCGACTTCGTCACCTCTCACCTGCCTGGGTACAAGCCACCAAATTTCCGTCATTTAAACGGACTGATAGCACGCCAACTGGAGTTTTCGTATAGTGACACAGGATCAGCAGAAAAAATTAGGCAAATTTTACAGTTTCCTATATTTTTTACGAAACTTTACAAACTTTTATAGCTGATTGTATAAATAGGACTTAGGGATTCCATTCAAACGCATTAGGGAATTATGCGCCTTATTTATTCATCCAGCTGGTTTCAGATTTAATCAGGTTGAATTGGATACATCTCTTACTAGACGACTTTATCTAACTATAATTCCGTAAAAACTGGTGAAAACTCCAACGAAACTATGAACTCAATTTTTTAGGAAAATATAGCACATCCTGATTTAGAAGCTTTATGTTTTAATAAAGAGAGAGAATTAAAGAATTAAATTAAAAACAAATAAAATATTGTATGCCGTTAATGTTCAGAGTAAAGATTTTGGAAATTAGTGGTGAACAAGAGTCCGTGTACACTTTTAGTAGTTGCCCTGTTTCGGTAGAAGTAAGCCGACTTGTTCAATTAAAAGATTTTTCTGGACTCGTTTGCTTCAGGTTAACACGAACAATTGGCTTCGTACACTCGTTAAGGTACGCATACCCAACAAAATTTAGTTGCAACAGGTGTAAAGTGAAAATATATTTTGCCCCCTTATAGGTAAGTGGTCGCTCGAGCAATCTATGCAACAGGAAGGATCAGCAAATTTACCTCTTGAGTACGCACTCAATTTGTTGTTACCTCGCACCGAAGCTCATTTTGCAACTAGAAAAAATAGCCACTGTTGAAAAACCACTTTGTTGTTCTCTGTTATTGTCAGTACCGGAAAATTGGGTAATGTCGTGAAAGTTGAATATTTAAATGGTTTGAGCAGTTCAAATTAAATTGGCAGAGAGACCTCTACAAAATAATTTGTTAGAGATGGACTTTCTAAGCTCACCTGTAACTTAGACGGTATTACAACGTAGGAACTTCATTTGCTGTGCCGAACATTATGAATAATTTTCAATATGCACATTGGGAAAAATTTTCGTTTAACTTACAAACTAGAAGAGTTACTATTTTGCGAAAAGGAAGAGGACATGATTTGTCGACTAGAGAAGAGCAAGTCCAGGTACTCGTTTCGGGTCCTGGTATGTTTTTAGAGCTTCAACGGGTGATCCCACAACCATGCCTAATGTAGTGATGTCGTCTTCAAATCTAACAACTTATTTCATGGGAACTATCACATGGCGACTATCGCTATATCAAGGAATACCGCGATCTAATCTTTCAGGGAAACTCCTCTCAAAAACTCCTCCCCATTTTTTTTGCGTCCGCGGTGTTTTGCTCTATAAATACAGTAGAGCGTCGATTACCCGATCAATGTCGACAGGGATGGTTCGGAAAACCGGAAGCTCTGTTAGTCGTGTTTCCATTGAAAAATTAGTGGAATGTCACAAAAGAATGCAATTGAACTGCAGAAAAACGAGAAACTTGAAACTATTGAGGGTGATGCTGTAATGAGATATCAGACACTTGAATATTTTCAAAATTACGGGACAAAGTACCATATTTGTGTAAAAATTTTAAATTTTAAAACCCAAATTAAAAAATCTGAAAATTTGTAAAATCAAAATTCTAAGATGCCAAAATTCTAAAAATTTTAATTTCTGAAAATCCAAAATTCTGAAAATTCAAAACTTTTAATTCTGAAAAGTCAAAATCTAAAATGTCAAAATTCCTAAAAATTTAAAATTCTGAAGAGTCAAAATTAAAAATTTTGAAAATTTTGAATTGGCTGCTTACAAGGGATAGAGCCGCCTCTGATCCAGCAAGCAAAAACTGTCAAAATTGACAATCGAGCATATTGATAGTTGGCGCGTAGTTCTATGTTCGCCATTGTGAAAATGAAAAAGTCTAAAAATTCCTAAAAGTTCTCGTTTCGATTAATCGAATGTTCGAATAATTGGCGTTTTGATTACAGACGCTCTACTGTATAGACAAATTGCAGTGAGGAGTTGAATTATTTTTTATGGTTTTAAGCGAAGTTGTCAAAATAACAACTATTTTGAGCTTTCTGAGTGTACTAATGTTAATTATAAGCAAATGGAAAACGGTAAATAAATTTCCTGCTCGTTGAAGATGTTGTGCACTTCGGTTCATTAGGTCTCAGGATGTTTCGAGCTAATGAACCCTAAAAGGAAAGATAGTCACGTGGAGGGGTTGTGTGCTACACAAAACTATAGCCAACCCTTAGAACTTTGATGATTCTAGTGCATTAAATTTAGCAAAATTACTACAGCGCATTGTTGCTTGAGTTATGTATGAATTATGAAAAAATTTGACCTACAAGAACTTAACCGTCACGTTTCTGGTCAGACTACAAATTTCAAGCAGCATATTGTTTTCAGGCTTTTGCTTAACGTCCAGTGACAGGAAATAAGAGAAACATTACAGATGTTGCGTGTATTGTTCTTTTCTGTTCGAGGTCATTACTTACCCAGGTAGCCGGCCCACAGAATCTAGTAAATATTTGATAACATGAAATCTAATCTGAATTTTGCTCATGAATTGCAAATGAACACGCCTAAAACAAATAGCAATTTATCTTTTCCTAACTTATGAAGTTTCTTTGAAGTAAACCGATTTTAACATTTTCTAAAATGATAATTTATGGAGGGAAATTGAAATCAAGATAAATCGCACAGCAGGGTGCGAAATTTAGATGTTTTAGAGTGTTATTTGATTCTCGCTTATAAACGCAGTTAAGCGGAATACACATTAGCGCATTTGAACTAGTGTCATGTTTTAAATTATGTTTACAACTATCTGAAGCTTTTTAATGTTATTGGGTCAATAGGATAGTTTTATAAAACGGACGTTTTGCATCGTTTCCAGTGTCTTTCAGTTATTTCTTTGAAATACACTGAGAGAAGACTCCGCGTTTAGATTCTTTAACAAATAATGCTGCTGTTTCCATTCTAATTAATTGTAAAAAATATCAACCTCTTCAAAACCCTATTAAATCCCTGCACTGTTTGTAGTGCAGATAGAAATGTATTCTTTACTGAGTGCCTTTCAGTCCGTAACAGTTTAACAACTATTTACACAAATCAGTTCTAGAAAATCGGCAATTTTTAATCTGATACCAAAGCAACTAAAATACTAAGTTTAAGCTGGCTGCGGTTTAAAACACGGCTGTACAAGTATTATGCATTTTTTCCAATCGCTTTCCGGCCATTGCATAATTTACAGATTTATACCTATAATTCATCAGTTATTACATATTTATCCGTGTACATAATTAGATTTACTGATACCAATCAAATGGGAATATCTTAGAATCATATGTAGAATGTAGCATCTAGCATCCATATACGACCCAAGGATAGTTATGAATCAGTCAGTCAAACAAATATGTACTCATATTCCAGATTTTTTCTGTTAATATTCAAACGCTATATTAAAGCGAAATAGTCATTTTCAAACATATGTAGTTTTCCGACACCATATTTTCAACTAGATTCGTTTTTTTTTACATTTTGCTGCATTTCTCATTATTATGTATCTTTGGTTTATCTTGATATTATTATTAAGCTTCTAGCTAGGCTAGCTGGTTGTAGAGACATCATAGTGCAGCGCGCAGTTATATGAATCTAAAGTCAGAAGTCGCAGGTCTGAATATATGACGGACGCGATTGCAACCGCGGTATAGCTTTGGCGCTACATACCTACTATTTTTTTACAGTATAAATGCCGACACATTTTCCACAGAATTTGCGATCATGATTGTAATCGTTTTATTGCATTGATTATTTTTTTTTCCTAGGATATTTTTTCGTTTTGCTTTTTTTCTATTTATTCTGTTCCGCTAGAAGTTGTTGTAATACGGCGCAATATGTGTACCTAGATAGAATAGTGACAAGGTTCATATTGTATAATGTTCTATCAATGTTACTACTAGAGTAGAGTATGAAGTAAAATGTAATGTAGGCAGCATAGAGCTGTGTTAGCGTATGAACTTCATTGTAAAAATCCTCGACTGACATTCATAAATAATAATATTACATAGTACTTACATACGTATGTATATTCATCTGGTGTTTGAATAAAAGTGTGTCACAGAGACAAAGATTGGTAGATATAAAATGAACCTTGAAAATGATATCGATTCATCGTAAGTTCTGTTGGTTGAAATTATATCTTCCCGTACAGGAAATACATAAAATTCGCCTTCAAAGTTGGTGTATAAAAGATCCTTAGAAAAATCGTTTATTTTTTCAGTCAAACATTCATTCGCATCTGCGAAGCTTTGGCTTCGTTCCCAGCTCTTCTGTTTTGTTAGTTTTTCCTAAACATTACATGCAATAAATTTTGCACTAAAACATTTTTTAATTGACTTTTGCCAACAAGTTGGACTTTGTATGTAGGTATATGTCATAAATCTCGTTTAAGGGTGAGTGACGTATTGCTGTGCTTCTGAAGTATGCACTTTCAACATACCTAACCTACGTGTGTAACTATTCACAAAAGGACTCTGTACTGCTCATATTATAAGTCTTGAAAATTGAAATTTAAACATGTTTTCCCATTATTGTACGGATTGTGTATGTATATTTCAAATTTGCTCTTTTAAAAGTTGCGTGCATTGTGCAATGTCTGTACGTACATATAAAATGCGGCTATGATGTACATTTTTGCTAGTAATTCAACAAATGTTTTCAACAAAACTGTACACAAATTATATTTCATTTCCGTGCGCTTTATACGTTCCGAAGGCAGGCGGCTTGAAAAGTTTTATTATTGCCAGCGTTGTGCTTCCCTTAAACCTTGGCGAAACGACGACGCTAGTTTTCGGGATACCTGTTGTTTGTAGCTATTAACCTTCGGGCGGGCGCAATGCATCTGACAGATTAAGTGACCAGTTTTTGTTGCGCCAATCAGCGATTTGAAAAGGGAGAGATCTGAAACTCACAGTAGCTTAATCTTTATCGATCAACTACCCAAAACAGCTTTCAGTTTCTATCTACCATATGCGTGAGGGGCGGGAGGGGATGAAATAATCTCTCAGATGTATTGCGCCCGATTGTGTTATTTTCTCGTTTTGTATGAAAATTTCCACTTGCTATACTCTTCACATTGCGTAATAACTTTGTGTTGACTTTTAGGCTCACCAAATCGTTCAATAGTGTGTTTTTAGTAAAATAAGCTCAAATTTTTTAACCGGTCGAGTTGTAGGAGGTTTTTCAAATATTGAAGCGATTGAAAGCGGAATATTCTTAGAAAATAGAAAATGTGAAGGGTATCAAACTTTTTAAGCCAGTGTTTGCTTCTAAAATTTCGTAGAACTGTTTTAAAAAGACAATGCAACAATAAATAAGAGTCTGAAATATACACAAACTTAGTTTCATCCTTTTTTCTGCACTTAATCTGTCAGATGCATTGCGCCCGATCGTGTTAGGATTAGTATTGCGCCCGCCGGAAGGTTAAAAATAACTTAAAAATATACCAACCTACCAACATTCTTATGATGTTTGCATGCAAAATGTTTGGGCATATTCATATTCATACGTACATTAGGAGTTAGAGTTGCTACTATAGATACTCCTCCTCATATGCAGGTATTACATCCGCACGCACGCATATATACTTTGTACATTCGATGTAGCTACCTAGGTGCAACAACCAAGTACATATCTAAGTTCAAATATTCAATAAAAAGATTTTTTTTCCTTTCATAAGACAAAGTATAGTCTAGGCTTAGTTGGAAATTTTCCAATAAAGGAATGCGTAATATTTTTTCCAATTCCAACATTGCATTACGTAGAGAGATGCTTTCGCAGAGAGTTGCACAAATGCAAATGTTTAGCACAAACATAGTGCACATAAAATGGGATTTTATGGTGATAAATTGACGTGGATTTTTAAATGCTTTTCTGTGCATATCTGAAAAATATACATTTTTTTCGAATTTCAAGGCAACAATGTTGCTGTCTGTTAATTTTTCAATATAGAGTTTTAGGATTGTGATGGTTGTTTCTATATGATTGAATACCACGGTTTAGGTATGATAAGGATTTTAACAAAAATGAAAAAAAAAAGAACTTCTGGCACCCAATTAAGTGAATTAATTTATATATGCCAGTCTTTAGATATTGTTTGTATAGTAGATGGAAATGTATTGGGTTTGAGTTCATTGGCATATGTTAGTTTAGCCCTTACTGTTTTATTACTTTATACTCGTATTATAAGGTTTAATCCTACACGGTTGAATATTTAGGTATAAATTTAATAAAAAATGATATCTATATAAATCCATAAAGAATGTGTATAAACTTTATAAATGTGCTAGGTATACAAATCTATAATCGGAGGTATGGCTTTTATCCAAGCGGGTATACCATTTGTTTATTTAATTCAGTGTATATTCAATAACATGTTGGTATTAATTGAACTGATAAATAATTTGTATAAACTATATACCATATAGAATAAGCCCAATTTATAACGATTTGTTATAGATTGAATAGTTATGATTTATGAATCGAATGAATAAATATCATTTATAAACTATATATTCATGTATGTATATACTCATTATTTATAAAAACTGTATATAGTAAATATATATACTATGCACAGTTTATTTTTATAATTATTGAGTATAATAGGTTATTGACGCATGTCAGCTGGTCTAACCAAAACGGACCACATCAAGAGTAGCTACATTCGAGGCAGCTTGTCCTTAGACCAATCAATCACCGAAAAACTCGAAGACCGACAAATGGATTGGTATTGCCATGTTCAAAGGCGTCCGCCTGAGAACCCCGCAAAGAAAGCGATATCAATGGAAGTTCCACTTGATGGACCCAAGGCCAGAGGCAGACCGAAGAACACCTGGATGTATCAAATGAAAAGCAACAGCAACGCATTGGTCTCGGCGATGACATGATCCAAGATAGAGCTGCCTGTAGAAATATGCTGAGATGTTACCGCCAAAACGGGCGATGTGTCTACACCGCAGGTCGAGCAACGCGAAACTATGGAACGGTATTAAGAACGAGGCAAGGAAGAAGAAGAAGAGTATAATAGGTTAAGTAATGATGAAGAAAACACTTTATTTAACTTTAAATATATTTTACTTTTATTCGCATTTTTTTTACTAATATATACATTTTATTTGTTTTTCTGGAGGTTGCTTTACATATGTTTCATTAGATTAAATATTCCGGACACTATATTTCCACTATTGGGGAGCAGGACTCGTGCACAAACATTATTAACATGTTAATCCACTCGCGAAATAACGACAACTGAACAAAACCCACTTATAATTTTTGAATTTCAAAACCAAGCTAAAGTTTATAAATGTTGATATTAAAATTATTGACTCTACCAATATCAATACTACGCTGAAATTAATTGTATACCATCAGAAAATAAAAATCAATTTATACCGTTAACATTCTCCCAAGCCTCAATCATGTGCTGAAAATCCGAACGAAAAATTTCAATTGTTTTTCTTCGCCATATCAAATTTATACATTTTATACCCGTCACTATGTGAAAGGGTATATTAACTTTGTCATGAAGTTTGCAACGCACAGAAGGAAGCTTCTCCGACTATATAAAGTATATATATTATTGATCAGCGTGACGAGAGAAATCGATTGAGCCATGTCCGTCTGTCTGTCTGTCTGTCTGTCTGTCTGTCTGTCTGTCCGTCTGTTGCAACGCAAACTAGTCCCTCAGTTTTGAAGCTATCGGGCTGAAAATTTGTACACAAGTTTCTTTTTAGTGTACGCTGTATATATGTCGGAACGAATGGAATCGGACCATGGAGTCATGGGGCTGCCCCTGAAAATTAGGTTTTTCTAAGAAAAACTTTTTTCTTTATGTACCAATCTTAACCAAACTTCACCCAAGTGTGTTTCTAGTAAAGCCTCAATACATATCTAGGAACGAATCGAATTGGAACATTACGTCATAGGGCTGCCATACAAACGAACCATTGAAAATTAAGTTCTTCTAAGAAAAACTTTTTCCTTTTTAAGCCGACCGTAACCAAACTTCATCCAAATGTGTTTCTAGTAAAGCCTCAAAAAATATCTAGGAACAGATGAAATCGGAACACTACGCCATAGGGCTCTCATACAAACCAACCACTGGAAATTAGATTCTTCTAAGAAAACTTTTTTCTTAATGAACCAATCTTAACCAAACTTTGCGCAAATCTGTTCTTAGTAAAGCCACCAAAGATATTTAGGAACCGATGAAATCGGAACACTACGTCATAGGGCTCTCATACAAAACAACCGCTGGAAATTAGGTTCTTGCATGAACACCTTTTTTCTTTGTGAATCAATCTTAACCAAACTTAACCCCAATGTGTGGCTAGTATAAGCTAACCAGACGTACAGCATTTTGCTGTAGAGTACAGCATTTTGGCATGTCGTACAGCATTAGTAAATGTATAGCATTTCCAACGCCACACCAAAGAAACCTAAATGACTGCATAATAACCTCCTCGTTGAGGCCTGTAGTCAGTCTGTTAGGTGTTATTAGCAATATAATCGCACTTTCATGTGGCATACGCTCATTTTCGATAATTTCGGAATTCTTTGGTCAATCGTTCTGAAATTTAATGTACCTAAATGTAAGCGCCAGGTAGCTTCACAACCTGGGGATTACATTTACTATCATTTCTCCATTTTTTAGGGTCCTCCTATCTGCGTTCGACAGTTACAGCTGCCCAAATGGCACTTTCGTCTTTTCTAATCGAAAACTCTATAAAATTTGTCCAATAAATTTGAAAATTGGCAGACTTGTAAAAATTTCAAATAACATAAATTTTCATAGAAATTAAGGCAACGGAGCTGTCATAGTTGATTTGGAATGATCGTTTTTGCCATTTTGTTTTCTATAGCGCACCGGTCAGGGCTTAGCGTTTCTGTAGCTTCTTCTTATAATTTAACTTTCGGGCGGGCGCAATGCATCTGACAGATTAAGTGGCTAGTTTTTGTTGCGCCAATCAGCGATACGAAAAGGGAGAGATCTGAAACTCACAGTAGCCTAATCTTTATCGATCAAATATCCAAAGCAGTTTTCAGTTTCTATCTACCATGTGGCTTAGGGGCGGGAGGGGATGAAATAATCTCTCAGATGTATTGCGCCCGATTGTGTTATTTTCTCCTTTTCTATGAAAATTTCCACATGTTATACTCTTCACATTGCGTAATAACATTGTGTTGACTTTTAGCTTCACCAAATCGTTCAATAGTGTGTTTTTAGTAAAATAAGCTCACATTTTTTAAACGGTCGAGTTGCTGGAGGTTTTTTAAATATTGAAGCGATTGAAAGCGGAATATTCTTAGAAAATTTAAAATGTGAAGGGTATTAAACTATGTGAGCCAGTTTTTGTTTCTAAAATTACGTAGAACTGTTTCAAAAAGACAATGCAACAATAAATAAGAGTCTAAAATATACAGAAACTTAGTTTCATCCCTTTTTCTGCACTTAATCTGTCAGATGCATTGCGCCCGATCGTGTTAGGATTAGTATTGCGCCCGCCGGAAGGTTAATTTTACTGGCAAGTATACTGAAAAAAATTGTTCACATCTTTTGTTTTGCCCGAGGACACGCCACTCAAAACCCGAACTTCCGTACTTAACATCTTAGTAAGATATTTGGACTTTCACCAAGCCTCAAGCAGCTGGGCCTTGATATCCAATTTCTCAAACCATTTGATTATGTCGAGTATTGTCTTGGAAGCCCACGTTCAGGATCCTCAGAAAATGTGCTTCTAGGGTCAATCATTTCATATGGAAGACTATCTGGAGTACCACATTCGATAAACAAAAAAATACATGGATGTAATTCTTGTGGACATGTCCTGGGACCTGTATAAATTTAGGTTAAAGCAGGCATGCAGTTTATTTCCATATTCATATCCTAGCAAGGTCAATCCAATCCATATACTTTTAAAGAAAGGAATCCCATGAGCTATGATAAGTCAAAAGAAGTCTCGAGATATACCTTTAACAGTGGAACATGTTTATAACGAACTATTATATAAAAGATTTATTTTATAACGAGACCGAGTTCTAATTGCGCAAATAGCATGATGAGTGCATACCCTAATACCCATGTACAGAGCTTGACGGCACGCAAAGCCCAAAGTAATCAATTCCAGTTTTTTTTGCAGGGGAGAGAAGAAAGGAGTATATGAGTCGGATCTAGCGCACTTTTAATATTTTATAAGGACATCTAACAGCTACCTCTTGACACACATTTGAAGTTTTTTGGGACATACTATCAAAAGATATGTCTAAATTTCGACGGGTAGTAAGGCCTACCCCACTTTCCATCAACTTTCAGGATATGTCACAAATAGGCATCGATACTAATTTCATTAAACAATAGGAAACTAATCACGCACCTACCCGAACTCCCTTTTAAAAAACTGAATATTCACGATTTTCTATAGAAATGACCACCTTTCCTCTAATGAGGAGAGGAGTTCATCATATCGAGTTTCCACTATAATTTCGATCAAAACTCTCAATATTCTTTATCTTTCTGTTCCTGTGAAAGTAAGAGGCAGAATAAATAAAATTGTAAAAATGTCCTTTATTTACAACATATGGCCTGAATGCATGGCGTACCATATTTGGTACACAATGTAAATTCTACTATTTTCGCTTTTATGGAAAAACGGGCTATTTCCTGGGAATATAAAGGCTAATTCCGTCTTTAGTGACCGATTTTACATAAGGGGAGGTCAGTTACGATAATGAGTTCAGACCCCAAGCGAGGGAACAGATGGAATCGGAACACGTCATAGGGCTGCGATAGAAATTATTAACACAAAAGAAACATAAGTTTCAATCAAATGTGACGGGTATTCAAATTTCGGCCGCGCCCGAAATTAGCCTCGGTCTCGTTGATATAAATGCTGCAAGGGCAAATGAAAATTTACTGTTATCTTGTCTCTTTGCACTTATAACCAGGGAATTCATTCTTACATGGTATAAAGTTTATTCCTTTGAGTATGCATTTTAGTATTAAAATATTATTTTCATACCATCGTCGAATAAACAATTTTTTGTATGCCATTTTAGTTTAAAATTTATCCCACGTTGGTATACTTTGTGTCAATAACATGGTAAAATATACATTTTATACCAATTTTGATATTCAACGATTGAATACTTTCGACGTTATTAAAAAAGGATAATTTTTATACCTAAATATTCAACCGTGTAGGATTTTGTCATTCTTCTTCTTTATGAAGGTATGCTCCGTCTTCAGGCCTTGGTCGCCGCCTGTCTTTAAATTTAATTTATCAAAACTAATACGAAAAGCAGGAGTTTAAAAAATTCTCAAATCAGGGAAAATACCCATTCTAAAGAAATCTACAAAAACAAATTCGCTGAACATACATACACTCCCAATCAATAGGATGGTTTCACTTGAAAAATGTCTGTATGTCGGAAAATGATAACGGTATTTTCGTTAAACTTGGTGATAATATTTTCAGTAGCCTGCTTGTTCTTTCAATATCACAAGAACTCATATCGGGAGTCCCGTTATGATTTTATAACGAGAATTCTTAAAAGCAGTGCAAATATGAAAGTCATTAGGATAGTTCCACAGGAAATAGAACACAAAATAACGGTATACATTTTTTTTTTAAATTGCCGTGTACTGGTATAGGTCTTCCTTGAAATCTATTCCCAAACCTTTTTGATAATATTAAAATCTAAGGAGTATCATGGTCATTCCATTGCGTTGATGGATTGGTCTCGAAACCAATCTATGAGCCTTGCTTCATGATTGGGGCCATTACCCTGTTAAAATCTCATTGGAGTGCCACGGAAAATGTTGGCAATCTTAGGGATTACATTAGGGAGAATATTTTTAAAAGTCTAGGCGCTCTAAATATCCCTGATTTCCATAAGCTCAATAGTTCAATACCAAGATATTCAACCCCAATGTAGAAATTGTATGAATTGGACAAATGAGTGGAAGCGCGTTATTTTTACTGACGATTTAAAAATCAATCTCGTCGGTCAGATGGATTTAGTTACACTGCCAACAACAGCCAAGGAATAATTTTTCCTAATTTAAGATGTATTTTCTTGCTCCAAGAAAAGTCTTTGCTTAAAATAAATAAATAAGCATTATTTTAAGCAAAAAGTTTTCTTGGAACAAGAAAATACATCTTAAATCAGAAAAACTTTTCTTCGAACAAGAAAATACATCTTAAATCAGGAAAAATTATTCCTTGGCTGTTTTTTATTGTATTTTTTCTTGTTTTAGCAAATGATTTGCTTTCAGTGTATTATATATTGCGGCATGGGGTTGACTATCTGGGTGTGGAACTATTAAGCTTGCGCAAATTGTAAATTCAGAACGCCCAAGTTTCAAAATAGGGTTTGCCTTATGTAATGCCTAAAATTACCAACATTTTCCATGCAACCCTTTTTAAATTTTAACAGGATAATGCCACCAATTTTAAAGCAAGGCTGATAAAAGATTGGTTTCGAGGCTAATCCATCAAGGTTATGGAAAGACCGCCACACTTCCTAGATCTAAATTTTATCAAAAATATTTGGGTATGGATGACAAGAGAGATCTTTACCAGTAGACGACAGAACAACGCTAGAGAGCTTCTGTAAGCGATTATGGGAACTTACTTGGGACGAAATTGACTAAAATTACCTTCCAAACCTATGCGATTCTATCTCTGATAAATTTTTTTTAGCTGATATCATTTAACGGAAGTTCAACTTATTATTAGCCACATTTTCTAAAATATTTTTTTTATAACGTTATTTTGTGTTATATTTCCTGTGTAACTTTCCTAATGACTTTCACATTTGTACTGTTTTTAAGAATTCTCGTAATAAAATCATAACGGTACTTCGGATTTGAGAATTTGTGTTATTAAAAGAACAAGCAGGCAACTGAAAACATTGTCACCAAGTTTAAAGAAAATACCGTTACCACTTTCCGACATGCAACCATTTTTCAAGTGGAACTATCCTATTGGGAGTGTATAGTCCCACAATAGACGAATTGAATTTGTTTCCCATGCAAGAAGCTGTCACATGCTCTGCATTGCAATCTCTGTCCCCCGTTCCATCTGTCAGATTGATCAAAAGTTTTTCGAGTTTAGAACTTCATTTTTTACGATGCATTTTATTTGTAAAAAAATATTTCTTGCTGATTTCTGCTCAGCTCATGTTGGCTAAAATATTTGTAACCCAGAATCAACAATAATTTTGAATAATCTGTGGTATTTCGAATTCCAAATCGATATCACTGAAGGATTCACAGCATTCATATACGAATGACCAATAAGATCAGCGCGAGTCAAATGTGATCTGTGCACCTCACCACATTGAGTTCATTCATTCATGTGGCTCGGCTTTTGACTGATAGTGTTGACTAAAATGTTGAATTATATTACTTTTAACTTTTTTTTTTAAATGTTGACAAGAAACCCTAGTGAAAGAGCTAAATATGGCATATTATTCGAAAAAATTAGACGGCAACTGGAGCCTAGCTTTAATCTTCAATTGTGTAGCTCCTAAATTTTAAATGTGAAAAATCCTTTAAATTTATATTTAATTTACCACTTTTATGACAGGATACCACATTGTAGACCATTTTGAAATGGACTTCCCTTCCAGTTCTTTTGACACTTTTCATTCTTGTATATCATTTTTTGGCATAGTCAGACTGTTGAAATCAACCTGGCTATAACCTTACAACAGAGAACTACTCATAGACACTTTAGAGTCGAAAATAGTTTCCAAAAAATTTATGAAAAACAAGACAACTTGGGGATAAATTTTATAAAATAAATTTAAATATTAAATCGAAAGTTAACTATAGCATGGCGATATTTGGAACCCTCCCGAAACAGAATCCTGGCTATGGCTACAGGGTCAATCGCCAATTTCTTTCGAATAATAGATATGAAAAAAAATCCTTGTTGTCTTATCTATGCCTTAAATAATTCATTCACAAAATCGCCATAGTCCAGGTATGATCAGAGACAAAAGCGCAACCCATCTAATTGGGATCGGGAATTTTGTTTTTGGATCATGGTGATTTCGGGATTTTGTTTTTGCGTGATGATGATCGTATTCCATCCTGGATTCAAAAATTTAAACTGTTGCGCGATTTGTCCTTAAAAATAACGAATACCAGCGTGTTTACTCTACTGCTTGCTATACCATCATTAACCTATGTCAAACGATCAAACATTTACTCTAGATCCTATCTGTGAATCTCATATAACTGACATTAGTTTACATTGTTGTATGGCACATTGTATAGTGTTCCAATAAATGAAATATTATTGTAGCGCATCAATGCCATTCCGGAGGTGAGCATACAAACGTTGAGTTGAGTGCGTATGTTACGCAAGAGCTACCAACCGAAAAATATGCCGCGCTCCATGTCGGAGTTATAAAGAACGTTCGCATATGACATCGCGAGGGGGAGATTTCATTTGAATGATTTTCAGTTTTTTTGTGTCTTTTTTAGTTTTTTGCATTTGTCAAATGTATGTCTTTTGATTTCGAATATCTGATCATTCAATGTTTTGTCCCATACACTATAAAGGCAGGGTAATCATCAATCATATTCTGGTGAAGTCAACAGTAGAAACTTGTGTTTTCAAAATTGGTTTCTGATTTCTTTATGATTCATGTTGATTTCAAACTCGATGAATAAATAATAGCCATGAGTGGTTAATTTGTCCCTGAAGTAACCCTAAAACTGACAATAGACAGATGGAAAATTGTACCTTACATTATTTAAGATCAATTCCCTATAATATAACGATTTACCCTTTCGACAATTAATAATTTGCGAATGGTGGTAAAAGCCTCCAAAAGTCATAATAGCCGCTACTTTCTTGAACGGACATTTCATCGTCCACGTAAAACGCAAACGGATCACATTTGCCTCTTCGGTGACTGTGCATCATCAATCCCCAACGCGATATTCTAAATTAGAAACTATAGGGACGTTTTATTGCGTTTATCCCGTGCAGGTTTGGGTAAAACTTCATATACAAACGAGACCGAGTTCTAATCGTGCGAATAGCACGATGAGTGTATACCCTATACCCATGTACAGACCTAGAATGCGCGTGAAACCGAAAATATTCTATTTAATTTTTTTTAAGGGGGAGGGGTAGATGGGCTGAATCACTCACATCTTTAATATCTTATAACGGCATCCAGCAGCTATCATTTGCGATAAATTTCAAGTTTTTCGGGATATTCTATCAAAAGATATGGCGGAATATTGCTTTGTAGGGGATGTAGGGGTAGGGGAAGTCAGACTTTCTCCACTTTCCACTAACTTTTAAGCATATGTCACAATTAGGCATTGATGACAATTTCAGGTCAATAACGACATTCTGTCGAAAAATATGGCCGAATTACACTATCACGGAGGGGTCATTTGTATGGAAGGTAGGGGAACCCTTGGTCCTAATTGTTCCATTTTCAATACCAGACAGACGGACATGGCTTATTCGAATCAGGGACCCACCCTGATCATTTATATATATACTTTGCCATACCTCCGGTGTCTCCTTTGAGGTGTTACATAAATCGTCGTAACAAAAACAATATACCCTATACCATCTTACAGTGGCGCAACCACGGGAGGGGCTAAGGGGGCTAAAGCCCCTCCCAGACATTTAAATTGGTAAAAGGAAAATTGCAAAATGAAATATGAAGCAATGCATTTCGTTACAAATTTTTTTAAAACATAAATCGTGTTTATTATCGCCATTTTTGATGGCCTTTGCAAGTTTAAAAAATCCTTACCAGCATTTTAGAAGCATCTTGGCGCAAAAAAAGTAGAAGGCGTAAACCTGAGGTAATTTTTGTAAAAAAAAAAAGTCCTGCGGCTTCGATAATAATAGTTTTTAACGAGCTATAATTATTTTACATCTGAAATCTGTGTGAGACAGACACATACTAAAATATATAATTTTTCATTGCAAATTGTTGAAGAAAACAAGGCGTTTGGTTCTATATGTGCTAAATTCCTTTAAAGTGCGTGAAAGTCCGTACAAATCAGAAAAATTACAAAATGAAATTTATCCTGTCATCTAGAAAAGTCCAATTTAATCGACCACCAGTTTCGGTTGCAATACTGAAAAAGTTAATTAAAATTAAAAAATTAATCTGCCATTACACTCACCTTTCCACAGTGCGATGATGAGCTAATCTATGAAAAGTTTACATTAAAAATAAGTGCGAATGTAATGGTACGACTACCGTATAGAGTCATAGTTGTTAAGGGATAAAACCACCATCCATCGCCAGAAATTTCCAATCGTTGGTTAGCCCCCTCCAGGGCAAATTTCTAGTTGCGCCACTGCCATCTTATGGGTATAGGGTATAAAAATGACACTTACCCAGGTAAAGTTCACGCGTGCAACTAACCTACACGGGATAGAGCTTAGATGAATCAAATGTAGATGGCGGACGCATAGGGGAAATATGAGGGGATTTGTTTTTTCAAACCAAATGTGGGTGTTTTTCTAATCACAAGAAAAGATTTTGCAAAGAAATAATTATCTTTTGTGATAAAATCCACCATATCTAAAAAATAAGCCGACGAAGGTGAGTCAAAGATGCGCAAAAACTGTCAAATGTCAGCTGTTTGGTCTTAATCGGGATGTTACCCGCGATCGTTTTTTTTTCGAGTCAGATTTACACGCGATACGAAAAAAACGTCGCTATTGTAAAGAATCTCAGGAAGCATTAAACTGAATAACATACCAATTAAGATTAGAAACCATAAATAAACTGAAAACCAAAATGACAAAGAGGACTTTTTACGGAAATTGTTAGCGGAGCTATCTAGGCAGATGATCCATGCCATACCCTGGATCAATTTGTCAGATTGTCATTTTTTATGGGATTTCCAGTAAATCCTTCCATGATCCATCAAGTAAAAAACGACTAATATGTACATAAATACTAATTCGTACAAGTACAATAATCAGTATACGGAAAATCTGCATCTTAATCTTAAAAAATAGTTTAGCAGCTTCTATTTAATGATTTTCTTGTTTAAGGACTTTTTGTTGGAGATCCAGTTCTGGGGGATTCAGTATTCAACTCTCTTGGTTAAAAAATTGACATTTATTTCTCGATTTGTTTCATTCATTTTGTTCTAAATGTAATTTACATTCTTAATTTTTTTGTTATTACTTCTTATTATACCAAAAGAAACTGTACCTATTACATGCCTTCGGTACAGTGTTTTAAGAAAAAAGCCTACAATGATGCATGATTTTCTAATCATCAATTCCATCTCTTATTGGCCTAGTTAGTTACTCTGACGTCCGTTGAACGCAAATTCGGTTTTTTTTTATGAGTTATCTAATACAAACAATGCAAACAAATGTAATGCCAGCCAGAATGCAATAATACCAGTAGCCAGGTCAAACAATATATATGAACGCAGTAGCGGAGGTCTATTAATCTACGACGATGTGTGAACTTTCCATTTTCAACAGCATTCATATACAAAGTCTGTGGATTGCCATATCATATATTGATCTGGTGAAATCTTACTCCATAATATTGCGCACTTCTGTAACTGACTGACAGACAACCAATCGAATTTGTAATTAATCAAAATATAGATTGATTAATCAATGTATACAAACATAGACCATCATAAGTGAGCCAGGCGTTGTTTTTCGGGTCGCTCGAGTTTTTATTCTTTTCTGACTACTATAGAGGATCATTGCATTCGTTCCGCCGACTGTACATTGTGAACTTGGAAAACGCGAAAAAACCCACTCAGGATTGAATACACACGTTTCTTGTACACTAACTGTCTGTATAACTGACCCCTATATCGGCTACTCTACTGACGGAGTATACCTCTATCATTCGTTGGCCCACATTATCTAACAGCGGCCGTCTCGTCGTCGCGTCAGTCTAACGAACTTTCCCAAAACAATATTCCAACGAAACGACTCCAAGAGTTGTACGAGTATATCTCGATTTCTGCATCATCGTTTTCTTAGGTTTTTTGTTTTTTTTCCTCCCCCTGAACTTCGAATATGTAATATGAAATCCGGTAATCAGGCAAGGTCTTTCAGCCAACAAACGGTCATCAATCATCCAACGTGTTGTAAAGTCTGTCCGCGCAAAGTTATTCCACACTAGCTGTTTTATTGCACGTTTTTGGTCTTCCAAAGATACTATAAGCGATGAGCTAGCTTATAGTATAGTGTATCCAGCGCTAGAAGAGAATCTTTCCATTCCGCAACCATCATCTAACTGTGTAGGATGAATAAATTTGTTAAGACAAGTTTGTAGACAACTACAAATGTTCTGATGTTGCACCTCAGAAGGATTTCCGGAATGGATAAACGACACACACTCACCTTGCCGCACTCGTTGTCCGCGTGTTTTATTGTCTGTACTCAAAGTACATAATGACACGAGGCACTATAATGCTATTATTATAGAGTAGGTGGTGGGCTGACATAGAGTTAACAATAGGTCAAAGGGTGATCATCAAAACAACTCGCCCAAAACACATTCACATTCTTCATTCTGCGGGCAGACAACAGACAGATAAAAGCAAAAAACACCAAGATCTATGTATCTGCAATAGAAAAAGTTGAAATAAACCTGCGCGAATAATTAATGAATGTCAAAAAGATGTAATGTTGTAGCTTATGAGGTCAGCGTCATGTCATGTTTACAAGTAGTGTTTCTTCTCCGCGAAGAATACGTCCGCTGACATGGTAACAAGCAATTTATGGATATTTTGACAGGTATTATGCGATTTTGTGAAGTTTTTTTTTTCTTTTAGCCGATGCTTTGCAATTTTTTGTTTTCGTGTTGTAACAAAAATGTTAATTAGTTTTGCGATTGATTCCGGGTAAGTGTCTGGCTTTTTGGACGAATCATTTGTTTATTAATCGAAATGTATTGAGGATTTTCGAGGAAAAAGGGGTGATTTGATGGCAAGTCAAAGTGTTTTGACATTGTAAAAAATTGAATCTTTAAAATTAGGTTTGGTGTAGGTAGCCTTAATCAGTATTTTCAAAAGAAAGTATCAAGAGACTCAAAAGCGTCCCGCCCAGCAAAAAAAAAACACGAGAATCTATCACGGTCGCGAAATGTTTTTTCTTTTCATTTCATTTCAGTTAAACATTCCTGGTAACTAAAAAAAATTATCAAAATTTTTAACACATCAACCATTGCATACTAGTCCATCAAACTCAAATTTTTATACCCTTCACTCGTAGAGTAAAGGGTATATTAACTTTGTCATGAAGTTTGTAACGCATTGAAGGAAGCATCTCCGACCATATAAAATATGTATACAGGGTGTCCCGCATTGGGTGGTCAATACTGTAAGGGTTGATAGCGCAACTTGTTTCAGCAAGAAAATTACCAATACAATCGGAATTTTTTTTTACCGTTACCCTGTTATCGCTCTTTTTGTGAAAGTCATCAAAAATCGTGACTTGTCACGCAAAATCGTAATTTGCAGCACTCCTGATGACTTAATCCAAGATTTGATTTCAGTTTCAGAAACTACATAAAATTTCACAAAAACTGCAGTTTTTCCTGTTGCTAAACATTATCACCACTCTCAAGATACAGTTACTCAAACTTACCTAATAGAAATTTTAAAATAGATTTTTCATCGAAAATTCAAACAGTAATTTCATAACGGTGCTTTATACGTACAACTCTGCAAAGTTGATAAAAGTTTCTTCAACATGTTGGCTTTCCAACGGTATATCACTTTTCATATTTAAATTGCAGAATTTTAGAGAAACACGCATTGAATGGTAAAAATCAAGGTAATTATTTTCTTATCGGATTATTCAAACTGAAATTTTATTCATTTATTTTTTATATTTTACTATCGTAGTTTTGAAAATTTGTTAAATAAAAATGGAAATAAAGTTTTAAAAACGAGAAAGAACCAATAAACTAAAAATATTAACTAATGATTAAATGGGTCTGTTTGATGAATTGGAATAATGCTGCTGGAATTCGGCTCCTCCATTTTGTATGCAGACTCGACACCTTCGGCTCATGGAAGAAACGGTCCGAAGGATTTCAGGAGAGTTTTCCTTTATGTTGTCACATGCATCGTTAATTCGCTGCAGCAAGTGTTCCCGAGAGGGAATCGGCTTGGAATAGACAATGTTTTTTAAGTTACCCCATAAATAAAAATCTAGTAAGGTCGGGGCTTCTCGCAGGCCACGCAACTGTCCCAAATCTGCCAATCCACTTTCCGGGAAATTCGTTTTCCAAATATTCTTTGATAGGTCTCGCAATATGAGCGGGCACCCGCATATCTGCCATAAATAGCAAATATTAAATTTTAGCCGTTATAAGTACCGTTGCATTTGCCAAACAATGTACCGAATTTCAAATATCTTACAGTTCTCGTCAAAATAATGTAGCGAGATTCTATCCAGAATTATAATTGCCTTTGTATGTCTTTTTTCGAGTCAAGGGAAAATTGTTAACGACTCCACTGAAGCCATGATTTTTACCATTCAATGCCTGTTTACCTAAAATTCTGCAATGTAAATAAGAAAAGTGATATACCGTTGGAAAGCCAACATGTTGAAGTAACTTTTATCAACTTTGCAGAGTTGTACGTATAAAGCACCGTTATGCAATTACTGTTTGAATTTTCGATGAAAAATCTATTTTAAAATTTCTGTTAAGTTTGAGTAACTGTATCTTGAAAGTGCCGATAATGTTGGCAACAGGAAAAACTTCAGTTTTTGTGAAATTTTATGTAGTTTCTGAAACTGAAATCAAATCTTGGATTAAGTCATCAGGAGTGCTGCAAATTACGATTTCGCGTGACAAGTCACGATTTTCAATGACTTTCACAAAAAGATCGATAACAAGGTAACGGTAAAAAAAAATTCCGATTCTATTGGGAATTTCCTTGCTGAAACAAGTTGCGCTATCAACCCTTACAGTATTGACCACCCAATGCGGGACACCCTGTATATACGATCAGCATGACGAGCTGAGTCGATTGGGCGATGTCCGTCTGTCTGTCTGTCCGTCTGTCCGTCTGTTGCTACGCGTTTTACTCGGCCAGTTTATCGAGCTGAAATTTTGCACACATGCTTCTTTTTATTGCAGGCAGTTTGTATGTTTGAATCGCTAAAATCGGACCGTGGGGTCATGGGGCTGCCGTACAAACCCAATCCCCCCAATTTAGTTTTTCTAAGAAAAACTTTTTTATTTGTGCATCAATTTCAACCAAACTCTACACAAATGTATTTATATTGATGCCACAAAACATATGTAAAAATGAATGGAATCGGACAATGGGGTCATGGGGCTGTCATACAAACCAAATCCCCCGGATTAGGTTCTTCTAAGAAAAACTGTTTTATTTGCTCACCAATTTCAACCAAATTTCACTCAAATATGTTTCTATTGATGACACAAAACATATGTAAGAATGTATCAAATCGGACCATGGGGTCATGGGGCTGCCATACAAACCCAACTCCCCAGATAAGGTTCTTCTAAGAAAAACTTTTTTATTTGTGTACCAATTTCAACCGAATTTCACACAAATGTGTTTCCATTGATGACACAAAACATATGTACTAATAGATCAAATCGGACCATGGGGTCATGGGGCTGGCATACAAACCCCTCCCCCCCCATTTTGGCTCTTCTAAGAAACATTTTTTACATGCAATTTCACAAAACCTTGAATTAATGTGTCTTTATCAAAGCAACAAAAAAGGTCAAAACAAATGGAATCGTGCTATGGGGTCATGCTCCCGCATCACCCCAATAAAGTTTTCTGAGATTTTTTTTTTATTTTCCCACTTATTCCATCCAAACTTTACACAAATATTGCTTTATCGACGCCACGGAACCTATGTGAAAACGGAAGGAAAAGGATGGGCGAGGAGGATTAAACACAAGTCATAGGTTCGCCTGAAAAAAACTTTTAGCCCGTGGAGAGTGAAGGGTATTCAAATTTCTGCCGCGCCCGAAATTAGTATCGGTCTCGTTTATATAACATTTGGTACGCATGTATGGTGTAACGTTTCCCAAAATATCTTTTGTTCGAAGTCAAATTGTAGGGCCACGGCGAATAAGTGGATAAGTCGACTTATATCGAAAATGAGTTAAGTGCATTAAACTACTCTTACAAAAGTTCCGCGTAATATGCAGAAGTGTTTAAGCTTAAAACGCAACGCTTTCTTAGTTACAGACATGTGCATTTTCAGACAACTCACTTATTGATGTGGTTACCCGGTTAAGTCTACTTGTACGGTTTTGTAGGGAAACCATTGGCTGGGAATAATTAGATAAATCGACTTGTATTATTATTGAAATTGCGGATAAATTACATTCGGGTTGCCCCAATTTCGGCCTAAAATCGGAAATTAGCCTCAACGAACGCAAATAACTAAAGATTTCAACGATTAAACGATAAAAAACTGGATGTCACAGAACTCATTGGCCGTGTTTTTTTAACAGCTAACATACTCTACGGGGTAATTTTCATACAAATGCTGACCCAAAATCATATCGTTTGCCAAATTATTAATTGAAAAAAAAATTTAATGAAGAAAAAGCGTTTAAAATTTTGGGTTTCGTGTAAAAAAGGCTTTAATATAAGTATCATGTTTTCCAGTGGCGCAACCAGGATCTGGTCCTGGACGGGGCTAACGCCATAGATATTACTGGGCATTTGAGTTTGCCTCCGAAAGTTGGGAGATTTTGTTATTTCCTGTAATACGCTGATGTTTAAAGCCTCCATTGCAGCCTGAGTTTTTCGATTTAATTTTATTCGTAGCTTAGCGTCGTGACAACGCAATTATAACGAAAACCCAATAGATCGTGAACCGAAACATACGGACAACTACATTTGATCAAATAGGACTTTCCTATAGACGATAATGTGATGTCCCTGATAATATCGGACGCCCTAGTAAATACTAAAACAAAAAGCGCGGATGCGAATAAGAAGTCCGCCAGTCACTATACGCTACAAGCGATTCTATAAGAGAAAGGAGAGAATTCGCCGCATGGATTTATTATTTGGCTTTGCGGATTTTGGTCGTTATCACCCGTTCAGGAGTCCAAATATAGAGGTAGGGTCATCGCAAGACATTTTGCGAATAAGGTGGAGATGTGCAGCTTGGCAAAAAAATGGCCCTCCGAAATTAGAGCATAATTTATGATAGCCCGCGTTACTTCTTCTCCCTTGCCTCGTTCTTTATACCGCTCCATGGTTTCGCGTTGCTCGACCTGCGGTGTAGGCATATCGCCCGTTTTGGCGGTAATAGCCTGCGTTACTGCACGTGGAAAATAGGAATTAAGGCAAGAACAAATATCGGACCGAAGTTGGGCTAATGTCGTTCAACAGCTCCACAAACAGAACCCTCTCGATAAGAACCGATAAGATTTTGGATGTGAACTAATACGATGGCCGCTCCGTATGTTACGATATGACATCCAAAAATACAACGAAAATCTCATCAGAACAGCGCATTTGTATTTTATTATTTTTGCACAAAGATTTTTCTAAAATTCTAGGAAGGATGGTGGAACTTGTTCAGACAATCGAGACTGGTGCATAAATTATTCTCCAAAAGAACAATAATTCACATAAGTTTCATATTGCATTTTGATTTTTTTTTCATTTCCCAATTGTTAGGGTCTGGGAGGGGCTTAAGCCCCCTTAGCCCCTCCCGTGGTTGCGCCACTGATGTTTTCTAAATTTTTCCTTTCGATTGTTTTGGAAATAATTAAATAAAATTTCATATATTAGCATCATAATTAACCAGAAAAAGTTATAGCGAAAAAAAAAAACAAAATTAAGCAAGCTTACGGTAAATATTGAGCAAACTTGACCTAATATGTTTTCGGTGACAAATATAACGAAAACGAATTGCGAAAGCACTTACTGATGTTATTCAGCAAAAATCATTCGAAGCCTGAAAAGTTCTAGATTTTCTTGATTTCAACTATTTTAAACTATTTTTTATTTTCGATGGAATTTTCGGTTTTTCTATGAACAAAAAATTGCAGACTCGAAAATTTAAGAGTAAAAACTCTTAAAAATTTAGTTAAACTTATTCACCCGATAGAAACTCAAAAAATTGATAGCCAATGCCGCATCTTTAATATCGAGACTTAGACCTCTCCCGAAACCAAATCCTTGCTTTTATGTGGGGATAAATTTAAGAAATAATAGCACACGAAAATTTGTGGTTGGAGTTACTTGCTTGGAGGCATTTTGAACTTTCCAAAGGATGGCTATCACCAAAAATATATATGATTTATACTTCTACTCTCATTGAACTAAAGGCCGCCACGCCATTCAGAGTGAACGAGTGTATGCTTCAAGCAAAATTTTGCGTAGTCCCAATTTTTGAAGGAGGAATCACATTAAAATTTTAATTTGAGGTTGCGATTAGGTGCTTTGAATTAAGACGAACCTGTACATCTAACTAGAATAAATTAAAAAAGCAATTTATTTTAAACTAATAAAAAAAATTAAGAATTTGCCGCCCATAAAATTCTGCCGCCCCGGGCAGTAGCCCAGGTTGCCCATATGGGAAATCCGGCCCTGGTAACAATGATAGGCCCACAAATAATAAAAAACTATACCTCATCGAGCAAGCTATTTAAAAAAAATTAATCAGAAATACTTTTATGGCGGATAACGGCTTTTATTGTTATAGATTTCGATCGAGTATTGAAGGGTTAAATGTCCATACTTCCGGTTTGGATAAAAGTATTCAAATGAAATTCCGCAGATCAAATCCTGACACTGCAGAGGACATCTAACAATAAGAAAAGTTTTTTCGAGTTGACGCATTCGGCCAATATAGCACGGCAAACATTAACCCTCATCCAGCGGGATAGGTACAGGTGTACCTTTTTCGTTTTTAAAATACCGCAACTTTTTTGCTATGGGTCCGATCTGTCTGAAATTTTCTGACATCTCTACGATTTTAGTTTAAAATGTGTATTTCAAATTTCAGAAATGTGTGACCACCCATCCCCAAGTTAGGGAGCAAAATTAATTTTACACCCTTAAACGGCGGCAAAGGTACATTTGTACCTTCATATATTTTGTATGAAAGAAAATTTACAAAAAAGGAAAATAAGATATTTTTGGTGAATGCTCATGCTTAGAGAGACTTATTATAGCATCAATAAGTTGAGAATCGAGTGATGTACGGAAGTATTTGATTTACGAATTTTATTTGTAATGATCAAGGTCCTTGGAGATATCGATTTATAAGGACTAGGATAACTCATACAGCGGGTTTTGGTTATTTGACTTCAATCGGAAGACGTTTACTGGCATACCAAACTTTTTGAAGTAATCGCTTGGGGCAACCAATACAGTACAATATTTTCCCCATAACATGTAGTGGTAATTAGGTTTGTAGCAAATGCTAAAATTTTGGATTTTAGCGGTTGATTTTCTTTATCACATATTCCCATAATTTGTATTCCATCGCCTAATATTTATTATTTGTGTAATTTGGGACGTCCACCCGAGTTCCTTTTGAAGTTTAAGCTGAAAACCAGCAGGAGCATCCAACCAAATTTCTAAAATTGGATGTTTGGGTGGTATATGTATAAACTTGGTTGAATTGTACGTCGGTACCATATAGATATCGATAACTGCTATAGATTATGCCACATGTCTTCGGTTTCTTGTTTGAATTTTTCAAATGATCCTTGAATTTAATTACATATATGAGAAAATATGTTACAATTAACCAACAACAATCACAATTACTATTTAAGATATTTTTCCACTATAGGAATTGGCCTGAGTTTAGGTTTCCAAAGATTAGAGACAGAAAATTTTCCTAACCGATTCTACTTGCTTGTTACTTGACAGGACCTGTCTTTCGTATAATAACACATTTACACATTTCTCCAATATATTTATTGCTTCAAGCATAGTTGTTTTATGGAAAATAACGAGAATGTGATAATTATTGATGCTTTTTTTGTTAGCGGTAACGGATTCTAGTAATAGAATAATATATTGGGGGTAGGGGGTACATTTTAACAAAGGACTCCACGATTCGCAAATCAAACATACCAAACTATAGTTATATATTCTAAAATCATTAATGACTTTATTTGAACCGTTTTCTACTCTTCATTTGTAAATTAATTTTAGATTTCGTCAAATTAAAATTCCAAGCAACCCATTTTTTCAATTTTCTTTTTAAAATTTTGCCTATTTTCTAAATTTACCCACTCCAAAAATTAAATCCACATAAACCCAACTTCTTAAAACATCCACTTCGGCAAAAACAGTTACTAATTTGTGACTAGTCAACATAATGTAACGGTTTTACGGTCAAAATTCATACAAATAGTGAAGATTTTCATACAAAATGTACTAAGGTACAGGTGTACCTTTGCCGCCGGCAAGCGTTGTAAAAATCTGCCGCTGGATGAGGGTTAAAAATGCTGGCCTGAAAAGTTATACTTTTCGACTTATCCACTTATTCCCCCCAACCCTAGAATTAAGCGCCCATGTCAGGGCCCGATTTCCCATATGGGAGCCCGGGGCTGCAGATTTCAAGGGGCGGCCACTTTTTGAAACTTGCTATTGGTTTTAAATTTTATGAAAAATGCATTTTTAAAGCTCAAATAGTTCGCTTTAATTTATTCTAGTTACGAATATTTGCCTGAATCCAGAGGGCGCCAACCACTAATCTCACCATAAATTGTAATCTCACTGCGCCTTCAAATGTTGGGAGTTATCCTTCACGCACAATTCTGCTAGCAATATTCTCTCCGAACGGCCTACGGGTGGCGGGTAATTCGACTAGGAATAGAAAGCATCTTCTTAACACATTGACTTCATTTTAAACAAGGGCATATGATTCGCTTTTTATAGGAAACCCTGAAGGGATTTTGGGTGCAAAAAATCAACTAACTCGTGAGCAATTGATTCTCCGGAGAGTGCAAAATTGACATAAAGGAAGGGAAAATCGTTCAGTCATGCTTCTGTTCTAGTTTAGATTTCAGACAAATGCTGAAACAGCTTCAATTTCTTGTTATAACAAGCTGAACTGGAATGGACTGGAACGTAGTTAAAATTTCTTTTCGGGAAAGATTCCTCTTTCGATTTTAGAAATATTTCATTGGCAATCCAATTTTTTAGAGACATGGTTGCATCGAAAACGTGTGATGTGAATGAGATCAAATCAATTTTTTTACAATTTAAAATTTTAAATTGTCGAATTTGTATTTTTTTAGAGTAAAGAGTAAAAAATTAAAAATAATACAAAATTTAATAATTTTTATTATTTAGGATGTTTTTTTTTCGGCTGAGGAGATAACACTTACTTTTGCTGATTAATTTAATTAATTTTGGGTAATCGTTTTCGCCGAGAACAAAAAATCTGTTGAAATTGAATCCTACATTAATTTGCGCTAGGCAACGAAAAACAGAACAGTATGATGTTTTCCCGTCAAATATGACGCCAATAGCTTCCATTGTGAATGTGATTTCTTCTACTTTGTAGCTTAACCATAGTGGCGGCAGTTTGTCTGCGCTCTGCGGCGCAGGGCGCCATAGAGGTTAAATCTGGCACTGGCCCCTGTGCGGTAAAATGTTTTACTTGCGGATATCCTCGATATAATTCCTCTACAATGTAACTATTTAAAGCAACAAATATTGATCCATTTGGTTTTGTGTACTGTTGTGAGCCAAACAACTCGATATTGCTTTAATTGCTTTCCAAATCCTTATAAAAAATCAGCCACACGGAATTCCAAAACTGTATAGGACTCCTGGAAGTAGGTACCTATCAATTCAGGGACGTATAGCCAGAATTTCAATTCGGGAGGGGTCCGGCGCTCGATTTCTGAAATTTCGACATTATTAGAAATTATTATTATTATTATTGTTGTTAAGTGCTCAAACTAGTTTTGCCGTTGTTTCATTTCAACACATGCCAACTACTCTGCTGTTCTTGTGGTGAATACAATATTATCGCTTGACGCGGCTGTACCATAGCACGCATGAGTATTCAATTGCCCACTCAATCGTCATAAGCAAACAAACAGCATCGTGCCGCTTTTTCCCTCCTATCGCCAGACTTTGAAAAAATTCACCTCATTCTTACAGCAAAAATATTTTATTTCAAATTGTGGACCCTGTATAAAGCCTTATGAAATTTACCAAAGTTTCCATTCCAAAAGACTATCCCAATCTTGGACTACCCGATTTTTACGTCTTTCAATTTGTTTATTATGTATTCACGGATGAGTCTACCATCTCCCAGTTGACAGAATTTCTCTGACTCCAAACTTAGGTACCCTCAATCTAATTTCGACAGTATGGAATAAATAAATTGGAAGCAAGCTGACTCAATATTATACATAGATAATTCTCAAAAAAATAAATGACGTAGGTCCATTCCAAGTTGACACCGCAACGATCTCTATTTTTTCTCTGCCCAGCCGAATCGTATTAATTCAGCACACAAGAAAGTAACATAGTAGGATTCCGGACCGCCTGGACCACTTCCCTGGCTACGTCACTGTACCCATTGTGTGCTAATGGTACAAAATTTCACTGATTACAATACTAAGCTTCATGAATGTTACAAACTCAGTCTAAGTATTGAACTTAAAAATTTTGGAAATTTCCATCTGTTGAATTTTCCATTGGGATTGCCACTATAACTCGACAACTCTCCCCACATCAGCAATAAGCCAGGGATGTAGGTTCCAAATTGGAAACTATGAACTTCAAATTGGCAACCTTTTGCGCATGGCCATTTAAAAAAAAACTGATACCAAAGCTGAGACACTTACTTGGTCATTCAATAACACCTTTTTCTGGAGGTTTCAATTTTTGAATTTGGGTTTACTAGGAAAGATGCGTTTAGGAACCGTTCATAGAGGGGTCTTGGATTTTTTCAATGTGATTAAAATATTTTTTTTTAAAACCATTTTCGACGAAGAAAAAAAAAATCCAAATTCAACAGGAACACGGTACGTATTGCGCCACTGTATGATCATAAATAACGGTAAATTAAAGCTCAAAGTGAACGAAATGATCACCAAATTTTCCCGGTGGATTTTTTTCGAGGGTAGGGTAGGGTAAATTGCATCAGGGGACCACCCCTCTTCTATACTGCAAGTGGTCGTTTTAGGTGATCTGTTGAATGGGCCTGGCTAGGTATGTAGACCTGTGATTGCAGTTTGGTCGTCCGTCACCATTGGCCTATCTCAGAGACTTGTGACAAATTGAAGTTTAGATTCAGGAATTCCAAGGAAATAATTTTCACCTTGTCTGGACTAGATCGATAGCCTATATCTTAATTTTAAAGGAAATGTTTCTTATCTTTGGTATATCCAGTTGCAACTATCTCTCTAAAGCTGTAACTTCGAATGACCATAAACATAGTATTAAAAAAACGGGCAATTCCAACTTTCAAGACATTTTCTCAATAACTCTGCATTAACCCCTAGCCATACTGCGTCTGTCAACTTTAAATTAACTTCCCAACTGAATTGAATTTTCGACTCGTCATACACATCCAAACAGATGCGCTTTTCTCTTAGTTCAATTCAATGTGCTAAACTGACTTTTTTTTATTATACTCAGCGGTATCCATCAATCAACTGATGATTCTTATTTTATTGACTCATCCGACCAGATCATCGCATACAAAAGGGTAAACTTTCGATTGTCTTGTAATTTAATTTAATTGAAATTACAATATAATAATTTATTGGAATTTTATTGACATTGTAAGGAGGTTTTAGCGCAGTTTTCGACAATCGGCTATATGGGGTTGATCATATCAAATGTGACATTTTTGTAGGGTCGGTGACTGTGTTTCTTTTTCTGTATGCGTATGAGAAGTCATGCGTGCAATTATGCAGATAAGGCACTTTAAGGACAGAAAAAAATGACATAGTTGATCCGTGAACCGTATCAGAATATTTTTTTTTATTTGTGTTAGCAAAGTAACAGGTTGTCTTAAATTTTTCGAAGATATAAGTTTCTTTTAGGACAATTAACTCGTCGTCAAAACTTCGTCCAAGTTCATTGCCCCTAACATCAAACGTTCACACGGAACGACTCAATTCCGGAAGATACACTGACATTCGTCAAAATTTGTATAATTTCCGCTTATTTTCCTTACTTGTAATAAATCGACTTGTCGTATTTATCATTAACCATTCACTCTCATCTTTCATGACGCCAAGATAGGTACTCTTATAAGCTTGAACCTAAAAAGATATCCACTCGACGACGGAGTGTCGAGGAAGAAAGGTTACCTACTATGCGCTTCATATGAGAGAAGATTTCAAAAAAACCAAGGCAATAATATGCGAAACGTGCAGGGACTTAATAACAAATACGATGATTCGCAATCATAACGCAGATATAGATAGTCATATTCGCTATATCTTGGTTATGAATGAGGATTCATTGCGATGATCTGAAAGATCACGACGAGTTGTGTATGGTGCAATGGTCGTGTGAATTGAATAACTACGATATGATAGAGATCTTGTTGATAGAGAAATAAACGTACAAAGATTGATCTTGATCTAGATACAATTTCAAATTAAATTATGTATACATCTGGGAGTATTCCGTATGGTCTTTTTATAAGATTCAGATATGGTAGTGTCCAGGGAATTAATATTTCTCTTGATTGATATATGTATATTAAAAATGGTTTGATCTTCATGGTTTACATAGTTTTACGAAGTTCACTTTCGATGAAAAAATCCATTGTTTTAGCAAGGAGTAAATCATTTAAAAGGGTAGTCAGGTGATAAGATGGGAAACTTAACTGATATTTAACATTCCAAATTTTTGGTCGCTTTTCATTTTTGCTTTTTTGAGGTGTTAAGACCACAAAATACGGCGACCCAGTATGTGATAAGTTTTGACATCAACCTGGAGGAGTATACCCTCAGTTTATTAAACGCGCTGAGCTCGCAAGAGCAAAACGTGTAATCAGGAGAAAGGAGAAGTTTTTTCGTAGGTTAATTGGACAGGCTGATGTGAAGTCTGAGGTTGAGCGATTGCTCCAAAATATCGGGAACCTTGTTGTATCTAACCCTACACTTATGACATATATTCCTGAATTCCATATTAGCCAGAAAACTCGACCCATAGTTGTTTAATTACTTAACTATGGACTGGTACAAGTTCTCTTTCTTTTCTCATGGCCATTTCGTAATGTTGTGTAAACATACATACCTCATTACATCTCGTTAAAATTCTTGTAATTCAGTGTACGATCAAGGTCACATTCTCGCAATACAAATGTGACTAAATCGAATATGTAACTACATTCAGCACTCGAACAATTCATACTTTGGATCATTTATATGCCAAAATGCATGTGTAATCCCGCCATACATTGTGTGTGTGTGTAAATGCGTCATATTTGTCATTTCCCTCTGCAGCTAGTAAGAAACTAGCTTAGAAACTAACTATACAGCTACATCTGTCTCTGAATGACTGACAGCCCAAGTCCAATCCATCACACACATCACCGGCTTCGTTCATATACATATTTATTGCGAATTTTTGTGCAAATAGGCTGCTGGTGTGAGCCTGATCAACCATACTAAGCGGTTGTTTTGATCCCCCCTGTGTTGATAAACGCCACTACTCGTACAGTATACGTTTGAATGGATATAAAAACGATCCCATACAAAATAAACTGTATCAACCTGTTTGTAAAGTAGGATATCCAGATAGTATCCAGTTCATCTTATAAATATGCGAACACAATAATCTGGTCAAATGGGATTTTTTTCTATACGATGCAGGCTTACAATATATTGATGCAATATCGTAAGTTAGGATCATCTTGATGATGATAGTAAGAAGTTGGCACATGTTGACGGTTTGTAACTATACCTAGCCATAGAAAATATTTAGCCAGTCATGCCGCTCAGTATCTAATCTACTATAGCGTATCTAATACCTTGGACTCGGATTGTGGCACTGCATAATTGCGATGATTTTGTTTTTCTTTTTATTCACTACTGACCGACCGACTGACTAACTAATGAAGCACATAGCACACATTATGAATCATTGTATAAAGTGCAAAAGATGTTTGTTGCACAATACCAGAATATTTTTTTGCAATAAATTGCAGGTGAAAATTTAGTTGTAAAAAACGATGTGAATTAAAATGCCGGGGTATTGTGCAATAAAATCTACGTCAAAGTGTTTTCTTTAAATCGGTATCTCCTCGTGTACCGGACAAAGAGTTATATGATTTAATTACTTTACACGTTGGAACACATAACGCACCTAAAAGAAATTTGTCAATTGTTCCAGGGGAGAATTTCTTTAATTTAAAAACTATGATAAAGATAGATTTTTGTATATAGAGGGGATCTATGGTATAGAAAATGTTTTTACCATAGATCCCCTCTATCTACAAAAATCGATCTAATATTATTATCATAGTTCTTAAATTAAAGAAATTCTCCCCTGGAAGTGGGGAAAATCCTAGCGAATCTTCCCCGCAAAACATCCAAAGTGCTCCGCCGGCACGTCCCACATTTATGGAAAATTTACCACGTTTTTGCTTGTAATCTTTTTGTCCTTGTGAGTTGAATCTTTTAACGGCTGTCAATTTGAAAGCAGACAGCTATAGGACTCCCAAATTTTCAACAAAAGGGGCGACACAATATTCTCTACAACGGCGCCTTGATCTCTTCATTTATCGGAAAATTACGCTTGGGTCTCCCTCTGCAATTTTAATATTCTTGGCTTGCATATAAAATTGAAACCAATTGTGATTGGTTCGCATCTTTTCACGGTCTTCACTTTGGAATGCAAACATCTAGGACTGGTCCAAGGTTTCGTCATTTTGCTTTGCATAAGATCTGATTAATTGGAGTTTTTAAGAAATTTGAGACTGGCACAATTACTCTTAGATCTTTCTCTCTGTGCCAGTCTCCACCACATCAGGACGAAGAGGGCTTTCAAGGCAACAGAAAAATTCACGCTTACGTTAATTTTCTTGTGAGGTAAAAAATAAAATGATAGTCTGGCTGGTCTCGCGGTTAGTGCGCGCACCTTCGGTGCACAGGGTCATGAGTTCGAATCTCACCGTGATCCATGGTGTTTTTCGAACTCACGAGCTTGTGACGGACTATGATCTCACTCAGATGTTAGACGAGTACCCATTTATGGGGATAAATAACACTGCTGAGCGTGATGCTGATCTCATTACCTCAACAAAAAAGCAGATAAGATCTTGGAAATAGGATGTCACTAACACATCCTGCGGCCCACATCCCATTGTTGGATTGTCGCGCCTGTTGTTTTTAAATTTTTTTAAAAAAAAAAAGCTAATTTCGCTGCAACATTCGGAAGCGCTCAGTTGAAAGTGAATACACTCAAAACACAATGAGTGTATTCAAGTTCTACTGAGCGCTCCCGAAATATGCAAGAATACCATCTACGGGGTTTACCGTCTAAGGGTCACCTAGCCTTACGGCTTTATACCCCGGTCCTTGCGAAAGCGGCTTGGACCTCCGGTTATTTTACTGGCACGGATCTTGTTGCCAGATGGGGATTTCTCCATCCGGTGAATGCACTCACCATCAGGAACCCAACCCCGGGGCTGCATCACCAGCTCGATGTCTTGCTTAACAACCGACAGCCCCCTCGAGACCAACTCCAAGATGGGAAGGGACCATGGTCCCCTGGGCTCACCCATCCCCGAGGTACACTATTCGCTAAAGACTTCTCTTTAGCAGGTGTGATCAACTTTCGGCCCCCTAATGGTTAGGCCTAACGTTAAATTCAGATGTGCACATCCCAGGTTCGTTGGACCTGTTACTACTCGTCTGCTTAAAGCAGACTCGTAGCGCTACCGTTCACATGGGGGTGGCCCCCGTCCGTTTACTAAGCAGCAATTTGACTCAGGACGTGTGGCCATCAATCCACAAACTAGTTAGATATAGGCGCGTAGGCATTTTCGCCAAGGCCATTCTCCCTAACTAGTCCCTTTGTGGCTTGGGTTATGCGAAGCCGCCAACTCCGAAGCTCTACACGACCGCTTATAATGGACTCCTCCCCTACGAGGAGACACTGCGTATCGTGTTCGACTTGTATGACTGCCTTTCCGAACGAATAGGGAAAAAGGTCAGCCATGTCGTGAGCTACCCATACATGACTGGGGAGCACGGGAGCGTCATCGCCCGAATGGTCTTTGCACAGATCCACGCCATGGCGTATCAACTATACAAGGGGCCTCCCTGCGCTGCTTGGGTACGTGGTGTCGCAACTCACCAAAGCCCGAAATATGAAGCGATTTTTGCTTTCGTTGATATTAAAGCGGAAATTTCTTACAGCTGAGGATCGCGATTCTCCATTTGAAGAAATGATTCTTCAAAGCAAATATTCGGTTTCGTTATTTTTTTTTAATACAAAAAAAAATGACGCAGTGCAGCATTGAACCTGGACCTCTACAAGTGTAAGGGACGTTTCATTTGCCTCAATACGCTTTGAAAAGCATCATAAATTAACTGACTACAGTGGGATTCGATCCCGGGACCCTATGATTTGAAGACCTGCACCCTACCTACTACACCAAGCAGACTACACGTGCTGAAGGTTTCTAAGATCCACATAAAGTATTTGTCAGAGTTAAGAAAAGCTTTCATTAATGTTATGAACAATTCGTCAATATCGATATCATAAAAAATATACGTATCGTTGAACCAGAAAAACTTCCTAAATGTAACGTAAAGATTCTTCAACATGTTCCTTAATTTTAACGAAATTTTACGTTAAATATACAACAAGGAAAATAATCATTAATTTTATGAAAGAAGTTTTTATTAACCTGATAAACGAATATTTTCTTCACGTCAATGTAAATATTCGTGATATTGACGAAAAAAAATATAAACAAATCAGATTTCTTTAATGTGACGAAATGTGGCGTAAACCTTTATGAACGTCTACCTTATCATAACGAATTATTACGTTATGGCAATGAAAATAAGTCAACGAATGCGATTCGTGGATAATAGGAAAGATAATTTTTTCAGTGTAGCATACTGGATCTTAGACAAAACCTTCCAAAACTGTTAACTAAACATGGGAAAATTCATATTCAATTCCTTTGTCACCAGATATTAGATCATTCTATAAAAAGATATTTTTAAATGGTCTAACGCTAAATATGACAAGATAATAGAACTGGATGGCTGCAGACCTGGAAGGATTAACCCTTCTGTCGGCACAAAGGTCTGGCCAGACCTTTGGCACTATATTTTGGTCAAAAAAGTATAGAAGATGAAACCGCAGCGACTTCATATTTCATGATATCCTAGAATAATATGTTAATAGTCCTGACACACTAGGGCATAAACTCGTTTCATAAACCGTAAAAAAAATAAAGCTTTTTAAACCACGAAAGCATGACACACTACACAATAGCGGGTTATGAACGTCATGAAATATTTAAAACGAGCTTTTGGAAATTGTCTATTAAAAACTATTTATGTCAAAAATGTAAATTTAGTAGTACTTCAGCGTGTGGATATTTTACAGAATAGCTCCTAATATAGTTTCCAGGACCCTATTGAGGATAAAGCAAACCGTGTTTACATTTATTTGCCCTTTTGTCTTAGATGTCAAGAAATCTGCAGCATTCCTCAAATCAATGCGGATTTATGTAGGTACTGGCGATACAAACAGCGGGAAAAAATGCAAAGCGCGGATGAATTCCACGATACAATCCAAAAAAGCTTCCATTGTCCTTTTAATGGGTGAATGAATCGTAACTCATAATGATAGTAATATGTAGTATATCGACTCTTTTATTACCGTAAAAAAGGCATACACAATTAATAAAAAGGACACTTCAGTTCGGATTTTATAATATCTTATATATGTATAACATTTTAATTTATTTTAACGAAACTTTACTCTTGATAGTTTTTTTTTGTTAATTTTATTACTTATTTATACTGTGAATAAAGTTTCGAGACCGATTCTCGTGAAAGTGCAGCTGGTTTATCCTAATTTTACACTTCATATCTGCATCATTGTCCCACGGCGAACTAAATTTCGGTCACGTGTTGTGGTATCAAGGTGATAATAGTTTGTACTCATCATCTAAGGTCGAGCCACCAATCAGCATTTTTCCCGCAGTTTTGTGCCTATATCTAGTGAACTAGACATTCTCGAGCTATATTAAGTTTCTATAAATAATGATAGGAACGAAAATTAATTATATGCAATACGAAACGAAATTTCACTCACCGAATATAAACTTCGCATGAAATTATGCTAGCCTAAATATATGTACATATGTAAATCATTGTCAAAATCAAACTAATGACAGAAGACTATTAACATTATGACTTACTATTGACAATTTTTAAACATATTTTTACGCCAACTTTGTAATTTTGAGCTTTTCGGTGGTTACAAAGCAGTTTATGAATCGAAAGCTCCATCCAATTGCGGGTTACAACGTGGTTATGAGAGCTTTCATAAACTCCAAACGGCTCATAACCTCGTTATAAACCGCATATAAACTCGTTCTGGACTCATAAACTGCATTCGTTCGTAAACTCGTTTAGGTGTGTCAGGACTATTAGAAGCATTTTGAAAAAATTTAAAAAAATCGGTTGAAGTTTTGAGTATGTTTTTGATGATTTTCAATTTATAGTGCTTTTTGATACCCAATAGGTCTGGCTAGACCTACAGTGTTTTCCTCCATTTTCGTCTCAAGGTAAAAAGTGAAAATATTAAATTCTCCGAAAATTCTTCTATTTATGATGTACATAAATACATAAAATGACATTATCATTAAAATTCAATTTGTACGATAAACGATAAAATTTTCTGAGATTTTGCTTTAAAAAGCCGTGAAGTTCGTAAATTGGGCACGCCTAATTTTATCACATCTTATAACAGCACCTAATCAACTGAGATTTGATTCTAGGGAATTCAAAAGAGTTTTATTTTATTTGTAATAGTAAGAACTAAGTATTAGTCACTTACGAACGTGTTTCTAAATAGATTTAATTGAGATATTTACGGAAAATTTAGAATGAAATTATTTTTGCGCTTGAAAATTCCCTATTTCTTTCTATCTATTTACCCAAATCTGCAGACTAATATCGGGGTAAAATCTACCAACAAAGCGCTAAATACGTCCCCACAGATATTGGAATCAGAAAATTCGATCGAACTTTCTGTACGGATACGCAATGAAAGAAGAGAATAAAAAAAAGAAGAAAATAAGGGAGAAACGTGTTTGTACTAATACCACCTCAAAATATGTCTACTTAAAAACGCTTCCAGTATATCTACAAAAACGATTTTAATGCTTTTATTGTTTATAAATGGTTGTATAGAATGGGTAGAATGATTCTATCGTTAAAACTTTTACTTTTTCTAAAAAATAAAAAATTTTTCTCAGTAGGTCCAGCCAGACCTATTGGGTATAGAATATGCATATTGTAGTAGGTGCCGACAGAAGGGTTAAGCAAGCGCGGGGCCTGTGGTAAATGTTGAGCGCAGGACCTATGAAACTTCGATTAACCAAACTATTAAAAGGGTTCTAAAATTAATATTTCGGTTCTCTTAGTAATTTCTCAAGGGGCTTAGGAATGCGGCTAGCAGCTAGTAAATATCAGCATTACAGCCATGTAGTACACGACGAATGTGCAATAAAAGAATTGCTATTATGACATTTAAAGGTACGATAGTTTGGTAAACCATTGCGCTCGTCATTGTATGAAATCTCTGCGATCTTCCTTTACAATTTACAAATTTATTCTCATTATGGAAAACTGAAAACAAATCAATCAGTAATTTATTTTTAGGGTGAACAATTAACATTTTCGTGTAAAATGTCGACGCAATATATACTGATTTTTCTAAGCCCTTTGATACGGTAAACCATGTTGTGCTATTAAATAAACTTCGTGGATTTAGCTTTCCTCCTTGGCTTATTTCCTATAGGTGTCATCATACCTCTAAAGTAATTTTTATTAACGTTACTTCTTCTGAATTTTCAGCAATGTCGGGGCCTCAAGGGTCTATCTTCGGACCTCTTCTTTTTGATTTTTTTTTGTAAATGACCTACCGGCTGTTCACAGCAACCGATATCATTTGTACGTAGATAACTGCAACATTTTCACCACTGTTTTACGTCTAGAAGATTGTGTTTCGTTACAGGCCGATCTGGATTTATTATCTTCCTGGTGTAGATCAAATGATATATTTCTTAACGTATCAAAGTGTTCGGTAATGTTCAACTCACTGAAGCTTTCTCCAACATCATTTTCATATTCAGTTAACAATCTTCCTTTAAAAAATGTTGACTCAATCACAGACATAGGAGTTGGTTTTGATTGTCAATCTTCACTATGAAAATATAATAAAAAGAGCTCGAAGCTTTCAGGCTTTTTTCTTCGTTGTACTATTAGTGAAAACAGTGCTGTAAGGATTGTTTGCCTCACATGTTCGTAACGTTTTAGAATACGCCTTAATGGTTTGGTCCCCGACTGCTGGTGGGTTTACTGACGCCTTAAAGCGGGTTCAAGAAACATTTACCTACTAAGTAATTATTTTTCAAGTTTAAACTAAGCGAAGAACTTTTCTTCAGCAATGTTTTTTATACAAGATTTGCCGCGGATAATTTTAGAATTCTATCATATCACTTACGATCAAATGCCATTTTGAATCCTTCTTTAACAGATTTTGCTCTCTATGCCCATTTAATTTGGATGATGAGAGCATATGATATGGATATTGGACCTCTACCTTCTTCTATTTCAACTTTCAAAAATATTTGTCTGCCAAATTTTGTTTCAGTCGATTGAATTTTGTCTTTTTAATTCCTTTAAGCGTAAATAGCAAATTAAATTTTTAGCTCAGTGTTTCTCTTCAAAAAAGAAACTTGCATTTTTTTGAATCTTGTATTTATGTCTATATTTTACTGATGCAATTGGATTTTTATCTGTTCAATTTGCTTAGTATTTAGGACCCAAACATGTGACCCGGCAATCTGTATGTTTCAGCCCTAGTCAGATGATCCGAACCTGTAGAATTTTTTTTCATGGGAATACACCAAAAGTATGTTGATTTATTATTTTTTATTATCATCCAACTCGGGTAGGCTACAACAAATCACGGCTCGCATGCAACACCTGTCTACTATAAAATAAATAGCCACTTTAAAGTATCTAACAGCTAAGATACTGTGCATTTTTTGTTATCACATCCACAATCGAAAGAAATCTGAAAAGATCAACTGCATCCGATTAAACACCCCCAACACAATAAATGAAGGACACATTTGAGAACAATGAGTGGAAGTCGCACACACAAAATCTTTCAACAATATTGTCAATGTATCTTCATCTCTATGTGCTGTGCTGCACGCGAACAAAAAAAAGGTAGCACTAGCAAGTAACTTTACAATGTCATTCAGGCGAGTCACTCGCTCGCTCTGTTCTGTACACAGCTAAGTACCTATTTTTTTAAATAAAAAAAAATATGTCGGGGGATAAAAAAAACGTTTTTTAGTAGCAAAAAATAATGTAAAAAATTAAAAATTCATGGTTGACGGATTACATAACATGGCACGACGAAAACGGACGTTGCGCGCGGAGTGCAAAAAGTAAAGTTTTCATTTTTCTTTCGTTTATATTTAGTTAGATTGTTGGTGTATTTCTACTGAAAATTACCTATCGGCTATCGCGGTTCATCTAACTATTGTTCATATCTGATTGTTGCATATTTTTGTACGATATGTACCTACAGCATGGTAAATGTGTCTCTATGTTATACCATGTGTCATTTGAACATCTTTCTAACTAGCGGCCTGTTCGGTCCCTCTGTTCTATATGCGATAGTTAGCTGCGCGAGCTGAACCAGCTGAGCTGAGCCTTCAATTGTTAGATTCGCGCATTGTCGTGCGCGGTCTGATGTTGATAATGTTGCGCATGAACTAAGTAAGTACATATGAAGCCTAAACATACACATTGGTAAAATAGTTTTTAATCATCACGCATAGCATAACAAAAAGGAGTTTTTTTTTACTGTGTTTCAAATAAAAAGAATCGCCGATGAAATAAAAAGTGCATGCAACTACATAGACTGTAAGTTATGCGTTACGTAGGTTACACGTATGTTATACAATGTTGGCGGTTGAGCGCGGCATACATGAATACGTTACGCTACATACGTTGCCGCGATCATTATCAGATCGTTATTATTGTGAATGATGACTGATTGCCAACTTACTCTTGAACTCCATTGTGCGTATGTGCCCGTACTGATGCAGTTCCGATTTAAAATTGACGGTGGCAAATTGATTTGTATAGGAAATATGACTATGTTGTGTGTGGAATGAAATTGGATGTATTTTTTGAATTACCTATGGTGGACACCTATTTATGAAGCCCTAGATTAAAACTCCTATCATATCTGTCTGCCTCACTTGATATTCTAATTTCATTAAAAGAAAATTCATGTCCATTACTTTCCAATCGCTCTGTCAACACAGCTAACTGAATCGATCTATAGCAAATACAATATTCATATTAGCATCTTTAACACGATCAACTGAATGGTAACGAGGATATGTCCATTAGATTTGATCGGTCGCATTTGTGCACATGTGAAACAAGATTCCAATGATCATTGATTGGTTTTACGCACTGTTCAGAGTCATGTTCACTGCCCCATAGCAGAGTCTAGTCTCCGGGTATCATGTTATCCTAAGCGCCATACAGAACTACAGCATCCACGTCTGTATTAAATGAATCTATACAAGGTAACCAGTAATGTAATGCATTTGATTCAGGATTAAAATAGGTTTAATATTTTTTAGGGGCATATTTTTAACTATAAAATAAGAAAATTAATAAGATCGACGCCAATTTAGAACGGTGAATGGACAATTTTTAACACTTTTCCTTCAGTTTCTTAGTCAAACTGTAGCAATATTTTATTGATAAATACCTTCTTCGTGCTCTGTGGCCGTGATGGTTCGGTCACCACTCTGTGAAATAGACACTCATAGAGAAACGAGTTTCCAAACTCGGCACGACTCGTCGGAAGTTTATTATTCAGAAGAAGATGATAAGAATATTCTTATCGTAGAATAATAAACTAACAATGCGACTAGGAAGTGGTATGGCTGACAACCGTATCACACTCCGAATTCAGTTGTCTTTGTAACGTTGATGACTACACTCGGTAGTCATCAACGCACCATGCTCCACTAGGAGTTACGGTAATCAAGAGAGAGAGAGAAATACCTTCTTCAATTTTAATACCTACAACACGTTTCAAAAATGATCAACACACTGTCCGAATGGTCTAGGTTCGTATACGCATTTGATGCTTACATCAATTGCGATTTAAACCTTGTTCCTAAATTCCAGTTGTGGTTGCTTCGATGCTAAGACTAGAATGCTGTTGGCTTGACGTGTAGCTTGCCTTTTATAGCTATGCTCGAGCCGTTAAGTGTGGATGTTGCATTTTGGTGTGCTTGTGTTGTGTACCAAGGTATGTATGTGTTCTGTTGTGATGTCAGTTGGTTGAAATTGATGATTTGTGTGAATTGACGATTTCATATATCGTTAAGTTAATTTTTTGCATCTTCAATTTCACATGATTCGTTAACATAAATGGCGGAAACTCATCCTTCGATATAATGAATGTAACTTTAAGGGAGTACATTAAGGAGGTTTCTCGTGTTCAGTAGGTTTACATCCATGGATATTTTGACCCTATTTAAAGTATTCCCTTAAAATCTACCAAATTCATCAGTAACCCTGTACACATTGATGCTCGTGGAACTATTACGATTCCAACTATACTATATATCGAACCTTATCAAGTCATGTATGTCTCAGTTGAATACAGTTATCATTTAGATTAGTTACAAGATACTTTTGCGCATCATCTATGTTAGTAATCTTAAGTTAACGTCTCAGATTCCGATTACTAATAAGTCAAATCTATTGAGCGATGTGTATCACAACGGATTTGCATAGTCTCCATATACGTAAAAAGGCACGATCAGTTGCCATATAATGATGAGGAGTATACGATGATATGGTCATATGTTATTGATACGTCGTCTTAAAGAACGCTTTCGTTCACATTTATGTAACTGCAATGGAGCCCAGATCTCGTTGGAGCACCACGCCAGGATTAATGACGAGTATTACTATGCGAAGAGTGGAACGCGTCGGTGTTTACCGTATCGGAAATTATCATTTATGACGAGATATTTGCATTGGCGTACAACATTTATCATTTCAACATCTTAATGAAAATTTCTTCTCACGTTTACGAGACTTGTACAGCGAAACATGTAGGTATAGTCAGTGCTGTATTTCCTACAAATTGGCTATATGCGCATACATACTGGCCTCATATTTGCATAGGAAAGGAACACACGTTTCTGCGCGCAGCATATCTTGCAAATCTCACAGAATCTAGGATCATTTTCTGTGTGTAGCTTAGTTTATTTAGTAGATGCATGTGAAGATTATATTGTGGAATACGGTTGCACAAAAAAAAAAAATGGTTTGATCTAAAATCGAAATTCAGTTCACGCTATGCCAAACGGAATTTGTCTATACACACGAGTATCTATCTGGACCTAAATTCGATTACTCTAGCAACAATCTAAGCTAAGCATATCTTGAGGTCTACACACCGATCAAAAGATTGTCTTGACAAATCCAATTGGAAACTTCATCAACGAATGCTGCAGTCGTTGGATGCAATATGCAATTACCACGTCGACGGACGGACAGATGTAGATCTGAATCTTGAACGGACTAACTGTGTATTGGAATTGACAGAATAAGTAGATCAAAATTACAATATAAATTAAAGGTTACTTTATTGACACTCTAAGCTATTTACCCGGTTTTGTATTTTATTACGTTTTGATTTCTTGTGGCAGGTGTGATATATGTATGTAATGGAACAGCATCGATTCGATTGGAAAAAAAGAGGTGTTTTGGTGAGAATTTATTATCTCAGGGGGTAGGCGATGTTTATGTAACAGGTGGACTCTGTGTACTGTACACTAGAGCATGATGTGAATGTGACTTTACGTGTACAATCTACAATTCAATTTTTCAAAATGCATTCGCGTACCTATGTGTCAAAACCCACTAACGTATTTCGAACATATAGTTGTTGCTTTAGGGCTACTAACCGATCGTCATGTCCGAATGGATTCACATTCATTTTTGTGTAGATTAAAGTTTTAATTAAAACCCTGCTTTTATGCAATCAACTGATACGAAGGAGATCAGAAATGGCCTGATTTCAATGTGCTCATAAATTTTGCATCGAGTCAAGTGATGACTGATGACTGTTACGTGTTGGATACTCCTCCTTCTATGCATATCGATTTAGCTACTCTGTTGTACGATAAGCCTGGGCTTAGCTCCTTTCAGTGTGTGCTAGTCATCGCTAGACGGAAAATTGATGCCTGTCTACGATGTCGTAAGTTACAATTTGCAAGGCAGTTCAACGAGGTTGTAATTGAAAATTTATCGTTTGATATTGAATGTGAAGGGGAGTTTTAAGTAGAAGGTATTGTTTAAATTCGATGACACAATCCTGGATAAGATTATGGTGTGATTTCAGTCTGGTTCGTCCGTTTTTTAATTTATTAAACGCAGTGTTTAATTAATAAAAAAATGTGAAACCAAAGTGATTCAATTCATTCAATTCAAAACGAAACTTCCAATTTATATCTTGTCGTACTTAACCTTTCTGTCGGAACCTACTATATACAATATCCATATTCTATACCAATATAGGTCTGGCATTACCTACTGATTTTTTTTTTTATTTTTAAAGAAAAGTTAACTTTTTAACCGCGAATCATTCTATACCAATTCTAAACAAGCATTTTTAAGCAATAGAAGCATTTTTATCAGATATACTAAAAAGGCTTTTAAGTAGACATATTTTGAGGTGGTATTAGTATTTACAAACAAGTTTTCCAATTTCAATACCTTGGGGAAATATTTGACGCTTTGTTGGTAGATTTTACCACGATATTAGTCTGCAGATTTAGGTAAATAGGTAGAAATAAATATTTCATCTTCTATTCTTTTTTAACCGAAATATCAAAGGTCTGGCCAGACCTTTGTGCCGACAGAGGGGTTAATACAATCACAAACTAATTTCAAGAAAGGTTCGTGCATTCCACATTCTAATTAGAATTTTGCATTACCAGCATTAGCCTTTTCAATTTTGTAGTAATGTAGTTTTGTAGTTTCAAAACGGTTCTTATGCAAGAAAAGCGCAACATTTTAACTGAATATCCCAGAGAAAGGATATCATTTTTCTGATATTGTCGTGTCGTAACGTTTTTCAATATGTTTTTTTTTTGTGTTCGAACTCGAACTTTATACAGTCGAATTTATGATTTATGTCACATCCATATAGGGCAGTCCCTCTGACTGGAATTGATATATACCCTGTTACTCAAACGTTAATTGGCTTTAACGACACATTTTTCGAAACTGGTTTTTTTATTTAATTTTTCGTATCTTCCATGTACGGACATTGAAGAGAAATTTCTAAAGTTTATTTGAGAAACCGAGCTTCTTCTTCTTCTCTGTACTGTGACCCTTGTGGGGCAATTTGATCTAAAATTTTGCCAAAATAATTCAAAATTCATTAATTTGACATGGAAATTTACAAACTTGACACAAAAATTAGACAATTAGAAAAGGGAATTTATTAATTTGAAATAAAATTTCGTGAAATGGAAATTCATGAACCTAATTTTCAAATTATCAATTTGAAATGGAATTCCGTCAACATGGTGTGGAAGTTCGTCAATTCGACATGAGAATCCTCAAATTTGTATTTTTCTTTGTGCCTGTTCGTGAATTTGGTCTAGAAATTTTCCAGTTTGACCTGGAAGCTCGTCAATTTGATTTGTGAATTCACCAATTTGACATGGATTAGTTAGAAATGAAAATTCGTCAACCTGGTTTTGAAATTCACCAATTTGACATGAAAACTCCTCAACATTACATTTTTTTACTGACAATTAAAAATTAAAATTGTTAATTTGACATGGATTTTGGTTAATTTGTTATTGAAATTCGTCAACATAATTTGGAAATTCATCGATTAGACGTGGGAAATATCAAATTTAAAATGAAAGTTAGTCAACTAGATCTGAAAATTTGGTCTGGAAATTCGTTGATTTGACATAGAAATTCGTAATTTAAGGGCGCCACAAACCTGACGATTTCTCGTCCGATCGATTGCACACAATAAATCTGCCTCGTGTACAGCACATACATTAGGCAATTTATCGGGCAATCTGAAAATGACAGTTCACGGTCCACAAGACACAACACAAAATAGCGAAAATGATATACCTTTTTTGGCGATGGAAGATGGACATCCATTGCTACTTTTGATGTAGCATGAAGAACGATCACAGGTTTATGTCAAAAAATCAGCAACTGAGAACACCTGATTGTCATGACAGCTTGTACGGAAAATTGCATGGCAATACGTTCCACACGTCAAATCCAAAAATTTAATCCGATGGTCCCATACACCTTGCGATTTATCTCGCAATCGAAAAATCTGGCCGATCGACGGGAGGGTCTGTCTTCTTAGAAATAAAAATTTGTAAACTGTTTATGTAAAGATATTAAATCAACATTTGTCAACTTCACAGATTCACCAGTTCACCGTTATAAAATTTAAATTAAATATTAAAATGTTCAACAAAAAATCAGCGAAAAGCAAACTAAAATTCTTCCAAAATTTTAATTTAATGCCTTTATCACCATTTAACCGTAACATAAAGATATTATCAAGAATATCTCGATATGCTCAATGTAAGATTTAATTTAATTAGGTTTTTTCCAGCAAAGTTTTAGTTTTTAAAGTCCAATATCCAATCAAAGAATTTTCTCTAGCGGTCATAATTATGCCCATCTTATACTCAATTGCTTATCTGACAAATCTTCCAAAAATTACCATTTAGAAAACGCACTCTTTTGGGTGGCATTGATGCTAATGACATTTCATTCTGCAAAACAACACATGCTCCGCAAAAAAATCCCTACTTGCAAGTAGCCATCGTTGACAGGCTATTCATAATCCAATTTTCTGCTACACTTTGCAAATGTATACGCCATCCAGCAAAAACATCACTTTTGCTTCGAGACGTTATGCATTGCACCTACTGACTAATTGTTTTGAAATTATCGGTTATGGTCTTTATATAATCTTGTGTGTGAGAATCCTCCATTAGCCTTCTGCATAGAACATACTCTGCGCGCTGTGAGGATCTCTTAGGAATTGATCTTTCAAGACGCGTATTCACATGGAGAGGGATACAGCGCCACAGCCTCATCTACAGCACGGAAGACAAAAAAAAACTCCTCAATAGCCAGTAGCTATAAAAGGGCGTACAAATCCTTTTTGGTTGCATTCTAATAATACTATATATGTATGAATGAAAAATTGCTTTTTTCCTCAAGACTTAACTTTTGCATAATTTTTCATTAATACCATCGAAGACTATACATATTGCAATCTGCAGAATATATCTAGCCATGGCAGAGACCGTCAAGAATAATATATACGAGTAGTACTGGTGCAGGCTATTGCGACTAAGATGAATTGAAAATATACTCTCTCACCTTAGAAAAATATGAAAGATAGGTACTTATATCTACGAATACTGCATACAAATCTTTGGAAAATACATGGATAGAAAAATAAAAATTCCACTGAAAAAATCTTGGCATTCTAGGTGAGCTGCGGCTCGGTTGACTGTAAGTCAATCTCAGGAAAACTTTGTTTATGGCAGAAAGATGCGATGTAATAGTGAAAAACCTTCAAGAGACGGGTTCGGGTATAGTGACAGTGGATGTGACGTGTGACGATCGGTTGATCGTATAGTATGATGATGATGATGATGATATATACACTATGGATAATTTATTAGGAAACGGCTGGGAAAAAATTTGAAAAAAAATGATGATAAATACATATGTAGGTAATTGCGGAATGTGTGGAATGGAATGTCATTCTATATACCATTCATAGCCAATATGGGCCGATCAATTGAAATATGAAATTTCCACGATTTTCTATTTAAGTAATTTTGTTTATACATTTTATAAGACGGTTTTTTCTTAAATCATGTTAGTATTTTCTTGTTCTTGAAAATTACGAAATCCATATCAAAGTTAAAATCTAGCCGAAGAAATTTTTTATAACGTGTTTCGTAATAACTAGAAAATAAAACAGGTAGGCCTAGGAGGCTAAAATACCCCCAGAACGTGCGATATGTGCGTGCACCGCAGGCCGGGCAGAGGTCTTGAGATCTACAGCATATTCAGTAGAGTTATTTATTTCCCAGAAATGGGTACCTACTCATTTAACATCTGATTTGGATGATTGCCCTCCAAATGCGTCAAGAGTTCGAAAAACGTCAAAGGCTGAATTCGCTCACGGTGAGACTCGAACTCACGACCCTGTGTACCGAAGGTTACTGTACGTTAAGGTGACCAGACTCCCGAAGGCCCAATGCTGTACACATTGCAGAATCCGGTATTCAGACAAACCCCCAATCATAATATTTCTGGTGGTATAACATGAGAAAGTATGGTTCTGTTGATACTAAATAGGACCCATAAAGGAGCCCTGAAGTTCTCATTGTTCTCATTTTCAAAAATTCATCATCTCCATCGTTTTGTGAAAAATTAAAATCGAATCTTTCCACCGCTGTAACTGCTGGATCTTAGCAGCTCTTCTACATGTTTGAACTATCTACCTTGGGTAGTGCGTTGCTCTCTACAAGTCTGACAAATTTCAAAATTTACCACTAAAAATTTGAGATTTAATGACATTTTTCGGTTAGAAAACACAAAAGTTGGATTTGAGCAGCTGTTACTCTCGAAAGTGCAGGGACGGATTTAGTTTCTATAGCGCCCCTGGTCAGTAGCCAAATAGCTGCCCTCTGACATTCGATTTTGAATTTTGAAGAGGAAACTTTGACCTCATCTAGTGCTTCCCATTCTGAAATCAAATCTTGGCTACGTCCCAGCCAACTTAAAATAGGGAAAACCTACGATAGTGACCAAGCCCAATATGAAGAGTGTATGTGCTTAAATGAGTTACTTTCTTGAAGCCAATTTATAATCGTAAGGATCGTTATGACAAAGACATTATTACTATTTTTTTTCAATTCGGGGGTATTTTAGGTGGCTTGTTGTCGGAGAATCAGGAATTCTCGGCCAAGTACTAGTGTACTAAAAACATATCCAGCATTTAATGTAGGCTCACAACTTAGTTGATTGTTACAGCCAAAAGCTCGTCTAGGCCTCCTATAAATAAAAAAAAATTGTGACTGATGCATATAGGACAGGGATATTCCTTGTATAAAGTGGAGCTAATGCGTTACGAAGATGATTTCTACCCTAATTACCAGCCGCCAGTAGGCGGTTCGGAGTGAATTCTTCTAGCTGAGCTGCTTTACGCTCAGTACCATTGAAGGTCCATTACAATTCCAGGTGAAGTTATGCCCTGGATTGGCGAATAAATTAAAACAAACCCCGCTGAATTTTCAAAATGCATTATTCACAAAATTTAAAGCCAATAGCAGGATTAAAAAAAATTATGTCCCTTGAAAGCTGCTGCCCCGTGCAGTTGCCCAGTTTGCACATATGGGAAATTCGGCCCTACGAACGTGGATAGAAAATGTCAGCGCCAAGTACTCTAAAAAACTATAACTGTTCCAATTCAGAAAGGTCGGTCAAAGTGTTCCCGAATTATCGGAAATAAACGATTGCCAAATATAAAAGTACGAATCTCGCTAAATATCGATCGTACAGGACTCCAACTTTGCACCTTAAGTCGCATTTTTTGACGGTTGTAACTTCTGAATCTTGACAGTTAGTGCCTTGAAATTTTCACCAAATGTGAACAATGTGCTGCTACAAAAATCTGCCAAATCTCAAATTTATTGGACAAATTGTATCGACAATTTTCGATTAGAATAGACAAAAGTGTGAATTAGGCAGCTGTAATTGTCGAACGCGGAGGGTAGGAAATATGAGCTCCAAGTAGTTATAAGTGTGTGTTTCAGAACGATCGATCAAAGTGTTCCCGAGTTGGCTTAAATGAACATTTGCCAAATGAAAGTGCGACTATCTTGCTAAAACACCTTTAAAACAGACAAAACTGACCACAAGCCTCACCAAGGTTTCTTTTCTGTGCATTGAGAATGCTGTACATTTTGCTGTACATTTACTAATGCTGTACGACAGGTCAAAATGCTGTACTGTACAGCAAAATGCTGTACGTCTGGCCAGCTTACTGTACGTTGATTTGATCGGATGTGGATTTCTTTCCTCGCGATGTATTCTGTTTCTTAAATCGGTGTATGGATTAAGTGGCTGTAGACACTTCATGTCAGAGCGCATCTTTTTCGGAATGCCAAATTGATGCGTTCTTGCACATCTTGCAAATCTTACAAATTTAAGGTGATTTGAAATAAATTTCCACGACTGTTATTTTTATTATAGCACACAACCATCCGCAAAATTTTTGCAACATTTTGAGTTTTATGCAATTGAACGATTGCACGGTTTCTGCGGATAGCACAGCCGCTAAAATACAGATATACATTCGCTGTACCTTAACCGTTGCCAAGATTACTTCTTCGACGACTGTCGAGTAACAAAATGCCGCCTTCTGTCATGACGTGTGCGTCAATTTGAAATGTATACACTACACACATAGACACTTTGTTGTCTCTCTAAAATAAAAGTCAAGTTTTCATCTGCGCTGGGATGCTGGTACTGGTACATATCAGCAGATTCAGCGCCTGCGGCCGTTTTCAGTTTTCATATTATACTGACATCGTCATGACACGGCCGTCCTCGTGTGGCATGAAATATTCATAAAATCGTATACCTACTCGTACGTTACGTTACGTACATAATGTTTCGAAATATTGTTGTCCGTACTGATGCGAATGGTGTTTTATTTTTATTGTGATTTTATTTTTCGCCTCAAAACTTTTTCAACATTTTCGCCTTCACCATAACATGACATGAGCGTATCGTGTTGGATGTTCGTCCAGCATTCAGTGCCAGAATAAGCTCTGCTTAGTCGTAAGACTATTTCACTCAAGTCTTGCATGGATACTAGACCAGGCTAGGACCACCACAAATGGTGGTAGCAATATGAGTATATTTATTACCACCAGTAACATTCAACACAAACGCACACTTGATGTGTCCGCGAAAACTATATGGCAAGGAAATGCTATTATACACACTTCTGTTGAAAACTCAAATGTAAACAGGGACGTAGTCAAGAAAGGGGTCCATGGGGTCCGGACTACTCCCAAAATGTTTTCCAATATGTTTTAAAATTTCAGTGATGATGGCATGAAAACTAGAGTTGTTGGCATTTGGTTGAACATTTTCTTCAGATTCTCGCATTAGAACAAAACACGAATTTGCCCGAATGGCAATTATTTCAAAATTGCGTTAATTTGAACTTTTGTAGTAAAATGTTAGTAGTTCCTAGTTCCTATCCTATACTACCTATTCCGTCAATCCGATTTTTTTTTGTACCGCATAAATGGAATTATGGACCGAGCGAGTTAAGGGCAGTTTCCAACGCAAACTGATCTGAGTGCATTAATACAAAAAGCTCACCTCTTGCATGTAGATATTAGAATGTCAAAAATTTTTTGAAAATAGTTCTCATTCTCTCTCAGTCTACGACAGTGGCGCAGCCAGGACTATGGGCTGGAGGGGGGTAAGACCATACATTTGAAAACTCTGCCGCAATATAGACGATGGTGATTTTATCCAGTAATGACGCTATAAGGTGGTGGTACCGTATAAAGTCAGGTACATCAAGCCACACTATAATTTGAGTCAAGAAATTTAACACCTGCGGATTTAAAGACCTTATTTTCGAAGTGTAGAATCTTCCTCATTTTTAATTTCAATGAAAAATTCAGATTTTAATTTGTGTATGCCTCACACATATTTCAGGTGTAAAATGTTTATAGCTCGGTAGAAACAAACAATGTTGTTTAAATCTTAAATCTGCGCATATTTGTTATTCTTTTTGGTACAACGATGCTTCTTAAATTCTGGTAAGGATGTTTTAAACTTATACATACCATCCAAACTGGCAAATATACGATTCATACTCGTATCTTTATCAAATTTGCAGCGAAGCCCTTTGATTCATATTTCATTTTGCAATTTTGCATTTCCCCAATTTATAAGTCTGGGAGGGACTTTAGCCTCCCTGATCCCTACAATAGGTTGCGTTACTGATTTGAGAACTCCTAATATTGGACCAACGTCAAGTAGGTTCACGTAAATCCCAAGTTCTCGTAGTTCTCTTCTCGTCAACTAATGAGGGGCGGTTTTAGTAAAAAAATTTCTTCTAATTACCTTTTTTATTACTTTTTTACATAAATGTACTGACTGATGGTTCGCAGTTTTCTTGAATTGGGCACGTGTCTAAACCGTACACGGTTCCACGAACTTATGCCGTGGATTGGCGAACTTCGCCTTATATGAACGACTTTCGAATGTGAAACTTATTTATTCTCTATTTTGACCGAAATTGGTCCGACCTTAAGGCCTAGATAGACCTCGGGCGGAATGAGAATGAAATTTTTGCCCGCTGCGATTTTCGCAATGAAAATGCATACTTATTGTCGTCGAATATGTGGGGAATCGAAAAATAATACATAAAATCGCCGAGAAAAATTATGAAACCGTTTTTGGATTGTTGCTTATGGAATTTCCCAACATTTGCCACATATTCCACGACAGTAAGTATTTATTTTCATTGAGAAAATCACAGTGGACAAAAATTTCATTTTCATTCCGCCCGAGGTCTGTCCAGGCCTTTAGGTGGTAAACTCATGGAGGATTTCTTTTTGTTTTAGTAATCATTTTAATAATAATTTGCGCAATGGAGGCTCACAAGATAATATTTTGGTTTGGGGGTCCAGGCTTTAAATGTATGAAGTATGGTCAATTTTTTCAATGACACAATAAAACATCGCAACCCTGTTGCGAATGCATAAATCAATAAAAAGGTTTAGATGTTTGCCTTTACTACCTATCTGTTAGTTATCGCAAAAAGGCAATAGAAGCTACGACGAAAAAATAGTACATGGACATCTCATGCATACACGGCAGTGGCCAGTGGCGCAACCACAGGAGGGCTAAAGGGGGCTAAAGCCCCTCCCAGACCCAGAAACTAGGAAAGGAGAAATTTCAAAATGAAATATGAAGCGATGAATTTGGTTGCAGGTTATTTCCATTTAATTTAAGTTTTGAAAGTTTTACATCTCGGAAATAACGTGTATAGATTTCTAGGTGTTTTTTGTAATTAGGAAGATTAGGGTACGTGATTTTTATAAAAAAAAGGAAGCATCCATAAAACATATTTCTGTTCCACATTTGATCAAAATATTTTAAAATCATTATTGTATAAATATTTGATAGTAAAAGAATGAGCAGAACACAAGCGCTGTATCCATCGCAGCAATTTACATCTGAATTGCACACCAATTAACAACTGAATTTATTCTTGGGAAATGGAGTCCTGACATGCTCTCAGCTGAGGCGATATGGTTCCATGGAACGGAACGACACTATTCCAGATTTAGCTGGTGCCTACAATTCTATTTTTCTCGTGTGGTACCGGACATTCACAAACTTTGCTCCAATTGCGGTGGATGTAAATGATTAACGGCGTGATGATGACGCGAAAACTCGCGTTTCCACGACGCTAAGCTACTAAAAAGTTTACATCGAAAATAAGCAAGGCTGCAATGAGAGCTTCAACCATCGTAAAGTGTTAATTCACCATCGCCCAACTTGCGAAGGCAAACTCAATTGTCTAGTAATATGGATGGCTTTAGCCCCCTCCACGACAAATTCCTGGTTGCGCCACTGGCAGTGGCATAGGCATTTCTATGTAGGGGGTCAGCGTTATTTAGTTGAAAGTATTGATTTAAAAGTCTGGCTGGTCTAGCGGTTCATGAGTTCGAATCTCACCGTGAGCCATGGTGTTTTTCGAACTCAACAGCTTGTGACGGACTACACTCAACCAAGTTAATACTACTATTTCAAATTTACCATGAACATGGTTGATTTGTACTAAGAAATAGTTCTTTCAACCAATTAATGATCGTTTACATGTCATATCTTCCACAAGTGAAAACAACTACTGCATAGTTGTTTTTGAATATTAGCTTTGCTATTTCTTTTATGCGATGTCTCACAATGTATGGTATAAATTACAAACTTCAACACTCATTGAGTCTGGTTGGTCTAGTAGGTAGGGCGTTGGTCTCCAAATCATAGGGTCTCGGGATCGAATCCCACTGTAGGTAGGTAATTTATTATGCAATTTAGAGCGTAAAGAGGTTAATGAAATATAGAAGAGGTCAATGAGTTATATGATTTATGAGTTACGCGCGCTCGCGAATTTTTTTTTATTTTTTTTGCAATTAAGTGATAAATTAACCTGGTTTCATTATTGTACTGACTATAACATGATAGGCTGAGAATCATGGGGTAAAATAGTTATGTAAGTATGGAAAATTGTTAATGGTACTATTGTTTTCGTTCAGCGTATGATCTCACTCAGATGTTAAACGAGTACCCATTTATAGGGATAAATAACACTGCTGAGCGTGATGCTGATATCATTACCTCAACCAAAAGCAGATAAGATCTTGATCAAGCATACTATTTACCCTACGTCCATGAGAGTAGATAAGATCAAGCATACTATATACCCTACGTCCATGAGTTTGGCGCCATAATTGTAAATGTCCGTGATTCGCGACACAATGAATGATGTCAATTTCAAAAATTGAAACCGAAACACGTGACTAGTTGCAATTTGAAGAGATGATTTGAGCACTAATCCATGAAAAACAATGACAATTTCGATGTTCGCATAGAAAGAGAGCTGATCAATTTGCATCATGGAATCATCACAGCAACATCAAAAAACTGACTTCCAAAAATGTACCAAAATATCTGATATCGATCGCTGGACCCCTCCCAAAACCAAATCCTGGCTACGCCTCTGGTTGCTAACTATACGAGTATTTCTGTAATACCTCTACGTCAGATTTTATGCAGCCTTCAGTCATTTTCTCTAGATTTTTTATTTCATTGAAGATGCAGACTATCTATAGGTATATAGGATTCGGGAAGATAGTAACAGATCAAGCACAGCGACCGCTCTCGCATAATATGGGTACACAGACCAGGTTGAATAGACATGGTGGTAGGTACATACGTACATGTAATTATGGTGAAAATCAGAAGCAAGAAAATGTTTTGTTTTTGATATGAGGGCATTTAGAAAAAGATTTATAATGAGGTGTTACTAACTGCCGATACGACGTCCACAATGAGGATCGCTTGCTTACTTCAGCGACAAAGACTTTGTGCATGCAACGGAAGTATGGGAAAAATATAATTTTCTCAAGTTCAAATAAAGTAACGAGATTGCCCAAAATATGAAGACTTGATCACTTCCGTAACGTGATGTGTGGTCTCATCTTACCAATATGGGGTCATTGGTTTTTTGATTTTTTTTTGCTAAAGGAAAAAGGCAGATAGCTAGTCGATTTTTTTCGCTGCCGAGAGGCAACGTTCTTTTATTCCGTCTTTAAGATTTATTTATATTTAAAACAAAAAATCGCGATTTTTTGCTTTGCAATGACTATAGAATCTATTTATTTATTCAACAAGTTTATGATTTATTTCAAAATGGAATAAAAAATATTCTAAACAATTTTAGTTACCAAATATTAATTGATTTTCCGTGCTCTGTGGCCATGAATTTGTTTGGTCGCCACTCTGGTCTGCTACAGCGATCCATCCGTCTGAAATGACAACAATTAATTACAAATTACACTTGAAATTAGCTATTCATTGCATGTATGAATCTGTCGATCAAAACTCAATGAATTGTCCGCGATTGCTCCGATTTTTTTCCACGCAGTATTTTACCATATTTGTTATTTTTCTTGAAGTATATATTTTTCTTTTACACTGTCAAAGTCAGGTACCTTTATGTATTTTCAACAGAAGAGCAATATCAACAGCAGTTTCCAATAAACCAAAAGAAATTGACTGCTGAGTACAGATATCACAACCTGTCAACAATCAGACGACACTCGTTTCTGATTGAAGAAGACTAAAAAAGTTGCCACACTCTTCACATGACCATATGCCACCATAGACATCTGAAATGTTGTGCTTCACGAGGAATCCACCCAATATCTTGAGCTTCAGGGTTTTTGTTTTTGTGACACTGTCAGCTCGTACCTGATTCGGAGCCCATGACATTAAAAACAGTGTGTACGAGTAGTATGATTCACTGTTACTCTCTTTTCTGTTTTCCTGTTGCGAATAAATAAATTGAATAAGATTGTATGATGATGATGACTATACACACTATCACATAAGGACTCCATCATCCACGGTCCACGCACGCTTCTTTTGATTGCATCGATCCGTATATGTATGCATTGCATTTAGGTATGTATTTCTTTAAAATTCATTTATCGGAATGATAACAATGATCGAAACATTCAATCGCCAAAAGAAATTATTTTTGGTACGCTACGCATATCCTTTCAGAGATTAAATGAAAGGAATAGTGCAAATATTTTCGATATGTATACAAAAATCAAATTCTTCTCTTCCCAATACATGGGAGTAGTCCAGCGTCCAGCCCAAAAGCGATGGTATAAGCAGGGAACAATATTGGCCACAAGTGCGGCAAAAGACAATGAAAATTCATGGAATTCCACAAGGTTACATACTTGAAAGTACGAAACGGATCGATAGCAGATCGGGAGATGTGTATCTTGACGTATGGTATTAGTTGGAAGTGATTTTTGGGTATTTTTATATTTAACCCTAGAGTGCTAAATAAAAAGTTTACTGATATGCCTCTCAAATAAGATTTTTTTATAATTTCACCTTAAAATTTTCTACCAAATTTGTGTGTCTTTTGTCCAAAAGTCCTCTCAGATTTGCTAATTTGGTACAAAATTATCACTAAATTTTTTACACAATTTTTATAATGTGAGGCGCCTGTAAATCTAGCATACATTGAATTTCTCATTATTAAGGTACATAATTCATTTTGCAAACTGCATTACCCCAGCCAAACATAGGCTAATTTCTCCAGTTTCTTCCAATGGTTCCCGGCCTGTAATAGAGAAAGTTTTCGCCGTAATGTATAACATCTAAAATATAGGGTGTCCAGAAACTGCCGCATAAACGCAACGGATTGTGATTCCTCATGTGATTTCCAGCAAAAAAGTTGCAAGTAACATAGCCCCTTAGCTTAACCCTTTAGCTGCCACAGGCATTTGAAGACTTTTGCAAAAAGCATTTCTTGCACGACATAAAGCTCAATATCTCCAAAACTAGACCAGCTAGTGAAACAAAATAATTATTACAGCCAAGCAAGCCCAACATTTTTTCAACATCATGATTTTCTTAGGAGCTGAAATTTCCGGTCGCAGAAATATTGTTAGCAAATTTTAGAGTAGCCTGGCTTGTGGTTGGATTGGTGCACAGGGTTATGGATTCCAGACTCACCGTGAACGAATTCATTTTATGGTGTTTCTCGAACTCACGACCAACGTGACGGACTATGATGTCACTCAGATTGTAAACAATTATCCATTTATGGGGATAAATTACATTGCTGGACGTGCTGTTGATCTCAACACCTCAACAAAACAGCAGTCCGCAGCGTTAAAAAAAAAATGGATCTCTAAACAATAACTAATGGCTACTTTCCTAAAACTGGCTCTTGTGGTTAATAAGTTTGTCGACCACTGGACTAGGAGAATATGGTTAATTTAGATTTAACAGGACATTGTGGTTTTCGTTGACATCCACAAAAACTCGATAGCACGATAACGGTATAAATTTTACGAATTCGATCTTCATTTCAACAAATTGTCCTATCATGTACAGGGTGTCCGGAAACTGCCGCATAAACGCACCGGATTGTGATTCCTCATGTGACTTCCTGCATTTTTGAGAAAATTATTTCTTGTACGACTAAAACTTAAATATCTCGAAAGCTAGACTAGCTAGAATATAAAAATAAGATGGTTATTACAGCCAACAAATTTACCAAAAAAAAAAAAACAAAACTAACCACACTAAAATCGGATAAGAGGTTAGGTTTTTACAGAGCTTCAAAGTCAAATTTGTGTGATTTGACCCAAAAACAATATGTTTTTACATCTCAATTTTCTCCAACTTCTGCCAAGGTGAGGTGCTCGTCATGGGCGTAGCCTGGGGGGGTCCCCCCTCCGTGGTCGATCAAGATGGTAAAAAATCCTTATCGATGTAGTAAAAAAATCGCTGCAATACAACATTTAAAAAAAAAAATTTACCACTCCAAATGCTGCCGGAGAAGAGAATTCATTTGAGGCATATTGCATTTCGAACTCATAAAAATCGGCTCCAAAATCGATGTTTTTCTACTCTAAATAAACTAACGATTGAAAATCTGTCAAATTTTATAAACATTTTGAGAGAAACTTGAATGTTGGAAGCGGATGGGAGTCCGTTTTGACTGAGCAGGACAGACTGTTTTCATTGAGAAATTGACCGTTGTGCACTGTGTAAGATATTAAGTGTAATGTATTGTATTGGTCGCAAAAAGAAATGTGAGTGTCGCTTATTACGATGAAATGAAATACCGTCAAAATTTGTTTTATATGCTTCTTTTTTAGGTGACGAACGCGAGATGATTGCGAGGACGGCCGAGAGCTTGATAGGAATGTTCACTTTATGTGCAGTAGCTACGTGTCTTTATAGACTTGAGGGTTGTCATAATTGTAGGTAAACAGTTCAGGTGTTTAAGGCGATGAATATTTTGAAAACCTATTATTTTCCGGCCAGACCATAATGGTAATTTACATTGCTGAATTAAGATAATTAAGCTATTATTGATACTTAGGTTTCTGTTGGTACAACATGAACCAGTAATGCTATATTTATAGGAGTTAATGTAAGAATGGTTATTCTTCCAGTAAAAACTGTAAGGAAGGCCTTTATAATCTGATAAACAAAACTGGATTTGAAAATTATGAGCCACCTCTGGATGAAACAAATCGAAATATTGGGCAACACCCTTTACGAAAATTAATGAGGGTTTTGAAATTCGTTCAGACTTAGCAAAATCACACCCAGAGTCCTTTACAAGATTATCTACGTCATTTGACTTTTTCTGAATGATGGTCTTAAAAGCAACAATATCCGTTTGGCGTTATTTCCACATTCTTCTAATCGAAAACGTCAACTGACAAGACAACAATAAGTTGTGTTCCAAAGGTAAATTAAAGGAATTCTATTAGTTTCCCTATTGATATTACCAAGGTGCAGTACGGTCACCACAAGAAGTAGTCTTCGGTACAAGATTTCATGATTTGAATCGTTCTTATTGAAACTATATAAATTTATATAAATAACAATAATTTCATAACGGTTTTCTGAACTCTCTAACCTGAAAAGTAGTGTATAAAAATTGTAGGCTTTCTAAGGCTGCACACACACGGAGAATGTATGGATTCCGAATCAAACGAAACTCCAAATGAAAAAAATTACAGCTCGGCAAGTTTGAATTTTTTTAATATGAATTTTCATTGTGGATTCTAGTCCATGGATTCGGCGTGTGTGTGTGTGAACGGCCATATATATCTGGAGGCACTTCTTTATCGCACTAGACTACGACAGCTCGGTTTATGACGATTTTCATATTTTCTAGCTAAAAAATTAAAAATGTCAAAATATTGAGATTCTAGTCTATTTTAATTTATCCACATTTTTTGTAATTTCCAATTTAATTGTTTTTAAATCGGAAAGCGCTCATTTTCTATTCCTATGCCTAAATGCAAATAAAAAACTTCCATTCTGTCACTGCGTTATTTTCAACGGTTGACTTAATCCGCGCTTGCGCCGAGACAAGCAATGTATTGGTATAACTTTATTCTCAGATTCGCGGCTTAAGATCAAACGATACAAAAACATTTTCTCTGAGATTTTTCATTGCAATTTTCACGCTAAATTCATGCATTTTTATGTACAGGAATGAATGTGTATAGTAGTATTGAGAAGACGCAAAAATAAAAAGTGCACGCGTACGTCAACATAACCCACGTACAATAATTTTAAAGCCTTGGACTAACATGGATTATCGCGACTCCGCGACTATAGTGCAAAATGTGATTTGAGTGACTTTTCTCCGAACATGGAATCCTTGGAGACATTTTTTTTCTTTACCATGACGCGGCCGAGCCGGAGCGCAGCTCTTGGCTATAGATGGACTTTAAAGTGCACTTGGATGAGATACTTTTATTGTATACAGATTAAGCCTAGCTTCGTGTGAATCAGCTTAAAGGTACGTTGTGCTAGACGCGGCCGCACGACTGCGACTCGCTCATTCCATATAAAAACTCGTTTCTCTCTCATTTTAAAAACGAGTTTTTATATGGAATGAGCGAATCGCAGTCGTGCGGCCGCGTCTAGCACAACGTACCTTAAAGCTGGAGCTAGGCATGTTTTTGTCAATCGTTTGCGACTCCGACGGCGATAATATGCTTTTGTTACGTATGTGCATTCGAGTTCAGGAGGAGTATGTGTTACAATTATTTTGATTTTTTTTTTGTGTTTTTGATAGGTTTCTATTAAAGAGATTTTTCGAAATTGTGAAATTCTGCGGCATATAGACATAGAGAAGCCAGAGGCGGTTCATTCTTTTCGTAAAGACGTGTAGACACTCTGGTGAATGGAAAAATTTCCTAGTAGATAATACTAGTATGTAACAAATAAATGGAAAGGTGGTGAGGTCGTTAGTGCGAAATAGCGTGTAAGATGTTTGTTTGCAGGGACAATAAATTGTATGAATTGAATTGAAGTTTGTAGTTAATGTTTGTCACGTTATTCTATGGTAATTGTCACTTAGATTGGATGTTTTGACTATTTTAGAAACTGAACATTAATAGTGACAGAAACATGACTATTTGATCAGCAAAAATGCTAATGAATGGTAGAAAATATTTAGTGAATATTGATCCCTTTTAACGTATATCAACATGTTAAAGGGTGTGTACTGCAACAAAGCTAAATACTAAAACTAACCTACTTATAGATAATATAATAATGACTCGTTTAAGTCAATGTTTGGTTGGTACATTTATTGCATAAAATTGTTTATAATGAAGCGGGTACTTTTTTTTTTATCTAAGAGTCGCCATACACAATACGATCGATGGTACGATAAACGGTAATTTACTTTGTCTGCATTACCATATCATGGTAATGCGGTCTAAGAAAATGACCGTTTATCGTACCATCGATCGCATTGTGTAATGGCGAATTTTTAACACAAAACTTCCATTTTCTGTGTTTTTTAATTGTATGTATCATTTTATTCTGAATATGTATGTAAAAAAAAATTTGGTATACCTAATTTACTCAAGTTGATTTGTTTTAATTCTATTACAGGTGAAAATATGGTTCCAAAATCGTCGATCGAAATACAAGAAAATGATGAAAGCTGCCCAAACTACACCCGTTGGTAGTGGTATGCCATTAGGTGGACCTAATCCTGGTTCACATAGTCCAAGTCATACAATGCACAACAGTAAGTACATTCAAACATTTGTTACAAAACTATTTCGTAAAACGTACCTTAAAAAAGCAGACCACATAAATATTGTTTCGTAATAAATTTAACATATCAGCACTAGGCAGAAAAAAAAAACATAACAGGCATAACACGCGCCTCTTAGTATGTATACATTTGTCATCGAGTAGAGAGGGCTTTCACGATTGTGACCAATTATCATTGAAATTAATTAGTTGAATTAATTTTCTAGAAAAATGCTTCTTGATGGATACAATCTATGAAATAATAGATGAAACCCTTTTTTCATGTTAAATGAGAAGTACTCGTACTAGTCGGAATAATTGCGCGATTTTTTTTATACTTTTATTTAATCTAAAATGATGCATATTCATGATAGTATTGTTTGAATTAAGTGTATATATTGTTACTTAGCAAAAAAAGACAGAAAGGTTAATAAGGTGCTCCGAGATTTATTTTATTATAATCATGCACAAGAAATGCAAAATGTATTTTCTTTACTTACGCCTAATGGAATTAAAATTTAAAGTAATATTTTAGAACGTTGTGTATAAGTTTATATTTTTACTGAATATGGTATTAATCAAAACATTTTCTTCTACTTCCAGGCGGCAATGGTGGTGGTTCCAATAGTGGGTCACCGTCACATTTTCTACCTCCTGGACATAGTCCCACACCATCAAGTACGCCTGTTTCCGAACTATCACCTGGTAAGTTTTTTTTTAATCCAGCCACACTCAATCCTTTTGTCCAATAGCCTTCCCTAAATTTTTGTTAATAGTTCATTAAAAAAAGATTACGTCCCAATAAAAAGTAGTTAACAAAAAGAAAAAAAAAATACAAAAATATTTGTTTATTGACTTGCTATACAATCTCAAAAAACATCTATCTATGTATGTTTTTTTTAATATTAATCCCGATTTTTGTTTGTTCTTCTTTTTTTTTTGTCTTTCTTTCTCGTTTCCCGCCGGCTTTAATTTTAGAATTTCCATCAACAGGTCTAAGCCCTCCAGCTCAAGTACCGTGGGAACAAAAACCCCATTGGGTGGATCATAAACCACCGCAAATGGCACCGCAACCACCTCATCCGCCCCCGCAGCCAACACATCATCATGCATCGCAAATGGGCAGTTATATGCCGCAATATTGGTATCAACCTGAAACAAATCCGTCGTTATTAACGTAGGTAATTTTTTTGATTTTCTTGTTTTTTGTTATTTATTTGTAGTGTTTATGTTGTTATGTGTGTTTTAATTTTAAATAAAACGAAAAAAGCAGTAGATTAAAACTGATAAAATATTTCGTGAAAAATGGCGTTAATTAAATTGGACTAGCAAGATACTGTTTAATTTACTCTAAAAAAGCCGAAGAAAATTAAAAACAAAATGGACTACAGATTGTGCAGCTTTAAAATTGAAAAGAAGAAAGAACTAAATTAATGTCTGTTTGTAAATAAAATCAAATTAGGAATAAAGATCGTGGGTTACATTTGGCGGAGGCTAACATTTTCAAAAAGGAAACCTGACCCATGTTTTAATTAATCAAATAGTATGATTAAGTAATTTAAAATTTAACAGAATTGCCTGGTTTCATCCGTTGACTATGTGAGCAAATAGGATATTTAGAAAAAGGAAGAGATTGAAAATGGATGTTTTGTTAGTTTGATTTTTGTTGTGATATTGAAATTTTTTTTCATAAAGATATACCTGACTGAATAAGAGTCACCGAATATTGAGCGTACAAGAACGCACAATACGCAACAGAGCCCTAATAAAGGCAACAAACCCACATCACATCATGATCGACCTAGCAGTTATTATGGGTTCGGCGTGCGTCTCTAGTGTTTCGTTTAATAAGCCAACTCCTGCTTAAATTTATTGGATGCGGTGTATGGAAATTTGTGATTGTTCAGAAGTAGCAGGTGAAGAATTGTTTCTTATATTGTGAGGATTTTCGCAGCTTTGGCCTTATAAATTTGTTTGATCTATACAGAAAAATGGAGGCATTTAGGATGTTCCGTAAAATATAATCTAATCTAATGTTCCGTAAAATATAAACTTGAATCGCAAAATCAAAATAATTTCCTGAACCTGTTCAGCAAGGTGAAATTCCTTAAGAGATATTCACGAAGGAATATATTTTTGGAGACATCCTAATTTCACCCCAGCTGCAATTTGTCGAGGATTATTATTTCTTTGTGTTCCGTATTATGTGTACTTTGCAGTTCAATCAATCAATCAATCAATCTGCCTGCGATACAGAAGGCGTGAAGGCGTGTATGTGTATGTAAATATGACAGTGGCGGTGCGGCGATGTCATTCCCCCACTCGTAAAGAAATCGGATATGGATTATTTACCTTAAGATTAACTATCGACGCACGTCCAATATGGCTATTTTGGATGCAGACCTTTCTAGAGTGCCGCTCTGAGTTTTCCAATGATGGTACCTTTGGGCCCAGTGTTTCTGGGTAATGTTTCGCCTAATACTAGAGCTACGTACATCTCCAACAGATGGTGATGACCACTTTTCAAACAATAAATTCGGTGAATATTTCTATACCCATCTTCGCCAGAATTGCGTCCACGAACAGTTGCGTTTTATGCCGCCTATCGCGTAAGTTGTTATTGACGCAGATTGTTTGAAGATGACTCGAGAAGTAGATGATTCGGTGTTAACGGCTCGTCATCATCGGTGTCCAGAGAAACGAAAGTCAGAATTTGGGAGTTTATCATGAGCCCAGTTTCTCAGAGTGCGCTTCGCAAACTTTCGCCACTGAATTTGTAATTGGCGCAAATTACGTTCAGAGTTGTCTTCGTTGACTTTACCATCCGCTCCCAGGCTCCTCCCATGTGAGGTGCGGCCGGCGGGTTAGACGTCCACTTGACTTCGTCGAATTCGTTGGCTATTTCACGCAGATTCAGCTGGTTTTGGTCTTCGTTAAGTGGTTTTCTGTCGCTCGGAAGTTCGTTCCGTTGTCGGTGAAAATATCTTTAGGTGTAAATCTACGATTAGTGAAGTTAGTAAAGCACAATATGCGGGAGCTCGTGTCCAAACTATGTGCAACTCCTATGTGCACTGCCCGCACTGTTAAGGTATGTGAATACTACTCCCTCTTTTTTTTCGGTTCGCCTACCGGCTACTACTGTGTATGGCCCGAAGAAATCCATGCCGACAGGTAAATGGCCGTTCGAAAGCAACAAGTCTGATGAGGTAGATTCGCCATTTGAGATTCTACGTACTTCGGGCGTACTTCGCATATTCTTACAGCGTTGTTATTGTGAGCGTACATTTTCATACAAGACTCGCGACGCAAACGAGGGATATAGAACGTATTCCTGATGATGTTACATATATTAGCGCCTCGTGAAAACAGTGATGGTATCTTTCGTGATATGATCTGACAATCAAGAACGTGACGTAGTGACTATGGGGTAGAATGATCGATTGGTTACAGGTTGAGGGATCTACTCTACCTTTTGCGCGCAGAATACCTTCTTTGTCTACTGTTGGATTTAGTTGCTTCAGACTGCTATTCTTACTAACAGTGCGATTGAGCTTTATTTCGACAATCTATTCTTGAATTTCCGTTTGTTGAGCAAATTTGATCACAGAATTGTTTTCGACGTTTGATACATTTCGAGGTCGACATCGTTGGGGGTACATACTTGCTTCTTTGATAGTAATTGCAGACGCCGTATATAGAATAAATTTCGCATGAGCTCGATACAAATACCTCCAACAAGAAAATACTCGGTATTGATGATTATGTGGTACTGTCCGGATATGAAGAACTACATAACGTAGCTCGCTGTCATTGATTTGTGGCAACGGTGCATGGCCAGTTGTTCGGGCCCACTAAACCATTGGTCGATGTTAGGATTTGCAACAACAGTTGCAGCATCGGCTGGGTTGAGTTTTGATGGAACCCACATCCATTGGTAAAGATTCGTACTTTCGAATCTTTCACCAACGCAATGCATAAAAATTGTTTGAAGTTCCGAGGGTCCTTGGAGAGCCAACTTAAAACCGTTTTGGAGTCGGTCCACCAGTATCTATTGATGATGTTCATTCTGTATATACCTACGGCGTCTGCAATCACAGCTTGTCTATAGGCGAAATTAGTCGGCGCAACACCCCGGGGCGCAAATTTGGCAGGTCAAGGGTACGTTCACAAAATAAACGGGACACGCAAACAACATCAAAAAAATGAAATAATTTTCGAATGTCCCCGGGTATAAAGCGCGCAAGAATCAGCGGCGTAGATGACTTTTGGAGAGGGAGGGGATCTGTGATCAGAACTATTTTTCAGCATAAAGAAAACTTAACGAGAGTATTGTTCTTTAGGACGGTATTGTAATGTTCTTTTTTCACATTGCTCGGAGAAGCCGTTGACATGTATTTAACACAACCCCCTATAAACTTCGCCTTGGGCGCGACACACACTCGCGGCGATCCTGACCACAGGGCACACTTTCAGTGCTCATCTACAATAAGCCGAACTTAATTTCAGGCCGCTCCCCGACGAATCCAGGGACAAATATTGTTATTGATATATTTAGAGCATCTTCATCTGCGCTTGCTGATAAGTAGAGCCTCCGTATGTACCTACATTATGTTCGATTTTTAAATTTTTATTACGCAGTTTGCTTGAAGTTGGCTCACATTTGTTCAAGAAAAATGGCACTTAGAAAAGTTTTTGGCAAAATAAAAATCTTTAAGTTCGTGATGTCAATTTAGGGTTTTTATTTTTTCACACATAGTTCGTTGACGAACATTAGCCCACATTTGTCCAGCAAAAATTTTTATTGCCAAATAGAAAGGTAGGGGCATACAAATTCCGATTCACTCAATTTTTTAGAATGGTTGACCTGGCTACTCTAAGGATGCTATAGACATGTGACTAAGCCAGTTTGATTGCCAATGAGGCGCTCTAAGTTGCCCAGGAAAAATATTCGTTTGGCCACCCCTGCAAAAGAAACAATGCACTGTAATAACTTTTCTATTTACAAATTTTCACTAAACAAAAAATGTAAATTTTTATGAATTTTACAAACTTGGGGCTTATTACAGGATCCGTTATTATAGGGAGAACTGTTGTGTGGCAGATAGTACAGGTGTACCGATAGGTGTGCTTGGGTCGAAAAAAAGACAAAGAAAATTCACCCTATGAGAGCGGAACCCGTAATGTTCCCTAGGCTCTCTAGTCGGCTTATAGCATTTGGGAACTAGTACCAGCTTTTATTATTTCCGTGTTATTGGAAAATTGCCTTCGTCTAAGCAAGACATGAAGACCACAATAAAATTCTGGAGTAACAAATTTCTGGAGCTTTGCCTTCCTTAAGTTTTGAAGCTGATTGCCAAGGTCCATCATCTGCTGTAATGAAATATATACCACCTGCTCTGACGAACCTTATGCTACGGGTTGCACTTCATATCTGTCGAACAGATCCGAGACAATATTTAGAATCAGCAACCGACTGAATCGAAATATACCCATTGAGAGAGAGAGAGAGAGATTAGAATGAATGTGTTTATTACCCTCAGACGATTTTTGTCAGACATTCAATATGGAATATTTTTCTGAAATGTATCAAATTGTGATCCTAATTAATCGCGGGCGAACGCCAGGTTCGTTTACCTCTAAAACAGGTCATGAACCATTTTTTAAACACACACATTAAATATATAAATTTCAATCGCCAAATATTAAAGCAAATATAAAAAACAGTTTCCAAAATTTCCTACTGAGTCTTCGTAACAATTTATTATGTATTGTATGTTTGTAATATACATTAAAAATAATTTTAAGTTAATGAAATAGATAAAAGTAAATAATACAATAAATGCTAAACTGAATAATTAATTATTTTTTTTATTTTTCTATTTACAGGGTTTGGCCGGCCGTTTAACATCCAACCGATCCTATAGATAATGTTTACATTTAACTATTTGTTTAGTGACATTCCTCTTAATTTGTTGTTAGGTTTCTTGTAATATATTAAATTTAATGAATATTTTACAAAATAAAATTAAAAAGCTATAAATAAAATATATTATACATTCACAAACACACGAAAATGTAAAGTATTAATAATAAAATTAAAAATAAATGAATCTGAAAAGAAAAAACATAAAAATAAACAACAAAGTTTTTAAATAAATTGATAGCATAATGATTGAAGACAACCTAACTCTAGTATTAGATAAGATCGAAAAACAAGAAAGAAAACACACAGAAAGTAATTAAGCTCGTAGCGCCTCCTAACAAACTACAGTTTACGTCTTTCGACTAAATAAACATGCAAAAGAGAAAAGAAAAAATAACCAATTTGAACCAGCCGTTGATCGGACAAAGTTTTCTTTTTTTTTAGAGTTTTTGTTATAAATATAGCTTTAAGAAGGTTTTTCAAAAATCCTAAAAAAAAATACCTAAAACGGTGAAAATATAATTCGAATTTAATTTTGATTGTATCCAAATAAACAAAAAAAAAATGTTTTATACGAATTTGAAATAAAAAACAAAAATGGTTTAAACCGAGCAGATCTCATTTGTTTTTCTTTAATGTTACTTTTTTTGTACTAACTTTTACAAATTTTTATTTGGCAAACAGCATACTTTTTTGAAATTGAAAAAATTCATTGAATTTTTCCTGTTGTTTAATTCCCAGTGAATATGAAAATTACATAAACAATTTTGAAAGCCGGAAATGAGATAAAGCTGCGCGTAGATAGTAGATTCATACATTATACTAATACTTTTGAGTGCAATATTTCGATTGTTAAATACATAGTTATGTTTCCGCGAAAAATATCAGAAAGCCTTTCTAGACACCCAGTTTTAGTTAGACAGAATTTTTTACGTTTAACTAAATTACATCAGCTACAATTATTTCAATTTCATAATTTGCCTTTTCTATGTTCACGAATTCAATAGCAGAGTTCTGACATTTCTATGTGAAAAAAAAACTGTCAACTTATGAAATAAACAAACAAATAAGACTTCAATGATAACTTTAAAACATTTCAAATCAAACAGGATGGTTTTGTATAGAGATAACCTGATTTTAAGGTATGAGAAAAAAATCGTAAAAGAAAATAGTTTTAGCCGAACGATGTAAAACAAAAATGTTAAAACTAAATTTATACTTTCATTTGCGATATTAGTAATATGTTGTATAAATTATACATATATGAAATAAGGATAAATAGACAAAGAATTTACTACTTACATAAAATAGATAAAACTGAACAATCAGAATAAAAAGACAAATACAAATTCTGTTCTTTTTTTCACCAAACGCTCAATGCACAAAAAACGAAAAGCACATTCCAATGAAACAAAAAATACATATTTCTTTTGTCTATATGATCTGCAAGTGATTTTTTATCTAAGTTTATTTTCTAAAGAAGGAGCTGAATAAAAACGATTTAAACAAAAATAAAATGTGTTTTTTCTATGTTTTTGTTATGCAGGATACATACCTTTTTTTAAAGAGAATTACATATAAATACTTCAACCAACAACGGAGCGCACGTGATTGAATGAATGTAAAAAAAAAATAAAGTGATCCTTTTGTATGATAGTACATCCATAATGTATATTTTCATTGTTTTTTAATGGGAAACAGCTCGAAACATACAGAACAATTTTTGAATTTACCAACACCGGTTAAGAAAAATAGTATATGATTCTCATTTTAAAAACAATCACAGTAGATATTGTAAAATTTATGAAAGTTGAGGAAGCGAGAATGTTGATAAATTCATGAATTTAATATTATCCGATAAAAAACAAATGAAACGAAAAATACAACTAAAAAATTAATAAATGAAATGAAACAACACAAGCAGAGACAATTAAGTTAAGTGTAACTGAACATTAAGGAGACGAAAATAGTATGTCATAAGAAACGTTTTTATTGTAAATTAATTTAATCTTATTTTCTAAAAATAAAAATCAACCGAAGAGTAAATGGAGAAATATAAAAATGTGTTTTTAGTTTGATTTCTAAATGAAGTGTTAGCTTCTTGGCTGATCAAATCACTATTCACATGTAATAGCGAAACTATTGAAAACCGCACCCAATTGTCCACCATTCCATTCCATGCATCTGTTGATGTAAAAAAAAGTGATGTGTAATGTAATGATGTTTCTAGTTGACTTGCCTTGAGGAGTACCTAGGCTATAGGCCATAGTAGGCTAGTTTCAAAGCAGGGCCACCTCGCTTTGGAACCTCTCCACAGGCTGCGGCTCTAGCTGGTGGACTTGTCTAATACCACATAGGGAACATGGTCCCTTGGGCACACCCATCTCCGAGGTTTGCTATCCGCTAATCACTTCTCAATAGCAGCTATGGTCACAGCGTTGTTGGTCCCCTAAAAGGTTATACCTAACGAATTTGGCTTACCAGCCGCAGGAATGTTGTACCTGCGACTACGCGTCTGTTTAAAGCAAACTGGTAGTGCTACCGTTCACTTCCAAACGGCTCCGTCCACTTACTAGGCAGCGATGTGATACGATGATCGTGTGAGCATCAAACCACAAGGTATTTAGGTATAGGCACAATCTCCGTGGCTTTACACGTTCGCTTATAGCTGATCTCTCCCCAGCAAGGAAAGGCTTCGACGTGTTAGGCTTGTATGAATAATCTTCCGAAAGAAAAGCCCTGCATGACTCGAATGCATCAGGATCGTTTGGGTCCACGCTGTCACAACTCACTAATAATATAAGTCTAAGTACATATAAAGCCGGCCCTACACCCCACATCGACCGGAGTTTGGCAAACCCCGTGCAAAAGATTGATACGAAAGTCGTGAAGCAGCAATGCAGCAGTGTGGTTCAGCGAATGCAAGGTATCATTCTTGGACCGGTCTTTTGTGCGGTGTTTGCCACACTCCGGTCGGTGTGGGGCCGGCTTAAAGATGGCTGTGTCGCATGGGACAAACAGAAAAATTCGATGGTTTCACGATTTCTCGTGGGACCTTGTAGCGCATTTTACAATTTCTTGAGCGAGCTCACAGCGGCATTTTTTCGGTCGCACCGGTAAAACGATGAAGCATAGGTCTTACAACGTAAGTAACCGACCCAGTTTCTTCGAATTTTCGTATTACAGTAGATATCGTTTATAACGACATCGAAGGGACCGACTATTTTACGTCGTTATAGCCGATCGTCGTTATATCCGCTCATAACGTTTATAACGACCACTGTCGTTATATACGATCATATTTTTTATAGCGTCCTGTCGTCGTTATAAGCGGTCATTGCAATGTAAAGTCAAAACCCGTTTTATACCGTTTTTTATATGGTATAGGACAAGGGTATACGTCCTTGTGTGACACAAAAATGAATGGAATTGCTTCTGAAATTATGAAATTGTTTAAATTATTTTTCGGAAATAAGAAATACAGGAAAATAAAGGAATTACAGCAAAATGAAACGAAATGAATGAAAATATCAATAATTTGAATTATGTATTTCAAATGATTAATATTTGTAAAAATCCCGCCAAATTCAAAAGCAGACATCTATGTGTCGGAATCGCTCGGAACAGCTGGGCCGACTGATCAAGCCACCAACTTCGGGGAGTTGGGTGCGAGATGTCAGGACGGTTTATATTTGAGCAATGAAGGGAGGAAAAACACTCCGAGTCGGCAGCAAGGACGCACAGCTAAGTTTTTTTGTGATAAGTTTTGTCTGACATATGCATGTTCATTTTTCGTGATATGTGCCCGTCTCCAATTTGTAATTTGTGCCCTATAATGGAGTGTAAAAAAATATGGCCTTAAATGAATAGTCTCCCGACATAAACTAACCCCCCACCCCCATTCCAGGGGAGAATTTTGATCGAAAAGGGAGGCGCACTACATTTCTTTGATTGGCTCCGGGGGTCTCAGGACGGGTTTAATTTTGCAATTGTGTGGGTTTAGTACGGGCGAGATCCGACGCCATCCGAGTCTACAGAGCATCCAAAAGATGGCACCAGTGCTCGCTGGCTACAATTCGCGTTAGTTTTCCCCATTTTAACCCCCTTGTGTGTTTCGTCTATCTCAGGCATGCGATATCCCTTTTTGTAAAAGGACAGGCGTAACGAGCGACAAAGACCCCGCCCAATTCTTCCGCTACTGAGCTACAGCAAGATCATGCCGCTGCTCACTCGTTGAGGAGCCCTATCGTCTTTGCCTGACCTGCCCGGTTATAGAGGTATTGGCTCCGCCCCATGGGCATCTTGGCAATGTCCTTTCCTTACATCATCGTTAATCTTTTAAACAAATCAACAAATTCTCAATTAGAATTTGATTTTTTCGTCGAGAAAACCTGAAGCAGGACCTATATTTGTTGGAGTCTCTACAGGGTTGCACACGGGAACCAGACGGTTCCTAAAATGTTGTAAAAATTAAAGAAATTCAAGTTTCAGAATGTTTTTTTATAAGAATGCCAAAGAATTTTGCACTTTTTCATTATTAAACTTTTGGAGTCATTTACGGCAACTTCACTCTACTTTTCACAGCAGATAAACTTAATTTCTTCGGTTGACTCCTTTATTTTTCCAAAATGGTTTCTTTTAATAAATTCTTGATATCAAGGGCTTAAAAGAATAAAGCCAGAGCTAATAAATCAGGAAGCCGACTGGGACGTCGTCGAATCTTGTATCTCGAGATGTCCCTGTCGCAAAGCAATTCGCAGAAAACTAATTTTAAGGCGCTTATTGTGTAGTTTAATATCTGCTCCCCTATCTTGAACGATCGTTCATACCGAATTGATGTGGATCCGCTAAATAGAGCTTAGGGCAGATTCCGAAAACGATGTGATGAATACGGGCACGATATTTTGGCGTGCTGTTTTTCACGAGGAGATTTGTCTCAAATCCCCTACTGTGTTGATTGTTTTATTGCAAATGACATTTCGTAACGTGAATTTTCAATTTCTTACGACGTTTTAACAACCTTCAGTAGCGATTGCGATGCGATGTCGTATCATTCCGGCCTTCCAAAAACAAGAATTTTAGAACTTTTTTTTTACACAGATATGAGTAAACTTTCGCACTGAATTTAATTTTCAACTCAAACTTGATCTTTGTATGCCGAAAAAGCAATAATTTCGCATACAAAAAAATGACATGTGACGAGTGTTCGTTGTTATTTCCGATCATTTTGCTTCTCGAGTCGGAAAAATGCAGTCGTTATAACCGATCAGCCGTTATAGCGATGGTCGCTATATCCATCAAAAATTGTACCGAGCGAGCCTCTTAGATCTCGGGACCTGGAATTTCCGTCGTTATAGCCGATGCGTCGTTATAGCCAATGTCGTTATAAACGATATCTACTGTATATTGGCTATTATTTGCTGGCTAAGCCGATTCTGACTAACACAATCTGATCGTAAAGCGCGAAATGGAGATTCACCATTTTGGTAAAACACTTTAACAAGCGGTTGTGCGACGGTCCAACGATCCATATTGTGAAATGGCAAACCTTCAACTGAAAGAGTACTACTTTGGTTCACGTATACATTTGACAGTTGTCAGATGGCAGGGCTGTACTTTCCCAACCTCGAAATGGATAACCCTGTATGTATTGAGTTTGCAAACTCTACGGGTTTATGTGAGATTTAGTTAGCTAATATTTGCTAGTGAGAAACATTTTTAAAAATTTTAAGAATAACTTGAATTTGAGAGTGGGGCCTCTATGCCAGCCCCATTCCTCATTGTCCCAATGTCTGAATTCATCCGTTCCCATGTACGTCTTGTACTTTCGATAGAAACACCTTTATGTGTGGGTTAGTGAAAATTCGTCCATAAATTAAAAAGTTATTTCTTAAAGAATTAGTTTTTAGGAGTAGGACTTCTATGGCAGCCCCATAACCCCATAGTCGAAATTCTCTAGTTCCTATGTATGCTTGTATTAGCGATAGAAACGCATGAATGTGGTATTTGGTGAAGATCGGACCATCAATAAAAAGGTTTTCCCTAAAAGAATCCACTTTGTACCTAACACCCAGTAATGCCTCATCGTGTAATGCGAGGTGCAATCTCTTCCTCTAAGTTGCAGTTGTACTTCAATACAGGGTTACTTGTAACTCAACGTATTACTTGAAACATGGTTTACTACAAAAATCAAACCGAAGGAGCTCCTGCAACATCCCAGAAAAAATGTCCAATGGAATGCGTAAACGACACATTCTCTCTCTCTCTCTTTGCTTCCCTAACGCATAACTATATAGGTATACATTACCACTACACGTAAACACGGGAAACCTCCCTGTTAGCCGCCATCGCCTTTAGTTGGTTCCATAACTTGTTTAAAAATTTATCGTCTACCTTAATTCACCATAGCTTCTCCCTGAATTCCTGGGCCCTGGATCCCTGCAGATTCTTATCGATAGCTAATTTTGCAATGATTATTTTCGAAATATTTTCACTTCCACTTACGCCTTTTGATATCTTTGCCTAGCCTATTTTGGCCTGTAATTATGAAAAGGTCGTCGTCGGATTTTACCTCTGGTAAACGAATTCGTAGAAAGGATACTGATTCACGAAAGTTTAAGAGTTTGGTTGATATGTCACCATCCACGTGGGTATCCATTTAGAAGCACAGATTTCAAACTGCTTTCGAAGATTCTGAGTTTAGTGTTTCTAAAGAGCTCGTGGTTTTGCTAGACAGGTGTCAAACTAAAAAAAAGAAACTAATTTCGGGTGCGGCCGAAATTTGGATACCCTTTACTTTCCTTCACTGAAAAAATAATTTGCTAAAAACAAGAAAAAAATACAATAAAAAACAGCCAAGGAAGAATTTTTCCAGATTTAAGATGTTTTCTTGTTTCAAGAAAAGTCTTTGCTTAAAATAAATAAATAAGCATTTTTTTAAGCAAAAACTTTTCTTGGAACAAGAAAATACATCTTAAATCACAAAAACTTTTCTTGTAACAAGAAAATACATCTTAAATCAGGAAAAATTACTCATTGGCTGTTTTTTTTTCTTGTTTTTAGCAAATGATTTTTTTCAGTGTTAGGGCTGATAGCTTCTTCGACGACCATATGACTTCTGTTCCGATTCTGTTCCTAAATAATTCTTCTAATTTGATTTTTAGTTGTGTGTTTTCTGCGGCAGCTTCATAAACCTCCCATATGATTCCTTCCGTTTCTATGTAAGTAACGCGACGTCGATAGAACAACATTTGTGTGAGGTTTGGTTGGAATTTGTGTAGAAAGCAAATGGTTTTCCTTAAGAATCAAATTGGGGGGCTGGGATTATAGGCAAACCCGATGATCCGATGGTCGTTAATACATATTCTGCTGGGTGGCATCAACAGAAATACATTTGTGTCAGGTTTGGTTGGAATTGGTGCACACATAAAAAAGCATCCTGGGCCGCGATTTCGACATACCTGGATTAAGGTATACGACTTATAATCGCCGATAAGTCACAAAGAAGAGGTAATGAAATGTTGTCCGGAAATGTTGTTGGCTGAAGTTTTGTAAGTAAGGAATGTCGCCTGGAAGGTGGTTTTGATTACCAGAGCAAGGATTCGGTTTACGCCATCCCGATCGAAGAAGACAAAAAATGGGGGATTTTTATCGTTTTCGCCGTGAGGGCTTTCTAGTAGGCAGGACGTTTATTTGCTAATTTAGCACAGCAGTTCACCGGCTATGTGAATTTTGATTTGCTTAATACTAGCACAGTAGTCCTGTTGCTCTAGTTAGTGCGCTCATGTTCGGTGCACAGGGCCGTGGGTTCGAGTCTCACCGCGAGCGAAGAATATAACTGAAATAAAATGAAAATTTCGAAGCAGTCAATCGTTAAAAGCCGTTAGGACTAAACTATTTTAGTCGAATGAGAAAATACAACATACAGTGAAGTCTACATTCGTGCGTATCTTCTCTTTTTGTACAAAACACTACTGCCGAAAATAGAAAAAGCATCAGTTATAAAGTGGCTATTAACCCATTTTGTCCTAAGGTTGCGTTTTCGCAACACTTCACATTTTCATGTTTCATGTTTTTCTTGAACAAGTTGATAACCTGTTCAACTTTTTGAGGAAGAAAGGTCCATTTAGGAATTATCTAATCGACCCGTTTCTGTTCAATTATGTATTTTGACATTTTGTATGATTTTTTAGGGTTTGAAAATTCAATTTTTTAGGTACGAATGCTAATTTGTGTATAAAAATACTTAGATAAAATATTTTCCTGAACAACAGATGTAAAAATATACAGAGTTTGTCAAAAAGTTGTATTATGAACGCAGAACATACGCTCAAAATTTAAGCTTGCGAAAACGCAACGCTGGACTATAACGATATCCTCTTTTTCCTATCCCATGGACAGATGATTTCCATTACTTTTTACTACAAATTCAGTTTTCATGCTATTTAATTTTTGATTTTATTGTTACATTCTGTTAAACCTCTTGAGACAAAGCGGGGCGAACTTTTTTGGTACATAAGTTTCGATAAATTTAAGAAATATTAGTATAAAGCGGCTTTGCAAATAAAAAAAGGTTAATTAGAACATCTAATTTATTTGGTTTTATGACGCAGCCACTGCCTATTATTATCAGCAAAATTATTAGTTTCAAGTTACACCCGATTCAACGGCCCAATATTCTTTTAAAAGTGTGTGTAGGTAAAACTTTGTGTAAAATAGAATCCAGACACATATGTCCTTGTGAAGCTAACTCCAACACACCTGGTAAAAATTGAAAGTGCACAGAGAATAAAGGAGGTTATGCATCCCCATGCGGACTCCCCCAGAATACTTCTTATCATTGACGAGTAAATTGGTGGGGCGATCCATAATAATATTTTTTGTTTCTATATTTTAGGCTATTATTTATAAAAATGTGTATGACAACTGCCAGGTGGCATCGTGAGCTGCCATTTGGCTTCAGTCTGGATACAGCTGAAGAACAATAATATAACAATACGCAGCTTACCTTATTAAACACGCGAAACACATTAGCAAAGCATCTGACTATATGATGTCAAAGAAACAAAACAATATCGTCACACCCCTGATTATGATCAAGTCCAAGATCAGTAAAATTCCTTCGATTGTCGCATTCTGATTCACGGCACAAGATAAAAGAAATGAATTTACAAAAGAAACTGCATTCGTTACTGCTCAGGCTCACGCTTTACTAAACGTGTGAGTCAAACGTAGTCCGTGAATAATTAGGGGCGGCAAAGTATAAATTTAAAATTGCAGTAATTTGTCAAACTCGTGACTGCAGTGCCAATGTCATTGCGACAAACATTTTAGTGACGGTTTCATTTTATTCAACGTTCTTTGCATTAGAGGCAAAATGCGTTTCAAATATATATAGGAAACGCATCAGCCGCTAAATACACACCCCCTTGCGTTACCTTTACTCGCGTTCATTTTTTATTAATTCAATTTTGTTTGAGATTACTATTTTGCAGTTGTTGATAACAATGGCAAATATTACGGGCGGCTACAAAACATATCTTGGACATGTGAAGTGTGCCGAGCATATGCTCGAAGAAATTCGAAACCACTCATTATGCAATGGAAAAAGGATTTGAAGACAGGAAGTTGAATATAGTAACGGAATGAACGCGGGGATTGTTCGGGTTCAAGAGAAGTCGTACAAAATTTAATGTAAAGGTGTGGAATATTGTAGAGAACTGAATATCTACAATATCTAAGTCAGCAAACTGAATAACTTAACAATATATAAATTTTACAATTTCATATGTAATCATAGGTACATCTTCATAGATATTCAGCCTAACGCAAGAACTTATTACTGGGTTCGAAATATATCATGGATTTAAATAAAAATTTTACGCAATAATTGAAGAACGTTTGGGTTAGCCCAGTTAAATTACATAATTAAGTACATATGTGTAATTTATTTAAGCACATTTTAATAATATCGAGGGAATGTTTATTCTTTATTAGGTATATGGAAAGGATAACTTAACACAATACGAATGCCATTTTTTAGAGGGATCTCAATGCCAATATCAGACACTCACTTGTGATTTGATGCAGTAGGTATAGTTGTAAGTCCCCTTCAATGCCATCCAGCGCTTGTCCAAGGAACATACTCTAAAAAAAAATCGCAAAATCCATTAAACATTATGATAATGTTACATGTGTACATTTCATCTATGACATAACAAAAAGTGAACAACGTACACTTCCACCAAGTGGCAGTGTCCCACGGGTTTACACCAAAAGTATTTACGTTAACATAAAAAGAGCCGCAACGCACAAACGCTCGACAGTGCATTTAGCGGTAAATCCGATCCACACAGATGATCCAAGGACTACCTGAAGAGTAATGGAAGCAATCACATCAGTGAGTGGGTATTAAAGCGCGAACCTACAACATCACCAACAATTTTTTGATTGTGCTGCAAGCTACCCGTTGTGCAGAACAATGGACCGGGGCGAGTCCAAAGATGAGAATATATTTTTCTATTCGCGGCATTCCGCGCTATGAGTACTTAAGCCAGACGAGTGCTACTTGAATGTACAATACTGCAAAGGAGAGGCGGATACAAACGGATGAAAATGTATCAATAAATGCAAAGCGCCGGAAAACGAATTGCATTATGAGTCGAAGGATTTAGGAGATTTGGTCTCCGTTAATATTGTATGGATTCTGCTGCAGAAGGAGTAGAGTGCAATGGGCTTACGCTATGATGTCAACGACATGTAGGACGATAAATTTATTAAAAAGATGGTTAATTTTTCATTGAAACTAATTCCAAAGAGCCGTTTTTCCTCTATTTTAAGGAACATAAGGGAAATTCGTCGAAGTAAGTTTGTACTCATATTATTATCACTGCACTAAAGTTTTCTTCTGTTTACGTTTTGGAGCAAAACATAAAAAACAATTCGAGGCGAGGCGAGGCGCTGAATAACCATTTGAGGACTAAGTTGCATTTTGGTTTCTTTTAACCCTTAGTGTCTCCCGCTGTTATTAAATCATATTTTCCGAACAAAAATCCTATTGGAAACTATATGGTTAAATTTTTCGAAAATTTCATATTTCCGAACACATTTGCTGAAAATTTTAGAGTCCTAGTTTTAGCCGTTCAGAGACGCAATCTGGATAAACGAAGGGAGATCAAACGCAAACAACGTCAATTGTTCATGCGATCCAAGCGCAAACGGTATCAGTTTTATAAAAGGCTGATATATAGATCATTTTGCGGCACGCACTTGCTAAAAATCTCGAGATACCTACCTTATCCCGAAAAAAATCCACTTTATGTTATTCCGACATTACTAAATCCCGTCTTTATAAAATCCTACCATTACAAAAACCCGCCAACTCGAAATCGCGCCCACTAAAAACACACGCGCCGTTTTAAAATCCCGCTGTAGTGCATGGAGAAATAATTCCGTCAAAATATCGCCTAAAAATAGAACATTGTCATTTGTTAACAAAAAAGTCGAAACTGAAGTATCCCCGTGTGAGGAGACCCTAACTTACATTTTTCTCTTACAACTCCAGTAACGGTAAATGTGAAAATTGAACAGTGGTATTTTGAATTAGTGGGTTATGGAAATGGCGAGATATTAATTTGGCGGGCTTTTGATTAAGAGGGATTTCAATTGAGCGGGACTTTTAACTGGCCGGAAAGTCGAAGTCGGGATTTTGAAAAACAGGAATATGATGTGCGGGATATTGTAGCCCACCCGAAAATGTCAGAGTCCTAGTTGTCTCCATTCAAGAGTTACAGCTGTTTAAAGATGCGACTCAATATGAAAGAAAATTGCAAAGGGTCCCCCTTTCGATCGAAAAGTCAATGGTTTTTGGTGTCATCTTTAATTTCTGAAAATAGGGAGGTGTTTTTTTCCCTTTTTTGGTTGAGTGAAACGGATATGGATACTCAGTTGAATATTGAAAATTATTCATAATACCAGGGACGTATCAAAAATGTTGTTTCGGGATGAGTCCAAATCTCGATGTCAGGCATTTTTACATTTTATCTCAGTGCGACCCGAAAATGAGAAATGTTTGTCACCGTTTTTCCAGAACTTAGAGTACTGTGAGCGATTTACTGTTAAAGTCTTATAGTTTGCTTACAGACTAAAATTAGAGACCAGGCACTCTTTTTTCATCGCTTTGCCTGCCCATTTTTTTTTCAATAAAGACACCAACAATTTAATCTTGCACTAAACCTTGCTGCTTCGACTTTTTGTCAGTTGGATACCATGCGTGCAAATCAATGTTTGAAATCGAGAATGAAAAAACGATAAGAAAATAAATCCTTGACAACATTTTATCAAACAAATTGTCATCTCACACTAAAATTGAGACGTTTGCTTCAGTGGCGGAACAACTTCATTCGGGGCCCTCCCGCCAACTTTTTGAGTGGGCCCCCTACACTGAGAAAAAAGTAGATTGAAGTCAATCGAAATCACTCTTGAACTTCGATGCACATTTTCCACTGACTGATGACTAAGAAGTGTGAAACGTCCTTACACCAACTCTTTTGAAACATGATTTTGACGTTACAGTGTTTCTACTAAAATTAAGGACGTCATACTTAAAATAACTTTGCTAAGAGCTACTTTGACTCTGCATTCGTAGAAACATTACGCTCTTAGCTCTGGAAAGAAAAATTTCTTCTTTCTATTGACACCAGCGACATTTACCTTACTATAGCTGACATATAGCGGAAAATATCGGAAACATAAAAGTTCTCCTTATGAGAACGGATAACAGAACAAGCCAACTGCGCCTACGATGGGATTCGACCCGCGAACCTTTTTATTAATTTTTGATCTGTCAAAATCGAAGAAAATGTATTAATTTGACAGAACGAAGAGTCCCAAAATTTGGATTCGGAAGCTTCGTGTGTGGGCGGCCTAACCTTGTAACTTGCTAGATAATTGAAAAATTGGCACGTTATTAATGCAACTTTATTCCTTGTTTAAGCTTTAAATTTAAGTGGGACCCAAAGCCGTGGTTCGCAACAGGACTCTAATTTGAATCCTTCAATTTTAAAAACGCTTGTACTTAATATTAAATTAAATACAGCAATCTTGGCAATACTCCTTTCAAACCAAATGTGGCCTCTGCACCACAGACCTAGTGACCTATATACACCGCAATCAAGATAAAATATTTTAATCTTGAACGATATATACAGGGCGTACTAACTAGTTTGACCTAAGCTTAGTACCACTCTCAAACTATTTTGTTCGTGTTTGACAGTTCATGACAAAGTTAATTGGAATTTAGTTCGAAAGTTTGGAAAAGGTACTATCACCAAAAATATTTTAAGATAGTTGATTTGAAAAGGGACCTAAAGAGTCTTTTTTCGCATATGGCAAGGAAAGAGTGGGTCGAATTACAAACCGCGGCTACAGTTACAGCAAATAGTGCAGCCATGCAAAACAATTTTTTTCGGTGAAAATTTGGGCAACCGGATTGTCTCATGAACTTTCAAAGATTTTAGGGGAATATTAAATTTGTTTATCTAAGAAACCTGGTGAAAGAGGAACAATAAATTTAGCATTTGTTTTGACTTCGAAAAGTGTACATCTCTTCTTGTCTAAAAAAAAATATCAACGTCGGGGTGTTGTTGTTCGCAGTCGTGCTGTTTTTAAGGCTCGAAAAATCTTTCATGTGGCTTTTGGGATACGCGGGCCCTGCGGGCTCTTATGCGCCGCCCCTGGTTTGCTTTTTAAGGCAGTTTTTTAAGCGTGAAAAATGCAGAGTATTCAACGAAAGAAATTTTTTTGAAAATATTGGTCCTGCAGCAAGCCATGGAAAGCTCTGGATACTTCACCTGGCAACGTCCCTGCATGATACGCCGTAGGGCATAATAATAATGTTCGTGCGTTATCATACTCTCGACAAACTACAGCTGGGTGAGATTTTGAGTACAATGCCTCCTAAGATATGAAAAATTATTTTGTGAAAGTTTTTTATCAATATTTTATATACATTCTAATTTTTCGTTATCATTTTGTTTAAAGTATTGAGTACCCGTGAAATTAGAATTAAAATAACCAATAAATCTGGGACGGTTTTACCCTATCAGTAGATTGAGCATTGCTGTAGCCTGTGGCTCCAACACGGGAGGAGCTGGAGAGGCTAATGCCCTTCATAGACTCATAAATTCGGAAAGGAAAAAATCCAAAATGAAATTTGAAGAAATGCATCTTCTTGCAAATTTTGCAGACGTTAATTTTTTATCTAGCAGCATGAAGCACACCATGTGAATACAACTGTCGTAACTTTCATTTCCTATTTCATTTCGATTTTCACATTTGGATTTATTTTGACACCCTTTGAGAAGAATACTATCGGATGTTACTTACCTGCCAAACCATGATTCTCCGCATTTTGAATTTGGCGGAATTGCTCGGCAGTAACCTGATTATGGGGAAAAAGTTATTGCCCATTTCTGTTTGGTGATGATTTCAAAGGCGGTAAAAGAAAGGCAGGGATTTGGAGCGGAGCGACCTTAAATTTCGGAGCGAAAGAGCGGAGCGTGGAGCGGTTTTCGGCAGGCTGGAGCGGAGCGATTTTTGCTTTGAAAGTCGCTCCACTCCGCTCCGCTCCGAAGTAAAAAATCAAGAAAATTTCGAAATAAAAAATTGGATTTTTTCGACGAAATTTTTAATTTTATGGCACTATTTGATAATTTTGGACGATTAAAGGCGAAGAATTCGTTGAGATATTTGCAAAATTTCGGATTATTGTGAAATTCATTGAGATAAAAGAGGTTTTGCGTTTTTTCCTAAGAATAAACCCAATAAAAATCGGATAAGCAGTTTAAGTTGTGTAAAAAAGCTTCAAAGACAAAATTTTGTGATCTTCTTCATATAAATTTTTTTTTCCGACGGAGGTCTTAGTGGTAGCATTTTTGTAAAATCTTTAAATGCTTTTGGTAGCTAATGAGTTAAGAATTCGGGATATTCCCGGTACACCTATTTTGCTGGAAATGACATTAATAATCATATTTCAGTGCGCTTATGCGATAGTTTAGTTTCCGGACACCCTATCTAGAACAACTCAATTTTATGTTCAAATTTGAACGAAATTGGTGCTATCCTGTTCTGTCGTTGATCGAATAAAACTCACCTTTTAAGCCATATTCTATAATACGTAAGAAGATATAAGTTGAATTGATGAATTCGCGGAAAATTATAGTTATTTACCAAAAACAATGAAGTTTTGTTGTATGTTTGTAATGGAGCGGAGCGGAGCGTGGAGCGGAGCGGAGCGGAGCGATAAAATTTTAGTCGGAGCGGAGCGCTGGAGCGGAGCGGTTTCAAATTGGTCGGAGCGGGAGCGGAGCGGAGCGAAAAAAAGTGTCGCTCCAAATCCCTGAAAGAAACAGAAAAATAGTATAACAAATAATAATATAAACTAAATACATTTTACTTACAATACCTTAAAGCCATTATTGAAAGATTATGCGTAAAACTAATTATGTGTAAATATAAAATAAAGGTGTATTAATTATTATTATTATTAATTTTTGAACGAGTCATAGACATTATCCCCCTAGTCCTGCAGTGCTTCGTGACACGCAGCGTTCGAGGAGGCAATTCGTTTTAATTGGTAGAAATATTAAACATTCTCATTTCTCATTAATTCATCGATGCATAACAGCAGTGGTGTCAAAATCAAAGCATGACCCAGACCAAATATCGCCGTCTTCCGGTTTAAACGGGCCGCAAAATAAAAAATTCAAATTCAATATATATTTTTCTCGAATAGAATATTTGAATTATGAAAATAAATCAGAGTCACTAACGACCTCGGCATTATATTCTTTGGAAATTGCATCTTTTAAAAATGTTATTCAAATAAGTTTAGACACGTTAGACAGTTAAAAGATCAAATTATCAAAACTTGCTTAATCGATCAGTAATACATTGTTAATTAAATTTTGCTAAATTTTAGACAGCTGATCAGAATATTGTAGCACCGGTCACCCAACATTCTGGTAGTTCAAAGCTACCTTGCTAATCAAAATTGTAAGGCTGACATAAATGAAGTTCGGGTATAAAGGTAGAGAAAGTATGTTTCTGCCCAAGTAACAATTCGTATGCTTTAAAGAAGCACTTCATCCTGTAACAATCATATAGGAACACAAAATCAGTTTATCGTGTGACATCGCTTATAGAAGTATTTTGATCCGATAAAAGCTCCTTAAAACACTTTTCGGAAAGCTTAAAAAGTTCTTATATAATCAATTCAGGACTACATCCAATAAGACTTCGATAACACTTCTCTAAACCTTAACTTAAAAAGATTCTCCATTAAATACTTCTTTGTAGCCTTTATTGAATGACATAAACACACATGACTGAAATCAACACACACACATGCATATAATCTTCTATAGCACTGTCGATTTCATTTTTATAGTGTGACATTCGTGTGATCATCTAATAAATTGTTCAGCGTTGTTTTATAGAATGATGAACTTTGCGATTTTTTAAAGAATTGACACTTATGAAGTGCTCTGGAACACCACGTTTCTTGAATTGAATTCATCGAAATATTGCATGAAACCAACATTTCCTCACTCATTCTTAGCTTATGAATCAGTTAAGATAATCTCAGCGCAGAAACTGGCTGCATTTTATTGATGAACGTATGAATTTAACTATAGCTTCAACTGATTGACATATAAAGAAGAAGGTGCATTACAGAGAAGTGTTGAGCATTTCGATAGATGCAACGAACCACTTGTAGTGTTTACGAGCAATGCTGACTATATGTGAGGTTGGCCGAGTGGTTCGGGCGTCGGACTTGCGTACGACAGTCGCTGGTTCGACGCTGGCTGCGGGGATTTTTTTTTCTTTTTTTTTGCAAAAGCGTGAAAATGACAGAAAATGATGACATAACACATATGATGTATGTCTTTTTCAAAGTGTAATTCAGTGCTGCAATAAGGTTCAATTGGATAAAAAAACGGCGCCAAATACCATTATTGGACTATTATTCAGTGTTTATACCCTGTAAAGTGCCCCTATTATCGTTTGAAGAAAATATTCTACGAAGAATTATAGGGATGAAATTGTTGCTTGGGTGATGTGGTGTGAATCGAACGCATGCATTAGTAAAGCTAAAACTAACAAGCTTAAAGGCGACCAAAAAATGGGTAATGGACTGAATTTGTTGTGATTACGCAACTTCACATCCAGCTTATTTTCTCACCAAAGACAGGTTTTCAGAGTCAGTGAAGTTTGGCCTTCTTTCCAAACAAATCTCAGTTCAAAATGTTCTTGTTCCATTACTTACTTAATAATGAAACCGTGACAGATAAATTATACGCTTCGACAAAGCCTAACAACTTTTATTTGAACCGAATCTCGGGACGAAAGAATTTCACAGAGGAACTAAAAAAGTGCCTTAAACAATTAAACCTCAAATAACCGTCAGCAAATTGTTTATAGAACATAGATGAAAATTTCTAAAATACCTACACAGTCTAAGCTTGCACATGCTATCGACTTCTATGTGGCCCGCGGGCCGTGAGTTTGACAAGTCTGCATAACAGTATCCCTGCTTCTAAATATTTCATTTTAAGCCTAACTTAGTTACATTTCATCATAATAATTTTAGCAATTTTCTAATAGACATATCAGTTTTAATCGATGTAACCCAATTCTTTCTAAAACGCATAACTATAAACGAAACACGAATCTTCCAAGTTCCAGACTATTGTCATAATGAAAAGGAACACCCGTGCGGCACACGTATCCCATATGAATCTGAATCAGAACATTTTTGCGCAATACAATGCTCAACATCGGAAACTGTCCGCTATTGTTCACCTGGCATAGGTGCACACCTCCTCTTCATGAATTCAACCCTCCTGAAGCATTTTTTAATACTACTCGCTCTTGCTAAACAAAAAAGTGTACCCAATGCTGTTTTATTGTTGTTGTTATATTGTCTCATTGCACACATTTTATACGTACGTACATACGACAATGGAGCTGTAAAACGAGAATAAGACGTTTTCTCTTCCCTTTGCCGGTCTATGCTTTATACGAGTATTTGGAAGAATTGAAATTTTCCTTTTCGGCCCCAGAGAGCGTGCAAGTTGAGTTGGGAGGTGTGGTAGCTGTTTTTTAAAGATTTCCGGGACTTCTTACGTTACATCTTTGAACCCGAACCACCGAAACGAAGAACAATGGTTGCGTTGCCTTGCTTGCCATCCGCGACTAACAATTATTCATGTCGCGATTGCAGCCTACATAAAGAATAAAAAAACGTGCAATGCAACCACCACCCTTGGCAGTATGTTCACTTGAAGTTTCTAAGCAACTCGTTGAAAATGTTCCGCTCAGAGAAACAATGTTTTCCGTCTTCCGTTCACTTTGTCAATTGAAATGTTGCGCAACATTTGGGATTTTCGCGTCGTTGATTCGATAGCGGATTCTTGACGGAAACACAGATGTTATATGGACCTTTGTGTACAATATAATGACAACCATCTAAAAAAAAATGTTTTACTTTTTCAGAAAGGAATTTTTCTTTCTGGATGGTTTCTGGAACAGGAACCGTTTATGATGGAATACATAACTCTAAATTCGTGCGAAGAACTATATTGGTTAAAACTTAAAAGTTTACAAAAACTGTACAGATACCGGGGTAATTTTTAAATTTATATATTTATAGGTATCATTCCTCCGCATCTTTAATTGTAAGCGACACACAATATGACTCCGCTAATCACAACAGATAGTCAGTCGTTGATTGTTTTGATTGGAGGTCAAACTCGGGGCAATCGGTCAAATAAATTTGCTGTCCACCAAATCAAATTACACTTTGCATGTTAAGCGCTATACATACATATGATGGGCGCATCAACCAAATCACCCATCAACATCTCATCTCATCCCATAATCGTTGGTAACGTCTTGGCACGATGAAGACCTCCATCACAGACAGACAGTTCGCATAATAGATTTGAATTGTTCTCAAATCTGACAAGAGTCTGCCACTTAATCGAGCGAATAAAAGAATACATAGTCACAAGAATTGTTAGGGCATAAATAAAAAATTAAATTGTTGTAATTATTAATAATCCTCACCCCATCGTGAAATAAGACATCATGCGCAAATCAACAAAACGAGTCTTAACAAATTTGATTGCCACAGTTGGTTCAATTGTCCCGCTGAATGTTCAAACAAAAGAAGATGTTATGGGTCCAGTGCCAGGCCAGTGTCCACGCAAGGAATTGACCATGTCATGCATTACGCTGTCTATACCTAAGTATGTATATGGTGCTCTCCCTAGAAGATATGACAATAAGAACTAAGTGTGGATACTGTATGGATTGTCTCTACTAGAGCACGTCATAAAGTTGTGCTCACGTCACAAAAGTCGCTACCACTATGAATTAATGGACCGCGAAGACGTTGTCGCGACATTTAATCTTAAATGGAAGTAATTGATGAAACATATTTATTTTAATTTAGTTAATTTAACATCTTTTTGTTTGGCTTATCGCGGTTCCTTAGCTAGACGGCTTGTTCTGCTATCGGTTCTCATAGGGAAAACTTTTGAGTTTCGACATTTTCCGCTATGTGTCCGCTATATGGCGAACGGTAAGATAAGTGTAGCTAGTGTCGATAAGAAGAACAAGAAAATTCTTCTTACGAGAGCTGATAGCGTAATGTTCCTTACTAGTGAATCCGGACGATTCAGACGAATCGTAAATGACCTCAATTTTCCGGTTCTGGAACATGTGAATCGATACATTAGCTCCGTTTTATGGCCTCCAGTTCAAGTCTGGAGGATTATTTAAGGTCCCGAATTCGGAAATGTTATTAGCTTGAATCCCTCCAACTCCAATCAGAAATCCTGAAACACAAAACCCCCATAATAATCGTCTGCAAATACAGAATACCCCTAATGAAAATCCCTGAATATCTGTAGTTCCAAATTTCTCCGGATTACCAAATTTTTGGTTTATTTATTAAAAGGGCCTGGGCGACCGATTTTTGGATAAAATAGTAATAAGTAACGACAATGACGTTACTTTTAAAGTCCAATGGATTTCCGTAAAAACCCCAATCTTCCTATATTCATGTTGATTTACTTAGTGAGAAAAGAGATAAAATCCATATTTTGTTTGAAGGTCCTAAAGTCTAACTCTGGACTCTCGCGCATGCTAGTTAGTTTATGATCATTACGGGGTATCTTTCTGTAAGTATGCAGTCATGATTGTAATTCAACAACAGTTGCACTAAAGTATAAAATGTCGGAATCCTGTTTAGCGTCCGTTTTCGAAAAGAGGAGCAACCACATATTATATCATATTTCCGAAAATTTCAAAAATAGATGAGGTCCAAGTGGTGATGTCGAGCGTCACGCATTTGCTGAAATTGCGGAGCCCTGGCTGTCGGAAATTTTCAGATTTCTTTAGAGTCCTAGTTCTCGGCCTCGGCTTTTGCAAAGGAGTTAGAGATACCGGATACTATTTACTTTGAAAACTTGAAGTGTTGGTAGATGCAATCAGTTTAATATAAAATACAATATTTACCACGAATTGTTTACATTTTTAGGGGCTACTCCACCATAAAGAAATACGTCAATAAAACTCGAAAGGCCGGCTTTGAAGTCACTGATATTATGTATGTTCCCATAACTCAAATTTCAGTTGAAGAATATGCTCACATCAAAAGAGCTAAGTAATTTTCAATTCAAGAATGTCAAAGGCTTAAAGCGGAACTTTTGGCTCGACTTTCGTGGCACTTCAAAAAATTATATTTCACACGAATTCTGCTGAAGAAATATATTTAAAATATTTAACTTTTGTTTATTATTTTTTGTCCAGTTGTGGTGCGAGGCATTTAAAGGTACCAGCCCCTATGAGCTAAGACCCAGTTACCGTCTAATTTCCACAAAAAAAAATCTTTTTTTTTGGGTTATTTCACTAGGTGGTATTGTCAGAATTAAACAAAATTCCACAACCAACAAAAAACGAATTAGCATTTGTTGCTGCATATCCAATAAAATTCATGGATTCACCGTGTCTGTGGGGCCTCTTCTCTCCTCCCCTAGCTACTCTTCATACTCCGTCCGTGAAAAATCGAAATCAAACTGACCTCAATTCAGTGCAGAATTTACATTTTCCTCGGACTGTCCATTTTCGTAATTTAGGAATCACAACTAAGAACTATGAAATGTATTTAAGGGATTCAAAGTCGAACTGTAAGTCAATAAATACGCTCTTTCACTTTTCTGATTACGTTAAAGAGCCACAAATTAATTGAGGCTCTGTTTCAATCTAAAGTTAATAGGAAAATGGTGACACATTAAATAGAATTACATAGGTCACAATTATCTGATATAGCAGAAAATATTAACCCTGGCAGTAATAGTCAGTTTCATGCTCCTTGGCTGTTAGTTTGTTTAATGTATTCCTACTCCATGTCCGGTTTTAATGTATTTATTAGTTATCATAATGTTTGTAGTCCCTACGAATAATATCCTACGTAGGATCGCCACTGCTTTCACTACCATAACTCGGTTGGGATATGATTCGTAGTTTAATAAGTTTGGAACCTCGCGAGGCCCTAATGGGAGCCCTCCTATCTGCAGTGGTGTATTTGTAAAGAAAAGATTCTTAGCGGAAATCGAGCTTGCATGCGGTGCTGTTTGGATGGAATGGGAGACACAGAGTGAAAAACCGTGACATTTTCACTCAAAGACCGATGTGTGCTAAACTCTGTCCAAAGCTGAGTTTTATATGATTAAAAATCTGCATCCATCCAGTCCAGCTAAAGAATTGTTGATTGCGTTCCGCAAATATTTCTCAGCACACACTCTGAACCTCTGCAGCGGATAGTTCCTTAGACTTTCGGAAGTTCGGAAAATATTTCTATTAAATTATGAAGAAAAGTATGTTCTGAATGAGTATTTATTTTGCTCAAAAAAATACTATTTGGAGTTTCGAGGATTTGGCCCCTTCTAGCGACTCAAAACAACTAAATTTATGAGTCGTAAACGTAACATCTGTGAGTGAATTCAAAGGACGAGAAAACTAACAGAAAAGTGTTTTTCAATTGGATTCTCATTTATTATATAGACAGGGGAAATTGTTCGGTGGCAGTACATTTCTGTGTTTCCAGTGAATTGTATCCGCGCTCATTGATTATTGCACATACAACTTTTTCGAGGAAAACCAAATCAACAAACAAATTTAATGGCCAAATTTATTGTCATTTGGTTAATGTACAATGATAGCCAAAAACACAGTCTGATGAAACCTGCTGAATTAATATAGGTGCCTTTTTCTAAGTTCAATTTTTGATGATAAAATGAGTTCCGATGATTTTTGAAAACATTTCGGGAGGGATCCGGACCCCATGGACCCCTCCCCTAGCTACGTCCCTGCTTGGAAGTGAATCAGTTGCATTCGAAATGGATGTATAAATGATGTTAAAAATTCCATGGAACTGTGCAAAAAGTCCAGCATCGCAAATTTTTTGAAAGTTCGTTGGTCACGCCGGATTCAATTACGGAAAACGTTTGCGCCAAATTATTATGGTGAAACCATCTGAGTAATAACACACTACCTGACGCCAAATCACATTGCAGTTAATTTATTCCATACGAAGGGTTTTCGACTGAACTACGAAACCAATTTTGGTCAAGTGTACTCAATTGAAGGTTTAATTAGATGCTCCTGGAGTAGGATTTACAAAAGAATATATAGAAAAAAAATTATGCATTAAAGAGCTAGCAAGATAAAATAAAAACTAAGCAAAAAAACCTTGAAATAAACATAGCACCAAATAATGTTCCTTCCGACTCGCGATTTTCTTCATAAATTTCCGCTAGGAGTACAAGTTTGTTCTAAAGTCAGTGGTTAATTGGAAGTCTGAGTAGATTGAAAGCTACACTCAGAGAAATATTCGCTCATATTGAACGAAATATATTTAATTCAAACGATTTGCGCTTTTGATTTGGCTCCACAAGCAAATGCGTTTAATTCTAACGAGTGGCGTTTCTTTCAAAAGCATTATGAGTTGTAAAAAAGCGTTTGAATTAAAAGAATTTGCGTTTACCTGGAAAGAAGAAGCCAGTCGATTTAAACGTATTCTTCATTGAAATAAACACTTATTCTTTGATTGTAAACGGGTAACACATTTTGAATAAATGAAAGGCAATTGTATCAAACGTCTCCGTTTTTATATTGAACATTTTTGTTATATAAATTAAACGAAGCATTCTTTTTAAAGAAACGGTATGTATTTCGAAAGTAACGAATCCCGTTTTCATTTTATAGAAATTACCCCATTCAAAATAATTGAGTTTTATATGGAATTAAAAGCAAACTCTGCTAAAATAAAATAAAACATTCCGTTTGATTGTCCATTCTCCATTCGATTAGATACTCACTGTTACCTGGTTTGGCAAATCAATAAAAAATAAAACTTATGAAAACTTCTGAAAATATGATTAATATATTTCACTTTTATTTTAACACCCGCTAAACTTAAATTGCACGTGTGCAAGCGTCCATTCCTCCAGATGAATGCAAAAGAACATTCTCAGAAATACTTCTAAACATCGATTCTAATGACATACGCGTTTGTTGTTAGACACTACACACTTGTTTGGAATGAATATGAACACGCGAGACTCATCAGACCGGCCAGAAGTATGTATTTACTAACAACTGTTGTACTACATTGAAGCAAATGATATTTTGGCATCGCGTCCTTTGTTGTAGAGAGAGAATGTATTTTATCAATGCACAAATTGACTTACACGCATTTATGGCAAAAAACGAGTTAGGGATGTAGGTATGTGCATTTGTTACGCAAAGGAATGTATACACATTACTATGTAATGCGGAATCTTTTGATTTAAACGACCGGCGTTTGGGGTTTAGCTGCTCTTTTGTTTTAAACGAATTTCTCTTAGCGTAAATGAGAACTCGTTAAAATCAAACGAGATTTTTCAAACGAATACTGCGTTCATTTTAAATGTGGAGCTTTTAATATGAATGTGCATTTTTTTCTCTGAGTGTAAGGCGCTCATTTTAGGGGCGGTATTTTTAATTTTATTCAAACACCTTGTGTCTTCTTCTTCTTCCTTGTCTTTGTATGCCACTCACACATGGATAATCCACGGATTCTTCATTCTGTCAAACTCTATATTAAAAAATCACAACTTGCCCAGCTAGTTATTTTTTATATGAAGTTTGACAGAACGAAGAATCCAGGGACTCTCCATGTGTGTGAGCCATGACGCCGCGTCGCCCGGCCTGCGGTGTAGGTACACTTTAAATTAAAGGCCTTATTGAACAATTTAGTAATCAAGGATCAATCAGTAAGTTGTATAGGATTACAGAAATAAGTTGGCTAAAACTCGTAAAGTTTGAAAGGCGTCAAAATTTGGAAAGCCTACTGGTGCAAAATATGAAAATCTGCTTCTGACCGATTTTTCAAAGTATAATTTATTTTTTTTTTTATCAAAACCGCCTCTTGAAATCTGAAAATGCGTATTTCTCAACATTAAATTATTCGAAAATTTCAAAAATTTACCGCCCCTCAAAATTTGCCGCCCCGGGCAATTACCCAGGTTGCCCATATGGGAAATCCGGCCCTGCCTTCTTGGTTTGTCTTTCGAAAGTTAAAAGAGTCTCAACGAAGTAATATTCTACAGGGTGTCCGGAAACTGTCGCGTAAACGCACCGGATTCTAATTACTCATGTGATTTCCAGCAAAAAATTTGTACGGAACATACCCACAATTCATTCTCAACTCTTTAGCTGCCACAGGCATTTGAAAATTTTTGAAAAAACCATTTTCTTCTATGACCAAAAACCTCAATTTCTCCAAAGCTAGACTAGCTAGAATAGCAAAATAAGATTATTACAACCAACAAATTTACATAAAAATTAAAACTAACCGCACTAAAATCGGATAAGAAGTTTCGTTTTTACAGAACTTCAAAGTCCAAATTTTTGTGATTTAATCCAAAAACAATATATTTTTCCATCTCAATTTTCTCTAACTTCGGCCAAGGTGAGGTGCTTGAACGATTTTTTTTTTTAAATTGGCGCATAGTCTTACGATCATAGCTTTCTCACATCATTTTATTCTAGCTCCATTATTTCCAACAGTTTTAATGCCTTAAGTACAGAAAATTAGGGTTAATTTTAGCTTGTTTTCAATTCAATTCAAACTGCCCCTAAAGATCTGCAATTTGGTAAAATTTATTCAAGTAGTACTAAAGATACACAGCTAGTATACTTCACCTGGTATTGGAATGTATCACCCAATACCAGGTCCAAACAGAGTAAACGAGATAGTATCAACGTGGCATACGAATATATCATGGTATTGGGTGATACATTCCAATACCGAAGGTGAAGTATACTAGCTGTGTATCATTAGTAGTATTACATCAAAATCGAGCCAAAATTAACGCGACGGAATTCGCTTTAGGGTGTTTTCGCCCTTATTTCGGGAATATCTCGGAAACGGTGAATCCTACCGAAATTATTTGTATGGCAATATTAAAGCCCATTTAATTTGCTATAAACTTATTTGAATGTACATGTGCCGAGTTTCTAACGGTACCCCCGATATAGCCTATTCAAAGCGGAAAATTATCAAAAAAGTCGTTTTTTTTTGTCATTTGTTAGGTTCTGGTGCCTCCCGCGATCGTTTCTCAAAAAAAAAACATTGCAAGACAAATATGAGCGGTATGCAATTTGCTTTCATTTGATATACTTCTTGTTCCCTGGTCTTTAATCAGTCAAAAGTTCAAGAGCTTAAACCAAGCTTCCGAATTTAATTTTTCCTATTTGTATGTATAAAGACCAACCTTGTGGAAAATTGGGAAGGGGTGACGGTTTTTTATTTCACGGATTTATAAGGCGTAGTTACGAGGAAAACATACTATAAGCACGCGACCGTGGCGTGTGAGCTATCATCTGGACAACGGGTTAAAGAATACCATTTTTGTGCCCATCAGCTCTATCGCCGCGATATATCCGAACTACAAAACAAATGTCTGAGCAAGAATGAAAGCTTACACAATTTCCTATGAAGTTCTTCTTACATCTCTTTTAACTTTCGAATGATAGGGGACAAGCCAAGAAGGATTATATCAAATTAAAGCAAATTGAATACATACTTACTAACCTTACCCTACACCCAGAGAAAAACATCCCATAACCTGTTAATGGGACTCCTATTAACTTTTCGCCTCGGCTATTTTAAACAAGTTAATAGTTTTATCCTATTAGTTTAATGCGATTATAAAGCATTGAATTTCTAATAGGACGTACATTTTAGACTAATGGGATTATTTATTAAGATTGATTCAGATCTACATTGTTAGTTTAAATATTTTAAAACGTATGCTTATGCATTAAGATAGAGGTACGGATATTTTGGAAAAAAATGAAATTTCGCATAAAAAACTTCTGAATATTGGAAATTTTGCAAAAATTCAATTTAAATGCAAAAATCAATCTGAGATGGAAAAATATTTTCTCTTATCAGTCTTAACTGATTTTTTGAAAGAAAATTAACTTTTTCGTGGAAAAAGTACAAATGGGTGGATTTCCCATTAATTTTTTAAAAGAGCAATTTTCGCTGAAATTCGCATCTATTTCATAAATTTGAAATAGATGCGAATTCGGGACTTAATTATGATTTTCATATTCATACTCCCGTGTATTTATATACAATTTTATATGTACAGTGATGGAAAAAATATTGGTCACCTAAATTTTATTTCAAAAGACCGCGTATTAATTTAATTTTTAATTGAGGTAACGGTATTTTCAAAGGGACATCCTATAAAATTTATAGGAAATAACTATTGTCCCAATAAGAAAAAAAAATTGTTTTAATAGGATGCCCCATTATCCATAATATAGGATAAACTATAATTTCAATGGGAAAATCATATTAATTTTATGGGATGTCCTTTTATTGAGGCAATAGGATAACATGATTGCATTAATAGGATATCGTAGAACATTAATAGTATAATATCACAGTGATTTAATAGTTCGATCTAATTATTTTAATAATGATTTTTTATCCCATTGAATTAATGACTAAATCTAATGGGATAAAATGGCCAATTCCTATTGGTTTAATGGGATTTTTTTCTCAGTGTACAAACATTTTTTTTAAACAATTGGGAGAGACACCAGAGTTAATAGAATGTAAAAAATTCTTCTTTTATCAAACAATATTGGAAGAACCGTTAGGAGTTTTACATATGATCGTATATCGTATAGGATATTTACAGAGGTTTAATGCTTACTCACAACTTTTTTTCTGCGACTCACCGTTTTCGAGATATAGCCCAAAACTCATATAAAATAAATAAAATGAATATGAGGCAACCATAGAAGCCCCACCATCAAAATCAGTTTGCAAGACTTTATGAAAGAACGGAAGGAATCGAAACATAGGTTTCCCCGAGAAACATTTGGCCCGAAAAAGTGAGCGTATCCTAATTTTGGCCGCGCCCGAAATTCACTAATTTGACTTTGCATTGTTATTTTTTTAAAGGTTTAATTTTAGACCCTCGCTAAAAACCTCGTAAAGTACCAGAAAATTGAAAAATAAATATCCGTTCAATGGTTTCTTTAAAGATAATTAAAAAAAAATATACATTTATAAAACAGGTAATATTTAGTACAACATTAGTCGAATTTCCTTTTACACAAACCACTTCAAACATTTTGTCTCGGCAAGTTATAATTCGAATTAGACAGGTTTGACTGCACTCGTAGTACCTACATAAATTGAATCACATCTCTTTCGAGTTGATTGTGAATTATAAATTTTCAATTTGATGACTGTTTTTAACGAATAAAACTAGCGATATAAAATAATGATAAAAAAAATAACAGGCGCGACATACCAACATTATGGACTAAGGCCGAAGGATGTGTTAGTGACATCCTATTTCCAAGATCTTATCTGCTTTTCGCTGAGGTAATGAGATAAGCATCACGCTCAGCAGTGTTATTTATCCCCATAAATGGGTACTCGTTTCACATCTGAGTGAGATCATAGTCCGTCACAAGCTCGTGAGTTCGAAAAACACCATGGCTCACGGTAAGATTTGAACTTATGACCCTGTGCAACGAAGGTGCGCACACTAACCGGTAGACCAGACAGACTACATATTTACATAAATACATAAAATAATGATGGTTAACATTTTTTTAACAATAGTTTTGGGAAAGACCATTTAAACTGACGGGAAATGTTAATTGTTTTCATAGATTCCAACTAAATACTCGTACCCCGACCCGCAAAAAAAATCCTGGCTATGATTATGATGTTGAAAAAACTTTGGGCTGAAAGAAATCCTGGCTACGCCCATGATGATCGAATATTTTTTAAATTAGGTAGTAGTGTAAAATTAAACGTCTGCGAAGGTTTGAAATTTAGTTTTTGTATCTTTTCTTTTTATATATTGCATGAGCATCTACCTTTGTTAAGTTTTAAGTCTATTTCAATATTTCAAACAAACATTTAACAAGCAACCGAAATCAAGAAAAGAATTTTCAAAATAAAAATGAAATCAAAAAATATTTTATTTGTATTACACACATATATAGAAAAAATAAACACGACAATTATCGAAAAAAATAAGATTTCCTGGTGATATATTGAAAATTATATAGCATTAATTCGACTCTTTTAAACACTGAATAAAAAAGTATCAAGTATACTTTAAAATGGATTTGCAATTACCGGAACGTATTTCTGCTCACTCACAAGTTGTCGTTTCAGAACTGATGGATTTCATTTAATCAGTTTCACATAGAACCACTTGATACATTTAACATAGAATGTACTCAGCTCCTCCGAGGAATCATTACCGAATGAATGTCTATTAAACCATTACCAGTGCTAAACACAAGTAGCCTATATGCTGTCTACCCATAAAACCCTCTTCTAGCATATAAATTTCACTCCAGATTTGCATCTTGTGGTCGTAAATTCTCCCATACGCTGTACCGTCGACCGTCGTACCTGATGTTCGCTTATGTGAGCTGCTTGTGCACTCGAGATTTCTAGGACGATGCCGGAAAACGTACTTGGTTTCCATTCAACAGAAAAACTTCACTTCATAATGTATGCAAGCAGTTGAAGGACCTCTTCTAAAATTTCTTCCTATTTCCATCATCCATTCACATATGAGAAGATTTTCGCGCAACGAAGGAACGAAAAGAAAAAAGAAAATCAGAAGAGGAAAGAAAAGAAGAAAAGGGAAGGACGTTTATTGTAGGACGAAGAGTGATACACTTGTGGCATAATGAAACTTCTTTTTTACATTTGCCAAGCAGGCATTGTTTCGCGGCAGATTAAGTGAGTTTTCGAGAGAATGCACAAGGAATTGTTTGTTACAATTGAAATGTTTTTTTTTTCTTGGTATAAAATGTATAACACGATTGATGTTGGATATGTATGACTTTTGTTACCGAAATACACGTTATTGTTCTTATTTAGACGTAGAGAAGTATTTCGTAATAGAAAATCTAACTTTGAGTGTGATGCTCAAAAACTATTTTTGATTATTTTAAAACTTCCTAATATTTGTAATTATTCGAATATTAGGGAAGTGTCTAGGTCATTTGTAAGGAACGCTGCGCTGCTGTGCCGGCTAGTGCGTTTTATTGCAATTAATTAACGGGTTTCCATATAGAGATTGAATATGTATGACAGAATTCTTGTTTCAAGATTAAAATTCCAGGACGCTGCTGCCTACTTCATAAGCTAATTAGCTTTCATCTGTCTGTAGTCGAACTAGGTTTTTCTAGGTGTCTATCCTCCCTTCGGTGTTGTCATTTTTCGAAATGAGCAACAGCTACTCTGTTACAGCTGTATCCATTAAGCATGCCCACATACTCAGTCCAAAATCATCTTAAGTCCGCGGGTCCCAATTGGCATTCTTCAACATGGCTCGTGCCATCACTCATCGGACCATATTAAGCCTTTTTCATGCCATAATTAGCGAAATATCCATTCGGACGATGGACACAAAAAACGTTTAGTCACAAGTGCAGCATTCGATCTATAAATTATCGTAAAAATGTTTTTGCTCATTAAATCAACACCTGAATGATCACAACGATCATCCTGGTTGCCTTCAAGACATCCATTCGATCAGTCCTTGTACGCAACAGTTTCAAGTCGCCAACTTCTGCTACAATTGGGTGCCCGTTTTGAAAAAGGCAACGTTTACCATAAGATAAAATGCATTATGTGGTTGCTCCCGCACCGCCTGCTTGCTGAACCTGAACGACATTGGTTCGGTCGTATATTGCGCAGGACCGGTGGTGTACACAAATGTGAACTCTAGCAGCATATCGAATAAACATTGTGATGCATACAAGAAAGATATGTAAACTTTTGCAGGTTCTCCCAATTTGACGAAACAATTCCGAAACGTTGACAAAGACAAACGGGCGTAGTGCAAATAGCTCCAGTTCACATATTGTTGGAAGATGTTTTTTTTACATGGGACTAGTGTTGGCGTTTAGACGAATGGAATTGGAAGATTATTGATTTCTGGGATTAAATTGGGGAACTTATCGGTTTCATTGTAAAACCGTGAATGGATGCACATTTTTTTATTCCGCCAAGAACTCATCCGCTAAAAATACTTAGATTTATGCAATAGGAGGAGACCAAATTTTAACTATCAAGTGTCCTTTTGGCTTCTGTTAAAAATTGCAGACTGAGAGCAGCGAAAAAAGTAAATTATGTTTGGAACATTAGCTTATAACAACATAAATATTTTAAGTATACTTTGAAAAGTGAAAGGAAAAATAAGCACTTTGCAAATATGGAGAAAAAGGCTTATTCCATGCGTAGCCAAAATTTGAATACCTTTCGCTTTTGGTTTCCCGGGTGACCCTATGACCTATTGATTCGATTCAGTCCGTTCATACATGTCATGTGACCTGCTTTTGAAGGGCTATGGCTTCTATGACAGCTTCACAAACGAATATTTGTCCATAAATAACTGAAATCGAAAGTTATTGCAGAATAACTAAAAAATTATACGAGAAGGATATTTGTCCAAAATGGTAGTTCCAATTTATATTAGGTGTAGCTACGCTCCTAATACACCATAAATTAGCAAATTACATAGCTGACTACCGGGCTCCAGATAACACAACAGCACCGCCAAGTGCATGCAGCCTATATGGAAACAACGTCCCCACTAGCACGCACCATACAAGCATAACGATCAACAGCATGCGACATCCCCACTCAGCGGGCTCGTACAGTATATAAAGGCGAGCCTAACAACGATTCACCAGTATTCATCATTCTTGTCTTGGCATCGAAGCATTGACAACTGGAACTCAGGAATAATACTCGAATCGTCCTCCATGTCAGCATTGAATGCGTACAAGCCTGCGACATTCGGACAGCGTGCTTGTCATTTACGTCAGCATCGAAAGTGTACAAACCTGCACCATTCAAAAAGCGTTTGTTGAATATTATAATTTTCGTATCATTAAATCGAATTGAAGTATTTAAGAACAAACCGAAAAGAATGCTCTATTGTTTTCACTAAGAGGGCTCGACGAAAGAATACACTTGACCAGGAGTTCCCAAACTGTGCGTCGCAAAGTCATGGTAAAGGCCCTGCGCTATACATACGTGGAGAAATTCATGTTAATCTTTTGTCTTATCCTTAATCTTACCCTTGTATGAAAAATCACACAAACGCATTTTATTTTCGATTTTTCCCCATTACTTTTCCAACCGATACCTATAACTCGTCTTGACTTTTCCTAAAACTTCATTAAAAAAAAAAACATGAGTTTAAAAAAAAAATCTTTTTTATTTTTAGATATTTAAAAACTTACGTTAAGTACCCTCATGTGTTAAAATTCACACATATGGTATTAGCTGTGTGTTTTATAAAGGTGAATTTTGTTTTTAACTTAATATTATTGCGAAATCTACTTTTTTACAGAATGCATGAATCGATATCATTTGGAGTAAATTATTTATGTGAAAAATTTGATTCATGATGAAATTCTGGTCAAGGACACACCATAATTGAAAATCTTTTGAAACATGCAGACTCAGGTCCTGGTGGTCCAGTCATGTTAGCATTTCAAATACCAATAAAACAGAGTAAGGCTAATTTTTGTTGTTTTTAAATCAATGGCAATGAAGAAGAAAAAGAAGGAAACGAAATATCTGAAAATAAAGGGGACAATTTGATTTTTTTTATAGCTAGCAGTGGCGTAGGAAATTTAGTGTTTGGGGCTGGTATGGTGTAATACTTTTTGGCTTTTTCATTGGTTGGAGTATTCAACCGCAATGCACTGGAATACACAGTATTTAAAATTTTGTATTTAAACAAATTTATACCACGCAACGCTTTGCAATCCCATTTAAATGTACTTTTTGCAATAGTGTAAATTGTTATGCTGTTGGTATAAAGTTATGCAACAGGAACGTTGTTGATTAATTAATTTCAAGCATCTATTAATTTTGAAATTTCGTACTCATTGCCCCCATTTTTCCAACGCCCCTACTACGAAGTTACACCACTAAGCTGCGCATGTGCATGATTTTGTTTATTTATTAATTTTCCATATAAAATTCGTATGAGAAACGTCATCTTGTAGCTTCGATCAAGTTACCATAGAAAATATTTTGGTCCCGAAAAAAGTCGCATGTCCAGTGTATTTTGCGGTTATTTGCATTTCCTTTTTTTCTTATTCATTGATCAATGGGCTCCCAAAAATCTAACTCATTTTCGTTAAAAAAAATTTTGAGCGGAAAGGTCCCAAAAAGGACAACAAGGACACTCTTTAATCCTTGAACTGAGGTCGTCATGCGGGGTATCATATCAAAGGAGACTTCCAGTAGATTACATATCCGGTTTTAGTTTCCCTTTTTCAGGACCCTCAAGGTAAAAAATCGAGCTTAAATGTAAATGAGTCAACTGTTAGTACGTAACTACGGCTTAACATGGCATTGCTAACCCGACCCTTAATGTCAAATGTCAACAATATGCTCTTCTCATAACCGAAATAGTCGACAATTCAACATAAAACACATTTCTAACTTTAAGAAATTCGCCCAAATTACACTAAAATTGCATATATATGTGAAAATCCACACATGAGAGTACTTAACGTAAGTTTTTTTCAGGGGAAGATGAAGGTTAAGATGAGGTATTTCAAAGTTCTTTTCGTGATTAGTGATATTCCTTGGCTTTTGAAGACGGTTATATAGCCAGTGAGGAGTACAGTGCAGTAGATTACAAAATTTGACTTAAGGCCCACCAGGACCATTGAGAGGGCATAATAAATGATAATGTCCTGTAACAGCAACTATAGTATCTACCTTTAAAGGTTTTACTTCTGAAATGTTTTGACTGTTCGAATACTGTAACCCTTATTCTCACATTTCCATCGGAAATCTGTTTGGGGCGAAAATGAAAATTTCTCAACTATACACAGTTATTTATGTATCGGGACAAGACTTGAAGACTTCTTCCCAGTCCAACATGACCGTGTACAGATACAGATGCTCAACCAGTCCATGGACACAACAACAAATCGATTTCTACAAATTTGGAATGCGACCTTAAAGAGGCCGCGCGCGCTTGCATCCCGCGCTTTGTCGCAACAACAATGGAACATTTGTCTTCCGCGCAGGACAGGGTGACAATGACCTGTACGGATATATGTATCTACGCAATCGATGCCAAACAAGAGCCTCTAAAAGCTCGCTGAAATGTTGATTTGAAAACGGCATAGTCACAGGCCGAGTGCGATGCGCAGCCTTTCCATCGCGCATACATACATAAAAATGTCATTCTATATAGGATGATCTCAAAAATTCCCGGGACAATTCTTTTGATGGAATTCCATGGGATTCCGTACAGTCTTCAGGCTAATGTTGCATCTTGTCACCGGTGCTGTTTGACTATGCGTTGTCTGTGCTCGTCTTTCCATCGCGTCGTCAACGAGAACCAATCTTGGATTGTGCACTTTTATTTAAAACTGCGCGCGGAACATGTTGCTATTCCTGCGGTCGCTTTTGCTCCAATATCTGAGCGCGTATTTCGGTAGAGCATAACTTTCAACATAATACGATCGAACGGTTTTTGTTCCCAGGCTCTCTAGCCCATTCCTGGTGTCGTCAACTTTTCAGTGGTACATGCATACACATATAGGCACGAATCAGTTGAGTATGAGCACAGAGTAGTTTCTTTGATCCGTTTCAGGCACTGAAAAATCCTGCCCCGAAATTGTTGACATTGTAGCACAGGTCTTCGATCTTAAACAGACGCAGCACGGGCATTGCATTTTAGTTGCAGCAGACAAGTTTGCTAGCGATGGTCAGACGACGGTGATATGCGGCGGGGACTATGCCTTAGCAGCGGATACTTGACGGAATTTATCAAAAAACTTTTTATTATGTGCCTTCATTCCAATAATATTCATTTGGAAATATTCGCCGGATATGTGCCACTGGATTGCTTTTTGCATAACATAGAGACCAAGGAAAAAGAAAAATTTATTTGGTCGATTGATACGATCGGAAGATTATCAAAGTGGAGCATCTGTGTGTGGAATGATTTATGGGATTTAGATTTTTTCTTTTATGCTGGGGGGAAATATTTGAAGTATGCGGTTTTTGGCAGCAAATACGAGCTGGTGTATTGCCAAAGTTTGAGATAAAGAATATAAAAATCTTGGGACGACCCTGATCGCGTAGGACCCAAAAGTCCAACCAAATGAGGCAACTCAATCTCTGAGGATAAAAGCAACGATGACTTCAGCAAGGAGACCGTAGAAAACACGCTACGGTCGTTAGTCAAAGGATGTCAAATACACCTGCTAAAAAACCAACATAATGACTTCTTAATATGCATAGAGTAGGGTTCAATCATGTAAAGGAAAACAACTTACAATCAAGGAAAATTACTTTCTCTCAAGTCTCACGAAGTTTCAGGTTATACTAAGAAGCCACATCATAAGCTATAGCACCTACAAACGAATTTAAAAAATCCAAAGTACCTACATTAATGTACAAATTTATTAGTCGTTTCTTTCTTGGACAGACAGGATTATCGTCCAAGTAAAACGCAAACGGATCCAAATTTTCCCCATCGGGATGTGTCATCAGTCGCTAACGCGATATTCTGAATTGGAGATTATGCACCGTGCGAGATAAAATTGAAAGAAAGAAAGAAATTTATTAGTCGTTTCTTTCTTGGACAGACAGGATTATCGTCCAAGTAAAACGCAAACGGATCCAAATTTTCCCCATCGGGATGTGTCATCAGTCGCTAACGCGATATTCTGAATTGGAGATTATGCACCGTGCGAGATAAAATTGAAAGAAAATATTAAAATGATTAACCCTAAAAAAGATTAGATTAGATACCAAATAAACTGATAAGCAAAATGACATACGGTAAATTTTAGGGAAATTATTCGCGGAGCCATCTTGAGATGGCATTGGCAGATGAATAATGTCATAACCTGGATCAATTTGCCAGATTGTCATTTTGTATGGGATATCTAGTAAATATGTAAATGATCCGCCAAATCGAAAAGCACTATTATAACCTTCAAATTATGTGAAAGGGTATCCGTCTGTCTGTCGATTTGTTTCTATGCCTGCTAATCCCTCAATTTTAAACTTATCGGACTGAAATTGTCTATACAAGATTCTTTCTTATATACGCCGTAAATATGTTGGAACGAGTAAAATCGGGCCATTGCGTTACGGGGTTGCCATAGAAACCATTCCTCCGAAATTAGGTTTTTCTAATAATTTTTTTGTTGCCTTACTAGTCGATCTTAACCAAAATTCACTCAAGTGTGTTTTTATTAAAACCCCAAAAGCGGGAACGGATGAAAGTGGAATAATAGGTCACAGGGCTACTGTCTAAATTATCAACAAAAAGAAGCTTGTGATTCATACAAATGAGAAGGGTATTCAAAATTCGGCTACGCCCGAAATTAACCTCGGTCTCGTCTTTAATCAAAACTTTAATTTCATTAATACAGGAGCGTATTTGCATATTTGCCGCCAGTACGCGTTTACATGTTGCCCTTGCCACCTTAATTCTTAATGCAGCCTATATGACAATATCGTGATCATGACTCATGAAATCAAGTTGTGCGAAATGTGCAGAGCGCTTTGATACATACTTGGTGTCAAAAATAAATAGTCAAAGGATTTGCTTGCGGTTCCAGGTAAATTCGGCGCTAGGCTGAAATATAAATTCGAATATTTCACGTTCAGCCATGAAATTTTGTTTAAGTATTCACAATAAGTTCAAGATGATTTTTGGTGAAACATTCAGTCGCCCCCCCCCCCCATTTGAGTTTGTCCAAACGGCATATCCATAACTCCCACCAACACTGGAGCAGAAAGCTAAATTTTGGTTTATTGCTAATGGGGGCCACCAATATACCACCCATCAAAAATCAGCTTAATCGGATAAACACTAAGGGTACCTCCCATACAAAGTGACACACCAGGAGTTTGTTCTATGCACTACCCATTTTATAAATCGATAAGCACTGTAGAACAAAGTTGTATTGGGTCATTTTGTATTGTACCCTTAGTTTTTATCCGATTGAGCTGATTTTTGGTGGGTGGTATATTGGTGGCCCCCATTAGCAATAAATCTAAATTTAGCTTTTTGCTCGAATTTTCGTTGGGGAGGGGGGATTATGGACATGCAATTTTGCAAAATTCAAATGGGAGGAAAATGGGGGTCCTTGATCGGGGCAACTTAGTTTCCAGTAAAAATCCTCTTCAACCTAATGTGAATATTCACACTGAACTTGCATTTTTTGAAGAGTTATAGAGCCTTTTGAAAAAGCGCCGAGTTTTCCGATACAATTCTAATATATAGGTACGTATTATATAACATTGCAAAGGTTATATTATTTAGTTTATTTCGTTATTAGAACATTTTGATATAACTTTTAACGTTTTTAAGATAATAATAATAAAAATTGGCTAAAACAGCAACTCTTCCGGACCATTGAATTTCTTCAAGGAACTGGACAAAAATACATTAGTCGAATTAGGCTTACATGTGAAAACACGTCTCGCCAGCCGTCAAAAAACGGCTCGCGTCGTCCTATACAGGGTGTCCCGTAGCTGGTTAGCCATAGGCCTATGCTAGACTCTACAGGATGTTTTAGGAAAAATGTCACCAAAATTATTTATCTAGCTTTTATCGTTACGGAGTAATCGAATTTTTTGTGAATCTTGTCAAAAAAAAAACACGAGATTCCAGCTTCCAGTTTACCCAAATCCATGTTTTTTTATATTCTTCTGAAAGTACACAAAATTTCAAATAAAAGGATGTATCGAATGATGCGATGAATTTTCTATCTTCCCAGATAGGATGTTTTGAATTTTGCAGAGATTTCAATTTCAACTTTTAATGTCAAAATTAAACCCGAGTTTCGTAACGGTACATTCAAGTGGCAAATCTGCGAAATTCAGAAAAGTTGGCCCATTTCCTAAGCTTTCGAACGGCATATAAGAAAAAACACATAGTCATCCAGTTTGCGAATAATATGTGTAAATGAAAAAAAAAACCATAGATAAATCATTCACCGTGTACACTGTACATATGTTATAATTTAATAATTAAACTATAGTATTCATTGAAGTCCTTTAAATATAAATTTATACTAAAATATACACTTAGGACTATGTTTTTTCCCTTTTACACATATTATTCACAAACTGGATGAATCTGTGCTTTATTTTTATATGCCATTCGAAAGCTTAGGAAATGGGCCAACTTTTGTGAACTTTGCAGATTTGCCACTTCAATGTACCGTTACGAAACTTGGGTTTAATTTTGACATTAAAAGTTGAAATTGAAATTTCTGCAAAATTCAAAACATCGTATCTCGGAAGATAGGAAACCCTTCGAATCGTTCGATATGTCCTTTTATTGGAAACTTTGTGTACTTTCAGAAGAATATAAAAAAACATTGATTTGGGTAAACTGGAAGCTGGAAAATAGGAGTTTTTCGAAAAAGGCCTTTTTTTACAAGAATCACCAAAAATGCGATACTCCGTAACGGTAAACGTAAAGTAAAAGTAAAAGCGGTAAAAGTAATTTTGGTGACCTTTTTTCTAAAAGATCCTGTAGAGTCTACCATAGGTCTATGACTAACCAGCTGCCGGACACCCTGTATAAGCCATTTTGATATCTCGACCTTGCGAGCCGTTCGTAGGCTAAACCATGCCGCAATTAAATCACCGTCAAAAAATGTTTCCGATGTATTTTAGAAATGGATTTCTCAAAGCAAATGCATGTAACATCAGTGTAATTTTGTAATTTTAACAATAATTTTGAGATTTTTCGTTACACTTTAATATTGTATGTAATGCATTTTCATTGGCGAGTCGCATAAAATAGTGAAGTCGTCCGCAGGTCTTGACTTCAGAAACTGCGGTAAAAATTTAAACTGAATGAACAGGTCAATATTTTTTACTTTCACACATCAAGGCATGATTCTCAATTATCATTTAAAAAAAAAAGCTCAATCAAATTGTTCTCTATCGACCCTACTAAAATTACCCAACAAATGCGGGACATTAAGAAAAATCATGCTTACGGCAAATCAAGTTACCCTTTTAAACTGATGGTCTGAGTAACAAATTATATCATAGCATTTTAAAATAAATGACAGGAACGACAGTCCAACATTGGACTAAGCTCAGCAGTGCTATTTATCCATAAATCGGTACTCGTTTAACATCTGAGTGAGATCATAGTCCGTCACATGGGTCGTGAGCTCAAAAAACACCATTAACTGAATTCACTAACCACTGCACTAGCCATACTACAACTCACAACTCATCGCGTTTTGCTCTGTTATAGAGATCGACGAACGCTCAGGACCTAGGAAGCGGAAAGCTCAAAGCTCAAAAGTCACACGTTTTAATTTCCGAAGGGTAAATTGAAAATTATTTTAAGTAAACAGAGGAAATTCAGTACTAATTCGTTTTTGGTATACACAAAATTTTAATGATTTTGCAAACATTTTCTGAACAGGCGACAATTAGCTTCGGTATGCGCCCCTTCAACAATATTTTTGTAGACGGTAGTGGCTAGTAGGAGCGGTAAAATGCGTAAGGCCTATTGGCGGCAAATGTGTAAATGAGGAAAAGTTATAAAAGTGTACCGTGCATAGTATAGGAAGGTATAATAATAAATAAAGAAATCATCAAACATTAAGAAAACAACGGTAAGAAAAAACGCAAATGTTTCAACTACATACACCCCTGCAATATTCATGGCAAAAGCGTCGACTAAAACCAAGTTAATCCTTATAATAGTTCGTCAATATTTAATATAATTTTTATTATTCGCTAATATCCTTATTTGAAAATACCACTAATGCAAATTAAAAAAATAATCGTATAAAACAAATTAATATAAATGCTCCATAAAATAACATTCTACCGATTTTTCTCAAAGACCGCGCATAAAAATTATACAAAAAATGTTATACCAATCCACCACTGAATGTGATATAAAAATGCGAAAATATCTGTTGATCTCCAGTTGCATTGCGTTGATATAGGAATCCAACCGTTAGACCCAAGGAATACCACGAACCTGCACCGAAGTCATGGGAAAGTATAAGAAAGAACTAAACAAACGCTTAATAGATACAAATTTATTCAACAAATTCAGGTATGAGTTTGATGGATAAGGCAATGATCCTCGCGGCACATTGCATTCATATGTGATTGTTGTAACGATATACTCGAAGGCTCGCACTGACTGCTCTGATCAGCTCCGTCATAAATTCTGCACTTCTGGCTATACCGAAAAGGACATGATTGTACAACTAAAGTGCGATATTGATTTATGGACGCAATCTTTTGACATTTTATTTATGAACGTTCGTTTTTAAGTTGCTGATTTCTTGTTTTTCTTGCGATATAAGCCGTGGTCTCTGGTCTTTGACAATGAAGACACTTCACAAACATAGGATAGCATAGCATGGGATTATCATGTCACATTTCATTTTAATTTTTCCCAATGGAAAGCAGAACTGGACACTGCGGACTATGCGCGACGTGTTCAACATTTTTTCCATATAAATGTGTTTATTATGTGCATATGTCGAATGATTTCTATGATCAAGATTTTATTGCTTCCTTCACACACGATCCACTTATTCGTATGCAGTGTAAATCTTTCAGATAAGCTAGTCATAACACCTGCCATTTATAGCGATTGACATGTATCGGGAATGTAAACCATGCCCGCGATATACTCGTCCATCGTCCTATTTACAAACATTAGTTTCTCACCTTGATGGATACGTGCGTATTGATTCATGTATGCATTCGAATTGTTTATGAAAGGAGAAACTATTTCTGCAAACATTTTTGCGGCAAAGGTATACATGTTTCGCTTTCATCGTTTTTTTGTAATCGCATCAAATAACCGTCCAAGTAACCATCATCTGATCCGCAACGTCGATATAGTTCCTTATCTAAAATGGCACTAAGTGGCTCAATTTGTTCCACAGGGGCCATACAAAATAATGGTTATTCATATGGCATACAATAATGCTCTCAATATGGATTGATAATCCTCGGAATAATACGTTCAATCCTCTTAATACCAGGGATTTATTTTTTTCGACAATTTCAACAGACAGTTGATGTATCTTTTATGGGTTGTAAGGTGTTGCAATGGGTCTGTATAAACTTCAATTACAAAAGATTGTCATGAAAATGGGTGGATCTGAAATATGTATGCATTTGTGAATGAATGTATTGTTGTTCACGCTATTTTGTTCAACGCGGATATGTACTCGTATGATAAAATGGATATTCTATTGTGTGTTGTTTTATAAGTAGCAACAGATATAAAAATGCATATGCGTTATCCTTGAACATGTTTGCAAACAGTTATTGTTTAAATTGCAGGTAGAATTTTCATTGAAACAAAATGTTAAGTCTTGAATGGTCTGGGAAATGGATATACATAGTTGATTCGGACCTGCATGCTCCACAATTCATCGTGGTGTGCACATTATTCTTAAAGACTTTAAATTTCTTTTATTACAAAAAGAAACATTGTTTATTAAATGTAGAAAATAGTTTGGCGAGATTTCAGACACTTTTACATATCATTCAGTGTGGGTTTTCTTTGTACGAATACCGAGTATTCAGCATCCAAACAAAAATGCATTCGGTGATACTTCATACAACACTTCACTGTCCCTATTAATCACAACCGCTTCATATAATAATCCTAACACCTTTGCATTCAAAATTTCCCATCGTGTCCATTCATTGTCTGATAGATATGATTATGTATACATATTTTTGTGTAACAATAACCATAGACGACCGACAAACAACCGACACCTAAGAGCGTTTATAATTGAATTTGTATGGCTCCAGGTCGCTTTATTCTTAACATTTTTTTTTATTTCTGCCTATGAAGCTACTTCAATACTTTTCAGATTTTTCCATAATTCCTCACGCTGACCACAGTACAAGAAACCAACAAATCACAACCCGAACATGTAATTAACCAGAAGCAAAAGTCGATTTATCCGTTCCTCTAAATTAACCACTCACCACAAGACGTATATGCATGCGCGTGAAAGCCATATGATGCCATCAACCGTCCAAAAACCATCAGCCACCAGATTTTTCTTTCTTCTTCGGAGTATACATAATTTTCAAATCGATGATAGATAGATCGAAGACCTTGGTGGCAATCTCATACATCATTCGTTAGACATATTCAATATTGAATTGAACTCATAAAACTACGCGCTTTCCTAAGACAGAAGATGAATTTTATGACGCGACTATATGTACGGATAAGAGGTGAAGGTGCGATAGAGTTGGCGCTCTATACGGAAGAATACGATGAGAACGAAGAAAGCCTTCAAAAATTTCGAAAAATAGTGGCTCCATTGTCTGGCAGTGGTCAATTATGCCATTTAAATAAAAGTTCATAATTGATGATGAATATGTGTGATTTGTGCTTTACCCGAAAACATTCATACTAAAGCAGTTAAATTAACAAAAAAAAGGTAGTAACAAATAGTTTTGGGTGATCCAATAAAACGTTATTGTAATATGATAAACAGAAGATGAAACTCACAAAAACCTTTTTATTTAATTTGATAGTTTCAATAGCGAACAACAACTTTTGTCAAATTCTTACAAAATCAAGACACTCGGTTCAGTCTCCACTCTTGCTCAAGAGATCCCTATTGTAAATTTCAATCTGTAATAGTTGTGCAAGGTTTGATTAGAGTAACTGCACGAAAAAAAAATCTTAGAAAACTTCCAGTTTCGTTTTCTGGAGAAGTTCGACGACAATAGTCGTTGCTCTTTTTCTAAATTTATTTATAGATCAAATGTTAGAAAATTTCAGAAAAAAAAGTTTTGCAACGATTTGAAAATTTCAAATGCTTCAGCTGCATGCATTTCGCATGTCACAGGATCGCTAAGGAGTAAGGAGTGACTGACTATAGTTGTTGGAGTGTCGTGTATGTCCGAAAAAAAAGCTAGTATCGCTTCAATTCTGATCTGATCTGATGCATCTTGTCCCGCAAGGGGCAAAGATCATTCGTAGTACTGGACGTTGGATGCTGCTGTCGCAAGTCGGGTGAATGAGCTATTTTCCAGTAGTGACGCTATTGTTTCATATGAATTGCCCACTGCAATTAGAGCAGAATTTAGGAATGACCGGTTCTAAGAAACAAAGACTTCAGAACAGCCCTCCCGACGTCCATGAGCGTACATATCAGGGGCGTAGCTAGGGGAGGGGTCCATGGGGTCCGGGCCCCTCCCGAAATATTTTCGAAAAACATCGGAATTCGTTTTATCATAAAAAATGGAACTTGGAAAAAGGCACCTATATTAATTCAGTAGTTTTCATCAGACTGTGTGTCTGATAGATATCGTTGTACATTTATACCTACAAATGACGATCTTTGGCGGTCTCAATGCTTTGGTCCCGTTGAGCGGTTGTAGAATAATTCATTCGCGCTGGGTTCCCTGCAAATGCGAATGTTTTTCCTTAAACCCCTCCCGGAATAATTTTCTGCTTACCTACATCCTTGCCCGGAAGAATTCATAAATTTCGAAAAGAGGCAGTACAAATTTTCAAATAAATGTTTTCAACAGGATTCGTGTAAAATACAATTTTTTGGAGTACCAAGTCAAGCAAAAAGCTCCGCTTTAAGATTTTCTCATTCTTGAATTAAAAATAATTTAGCTCTTTTGATGTGAGGATATTCTTCAACAGTTTGTTGAGAATATACAAAATATCAGTGACTTCGAAGCCGACCTTTTGAGTTGCATTCCCTTATGTTTATACTGTAGAGGAGGCCTTTAAAAATGTGAATAATAAACGGTAAAAAATGCCAGCGCTTTTCATCTTTTTTATTGCACCAACTGACGATAGTAGCTTTCGAGACTTCACATTTATATATGAAATTCTGTGCATCTGCCAACACTTCAAGTGCTTAAAGCAGTGGTTCCCAACTCACAAATGTCTGCGGACCACTTAGCTTAACAATATGTCGCTACGGACCACGGAATTTTTAAGCAGAGTAAATTCCCTTACATTTGCTAAAAAGGCGATGCTTTCAAACTAATTAACTACGAATGCCCCAATTCCCCCATTGGGACTTAACATTTTTATACACTGTTCCACAAGAATTGTCGTTACCAAATGCAGACTGAAACTGAGCTTTAAGTTTTATAAGGTTCAAACATAGTGGATTTAATGTCGCTCATTGTTACCATGTAATTTTAATTACATGTTCACAAGAAAATAAAACTTTTGATTAAGGTAGTCTCCTGAGTCTACCGCGGACCACCTACAAGTCTTTTGCAATAATAAATTACCAAACATGCGCGCAAGAGCCCAGACTTCAACTTTAGTACCTTCACACAAAATGTGGATTTTGTCTCTTTTCTTAGTTAGATCTCAACGTATAGGAAGATTAAGATTTTTATGGGAGTTCCCTGGACTTTAAAATTAACGTCAATATCGTTATTTATTATTATTTTATTCAAAAATCGCAAAAAAAGATTGCTGAGCCCTCACCCATGTAAAATGATAAACTGAAAATTTGGTAGTGCGGTGAAATGTGGACCCCTCCCGAAACAAAATCCTGGCTACGTCCCTGGTACATATGTGAATGTGACTAAGATGCATCTCCGTCTTTTAACTTACCCGTCTTAGAAAGCTGTAAACTTGAGTATTATTTTTCCTCTTTCCTAATCAATTTGCGTGAGCGTAACATAATTTTAAACTCTGGAGGCAGACAAATAATTTTTGTACCGACAAGCAACACTCATCACTTTTGGATGTCTCTCTGGATTTTATGTGAATCACTCAGTGGTGGAACAACTTCACTCGGGGCCCTCCCGCCAACTTCTTGTGTGAGCCCCCCTACACTGAGAAAAAAGCAGAGTTCAATCAACCAAAAACACTTTCGAAGGTCGATCTACACTTTTCAGTCATCAGTCACAGTCATTTCCCATACAAATTGATAGACTGTTAATTGATTGACAATCTATCAGTTTGTATGGGAAATGACTGTGACTGATGACTAAAACATGATTTTGATGTTACAGTGTTTCCACTTAAATTAAAAACGTCGTACTTAAAATAACTTTGCTAAGAGCTACTTTGACTCTTTGCATTCTTATATTGAGAATAGCGTTCTTGTTGTAACAGTTTTCCAATTAATGATTTGATCAATGGATTTTTTTTTGTTTTAAATAAAAACGCTCCCACAGCGCAGCATTGACCTCCATAGGTGTTGGTGATATTTAAGCATAGTAAATTACCTGCGCCTACAATGGTATTCTATCCCGCGAACCTATGATTTGACGACGAGCGCCCTATCTTCCCTAATGCCTCTTACACACAATGACACAATGAATCCGAATCCTTTTTTTATTTTCGTTTTGTCAAAATCGAGGAAAATGTATGACGAAGAATCCAAAAAATGTAACTTGTAACTTGCTAGACATTAAAAAAAGAGACACGTTATTAACTCAACTCTATTCCTTGCTTCAGCTTTAGATTTAAGTGTGCTCTAATTTAAATCGTTCAATTTTAAGAACGTTTGTACTTTGTATATTTGTACATTAAATTCAATACAGCAATCTTGGCAAGACTCCTTTCAAACCAAATGTAGCGTCTGCACCACAGCCCTAATAACCCTGTATACACCGCAAGCAAGATAAAATATTTTAGTCTTCAACGACATATAAAGGCCATACTAACTAGTTTGAACTAAGTTTAAACCACTTTCAAACTACATATTTTGTTGCATTTGACAGGTCATGACAAAGTGGATTAGAGTTAGTACAAAAGCTAAAAAAACGTATACTATCACCAAAATTGTTTAAGATAGTTTATTTGCAGAGGGACCTAAAGAATCTTTTTGCCCAAATGGTACTTGGCAACGAAAAGGGTTGGTCGGATTACAAACCACGGCAACAGCTACAGCAAATAGCGCAGCCATTACAGGAGCAATTTTTTTTTTAAATTAGAGGATTCGGATTGTCTTATGAAATTTCAAAGATTTTAGGACAATATTAAATTTGTTTATCTAAGGGACCTGGTGAAAGAAGAACAATAGATTCGTTTTGACTTCGAAAAGTGTATATTCTTGTCTACAAAAAACATCTACGTCGGAGTGTTGTTTTTCACAGTCATACTGTTTTTATAGTTCGAGAAATCTTTCATGTGGCTTTTGAGCCCCTAAATCTCGTGGCCCGCCCCCGCTACGCGTGCCCTGCGGGCCCTTATGCGCCGCCCCTGGTATCACTAAATTTTGCTAAAACGCCCTATTTCTTAGTATTTAGATGATTTCATGGTTTAAGACACATATTGGGTACGAAATGTCATTCAAGTTTCCGAACACAATTTATGCCCCAAATGCATGGGAAAGTGTCGACGCATGGACCGGGCAGGGCCGGATTTCCAATAGGGGCAACCCGGTAACTGCTTGGAGTTGCAAAATTTTGTGAAAGATGTATTTTGAAAACTCAAGAAGTTCTTAATTCTTAATTTATGCAGTGGTGTATCATTCAGTTGTTATCGAATACACAGTGACAATTTAACAACTTTTGTTGGTTTTTGTTTGAAACTATAAAAATTGCCGAATGACCTAACATTAGTGTCCGATTTTCATAAATAAATGCATGAAAACTTTCAAAATGAAATGTTGATTCCATCATTTTCCAGCTGGCATTTGGCGGCCCGTGTGGATGCTGTTTTAGTACGACAAATGATATTAAACACCACGTCTACTAGTAATACTTGAAAATCTGGTCTAAATATTCAAAAAGTTTACCCAGATGTTGGAGTCACTTTTTCATGACATTTTCTTAGTGTATGCGCATTCCATTGTACCTACTAGAAATTCAAAGGTCACTACCTTTTATACGCATTTTAAATTTGTTGTGACGTTGCCAAGATTTGGTTTAGGGAGGTCTTTCAAATTTTTCAGTAACTTGTTTGTATATGGAATAAGTGTGATGTGAATCAGACCAAATTAATTTTTCACAATTTCCACGTTTTGTCGAATTGGTCGTTTTATTTTGATAATAAAACGTGCTTTTTCGGCGCCTAATTACATTTACTGAATAACATCTGTGAGTGCGTGCTATTTTGATTTTTTTAGGTTTTCTTTTTCTCCAAAAACAAAAATCTCTGGGAGCCTAAAGGGCCCGCAATGGTCGGGAGCCATATTTGTTTCATATATAAATGCTCTTTTGTCGTAGGATCTGAGGCACCGAAATAATATCGATAATTTATGACTTGAACGTTACAAATTGATTAATTTCCAAAACATGTTAATCAATTTTCAAATGCCAAATTGAAGAATTTTCAGATCAAATGAAGATGTTCAAATCAATGTTGATGAATTTCCATTTCAAATTGACGAAACTTTATGTCTAATTTCGAATTCCCATAGTTGACGAGATTCCATTCCAAATTGACGAATTTCCAAATCACATTGAGAAGTGACATTCAAACTGACAACATTTCACGTGAAATTGATGAGTTTCCATGTCAAATTGACTAATTTTCAAATTATGTTGATGAATTTTCAGATGGAATTGACTTATTTCCATTTCAAATTGATTTCGATTATTCGGTTGCCCGCAGACAACTACTCTATACAGGGTGTGCGGAAACTGCCGCATAAACGCACCGGATTGTGATTCCCCATGTGATTTACGGCAAAAAAGTTGTACGAACATACCCCCTTAGCTTAACCCTTTAGCTGCCACAGGCCTTTGGAAATTTTTCAAAAAATAATTTTCTTGTACCACTAAAACTTTAGTATCTCAAAAGCCAGCTAGAATAGCAAAATAAGATGATTATTACAGCCAACAAATTTAACTAAAAAATGAAACTAACATCACTAAAATCGGATAAGAGGAGGTTTGGTTTTTACAGAACTTTAAAGTTAAATTTTTGTGATTTGACCCAGTACGTGTTGCAGTACTGATTCAAAAGATTTTTCTTAGTGAATCAAAGGGCGTTCCGGCAGCACTTCGCCGTTGTATCAAGGGGCAGCTGCAGGACGATTTATATCGAAGAACTAGATGCCGTTGAAGCGAATATTTTATAAAAATCCATGGTGACAGTGGGATTCAAATTCGAACCCAGCGAGTGTCTTCTCAACCCACTGAGCAACCGAATGCCCGCAGCTCCCAAAGTTCTAATTAGAAAGTTTTTCGATTGCAATGCCGCTGTTGTAGATTTCTTCGAATGTATAAAGAAAGGCCCCCGCTTTGGGTTCGAACACAAATTGAAAAACGGCAAACCACTGATATCTATAAAATACATTTGACTCGTAAAATAAAGAGAAGATAAGGAATTTTCGAAAGGCAGACATGGTGCAAGTGTCGACGAAAGAAAGGATCAGTCAGGGAACGCCTTTCCATGTGGATGTAATCGAGAATAAAAGGCAGAATACGTCAGGGTGCTAATCTTGTTAAAATTTGGGAAACCTCTTCTAACAATATTTCTGGGGCAGACTGATGACAAACTAATGCGAAATCCTAAATGTTGTAGGTTTTTATAACTTCACATGGTTAATCCGGCACAGCTGATGAAACGAAGTCGGCGTATCACACGCAATTTTTTAAATAAAAAAAAATACATTTATTAGGGTAATTCATCATGTTGTCCAGGCGGCATAAGTCCTGGAGCGGACGCTGCTGTTAGTCCTGGAAAACTGAACTTGTGCCTAACTTTTCTTTATTAACGCTTTAAAGCCAATTACTGTAAAATTATTAGTTTTTAGACTGTTTTAAGGGCCTCTATCAGTTAGCACAAGGTTTTCGAGATGGCAAATATGGCTTTAAACTTTTATCTATCCCAAAGCTCATGAATGCAGCATTTTTAGTCGAAAAATTTGTGGCAGAAGATTTCATGTTAATAATAATTATATTTCACATTTTTAGTCAAATCTTCACATGGTGACTCATTATACCAATGTTGATAGATAATGACAAAACGTTTCCAAACAACCGTGACCAAATGACCCCCATTTCTATTATGCATCTCCAAAAGCTTTATCTTATCAATCACATAAACTATGCGGATATGTTCATACAAACGTCTTGGCATGGATTATGCATAGATAACGGGCTCTCTGTGAATTGATTATCTCAATTCGTGGGTCGATTAGGCGAGCGACGAAGTGCATGTTATGCGGACATTGTAGCACTCGAATATGTAACTGCAATGGTCCCGATTGAGTTGTTTTACGCTGAAAATGTGCGTACTCTATAGCTAGAAGAACTACTCCGTCAAGTAGGTACTTTAAACACGAGTGTCCCATATATGCCCATCCAACTTGTCGTTGCATATATGAAGGCAGCACGCAACCTCTTTTAATTCACTGGAATAAACCCCTGTAAGCCGGGGCTGCGCGCTATGGCTTATTCAAAAAATATATTCACGAAGTGCGACCGTATGACTCGAACAAACTATAAGTAAGTTAAGTGTTTAAGAGGAAGAGTGAATTAAGTTCAATTTGAGTCAATCACTGCAACCACTTGCTCATCATCATCATACACATACGCCACATATATGCGAGTGTGCATAGCATATGGAGCATCAAACAATGAGTCCGAAAAGTGCGGGAGTGTGGCAACTTTAGTGCAGATATGTTTCATATAGTGATGCTTGACAAAATTTTATCATTGCCCAGTGATTTTGCTAAAATTTCAAGATGCTGAAAGCTGAAACAGGTATAGCTGATGATCAGTGAGAAGTTCCTCTTGTCCCTTGTTCAGATTACGCTCAGCCCTGTCAATTAACTTTGGCAGAGGTTGTGCCACTTGAGTTTTGATAATTTTCAAGAAGTCGCAAACTTGTTTATTCTCCTTACCATTATTTTAGTGGACCATCATCATTGCACCACACTGTAATCATTCATATTTCCTATTTGTACAAGATGTGAGCTAAGCATTATGAGCACTATATCTACATATAAAATGTCCTATAGATGTATCTAACGAATTTACGAGGTGACACGAGTAATGTTTATGATGTGGGCCTTAAATTTTAAAGAGTTTCGGACATTTAATAGTACCGAATGACAGCCAAAATTGTGTCTGTTGAATAAAAGTACATTTTTTACATTGCCTTTGGGTTTGACCATGTTGTTGTCAAGGTCATGACACATATTAAAAGCTCATTAGATAACCTCAGTACTGGTCCATGCATACATAGATATTTGGGCCGTATTGGCGACGAATAAATATATACGACGATTTGACGAATTTGCATTTACGTAATCTAGCGACCATAAGGTCGGTAGAAAACCTGAACATACGAAGTATTTTTTGTAAGAGTTTTTCATTCATATTTTCAGAAGATTCTTTGCCTCAAGGTGAGGTTGATTTGATAACAATAAAGGAATTGCCTCATGATAGTAATTGCTTACGAGATATTGTTTTGTTTTTGGGAAAACTCCATAAATTGCTATTGTCTTTTACAGGTAATAATTAGGCAGATGTTACAGAGCTGGATATGTTGGATAGAATCAAATGGTAGCTATGAGCAATTTTATTAATGAAATACTATACGAGTTGCGTTTTCAAAGAGAAAAATCAGTGGTAAGTATAGGATTTCAATGGAATTTTCAATACATTTAAAATACATATTTTTACATGCGGCCAAAGGTTTGACTAATACATAATTCACGGCTCTCATCTGTTTCCATCGTCCTAAAAAAAAACAAAATTAGACCTGTCATGTTAACACTGTATCGAATTTTCATGAAGAATGAAAAATCTGGTTGCTCGGATGCATAGATGTAGAGAGTGTTCTGTAATCGAATTTCGATCAATTAATCATATTCTGAGTCGTTTCGATAATTCAATTTGTCTCGCTGTTAACATGTTTCAGATTTCCGTTTTTCATTCTCCATGATCATCAGCAGCAGCATCATTCGACATCATCGGTGTATTTGGTCTTCATTCAACACAGAAGCCATTCCGTGTGCTTCTATTGTTTTTTCCTCTCGATTGCACCGCACCGAAATTCATTGTTTGTGGAACTATGGATGAATTGTGTGTGCATGAAGTTCGAACCGCGAAAAATTCAATTTTTACACTAATAGCGAATTGAAAGGCTTAAAAAGGCGGCTTGGTTTCTTTGTAGATTGATGGATATAATAATGACGGTAGCGTAAAGGAAAGGGCATCGATACCTATGATCAAATCGAATTGTTCCTGGTTGCGTTTTTTTTTTTTTTTTTGTAACACCTTCCCAAGACTCTGAAATCAATAGAAACAATGAGTGAATGAGTCGAGTGAATTGATTTTGAACTTGATTTGATACGATCAAGTGCAATGTTTTGAAATGAATATGTTACAGTCGTTTTGTGTGAATTTACGTTTGTGAAGTAGCCGACTTGAACATTGGTATTGATGATTGATACTCCAGTTAGTGCAAAGAACGAGTTAAAAATTTCGAAGGTGAGAAAACCAAACAGCTACAATTTGTTGCTAAACTATAGAAACAGGGAAATTGATTTAAACACTTCTTTTTCCGTGATCCTATGTATTTCGCATGAATCAAATTCTATACTTTCGCAAGCATTTTTTTTTCTGTGTTATAATTAATAGAATTAGCTTTACTTTTTGGCGATGGTTACCCTTCTTCCCACGAACAACATGTATGATAGAATTTTCTGAAAATCACCTACCGCAGCATTGGAATGTACATCATGACGTATTTGTATACAAACGTTCGTTATGTTCCCTACAAGTATTGGAAAATAGGGTTTGAAAACTGTACACAAAGTATTTTCATAACTTTTGCAATAGTGATGAGTCTCGAATTAAATACTAGATGACTAGATCATATTTTGCACCGCCAGGCTACAAATAACTGTTCCGAAACAGACATGTACGGACACTTCACGAGGTGCATTTCGCCGCTTTTATTGAATAAATAAATAATGCTTATTTATTTTAGGCCCCGTACACATACAGTGCGACGCCGAGCTTTTCCGGGCCGGGCGATGCGATGTGTGCACACTCATTGCGATGTCGGGCCGGGCCTAGCGTACGCGCACTCTTATGAGCCTGCCGGCCAAAAAATGGCATCCCCGTTTCTCGGGGAAATACACGTCTAATCGGCGTGGCAGAAACGCTGAGATAAATTTGGGTCGCTGATTCTGAATTTGAGGTCAAAAACAAGAAAAAAAATTTGGGGCTGTCCGCCCCCAAAATTGTAACCAACCCCTTTTTACTCCAGGAAATACTGGTCCAATCGGCGTGGCAGAAACACCAAGGTAAATTTGGGTCGCTGATTCCGAATTTGAGGTCAAACACAAGAAATTTATTTTGGGGCTGCACACCCCCAAAATTGTACCCCTGTTTTCTCGGGGAATAACTCGTCCAATCGGCGTGGCAGAAACACTAGGGTGAATTTGGGTCGCTAATTCCAAATTCGATGTCAAAAAAAGAACAAAAAATGTCGGGGATGACCGCCCCAAAATGGGACCCCAGTTTTCTCATCACCGTAGGTTCCCACAACTGACCTATCTACCGCTACCTTCAATACTTCATTGCAAATACATGCGCTGTACGGAATTTTCTTATACGTAAGCGTACGCCACAAACCGGGTTGTGCTGCACTGCATATTACCACAAATCTTACTTCTTTGACCCATTCATAGATACCACCACAACTGTCGAATCCGAATACCGCCCTTTTTTGGGGGTACGGGTACGCTACGATCTGGGTTGGACAGCACTGCAAATTTCCACAAAGGATATTTAGTAGACCAATCCATTATTGCATCACCTACATACGGTTATCCCTTCATTTAACCTTCCGGCGGGCGCAATACTAATCCTAACACGATCGGGCGCAATATGCATCTGACAGATTAAGTGCAGAAAAAGGGAAGAGGAAACTAAGTTTCTGTATATTTTAGACTCTTATTTATTGTTGCATTGTCTTTTTGAAACAGTTCTACGTAATTTTAGAAACAAATATTAGCTCACAAAGTTTGATACCCTTCACATTTCAAATTTTCTAAGAATATTCCGCTTTCAATAGCTTCTATATTTAAAAAACCTCCAACAACTCGACCGCTTAAAAAATGTGAGCTTATTTTACTAAAAACACACTATTGAACGATTTGGTGAACCTAAAGGTCAACACAACGTTATTACGCAATAAGAAGAGTATAACATGTGGAAATTTTCATAGAAAAGGAGAAAATAACACAATCGGGCGCCATACATCTGAGAGATTATTTCATCCCCTACCGCCCCTCAGACATATGGTAGATAGAAACTGAAAACTGCTTTGGATAGTTGATCGATAAAGATTAAGCTACTGTGAGTTTCAGATCTCTCCCTTTTCGTATCGCTGATTGGCGCAACAAAAACTGGCCACTTAATCTGTCAGATGCATTGCGCCCGCCCGAAGGTTAATATCTACAAATCTATAACACTATACAACACGACCCGTATGTATGTATATAGCATTTTCAGGTCAAGTAAATAACTTTCCGAGTCAAATAGATAAATGTCCGAAACAAATAGGTAAATTTCCGAATCAACAAAACACGTTTGCAGATCAAATAGATAAATTTCCGAAACAAAAAAATGAATTCCTAAATGAAAAAAATTAATATACAAATCATAAAAATAAATTTCCAAATCAAAAAAATAAATGTCCAAATCAGAAAAATAAATGTACAATTCAAATAAAAAATTGTCCAAAACATAAAAATAAATTCACAAATCAAAAAAATTATTTTTTCCATCAAAAAACATATTTCACAAATCAAATAAACAATGCTTCGTATGAAGGAAACGATTTAAAAAGATAGTACTTTAATATAGTAAATAATGTGCTTTTATATATGAATTTCGTTGAGCATTGAAAAAATAATTAAATAATTATATGATATAATGATATTTTGTTTATTCAAAATGACGTAAATAATTGTCAACTGTACTACACACGCTTGGAATAGGACGATATATATAAATTGTTTTCTTAGACGTTATTTGCCATCTCTAAACTACCATAACTTCCTCATAACTCAAGTCACACCAGCTGAGCTTTCTAAAAATTTTAGTTTACATTAGAATCGAAGATAGAGGTGACCTCAGAATGATGGAAGTTCGGGAACATAACGGAATCTATACATTGACAGTGTTTTCGAGTCTGTAAGACCCAGTATCGGTATTTAAAAGTTAAAATTATTAGGTCTCGATTGAATTTGAATAAAAGCTCCAAATTAGAAGTGTTTTTATTTTTTTTTACAAGAAAACTTTTAGCTTTTTATTGGCATGATCAATTAGATTCCGTTTCTTAAAAAATATTTCTATCACAATAGGTGAAGAATTCCAAGGGAGGGTGGTATTTCAAGGAAATAAACCCGAACAAATAATCAGGGGAAAATGCGGGAGAGTCTGCACCCTAAGCGGACACATTGACACAGCTTTTCGTAACGGTGATCCGATTCAGACAGGAATCTGTTGAATTATACGAATTGTAGTGTTCAGCTGATGTCGTGTACCTTTACTAATAGAGAGTTTTAGCATGTTGTACTATCGTACACATTTCAACTTTAATCGACAGTCTCCGCTGTTTAATGTACGTAAAAAAAACTTACGCCTATTTGGGACAAGCAAAATTGTGGTATACTGTTTATTTTTGCGCGCTACACAAGCAAATTTTTACTTTAAAATCTCATAGACTTCCACTTCCAACCGCTTGCTAGGGTCTCATAAATTTTGTATATATTTAATTTTTCATATTAGAAGAACATTATTAACTTTTGAAAAAATATTTATTTGATTTGGAAATGTATTTATTTGATTTACTTTTTTGGCATGTAAATATATTTATTCGATTTGGAAATTTATTTATTTGATTTGTAAATTTATTTTCCTGATTTGGACATTTATTTTTTTGATTTAGAAATTTATTTTTTTGTTTTGGCTATTTATTTTTTTCATTTAGAAGTTCATTTATTTCCTCTGTAAATTTATTTATTTGATCTGGAATCGTGTTTTGTTGATTCGGAAATTTATTTTTTTGATCCGGAAATGTATTTTGTTGATTCGGAAATTTATCTATTTGTCTCGGAGAGTTATTTACTTGACCTGGAAATGCTATATATAAATATACCCAATGGTAATGCATCCCGATCTGCACAAAGTATGCCTCTCATGTCGATATCTCCCAATCAGCATCAAACAGCACAAAACCAGCCTCTCTATGTACGATTACATACATATACAATACACCATGCCACTATACGAAACCGATCAAAACACAAATCGTATCCTCCATGTCGCTCCCATCGGCGACAAGGCACCTTGCAGCAGCTGCTGAAAGCACGATGATTCGACATGGAAAAGTTCTCCATCTTACAACCACATGCCACTACGAACCCGATCCAAGCAAAAATTGCATCCTCCATGTCGCTCCCATCGGCGACAAGGCACCTTCCAGCAGCTGCTGAAAGCACGATGATTCGACATGGAAAAGCTCTCCATCTTACAGCCACATGCCACTACGAACCCGATCCAAGCAAAAATCGCATCCTCCATGTCGCTCCCATCGGCGACAAGGCACTTTGCAGCAGCTGCTGAAAGCACGATGATTCGACATGGAAAAGTTCTCCATCTTACAACCACATGCCACTATGAACTCGATCCAAGCAAAAATCGCATCCTCCATGCCGCTCCCATCGGCGACAAGGCACCTTGCAGCAGCTGCTGAAAGCACGATGATTCGACATGGAAAAGTTCTCCATCATACCACCCGACGTCGCATAGCAAGCAGTCTGAATGGTACAAGCAGGTTTGTGCTGGTTTCTAGTTAAATGCTAAGAAATTTTTTTTTCTTGGATGGGAAGCTTTTCGCTTCTCATCGCCCGCAGTGTGAACGGGCTATTAAGCAAAGACTTTCCTTATAAATAACAGGCGCGACAATCCAGCATTGGACTAAGGCCGCAGGATGTGTCAGTGACATCCTATTTCCAAGATCTTATCTGCTTTTTGTTGAGGTAATGAGATCAGCATCACGCTCAGCAGCGTTATGTATCCCCTCGTTTAACATCTGACCATCTGAGTTAGATCATAGTCCGTCACAAGCTCGTGAGTTCGAAAAACACCATGATCTACGGTGAGATTCGAACTCATGACCCTGTGCATCGAAGGTGCGCGCACTAACCGCTAGACCAGCCAGACTACTAAAAAGACTTTCCTTGGAACAAGAAAAAACATCTTAAATCAGAAAAACTTTTCTTGGAACAAGAAAATACATCTTAAATCCGTAAAAAAATGTCCTTTGCTGTTTTTTATTGTGTTTTTTTTTCTTGTTTTTAGCAAATGCTTTTTTCAGTGTATGTGTGAACTGCGATAGCGTGAAAACGGTGCCATTTTTATTTTCTGATGCCCACTCTGGACTATCGCATGACGCATGCATTGGGTTGCTACGCTTTCTCTAAGGAAATAACAGAGCTTGAACCTAGAATAAAACGAGACCGAGTTCTAATCGTACGAATAGCACGATGAGTGTATACCCAGTACAGACCTAGAAGACATGCAAACCCCAAAATTTTCATTTTCATGTTTTTTGTAGGGGAAGGAGGGTATAGATGGGTCGGACTTGGCACATCTTTAACATCTTATCAAGGCATCCAACAGCTACCATTTGATACTAATTTGAAGTTCTTCGCGACATTCTATCATAAGATATGGGGTACACGGACCTACTCTACTTTCCTCAATCATTTTATTAAAACAAACATCTGCCCAAAATTTCGAAGCGCTAGCTTCATTATTTCGGGAGTTATCGTGCGAACAGACAGACACACGGACAGACAGACGGATATGGCTTATTCGAATCAGGGACCGACCCTGATCATTTACTTTGGAGGAAACTTTTTTTCCTTCTATTATAGTCACTGGCGGATCCACGGGGGGGGTTTTAGGGGTCAGAACCCCCCCCATACGATATGTTGGAAAATTTTTCTAAACTTCAAAGTTTCGCGTATTTATAAACTTAAACTTTTGAATATACATTTAGAAGATTACAATTAATTTGCGATCAGACTCATAATTTTCCAGATATTTAAAAAAAAAACACTGAATTTTCACCCCTTTGCCACCTCCTCCCCTTAACCCATGGTGCAAATTCTGTGGTCAAAAGGTAAAACAGCATAAGTCCGATTTGTTGATTTTTCAGGAGAGCATTTTAAAGTTTTGAAAAATTCTGTGATTAAAGTTTATAAATATTTTAAGACGTGTTTTACCAATATATAGAGTGAAAAAATATAAATTTTTATAGGATAATAATTTTGTTGGTTGCTTTAATAGTTTTGTAGTTATAGCGAAAAAATCGACCTATGTTGTTATTCCTTGTTGAGTGAAAAAATATTTTAAAACGTTATTCGTTATATGTCATTATTCCATTGCATAATGTCAGGCCACAACTATGATATTAACACATAAGTTGTTCTTCCAAATCCTACAACTGAACTGCGTACAGTTTATGTACAGATATGCTTTTTTGCTATTTCGTAAGTGTGTCTTATAATTGAGTTATGAGGTCTCGCGATTTAAAGTTTTTGACTCTATTTTCACGATTTTATGAATAAGGTTATTTTTTAAATTATCAAAAATAAAATAAAACACTAGAGGGCGGAATTCATAGTCCCCACTTGTACTTAAGGGAACCCTTAAGGGACTGACGCTATTCATAGTCACTCAATAAGCAAATCTTTCAGGGTTTCCTAAAGGGTTCCCTTATTCGTTAATGTACATATCTAGTATAATTATTCATATCAATTCATATATTTGTTGACATATCCTTATTCAAACACTTTGAAATTTTTTAATTTTGAATTTTTAACTACTTGATATTTTTTTATATTTTATTTGTCACTTTCAACAGATATGCCCAATAAGTAATCGTTTTTTAAATGAGGCAATGCCCTAATAAGTGCTGTCTGAATACGAAGCGCTCTTAAGGGCTCACTTATATAGAGAAAACCCTTATTCCTTAAGGAATTCCTTATTACTTAAGTGGGGACTATGTATTCTGCCCTAGATTTTGATAGCACAAAACTTTATTTTTTACAAATTTCAATTAATTAATCAGTAGGGGGCGAAGGCCTTCTCTTATTGTCTCCCTCGATGTAACTGTCGAGGGCTACGACAATTAGTATAAGCAACTTCAGCGTCTCAGGTTACTTCACGTAATATGGTGACAGAAAACCTATAGAATCAAAAACTGAAGCCGCTTTTCGACGCATCCCGATGATGGCCTTCCTCCGCGGATAACCTTATCAAACACATTCTTATAAAATATCAAGTCAAAAAACCTGAAACGAAGCCTTGGATTGGACGGAAGAAAACGACCCCGCAAACGAACAACCAACTACTGGATCCTGGAATGTACGCTGCCTGATTAAGCCAGGTGTCCTTAGGACTTTCCTGGATCAGGCAAAAAAATACAAACATAGCGAGATTATCGACAATAATTGCGACTTGGAGTGGTAAAGAATAGAGTAACAGACAGTTTCGAGTAGCCTTTATAGAAATAATCAGCTCAAGGGGCACGCCATCGGATACGCATATGTGCGCGATCCGCATTTAGTCTCGTTTCGGTAATCTCCGGCCTATTAATGTGCATTCCTCTACCGAAGTGAAAGAATAAGCAGTTGAGTTCTATTACCGCCTAGAAACGCTTTTCGACTCACTTCTATCAAATGACGACAAATTGCTGCTGGGACATTTTAATACCAAAGTCGGAAACGAAAGCTAGCATAGAGCTAACTAACTATTGGGGGTTATAGCCTCCATGATGGAGTCAATTATGGTGCATGTTCGTAGAGACGATTCATGTGATGATCGCTTAGAGATCGTAATTTTGATCCATGTTTGCATATTTTTTGAATGATGTTACTTTGCTAGTATTGACATAGAATTAAAGGAACATGTCTGTGTGGAAAATATACGCTAAGCAATAATCTCATGAGTCGTCTCTACGAAGACAAACCTTTACATTGGTCAGCGACATATCGACTTTGCGAGCGGCAGAAACCTGGTCGAAAACGACGCATCGACCATTCAATGTTAAACAACATCAGTACTCTGGACGTCCAAGAGTTCGCAAGAGCTCAAATACACCATCAAATGAGTTTATAGGAGCTCAGAAAAGAAAATATATAACGAGCTTCGGTAAGTATCAAAGAATTTAATTAGATGTAAGTAGATGTAAAAATCATGACAAGAACCTATGCAGCAAATTAACCAAAGATTAGCTAATAAGAACATTAGACATGCGTACAAGCTAAAAAATGCAATTAAGAGTGGATATCAATCCAAGACAAGTCTCTGTAAGTACAAGGATGGTAACATTACCAGCGGCATTGGCATTATTAATAAGCGATTGGAATTGCATTTTGAGCGGCTTCTCAACATAAGTTCAAACTCCCCCACACAAGAGCTGAGTAGTTGACTTAGCCAGACCCTACCGTTTAACCCCCAACATAAGAGGACGTTAATCTTGCCATTCAATAACTTCAACCTACTAAACACCCAGGCGCTGACGATATCCCAGTGGAACTATTGTACCACGGTGCAACGAGCACAATCACAAGGTTACTACTTACTTATTTTTATAAGGTAACATGTTTCTATATGGACAAAAATTGAATTACAAACAAGCAAACAGTAAAAAAGAGCAAGATATCACCTTAGAAAGCAAGCATTCCACATATAAGTGGTGTCAGTAGTAGTGACGAAAAGTAAACAAATTTCGTTCTACCATCGATCATGAGATTTTAAATGCGAACCCCCCCCTTGACAAAATCCTGGATCCGCCACTGATTATAGTAGTAAATTTACACCACTATATAAACGAAAGTAATTTTACGCTTTACGGTGTAAATATTTACTACAGAATTGGTGTAATTCTACAAACAGTAATAAGCAAATTTACACTGGAAAAAATATAAATTTACACCGGCAAATACGTAAATTTACATCCGGGTTTATGTAATTAATTATGATAATATTTACGGCAGCCGGTTCTTCCATGTAAATCGTCCTGGAGCTACCCGTTATTCCAACGGCCAAGAGCTGCCACAACTCCTTCGGTTCAAGAGCAAAAAGCGCTACAACAACAGCAATAATATGATGCTCACACGAACGCACTTCGGACGGAGCAGCCAGAACAAGCCACTTGTGAGATTCAAGAAAATGCAATAATGCACAAAAGTATTGTAACAAATTACAACTTCCAATTGGTAAACATACACTGAAAATGTAAAGTTCCACAAAAATGAAGTAATGATACATCTTTACACCAAATGTGGTGTAAAATTACACCAAAATAGAGTAATATTAAAAAATCTGTGTAATATTACACTATTTTGTGGGTTTACTAGAAATTTTGTTTAAAGATAATCGTTTACTGTAATTTTGCGAGAAAAAAGGTGTAAAATTCAACGAGTTTTCGATGTAAAATTCAACCTTGTTTTTACAGTGTAGTTTTATTATTTAGGTCAATTTGTTGGCTGTAATAATCATCTTATTTCGCTATTATAGCTTTGGAGATATTCAGGTTTAAGTCATGCAAGAAAGTGAAGTTTTCAAAAATCTTCAATTTCCTGTGGCAGCTAAAGGGTTAAAAATTGGGGGTATATTCGCTTCTACTATATTCCTATATTCCGGTGCGCTTATGTAGTAGTTTCCGGACACCCTGTATAATTTCGTAGAGTCGCCATAGACTGTATGTAATTGATGGAGGAAGCTTCACTTTTCCTGAGATAATTAGAGGTTAGACGAATAATCACGGAAAAAAGAAATAGCGTTGTCATTCAGAAGTCGAGACCTGTATCCCCTGCATGATAGTCTGGTTCTCTAGGGGCTCAATTATCGTCTTGATCAAAGAAACAAACAAATATTGTGCTAAGAGAAAGTATCGCATTAAATGCCGGGAATCACTTAACTTCTATGTTAATTGAAAACTATTTTTGGGCGGAATTTTGACGGGATTATTTCAACATCAACTAGCGGAGTTTTTAGTGGGCGGGATTTTGTAATGGCCTGATCAGTGGCGGAACAACTTGTTTTGGGGCTCTCCTGGTAACTTCTTGAGTGGGTCCCTTATATAACTCATAGTCTTTTGGCGTTTTTTGAAAAAGGTCTATCACTCTTTATTGACATGAATGCTAACCATTCTATGTTTCTTAGTATTCGGAATTACATTACACTATTATGATTAATATTGGAATATCGTCTAATTTTTTGGGGACAGTTCTGTACATTTTTTAGCCTGGTCGGTCACGACTCTACCATATTACATAGGTACAGTAATTTGGAGGCCTGATTATATATAAATTCTCGTCCATGACACATCGATGGACATTCCTCTTCGTGCCACAATATTCACTATAACGGCAAATGCACCAGGATGGTCACTCCACTAACCATGATTTTATGGAGTTGGACCGACCAGTTTCCGATTTATGCATTTTTCTAGGCTGCTTCATTTCACCTTCTCTAATTTCAAGGATAAAGGCTTATGTAAAAACCTTAAATTTTCTGAAACAAGTTAAGGGTTTTTCCTTAGTGCTTTAGCATAAAATTAAGTTCTCTGGACGTACAGGGTTTGATAGGGAGAAGAGGAACATCTTTAGGTGTCCACTCCTGAGTCCGCACTAACGCATGCAATGGGATACTATGATTTCTCTAAGACGTCAAGTGACTCAGAAATATTATATCGGAGTCATATAAATGAATACTTACTTAAGTACACATAAGAAATACTTCATTGCAATTACTACCAATTTATTAAATTTTGTTCAAATCCCGTTCGGCCAATGGCGCCGGAACAGGGGGGGCAGCGGGGGCAACTGCCCCCTTAATATTTTGGCTAAAGGGGCAATTAGGGCAATTGACAGCTAACAATTAGTACTACATATATTGCACTATATTAAAAATGGAGAATAATTTATTTTATATTTTTATACATATACAATGTAGAATGTAATGTAATGTAATTCAATTTATTATTATAATAGTGGATATTTTTTTTCATGATGGAATATCTGGTTCGCAGAAAGTTGCATACGTGCATCGAGTGCATGTATAATACGAGTATGTACATGATCATTCCATTTTCATTTTCTTCTTCGTTAACAAGAGTACCTCGAATTAACGACAAGGCGAACGATAGCGAAACTATTGACCGTTGATCAACGAAAACGAGGAAGTTTTTCATTCTTCTTGTCAGAAAACTGTGCCGATGGTAGAGAATCTCACAGTAAGATTGGGCTGCTATGCTCGATTTCGATATTGTTGATCTTCGCTCTCAGTTAACTCTTTTGAAGAGTATGCCGGGAGCTTCACCTACATGTTGCGCCGAAATTGCTGATCACATTCGAAGCTTATCGAGCACAGCAAGTTAATACGGCTATAGTAACATTACTTCTGACGGTTTCATGAGCAGCATCATCAGAAAGATCGTTCAGTGCTTTACGACGCCTTGGCTACATTCAGCAATGACAGAAAAACGTCTGACACATCTAATCCTTCTCCATGTTCACAGGGATCGAACAGGAAATTTAGATTCCTCAAAAATCATGAAAGAATTCGTTTCCCGAGGAAACCGGAAAATCGTTTGATCTTTAGTTTTATAAAACTATATAAAATGAAGAATATGTTTATAATCTTGAAAGCCGTTTTTTTGCTGTCTGCCATACTCCATTTGTCTTCAATTTAAGATATATCCGTACAGTTACAGTCAAAGTGAGCCACCTCTTCAGTATGAGCTATTCTTTTAACATACATAATTCTTCTAATGAATTCGATAGATATTCATTTTTAGATTGTCGTGCGGTTTAAGAAAAAGGGGACTTTCCACTTTCCTGAGCGGTACTAGTCTAGAAATGAGTATTTCTCAAAATTCTTAATAGTGTAGTCATTTTCAGATTGCAAAGAGTGGAGGTTTTTTTATTGTTGTTTCTTATGTTTTATTAGAGTGCTGAGCTTTAATCCGGAGCTTGCCACCAAAATTTCGATGCAAATCAGGATCGAAACAGCGAAAAAATTTTTTTTGGGGGGCTTAAAACTTCGAAAGTGTACATTTCTCCGATAACCTGTACTTGAACATGTTAGAAAAAACATAATTGCGGGTCCAACGCCCCATTAATCTTCAAAATGCGTTAAGCGGTATCTGCACAATTGATAGTCATTTTTTTGTGTTTTTTTTTTTATACGATTTTCACCCCGTTTCGCAACGAAATTTTTGTGCTGAGTAAACAAAAAAGATAAGAATCAAAATTTGCACATTTTGTAGTTTCGCATTATTATATTTGCAAGTCCGATTTTTCAATAATTTCGAATTTCTATGTTTTTAAACCGAAGCTTTCGAAAATTTGGGTTTGAGACCTAATGTAGAGGTTATCATAGCGGAAGTCCTAACTATCACAATTTAAAAATTAAAATCGCCCAAAAATTCCACAAAAAGTGCAAATTTTTAACTGATTTTTTTCAAATCGAGATTTTTGAAATTTTTGAAAATGTTAATTTAAAATATAGAAGGGCAAAGTTTTCAAAACTTCCGATAAAAGAACATTAAAAATTACAAAATTTTGATTTTAAAAATGATATACATAATTAAGATTAATCAAAAATTTAAATTGTTTGTTTACCTCACTTAGTGAGGCGCCCTGTGCAAATGCACGTTTTGCACATATAGCAGAGCCGGTCCTGGCTGGTAACCGCTTAGTTTAATATGAATTTGAGAATAAAAAGTCTTGCCCCCCCAATAAAAAAATCGTTCCGGCGCCACTGCATTCGGCACATGAATAGTGTCCGATTTGCAAAAAGTACTTCTTTTAAGAAAAAGTTTCCTCTAATGAATACGAGTATATTTTCGCAAAACGTCACAATATGTATCCTTATGGAAGTTTCAAAATACGAATAAGTAAAAAATGGATCGGACATCGGACGATGCCGTTCAGAGGGAGCCATAGAAATCCCACCCCAAAAATAGATCAAATGGAATTGATTTTGTGGTCGTGAAAATCATTTAAATTTATATGTATGTCATGAAGATAGACATTATTCATCTTCATAAAATACCTGGTGGATCGAACTCTTAAGAAAACTTATTTAAACTCACCGGAAACTCAACCGACGCGACGTCTAAATAAATTGAACACGCATCCTTTCATGACTTTGAACCTGATCCTATTATTGGATGCACTCTCAGTTTCTTTTGCTTTTTATAGTGTTCGTATAACGTCTATAATAATCTTAATTACGATAATAAGATCAAGAACAAGAAACGCTGGCGGAGCTATACTTCTTCAATAATCTCGCGTTTCGTGTATCCAGACGCGCCGTATAGGTTAGACGTTGACCCAAATCTCCGCCTAAAGCATGTTTCGCAGTTATGATAATTATGGATAATACATAATAATTTAATGAGCTTAATATCGAAAAGGATGTTACGAAAAAATTTAAGATATTTATTTTTGTTGCTATATTTTTATGGATCTAATGGACTTTATGTTGTGATTATGAATTTTTTTCTGTGTGGAAAACTCTCGACTAACAGAAATCGATCACAAACCAAACGCTTTTTTTTTAATTTGTTTATTAAATTAAAATTATATTCCGAGAATATCTGTTGACGCCTGTATAGACATCACAGCAAAACCAATATGTATTATGTAAATTTAATTCCAGATAGCATAAATAAATATAGGTACAATACACAATTTCCTAATGTAGTAAGACTCCTCACGTTCTCATAATACTCGTATGATAATCATGAAAATTGCAAATTCCTTTTTGTTCCACCGATAGAAATACTATGCTTAGAGTAGTAGGCATTATTGTAAAAAAAAAACATTCAAGTTTTCCTGCCGCAAAAAGAAAAGAAAAATGTATATGAAGTAGTAATTCAAGAGGCTGATAACGCTTGCACGATATCCATATTATTTATGCTAACCTCATACGTTCTTATTTTACTCAGACGGTGTGCAATACTATAAGGATAGGTGCATACATACTCGTACTTGTACTACAATTAATTTGTCGCCGACAACGACTTCAACAGCATACAAGAAAGGATTCGTAGTATTTCTAATAAAAGTTCATGTTAAAAGTTTCAACAGCCTATCGACAAGGGTTGAAATAAAGACACGAAGAGTTCATCCTTCTATTTATTTTTTTTTTTTTTGTTCTTCATGCTATGAATTCTTTGAAAAGTGACTATGAACGAAGAATGTTTATGTATTACAGGTCTTGAATATGTTTTATACATAAACATGTTTTGATATTTACAGTTTGTTTGGAAAAATATGAAAATAACTGCAATGTATATCAAAAACTTCTTTTGACACCAATATTAAGCGCTGAACCGAGTAAAGAATTAGAATTATATTATCACGCATATGCGATAATCGAGTTGAGATAGGTGCATAAAAAATAATATATTACAATAAAAAAATGACACCAAAACAAGGAAAATACAAAATAACTTTGAATTAAATCTAAAAAATGTTGATGGTTTTTTTTTATTGTTTGCATACATGCTTTTATTATCACACAGACTGTACCCATACACAACACCCAGAACACCTTTCGGACAATAGTCAGGCGGGTGTACATAAGGACTACCCGTCCTATGTAAAACTCCCTTATTCCAGGCTCACCTCATGCTCGCTCGTCGCGTCTGAATCCAATATGTATTTCATCCTATTCCGTCCATATAATACCATTTAATTCACCCATTCTAATCAGAAACTGCGCAAGACTACGGCCAAGCGTTGTCTTATCAGAACAGAACAACCATTCCTCCGCTCGACTGGGCGCAGAAGAAGGTTATGAACATGCGTGGTAACGCCAGGTATCTTGCGCTGCAACAGATACAAGACACAGGAAAGGCAACTTGGCATCTGGAAAGGTAGTCAATAGTCCATCCATAATACCATAAACCCAATTGGAACCATTCCATGTAACATCGTGATGGAATCGAGTTGGTGGCTATTTCTGATGGACTATCTTTGAACCATCTGCATTGGAAGTGGAAGGACAGGTTCTTTGCTGCGTTGTTGAGAGTGGTGGTGGTGTGGTGGCACCATCATAAAGTCGATGGTGGACTTCTTATGCCCGTCGTACATAAAACGAGCTGAAAGCGACAAGTTTGTTTTGTTCGTGGTTGAAATGAATTCAGTCGCCACGCCCGAATTGGCGTCGTCGTCGGTGCATTGCGCCATTTTGAATTTAAAAGATATTTTCGTTCTTTGCTTGGGTGTTTGTTGTTAGGTCACTTGAGATTTACAAGAAGAAGTCTTGCCATACTATTTCGAATCGTAAAGGAAAGTGTTAAAAACATTAACATTAATATTGACACATTCTTGACACCAGTTTCAATTGAATTTTGATTGGAGTTAATCAGTTAAACAATCCTTTTTTTTTATTCTAGGCATAAATTGTACTATTTACGTAGGTAATAAAATAATATTTAAGTAATGTATAAGATGAATTTTGAAAAATGTTGGATTTAGAATTTTAATTTGATTTTAACATATTTAAAGTTTTCAATTTACACAAATATATTTTACCATCATCTCCCATGCTTCTTCCTGGCCTTGTGACAGGAATTTTTACGAAATATATCGAATTCAAGAGATCCGAGAGAGTTTGGCAATAGTGGAAAAAATTTAAAAAATGTATAGGTACCTACCATTGGAGAGCTTTTGTGAAATATTTATCGTTTATTTCTGCAAAAAAAAAATTTGACTGATATTTTTCACAGAAAGAACTCAGCGGCTCTCAAAGTGTAGATAATTTATTTTGCATTTTATGCAAATTTTTTCATAATAATTTTTTCATGAAAATCCAGACTAGAAAATTGAAAAAAAAAATATAATTTTATTTTGAATTTTTTATGTTATCAAGTTATCTACTCTACTACGTAAAAGAAAATTGAAAGAAGAAAAGAAAAAATGTATGTTGAATGATTGAATGCAAAATTGACGCAAACTGCAATTTTCACATTGAGTTTTAACAACTAGCTCCACGCGCCTCCAAAAGTATTATTATACTAGGTTATTCCAAAAAACTCCGAGAAGTTTTCCCTTAGGGGAAAAATCTTAGATCATGTATATGTCTACGTTATTGCTTACAAAATAATCCACATTGCATCAGCCGATATCTTATCACTCCAGAAGCCCAAAAATCCTTTCAAACCGATTACTTACAGTACCCCAAATGTCGACTTTCGAACGACACCCATAATGCCTATTCTCTGTTTCCTATGCTAGAAAAATGTCCTTTTTTTTGTTAAAGGATATTCCTTTAACAAAATTCAAAATCAACTCGTCGCAACGGTTTCTGTATTTTGATATCCATATCCTTATACATAGCGTCTATAATGCATTCCCACAGAAAAAAGAACATTTTGTGTCCAAGGACATCTTCCTCATAAGAAGTGTTGGCGCCAAAATATTAAGGATCGCACCACTTAACTTCCATTCGAGTTTCGTCCATATAGGCCCACGGGAAGAGCCAGGAGAACCAATTGAAGGATGAATTTTCGTTCGCTTCAATGGCGAATTTACCGCTATTCCCGCAACTTATCGAAATCGTGATTGTCGATTCTGAGTCAGAGCGATCAAAGGATAATGTATACCAAATTTGGTGATGATCGAACTACGGGAAAGTCGATTTTAAGCGTTAAACGATTTCGTTACAGTTTTTCGTGACGCTTTTTCACGGAACGACACCCAGTATTTCTCATGTAGCCTCCGCAAAGACATATACATGTCAAAAGTATCAAGACTAATATGTAAGAATTTTTACATGATGATTTTGTTATGTCATTTTGATGGTTTTATACACGATAATTGAATATTTCCTGCAACATTTGCTGTTTTTTTGTATCTATTACTACAATACAAATACATACTACTATACTATTGAACTAGATTTTGGTGGAGATATAGATAGTATAATGGGACTCTGAATTGACGCCCACCAAAAATTTACCCGCTTCCCTTTCACCGTGGAGGAATTATGAACGTGTTGACTTGAAAAGTTTCAATAGGCGAATCAGGCCAACGCCATCTAGATACATCAAGGCCGTAACTCAGCTGTACCATGCCGTTATAATTTGCCTGCTAGATTTTGGATATACACGAACAAACAACAACAACAATCATATGACGTCATTAAAAGGAGCAACAAAACAGTGCAAATAGTAGGCAAAAGATGTATACATTGCGGCCTTAATATAGAGACGGCGGTAATCAGGCGTGTCCCAAGTCGCAGCAACTTAATTTTTTGCAAACGTCAACTCCATTATATTAAAAATATTTCCCTTAAATCTCCAGACTCATGTGGCATTACATTCAGAGATACAATAAAAAAGTAAAAGTAAAAAAATGCAAATACCCCATTAGGGTATAATTTATCAAAATAAATTTATTGTATTACATATCATTGCAAAGGCAATTTTATGTAGTTTCGTGCTCAGATCATTTTGTTGCATCTTTTATAGTTTGGGAATTAATTGAAAAAAACTGAAAAATTACCCCCTCCTCTCTCTCAATTCGATATAACTTCATATCGGCTGATTCTATCTGCGTGAAACCTTCCATTCGATTTAGGACGGCAAAATAAATTAAGATTGGCTAGTTTTGATAATTGTTTCCAAAATTTGAGGTTTTCGCCACACTGTGGGGCGCGGCGCCCTGATAATACTAACACGCATAACTTTTTTTCCCGTTTGTCGGAATTAAATGTATATAAGATACAATAAAATGTTGGGTAAATGTCCGCTTCCATACCTTCCCAGCGGCCCAGCGGTATTTTCAGCTGCGAAGACCAGAGAGATTGATTATTTCCTACGTAAAACAACTATCTGTAGACTGGCTGGTCTAGCGGTTAGTGCGCGGACCTTCGGTGCACAGGGTCATGAGTTCGAATCTCACCGTGAACCATGATGTTTTTCGAACTCAACTATCTAAATTTTAATTAACTACTTCACTTGAGATATACAACGGTATTTTCTTTTATATCCTCGTTATTTTTGAATCATTTGGCAACTGCTGGATTTAGTGTTGTCTGTTGTGAAAGTGAAATCTAATCAAATTTAACTAAAAATCATTTTAAAACATTCATTCAACCTAGCTTTTTAATTAAAAATTGACAACAGCATCTACAACGGCATCTTATTATTTTTCACATTTGAAAGGTCAAGTTATTTTTTTTAAGAATTAAATCTAAAAAAAAGTGTGTCCCTTTCTTCGGACATTCATGTGAAAGTTTGCTATTTTTGTACTTTAAAACCTCCATGAGAAGACGAATTTCTTAGGTGTAGGTGCAGGTTCTACATTAGTTTGATTTTTGATTTAACCCTTAAATGCATAGCGTACCATATATGGTACATGGCTAGATTCCTGTAAAAGTCTAGCGATTTTTAAATTTTTGATTATTTTTTTACTTTTTCCCAAAGTAGACAAAACAAGCTTTCACATGAATTCAATTTTGGCTTCCCGAAGCCTCCGTTAAATTGTCTGTGGGTCGTCAAAGTGGACGAACGTTATTTTTTGTGGAATTTTAAAAGCTATTCTTAAGAGCTAAAAAAATTAGCGAAATTCACCGTTATTTGGAAAATAAAAAATACTGGTGAGTAAATTGGAGTGTGTTCTTGACATTCTTTTCAGATTTTGACCAAAAAAAGTCACTAAAGGTATTTTTGCATCAATTTTGCAACGTACCATATATGGTACACCATGCATTGGGGCATATTCAGAAATATCTATACATACACTCCGATAGTTGTTAGCTGATTAAATTATTCTCCTTTTGTCTTGGGTAGAGTAGGATATGTTCATAAAATTTTAATTATCAGCTTTTTCATCATGATGGTGCGTTTTATTGGGCCCTGAACAGGTCCAAATAACCTAAGTTTTCATACAAATTATAACACCGATCCATTTTACAGGACATTTACTGCCATTTTTTATGTAAGCTAGGTTAATCAGTTCTGTTAAGGATCCAAGGAAACGGAGCTGTCATAGTTGACCTAGAAGGATCGTTGTTGTCATTTGCTTTTCTATAGCACACCGGTCAGGGCTTAGCGTTTCTGTAGCTGCTTCTTATAATTCCAGTCTTTTTAGCTGGCAAGTATACTGAAAAAATTGTTCACAGCTTTTGTTTTGTCCTTAGGACACGCCACTAAAAAACCGAGCTTCCGTATTTGACATCTTAGTAAGATACTTGGACTTTCACCAGGACTCAAGCAGCTGCGTCTTGTTATCCAACTTCTTAAACCATTTGATTATGACAAGTATTGTCTTGGAAGTCCACGGTCAAGATCCTCAGAAAATGTGCTTCTGGGGTCAACCATTTCATATGGAAGACTATGTGGAGTACCACATCAGATAAATAAAAAATTACATGGTTGTAATTCTTGTGGACATGTCCTGGGACCTGCACAAATTTGGGTTATAAAACAGGCAGTTCATTTCCATATTCATATCCTAGCAAAGTCAATCCAATCCATTTACTTTTCAAGAAAAGAATCCCATGAGCTATGATAAGTCAAAAGAAGTCTCGAGATATATGTTTAACAGTAGAACATGTTTATAACGAACTATTGTATAAAATATTTATTTTATAACGAGACCGAGTTCTAATCGCCCTAATAGCATACACACTCTATACCCATATACAGAGCTAGACGGCACGCAAAGCCCAAAATAATAATATCCATGTTTTTTTTTGTAGCGGATGAAGGGGTATATGAGTCGGATCTGGCGCACTTTCAATATTTTATAAGGACATCCAACAGCTACCACTTGCCACACATTTGAAGTCGTTCACAACATTCTATCAAAAGATATGGCTAAATTTAGGTTTGTAGAGGATGTAGGGGTAGTCAAACCTACTCCACTTTCCATCAATTTCCAGGATATGTCACAAATAGGCATCGAGACGAATTTCAATAAGGAATAGGAAACTAATAACGCACCTACCCGAGCTCCCTTGAAAAAAAAACTGAATATTCGCGATTTTCTATGGAAATTACCACCTTTCCTTTAATGAAGAGGGGTTCATTATATCGAGTTTCCACTATAATTGCGATCAAAACTCTCAATAAACATTATCCTTTCTTTTTGCACTGTTCCTATTAAAGTAAGAGGCAGATTCAATAAAATTTAAAAAATGTCTTTCATTTACAACATATGGCCTGAATGCATGGCGTACCATATTTGGTACACAATGCAAATTCTACTATTTTCGCTTTTCTGGGAAAACGGGCTATTTCCTGGGAAAATGAAGGCTGATTCCGTGTTCAGTGACCAATTTTACATAAAAGAAGGTCAGTTACGATAATGGGTTCTGACCCCATGCATTTAAGGGTTAAGAAACTAAAAAAATAGTCGCCTACATTTACAGTTACACGTAATGAAAGGAAAGTCGAAAGTCGTGTTTTAATTGTCCCCGTATACTGTAACGCCGCAGGATGTGTTAGTGACATCCTATTTCCAAGATCTTATCTGCTTTTTGATGAGGTAATGAGATCAGCATCACGCTCAGCAGTGTTATTTATCCCCATAACTGGGTACTCGTTTAACATCTGAGTGAAATCATAGTCCGTCACAAGCTCGTGAGTTCGAAAAACACCATGGAACACGGTGAGATTCGAACTGATGACCCTGTGCACCGAAGGTGCGCGCACTAACCGCTAGACCAGCCAGACTACTACTACTACTTATTGCACTATAACAGCAACAAAATGTTTTATCAATTGCCGTCCAACTCCGGAGTGTTTTTGTTTTGAGAAAAAACGCACTGGAATTATTTTGCTAAAAATATACCATCGAATATGGTGCATGAAAAAATATCCTGACTTAAATAAGGATAATGGAGGAAATGTGATACCGGTATCAAATCTAGACAACATAAGCAAAATTTAAAAAAAATTTACAGTACAGTATTTGAACTTTGGTGGATTTACAATTTTGATCTCTCGGTTCTCCAAAGAAGGTCAGATTTTTCTCAAAACCAAAACAATTACTTTTCGGGTTGAGGTGCAATTGATAGAACACTTTTTTTGCTGTTATAGTGCAAAAGGCAAAATTGAGACATATTAAGATTTACAGTTACAGTACGTGGAAAATTAAAACATGGCGTGAATTTTTCGACTTTTTTTCATTGCACATAAAGGGTTTTCCAATAGGGACTTGACGACTTTTTTTTTAAATAAAACGCAAACCATTTGAGATATTTCCAAAATTTTATGATCGACTTGAAATACAATCAAAGCATTTATGAATGGAACTCGATTTCGTTCATATGGCCACCGCGGGCACGTCGGCAGCGGTCGATTCGTTGGACCCACTTTTCGATGACTCGGTCACACATTTCGGCCGTAACGGCCGCTATTTCGCGTTTAATGTTGGCTCTGGGTTCTTCCAACGTCGTCGGCTTGTTGGCATAGACCAATGATTTGACGTAGCCCCAAAGAAAAAAGTCTAGAGGCGTTAAATCGCACGAACGAGGAGGCCAATTGACTGGTCCATTTCTCGAGAGAACACGCTCACCAAACTTACTTACAAACTCCACATGTCGTCCAAGTCCACGTTTTCCAATTCGGGCCAAAAATAATCGGTAATCGTGGCGCGATAAGGATCGCCATTCACAATAACGTGACGATCGTTATTGGCGACGAAAAAATATGGCCCAATTACGCCGCCGGGATGCAAACCGCACCAAACAGTTAGTTTTTGTGGATGAAGTGGTAATTCATGAAGCACATGTAGATTGTCACTACACCAATAATGCATATTTTGCTTATTGACCAACCCATTGAGCCAAAAATGAGCTAGGAGTTAACGCTCTTAAAGTTGCGGTTACCGACTCCGAATTTCGGTAGTATATTTTTATAATTTGCATACGTTGTTCGTTCAGTGAAATAGTGCGTTCACAAATTAAATTCAAAGTTGTCAAGTACCTCTTGGAAAACGCTTTATAAATGTAAAAATAGACAACTGAATTTTTTTTATATTTTTTTTCTTAGCACTTCTGGCTTGACGTTGACTTATGGAACACCTACATACAGGGCCGGCTTTAGGTGTAACGGCGCCCGGGCGAACTTGAAAAAAGCGCCCCTTATAGTTTCTAAACACAAAAAAAATGCACTAGAACTTGAACTTTAACGTTCTTTGGAAATATTTTTCTCCATTGCCCCGCCGCCATTTTCACATTTGCTAATTTGTCCTAGAAAATTATTATTTAGTTAATATTATAAAAAAGCTAGTTTTGTGTAAGCAAGAGTAGATCTATTGCAGGATCTACGTAAGTGTTCATTTTTAAATTTTTAAATCAAACCACAAAATACTTTGCCAGTTTTATAATCGTTCAAAAATAAAAAACAGGCAATCTCACGTCGCAGAAACATGCGGAAACATACATCTCACAAACATTCATTACGTTGAGTGGGAAGACGATGGCAAATTCCACTTTAGTAGGTTGCACTTTTCCATTCATATTTTTCGATGTTAAAATTTTTCAAATTAGAAATCAAAATCATTTTCAAGAGTACACTTCTATCGTCATTTGCGGAATTGACGAAGAAGACGAAAATTAAGCAAAGATGGACAGTTCCAATGACTGCGTTCCTGATTCACATACTCTGGTCCCTGCGAAAACGCACTTGCTACTGGTTCTAAATACGGTTGAATTTTATGGTACCGAATTCAGTCAGTATATCGATTATACGTATAGTAGTCCATATTTTTAAAAACATTAATTCATTTCATTTTGTAATTAATTCATTTCATTTTGTAATTTCTAAATCGGAAGGTGTATGGGACCATCGGATTCAATTTTTTGCTTTGACGTGTGGAACGTATTGCCAGTGCAAGCTGTCATGACAATCATGTATTCTCAGTTGCTGATTTTTTGACATAAACCTGTGGTTGTTCTTTATGCTGTGGTTTTGGTGGTCATTCTCCATCAAAAGTAGCAATGGATGTCCATCTTCCATCGCCAGAAATGGTATAATTTTCGCTATTTTGTGTTGTGTCTTGTGGATCGTGAGACTGTCAATTTCAGATTGCCCGATAAATTGCCTAATGTATGTGGTGTACGGGCGGCAGATCGATTGTGGGCCCAATCGATTGGCCAAGAAATCGTCAGGTTTGTGGCGCCCTTAATTTTACTAGATGTTCAGCAAATAAGTGATAGATCTCTAGAAAAGCAGTATATTTTACTGATACTATTAATTTTTGGTAGAAAACAGTTTTTAATAGTTTTATGCAACTCGAAAATCTAGGAGCTCACTTCTAGTTGCGGTTTACTGTATTCTAGTTGAAAAAATCTGACTGTGTTCATACTTGGATGGTTGTGTACTATAGCCTGCATTAGTATTCTTACATCATACTAATTCTGCAGTTAAATTTCTTAAGCAACAAAAAAATTTGTAAAAATAAATTAAATTAAAAATACGGGTTTCGGCGCCCCTAAACCTGGCGCCCGGGGCGACCGCCCCGCTCGCCCCACCCTAAAGCTGGCCCTGCCTACATAGTTGAAGTTATGTTAAAATTATGCACAAACGGCCTAGTGTATTTTCGTATGTTTATGAAAATGTCTGCAGATTTAAAGGTCTTGCATCTGTTTCGTTGTATTGAAATGTATCCGTTGTATGTATATACACGCACTTCCACGTGAGTCCTCATCAAGTTTTCAGCAGAAAAGGTGTACGGAACATATACCGAAATGTTAACCTTTACTTAAGGATTTGAAGGTTGAAAAACAATTCATCCTTAGGCTACAAACTCTCGGTAAATCTAAAACAACACAAGCTAGGATACTCGAACAAAATGACCCTGGTAGCCATTACGTTACTCTAAACTAACGTTTCTATGTAAGTGCGTATAGTACGTCAAGTTTAATTACAAAAATCAATTCGAAAAATTTCAATATTGGCTTTCAAAAATTAGACGGGTATTGCATTCCCTTTAATTGAAAAAATATCAACTCTTGAAAAACGTTGGTAGTAAACAATGTTAAAATCTTTCATATATATTACTTATGAACAAAAAACAAAAAAAAAACCTCCGTATAACATAAAAACAAACTCTTTCCATCAATACCTAGATGTTTTCTAATAGCCTTTGCACGAAACCCCATTGTGAGCGATTTGCGGATAAACTACAGATTTTGACACGAACACGAATACTTTCAGTGGCTGGGGGCATTACAATTCAATTTTTAAAAAAAATCATTTCAACGCTTTACTTGAGTCAAACAGTGCAAATTGTATAGACTTTGCTTGCATCTCTTTCTATTTAAAACGTGATATATGTAACTGGTATATGTTTATAAACTTTATTGCAGATATTCTGCACGTTTTTCGTATTGACTAGCACTATTGTTAGTCGTTCGTTACCATATTGAGTGGTTGCTACAGTTGGAGTTTATGAATGTTTTCCACGTAAAAGTTCGGGCACCTATATACAGACAACTTTGCAAGGAATCACTACACTACACAGACATAATACAAAACACATTTTTTCTATCTGAAGCAAGTATGCATTTCTAAGTGACTGCTAAATTTGCATACAAAAATAATTGACGGCACGAAAGATCATTTAGTATAAAATTATGTATTTTTTTGTTAAAGCTTACGTGAATTAAAGGTAAGTTTATATAATTCAACATTTTTTCGATTTTTTTTTGCATTTTCGTATGAACTATTTCACAGGGCAACGACATATGGTACATATACTAAAACTAATGCATAAGCGCACTTCCACTTGAGTCCTCATGTCATCACCAGCAAAAACAGCGCTATGCTATGGCTGCACCCAAGCCTCCGAAATTTGGCTGGACAGAATCAATTCAATTTCAATTCATTTCAATTGAATGAAAGGTCCTTCGGCGAATTTTCGGGGCCGTTCGGGACCGAGATCAATGGCGCATCCGGTACAACCACGACTTGTATCGATTGTTTTATGAGCTGGAAGTATCGAAAACCGTGAAGCTTCAACGTTTGCAATGGTCGGGGCATGTTCAACGAATGGACGATAATCGCATGCCAAAAGAAAACCCAACGGAGCGAGGTTGCGTGGACGATCGAGAGCTCGCTGGGAGAACTCTGTAGGTGAAGACGCCTACCAGCTGCTGGGCTTCCGAAACTGGACGACAAGGTCACGTAACCGCGACAATTAAAGGTCAACGATTCATGCGGTCAAAGCCCGACTTCTGGCAATCGTGGTACATTGATGATGATGAACAGCTCCATTATTTTAAAAATACGAAGCAGCTTAAATGAATTTCGGAAAATCACCTCTAGGAAAAGAAGTGTTTGTTGAACTATTATCCGAAAGTGACGGCGAAAAATGCAGTTCACCAAACAAAATACTGATTTGATTAATTTCCAATAATTTTTTTTTTCTAATTGTTTGAACCCCTCCCAAAACGAAATCCTAGCTACGTCCCCGAAACGCATTAAATGAATAATTGATTTGGACATTCTATAAAGGTCTCTATGGCGTCTATTTGTATTTTTTGGACTTTCGTGATTTATGCATCGGTTTATTTTCTGGCATTGTATCTAGGGACGCGGGAGCGTCCCGCACGCCAAAGAAAAACGAAGAATTTGAACAAATAAAAAGTGAGAAGCGACTAAGACTATGTTTACACGACGGAACAAGTACGGGTTTTCGGACCTCTGTAGCTCGGACCCTGGTTGGTCCTGAGTCTTCAAATTCGGTAAGCGTTGTCGCTCGCGCCGTCTTACGAAGTGTAGAAAATTTCAAGATGATACGATAAGAAACACCGGAGATATAAGAGTTTGAAAATCGCATTTTTTCAAAAATCTTGTTCTCGTTGTTCTCGTTGTTCTCGTTGTTCTTGTCGTTCATTGACAGGGCTACAGCCTTGCAGAGGGCATCTCGGGATTTGGTCTCTTTTCCCATTGGTAGAGTCTGTCGTGAAGGTGTGCATAGGCTATCGTTTGCTCCGATCCGTGAAGTAGAAAAAAAGATACAGCGGAAAATGTGAAAAAATACATAGAGTTTCTCGCTTAAATCTTTTTATATGTTTTAAAGGAAGCATTTTGCAAAAGTCGGGGATAGGCCCGAAAAAAGCCTAGAAAAGAATCGTATAGTATAGTATAGTATAATTGGTAGGACCGAACAATCTTTTGTATCCAAAATTTTCAGTTTTAGATCGTCTGCAAGAGCGGGGGCGGGTCGCAGTTCCTGTTTTGGTTCGTCTCATATATACGAGTACGTACATATTAGTTTAATATTGGATGAGCATACGCACTGTTTCATTCATCCCGATGATCCTAAAGCTTCCACCAAATCAGCGCGGTAGCGGTACGCGGTACACACAACACACACACCACAAGAATTGACAAGTACATACTCCGTGGTGTACCGCGGCGGAAACTATTTCATACATTCTGACACGTACCGCTACCGTTCTGCGCTGGTTTGGTGGAAGCTTAAATATGGCGCTGGGACACCAAATCGGTTTTGTCAAGACGGTGTATTCTGTTGTGTTCAAACCAGAGTTACGTGATGATGGCATATGGAAAATCGATTTTTCAAGGAATTCTGATGAGTTAATTTGAACAAAATTTTGCATGTAAATTTATTCTTGTAATTCCACCCGGTTTGATCCTGTTGTGGTAGGCAAAAAGGTACTGTTAGTTATATAGTGAATTTCATAGCTATCCCTGATTATTGGTCATGAAACCACTTTATTGTTGTAAAAGCAATGCTTTTCAGGACTCAACAGGTTTTCGGGACCTTTGATGAGGGATAAAAGGATATTTTCACATGTACATGTCTTTCTCTATGTGTCTTAGGCGCAATGTGGAACTTAGGAAATATGGATGTTATTTGAATCACATATTGAGTACCCAGTGAGGCTTAATGGTTACATTAAAAATTAAGATTTAAGATCAGGATGAATGTGATAGAGATGAAGTGAAGGTTTAGACTCAATTTAGGGCTAAGGTTAAAGTCAAAATCAAGTTTAGGGTAACGGATAGGGTTAAAGTTATTGTTACATCGCAGTTAACTTTATTATTAGGGTTAAATGTAATGATAGGGTTTGGGTTAAGGTTGAGTCTGAGTTTGAGGTTTAGGTATAGGCCAGAGTTATGGCCAAAGTTAGGGTTATCATTAAGTTTAATGTTATGTATAAAGATACCAAGGTTAGCGAGGTTACTAGAGCTACCAAGGCCATCGGGGTTACCGAGGTTACTAAGGGTTTGCAAGATCACCAAAGTAGTCAAGTGTACTATGGTTACTAAGATTACCAAGGCGAGCAAGGTTACCAAGGAGACCAAGGAGACGAAGGTTAGCAAGGGGTTTATCATTCTTATAATTATTGTTCTCAAACAAATTCGTGACAATAGGGCAATGAATATCGTCTTCATAATATATTTACGAATTTTGTAAATCGAAAACTGCAAAAAGATATGATATCTCACAAAAACAACTGTGTTGTAAAAGGTGTTCGCCAAAGAAAAACTCATCAGCCGCAAAAAGGATTCATATAAATACATTCCCGCCAAAATACTCGCATCTTGTCTCAATGATGGTGGTGGAGCAAATTTTTTTCAACGCTATTTGGCGGGGAGCTTGAATAAGGTTAATAACAAAATAAAATCAATGTTAAGAAATTTCTGAAAGAACTTTTATCGTATAGAAAAAAAACGAGTTCCATACGAAGGAAAGCTAAATAAGGTTTTAAAACGCATTTTTATTTTCTATAAGACTGGAAGCTTCAAAATTATCAAGAAAAGAACATAGTAGCAAATAGTACCCTCGTTCAGATCCCCGCCAATAAGCGTTGAAAAAAATTTGCTCCACCACCATCATTGAGACAAGATGCGAGTATTTTGGCGGGAATGTATTTATATGAATCCTTTTTGCGGCTGATGAGTTTTTCTTTGGCGAACACCTTTTACAACACAGTTGTTTTTGTGAGATATAGATTCACGCGATATCAATGGAAGTTCCACTTTATGGACCCAAGGCCAGAGGCAGACCGAAGAACACCTGGATGTGTCAAATGAAATAGCAACAACAACGCATTGGTCTCGGCGATGACACGGATCCAAGATAGAGCTGCCTGTAGAAATATGCTGAGATATTACCGTCAAAACGGGCGATGTGCCTACACCGCAGGTCGCGCAACGCGAAACCATGGAGCGGTATAAAGAACAAGGCAAGGAAGAAGAAGATATAGATTCACGGTTCTGGCATACATCTGATGATATACTAGACATCAAAAAGGGAAAACTGTTGTCATTCGTTGGTTTGACTTGTCCTTCAAGTTAACTTTAATTTTTTTTCGCCACATTAAAAATCTACATATACCCTCAAAATGTTATTCGATTTGTTTTGCAGTTGAAGACATTGTTACATGTTTCCGACAAATACATAGTATCCTCCTGTAAAATTAACCTTATACGGAGCTGTTGCCTATTGTTTGGTTGTAGAGAGGCAGAGGCTTCTTCTTATTCACAATACGCCATAATGTAGGTACGAGACGACCCGTGTTTAGTAGCCCTTTAATATTCTCGACATCTTGTAGATTGAATCGATTCGTCTTGAAATACAAGTACTCGTTTCAGGTGCACTTCTTGATAAGAGCAGAAGGGCTCTGCAAACTATACACATTCGATGCTAATTCTGTTTGTACAGAACGTATAATCTTGGCACATTTACATGGAAATATTATGGCCGGATTTTGTTTCATGACTAGTACTTGCAGTTGATGTAATATGCCTATGCCTATGATGGCCTATAGTAGAGATGTAACGGATGTCCGCATCCGCAATCGCGGATTATCCGCATAAAAATTAAACTCCGCATCCGCATTCTCATCCTCATCTTATAAATATTTACATCCGCATCCTCATCCGCAATCCTCATTTTTGTATGCAGACAATTAGCGGATATATGCGACCCACGTGCTACTTTGTAACTATAAAGAAATGCATTGAGACAAATGTCAGCAGTCAGCACAGCAGGAGCGCGTTCCATTTATTTGATCTGAGTAGTCAGCGATGACTATACAGCTACGACTACGAGTGAATTAAGGAACGCACTCCGGTTTGAACTGAGGCGGGTGAAGTGCGTTTTTTTAAGGTGAAGCGAAGTAAGGAAGTATGCAACTTTTTAATTTTTAAACACACTAATCAGAGGAATTTCAACTTTTTTTCATCTTCATGAAAAGTGTGAAACCTAAATATTTTTGTCTACATATTCGATCATATCCTCATCCGCAACCTCATCCGCATCCTCAAAAATTTCTCAATTAATATCCGCATCCGCAACCGCATCCTCAATGTTATACTATTTTGCATCCGCATCCGCATCCTCATCCGCTAAACAAGATCCGTTACATCTCTAGCCTATAGGCAGTATATTAAGTTCAAAATGTCTGATACAAAAGTTAAGCTTATTGGTAGATGGTAGTCTTGTATGGACATACATATCATTGGTTTTTGGTAGGTTATTAGAGAGCAATAGCAAAGTATACAAAAAACTTGAGTTGAAAACATTGTTCCACAGTGCTATCGAATATATTCCTTGTGATTTTTATATAGGGATCGAAGAATCATTATTAATTTATGCTACATTATTTGGAAGTCGAAAACTAACTAAAAATATAAAAAATATTTGTTCGTATAAACACATGGAACGTAGACGAAAGCATACTTAAGGCTGTAGTGTGAATGCAGCATTAACGTTATGGAAAATAAATTGATTGAACTATTTCGTTTGTGTTTGCTTCTTATTTATTAATTTCACAATAAACTTGATCGACGCGTGGGAATGTGAGAGTTTTTTATTGATTGATAGATAGGCGTAACTTATGCACAACCAATGTCCATTAAGAAATGAGAAATGAAATATTAAAACCAATCCTAAATTGGCACCCCTCTAAAATATGTAATACCAAAATACTACACATACCTATTTATGTTCATATCCAATTGTCATTTGGTATACCTATGTTCGAAAAAAAAGCCTATCCCTTATACACGTGTCAGCCGTAACATTTATTTATTTTTGACCACTGGCAGAAAAGTTAGATAATTAGCGCGGACACAAAATTATTAGGATAGTACCTACCTAACGCATGTAGGTGCATCATGTATGTTGAGAATTTACCGAAAACATGGCGCAAACATTTTAGGAATTGACCAGCTGGTTTGTTCATTTATCATATTTATGTCAAAACATCTGCTAATTTTTTTCGTTCATTCTATTTTAACAGCCTATAATAAGCGGCACAAGTCAATAAAATATCCAAGTCATCAATAAACTTTCTAATAATGCGGTGGTCCTAATTTCGGGAGAGTCGGAGAGTAAAGTGTTTTTCTCTGTCGTCGTGGTCGTCATTGTGTCCGTTCCATTGACTGGATTGAAGGAGGAATTTTCGTATCAATGACAAGAATGCAGGATAATAAGTTGATGCTTTGAAAAGGGATTTGTTTTTGGTACGATTGGGTTTTAGTACACTGCATACTGGTCAATGGAATTGAATTCTTACAATGCAATAAATATAACTTATGGATAATACTTGAACATTTATTTTAAGATTGAATTCAATTCAAAAATTCTTAAAATAATGCATAAAAACCTAATTAGGTGGCATATAATGTTTTTATATTCTTTTTTTATAAATAATTAAATAAGTCATCCTCATATTTATAGAAATTATTTATTCACTCTGAATTCATCTGTTCAACTTCACCCAAAACATGTACATATACATTCCATGTACACAGCTTCACATATATTATAGATATCCTTCCGTCTGGAAACGGATATTCGGCGGATATCAAAGAAATTCATTAAATTTCTGGCATTTCTATGGCGAAATAAATTGTGTGTTTGTAGAGCAAGGTATAAGAACCCGTATCAAAAGAAAAGGAACACAAAACCTGATGCCGCACAAACTATAGAGATACACACAACACATGAGTCTTACACGAAGAAAATGAAAAAACGAAAAGACGATCACACACTTAATGACCATTAATGACATGGTTGACGCCGCAGTAAACATCAGTGAAATTATATGTCACGTTGATTCGAAAATGTCATTAACTTTTCTCGGGATCCAGCCAGGATCAATGGCGCAGGTATGAGCTCATAATGGATAATGAGGGACTTGTTTGGACTTGTTTAAGTTTAAGGATTTTTATAGCAACTTGTAGCAAGGAAGAATTCAATAGCCAGTGGCTTATTTATATCATAAAACATAATTTCGCTGAGAGTGTTATAGTTATGAATGAGTTATACTTACAATCACTTTTTTACCTTGAAAAAATTAATTGTTTGTTTTTGGGTAACTACATTATTCACTTATCGATTATTATTTATTGTTTGTATGCATTATGTTCTAAAATATGATGATAATGTACGTGTCAAAGTTTCGAGCTATTACATGATTGCCTAAAAAATTACCATTTTCTTTTCTACATTTCATTTTCACACTTCGAATCAATGATTTTTTTAAATGAAAAAAAAATGGTATTATTTAATATAATAATTTAATATAATGAAGTGATGCCCACACCAACGCGTCACGAATTTCGCGGTACATTTTATGGTGCCCACACCGGCGCGAGAAGAATAATTCGCTGGGTAGGTACTGTCACTCACAGCGGATATCATGTCGTAGCCTTAGAAAAGGTATTAAATTTATGTAAGGAAGGGACTTAGACATGATAGAGAATAACTGCAAGAATTGGCCAAATACAATTATTTTGTTGCAATTTTCGTGCACTATATCAAAATGTCGCGGCATCCGGCATCTTTACTTATTATATGTAAGAGCGTAAGCGGGAGAAATCAACACTGAAATTCGACATTTTACCTCTCCATGTCTATACTTATTCTAAGGATAAAATCATTGACATACGCAAATTGTTGGAAAAATGCAGTGCAGTACAACCTTGTTATACCGTACCCTAAAAAAAGTTGCGGCAGTGTTCGATTTGATTTCAAACTTTGTTATTAAGTCTTTATTGACCGCAAAAATCGAATATAAAAACAAGATTCCGCCCACGAAAATTAATAAAATTAAAAAACACTGGGTTTCACTTGTAATTATAATTTTAATACGAATGCATTTCGGTCTCGACAGTAGGAAACCATCATCAGCAATGGCTTCATGAGCACTAGGGTACATAGTATGATATAATTTTACATATGCGTATGTCATGAAACAACAAGTCAATATGTTAAAATTAAGTGTTACCGTACAAAATAAATTAATATAAGTATAATGACATAATAAATAAATAAGTTATGAGTAAACAAATAAAAGTAAATATTCAAACCGTTAACATTAAATAAAACAAAAGAGACTAACTCATTTAACTAAAAACAAAAAATGGAAATAATTTAATTAAAAAATTGATAAATGAGAAAAAAAATTAAAAATTATTGTAAAAAATAAAATACCAATTTGGATGTCGTGCGGTTTCTTTCGCTTAATTCGATTTTTGCGGTCAATAAGGACTTATTAACCACGTTTGATATATTTTACGACCCCAAACTTATTTCGTTTTTAAATCTTTTAGTGATTAAATACTAAAAACTTTCCTTAATTTCCATTTGATTGTTTGAATTGACTATCTTCTTCTTCTTTATGGCACGATAGCCCGACGTCGGGTCTTGGCCGCCTGGATTGAAGACCTCCAATTGTCGCGTTCACGCGACCTTGTCCTCCAGTTCCGAAAGCCTAGCATCTGGTGGGCGTCCTCACATACAGAATGCTCCCATCGGGCTCTCGGTCGTCCACTCGTTGCGCGTTCATCACCTTTTTGGGCATGCGATCGTCGTTCATCCTTTGTACATGTCCCGCCCATTGCAGTCGCTGCAATTTCACGATCTTCGACACCTGTAGCTCATCATACAGCTGATACAACTCAAGGTTGTACCGGATGCGCCATTCACCTCGTTCACGAACGGCCCCGAAGATTCTTCGGAGAACCTTTCGCTCGAATGTGTCCAACAGGTGTTCAGAGTTTTGGGTTAGGGTCCATGCCTCGCAGCCATAGCATAGCACAGATCGGATTATGGTTTTATACACGTGGAGCTTCGTCTTCCTGTGCACCAGCTTCGAATTCATAATTTGGAGGACCGCAAAATAACACTTATTAGCTAGTTGTATCCGTCGCTTTATCTACTTGAAGTCGACAAATATTTGGTATACGTCGATGTTATATTCCCAGCACTTCTGGAGTAAAAGCTTCGCTGTAAAAAGCTGATCTGTCGTCGAACGACCAGGTCTAAAGCCGCCTTGGTACTCGCCAATGATTTCTTCTGCGGATTAATTCCATTTTCTAGAATTTTAGATAAAATCTTATAAGTCAGCCTCTGTAGTTCTCACATTTTAACTTATCCCCTTTTTTGTGGATTGGGCAAATTATACTTTTGCGCCAATCGGGATTATAATCCCATTTTGCGGGATTATTTCGTCGTTCCATATTTTAACGATAAGTGTGTGTATAGCCTTAACAAGGCTCTCCCCACCATGCTTCAGCATAGTTCAGCTGGAATCTCGTCAGCGCCCGGGGCTTTATTATGTTTTAGTGATTGCATGACGAGATCAACTTCTTCTATTGTTAGGGGTTGAACGGGAGGGCCTGTTTCAGCCGTCAGCTCCAGCGCTTCTTGTGTGGGGTTGTTCGGTTGAACATTAAGGAGCTCTTTAGAATGTGAGGCCCAGCGTTTATCAACGCTATCGGTGTCGCTAATTATATTGCCATCCTTATCCTTACAGAGGCTGGTCCTGGGTTGGTATCCACTTTTAACCCTTCTGTCGGCACCTACTACAATAAGCATATTCTATACCCAATAGGTCTGGCTGGACCTACTGAGAAATTTTTTTATTTTTTTATAAAAAGTTAAATTTTTATCGGTATAATCATTCTACCCATTCTTTACAGCCATTTATAAACAATAAAAGCATTAAAATCTTTTTTTGTAGATATACTAGAAGCGTTTTCAAGAAGACATATTTTGAGGTGGTATTTGTACAATCATGTTTCTCCCTTTTTTTCTTATATTTTTGCTTCTCTTTTTTCATTGCGTATCCGTACAGAAAGTTTGATCAAATTTTCCAAGTCCAATATCTTTGGGGAAATATTTGGCACTCTGTTGGTGGATTTTATCGCGATATGAGTCTGCAGATTTGGGGAAATCGATAGATAGAAATAGGGAATTTTCAACCGCAAAAATCATTTCATTCTAAATTTTCCGTAAATATCTCAATTAAATCTATTAAGAAACACCATCGTAAGTCACTAATACTTAGTTCATACTATTACAAAGGAAATAAAACTCTTTTGATTTTCCTAGAATTAAATCTCAGTAGATTAGGTTATGTTATAAGACGGGATAAAATTAGGCGTACCCAATTTGCGAACTTCACGGCTTTTTAAGGCAAAATCTCAGAAAATTTTATCGTTTATCGTACAAATTTAATTTTAATGACTTTATTACATTATAAATAGGAGATTTTTAAGAGAATTTAATATTTTCACTTTTTACATCAAGACGAAAATGGGGGGAAAATCTATAGGTCTGGCCAGACCTATTGGGTATCAAAAAGCACTATAAATTGAAAATTATCAAAAACATGCTCAAAACTTCAACCGATTTTTTTAAATTTTTGCAAAATGCTTCTAAACATATTATTCTAGGATATCATGAAATATGAAGTCGCTGCGATTTCATCTTCTATACTTTTTTGACCAATATATGGTGCCAAAGGTCTGGCCAGACCTATGTGCCGACAGAAGGGTTAATTGAATTGATTAGCTTGTACGCTTGTCTACTGTTCCTACTAGCTAGTCTTTGGTTTATTTGCATCAACTGCTCGTCAAGATGCTTACTTTTCTTACGCCTAATTAACCTATTCGAAAATCGTCGAAGCTCGTCATATTTTGTTTTTTTTTTTTTTGGCTCTAGTTGCGCGTTCGGTCCATTGGCGATATGCCTCGTTTTTCGCATCTACCGCATTTTGACATTCCTCGTCAAACCAATCATTTCGGGCTCGCCGGGCTTTGTATCCCACAACCTCCTCTGCGACTCCTTTGATGGTGTCTTTGAGTGTATCCCAGATCTCAAGGGCGCCTTTGTTGCTGATGTTATTTAGCAAGGGCGTCAGCTTCTCCTCAAGGGCAGTTGTATAAGTGACCACCGTGGCATCATCCAACAATTTGTCAACCGGAAAAAATTGACGCCTTCACCATATAGTGCTCAGAGTCAATATTTGCTCCACGATAGGACCGAACATCCATCATGCTCGATGCCCATCTCTTGCAGACAAGGACGTGCTCAATTTGGTTGACGGTATGTTGATCCGGAGATCTCCAGGTCTATTCACAGATAGACGACGATGCGGAAAACAGGTAGAGCTAATGACCAGATTTCTGCTGGTCGCGAAGTCTATTAGTCGTTGGCCGTTGTCGTTACATTCTTCATGGAGGCTGTAACCTCCAGTAATCCCCTATGCCAACTTTCGTTTCCGACTTTGGAGTTAAAATCCCCTAGCAGCAATTTGACGTCATTTGATTGAAGTGAATCGAAGAGATTTTCTAGGCGGTGGTAGAACTCGTCTTTGGCCGCGTCTTCACTGACTTCGGTGGGGGCATGCACGTTTATGAGCCAGAGATTGAAGAACCGAGTTTTAATGCGAATCGCACACAGCCGCTCGTTTATGGGTTTGAAGTCGATAACATGCGGCTTAAGTTGAATGTTTACAATAAACGCCACTCCAAACTCCCTGTGGCCCGAAGGTTTTCCACTTGTGAAAATTGTGTACGAATTTCGGTCGTCTATCTCGCTACTAAGCCATTTTGTTTCCTGGAGTGCAACTATGCTCAGCTTATATTTTTCAACCTGATCCAAGAGGGCCCTTAAGGCTCTTGCCCTATTCAGGGAGCGTACATTCCAGGTTCCGAAAGAGTAATCCGTTGTTCGTTTGCGAGGTCGTCGTTGAGTTGTGTCCGTCCAATCCGAGGCTTTCGTTCCAGGTTTCTTGACGTCGAAATTTTTTGATTGAATATTCGGTTTTTGTCACCCTATTACGTTTAGTAACCTAAGACGCTGAAGTTGTTAATACAGCACTCAGGCGCAGCGGTTACTCGGATAATGCGGGGAAGTAACGCCCCGTAGAGAAACATAGGAATTGGCCGGAGCCGTTCACCCTATGAAACTCCTCGTGCATAGCTAAGGATCCGCAGTTATGCCACAACTGAAAAGAATATAGGAATCGGCCGAAGCCTTTCAACCTTTATCCTCCCCCTTACGGGGAATTGACTATCGCTTACCCGAAAACTCTTACATGTTATCTTGTGCCCGTCGAATGGTTAGTCTTATCGTATAGAGATGACACAAAGCTTGAACATTGTTTTGTGGCTGTTTTGAATTAAATATACCTACAGACATATGTATGTTCAAATTCTTCGTTTTTCTTTGGCGGGCGGGACGCTCCCGCGTCCCTAGATATGTTTTTTTTTAGTAGAATGCTTCCATACGATGGCGTAACCAAGCAAAATATGGCGCAACTATGCAATGTAAACATTCAATTCAATATAATATTGAAGCATAACATTGGATCTTCGTGGCTGACGGTTCGCAAGTGACATAATATTCTTAGTGTTTTATTGAGTAATGGCAAATTTTGTTGCTGTTAGCCGCAGCTGAAGATAAAGAAATGCAACGGTAAGATTTTGTTTTTTTTTTTAATTGTAGATTTATCGAAATATTTGTATTACAATTTAAAATTCTTTTTATAGGGCGAAACGCAGAAAATGTCGGGTCCATGACATAAACTTTGGGCGAAGAATTAGAGGCGAGTACCATACATTGGTACCGCAGCTTCGACTGAACATTTTGAATTTAATGGCTAGATTCATTGTTTCTGGAGAAATTGTTGCGAACGAACAGATACACGAACAGAAGACAGACATACATGGCTTATTCGAATCAGGAGCGATCCAGATAATTTCTATATATGTATGTACATGAAGCATTACTTAATATCGGCGTAACAAAACCAATAACCCATACCATCTGGGTATAGGGTATACGAATTGAAATTGCCCGCCCTCTCTATACATACTACACAAGTTTCACCAGTTTTCTCCATCCATGGATACATTCTTAATCTAATGCCATAACTCTATTTTCGATGTCGCACGAACGAGTTGAATGGAATGCATGTTTCCAAAAAGCTTACTTCTTTTACTCATCCACTGATACAATAAAACATTCAAAACTTAAATGTCAATACCTAAACAACTCATTCCAAATCTACATCTTTTTCGGGTACACTAACATCAAGTTGTACTACACTGCACCTGTGAAAAAAATTATTTGAATAAAATGACATTAGGTTGCGAATACTCGAACCGGAAAAAATACTGCAAAACTGGCGAATATTCCGGTTGGTGTGGGCATCTCCATACAACGCAGTGTGTTACAATTTTGACGCCGCGGAAAAATTTGCCGCGAATATTCGCTGATGCGCCGGTGTGGGCATCACTTTAAATAAACGTTAAATAAAAAAAAGTAAAAGTGATAATAATAAATATAACTAAATGTAAAAATTGTTTGAAGCTGGTAAAATATTTTACTGATATTTGAAAATGTTGTTCATGACCAATCTATAAGAAATTTCAATCATAATTATACTGTGACTTGCGAATTATACGAAGTTGGAGCGATTATGACGCGACGGTATTTGCCATTGAAAAATTAATAATTATCAACTACCACTTTCAAAATTTCCATATTAATCTTGCATTGAAGATTCCGGTTTCCTGTCAGTTCCATAAAACGCACAACGGCCGAAATCAATGTTTAAAATCCAGATACGCTTGAAAATCTCATAAATTGATAACTTTTAATCCAAAAAATTAATCAGTTCATAGTGAAATTGAGACGGCCGATTTCCTAAAGAGTTTCAAGCATGAAAAGTGTAACACTTCTTCAACTGAATATCAGATGAAAGAGAGACATTTTTCTACCACTTCAAAAGCCTGCAAAAAATCTTCGTTTATTGTTGTACTTATTTAATGAAAAATGTCTCCCATCCATCAAAGCCTTATTCTACATTTTTTTCAGCATTTTCTTTAGCAAGAATACAAAAAGAGTAATTAATAAGATATCATTGAAAATTTCCGACAATAACAGTTTATAAACTGAACCCTGAAGACGAAAACAGATCATTGAAATGTCTTCGATATCAAACTTCCACGCCTACGCGAAATTGTCGTGGGAATTGGAAAGCTTCTTCAATGTTCACGGCATCTGAAGTCAAGTGGAATGCGCTTGAGCCTAAATGTATAATACATTCGCAATATGGTCAAGTCAAAAGACGAGCCCCTTTAACATTTTGTAATGTTTGAAGTTACATTTTAGCATTCATTTCAATGGTATTGACCATAAACAAATGTCAACGCACTCAACCATAAAATTCACACGCACTGAATTAGTTCAATAATGCTCAAGTAGTCCGAGCGTACGTTTCTTCAACATTAACATCCCATCCGAGATCAGCTCAGCAGATAAACCATAGCCAACTGAAAAAAATTGCCATAAATTCAATTGAGACCGATATATAGTAGCGGGAACGATATATATGAAAGGACACAATGAGGTCTAATCATGTAATGCCGTGCTCGTGTCAAAGGCCAAATCCTATATAAAGGAGCAGGGGTGATGACGCGACACGTTGTGCGTCGTTCAAATCAGGCTCACTTCAAATTCCTGCCACTATACAGGGTTATTGGTTAAGTCGACCTATTCCCTGCAACACGTTATAATAGGGCCAAAATGCAATAAAATGAGACCATAAATGTTAGGCCGATTTTTAACGGTCACTGAGATATTTGAATTTTTAGGTTTTTTTTAAATAACCTTGAATTTTACCATTTAAAGTAAGAATTAAAAAAAACTACTAAGGTAACGGGTTAAAACTTATTTTTGGATTTTAGTCAACACTATAGCAGACATTTTTTAATCATTTAAAATTTCAAAAACGCATCACAATTCGAAATTTTTAATTTTTAATAAAAAAAAATTATCTTAAATTTTTTTAAAGTTGATTTTTAATGTAGTATTACTAAAAAAAATTATATGACACGGACTCTGCAGACCGCTGAAAAAACATACTCGTGTTATCAGCTTTCCAAAAAGGTGTCAATGTCAATATAAATATTTGAAATAATTGAAACAGCTACCTGTAACTTGTTCGGGGACCATAATTTCGTTTCATAAGAAACTACAAATCCATAACACAATAAAAACACGTCTGTCAAGTTAGCACTACCACTTTAAAATTTCGACAAACGCTATAGTGCATTAAATGTCGCGATTTTTTCGTAATTCAATGGAAGAAGAAAAAAAATTGTCGCGCCCCTTCTTCCCTTAAGTGCATTTGAGCCTCAGTTAACCAAATTCGAGTTCCAAGAATCTCCCCAATGCTAAAAGTGTCCAGTAAGATATAACAGGGGCAGCTTAAGAGATTACCACCCTGAAAAATTTGTCGCGCCCCTCCTTCCCTTAAAAACTACCCCCGTCAAGTTAGCACTACCACCCCGGTAGCGGCCAATTCAAGCATTTCCGTAAAACAAAAAGTATTCAATTAATTGTCGCAGGAACCAAAAGGCATATTGCACGCTTCAAAAAATTTGTCGCGCCCCTTCTACCCCTAAAAAACTACCCCTAATTGCATTTCAGCCTCAGTTCGCCAAACTCGAGTTCCAAGAATCGCCCCAATACTAAAAGTGTCCAGTAAACTCTCACTACGGCTGCTTAAAAGATTTCCACCCTGAAAAAAAAATGTCGCGCCACTCCTTCTCTTAAAAACTACCCCCGTCAAGTTAACACTACCACCCCTTTCGGTTCCTGCGACAATTAATTGGATACTTTTTGTTTTACGGAAATGCTTGAAGTGGCCGCTACCGGGGTGGTAGTGCTAACTTGACGGGGGTAGTTTTTAAGGGAAGGAGGGACGCGACAAATTTTTTCAGGGTGGAAATCTCTTAAGCAGCCCCTGTGATATCTTACTGGACAACTTTAGCATTGGGGAGATTCTTGGAACTCGAATTTGGTTAACTGAGGCTCAAATGCACTTAAGGGTAGTTTTTAAGGGGAAGAAGGGGCGCGACAAATTTTTTTCATTTTCCATTGAATTACGACAAAATCGCGACATTTAATGCACTATAGCGTTTGTCGAAATTTTAAAGTGGTAGTGCTAACTTGACAGACTTGTTTTTATTGTGTTATGGATTTGTCGTTTCTTATCAAACGAAATTATGGTCCCCGAACAAGTTGCAGCTAGCTGTTTCAATTATTTCAAATATTTATATTGACATTGACACCTTTTTGGAAAGCTGATAACACGAGTATGTTTTTTCAGCGGTCTGCAGAGTCCGTGTCATATAATTTTTTTTAGTAATACTACATTAAAAATCAACTTTAAAAAAATTTAAGATAATTTTTTTTTATTAAAAATTAAAAATTTCGAATTGTGATGCGTTTTTGAAATTTTAAATGATTAAAAAATGTCTGCTATAGTGTTGACTAAAATCCAAAAATAAGTTTTAACCCGTTACCTTAGTAGTTTTTTTTAATTCTTACTTTAAATGGTAAAATTCAAGGTTATTTAAAAAAAACCTAAAAATTCAAATATCTCAGTGACCGTTAAAAATCGGCCTAACATTTATGGTCTCATTTTGTTGCATTTTGGCCCTATTATAACGTGTTGCAGGGAATAGGTCGACTTAACCAATAACCCTGTATATATATATATATTTGGGTCGAAATTCCCGACAGCGAACTAATCAGAATCACCACGAATCGATGGGCACGAATGGAATCAAAAGCGACTGATTTCGCAAATCTATACCTACGCGTGTTGGAAATACTCTCGTACAAATGTATACGAGCAATATGTTGTGATGAACTTCGTTTGGACTACCTACCCTTTCAAATTTTGTGGTAATAAAAGGAATGTCAACTCTCGACGAGTGCGTGACGAATTTCATTGTTGAATGGTTTGACAAAAATATTTTGATGGATTTAATCAGGCGCGATGATAAAATCTTTTTGGAGAAATTATTTGCATGAACATTATTGTTGGGTGAATGTGTGTGTGTGCGGGCTGCAGATGTAGACCTATGTATATATATACTATACATTACCTGTGTGGCTATTTGAAACGTAAACGGTAAAATTCTCACCTTCCGAAATTCTTAACCCGCTTTTCGAACGCTGCTTCGAGAAAAGGACATTTTTTCTGTGGAGTGCATATACCTATACATATAGATAAATATGGATATCAAAATCCAAGATTTTCTAAAATCCTGATGACTTAAAGTAATTTTGTATATTCGATAGAATTTAAAAAAAAATCTAATTAAAACGGAGTGTGAGTAAAATAGGTGTCCTTCGAAACGAACGACACTATTTTTGTCCCGAAATGATATAAGGTATTATGGGTATCATATTATAGGATTGGCTAAAGAAAGTTGCATTGAATCAGTTCGGAGAGATTCTCATAGATTAAAAAGGAAACTTTTGCTAGGAACCTTAAATTTATGAATGCACAAGATGCCGCGATTCCCCAGCAATTTATGTGCTATTATTGTTAATGAAAGCATTACTGTTCAGACATTATAGCTTTAATATTGTTAAAAAAAATTCAGCTGACTGCCACAAAAACCAATTTTACACTAATTTCGCTAATACCAACACAATTTTCCTATTTCTAGTAATTATACATAAAATAATCCATTTAAATACATACCTTCATAAATTTTGCATCTTAAATAAATATAAATTGGATTATTGGGTAAGAAGTCTTACATCCTAATGATTTATTGATTAGAGAAATTATTTTACAACTGTATTTATGTACATAATGAAAATGCGCAAATATGTTTTCAACATTTTCAAAAATATAAACCTACTTATATGGGATGGGAACATGTGGATCAGGACATGGTGCGAATCTTTCTCAATATGTCTCTAATTTTCCAAAATAATCGATATGCAAAATCAAGACCCAGAATGGAGATCGGACGAATAAAGATCATGAGAATCTTATGTGTGAAATAATCCCGAAATCTTTATATCTTCCCGCTAAGTCAGTGACTAAGCAAACTGTTTGTATGCGTATAGTATACTGAGAGTAGAATGTTCATTGAAAGATTTTATAGATGTTTGCTACACGTGTTCACTTATAGCCAAAATCCGTTGAGATACGATATTTGCACACATTAGTGCATTAAAATAACAAAATTTTACTGAAAAAAAAACTAACTCCCTGCATATGTTCACTACATATCTATGGCAACATGGATACTTTCTTACACAATCGTATTTGGCGGTAAAGTTTTAAAGCGTTCAGTTAAATGTACTGTAAAGTGTTTCTGTCGGTGCTTGGCTTACTCCGGAGTGAATTATACAAAACTGAAAAAAAAGTTAACTGAAAAGATGGTACAATGGTGGACGTAGCACCATCAACATCTTTCACCGGTCCCACGGTATAATTTTTATTTTTTACTCCGCGCAATAGGATGAAATTGTTGGTCTAATGGGCGTTACCTGTTGATTTTTTAATGCATATTTGCATTATCTAATGTTGAGTTCGGTTATACGCGCTTATCACTACTGCCGCGGTGAATATACAATACTCTGGTTACTATACTACCTATATGTAGACGCAGCGCGGCTTCGCGGCACAAACGAAGAAATACGTTTTTATTCTGTTAATTATAGATTACGTGAATTGTTTGGGATCGTTGGGGGTCAGGCATAGGTAATTCGACGACTGTGTGTACAACAAGAAGCAAAACTATGAATACAAGCAATCGACAGGAGACCGCGGTTAATTTGTAGTTTTTGGAGCAGTCTATAACCTCTTGTGCGAAGATTTGAGGTGGAGTTACTCAAGTAATACATACCGAATTTTGCGCCTGTTTTACAAAACTTGAACCCATTTTCGCAACCGTTTTTTTACACCGACAGAATAACATCCTGATTTTTCGGTCGATAAATTTTTATGAATGAAATATTCAATGATTTTGATATGAAAAGTGAATTCTTTGTTAATAATATATTTTGTGGAAAATGAATTAATAAATTCAACATAGCATTAAAAATTATAACTCATTTTTTATGTTGGCTACACAATCATAAATAATTAATGGCTAGCTACATGTGCAAATGAACAAACGAAACAGTTTGATTATATGTCTATTATCTTTAAGAAATTGGATACAATTGGTATACAAGTAAATTTATTATTTTTGAAGGGCTACGCAATTTTTCGAGGCAACATTGTGATATTCCACGATAAAATTTTAAGCGTAATAAAATGCTGATTGTCATTCAATCAATTAACTGACATCCTGCCAACTTGTACAGAAAACGACTGTGACTGATGAGTGAACAAAGTGGATCGACCTTTAATGGTATTTTCCCGCTAATTGTCTGTTTTACATGGAACAAAAACAAAAACTTTCTATGTAAGGTGTTTTTAATTTTAAGGAAAGAGCTTTCTAGTCAGAAATCGCTCGTTTGAATTTGGAGGTTTCACGCCAAAATTAGAATCACTTAAAGTATGTGGCCATTTACACCCATCCTATAGTAGTCCAGTCATAGTAACATTTCAAATAAAAAAAAAATAGAGTAAGACAAATTTTTTGAATCAGCGGTGTCCCAGAAGTCTAAAACTCATTTTGCTAAAAAAAAATTGATCGGAAACGACATCAAAGGACACTAATTAATCCTTCGAAAGTGGCCTGCGGGATATCATATATCATAAGGAGGCGTTGAGTACATTCCATATCCGGCTTTCGTTACTTGTTTCAAGGACCCCTCAGAAAATCGCGCTCAAATAAAAAAATGTTGCGTTTCCCTTTACTCATCATCTGTATTTTTCCAAAGTCATAACTACGCGAATAATTCAAGTTCCCAACCAATTTAGAATCTGTAATAACTGAAGATTCTATTCTACCATTAATTTTGCTAAGACAATATTTGATCGGAAAGCTCTGATAAAGGACATCAAAAGACACTAAATTAATCCACGTTCGTCGTTCGATCAAGGATTAATTACTGTCCTTTTTGAAGCCTAATTTCTTTCAAAAGGGTGTCGCCTAAAATCCTCAACAGTCCTTAGTATTTAAGTAACAAATGTGTAGTAGAAATTTTTGGTTTTTTAACACGTTTTTAAAATCGCCTCTCAGTACATTTGTCGGTACAATATTTTGCTTGGCGATTTTAAAAACATGTTAAAAAAACGAAAATTCCTACTACACATTTGCTGCTTAAATACTAATTGCTGTTGAGGATTTTAGGCGACACCCTTTTGAAAGAAATTAGGTCAAATGGTCCAAATTAAATTTTTCATATAATTTGACCCAAATTAGTATCGAGGTATTTACCTAAAGGGTTGTTTTTTATTTGGTTTAAAAATCTGGAGAGTTTTATCTGATTTGATTCATTTGTAGTTATAATCTTCAGGTTTTAAATCTCGTATCCATATTAAACATTTTGCATAACAATCGACAAATAAGCAATTTTTCATTCGGTAAACTTGAGACAACGGACAATATCATAAAAGGTTTTTTGGTTTTCCGCTAAAATGGAGCAGTTTTGGGTTCAAACATCCGAATATTTAAAAATTGTTTATTTAATATTTTTATATATATAGATTTTATAATAATCAAAAAAAAAACGAGACCGATGTTTTTTTGTGCGTGCGGACCTATGGCTTGTGTTTAACATTTACATTTTTTGTTGTTTTGATAAAGACACATTTAAGTTTGGTGAAATTCGTGTAGCAGAAAATGATTCTTTGAACACCCAAAATAGGGGGAATGTTTGTACGGCAGCCCCATGACCCCATGGCTCCTTTCCCTCCATTTTTATGTATGTTTTGTGGTTTCAATAGAAAGACATTTGTATGAGGTTTGGTTGAAATTTATCGACAAATGAAAAAGTGTTTCTTAGAAGAACTTAATTTGTTGGGCTCGGTTTGTATGGCACACAGTTTAAAGTTCTGTGTTTAATTATTTCTTAAAAAAAAATTTATTTGTGGAAAAAAAATCCAAAAAATTGTTCAACTTCTAATTACTGTATGCTGTAAAAACATGCTTTAGGACGTTGCAGCAAATAATTTTAAAAGTTTGCGCGTATCTTGTCTATATTCCACAACGGTATCACATTTGCTTTATTATTATTAATTTCAGTGAGAATATTTTTTAAAGACCAGTTTCTACGGATTTTTTTTTTTAAATATGTACATAAAAACACTGCGTGACAAATGCTTAGGTTATTCATGGATATTTTCCTTTAAAATTATGTATATAATTTCTATGTACTCTGATCGGAAATAAAGTTTTGTGTGGACGATCCAGATGGGTTCTCATGATATTAGGAAGGAACCTATACAGGGTGTCCCGCAACTGGCTAGCCATAGACAAATGGTAGACTCTACAGGATGTTTTAGAAAAAATGTCGCCAAAATTATTTCTCTAGCTTTTACAGTTAAGGAGTAATTGCCTTTTTTGTGATTCTTGTCAAAAAGCACGACTTTTTTCTAAAAACTCCTATTTTCTAGCTTCCACTTTAGCCAAATCAATATTCTTCATATTCTTCTGAAAGTACACAAAATTTCCAATAAAAGGACATATCGAACGTTTCGAACGGTTTCGTATCTTCCGAGATACGACGTTTTGAATTTTGCAGAAATGTCAATTTCAACTTTTAATGTCAAAATTAAACCCGAATTTCGTATCGATACATTGAAGTGGCAAATCTGCAAAGTTCACAAAAGTTGGCCCAAATCCTAAGCTTTCGAACGACATATAAGAATAAAGCACAGAATCATCCAGTTTGTGAATAATATGTGTAAAAGGGGAAAAAACATAGTCCGTAAGAGGAAGAAACCTTGCTTTTAGGTGGAAATAGTTCAGTCATATAAGCATTTCCAATAGAAAAAAATACAGTAAGGCTATTTTTTTCTTGGTCTTGAATCAGTGGGGTCCCAGGAGTCTTAAACACATTTTGCTAAAATAAATTTGATCGGAAAGGTCCCAAAAAGGACAAGAAAGGACACTATTTAATCCTTGACTGGAGGTCGGCATTCGGGATATCATGTCAAAGGGGACGCCGAGTACATTACATATCCGGTGTTTGATTCCTATTTCAAGGACCCTTAATGGAATAAATCGCGTTTGAATGGATATTTTCGTGTTCCCCGTAACTTATCATCTGTATCTTTCCAAAGCCCATAACTAGGCGAATAATTCAAGTTGTCACTTCCTTTTTAATTTTTGCTAAGGAAAAATTGGATCGGAAAACTCTGAAAAAGGACATAAAAGTACACTAAAATGTTTATCCTTTAGGCACAGAGCCAATTAACTAGACAGAGATGCCAACTCCATATAAGCACTTGTCCCAAGTAAAATTTCAAGTTGGACGCATCATGCGTCCAAAGAGAAACGATTTCGCCAGAAATAAAGTCTTCTCTGGAGTAGAGAGTATTTTCGTCTCTTATATGTCATTCTATTTCGCGTCGCTCTCACGTAGCCTCTTTTGTTTATGTGCGTATCACATTTTGTTTATTCTCGTTGCTACGGAAACAGTATGTACACGTTGGCCGCGGTTGGCCGATTGGCGATAGTTTAATGTGTGGACGCGCGTGGACGTTTTAATTATGAAAGAGAAGACAATACAAATAGCACAGGCAATAAACGTATGTGAGAATCATAATAATAAGACGTTTGCTAGCAATTGGAAATTTTTTGACTGGATGAAAATCGACGAATGTGCATATGAATGAAAATGTTTTTGATGTTGAAATGATGTTCATTGAAGATTGCAATGATTACTATACAATTGATATATACTGATTTTATTGCTTGGTTGCAAGTTTCATGAAATACGTACTTATGTAGAATATGTCTGAAGATACATATGTGTACATAACAAAAGGAATATTTAATTGGATTATTTTTAATTATTATGCGACATTCAAATTTCGCAACGATTTAAAAAATATGTACGTGTACGATACATTACCTTGGCAGAAGTTAGAGAAAATTAAGATGTGTACATAAGAATAAATTTATTGGTTTTGGGTACCAAACAAATTAATTGAATTTCTGAAGAAACTGAGTTGTCTATCCGATTGTAATGCACTGAATTTTGTTTCTTACATAAATTTGCTGTGATTTTGACTTTATCTTTAAACGTCTGTAGCACACAGAGGATTGAGAATGTCGGGGTATGTCATGTACATATTTTGTGATGAAAGTGCGACAGCGTTTGCCACAAAGCACAAAATCTCATAATATAAGGAATCATATAAAAAACTTTAACTCAGTTGTATAGACATGCAAAAAAAATAAAACTTTTGTCTTTTCGATAAATTCTTACTCATAAATTTATATTATTGTATCCCATATACATATGTATGTACTTATTCCCAAATATGAATTCTCCTTTATATTTTTATATTTTGTCTTCAATTTATGTACACACAATTTACCATTGGTTAACATATGATATGAGAGCGTATCTTCCCGATTTCTTTTATTTCTTGATTCGCACTTTCGCATCTCCTGCGCTAGGGCGTGTCTATGCCATAGATGGGTGCATGCATGATTATGATTTACAATACCCCACCCGCGAAAAATAAGATACATATGATTTGGAAAAAAATAATTGGATGGATGTATGCGACACTTTGTATTGATTAGACACTCATTGATTAATGATAAAAATAAGATATAAGATCGATTACACGATGAAATATGAAATGGAGATCAAATTGGGAAAACTGTAATTTTACAGCGAATTTTCTCGGCGTTGAAGTGTTTGTGTTTTGTAAAATTCTCAGATTATATGTAATTTTGTGTTAACAAATTTCGAAGATGTACAGATAGAAGAAATAGACAAATGTCTCGTATTTCTATACATACATAATGAACATGCATACACCCTAAATATTGTGTTTCTTCAAAAGAGGTGTCTTCCGCCAATTCAGTTTTCCCTTGGATATTAGATTTTTTTTCGCGCTTCATTGAGTTCTCATCAAACTCGAGTCATAAATACAGAGTGCCATGCTCTCTGTGGAAATACAAAACCGACTTACTGATTAATAATAATAGAAAATAGGACAAGAAATTACAAAACATTGCAGTATTTATTTTTATATTTAAACGGATGCCATTTATATTTTCACGAATTGTTGATCTCCGTGTATTCTACAAATAAGGTTTAGTTGTCGTTAAGTGCAGTACTAGACCGTTGAGTTATCGCGGCATTTGGAGTGCAACAACCGTTACACTAAATTATTATTATTTCTTTGTTATTTAACACTCTGTTCGCATATATGTTTTAAAATATCGCTTCGATGTACATATTTAAAAATATTAAACAATGTGAATTCATTATTTGAAAATACATTTAGAAGTGTTGATATCAGAATCGCGAAAGGCAAATTTAACGGGTAGGTAGTATGTATAGGGGGGCCAAACGAAACCTACAAACTTCAGTCACTTTTTTATGTATATTTTTTTTCCTTTTTGCTTCTTCTTATTTAGTTTTTAGAAGTTTCCATGGATATGCAGTGCACGTCTTGAAAATATTTTTTTTCTATTTTCGTCATAAATCTATTATTGCTATTTGCAGTAAAACTGTGCTAGGGAATAGAAGGCATTACGTTTTGTAATGAAAAACAAGCTGAAACGCACATGGATGCACCGAGCCAAATGATTGGCATTTGTCTCAATGTATTTCTCATAATAAATTAGCATAACATAAATTTCATACATAAAAAATAAAAAAATATAAATAAAACAAGTTTAATTTCAGGTGTTATACATGTCTCATTTGATCCACTTTCTCTGTCGTCATCTAAAAACGCATTGCGGATTGCGGATGACCTTCAATTAAACAAAATGAATATATTCTCAGAACTACCCCATTTCAGCTATCATTTCAAAAAGCTTTGTATTATAGTATTAAGTTTTGATAATGGGCATTACAAATATAGATTTATTTGAATTATATATTTAAAAATGAACTCAAAACACCTTAAATGACTTTGCTTATATATTTTAATTTGGATGGATTTAGACTTTCGTGTCATCCTCAGCGAGTACAAAATTGATACTAAACTAAAAAAAAAATCACGCGTTTCTTGTTCTTCCTATTATATTATGAAAGTTTCATGATTTTCCTATTGATTAATTATTGTACTCGCTGAGGCAGACATAAAAGTTGAAGTTCATCCAAATAAACGTTATAAGCAAAGTCATCTTATGATCCTAAGTCTATTTTATCAAGACTTACAGTGCGAAATGTAAAACTCAAAAAATGTAAATTCAATATAATACTTTTGGGTCTATGGTATAATTTTCTGTGAAAATATCAAGAGTGTTATATATCATCACAAAGCTAATTTTGGGTAGTTTGTTTCGTCTTCAGAGCTTTTTCAGGTCATACTCATACTTTTCCAGATATTTGCAAAAAACTGAATTTTTATCCCTTTTCCACCCCCTCCCCCCTTAACCCATGACGCAAATTGGTGTAACTTTTTACTGCGTATATTGGGCAGTGTATTTAACAATTTGGCATCAACATTTTTTTTTATGTTTGGGTTTGGGGCTATTTTGATTGAACCTATTGTACTAGACTATAGTAGGAGTAAGTTCTAAGTTGTAAAGTAAACGACACAATAAATGTGATCACCGCGTTTTCATTAAACCTGTCGTAGGCCATCCTACAAAACTCAAGTCCAAATCACTGTAATAAGCCGAAAATTAGGCTTTTTAGAATCTCGGGATCTGCTGCCGCTTTATTTTATCCACAAATGAAATTGTATTAAGGAATTGGGAGGGTTTTCTGCGAATGAGACCCTTAAAATAAAACAAGACTTCACGGAATGCTCATAAATCTGTAAGGGTTTCGGCTTGGAATGGTTTTTATAATTACGAAAAATTTTTAAAACATACCTACTTATAATCCTAAATTTTCAAATTTTGCCCATATGGAAAAATGTGAAAAATTAAGACTCATATCGTTTTCTGCCCCCTAAAATTCTTCTTCCAATAAAGGAAGGAATCGTCGTCGAGTACTTTGAGTACGGAAAGGTTATGCTTCGTCGAATAGATGATGCTCAACTTAGGTGCCTCATACAAATCACCGTTTCGTAAAATAAAAACTGATTTTTCATGCGAAGTCACAATTTTCGATGACTTTCATAAAAAGTGCGGATAACGATAAAAAAATTTCGATTGTATTGGTAGCTTGCTGAAACAAGTTGTGCTATCAACCCTTACAGTATTGACCACCTAATGCGGGACACCCTGAATAGTGCTTGCAACATTATATACACTCCTCTATATGTAACGTTGACTCGAAGTAGCCTATAAACGGCTTAGTGAACGCACCATACCCACAAGGGGTTACGGTACAGAGAAGAATATAGGCGATCCTTATATGAGTGTGAAATACATCATTATCATTCTTAAATGAGGAACAATTTTGAGCCCTTTCCTACTCAATATTTTTTGTAATTTTATTTTAAATAGAAAAGACCCGTTACGAATTGTAATTGTATGGACACAGACTTATCGTTGATTAGCTACCTATATAAAAGCTCTAAAAGTAACACAAAGCTCATCAATTTCTAACAAAAAAATTATCCTGCTTACTTCGACTAGCCGCAGTGTACCCGGAAAGTAAGTACATCGGCACGGTAAATACTGTACGAAAAATCAGATCAAAATCATGAACAATTTCATCGAAACGGGATAAATGTGATGGTGCGTAGTCGATTCCAGGGTTAAGAATCACTATAAAATTTGAAAACGCAATACACTCATCAAATGCAAGAATTTCTTTTTTTCTTTTCACGATACAGTCTTGACTCGGTAGCCCGGATCACCTTTAATCCGGATCATTAAAAGCTACCACCATGTATTTTATAGTCCGGATTATGGCAGGAAATGTTGACATTACACTCCGGATATTTATGATGTTCAAGGTGTAATGGCAGATTTGGTCTCGTACTTATTTATGGGGCAGTTTGAGCAAGAACACGGTGAATACTTTTAAAAATACATTTATCGATATTTTATCCTCTTTTTAATTTGTTTCGGCGGTTTTTCTACAGAAAAAAAATGATTGCACTTATCCGGATTTTTGGTCTTGGCCCGGATTTCCCCTTCCAATAATTAATCCGGATGATCGAGTCAAGACTGGACTTGAAAATTCGATTAAAAAATCACATGAAAAAAAATCAATTTAAAATTTCATGAAAAATGAAATCCCTCTTTATTATGTGAATTCTCCATCGTCCTTCTAATTCATCAACAAATAAGAAATACATTCTTGCTTGCTTTGCCAATCATAAGAATACAATAGATACGCACATAATTACAAACCTATGAATACCTTCGCATCTACAACGCGTACTCCATGACAACGGCAGTTGTTTACAATTGAGAGGATTACTAAATTTGTATATCGTTCTCTCAATCAACGTTGCCGCAATGTAGCTAAAAATATCTTTCCGGCAAGCACGGACTTACATGGGACTACACAGCACTACGTGGAATACTCGCGGCACCACGCGGAGTACACATAGATTGTTGAAGAGAACAAATGAGCTCTCTTCGCATGGAGGTAATTGCAAGGCAACGTGTAGCTTCTCTTCGTTCGATTGAAATAATGTAAATTTTTGGTGCCGTTTATTTGTACTACGTGAACTATCTGTGTACTTATTCGGCTGTGCTTTAGGTTTAGACGATGAAAATGAAAAATACTCTCACAATATTAATATGTACACAGCGAACCTTCGTACAAATAATTCAACACCTAAAACAATTTTTTTTATACTTACCGTTATAATTAGTAAAGTAGCATCTACAACAGTAGCGAGTAAGTATTTTTCCATAATGCATAACAACCAAGTCTATGCTTGATGTAAAAATGTTACTTCCTTTTCAAGATTGAAGTCGGTTTGGTACATTTGCAGACAATGTTTTTTTTTTTATTTATACGTATTATTCAGAAACTGGATGACTCTGTGCTTTATTCTTATATGCCGTTCGAAAACTAAGATACTACGCCAACTTTTGTCAACTTTGCAGATTTGCCACTACAATGTACCGTTACGAAATTCGGGTTTAATTTTGACATTAAAAATTGAAATTGACATTTTTGCAAAATTCAAAACGTCGTATCTCGGAAAATACGAAACCGTTCGAAACGTTCGATATGTCCTTTTATTGGAAATTTTGTGTCCTTTCAGAAGAATATAAAAAATATTGATTTGGCTAAAGTGAAAGCTAGTAAATAGGAGTTTTTAGAAAAAAAGTCGTGCTTTTTGACAAGAATCACAAAAAAGGCAATTACTCTTTAACGGTAAAAGCTAGAGAAATAATTTTGGCGACATTTTTCCTAAAACATCCTGTAGAGTCTACCATTGGTCTATGGCTAACCAGTTGCGGGACACCCTGTATACCTGTCACGCCATCACTCCCGAATAGGTTCCGTTATGGCATAGGGTGCCACATAATATCATGGAACTATCGACTTGGTCATCCTACTAGGTCGCCAAACGGGTTCATCTTATAAACTGCTCTTAGAAGAGAAAATCCCTAAGATAAATGTCATGTATGGAGGCGATCCTTGGATATTGCAACATGATCTTGCCCAAATTCATACAGCGAGGGTGGTTAAATCGTCTATTGAGGAGGAAAATGTGACTTTGTTAGACTGGGTGCCCATCTCCCCTGACATTAAACATTTGGGGGTGGCTTGTTCGGGAGGTTTACAGTAGTGGCAAACAGAACGACTCTAAAGAAGAGGTAATTCATGGAATTAAGAGAGCTTGGTCTAAAATACCGATATCCGTGCTGCATTCATTATACGATTCCCTGCCTCTAAGGCTTTATGAATTTATAAATAAAAATGGCGGAAATACACACTATTAAATAACAAAACCTGCTCTTATTTTTTTCGTATTTATCCTCTTTGATACTTTTTTGAAATATTTTTCAGCGAAAACATTATGTAAAACGGTAAAATCGTCCCTGAACCTAAGCAATTGTCGCACTGGAAATTGACTTTTTGAATGAAATAAATTACTGTAATTTAAAGAAAATGTCCTGTGGGGATTCACTTCATTTATTTTGTTTGTGATATTTAATAGTTCCGCAAATAACATTTTTTGAATCGGTAAGCTTTTATTTTACCGTTTCATGGAAGGAAATAGGAGTGGACCTAAGCATTTGTCGCGCAGTGTATGTACTTCCATCACTCAAAATGTTACTAGGCCTCGGGAAATCTGTTAAGTTCACATTTGGTCAAATGACTTATTTTCTCATTCAATCTTTAGCTTTACAATTTTTTAATACTAGTTTTAGTTATATTATGGGTTTGATCATTCAGTTCCGCAAAGAGAATGTGAAAGGAGCATGGGCACTTTTGTATGAAAGTAGGTCGTTGAGTGAACAGCAATGAAACTGGTGTCAAATGAAAGGGCTATATTAGAGGGTAACTAATATATAAATTTTAGGCCCGTAAACACTGGGGTTCCTGAGAAAGGACGACTTTTGTTCGTCCTTTGGGGCAACTTTGCTGATCTATAACTTTTGAAAGAATGAAGCTAGAGACTTGAAATTTTGTATAAGTGGGTTTTACTAGAGGATCTTACTTTTTGTAATACAATTCGACCAATATTTCCTCTACCTCCCCTACTTTTTTATTTTTTTTGGTATAATTTTCGTCCGGATAGCAGTTGAATTATCTTAATTGGTCAAATTATTCCCTACTTTAGTACTATACTATTCTAAAAAATCAGGACGATTCCTTCAAAACAAAGGGTACTTTTGATACAAAAACCGTTTTCCCCTATACATATTCATTTTTTGCTTCTAAATCTGCGAAAAAAGCTCCAATTAAGCTGATTTTTTGGAAATTGCTTTCTTATTGCATTCTCGCTATGTCCTTTTCGTGGGAGCTCGCCAATACAAATATTAACACCCCCTCCATACAAAAGTCCATTCCTTAAAATGCATTCATTAATGTTATGGGTTATTATGTGAGTATATAAAAACCCAAACGCATTTTTTTCTCATCCGCTCGTCAAACTAGTCACACAAATGGGAAAACATACATTGTCTATTGCACTTAAACAAAACAAACATTAAAATTAGGTAACAAAAGGCTAATTAATATTGTTCATCGATTATTACATCTAGTAAATGCTGCTCTGGAGGATTGAATTCTTCAAATCTACCTAATCCTACCAGTGGCGGCTCCTCAGATGAGGCAACTGAGGCGGCGCCTCACCTTCATTTCCGTCAAGTTGTACATTTTAAATTTATCACAAAATATAACTCCTCAAATATGATAAAAAACACTAAAGCTATCTTTAAACTCACTTACAAGTTCCTTTACACAATCGTAAAATCCCTAACATAGTTTTTGTACACCAATTCATACAAGTGAGGCGATAATTTTTCCGCCGCACAACCCCGAACAACAACTCAACGCGTATCAATACATTCGCCCGATTCTCTATGGGAGAATGTACGGGGAAAAAACTACCACTGAGGCGAAACAAAAATCGCCTCAGCGTGTGTATCTGAACCGACACAGTGCGACGATTTGTTCTCGCTTTGTTGTATGCTTTGCGCATTGAAATGAAGCTGTGTAAAATGAAGTTGAGATAAGAACTTACTGAGCATAGTTTCGGTTTTCTATTGTATTTTGGTTAAAATAGAAAAAGGAAAATATTAAGTGATGTTGCTCGTTGCATATGATTTTAAAAAGGGCAAAATCGATAGTTGTGTAGTTTTTGTCACTGTTCATTATTTCATTTTAATATTTTTACGCCCAAACTTATCAAATTGATTTTGAATGATTTTTATCGATTGGGCGATGTCCGTCTGTCCGTCTGTTGCGACGCGTTTTACTCGGCCAATTTACATAAAAGCTATAAAGCTGAAATTTTGCACAACTGCTTCTTTTTGCTGCAGACAGTTTGTTTGGTTGAATCGGTCAATTCGGACAATGGGGGGTTATGGGGCTGGCATGCAAACCCAACCCCCAGATTAGGTTCTTCTAAGAATTTTTTTTTATTTGTGCATCAATTTCAACTAAATTTCGCACAAATTTATTTCTATTGATGTCATAAAACATATGTAAGGATGAATCAAATCGGACCATGGGTCATGGCGCTCCCATACAAACCCAACCCCATCATTTTGGTTCTTCTAAGAAACGTTTTTACTCCTAATTTCATAAAACCTTGAATTAATGTGTCTTTATCAAAGCAACAAAAAAGGTCAAAACAAATGGAACCGTACTATGAGGCCATGCTCCCGCATAAATAAATAAATAAAAATAAATAGCAAGCGCGAAAACCCAACATTGGACTAAGGCCGCAGGATGTGTTAGTGACATCCTATTCCAAGATTTTATCTGCTTTTTTTGAGGTAATGAGATCAGCATCACGCTCAGCAGTGTTATTTATCCCCATAAATGGGTACTCGTTTAACATCTGAGTGAGATCATAGTCCGTCACAAGCTCGTGAGTTCGAGAAACACCATGGAACACGGTGAGATTCGAACTCATGCATGACCCTGGGCACCGAAGGTGCGCGCACTAACCGCTAGACCAGCCAGACTACTCTAGACGACTACTGCTCCCGCACCCCCAATAAAATTTTCTAAGTAAATAGTTTTATTTGCCCACTTGTTCCAACCAAGCCCCACACAAATATTGTTTTGTCGACGCAATGGAACGTTTGTGAAGACGGAAGGAAAAAAATTGGGAGGGGGAATTAAACACAAGTCGTAGGTACGCCCGAAAAAAACTTTTAGCCCGAGGAGAGCGAAGGGTATCCAAATTTCGGCCGCACCCGAAATTAGCTCCGTTTTTTTTTCGCCTCACCTATTTCCATGGGCACGAGCCGCCACTGAATCCTACATACCATAAAACTGGCAGAATATGGGCGCAGCTTCCCACCGTTCGCCTGCCAGTAAGACAGTTGCAGTAATGCTCTATAATGGAATGTATACCATGCTGTTCTATGTCAATTAAAATATAGACATAATAAATTCGTTCTCTCACATGCCGCGAATGTAGTCGAACCCGTAAAAACCATACATTAGTCTAAGTAATGTTGCATTCGCTTAAACCCTCAAGTGTATCATGCCTGAACATTTCAACATAGTAAATCCCCTCCCGCAAATGCTCTGCAACATAGGACCCAGCTAACTTTATATGATATGTGCCTAAAGCGTGCAAAATCAAACAATCCTCTGTTAATCGAGGAAAGTATTCTAAAAATGGGAGGTTAGCTTCCATACCCATGAAATTACTTCGATGCCTATTTAAATTATTCATGTCTACATATTTATAAAGACGGATTGATTTGGCTTATTAATGTTTTCAATAATTATATTAATTATTTCAGGAGCCAAACGATGATCCTTGTAAAAACAATAAAAGGCATTTAAGAGACTAGCTCCTATTTTAAAGTCGTCAAACATGTGGGGAAGAGATCTATTAAAGTTGGTTGGACGAAACAGCTTATAAGATTGCTTCATCTTTCCGTTCATAACTTCTACTACCCACCGGCATATGATTATAAGTCTTGATCTATTCGCCTGTTCCGTGGTTAATTGGCTTTCTCCCCTTTCCTTTGTAGGAGGTACATTAGCTTCATAACCATATGCTTCTAAAATACCAAAACTATCCCTAAATCCACGATCGAGAATAAAAACGTCATTTTATTTACAACCTAAGTTGTAATCCTTTAAATTTTTACTCATCCGTTTCCATTGATAGTCCGATTTATACGACATACACGTTTGCGAGACTCTACGTCGTTTAAGCCCAATTAACTTCTTAACTTTTGAAAATAGACTAAATATATGTAAAGAGGAAACTACAACTACAAACCAAAGATTTCATTGTATATAATATATTATATGTAATGATTTCACAATATAGAAAGAATTAGATAAAAGTAACAAAAACAACATTAAAAATTCACAACTTTTGACTTTGAATGTGTATAATTTAAAAATGACTTAATATTTTTTAATCATTTTTTCCATCAATGATAGTGAAACCTGTTTAATGTATTAGAAAATTTACTTCAAGTCTCTGAGTTACATATTTTTTCAGTAAATGTGATTTTAGTGCAGTAAGATTTTTAATTTTTTGTCAAAACTTAAATCGCCCATATCTCCGATCTCCCACTGTTTAGCTGAATATCGCTAGAACAAACGTCAATCTACTCGTTCCAAGCGTTCATTTGACATACGTTTCATTGCTGTTCATCAAACGACCGTTTTCACCATCCTCCTTTGTCTCAAATCCTAAACAATTTTTTTCGCAAAAATATTTTTTTTTTAGAAATACATATTATGATTTACAGTTACTTTGCTTAAAAACATCAGCAAAGTTTGTATCTTTCTAATTTCTATTGATTGGGTATTCGACACTTAATTTCAGTCATTTTAATTGCAAGTTTACTATATTTCAAGCGATTTTCATTCTCCATTTTCACTTTCTTATGACATTAAATTTATCAGAAAGATCCCATTTCATTTTACTTAAATATAATATTAAAATGATGATAAGCATATTAAAGATAATTTACAAAAAATTATTATAATATTTTCTGATAAGATAAATAAATTACCGTCAACGTGAAGTAAGTCATATAAATAGATGAACTTACACCAGTTTATTTCACTCTAAGCGACTATTTTTTTTTTAGAAACAATCGGAACTGTAACTCGGCATATATTTTTACAAATGATTAAAAGTAAAAAAAATCGAAAAGAAATACTCAATGTTTCTATATTTTGCGTGCATGCAAATATTTTCATATTAATTAATTATTTTTTTTTACGTTAATTAATGTTTTTGATCATCTATGTGGCAAGAGTGCAAGGATATACCATTTAATAACTGACCGGTTCGCCATAAACACGGCAGAGCACAGCATAAAAGTACGTGCTCTGCTTCTCTGGAAAACATGTAAAAATCAATCGGAAACCAAAGCATGGTATTATCCAGCCAGGGAGCTGAACTAGTTTCGTTGATAAACACCATCATTTCCACAAAGTTCGCAGAATCGATATGTAGTATGTAATACGTCCAGGCAAAATAGCTGAGCTCATCAATAGCCACGCCATGGCCATCCATTCCAAACGAACGACAATCGGTGGATCTGGCTACAACAGCTATGTATGCTCTGCATTTTGCATGTGTATTAAAATCTATGCATCTATGCAGCCTAGGTACATTGCATTGCATTTGCAATAGTTTCAGATAGTTCAAGTCTGAAAATAAAAACTTCATAGAGCAGTTTTGTTGGCCAACAGAATTTTAAGGTCGCGCGGGACGCTTACAGGGTGGTACGGCAGCAAATCGAACGTCAGAACTATAATTTGGCATGGATAATTGCAACGTTGATTAGAAAACTTTGACACATAATGATAACCCGCGTGCAATCCGTAGATTCAGCTCTATATGTATGCCGTCAATATGAGGCGCACTTCTATAGATATAATCCACAATCAACCAGTTGCAAAGAGTTTCCTTTGCCATGAACCAGTTAAAAAAAAAAGAAACTCGTTCGAATAGGTTTTCAAACGATCCGTGCCGGTCCCGCTATAAAGTCCAACAAACTGGATCTCGTCGTATACTCATAATATAATTGAACTTTGACGGGAGCCAATCATTGGCATCGATTTAATTGAGTTTTTTGCATCATGAAATCATCATGGCATTGGCGATGTCGAGGTGCCTACGTGCGACGGACGTTCAAGCTCTTTCAAAATAAATAGGCACAACATGTTCGTACGGGGTTATGATAAAAAGACGATAATTGCTAAAGGATACAGTGAAATTTCATATGTACTGAAATGCAAGTTGAGAAGCATGGGATTATGTATTTTGGAACAGATGCAGTGCAAAGTGCAACAGTGGATCGATTGGAGTTATAATAAAGCAACGTTTTAAATTTAACACTATTCAATATCAGAACATTGTACTTAGCTTATATTCCGCAGCCATAGCATTGTGTCTTCAATTCATCCAGGATACACTTTCATTTATATACATTTTATTTAGATGCGTGTTATTTGTTATATATATATTCATATTCCTCATTGTATACATTATGTATATATATTTCAAAATACAATATGTTAGCCATTTCGCTGACGTTGATCCTTATTTCCCGCCAGTAAGAAACCAACTATGAAATCAAAATGGCGAACTTCATAAAAATTTCGCATTGACTCCGAACGCGTCTTATGACTGATACCATCTTTTTCGTCCGTTTTAATGTATTCAACAAATAAACCTGAACAACGAACATAACGAAGAACGTGAGCCTGAACTGATAACATCATCGCGCCAACCACCTTAGGTAACTTGGCCATATTTTTTATTATTTAGTTCGTTTCGTGGTTGGATTGGAGCAGCAAAACGCCATAAATCTTTTTTTGTTGTACACATATAGGAGGATAACCCTCTTGGCTGAGTCGTACTATACTATACGACGGAAGTTTCTATGGCTTTTGTAATGGAAGCAATATGACTATCGGACCAATGGTGAGGCAAAGCGCAACAACGACGACGTCGCGACGACGCTATCAGCAAATTCATTGCAATATTATGGAGATTATTTTCTACAATGTCTGCTGCAATAATGAAATGCCTTGAATAGTATAATTTTTATATAGGGACGTCCTCGAGTTTTAAATATTCAATGACAAATCCTTGCCTATGGCTTGATTTCGTTAAGGTGTAGTGTGGAGATCGTGCACTTGAATTTAACTTGATCTGAAACAAATAAAATCAAATATCACCCGGATTGAAATTTTTTGAAGGTACAGGGACAGGCTTAGCTGTTTGGAATACCTAGCTGGTCAGAGAGATACAATAAGGCACTTATTTCACTTCGGAAAGTGTGTCTCTCCTCTTATCTACAAATATTTCTTACACTGATTAGGTTTTATTGTTAAAATGAGAAAAAAATCGAATAACTAATAAAAACAAATTAGCGAATGTGGCGCCACATCCTACCATTTTAATCAACTCTACATACTCCGTCAGTCAAAAGCCTAACTTCAATTGACTCCAATTTAGTACAGCGTTGATATTCGACTCACACTGCTCCTTGTCGTAATTTGCTTATCTACGAATGCCATGACATCTTCCGGGCAGGGGCGTACGCATATGATAATTATTCCGGGAAGGATTTCATGAAAGTAGTCTGGCTGGTCTAGCGGTTAGTGCTCGATCCTTCGGTGCACAGGGTCATGAGTTCGAATCTCACCGTGAGCCATGGTGTTTTTCGAACTCACGAGCTTGTCACGGACTATGATCTCACTCAGATGTTAAACGAGTACCCATTTATGGGGATAAATAACACTGCTGAGCGTGATGCTGATCTCATTACCTCAACAAAAAGCAGATAAGATCTTGGAAATAGGATGTCACTAACACATTCTGCGGCCTTAGTCCAATGTTGGATTGCCACGCCTGTTATTTATTTATTTAATATGAAGTTCATTTTTCAAGTTCCATTTTTTATACCCTTCGCTTATTAAGCGTAAAGGGTATATTAACTTTGTCATGAAGTTTGTAACGCATTGAAGGAAGCATCTCCGACCATATAAAATATGTATATATATGATCAGCGTGACGAGCTGAGTCGATTGGACGATGTCCGTCTGTCCGTCTGTCCGTCTGTCTGTCTGTCTGTCTGTCTGTTGCGACGCGTTTTGCTCGGCCAGTTTAAAAGCTATGGAGCTGAAATTTTGCACACATGCTTCTTTTTGTTGCAGGCAGTTTGTATGTTTGAATCGCTAAAATCCGACAAGGGGGTCGTGCACTCAGAAAAATTTCAATGGGAAATCCCATTAAACTAATCATTTTGTCCCATTATTTTTAGTCAATAGGAAAAATCAGATTACTTTAATAATATAGAAACCATTACATTGACTCGATAAATATCCGTTTGTTTTAATAGTTGACTCTGGTTATTTTCCAATAGGATATATCTTGTTGAATTAATAGGATAAATCCTATGAAAAAAAATAAATTCGTTTCACCCGTAATCAGATTGAACTATTTTTTCTCATATTATTTTACCATCCACGCTACGTCATTGTGGATTTTTTTTTAAGAATCACGATATTTGGCCAGGCCGAGTATTGAACATCCGATTTGCTAGTACTCTTTAAAACTTACCAAGTCACGGGGAGACAACCGAACGATCTCGGCTACGGAGCATGATGTTGGTTATCTTGCAGAATACATCTATATGCTTGAAATTCAATTAAAAGGCCTATCCCATTAATGCAATAGGGCGTTATATAAAACAAAGCAGCTGGTCTATTTTCGGAAGTAGTCTTGTCTTTGGTAAATTTATAAGACAGAAATTATTAACTTTATGGGAAGCATTTTTCTGAGCGATATAGTTGATTTTACTAGTTTTGTATTTGTCTTAATGGGATCCATCCTATTATTAGTTAATCAGATCTTGTTAATTTAATGGGACAAACTGATTAAAATGTTATCTGATGTCCCATTGGATTTATGGGACAGATTTCATTCCATACAAGATAACTCAATAGGATTCATCCAGTTATATTAATTATTTCATCTTTTTACTTTTGTGAAGAAATCTGGTAAATGACCGTCCAATTAAAATAATGGTAGAAAAACTTTTAAGTTTACTGGGTCCATTTTTCTGAGTGTGGGGCTGCCATACAAACCTACCCCCCAAATTTAGGTTCTTGTTAGAAAAACTTTTTTATTTTTGCACCAATTTCAATCAAATTTCACACAAATGTGTTTTAATTGGTAACACACAATATATGTAAAAATTGCCCAAATCCGACAATGGGGTCGTGGGGCTGCCATATACACCTAGTCCCCCAAATTATGTTCTTCTAAGAAAAACTTTTTAATGTTCGCATCGATTTCAATCAAATTTCGGACAAATGTGTTTCTAGTAATAAAAAAAAATGGACCAAATCGGAACATGGGGTCATGGGGCTGTCATAGAAACCTAACTCCCCAAATTAAGTTCTTCTAAGATTTTTTTTTTATTTATACACCAATTTCAACCAAACTTCACACAAACGTGTTTCTATTGATGACACAAAACATATGTGTAAATAGGTGGAGTCGGACAATGTGGTCATGGGGCTACCATACAAACCTAGCCCCCCAAATCAAATTTTTCTAAGAAAAACGTTTTTATTTGCACACCAATTTCAATCAAACCTCAGAAAATTATATTTCTATTGGTGCCATATAACAAACGTGAAATCGGACTATGAGGTCATGGGGCTGCCATACAAACTTGACCCCCAAAATTAGGTTCTTCTAAAAAATACTTTTTTATTTGGACACAAATTTCAACTAAACCTCATGGAAATGTATTTTTAGTGATGGTACAAAACATATGCAAAACTGAATTATATCGGACCATGGGGTCATGGGGCTGGCATATAAACCCAACGCCCAAAGTAGGTTCTTCGAAGAAAACCTTTTTGATTTGTCCACCAATGTGAACCAAATGGGTTTTAATCGATGCCACAAAATACGTAAAAATTGATGGGAAGGCCATAGGGCTGCCCTACAACCTCCTTCCCCCTCTTTTTGGTTCTTATAAGAAACCCACGTCCCGCTTCGCCCAATAAATCTTCGCCACGGCACTTATGAGAAAATTCAAAAGCATGGAAGCGGGGAGGACTGAACACTAGTCATAGGTACGCCCGAAAAAAACTTTTAGACCGAGGGGAGCGAAGGGTATCCAAATTTCGGCCGCGCCCGAAATTAGCCTCGGTCTCGTTTTATTATCAAGCGGATTCCGATGATACTTAAAAACATTTCGGGAGCGGGTGGGATCGTATGGACACCTAGTTGCACAGTGGATATGTACGTCCCTGAATGTGATTCTATTTAGACCTGCGATTGTATAAAATTGCGTAATGATTTTTCCAATTTCAGATGATGTTATTACCAAGCAAAATATGGAATAACTATGCAAAGTAAACCAAAATTCAATTCAATATAATTTAAAAGCTTTCAGAAAATGGTGTGCGTCTTGTCTATACGATAAGACTAACCACTAGATAAGATGTGGGAGTAATCGGTCCTATATGTTTTACGTTTTTGGTCAGCTTCTAATTTGTAAACGCGCACAACCCAAAGCTCTCTTATTTATATGACACCCATATTGAAAATATTGACAAATATCAAAGTAAAATATGTTTGAAATCACTGCTTGACTCTGTACAATGTACATTGTAATTATGTTTGGATTTTATATTTTGCCGTTAAATCAAATTAACGACCGAATGATAAATGACCAGACGTGTGATATTATTTTGTTACCCGTGGAATTTATTAGAAAATTCTAAATACCTTATTGAGGTGTCAGACGTTGGTCGTAATAACCTTAATAGCTGCAATCTAAACGCCAGCCAACAATGAGTCGACCTACCACTACTATACAATTGTATCTTTGTCCAACAAAGTCCTGACTGTAGTCATAATTCCGCAGCGTTTCAGCCGCATATGGCAAAATTGCTCCTAGTGGAGATAGAACATGTCATTCAGTTGACAGCAAAATTTCTTGAGGGCAATCATGACTAATTCAATTCATATAAGTAGGTACGGCTGCAGATCAACAATGCAATGTTGATAGAAAAATCAGAAATAAATTCATTCAGAACCAATACCCAATGACGACCGTCTTTTTCGTGATTGCTTCCATTTTTATTGATTGGACATGATAATGAAAGGTGCACGCCGAACAAAGTATGCAAAGGTTTTTTTAGTTAGGACAAAAAGCAGGAGCACTGTTACCATTGATAACATTGATTTATTGAGAATAAGAATACATATTACAAATTTACTAGCGGATAAATAGTCCGCATTTATTCTAAAATTTTTTATTTGTGTTTGCTTGGCGTCTTCGAATTCGAATATGTCTATATTTTCAATCTACCTATACAGGGTGTCCGGAAACTGCCGCATAAACGCACCGGATTATGATTCCTCAGATGATTTCCAGCAAAAAAGTTGTACGGAACATACCCGCTTACCCCTCTAGATGCCACAGGCATTTAAAAATTTTTGAAAAAAAAACATTTTCTTGCACGACTTAAAGCCTAATATCTCCAAAGCTAGACCAGCTAGAATAGTGAAGTAAAATGATTATTACAGCCAACAAATTTACCTGTAAAATGAAACTAGCCACACTAAAATCGGATAAGAGGTTTGGTTTTTACAGAGCTTCAAAGTCAAATTTGCGTGATTTGACCCAAAATCATTTTTTTTTCCATCTCAATTTTCTCCAACTTCTGCCAAGGTGAGGTTCTTGTACGATTCTTTTAAAAATTGGCGCATAATCTTACGATCATATCTTTCTTACATTATTTTATTCTAGCTCCATCATTTCTAACAGTTTTGGTACCTTAAGTGCAGAAAACTAGGGTTAATTTTGCCTCGATTTCGACATACTTTGAATAGATTTTATACCAATTGCAGATCTTTAGGGCCAGTGTGAATTAAATTGTATTAAATTCGAGCTAAAATTAACCCTAGTTTTCTACACTTAACGTATAAAAACTGTTAGAAGTAATGAAGCTAGATTAAAATAATGTAAGAAAGATATGATTGTAAGACTATGCGCCAATTTTTAAAAGAATCGTACAAGCACCTCACCTTGGCAGAAGTTGGAGAAAATTGAGATGGAAAAAAAGATTGATTTTGGATAAAATCACGCAAGTTTGACTTTGAAGCTCTGTAAAAACCATACCTCTTATCCGATTTTAGTGTCGTTAGTTTAATTTTATAGGTAAATTTGTTGGCTCTAATAATCATGTTATTTCACTATTGTAGCTGGTCTAGCTTTGGAGATATTAGGCTTTAAGTCGTGCAAGAAAATGATTTTTTCAAAAATCTTTAAATGCCTGTGGCAGCTAAAGGGTTAAGCTGAGGGGGTATGTTCCGTACAACTTTTTTGCTGGAAATCACATGAGGAAGCACAATCCGGTGCGTTTATGCGGCAGTTTCCGGACACCCTGTATAACAATAGGATTTTTATCGATGGGGAATGGTAAGACGAAAACCACTCCAATTGGCATGTAATCCGTGTACATCAAAGTAAGTATGTATAATAGATTCGATTGAGATATACAGCAATTGGTCACTAGGTATGTATGTACTTATGGTGAATAAATTAATTTGTTTTGTCAATTATATGGAGGTAAAGTAAACAGGTAGGTACTTTCGGGTCGAGAAAATTATGTACATTCATAGGCCGAAGTGAAATTAAAATTAGTACGTATGTTCTTACCTATGGAGTTAGTGTGATAATTTTGTATATTGCTTTACAAAGTTGGCCTACAGGCATTATAGTAATATATACAGTGTGTACCTACATGTAGGTATGTACTTAGTAATTGGAATCAAATATTCATTTCAAAGAAATTTTATTTCAGAAGAACTATTTGATATTTATGTATAGTACCTACTAGCTCACTGAAAGAAAAATCCATTGTTGAATCAACTATTTCCAATGAGACTGCAACAATTGATGCAAAATTGTAATATTAACCAAGAAAAATTGTTGATTTTACTACCCTGGAATTGTTGTTTCAACAATGTGAAAATTGTTAATAGCTAATTGGATTATTTTTTGTAAAAATTGTAAGAATAATTACGAAAAATTGTCAGTATCCAATAAAATGGATTGAAAAATTGTCAATTTACTACATTCATATTGTCATTGAACTCCGAATGCTAAAAAAGTGCAATTAACAACTTTTATTGTTAAAACAACAACAAGAATTGTTGTGGTTTAGAAAGTTAATTGTATATATCGACTATCTCAATATTACTTGCAAACAACTGAAAAAATTTTTTTAACTAAATCGGCCCAGCCGTTCTCAATTGATGAATTACTTCGATTTGTCCAATTTTCCGACTTTTCCGGAGGGTTTTTTCCAAAATTTTCTTACGTAAAAACCTTCCCCTGGCAATTCCAAACAACTGAAAAAAATTGAGCTAAATCGGCCCAGCCGTTCTCAATTGATGAATTATTTCGATTTTTTCAATTTTCCGGCTTTTCCGGAGAGTTTTCCCAAAATTTTCTTTCGTAAAAACCTTCTCCTGGTAACCAAATCGGTCCAGCCGTTCTCAATTGATTAATTACTATACATTTTTTTTCGCTCCATTTTTATATATATTGATTTGGCAATCCTGTTAATATGTATGAAAAAAAAAACAAAATTTCATAAGTAAGCACATCACCAACCCTTAAACCTCACTTTTTAACAAGTGATGAAACAATGAAAAAACTTTCATGTGTTCTCCCTCACTTTACAACCTGCTTTTTCGCACACCCCCACGCATTCTTTCGACGAGTTCACTTGTCAAAAAACAATGAGCAAACCCTTTTCCCCTAATTGCATATAATTGCAATCCTTTTATTGTTCAGTTAGGTAGGTACGATGATACATCATGTATATCTCTTCACGAAAGTATTGAGGCGTATGCATACCACACTTCTCTATACGGCTGAAGCCAAAAAATTCAATTCTATTCACCGTTCAAGGCAGGGCCGGATTTCCCATATGGGCAGCCTGGGCTACTGCCCGGGGCGGCAGAATTTGAAGGGCGGCAAATTCTTAAATTTTTTCATTGGTCTAAAATTATGGGAAAGATGTATTTTGAAAACTCAAACATAATTGTAGAAAATAATTTGCTTTGTTAATTTATTCTAGATGTACATATTCGTCTTAATCCAAAGCATCGCAACCTCAACTAAAATTTGAAATTTTCAATTCTTCACATACGCCCGCTAACGTTTTGCCTACATTTACCTTGTGAGGTGACAACTGCTACCTTCAAGCTTATCTAGTGGCGGAGGGCGGCAAATTCGTTACTGCCCAGGGGTGCAATAGAGGCTAAATCCGGCCCTGGTTCAAGGATTACGATGGCTGGTAGAGGAAACAGCCTATTTATGCTTAAAAAATGTTAAATAGATTCAAAAACCGAAAAGATACTTTAAAAACATCATACATGCATTCTTTGTTTTGAGTTACACAATGCATTCATTGAAGTTAGTGGCTATGACTATGACTATTGTTTCGAAAAATATAAAAGACTGCTGAGCAAAATAAGGATATGTGTCAAGTGTACTTGAACAAAAGTCCACGTATACATAAATAATCTAAATGGAGTTTTGTGAGTGTGGATTTTTGTTCAAGGAATTATTCTTCAGTTTCTAATGTATGCTTCTTCGTGTTTTTAATATACGTCTCGCAATAGTAATAAATAAAATTTATATTTAAACTAATTTAATTAAGCCCTACTGAAGTAATCTAGAAGCGCTGCTAGAAAAATTAGTAAGTATGTACCTTATTGAAAATTCGTTTGCCGGAAAATCTTAATTTTCGGTTCAAAATTTTAAAATATATTATAGAACAGAAGCGCAATTTCCAATCGGGATGTATACAGTATATAAGATTATAAAGATTTCTCCAGGAGAGTGGAAAGCTCATGCGAATAAAGAGAAAACGCTGCGAAACTGCTTCCAATTTTTGAGCATCCTTTATTGTTTGAGTTTATAAACATTTTTTTATCTTTTTTTTTAAGTTAAAATTTGACGAAAGGTTTTATTGTATATACAGCTGGGTAATGCAATTCTTGACTTTCTCTCAATTTTATTGTATTTAATACGAAGAAATGGTAAAGCTTTAACCTGGATTTTTTTTTAACTAAATCTTCTATAAAACAAAATATACAAGCAGTAAGCCGAAAACAATTAACAAACAAACAAACAAACGGAGTTCGGCGGTACTCTAGGGTTCCGTGAAGATCTCTCAGGTGTTTCGCGAAGATATCCAAAAATAGCAAAAACTCAGAAAAAGCTTTTGAAAACAAAAAAAATACAATCCATACGAAAAAGTGTTTGTAAGTTTTAAAATTTCGAAGCTTAGTCTGGTACACTGTACCGGAAATCAACTTAACTGTAAAATATTTGACCAGTATCACAGACTCGACCGATTTTCTTTTACAACTTTCTACTATATGAAATGGAAAAAGAAGTAGTGTGCACCAGAAAAGAAATGTCCACGAATTTTTTAAACGAATATTTAACAATTCCAATTTCAATTTGTTAAACAATTGGTTGATAGCTAGGGCCTCGAAATTTATAGCAAATATATACAGGGTGTCCCAAAACCCAACGATAACCCGCTAACCGGTGATAGCGCATTTTGTGTCCGATACGGGAAAAATATTTAAAAAAAAGTTGAGTCACGTTTTCTTAGTTATATTGCCGGAAGGTCCCGTTGCAATTTTTTTCAGTACAGTAATTTGAACTTAGACGAAACAATGAATTTGATTCTCGGTTCCACAAAGAAGGTGACATTTCTCTCAAAACAAAACATTTATTTTTTCCGGTTGAGGTGTAGGTAATAGAGCATTTTGTTGCTGTTGCAGAACCAAAAGTCAATTTGAGAATTATCAAGATTTTCAGTTACAGTTTGCTCTTTCCACTGCTTAGAAAACAACCGAAGTGTTAGTTCCAAGCTCTTATTTTTTTTTTTTTAAATGGAGTTTCATTGGAATCGGAATCAATGGATTCTCTGTATGTGTGCAACTTTACACAGAAGTCTATTGCTTCAAGAAATCATCGGTTTTTTTGTCAGTTCGATACAATGTGGACCACAATTGAAGTTTAAAATTCGGAAAGGGAAAACCTTAAAAAAGTATTCGGAAACATTGTTCTGCTAGAGATGAAGATCAACATATTTCGTAGTAAATTTTGAACACAAACAAACCTAGATCCTTACAAAATTGGAAGGGTATTTTTTTCATTAGCAAAATATTAGGTATATAAACTGTATAAAATTTCAAACTGATTTTGATTTATTAACAAACAAAATTGGGGTGCGACATTTGGATGCCCCTATCGAATTAAATGATTTTATTGTTTTGCTATTTATCACCTTATAAGTTTTTTATTTTATTTTTAAATGGTATTGTGTTGGTTACTGCTATAATAAAAATATAGCAAGAAACAGTGGCAGATACGAGTAGCTTTCAGCTTTTCAGGGATCTGTGACTATGTGATGGATCATAATTTGATACAACCAAAAATGAAAAGTGATGTTGTCCGAGACTTCAGACAACGATGTACTACATCATATAGTTCGCGCACTTTGTTAACATTTTGTACAAAAATTGGTCTTCTATATGTTTCACAAAAATTCTCATGCTCCTTGAGAATTATTGAAATTCGACTTCGAATTTTCGTACAGAATTTTTAAAAATTTCTGTGGACATTAAAAAGTATTTTTTTTATTCTTTCTAATTTATTTTCTCTCTGTTCACTACAAACTGGTGCAAATATATGTATATTCAAATAATGTATTCTCCGCCTTAAGTTACATAATAAGATATATATGCATATATATGGCTGTTCACACCGTATTTTCCTATTTTAATCCCACTTGCTCGAAATCGGGGGAAATAGTCACGATCTGGCTGATCGGAAGATAATTGGCCGTGCAGACAACAACGGGTCAGATCAGATAGACACGACTCTACGTCTCTCGTTTCCAACTCATGCCGGAAACATTGAATATGTATACATAAATTGATTGAAAGATCGCATTATAAGTCCAGAAACTCAAGGGAATAACAATATATAGCCAGCCACTTGCATCACGGAAAGACCTTAAAATGACCCTTGGCCTATAGCAATCATCCTTCTCGGCAGGGCGGTTATTAAATTGAAGGTTAAGGGTTGCTCTATCGGTTGTCCTTTTTCTCATCCGGATGGCTTCTTTTCCAGCCGAGTGCTTGTATATAAGCAAAGGAATACATAACGTAATGGTCATTCATACATATATCTTTTTTTTTATTTATTGTTTTCACTTATCCGCAACACGTCAAGGGAAAAATCGATAGAACTAGGCTTTTGTTTTAAGGACGCAGTAGATAACTCCATATTTGGTTGCGGTGTTTGAATTATAGGGTGATCAAACCCCGCGGATTCATTTGGCATTTTTATCATGTTTTCGTGTCCCATTTGAGTGATTTTTATACATTATGTTGTAGACAGATGGTTAAGTAGGCAACCACAACTTCCGGTTTGGGATACGATAGTAAATTTCGTGTAGAAATGTTCGTTGTTAATGGATGAATGATAGACTGGACATGGACAGGACAGGGTTATATTTATCAGGCCTGGAGAGAGAATGATATCATGTGTAGTATATTTTGGCTTCAGTATGTGAATTTATTGTTTTTTTTTAACCTGCAACTAACTTCACACAATATTGATAATTTAAGAAAATCTCTTGTATGTATTATGTTTATAACGCTTATTGATACGCTTATAGGTCTGGCCAGACCTATGCACTCTCTACATGGAAAACATAAAAATGATAATTCCTTAGAGGAAATTACTACGAATAGAACATTTCAATTATATGTAACTTCAATCCAATTTGTATCACCAACAAAGAAAATTACTCCACAGTTTGTTCGCATTACAATGTACAGACAACAGTTATTGAAAAAATACACTTACGGTCAAAAGTATCGACTCAACCTAAAAGCGCGTGTATTTGTACGTGTTTTTCGAAAAGTATAGCAGTTATCCATAAAAATCGTATGTCATTGAAAAGCTTAAGGCCTCAGCTTTACGTTGGTACCATTTTAACCAATATTTGGTTAGCACTTTTAAAATTGATGCTCTTTGAACGAAAACGTAGCGAAAATGAGCAAATATGAAAATGGATTTTGGTTAGGTTTTTTGCAAATAAAACAAAAACTGTTGGAAAATAAGTTAAGTATTTATTATTTTAGTATTTGGTATTTCCTCCTCTTGCTCTAATGACAGCTTCCAGTCGATTCTGCATTGATTTGATCAAGTTGCTGATGGTATCTTGAGGAATACCGTTCCACTCCTCTAATAGGGCTGCCTTCAATACTTCAGTGGCCGAAAGGACTGGATTTCTGGCTCGGACTCTTCTCTTGAGTTCCTCCCATAAGTGTTCAATGGGATTGATGTCGGGACTGCGCGCAGGCAAGTTAAGTGACGACATATTGGCTTCATTCAAGAACTGCCGAGTGAGGCGCGACGCATGACTCCGGGCATTGTCGTGCATCAAAGTAAAGTTTTCGCCAATAAATGCTGCATAGGGCACAACGTGGACACGGAGAACATCGGTAACGTATCGCTCAGCTGTCAGCCCTCCTCCTCGGCCTCCTGCGGGCACGAATACGAGATCCGTTTTTCCCTCCAATGAAATGCCAGCCCACATCATACAGGAACCGCCGCCGTATGCAACCGTTTCAGTGAAACAGCACTGCGCAAATCGCTCAGTTGGACGCCTGTAGACTCGACATCTTCAGTCACTGCCATGCAGACACATTCTCGACTCGTCAGTCAACAATACTGAGCTCCATTCCGTATCGCTCCAAGTAAGATGATTACGAGCAAATAAGAGGCGCGCTTGTCGGTGTCGTGCAGTCAATTTGGGGCCCCTGGAAATCATGTCTTCAAGATGCGAAAAGTCTTCTGCATAATTTCTTCACTGAACCAAAAGTAGTTCGACTACCATTGGCGTAAGGTAAGGGGCCCCCTTCCGCACTGACATAATTGGGATATTTTGGATTGCGATCTAATATAACTTTTTGATTTCGGGTTCATTGAAGCTAGGTTTAAAGGATATGAGTCAGGAGTGCTCTTGGGCAGAAATTTTTTCTTTGTTTTGAAGAATTTCGAAGCGAGGGCTTCGAAGAAAATTTGACTGTCGCGCTGAAGAACAACACTCTACATCCGGGAGGAAAAAACTCAAATTGCTAAAGTAATTGCCTAATTGAATTCTCATTCCGCAAAAGTTGCACACAATTTTAAAATAACACCATAAAAAATTAAAACAATTAATGCTCCTTTTTTATAGTTGTTAATTTGTACTGAAGACTGAGATTGGATTCAAAAACACGAAAATTTCATATGAATCCGTAGAATCTCAGCCTACTACAAAAGCCTTTAAATCGCTTAAGAAAGATTGAAAGCTATTAGAAATACTCATATTTTAAAGCATGACTTATTTACTCCCCTACTGCAAACACTAATTAAAATGAGCCCATAAAAATTATAAGCACAGTAAAACCTCTTTAATTTGAAACATCCGTAAGTTCAATTATTCCGTAACTTGTACAAATTTAAGATTTCACTGGCGTTCACGTCAGTTTTTGATATAAAATGGAATTTCAAAGTTGAATTTATCTAAGATGAAAACCTCTTTAACTCAAACAATATTTTATTTTTTTATATTCTTCCATTCCATTTCTTATAAGTTTAAATGAAATGGATCACGTGTTTGCTTAAATTTATTTAATATAGGTTCCAGACAGCGAATCTCCCTTACTCGAATATTTTCTATTGAAAAGTTGACGAATTCTACTAAACTGTCAAATGGTGTAATAAAATTAGGACGATAGTGTTTGTTGTCAAGTATGAATTGCATTTTACCACACCCTAATAGCCTAACAAGAAACCCTGGCAAAAAAGTGGATTCCACAATTACATTGCGTGCGGGCCCCATTTTGATCTCGAACATAAAATATTTTTGAAACGTTACGCCACTGTCGACTACACATCAACGAGGCTAAAACCAAGATCAAGCTGCAATAAAATACCAAAACGCCAGTAAAATAATAAATTTAAGCATCACAATTAGAGGCCTCATTTTCTTGAGTTACAATTTGTCCAAGGATACCAATGAAATAAAGCTACATATTTTTCGATCACTCCAATTATGAAATCGAAGCTGCGGTGCGCAGGATCACGAAGACCTGGAGCTTCGTCATGTGCTATGCTATGGTTGTGAAGCATGGAACTTAACCGACAACTTTTTATTTTAACTCCTAATGAAAAATTTGAATTAAGTTTGTATTAAATGTAGAAAATTACCGATTATTCGATTAATCTCTTATCATCTATCTCAGTAATATTTTCTGAAGTGAGAACCCTGATTGAAATTAATATTATTGAATATTCGTGACAAATTTTGCTGTTTTATAATGAGGAAACAACTACATAGAGGAACAGTATATAATATACTGCCTGCATTATTGGTAAAATATCATTTAACCAGCATTCCATATTTCCACCAGTAAAGGCAACATTTTATAAAATCTGCACCTATAGGACTCTTTCAGTGCCATAGCATAAGATCAAGTTGTTTAGCTTATACGGCACGGGAAAGTGCGCGAATTCGTGCTTTTGCATTTGCTGCATTTTAGCATGCAACAAATACATGCGAGCCGTGTGCATTTCAGAAATATACGTCGTCGGTTGCACTGCATATGTGCATTTCGCGTGCATTCTCCTCATATTGTGGATTGTTGACGATCTCTTTCAAGTTGTGCCGCCAAAGCGACGACGCGTATACTCGAACTCGTACCTATATACAACAATGCCAAATCATTACGTCGTGGTTCATAGTTCGGTGCCTTGGGGTTTTTGTTGCGCGGTGGCGAAAAGCGCGACAAAGACCAAGAAAAACCCACTCTCGGAACGGGAATGCACCAGCGGGCACAGTGTAAGCCAGGGGTGTCAAACTCAAAACCTGGCGCGGGCCAAATAAGACTCTCCTCAGGTTTAAGTGGGCCGCAGGAGGAAAATTTCAAAAACTTTTATGTAATCGTTTTACGAAAGTTAATTACAGAATATTACTTTTAAAATATAGCAGAGACTCTGGATCACTATCGCGGCTTCGGGATTATCCGTGAGAACTTCCTCCTTTCGAAAATGTACTTCAAGAACATTAAAAAGTTAAAAAAAGAACGGAAACGTGAAAATATGATTGATTTTCAAGAAACCACAATTACATGATTTGCGCCAAATTTCGGACAGACAGATGATAAAAAATGTTTAGCACCAGTCATCTGAGGTCGCCCAAAATAACATTGGGAGGCAAAATAGTCAGAATAAATTAATTTCAGCAGAAAGGTGGCTAAAAGAGACAAAAAGTTACTTATGTGAAGTTAGCACTCCCACATTTTCAAATTACGCTTGTAACCGTTTGTTCGGCGGCGGTTACGTTTGTTCGTCAATTAAAATCGTTTGTTCGTGTCCAATTATTTGATAATAGCAACTTTAAAAATTCTGAGTATTAACTACGCCCGCCATAGAAGAATTTGGTCGGATAAATATAAATTTGGTATCAATCAAAAACCAGGCGTTTGTTGGCTGTTTTGTGTGTTTGTTCGTCCTGGAAACGCAAGGATTCAGGAGTAATTAAGGAAAAACAGAAGAAGAGACAAAAATCATTGCATGTTTTTTATATTCAAAGCAGTTGAATTGGAATATTCAAACCAGCTGAATTCGAACATAAAAAACACGCAATGGTCTCCGTTTTTCCTCCTGAATCCTTGAATCCAGGACGAACAGACGCCCAAAACAACGAACAAACGCTTGACTTTCGATTGATACCAAATTTATATTTGTCAGACCATATTTAACGATGGCGGGCTAAGTTCATACTCCTTATTTTAAAGTTGCTATTGTTACATAATGAGAGACAGACAAACGAAAATAATTGACGAACAATCACGAACAAACGGTTACGAGCGTAATTTGAGAATGTGGGAGAGCTATCTTCACATAAGCCAAAAAATAAACTCATGGACCAATACAGCTTGATAAGCATAGGTCTAAAAATCAGGCACTTAGGCTCTAATTATTATGTTGGAATTTCACATCCAGGTGATTTAGTCACCAATTCCAATATTTCCGTAGTTTTTTTTTATTAACTGCATTTCGGGACACAAGAGTTTCATGAAGAGACTTAGTATTGTCCTGTGCAAAAAAAGATGAGCTGTCTTATAAAATCAAATAACCAGCCTCCAATTGTTGGCAGTACTTGGAGAAAAAATCCTAAAATAATATTGCATAAGGCACTGACGAGTTTAAGTAACTTGTAGACTTGAGTTTAACTTCTGAATTTGTTCACCTTACCAATTACACAATTTGTGTGTTGATACAGATTGTTCTGCTTCGACATGGCCGCGGGCCGCACAGAACTGCGAGGAGGGCCGCATGCGGCCCGCGGGCCGCGAGTTTGACACGTCTGGTGTAAGCGTTCCAATATCTCCAGCATAGCTCCAATATGCAATGCACTTGTCGTCTCGTCTTATACTAAGGCATATAGTCTTGTTTGATTTAACAAGAAAATTCCCAGCAAAAGAGCTGAAGCAAAAGTTATAGTGATGTAGTTAGGCCCGCTACACGCCTCGTCATCATCCGGCCGCGCAGAACGCGATTGCAAGAAGTCTATATGGACGAATACGCTACTGATGGATTACGCGCATTTCACCGTATTACAAAACAATTTATTGGATTGGCAAATTTTTTTTATTAGCTGACAGTTCGATCAGCATGAATCTCGTCCGCGGCGAATTGCTGATTACGACAACGACGACAACAAGGACTTAATGCGGCCGCGCAGTTGAATCAAGTCAAAGAAATGGTACACGCTGGCGAATGGCGATTGATGGTACGCGCTGAACTATTCTGAAAATTTTTTAACTAGAAATAATGACTTTGTTAGTTAAAAACTATGAAATCACTTGATAAAGTTTACGATCGAAGGATTCAAGACAAGAGTTAAGCAGGCATTTTTGTTTATGCACCAGGATTGTTATTGTATTCATTGATGTATACTAACGCAGACCGATAATGCTGATGAAGTTGAATCATAGATTCATTAAATGCTACAGGGCTGTAATTTTTTTTAGGTGGGAAAATTCTGAGAGAATGAAAATATTATATACCGGGTGGCGCAAAATATTAATCATCTTATATTCATACAAATTATTATTTATTCAAAATTTTTACAAAAATACATTCTATAATTTTAAAAATTAGTTACGAATGTCAAAACTAATAATGAGAGTAAGAGAGTAATACAAGGGGGTTCAACATCATCAAAAAAGAATAAAGTTAAAATTTATGAAAGTTTTCAATAGAATTACAAATTATAGATAAAAATTATAAAAAAGCGAAAAAAGAAAATAGAGAAAAATTAAATAGAACAAAGAGAGATATGAAACAAAAAGAAAAAAAAAAGCAGCTTGCTAAATTACGTTGAAAGCAATGATTCTTCACGATTAGTAAGTAAATCAGAAGTAAAAAAAAACATTAAATAGGTACATCAAACCATTAAATTGTATAACAATGAGCATAATTCAGATTCATGGGCCAAGATTTTACTTCTCTAAGAATACATACGTACAATATTTTCCAGAATGAAGCTCTCCGAGCGATTTCCTGATTTACAGGCATATCGACTCGGAGAGTGCAAAAAATGACATTCGACCGGTTTCGATCGAATGCATATGACACAGCACTCTCATCATGTGTACCCGCACTAAATGGGAACAGGGACGGCAGCGGAGGGCTCCACGGCTGTTTCGTGTGATGCGGAGGCTGCGTCCCAACATGCATTCTCTAAGAAATTTCGGAAGAACACGAGTTTTTCTTATAGTGAGCGGTACAATCTAGGTGCAGCATACACAAGGGGATTAATTACCAAAAAGGATTATTGAGTCGCAAGTTATATGAATTAGGGTCACGCGAATTGAGATAATCGCAACGCATAAAAATAATTTTAATATTTTATAAATATAAATGTATTAATAAAAGAACGTGTAAGTCCTTGAATAAAGGGTAGCTACTGTGATGTGAAGTGATATTTAAAGTTGGTAACAATTTCAAATGGAAAACAGCTTACTGAGCATGGACCTTCGGGGTAAAAGGTGTAATATTATCCGATCCGTGCAGTGACTCTCAGTACCGGATTAAACACGTGGCAGAAGGTGGCAAATGCCACGGGCCCCGCGCTTAAAGGGGCCCGCCTTTTTATCAAAAAAGGTGCCAACGAAATTCTAAAACGCAGTTCCTTCTAAATTGTCTAAATTGTTATTATACATAATTTTGCATATTTACAAAACAGATAATTTGAATTACATATTTACAAAACAGATAATTTTGCCGCCGTTTTTCATAATGCTTTTAGAGGTAAGCCACTGTGCGTGAGGGATATAATTGTTATTTCTATATTCTATTGATATGTGCAAATGCCCATCAAAATCTTTTGATTTTTGTTCCAATATAATGTGACGCTGAACCACTGTGCATCGTGTATCTATCTCACGACACGTCTTGCCAATACATATAATGTATTTGGCTTTCAGAGTAATACCGATTGGCGTTCCTAACACATTGTCATTAGAGGTACAGAAATTTCGATTTTACGAAATATGTATATGCTAATTTCGGCGAAAATTGCTGATTTTTGCGAATAGAGGGGAAATATTTTAACTTGTACTTTTTACACGAAAATGTTAATTTTTCCCCCAAAATATCAATTATAGAAAAATAATAAATAATCTTCTTCATTTTAGATTGATTTTTTTTAAGTTTTCCGCTAATGAGAATCAAAACTTTGTAAATGCAGAGTGCACAGAATTCACAGAATGACTAGCACAATGGCTTACGAAACGCCGTAACTTCAAATCAAATGTCATAATAGCAATTCTTTTATTGCACATTCGTCGTATTTTGCAACGCTGAGATTTCCTAGCTGCTACCCGCTTTCCTATGAAGTCGTCCACTTCCAACGAACTGAACTTGTTAATTTTTAGGACCTCTTTATTAGTTTGGTTAATCGTAGTTGCGTAGGCTCCGCGTTCAACATTTGCCACAGGCCCCGCGTGTGCCTAATCCGGGGCTGGTGGCCTTCCATCCGTGCAGTGACAGTCAAAATTTAGTAGCACAAACCGTTTGCAACTGGGATGATGGAACCAAAAATGGATCGAGACAGGTATTAGTTGTATAAAAAATAACAGTTTAGTTTTTTCACTTAACCTTCCGGCGGGCGCAATACTAATCCCAACACGATCAGACAGACAGACAGATTAAGTGCAGAAAGTAGGATGAAACTAAGTTTCTGTATATCTTACACTTATTTATTGTTGCATTGCCTTTTTGAAACAGTTCTACGAAATTTTAGAAACAAATACTGGCTCACAAAGTTTGATACCCTTCACATTTTCAATTTTCCAAGAATATTCCGATTTCAATCGCTTCAATATTTAAAAAACCTCCAATAACTCGACCGCTTAAAATGTAAGCTTATTTGACTAAAAACACACTATTGAACAATTTGCTGAGCCTAAAAATCCAACACAACGTTATTACGCAATGTGAAGAGTATAAGAAGTAAAATGTTCATGGAAATAAAACAACGCAATCGGGCGCAATTCATCTGGGAGATTATTTCATCCCTCCCGCCCCTCACATATATGGTGGATAGAAACTGAAAACTGCTTTGGGTAGTTGATCGATAAAGATTAATATACCTACTGTGCGTTTCAGTTCATTCCATTTTCATATCGCTGATTGGCGCAACAAAAACTGGTTATTCAAAATGATCAATTCTTTTATTGATTTTCATATTGACGGATTTACAATTTTCCAGAATGATAACGAATAGAGAAGCCTAATGGGCTGGTTACACAGTACGAGTTGCTGACCTGACAGTGGACAGCTACTGCACCTGTGTACTCGCATGAAAGCAGCTCGACTCGCATCGCCCGGTCACACAAGTGCGAGCTGTCGGCAGAGTAGAGAGCTACTGCACGTAGCTGATCCACCTGTCATTTTTTTATATGAAGTTTCGTTACCCAAACCTACACGGGATAACCAAAAAAACACACTTATTGTTGTGGCGAAGTGAACGAGTGAACACTGCTTCTATCGTGATAAGAGCGGTTACAAAAATACTTTGCGCTTTTAGCGTACTTCGGGCTGTCGTCAGTACCACTTCCACTTTTTTTAATTTTTAAAACCTCTTGGTTATATGTAGAACGTAAATTTTTGATCTTCTTAGTTACTTCACTTATGTCTTTTAATGCCATTTCTACACGAATAAATTCCAGAGACGCTTTACGCAAATCTCGGTTTTTATAGATCGGATCCAAACAATTCCACAGGTTTGTTTGGTCCTTGTATAAATCGACAAATTTCAAATTCTGCTCCGGAGTCCATCTATCCATTGTTGCACAATAAGCTCACACTGTAAACGACAAAATTTACAGACGAATGCACCCGGGGCGGTTAATTTCGAGCAATTGTTATTTCGCAATCGGTGCAATTTCGAATGTCCGAATCGTAGTATGCAATACCAGCTGACGCTGGCTGGGGGCGAGTGGCCGAGTCAAAACAAAAAATGTTGTAGTAACTCAGATGCGAGCTACTGACCGAATCGCACATGCGAGTCGAGCTACTTTCATGCGAGTACACAGGCGTAGTAGCTGTCCACTGTCAGGTCAGCAGCTCGTACTGTGTAACCAGCCCATAACTCGTATGATGCGGTCACATGGTGCAAGTAGCTGCTCTGCAGTAGCTATCTAGGCCAACTCGCACGATAGCTCGCACTGTGTAATGGGCTGGTTACACAGTACGAGTTGCTGACCTGTCAGTGGACAGCTACTGCACTCGTATGAAAGTAGCTCGACTCGCATCACCCGGTCACACAAGCGCGAGCTGTCGGTAGAGTAGAGAGCAACTGCACGTATGTAGTTGCATCTCAGTTAGCATGTCATGCATGTCTCGTATATTGTTGTCGCGAAGTGAACGAGTGAACACTGCTTCTATCGTGATAAGAGCGGTTACAAAAACACTTTGCGCTTTTAGCGTACTTCGGGCTGTCGTCAATACCACTTCCACTTTTTTTGCTTTTTTGAATTTTTAAAACCTCTTGGCTATATGTAGAACGTAAATTTTGGATTTTCTTAGTTACTGCACTTATGTCTTTCGATGCCATTTCTACACGAATAAATTCCAGAGACGCCTTACGCAAATCTCGGAGTCCATCTATCCATTGTTTCACAATAAGCTCACACTGTAAACGACAAAATTTACAGACGAATGCACCCGGCGGTTAATTTCGAGCAACTGTTATTTCGCAATCGGTGCAATTTCGAATGTCCGAATCGTAGTATGCGATACCAGCTGACGCTGACTGGGGGCGAGTGGCCGAGTCAAAACAAAAAATGTTGTAGTAACTCGGATGCGAGCTACTGACCGAATCGCACATGACAGTAACTCGTATGATGCGGTCACATGGTGCAAGTAGCTGCTCTGCAGTAGCTGTCTAGGCCAACTCGCACGATAGCTCGCACTGTGTAACCAAGGCATTACCAAGGCATAACTCATATAACTCTTTAGTTTATAGATATAAATAACATACGGTAAATAGGTATAAACATAAATATTTCTCTGCCGGCGTATCCTGAGATACCGTGAATGGAATTTTGCTATGGTTGATTCTACAGTTTATCTATTACTGGACAATTTTTTACAATCAAAGGATATTTTAATATTAGTTAAAAATTACACTTAGCCCTTAACCTAACCATTCAGTGTCGTGACCATTTTATACATAAATTAATCGGTGTCGCTGTTAATAACATTTTTTCGGCATTTTATAAAATAATGTTGCCGTTAAATGAAGTTATTGTGATAAAGCAAAAGATTCAACTCATGATGGCTGATAATTATTGCAAAACGGTTACTGCAGTTTTGCAAAAGTGGGAGTATTGACAATTGTGTCAGTTTTGAAGATATTTTTTTTTAGTTTTTCAACTTTGTCAAATACATGAAACAGTACTTTTAATTCAAGTCTTGGTGAAAATAAAATATAGATACTACTTACGACATTGATGAGGGATGAATTCAAATTTTGGTGCATTTGAATACTTTTCACAACGTTTGAATAAGGGCCAATATTCAAAATTTGTTGGGCAACCGTACAATCCTTCCCGTTTTTGGGCATAGCTTTGATTCCTCTAAGTAATTTTCACTTCCTCATACACAAACGGACTCATTATAAAGGGTGGTCCAACGTAAATGCACGAAGTTAATTGTTAATAAAACAAAAAGTTTTTAAAGATTTATCTATTTTTTTTTTATTATGATAGAAGGATCTATGGTAAACAAAATATCGGTCAAATGCTCGCCATTGCTACCGTGGAATACTTCTATCTAATGGTCAATATTTTCAATGACTCTGAGACATAATTGAGGTTGAATATCGTTAATGTGCTGAATTATCTCTTTCTTTAGCTCTTGAATTGTTTTTGGCTTATTTACGTACACTTTTTCTTTGAAATATCCCCAGAGAAAGAAGTCCAACGGTGTCAAATCACATGATTGTGGCGGCCAATTAGCATCGCCAATAAGAGATAACACGGCCATTGAATTTCCCGTGCAAAAGAGCCATTGTTTCGTTGGCTGTGTGGCAAATGGCCCCATCCTGTTTGAAGCAGATATCGTCCAGGTCCATATATCCTCGATTTCTGGCCACAAGAAGTCCGTTATTTGGTCGATTATGTTGGCCAAAAAAAATCACAAAGTGCACGAAAAGCATTTTGATTTGAACGTCTATTTTCGTAAGAGGCTTCAATGACCTTAACGCGCTGCTCAATTGTGTACCTCTCCATGGTTGAATTTGCCAAACACTGAAGCAAAGAAATGTCTAATGAAGTTGGGCGAGAAACTTACCGTTAAGGTGTGACACTCAATTAACATCGTGTTGGACCACCCGCTACTAGAAAAATATGTTTCGGATCGCCAATATAGAACTTTCTAAAAAAAAATGATTTATTCATAGGAAAAAATGTATGTATGTATTTCTAATCGGTGTCGTGGGGTTTGGCATTAATTTCTCAGAAAAACAACCGCCTATAGCTGATTTTTTTTTTTGCTGACACATTCAGAAGCAAACTCTTTAGGTACTAAAAGTTTTGGATGGATTCATCCAGTGATGTTAAAGTTTTAAGCATTTGAAATTTGGCTGGGGTACTGTGATACCCAACGACAACTATTACGGGTTAATTAGTATTATTTCTTTTTGTATTCTTATGTTATGTGAAAATTTGATGTTTCCTCATTTATTCAGGATCAGTGTTAATATTCATTCATTAGCACCGGCGAAATTGCGGTAAGAGCTCTTCTGGAAAAAGTAGACAAATACTCAACCGTTTTTATTCGTTTTTACGAGTGGTAAAGAGGTGGACAACAAGGAGATTGGAGTGGCGATAGACCGGCACTGACTCTCTTTATGCACACAGGAAACGCTTGTATAAAGCGATAATTCCACCCGTGCTATACTAAGGCCGCGAAAAATGGATCGTGCCCAAGCCTCCGAAATGCGTGGAATGGTTGAGGCGGACTTATTCTTGGATGCGCAACATTAAGGATGCGATCAGCACCTAGGATTTACAATTAATTAAGACTTAGGGGGATAACGATAATAATTTTAAAAATCACAGATTGACTCTAAAGATTATAATGTTTTCTATATTTCAATAGATTTTTTTTTGTTCTTTTTCTTTTCTTATTATTTCTGCATACTACACGGAGAGAAATTTCTCTTGTAAATTTTATTAAAAGGAGTAATAACATTTACATAATATTTAAAAGTTAATATTCACTAGAAAATCAATCAAATTTAGTTAATTGACTACAAAATGTTGTGAACTTCATATGTCGCTTGCTTTTACAAATATCATTACGTTGCAATGAAAAAAGTTATTACACTCCATTTCAGTAAAATTTAATTACAAATACAATTAATTTTCAACCGAATTCTAGTTCTCTAAGAATTTGTGAAAATATAAATTTCAAAAAATTATCGAAAAAAATGGATGTGGATTTCCCTTCAATTTAGCCTTGTTATTCAAGTAAGTATAAATTAATATGTATGTATAATTAACGTCGATTTTTAATCTTTTCTAACTTCAAATATCATTATTATTACAGAAAGTTCATGGAATTGACTGGGAGCCAGAACTAAAGCCGAAGAAGAATTTGGTTCTTGTCTAAAAAGAAATATGTTTCTGAAAACTAACGGCTTTACATTCTGCAAATTAAATACGAGCGGAATTCCGGATGCATTGTTCATTCTTATATTAACAAAAAGGTGATTAATAGATTCCTATTAATACTTAATCCTCAAAAATGGCGTAATAATCAAATTTTCAATAAATATTTAATTAACTTGAAAATTCAAATTTTAATTTTTAAATTTATTGATTTTGTTTTGCTCATTCTATTCTGTCTTCTGCTAGATGGGAACGAAATTATTCGTACAGAACAAGCCGATTCTTCGAAGAAGTAATATTGATCTAGGAGAGACCATTATCTCCAAATTTACTCGAAGTAAATACAAATTCGATTTTACTCCGGATCAACCTGGATTTATATATAGTCCGGATTATGGATTTGATACACATTAAAATTTAGATTGAAGTTATAGTAATGTCCTATTTTTGAAGTTTTAAAAAATCTTTCTTGGTATTAAATAAATAAATAAATAAATACAGAAAAAATATTCTAGTTTCTTCACTGCAACACAGTTAAAATTTTCTTGGATCATCATTATTACTACTTCTGGTGGTGATGATTTACAGTAAAAAGGGTAAGCTTTATTAATCAGTAATGAAATTCGACGTGTCGAATATTACCTTTAATTATTATAATCTGTAATATATTATTACTACTGTTTTAGTTAACATTTACAGCAAGCGGAAGTGAAATTTATTATAATGTAGTAATTTTATTCACAACACGAGTAGTTAATTTTACTACAAATGCGATGCGGTCAAAATTCACTGCATTTCTGTAAAATTTACTACGAATTTGATAAAATTTCACTACTTTTTTCTCTCCGTGTACAACAAGAAATAATTTGTTTTAGGTACATACATTACTAAACAACACCATATTGATATTTAGCTATTTTTTGATAATAATAAATTTGGTAAAATTCGATAATTGCCGTGTCATTGTAGATAATGGCACATTCGACAATATTTGCAATTAATTAAAATGATGTGCACTTTAGGGGAAGCGACTGTGACTGTTCAAAAGAACAAGTCCGCCTCTATATCGAAATTTTGCTGCTAATGTGAATAAGATTGAGTCTTTAACTGCGTTGTCTGTTTCAGTATTTTTCGTCAGCTAATAATAATTGTACATTATATGGTAAACAAAAAACTTATTCATTCGGTGCTACTAATTTTTTTGACTACACAAAAAAAATCGAAGAATGAATGTTCCTTTTGTTGACTTTATAAAAAACATCTTTTGTGTAATAAAATATTACACTCTATTGCTAAAAGTTCGAAAAGACTTCAACTTCCGGCATGTTAAAATTTTGCTCTGACGAAAAAAGCATTCGTATGGAAAGCATCCTGCTATTCGTATATAATGTATAAGCAATGTCGTGTATGATGCTGCCTTTATCCATGAATCCTATATCCACATTCTTGCAGCTCACAGTATATCCTGAACATTGTGAAATCAAAAGTGAACGTAATTATAGAATTCGTTGTCGTCGTCGTTGTCTACGCGCTTGTATATTGATGTGTACAATGTTGCTGTCGTTTTGTGGTGTTGAAACACCACCCTCACCGATTAAAGATTTTCCTCTTGACTGACCACCAATAGCTTCTAATTGCAGGAACATTTTTGTTCTTAGGCCGATGAATAACATAAGGTACGTTTTATTGAGTTTATCCCGTGCAGGTTTGGGTAGAACTTCATATAAAAAAAAATGACACTTACCCAGGTAAAGTTTATCCGTGCAACTACCCTACACGGGATAGAGCTCAAATGTAGATGGCGGACGCATAGGGGAAATTTGAGGGAATTTGTTTTTTCAAACCAAATGTGAGAGTTTTTCTCATCACGAGAAAAGATTTTGCAAAGAAATAATCATCTTTTGTGATAAAATCCACCACATCTCAAAAATAAGACGACGAAGGTGAGTCAAAGATGCGCAAAAACTGTCAAATGTCAGCTGTCTGGTCTTAACCGGGATGTTACCCGCGATCGTTTTTTTCGAGTCAGACTTACACGCGATACGAAAAAAACGTCGCTATAGAACGATTTTAGATGGGGATGGTTTGCATTATAAAAAGGGCCGGCCTTAAGGATGAATATATCGTGCTATATATGAGAAACTTATTCTTTCACTGGAATTTTCGATTTAATTTATTTTATTTTCGTTGTATATAACTATATATTAAATGCAAAAATGTACCTGAATACATTCTTTTTTATGTGCAACTGATCACAATTGCATATCCTTTTTATTACACATACATAAGGGTATGACACGAAAAAGCATGATTTACCTCCCTTAGGATTTATGTATCATGACTTTAAGCGAATAGAGTACTTTCCACTGTACCTATCACTCTACCACCGTTCTAGTCGCACTCTTTACTCTACTGCACTCATTTACACGAGTAGAGTGGAAAAAAACTTCTTTTGACACTAGAAAAAATCCACTCTACTCTACTTTTTACTCGACTCATAGTATCTTCTTCTTCTAAGTACCATATGTGGGGCCATGGTGCGTTAACTCGGTCGTTTATAGGCAATTTCGAGTCAACGTCCCAAGTAACAATTTCATCCCTATAATACTTCGTGAAGTATTCTCTTCTAACCACAATAGGGGCACTTTACAGGGTATAAACACTGAATAATGGGTCCAATAATGGCATCTGGCGCCGTTTTTTGATCCAATAGAACCTCATTGTAGCACTAGATTAAGCTTCGAGAAAGACATACATCATGTGTTATGTCATCATTTTCTGTCATTTTCTCGCGATTGCAAAAAAAAGAGAAAAAAATAATTCCCGCAGCCAACGTCGAACCAGCGACTGTCGTACGCCAGTCCGACGCCCTAACCACTCGGCCAACCTCACATATAAATAACATTGCTCGTAAACACTACAAGTGCTCGACACTTCTTTATCGACCCTTCTCCTATGCACCTTCTTCTTTATATGTCAATCAGTTGAAGCTAATTAAATTCACACATTCTTCAATAAAATACAGACATTTTCTGCGCTGAGATTATCTTAATTGATTCATAAGCTAACAAGGAGTGAGGAAATGTTGGTTTCAAGCAATATTTCAATGAATTCAATTCAAGAAACGTGGTATTCCAGAGCACTTCATAAGTGTCAATTCAGTAAATCACAAAGTCCATCCTTCTATAAAACTACGGTGAACAATTAATTGGATGACCATACGAATGTCACACTATAATAATGACACCGACTGTGCTATAGAAGAATATAATGCATGTGTGTGAGTTAACTTAGAGAGACCATTGCATGTGTGTGCTTTATCATCCAATAAACACAAGAGTGGAGTATTTAAAGGCGTACGTTTTTAGGTTAACGTTTAGAGACAGTTTTATCGAAGTTTTATACCACCATCTTTAAATTTATTCCATAATGATGATAGAAGCTTTCCGGAAAATACTTTAAGGATGTTTTATCGGATCAAAATATTACTTTAAGCGATGTCACACGATAAATGAATTTCGTGGTACTATATGATTGCTACAGTATGGAGTGCTTCTTTAAAGCAAACGAATTGTTGCTTGGGGTTACATTGCAAATAATTTTGGAGTGAATATAATGTTGCAAGCACTATATATACCGTTTCTCAGTCAAATTCATAACTATGGAGCATCAAGTTCGTAAGCTTGGAACAACAAATTTGATATTTTGGGAGCTTAAATCGTAACTGTAAGTGCAACTTTTCGAATTTTAATAAAAATATAAAATAATATAAATTCTCTAATGGGAAGATATAAATTTGGTTGTCCATAGTTACGAATTTGAAATTTCAAAACTATGAACTTGACTGAGATATGATATATTTCCTATCCGTACATGTACGGACATTTTGGACCACGCCGAGATTCGATCTGCGGACCTCTAGATTACTAGCATCGTAGAGTGCTACTCAACCAAGTGAGCCACAGAGCGTGACTCATAGTATAAACCGCGCTTTAAGATTGAAGTGTATGATTAATTTATGTACATTGTTTTATTTTAGAATGTTAAATCTGATCTTCAATATAAGATTAATGATGATTTATAATAACATTGAATAAACATATTAGTGACAAATATTGTAAATAAAAAAAATATCAAGCTTTACCTTTATGTCTCAAATCCGGAATTCTAAACAAATCAAAATTACTATTCTCTATGTACCTACATTATGTACATTATGTACAAAAAAAAAACAAAATCCGCCATCGTATGAGTTCATTGAAAAAGTAAAAATACACAATTCATGACTCCACCACACCTTGAAATAGGCGGGCAACTCTATGAATACAAAGCACATAAAAAGTAACAACTCAACAAACATCATGCACCACAACACCATTCATGGCACGCAAATTTTGCACAGGTATCTAATTAAAAGGTAGCAAATATCGTAGCCCGATCATGTCATCTTAGAAAAGTTTGCAAGTATGTACTCTACTGTAATTACCGAGTAGGTACACCTAGCAAAAAAAAACCTAATTGTAATTATTAGTTGAAGAATAGTATAGGAACGTACGTTTTCTTGTCGCCTTCGGAATAATGTATACTTTTCTTGTCGAATAAATATATGAAAATGAGCCACCACGGGTGATGAGTAATACATCAATTTTCGAATGACGTAAATGTGTATGTCATATTAACAGGGGTTTTCTAGCACAATCGTACAAAAAAAAACGCAAGAAGAAAAATTTGAAACGTTAAACAATAATAATTTAATTTAATGAATGTATTACATTAATTAAATTCTTATATTATATATTATTTGCATTTTTTTAAGTTTAACGTTTTATAGTATTTTACTTCTATTATTTATGATTTTGTTTATCTAACGAAGGACGTTAATTAATTAAAATAAAATTGTACAAATAGATACATTTTTTGTAGTTTTTTGCAGAAAGTTTTCAATTGCACTCAGTTTTCTATATTAAGGTAGAATTTCGAATAGGTGAACAAATTAAATTTAGATTTGAATAAGGAGACCATTTTAAGAAAAAAAATTCCCACATCATGATTCTAAGGCGGTTGTTAAGCATATTTCAGATCCAAATTTTAAGAAAGTACAGTCGAGAATCATCTCTTACACCGTTTAACTATAAATAGCACCTGTACGTGCTTTGAGTTTTACTTCTGATTATTATGCATCCGACTGACCTACAATTTCCGTAGCGACCGTAGCCCGTATATATTCCGTCCTTTTTATGGACTGCATATTCTACTTGTGATTTGAAAGAAATATGTTAAGAGATCATCCTATATCTTCTGTCATTGTTTTTCTTCTCATCAAAGCAGCATCATCAGTTACATATTTTCAAATTAATCTTTGATACAAATTCGGTCTAGGGTTTGAATAAATATTTCATCCAAATTAAAGAAAATATTCTTTTTCTACTTCCTCGTTCTTTATACCGCTCCATGGCTTCGCGTTGCTCGACCTGCGATGTAGGCACATTGCCCGTTTTGGCGGTAATATCTCAGCATATTTCTACAGGCAGCTCTATCTTGGATCGTGTCATCACCGAGACCAATGCGTTGTTGTTGCTTTTTCATTTGACACATCCAGGTGTACTTCGCTCTGCCTCTGGCCTTGGGTCCATCAAGTGGAACTTCCATTGATTTCGCTTTCTTTGCGGGGTTCCCAGGCGGAGGCCGTTGAACATGGCAATACCAATCCATTTGTCGGTCTTCGAGCTTTCCGGTTATTGCTTGGTCTATGGACAAGCTCAGGGCCGGATTTAGCCTCTATGGCGCCCCTGGGCAATAACGAATTTGCCGCCCTCCGCCACCAGATAAGCTTGAGGGTAGCAGTTGTCAGCTCAAAAAGGAAATGTAGGCAAAACGTTAGCGGGCGTATGTGAAAAATTGAAAATTTAATATTTTTTACCAGTAAGCTTATTTTGTTTGCTTGAAAATTTTTTATGTTGCTTCCCAGGGGAGAAATCCAGGTGTTCCGTGCCCCTCCCAAAAATGTTCTAGGAATGATTGAAAACTCCAATGATAACATAGAAAACTGTTATTCTTATTACATTCGGTTTTTCACCTTTTTAGAAATGCGTTCATGTTTTCTAAATTTTTTCTTTCGATCATTTTGGAAATAATTTGCGAATTACCCCAACAAATAAAATTTCCTATATTAGCATAATATTTAACAAGCAAACGTCCTACCGAAAAAATCCAAAATTAAGAAAGCTTACGGTAAACTTTGAACACACCTTGACCTAATTTGTGTTCGGTGATAAAGATAACGAAAACGTATTGGGAAAGCATTTACTGATGCTATTCACCAAAAATCATTCGGTGCCTAAAGATCTCTAGATTTTCCTGATTTCAACTATTCTAAATATTTTTTTTTAATTTTAAGTGGAATTTCCCGTTTTTCTCTGAAAAAAATTGCAATTCCGAAAATTTAAGCGTAAAAATTCTTAAAAATTTAGTTAAACCCGATTGAAATTCAAAAATTTGATAGCCAATGCCGCATTTCTAATATTGAGACTTGGACCTCTCCCGAAACCAAATCCTTGCTTCCCTGAGAATTTGATGTGGGGACAAATTTAAGAAGTAATTGAACATACGAAAATGTGTGGTTTGATGAGTTACTTGCTTGGGGGCGTTTTGAACTTTCCAAAGGATCGCTATCACCAAAAATATTTTTCGTTTTTTTTTTCTTCAATTTTAGAGGCTTGAAAACAGGAGCTGGCAGCCAAGTTCTAGCGTACTTATATCATTTAATGTGGCTTCAGGCATAATGTTTAAAGTGAAGCCAAAGATGACTTATACTCCTACTCTAAATATACTCCTGAACTAAAGACCGCCACGCCATTCAGAGTGAATAAGTGTATGCTTCAAGCAAAAATTTTGAGTAGTCCTAAGTTTTGGAGGCGAATCTCATTATAATTTGAGTTGAGGTTGTGATTAGGTGCTTTGAATTAAGACGAATATGTACATCTAACTAGAATAAATTAAAAAAGCAAACTATTTTCTACAATGATGTTTGAATTTTCAAAATCTATTTTTCCCATAATTTTAGACAAATGAAAAAAATTTAAGAATTGGCCGCCCCTCAAATTCTGCCGCCCCGGGCAGTAGCCCAGGTTGCCCATATTGGAAATCCGGCCCTGCAAGCTGCCTCGAATGTAGCTTAAACAAAATATTAATAGCGGCAAAATTTTAGTGCTGGGTATGATTCAAGTACCAAATCAATCTTAATTAACCCTTCGTTATGCGCGCGGGCTACGATTGTAGCCCACACTTTTTTAAATGGCGGTCATTTTCAGGATATAAACCGAATTCATTCGAACTGCTCAGTAGCTGTTAAAATGTAGTTTCTTAACCTTCAAGCGGGCGCGCATTTTTTGTGACATTACCGGGCGCGCGGCGGTAATTTACCGCCCTTGTCTTTTCCCCTCCATTTGCGCTCAACCATACAACTTCCATTCTCATAATTATGCTAAATTTAAAGAAGAGCATGTCCCCAAAAAGTTATCATCATAAAAAGTATTATCTGGTGAACAATAAAACAAGTTCAGCAGTTTTACCGAAGCATGTCACTTCAGTGATATTGCACAGAGCACACATATTTTGAGCACAACTATATACCAAAATATACAATCCCCGAACGTTTGATGACCGCTGGAAAGGTAAAATTTACCCAACATTTTATTGTATCGTATCTATAACAGTATGACTTAAGAATACATACTTCTCCCACCTCGATCCGGCCGACGGGGGAAAAGCTATGCGTATTTATGTGATCAGGGCGGTAAATTACCGCCCGCGCGCCCGCTTGAAGGTTAATAAAAGTCAATTTTTTTTTGCATTCCATTGACTCTGGTGTCTCTTCGAATTGTTTTTCAAAAAACTTTTGTAGGGCAAAGGTAGTAAGTGTTAAATTTGCTTTAATTTGATATACTTCTTCTTGGCTTGTCTCCTATCATTCGATAGTGAAAAAGGGTCTCAACGAAGTAATATTCTATATTCATCAGAATGAAGACAACCATTGTGTCGGGAGGGGGTGACGGTTTTTTATTTCACGGATATATAAGGGATGGTTCGGAGTAAAACATACTAAAAGCTCGTGGTCATGAGATGTGTGCGCTAACGTGGGGAGGGAGGGGGGCTACACGTATCATTTTTGCAGGTTTTCGACTTAATCTCGGAAATATCTCGGAAGCAGTGAGTCCTCCTGAGAGTAGTTGTATGGCAGTATTAAAGCCCATTTAATTTCTAAAAACTTATTTGAACATACATATGTCGGATTCCGAAAATTGCCAAAAAAGTCGTTTTTTTTTTATCATTCATCATGTTGGGCTCTGGTGTCTCCTGGGATCGTTTTTCAGAAAAACGTTGCAAGACAATTTTGTGCAGTATGCAATTTGATTTCATTTGATATACTTCCTGTTGCCTGATCTTGAATCAGTCAAAAGCTCAAGAGCTTAAACCAAACTTCCAAATTTAATTTTTCCCATTTATAAGTGTAAAGACCAAAATTATGGAAAATCGGGAGGGGGTGACGGTTTTTATTTCATGAATTTATAAGGGGTGGTTACGAGGTGGTCTTTGGCGTTAAAGTCTCCTAGCAGCAGCTTGAGGTCGTTTGATCGAAGTGAGTCGAAGAGTGTTTCTAGGTCGTTGTAGAGCTCTTCCTTTTAATCGCGTCTTCTTTTACTTCTGTAGGGGCATGCGTATTAATGAGCCAGAGATTAGCGAAACGGGTCTTAACGCGGGTCGCACATAGCCGCTCGTTGATGGGTTTGAAGCCGATAACGTGTTTCTTGACCTGCTTACTTACGATGAAAGCTACTCCAAACTCCTTGTTTCCCACCTCTTTACCACTCGTAAGAATCGTGTGCGAAAAGAGGTCGTTAATCTCGCTTTTGAGCCATTTAGTTTCCTGGATTGCAACTATGCTCAGCTTGTATTGTTCTACCTGATCCAGCAGGGCCCTTAAAGGCTCCGGTCTATTCAGGGAGCGTACATTCCAGGATCCGAAAAAGTTATCAGTTATTCGTTTGCGGGGTCGTTGTTGTTTTGTATCCCAACCGACCTAGCCCCTTATTTTTACAATCCAACGATTAGTCGATTGATCCTTGACTCCCAAATTGTTTCAATATGGCTGCCTATCGAATTAAGCGAACATTTTTAAAATTAGAATAAAGTCTGATGACTGATCTATTATTATTTTTTATCTGTGCACGTTCAAAATGCCGCCGTTAGGGTTCAGCCTGCCAGTTCACCACTAGCTTTAGGAATCGCGCGTGGAGAAGTAACATACACTTGGAGTTGAAACCAAGAAAACCGGACATTTTTACTTTGTTTTATTTCTACTGATCCCCACGACCTTATGTAGAGGAATTAAATGTCATTCTCATTCCTTCCTTCATTTCAACAAGAAGCAAAATTTTTTTTGAGTATTTTTGTTAAAATTTCAATAATTTGGGGGAAAAATATTAGTGCTTATCCAAGAAACTGACAATTTTTATCCGTATGCGTATATACTCAAAAATGCCAGTCAATGAACCCTTGACTTATGGCACTCTTAACTCAATAGATACTTTAACTCAAGGCAACTTTAGCTCAAGGAATGCCTTGTCGATACAGTATTATTTAAAAATGGTTACCATTTTGACAAATTTTATGTCAAACTCTTTTAACAACCATAATAAATTCACATAAAAGTTGTTTTTTCGCAAATTTAATAAGAAACGAGACCGAGGCTAATTTCGGGCGCGGCCGAAATTTGGATACCCTTCGCTCCCCTCGGGCTAAAAGTTTTTTGGGGCGTATCTATGACTTTGACTTGTGTTTAGTCCTCCCCGCTTCCATGCTTTTCCTTGAATTTTTACATAAGTGCCGTGGCGAAGATTTAATGGGAGAAGCGGGGGATGTGGGTTTCTTAGAAGAACCAAAGGGGGGGGGTGTACGGCAGCCCTATGAACGCATGGCCTTTCCATAAATTTTTACGTATGTTTGTGGCATCAATTAAAACACATTTCTATGAGATTTGGTTGAAAATGGTGGATACATAAAAAAGTTTTTCTTCGAAGAACCTAATTTTGGGGTTGGGTTTATATGCCAGCCCAACGACCCCATAGTCCGATTTCATTTATTTCCACGTTTGTTATGTGGCATAAAGAAATATAATTTTCTGAGGTTTGATTGAAATTGGTGTGCAAATAAAAACGTTTTTGCTTTGAAAAATTTGATTTGGGGGGCTAGGTTTGTATGGTAGCCCCATGACCACATGGTCCGACTCCATCTATTCATACATATGTTTTGTGTCATCAATAGAAACACATTTGTGTGAAGTTTTGTTGAAATTGGTGTATAAATAACAAAAAATTTCTTAGAAGAACTTAATTTGGGGAGCTAGGTTTGTATGACAGCCCCATGACCCCATGGTCTGATTTGTTCAATTTTTACATATGTTTTGTGATATAACTTGAAACACATTTGTGCGAAATTTGATTGAAATCGATGAGAAAATAAAAAAGTTTTCCTTAGAAGAACCTAATTTGGGGGTCTAGGTTTGTATGGCAGCCCCACGACCCCATTGTCCGATTTGGTCGATTTTTACATATATTGTGTGTCAGCAATGAAAACACATTTGTGTGAAATTTTATTGAAATTGATGCATAAATAAAAAAGTTTTTCTAAGAAGAACCTAATTTTGGGGGGTAGGTTTGTATGGCAGCCCCACGACCCCCTTGTCGGATTTCAGCGATTCAAACATACAAACTGCCTGCAACAAAAAGAAGCATATGTGCAAAGTTTCAGCTCCATAGCTTTTAAACTGGCCGAGCAAAACGCGTCGCAACAGACAGACAGACAGACAGACGGACAGACGGACAGACAGACAGACGGACATCGTCCAATCGACTCAGCTCGTCACGCTGATCATATATATACATACTTTATATGGTCGGAGATGCTTCCTTCAATGCGTTACAAACTTCATGACAAAGTTAATATACCCTTTCACTCTATGAGCGAAGGGTATAAAAACAGTGAAGTGAAATTATCAGAACTCACTGGAATTGTCTATTATGACTATATTCATGTTAGGTTTATATTCGACAAAATATTGGTGTGCAGTTTTTGTCCCCTTAGAATAAATTAATCACGAAAAAAAGATGCTTTTCACTCCAAATGATCGATCAAACTGATGAATACTGAAATTTAATTTTGTGCGGATTAGCGGTTACTCCACTCGCGGGAACAAAGAAGCCATATGGGTAATTTTCAAAAGTAAATTAGTTATATGAGAGGATTTATTATTAACCCAAAAAATCAACTTAACGACTAATAATAATTATAATAGTAACCAGGGTATCACTTGGAATAGGTGGTAGAATTAGGATATTTTACTACCCTGAAAGAACTAATTTTGTCTTTAACTTTAAAAACCAAGGATAGCTATTATGAGCGTTTGATGTTTTCATTTCCAAAACTATTCCCTTCACTTTCTTTTCTATCAGAACTACCTCTCAAATATCCTAAGATCCTTCAAAAATAAGTTCAAATTCAACCCACATGTAACAATACCTTAATTAGCTAGAGAAACGTCAACGGGAATTCTGAGTACATATGTATATATACAAAATCGACAAGGACACAGTACCTACTACCTACACTTTGTATCGTTTGCAAATACTTTTCCTCAGTGGGAGTCTCCCGTCAGCAGCCGGCTGCCGTGCCGCGTCCTGTTGAATATCTCATTGAATAGCAGCTTAATCGGCTCAAATAACAAACGAGCTGCTCTACATTTCGTGAGATGAAGGGTGGACCCTGGACCATTCGACACTGATGTGTGTTTTCTTAAGGGAGCGCAGAGCGCACTATAACACAGTGGGTGGCCTACAAAGTGCATAACTACACTATGTAGACTAATTGACCAACAATACTGTGTCTACTGAACAGAATAATTCATGCACGTGCCGATATCATGTGAATTCGCCAATTTACATGCCTTTCAAATTAAAGGATTAAAACTAAATGCAGTTGAAAGAAAATATAGAGTGCGATGTCAAAGAGATACGATGATGAAAATTGAGAAGCTTTTTTTAAAGAATGTAAATGAAATGTAACGTGAATATTTTGTGCGGAATATGGTCCTTAAAATTATGTTTTTATAATTTCTCCGTAAACAATATGTGAAGTAATGCCGCCAGTAAAAAAAACGAAAACAACAAAATCAAGTCAATGAGCTCGTCGTGTGACGAAAACTAATTTAATTTCCTTAATCTACGATCGATCAACTACAATTGAAATTTCCCAAACTAATCCATTAACCATATTCTAAATAAGTCACTTAAGGCTAAAATGTTTACATTTAAATTAACTTGTATACATAAATGTATGTTACTAGTTACTATACAATTTCATGCCCTCACGTGCTCTCCTTAAATCACTGTAATTTTCTTTGCCGTTTAATTTGATCCGTTTGACATAGTACTGAAGTACCTACATACTTTGTACATACATTCGTTATGGTGCTGCAGACTATACACTCATTATCATTAATTGGTCACTTTTCAAGTTCATCGTAACTATTTAATCCGAAAAGCAAAAGATGTGAATGAACGTGAGTACAACTATCTTTTTTTCATTTTTTTTCTTTGTAAGCTTCAATAAATTACGGAAATTATTCAATCAAATATTGATACGACCTTAATAATTGGAGCGCAATTGGACAAATGAATAACAACAATACGGAGCGAACAACATACAACAGCATTCAAGTGGCCATAAATAATGACGCCATCGAGGAACCATCTTTGTTTTCGCTTTTTATTCGGTTCAGGTGATTTCTTGTTGTATGTGAAAGCACGTGGTATGCTCATTGTACTGTACATCTGCAAAATCCAATATGCGGCATAAATAAAAGCCATTTGATTTTGACAAAGAACACATTTGTCGCAATAAAGAAAGAAATGAGAAAATTTATTTGAAGCTGATGAAAAAGCGAGTCAAAAATCGTTTTTTGGAACACATAGAGTCATCTGGTGGCGACTAGAAATGGCACGGAGGTAATGCAGTCCTTTGGGTTCGAATCTGTGGCATTTCGCTTTAAACATTTTGCGAGCCGTTTGTTTGAATATACTGGTGGTAAATAATATTGACAATTAAATTGATTCTTAATTATTTGTAGACGCAAAAATAATTTTTATGTTTCCATATGAATTACAGGAAGAATTGTAGATTTGTATTTGAACCGACGAAATTTTCGATTGAGCACAAACCTAATTTAATTTTAGTTTTATATATGTACACGTTTGCAAAAATATAGGTACACATTTCCTGTTGTTAATCTATCGCAATATTAATTCTAGACTATAGGTAATGTTGGTAATGGTGTCGGATAAATAAGTACAGATGTAAGCTACCCCAACCAAAACCAATTATGCACATTTGCAAAATCGCTTTAAATTTAACTACCGTTTCATCAAGTGAATCACTTTTTATTTCAATTGCTCGCAAATTGTCTACGAAACTTTAGGCTATGCACTGCACCGAGATTTTCTTGTCCAATTGTGTACGAATGACAAGGACACCATTTGCACGATTCATAAATATCGTCGTGATCACGACTTTACAGCGCGCATATAAGAGCGCAGTAACCGTCAATTACCATGCATCACATCTCGCGTGACTTATTGTTGGAAAATTCTCTTCTCCTTTTGTTTTCGCGAGAAAAACCGTAGAGGATAGGCAAATCGTGGAAGACATGGGATTTGGTCTTGGAACTTAGATTACGGCGTGCTGTTGTAGGTACTGAGTAGGTACTATGATAGTAGCCCGAGGGGGCACTTTTTAGGGTGATGTCTAATGCAAGATCAATTGGAAACTTGAAAGGTGATCGATAGAATAATGATTGGGTGTCAGGCGAAATCGTGTAACAATAGGCCTAGAAAAGTGTTGAACGTGCTGAATGTTATGCTGAATTAACGTTTATCCGTTGGTGCAGATGTTGAACTAACAGAAATAAATAACATGTTTAAATTGTTTTTAGATATTACGTAATAGACAGATACATATACTATTTTGGTATATCAATTGTTTCGTTTTTTAAATTAATTTTCACAATTTTGTTTATAAAATTCTACTGTACGTATGTTGTACATGTGTGTTCGTATGTTTTGGCCAATCTCAGATCAATGAGTCTCTATCGACGACCCAAGTTGACCGGAAACCGACGAAATAGGAGAAAGGGATCATGAGGCTGTTATAGAAACTCATGCCTAAAAAAAATATTCGAACAGACACTTTTTCTTTATGGATTGTCCCAACTAAACAAAATCGAGATCACAAAATGTACGTATGTCATGGAGATGCCATTGAAACACCTTTAAAGATAGGTTGTGTCAATAATAACCTGCCTTAAAGGAATGCTACTATAGAAACTCCACTCAAAAAGTTTCTTCTAAAAGGCCGCGGCATTTTTTTTTATTATGGAGAATTTAGTAAGGGGGTTTCAACCGTCGATCGACCTGGCAAGCCCTTTTAGAAACGTGTGTGCATGGATTGGATTGGACACCGTGTAAAAAATTAAGTAGGTAAACAAGACCAGATTTGGCAATATCGTTTTTTATTTCGCACTGCGAAAAGGCTATAAGACACGGTAACAGTACCTTTGGAAATTAAAACTTTAAAACTTTAAAAATTTCAGATCAGTTTTTAGGCGTGTTCCAATATTGAATCATTGGGCATAAGAAAGAGTTATGTATGATATTGACATTAAACATGTTTGGCGATTAAGTAACGAAATAATATGATTGTCTGCAATATTCTTAGGTTTCTTGCCAAAAATTGAAAATAAATAATTCCATACTCAATTAGGAAAATATGGTAAAGTTGGTTCTAACAAATTAAAGGAAAAAATGTCGTCGCAGTTTAAGTATCCTTATACCTTGTGTTGTCTCAATAGATGGCCCCCAAAACCTCCCAAGGTAGTGGGATGAGATTGACATCTTCGTCATTGACTTTCTAGAAAAAATACACTGTAATCGTTACTGTAGTATCATCCCCTATATCATACCCGATGACTGTACTTTTTGGATCAGGCAGAAAACTCTAAGATCTTGCAACTTTCCGTACATGCCGAAAAATCTACTGCAGCGCGCGTTGCCAAAATAATGCTTGTATTGCAATTACATATATACAATTCTGATTTACATGCAATATAGTTATACATGGAGAAGAGGAGTGTCGGGCCCCTCCCGAAATTGTTTTAGAAAGGATTGAAATTCCAATAACAACATAGAACACAATTCTAATTAGGTACATTCTGTTGTATACATTTCTCTTAGAATGCATTCATGTTTTCTAAATACTTTTTCAATTTCTGAGATTTTGGAAAGCAATGGAACACGCGGAATTTTTGCTAACTAAGGTTATCCATTATTCGATCAATCTAATGCAGAGGCTCGTTTAGTACGAAAGCGAGTTTTTGACAATGTAGGTATATAGTCCTCCAAAAAAATATAATTTTTGTATACAAGTATATGCTGTAGAACTTGCAGGTGTGCCGATGTTTTCCTCGTCTGTGAATACAACTAAAAAAAAGGAGTGTTTCCTTAGACGAGATTGGCTTTTTAATTGGAAAGGAAATTTTAATTGGTCTAAGGAAACAGTTTCAGTTATTGTCTAAAATTTTCCTCTTACGACAAAAATTATTGGATCCTTTCAAATATTTCAGTAAAAAAAATTAATTTTTTCAATGGATCAATAGGAATATCAAAATTGAGAGGTACTGTACCAAGCGGTTGGGACATGCTCTTCTTTCCATTTACCATAATTATGAGAATAGAAGTTGTACGGTTGAGCGCAAATGGAGGGGAAAAGACGAGGGCGGTAAATTACCGCGGCGCACCCGGTTATGTCACAAAATTATACGCGCCCGCTTGAATGTTAAGCGCAACTTACATCAAGTCCAGAAAGCTCTTCTAGAGAGAGTTTGTTTGAAATTCCATTAAACAAATATACAGATGTCACATGGAAACGGCGGATTTTAGAACGACTGAAAATGGTAGGCCTAAAAATGGTGGAGCCGATAAACTTGAATTAAATGGGTCTCTTCGTGGACGTGTTTCTTCAGTGGTTTTAACTTAGGCGGCTTATTTTCATAAATGGGGAACCTAGCCAAATTACGATACTACCATGTTCGGAAACATATTAGGGAGGAGTGCTATTGTGGCTCTGGGTATGTGTACTGTGTTCTCATCCTCCATATTGCTGAAATTCAAGCTACCTTGTCACAAATTTACCCACTTAATGCTAGATGAATCAATGAATCCACTCGCGAGGATATCAGGCGAATTGAAATGGAATATGGTTTCTAAAATGCCTTGAAAAAAATTGTGTTGAAAATGGTGGCTTTGGGCAAGAAACTTCTCACAGGAAAATTTGTTACAGCTTTTATGTGCAGAGTGATTTCTCCGGAGGTTCAATATTTATTTAGTGGACGTGATCTGCTGCGATTTAACAGACTAAACGAAAATATTAGGCCACAACCACACTGATCAGCACTGGCGTAGCCACGGGATCATCCTTACCGGAATTTCAGAAATATCTTTGTGCAAAAAAAAGAACAAAAACGAAGCAAGTTTAAGGTGATTTTTATGTAACAAAAAAGTTGTAATAAATGATTCGCAAAAAAACTACCTTCTTTTAATAGTTTTTACCGAGCTCCAAGTATTTCAAAGCTAAAAAATTTTAAGTCTAAGGACTTAGTTGCTAGTGCTTTAAATTAAGTGGCATATAACACTAGTCTTGTTATATTCTTCTTTAATAAATAAAATAAATAAAGCTAAAACATATGTGAGCTGCAATTGAAGTTGTGGAAGATTTTACGCCTTGAAAATGTAATTGGGTGGCTTGGTACACGGAAGCATCAACAAAACTTATTTTTCTACAACATTTCGTCAAATTATTTTAAGCCTGATTGTTGTACAAAAATTTGTTGGAAAGAAAATGAACGCATATATCGTAACATACCGAGCAGCCATGGCAATTATTCAACCCCAAAATCAATTGGTTCTTGCCGATATAGAGACCTGTAAAAAAATCAGAAACGCGACCAAGTGCATAATTAAATTACTTCTTTTCCTCTATAGGAAAGTTCGTTTTGACTTCCACGATTCACCATCTGCTTCTATTGGATAAATGAAAACAAGAGAAAGAACGGGATGATACTGAGACGACAATATACTCGCGTTTCCACGGCTAAGCTAAGAAAAGAAATACATCGAAAATAAGCGTGGATGCAATAAGAGCTTAAAAAAAACGAAAACACGGTATAGTATCCTCACTGGAAAATATAACCATATTAACCATTAAATGTCTAGTAATGAGGACAAGATTCTGGTTGCGCAACTGCTGATCGGGGTTTGCAAAAAAGCGTCCAAAAGATCAAAGTTGCGCACAAGACACGCCTGGGAGGAACAGAGATGATAAGTATTTCAATTTCGGGAACATTACGCTTCCAGCTCTCGAAAGAAGAATTTTTCTTTCTTTCTATCGCCACTAGCGACACTTTCAGTACCACCCGTAAAAAAATATAGCTGAAAATATTAAAAACACCAATTTTCTCCGCATATGAGAATGGATAGTAGAACAAGCTAACCTTCCCTTTGACAGGAATTAGGGATCATGCGATGCGAATTTTCCCCCTTTGTCAGCATCACAGACGTCAAAATTAGGAAAATGCAGTTCTTTCCATCAATGTGGGCTCTTCAAAGCCTATAGCAAGGACTTTAAAACACAAGTTTCAAAAGAGAACTAATGATACAGTTTATAAATTCAAAAACTAACGCGTATCTTAAAGAAGAAATTGATGAGCTCATTTACTTAAACAAAACCTTTCCTTATTTCATTTCGCCTCTTTTTATTTCATCTGTAGTTTCCATGGTTACCTGTTGACTAAATCGAAGTTGATATTGAACTTATCCTTTCGACTTTTTTTTTTTTTTTTTTGATTTTAGCCAAAATACCGCCCCTAAAATTTGGCGCCCCGGGCGACTGCCCGGCTTGCCCCTCCTTAGAGCCGGCGCTGGCTACGACGATAATTTCTACTCCTATTTTACCCGTAATACCAGCAGGCATCAGCAGGCCATTCGGAGTGAATGCTTCTTGCAGATTCCTAACTTTTGAAGGCGCAATTTGAGGTAAGGTTGCAATTGAGCGCTCTGGATTGAGACGGTACACCTAGCATAAAGTAAAACGTGGAAATTACATTTTTTCCGAATTATGTCATCTCCTTGAGTTTACAAAATTCATCTTTCGCATAATTTCGGACCAATGAAAAGTTTTAAGAATTTAATGCCCATATAAATTTGCCGGCCCGGGCAGTTGCTGTAGACTCTTTAAACCAGTGGTTCCCAATCTTTTTCAGCTCGTGCCCCCCTTGCGAGATCTGCTGATCCTGGTGCCCCCCAGGAGAATATCGGCCAAAAACCGAAAGTAGATGCAAAAATTGCCATGGGTAAGGAATTCTTTTAATTTTCGCCATAAAGGTATATACTGAGTTCACCGAGCGAAAAACGTGCATATATGTCTCCCGTGAAAACGGTGCCGTGGAGACTTGCTTTTTATTCACTCAATGTAAGATAAATGTTCACTCGCGTTCTGATTGATTGTCGATGACATCTTTTCATTGTCAAATAAAGTGCAACTGCATTATTTTCGCTGGCGAAATGTCAAAAACCGGTGTGGAGACTTTCATGTGAAGTGAGTACCACCAAGCGAATTCGATTTCACGATCATCAAAATTTTGACAGTATTTGCATGGATTTCACGTGAACTGACGGTGTTAGTACCTACTTTAAGGCAGTGGCGGCTCCTCAGATGAGGCAACTGAGGCGGCGCCTCACCTTCATTTCCGTCGATTTATACATTTTAATTTATCACAAAACATAATTCATCAAATATGATAAAAAACCCTAAAGTAATCTTTAAACTCACTTACAAGTTCCTTTACACAATCGTATAATCCCTAACATAGTTTTTGTACACCAATTCATACAAGTGAGGCGATAATTTTTCCGCCGCACAATCCCTAACAACAACTCAACGCGTATCAATACATTCGCCCGATTCTCTATGGGAGAATGTACGGGACAAAAACTACAACTGAGGCGAAACAAAAATCGCCTCAGCGTCTGTATCTGAACCGAAACAGTGCGACGATTTGTTCTCGCTTTGTTGTATGCTTTGCGCTGTGCAAAATGAAGTTGAGATAAGAACTCACTGAGCATAGTTTCGGTGTTCTATTGTATTTTGGTTAAAATAGAAAAAGGAAAACATTAGGTGATGTTGCTTGTTGCATATGATTTAAAAAATGCAAAATCGATAGTTGTGTAGTTTTTGTCACTGTTCATTTAAATATTTTGACGCCCGAACTTTTCAAATTGATATTGAATGATTTTTACGTTATGCCGGAACGCCATATATTTAAAATGGGATATTATGATGCGTTGAAGAAAATTTAATTGTAAAATTATCCTCTATTAATGTAACAACCCCCTTCCAATGTGTTTTTATACCCTTTGATCATAGAGTGAAAGGGTATATTAGCTTTGTCATTAAGTTTGTAACGCATTGAAGGAAGCATCTCCGACCATATAAAAAGTATACATATATGATCAGCATGACTTGGGGAGTCGATTGGGCGATGTCAGTCTGTCCGTCTGTCCTTTCGTCCGTCTGTCCGTCTGTTGCGACGCGTTTTACTCGGCCAATTTAAAAGCTATAAAGCTGAAATTTTTCACAACTACTTCTTTTTGCTGCAGGCAGTTTGTGTGTTTGAATCGGTCAAATCGGACAATGGGGTTATGGGGCTGCCATACAAACCCAACCCACCAGATTAGGTTCTTCTAAGATATTTTTTTTTATTTGTGCATCAATTTCAACTAAATTTCACACAAATGTATTTCTGTTGATGACACAAAACATATGTAAGAATGAATCAAATCGGACCATGGGTCATGAGGCTCCCATACAAACCCAACCCCATCATTTTGGTTCTTCTAAGAAACATTTTTTACTCCCAATTTCACAAAACCTTGAATTAATGTGTCTTTATCAAAGCAACAAAAATGGTCAAAACAAATGAAACCGTACTATGGGGCCATGCTCCTGCATCCCCCAATAGAATTTCCTGAGTAAATATTTTTATTTGACCACTTCTTCCAACCAAACCCCACACAAATATTGTTTTGTCGACGCAATGGAACTTTTGTGAAGACGGAAGGAAAAGAATGGGGAGGAGGGGGTTAAATACAAGTCGTAGGTACGCTCGAAAAAAACTTTTACCCCGAAGGGAGCGAAGAGTATCCAAATTTCGGCCGCGCCCGAAATTAGCCTCGTTTTTTCGCCTCACCAATTTCCATATGCACGAGCCGCCACTGCCTTAAGGTCGGAATCCATTGTCGCAATTTAAATTGTTTGAACATTTGTTTGTTAGTACAGCCCAACTACTGGAACTACAGGAATTTTTAGGACGTGCTATTTAAATTTCATGATTTCGTTAATTTTTGGTTTTCAAAAACCATTCAAGGACTATAGCTGGCTTATGCGCCTCATATCAGCGATATGCAAAGATTTTTTATTTTTTTTTTTTCGACCTAAAATATTCTCAGCGGTGTTCATCAAATGGATTTAGTAGCAGCGAATTAATCGACGAAAATGCAATTTCTGCCATTTTGCAACACCTTGCAACAACCGATTACCCCTGATGTATTTCGAAAGATGTTCGCTAGAAAACCTTAAATTATTAATGGCAAGCAAATCATAATTTATTAATGGCATCAATATTAGATTTGTGCTCGCGCCCCCCTTCCCTGATCGTCACGCTTCCCTAGGGGGGCGCGCCCCCTAGTTTGGGAATCACTGCTTTAAACATTATGCCATTCCACAAAAGCTCCAGGTAAACTTTAAACGGAATGTCTCGTCTGAATACTAATTGTCTCCTAACTAAAATTGTACTCCCAACTAAGAAAACACTTTGTCCTTTCCTCATCCGAATGCAACATTGGCTTTATATTGTTCAAAGATTTGAAGTGGATATCGATACCAACCTTTCCGTACTCGGCGGAACATAAGAAGAACCAGAAATGCATCGTTTGATGTTTTTTTTCCAGCAGTAAATTACAATGAAACTCAACTACAACCTGCAACTGTTCTGTATCCCCATTATTCTCTTAAGGTCCATCCAGACTGATCGCCAAATGGTTCCACGTGCAACCAACTGGCAGTTATCATTGCATCCAAACTGATCGCCATTTGTGTGTGCGTCCAGTTTTGATATCCAATATGGCAACTCAACCAACCGCTGTCAAATTCAAAGTGACAATTTCGGAACTTTTGTTCGTTCTTTTGTGTGAAATTGAATAATTCTTGAATGGCCGTGTAATAATTCAAACGCGCAGAGTCCGATTTTGATAATTAAATTTAAAAAAATCACTAAAATGAAATGTTGGTTATGTCATTTTCTGTCTCCAATTGGTTGCTAGTGTAGATGCCAAGTAGTAACCAAATTGCTGTTCGTGATGCCAGTTTTTGTACGCACAACCATTTGGCGATCAGTCTGGATTGACCTTTAATCTCTGCCCAAACTATACCTATTTTACAAAAAAAAAATTCTAAGGACAACTGGACACAACATTTACCTGATGACTTGATTTGTCCTAAGAGGGCCTTAGTGCAATGGTCCTGACCTGAAAATTTGTGCTTCATTTTTGAAAAATTAGGAAAAATTCGCGAAAACTTATGAAAAAAAATTGTCAATATTTGTTTTTTTTTTTTTGGAATATACACAGTGGCGGCTCGTCCATATGTGCACATGTGCACGTGCACCCCCTGATAAAACAACCATATCAACAAATAATGCGCTAAATATCTTCGCTAAATAAAACACAAAACAGAACAAACCGCCCGACGTACATAATGCATATACGATATAACCAAGCCACGCATTGAATCTGTCTCGACGAACATCTACTAGCACCCACGGTGATGGTGCTGGTGCACAGTCATATGAACTGGTGCACTCGCTCCAAAATCAGATATGTGCCGGGTTCTCGGGGCGGGGGGATAGTGCAAAATTTACACTAGAATTTGTGCACAAATAAGACGTGCACAGCACAACACTTGGTGATGAACCAAATTGATATGAGTTTTTGGTGAGTATCTTCAATGGAAGAATATAAAAATGAGTAGAGATTTTACGTTTAACTTTAGAAATTTTTTCACAAGAACTTTTCTAACAACAAAAAAATAAAGCTAAATATTCTAAGGGGTTGCTTTGTCTGAACTTTACGAAGGAAAATCATTTTGTGCAAAAATTCAATGCCAAGGAAATGATAAAAAATAAATTTTGGTGTGCTGCTGATTCGTAAAATTGTATGGTTTTTCTTAACTGTTATGTGAAAATCGCAGTAATTCTTTAGTTATAAAATCTAGATTCTTGTTCGCAGTTACAACGAGATGTAAGAAAACAGGATGGAAACAGGTTTGAGGAAGTGGTCATTTTCGCAACAACTTAGTATGTACATACAATGTATGTATGGGCTATACTTTGACAATAAAATAAAATAATTTTTATTCAAAGTAGGTAGTCTTAGGTATACGTTAAAATATATTTTGAGGGGTTGATGTTGTATGTATTTAGTTTTCTTTTTTGTGAACCCCCACTATTGTTGTATACGAGCCGCCACTGAATATACAACGTGTAAAATACATAGAAGCATTGAACATTGAAGAAATTTTGGATAATTGATGAAATATACAGGGTTATTGGTTAAGTCGACTTATTCCCTGCAACACGTTATAATAGGGTCAAAATGCAACAAAATGAGGCCATAAATGTTAGGCCGATTTTCAATGGTCACTGATATATTTGAATTTTTAGGTTTTTTTGAAATAACCTTGAATTTTACCATTTAAAGTAAGAATTAAAAAAAAAACTACTAAGGTAATGGGTTAAAACTTATTTTTGGATTTTAGTCAACACTATAACAGACATTTTTTAATCATTTAAAATTTCAAAAACCCATCACAATTCGAAATTTTTAATAGAAAAAAATTTCTTAATTTTTTTTAAGTTGATTTTTAATGTAGTATTACTAAAAAAAATTATATGACACGGAGTCTGCAGACCACTGGAAAAACATACTCATGTTGTCAGCTTTCCAAAAAGGTGTCAATGTCCATATAAATATTTGAAATAATTGAAAGAGCTAGCTGCAACTTGTTCGGGGACCATCATTTCGTTTGATAAAAAATGAAATAAAAGCTTCGGTGTAGGGATAAGTTTTTAATGTGTTATGGATTTGTCGTTTTTTATCAAACGAAATTATGGTCCCCGAACAAGTTGCAGCTAGCTGTTTCAATTACTATTTCAAATATTTATTTTGAGACTGACACCTTTGTGGAAAGCTGACAACATGAGTATGTTATTTCAGTTGTCTGCAGACTCCGTGTCATCTAATTTTTTTTAGTAATACTACATTAAAAATCAACTTTAAAAAAATTTAAGAAATTTTTATTTTTATTAAAAATTAAAAATTTTGATTTGTGATGGGTTTTTGAAATTTTAAATGATTAATAAATGTCTGTTATAGTGTTGACTAAGTTTTATACCCATTACCTTAGCAGTTTTAACCCATTACCTTAGCAGTTTTTTTTAATTCTTACTTTAAATGGTAAAATTCAAGGTTATTTAAAAAAACCTACAAATTCAAATATTTTAGTGATCATTGAAAATCGGCCTAACATTTATGGCCTAATTTTGTTGCATTTTGACCCTATTATAACCTGTTGCAGGGAATAGGTCGACTTAACCAATAACCCTGTATATTGTATAGGTAGGTATAAACATTACATGTAGGTGGGTCCAAATGGATCCTTGTACAAGGTTAAAATATTTATATTTTTTATTTAAGAGAAATGCCATATTATCTGAAGAATATCTTTATGTTCCCATAAATCGCTTATTACATTATATTCTCAAAATATTGTTCCTAGGCTTTGTTTTTATTTATTGTTCATCAAAGGTGTGAGTATTTCACCTACAACTGAGGAATGTATATTAATGCAAATCACGAAATCACGATGCAATAATTTGAAAGTGTTTTCTGTAAATCTTTCTATACGTAATACCAAAAGTACGCTCCATGTTTCATGGGTCCGAAAAAAACGATAAATATCTATTGCAAGCCAACGGACGTTATTTTTACGTACCAAAGAAAAGAAGCCTGGTGTAGAAGAAAATATAACCAAAACATCCTAGACTACAGTCTTCCTGCAAACGCCGGTCGTGCAGTAAGAAGAAGTAGGTATCTAACGAATGAAAAGCAACCATTTTATTGCCATTGGCGTCGTCGGACTATAGGATTCGAGCCTTGCATGCTAAGCTCTACTCTTCTGCTTTAGAGAAGCATATACACAAGAAATGTTACAAACATATCAAATGAAAATAAATAGCAAAAAGTGAAAAAAAGAAACGTCCGTATATAGAAATGAACGTGTATCTCATACTCAACACCGCCACCACAAAACGAGTAAAATTTCTTGAATCATTCGTTTCGGCTTTGCATGGCCTGTAATTTTCTTTTGACTCGAAAACAGGATGATCGCGTCTGTGTCTGCAAGACTTTTGACTTTGGTATGTACGTTGTGTACGATTTCTGTTGAATATTTTTTTACGTTTTTGAATTTTGCGTTTTCCTTCCTTCAAGATGTCAGTTTTGCATGCACCACGCAAACCACCCTAAAGCATCCGAACAAGCCAGGCGACGGCCATTTTTCTTTCACGAGATTCCACGCTTAATTTTTTTTCCTATAGTTTTGCAGACTTTAAATGGATGAATACATTTTTTTTTCGTTTTATGCATGTTCTCGGAAAAGGATATCATTTCGTTTAAGAAGTTTTCGAATCCGCCTTAAAATACCTAGGTTGGATTTATCAGAGAAAAAAACATAAATTTTTATTTTTATGGCTGATCCCGAGAAATTTTACAGGATTGTGAAGTATTCCCTTTTTCACATTCAAGCAAAATGTTGAATTAGAGTTTTTGAAAAAAAAAATTATTAGGAAAGATTCGAGTGAAGGAATTTAACTTTAAAGTGAAAATGTGCGACTATATGAATAAGGCAATAAATTCAATGAATAATGTACATATATCATAAATCTAACGTTGCAAAAACTACACTGAAAAAAATGGTTTGGACTTTTTATCCAAAGTGAAGTAGTGATGTAGACAACTTCAACTATCTGGGTTGTAACTTATCAAAGGACGCCAACAAAACCGACGAAATTAAGCGCAAGATACAACTAGCCAATAAGACATATTTCTCGGTCCTCCCTATAATTAATTCGAAACTTGCGCACAGGAACACGAAGCTCCGCGTGTACAAAACGATCATCCGACCCGTGCTATGTTATGGCTGCGAAACATGGGTGAGCCAAGCCTCCGAAATTTTGCTAGACCGATTCGAACGAAAGGTCCTTCGGCGAATTTTCGGGGCCATTCGCGAGCGAGATCAATGGCGTATCCGGTACAACCATGAGTTGTATCAATTGTACGATGAGCTGGAAGTATCGAAAATCGTAAAGCTTCAACGTTTGCAATGGGCTGGGCATGTACAACGGATGGACGATAATCGCATGCCAAAGAAAGTGATGAACGCACAACGAATTGACGGAGCGAGGTTGCGTGGACGACCGAGAGCTCGCTGTAAGAACTCCGTAGGTGAAGACGCCCACCAGCTTCTGGGCTTCCGAAACTGGAGAACAAGGTCACGTAACCGCGACAATTGGAGGTCAACGATTCAGGCGGCCAAAGCCCGACGTCGGGCTATCGTGCCACATTGATGATGATGAAGTAGTGAACTTACATTAAGATAGTTTTACTAAAGTTGATTTCTCTAATCTTCGCAGCTGAAAATACTATTAAATTCGTTCATTTAACCACGCAAGATTTGAAGAAAAAGTTTAGTCAATTTTTCCACAAAAGTTGTTGATTGTACTATTCAAATATAAAATTTAACTCGAAAACAATTTAAGATAGTGAATTTTAACAGGATAATGAACGTCGAATCGACAACCGGCCATAAGAAATTCTGGAGTTCTGAAAGTTACACAAAGTGCATCTTTCGTCGTTTCGACGACGCCAATTTCCAAAAATCAAACTTACCCTGCTTCCTTCAATTAGCCGCATCGTACCCGGCAAGTAAATCGACATCAGCTCAAAATAATGAAAATTGTCAAGAATAACGGGATAAATGTAATGATGCCTCATCGTTTCGACGAAGAATGACCTCCCAGGGTTAAAAGTGTCACATGCCATTTACCTCCAAGACAAATAGTTTAGAAAATATTTTTAAAAAGGGGCGAAAAAATTGTCCTTTTTCGTTAAAATGTTAGAAAATGGTTCTCAGGGCTGCAAATCTGGAATTATATACTTAGTATTGATCTAAAACAGATAAGAAAACGAGCGGTAGTAATCCATTTATTTCGAAGTTAATGTTGAGTTAGCCTGGGGCCAAATTGGTTTGGTTTTTTGTAAAAATTATCCGCCAATTATTTTATGTTTCCGCTTCTTCGCGGATAACACCATCCGCCAATTAGACAACTTATAATTTGAGGAATGGATACTTTTTTATGTTGCAGTGCTGAAATTTAGTGATCAGTATATTCATTGCGCAAACTATTATAAGATATTTTTCCCGAGGAAGAGGGACGGATTCATCATTCATTCAATTGATCCTCTCCTTAGTACCTACAAAAAAAGGCTTGTTCTGCTATCCGTTCATAGGGGGAACTTTTGTGTTTCCGATATTTTTCGCTGTGTCCGCTATATGGCGGACGGTAAGATAAGTGTCGCTAGTGTCGATAACAAGAAGAAGAAAATTCTTCTTGCGAGAGCTGATAGCGTAATGTCCCTAAAAAAAAAACATTATTAAAATCCTAGAAATTCATTATATACCTAGTCAAATGAAAAGAGAATATATTTTGGCAAGAACAAGAAAATTCTTCTTGCGAACCTGATAGCGTAATGTTCCTATATTTTTTAAGATATATTTAAATTTATCATAGGAGAGCAATATGCTTTTATTGTACCAGCTTGTGCATGAAGGATATAAACGCCAGTCCCAGAATTCAAAATAAGACCCAATGTAGCAGCTTGTTTTAACAGCAATGTAGAAAGTGTCGAAATCAGATTAGCACTTTGTTACAAATATCATAATATTCATTCATGGTCTGGCGTCTGTGGCACTTAAAATTAACTTAAAGAATCAATAAATTTGGCGATCCAAACTACTTCCAATACTTTTTTTTCTTCGTTGACATTCATATGCATGATCCTGATCCACGATCCCATATAATAACATATATGCATACATGAGTGTGTGTATTCTAATTGATTTATACCGCCTACACATGCCCACTACCAAACATGTTCCCATACCTTGTATACTAGCAGTATCCACTATGGTACAGCTCAAAAAGTCTCTGGCTTGGATAGGAGTTGGCTTAGCCAGTCACCTCTCGAGCTTGTGTTTTCTGCAGTCTTTATACTTTGAAATGGCAATCTGCTGCGATATGTAAAAGGCGTGGGAGCAATATCCAATCATTTTCATTTGTTCTTTCATTATACATAAAAGATACGTGTGTGCATATGGTAACAAGATTGAACGTATTCATATGTTTTTATCAAAAGCAGGCGATAAGGAGATAATACGAACGGACAAAAAAAAATTATTTATCGCGTCATAAGAGACGCTACTACCTAAGGCTCTTCAGTTATGTAAAATGTCCAAAAACTCGGAGTAGAGAGCAGAACCAATTTACTATTGAAATATTTTTTGTGTTCCATATTGATTGTAGTTTTACATTTTCCGCCCGCAAATATGTCGCTTACAGGAAATATGGCGGCATAAAGGAGGTTGCACCATTTTCTCATAATATAAAATAAATCCCAAACATTGGAAGAAAACCACACAGGCATGACTTTTTCACCATTTGTTATTTTTTCCAAGCCACCCTAAATTTTAACTCAAACATAGAGCAGAAGAATGACATGCATATTTTTTCTTTTCTTATAGGTCCCTGTGTCCTGTGATGTCATGCAATGTATGTATATGCACATAAAAGGACACCTATGTTAACCATCAACCCCTCATATGACCGAATCTTGTGGTGACTGTGACCACATCCACAACGTGACATGTGGGTCACGTAATGTGTTATTCTGAACGGAACGAACCAATACTATTTGCCATCCATTCCGTTATGTTATTGACATGTCGTTCCATTCAATATTTTTTTTTTTGTTGTTAGAAGAAGTTTCGTATGCTGAGCAATATATATATATGTATATGTATTTGACAAAGAATCGAAATTTATAGGCATGCTATTTTTTTTTTAATTTAAGACCATAAAATATATTCTGTTGGATCAGACACGAGGTATAAAGAGGGTGGAAAATTGTATTTTTGCTGATAATTTTATATGATGTGATGCAGCATATTGGATATTGGACATTTGGAATACAAAATACTTGTTTTACTTCTATTCATCAATAAATCAAAGTATAGGTATCAAATTTGTTCAGTCACAACGTAATTTTATTCCAATTATGTATATGTACGACTTAAAGTCCTGCGTTCCGGCCACAAATTTACTTCTATACTTCTTTACTATTGACCTCTTGTATTATACACTGGGACACCGCATATGAATATTAAACAAATATTTTGTAATATAATAATTTTGTAAGTAGACAAAATTTCCAATCCAATGATATCCTAACCAGTTCTGTAGGTCAAATATTGACGGATATACAGGTTTTCAAAAATAGGGTATTTTCCATAAAAAGAGGCGAATTTCAATGGTGTTTGCCGAAACGACATTTACATGAAATTCGCAATTTTTTTGTGAAAAATACCCTATTTTTAAAAACCTGTAATACCGTCAATATTTGACCTAAAAAATTGGTTAGGATATCATTGGATTGAAAATTCTGTTTACTTTCAAAATGCCGATCATCGTTTTTATTCCAAGATATTTTTTTAAAAGAATATTGCTGGAAATGTAAAAAAAAATGCAAAAATATAGCTCTTTTTAGCAGAGGGGGTCCTCAGGGTTGCAAATCTGGATTTATATAGCCAGTAATACTTTTAAATAGATAAGCGAAAGAACGGCGATCTTGCATTTATTCCGAGGTTAGGCGTTATTTTTGTAAAATTTTACTGGCGTAAATAATCTATTATACAAGGTGTCCCGCATTAGGTGCTCAATACTGTAAGCGTCGATAGCACAAAAATAATAAAACAATAATTATTTGAGCAAGAAAATTACCAATACAATCGGAATTTTTTTACCGTTACCTTGTTATCGCTCTCTTTGTGAAAGTCATCGAAAATCCTGACTTGTCATGCAAAATCATAATTTGCAGTTCTCCTGATGCCTTAATTCAAGATTTGATTTCAGTTTCAGAAACTACATAAAATTTCACAAAAACTTTTTCCTGTCCCAACATCATTACCATTTTCAAGATATAGTTACTCAAACTTAATAGAAATTATAAAATAAATTTTTCATAGAAAATTCAAACAGTAATTTCATAACGGTGCTTTATACGTACAACTCTGCAAAGTTGATAAAAGTTGCTTCAACATGTTGGCTTTCCAACGGTACATTACTTTTTATATTTACATTGCAGAATTTTAGGGAAGCACGCATTGAATGGTAAAAATCAAGGCTTCAGTGGAATCGCTAACAATTTTCCTTTACTCGAAAAAAGACAAACAAAGGCTATTATAATTCGCGATAGAATCTCGCTAGATTATTTTGCCCAGAACTGTAAGATATTTGAAATTTTGTACATTGCTTGGCAAATGCAACGGTACTTATAAGAGTTAAAATTTAATATTTGCTATTTATGGCAGATAGACGGCTGCCCCGCTCATAATACGAGATCTATCAAAGAATATTTGGAATACAAATTTCCCGGAAAGTAGATTTTGGACAGTTGCGTGGCCTGCCTGGTATCTTGAAAGTGGCAATAATGTTGGCAACAGGAAAAACTTCAGTTTTTGTGAAATTTTATGTAGTTTTTGAAACTGAAATCAAATCTTGAATGAAGTCTTCACTTCAGGAGGGCTGCCAATTATGATTTTGCCTGACAAGTCACGATTTCCGATGACTTTCACAAAAAGAGCGTTAACAACGGTAAAATAAATCCGATTATATTGGTAATTTTCTTGCTGAAACAAGCTGCGCTATCAACCCTTACAGTATTGCCACCTGATGCGGGACACCCTGTATATAAAAACGGAGCGAAAAAAAATGTATATAGTAGTTGATCAATTGAGAACGACTGAGTCGATTTGGTTCAAATTATTTTTAGTTTTTGGCAATTGCCAGAGGACGGTTTTTACGAAAGAAAATTTTGGGAAAACCTTCCGGAAAAGTCGGAAAATTAGAAATATCGAAGTAATTCATCAATTGAGAACGGCTGGGCCAATTTGGTTCAAATTTTTTTTTCAGTTGTTGAAGATTTTACGAAAGAAAATTTTAGGAAAACCCTCCAGAAAAGTCGGAAATTGGCAAAATCGAAAATTAAATTTTTTGCTTGCAATTTTGTGAGCAATTTTCCCCAATAGCTCTTAAATTAAAAAATATAAAATTCTTAGTGGAAAACTTAAAAAAGTCGAATAATTCGAAGTTTTGCATTTTATCGAATGATTTGATTTATTTTAGACGATGCAAAGGTGGAAAATTCGTTGTGAAGCTTTTGATAATTTCGAATAATTGTGGAATTTATTGTGATAAAGGACGTTTTGCGTAAAATTTTGGGTGAAGAAGCTAACGAGATAAATAACTGCTGTGCTGTGCGCAAAATTCACCAAGAGCAAAATTATGAGGACAGTGCATTTTCACACACTTTTACTTTTACCTCCACCTTCTTCTGTTCATATTGGCGTATCTCGGTAAATTTGCCTTATCGGAATGGTCTTCACTCCGAATAACTACCGAAATACGAGCAAAATTCACTAAAAGCAAAATTATTGGAATTAACTTTTTCGGAGATTTGCTACTATCTCCTGAAATTGCGAAATATTAAGTGATCTACACTAGTAGGATGCCCAACAAGTCACATAAGCTCCAAGGGAACTCGCCAATCCTTCATTTGACTAGCTTCTCTGCAATTTGTCCACAATTCAACATTTATTTTAATTCCAAGTGAAATGGCCACAATCTCGATTATAACCTTCTATGATATTCCTGCAACATTATCGTTTTCTCAAGGGCATCCATTTTGACCAATTAAAATGTTCTAAGAATTCAAGCTGAAACTCATTCGAATTTTCCAAACCATAAATCACAGTCAACGAAAAATTAATGTGTTTTTGAAACAAGCAAAGCACTCTGATAGAAAACAAGCAATATATTTTACGTTTTTTTAAACATACTATTACAGGCAAATTTATTGACAAAATGGAATATTTGGTTCCTAGCTAACAAAACAAACAAAAAACAACACATTTTTTAAATTCTATTTTATTTTAATTTAATTAATTTATTCTAATTGGTTGGAAATTTTTTTTGTGTTTTTTACAGATGATTTTCATAATTAAAAGAAATGGTTCGCTTGAAAGTTTGAATTAAAACAAACATTATATTTTTGTGTAAATAAATTTGCTATGATCTGTTCATAGAACTGTGAATTTGAAGATAATCCATATGTTAAAATACCGCCATTTCATACACGTTTGCGGTGTATCTTGTTTCCATACCTTAGAGCGGCCAAACACAATGCAACCGATCGTACATTAAAGGATATTTCCCTTCGATGCATTACCATACGTTGATAATGCCGGCTAAGAAAATGGCCGTTTATCATACGACCGATTACGTGGTGTATGGCGACTGCAAAGGATGTCCATTCCCGGCTTGACTTCTTCTAAATGCATACAGTCGTTGCAGTAAACCGTACTGCTCTTTATCATTTTCTGTATAACAAATGATCGCATTTCGAATTGCAAAAGGGCACATTGCTATGTGATCCAACCATACCTACATACCTATAATTTCCGCGCCCAGAAACTTATACAGAGACCAAAACTATGTGAGGACTATACATAATAATAACGAAGAAGTTGCCTGGCATGACTGAACTTAGACCTGCAAGACAACCACCTCCATACTTGTACCTTTAGTCTTACGGGCTATATATTATTGGTGATGCAGGATTTTCGAGGCATACAAGGAGACTAGACAGTACCATTAAATCTTTAACTATAGTGTGTCAGGAATCACGTTGTAATCTATATAAGAGTCTTGAAGAATATGGCGGTCGTGATCCATGGTGTTATGGTAAGGTGTATATGTGGAACAGGGTCCAGCCAGTAAAGATTTCATGGAAACAATAATATAGGTACATACGTATACATGGTTACATATACATTGAGATATGGCTTAGCACGAATGCAGATATTTACATTTTGGCACATCCATCTCTTGTTTGAAACCTACCATTATCAGCCCGCCTATGGACAGTCCATACCAAATTGTTCAAAGATGAATTGGAATGTTTTGATATATGTATGGCAATAAACAGAGGTTTGAAGCGCAGTAGACGGAGAATATTATCCTGAAATGTAAGTGCATAAACGAAAAAATAAATCTTAAGAAAAACATTTATTCACAGAATTCGGTTGAATAGATACATGTTATGTTTACGAACTTACAGTTACATTATAGAACGTCAGTGTCGTACATACATATAGTACGTGTCGTACATATATATCACAGTAAGTCTTTTTCAACTGGACTCCAGTAATTCACAACTAGATTTTAGCTCCTAGAGTTTCTAGTTGTTAATCTAGTGAAAAAAATATGACTGGAAATCCAGTGAAAATATTTAATGGATATCTAGTAAAATAAATTGAAATCTAGTATCAAATTACTAGAATTCTATTAAACAATCAATTTGAATTCTAGTTAAAAACGACTGGTTCTAGTGAAATTCACTAGATATTCTCGTTGTCAGCCTAAGGCTATCTAGTGACTTTCACTAGATTTCGTGGAATTTGACTAGATAATCCGGTAATTTGATAAATTATATGTTATTCCATTTGCTTCAAATCACTCATCTGAAAATTCCAGGAAAAAAATAGACATATGTAGACAATTTTTGTTTGTTTGTTTATTTAACGAATACTGTGAAAACATTAATAAACATTAGTAATGCTATCGTAGTAGTAGTCGGTTTCCATTCTGTGTAAGTTTTTTAATAGCTCATCGCTTCATTCCGTTACCCTGCAAATAGAGACGAATAAATAAAAGACTAAATTAATAATTACTTGATCATATTTGATTCTCATATCAGATCATGCAAAATAACTTTTCACTAGCGTATTAACAACTTACCTGCAATTCACAAAATTCGTCCAACAACCACTATCTGCGTATAAATAAGAACTGACGACCTTGTCAAGTCGAATAGGTGAGAAAACTGTTTTCTGTTAAAAGTTAATAGTCTGCCAGTAAAATATAATGGTTTTCTAGGAATATAGTAACCTATTGCTGGAAAACTAGTAAAATTTAGCTGGATATCTAGGTGTTGTTCGAGACTCGATGGATATTAAAGTCAATCTAGTTAAAATTATTAGATACTAGTTCCATTAGTTCATTATCGCTGGAATGATAGTGATTGTATTCACTAGAATGGGCCTAGTAAAAATTTACTGGAAAAAAGACTTACAGGGTATAGTACGACACTGACGTCCTATAATGTTCCCACAACAACAGCAAACCTATAAAGAAAAAAAATCATCAGCTGCAAAAAATAAATAATATTAGTTCAACCTGCTACTCATACGCAGAATCACATTTTGGATTGATATACATACATACTCAGACCTGTGTTTAAGAGGCGATTTAAGGCGCACCTGATTAAGCAGTGACATTTTTTTATTATTTGAATTTTTACTTTAATTTTTCTCATGGAATACATTTTAAGAATCCATGTATAGTATTTTGATACTACCGGAAATATTTTGGCGATAAGGAGAAGTTCAAGATATACATAACCCAAGCAACAATTCGTTTGCTTTAAAGAAGCACTCCATACTGTAGCAATCATATAGTACCACGAAATTCATTTATCGTGTGACATCGCTTAAAGTAATATTTTGATCCGATAAATCATCCTTAAAGTATTTTCCGGAAAGCTTATATCATCATTATGGAATAAATTTAAAGGTGGTGGTGTAAAACTTCGATAAAACTGTCTCTAAACGTTAACCCAAAAACGTACTCCTTTAAATACTCCGCTCTTGTGTTTATTGGATGATACAGCACACACATGCAATGGTCTCTCTAAGTTAACTCACACACATGCATTATATTCTTCTATAGCACAATCAGTGTCATTTTTATAGTGTGACATTCGTATGGTCATCCAATAAATTGTTCACCGTAGTTTTATAGAAGGATGGACTTTGTGATTTAATGAATTGACACTTATGAAGTGCTCTAGAATACCACGTTTCTTGAATTGAATTCATTGAAATATTGCTTGAACCCAACATTTCCTCACTCCTTGTTAGCTTATGAATCAATTAAGATAATCTCAGCGCAGAAAATGTCTGTATTTTATTGAAGAATGTGTGAATTTAATTAGCTTCAACTGATTGACATAAAAAGAAGAAGGTGCATAGGAGAAGGGTCGATAAAGAAGTGTTGAGCACTTGTAGTGTTTACGAGCAATGTTATCTATATGTGAGGTTGGCAGGGACGTAGGCAGGGGAGGGGTCCATGGGGTCCGGACCCCTCCCGAAATGTTTTCAATGGGCTTTGAAATTTCAGTGATGATAACATGAAAACTGTAATAATGTAATGCAGACTTATTTAAATGTGCATTTTCTTGCAGGTTCTCTGTCAGGACATCAGTACCAAATTCACCGAATCGCACATTATTTTGAAATTAAATCAGTTGTTGCGAAAATAGGGTAATTATTTATTTATGCCGTAATTTTTTTACTGTCCATGCGACCCGGGTTCCTCTCTACCCATTGCAATTTTTTTAGATACCGCATTCGTATTTTATTTTTTTATAACTGAGAAAAATAGAGGCTTTCATTTTCGAAATTGAATGTGTGCACAGAAGCTGAACGTTTTTACAGGAAATCGAAGAAATTTGAAAATTTCATATCTCATAAAAATACATACAAGTAATCCGTCGGTAAGGGGGATGGATCAAATTGACCCGAGCTGTTTTTCATTATTTAAATTTTACTGCTTATATGAATCATTTCCAAAACGTTCGGTAGCTGGAAATACGTTTTCTAAGAGATTTTGGGTATAACACACGTTAGAAATGATTGCTCCAAAGAAGTTAACATGAGTTAGAAATTAGAAATGGGTTTACTTGAGTCACATCGCCAATAAATGACCCCGTTTTGGAAAGTAACCTCTTTTCTTCACAATTAACTTATTTTAGATAGATATGCTAAGGTTGTTCCTTTGTCGGTGATCAATTTCCATAAATATTAACAATCCTCGTTGAACATTCGCTGAAACTATTGGTTTTCAAGAACAACTTCATGTTTTTCTCACTCAGGGTGTTCGATCGACCGCTGTTTCTTCTTACCAACTTACCCTTTGAACCTCAATTTTTCGCTGATATAATTTTCTTCAAGTTTACAGTTATCAAGTCTCTATGTTTTTCCCCTCTGTTTAATTGAAAAAAGACCGCACTTAATACATCAAATCCTGCAATTAGCCCTAATTTTAAAAAAGTATATGTGCCGAAAAAAAGCCATCCACTTTCATTGCCTATTCAACCAGTCAGACTATTCATAACACTGGATCACTGGAATGTATGCTATGTCGCGCCTCGTGCCTATACATAAAAATGGCGGCAGAGCTGAAACTCAAAATTATCAACGAACTAACAGCCCCTCGTCAATCTTTAAATTATTTGACCTGCACGAAATACGGAAATTTTGGACCACGCCGAGATTCAATCTCCGGACCTCTAGATTACTAGCATCTTAGAGTGCGCCTCAACCAAGTGAGCCACAGAGCGTGTGGTGTGTAATTAGAGCGGATGAAATCAATCCGTATACATCGAATAAAAAAGGATGCGTTTCAACACACTTTTTTAGTGATGTATTTTTCTGTATCATCAAAAACACAGTACAGTTATTCACTAGCAATACCAAAACATTGATTTACAAGACAATTTCTGAAATCGAAATTTGGACCCCTCCCGAAACAAATTCCTGGCTACGTCCCTGGAGGTTGGCCGAGTGGTTAGGGCGTCGGACTGGCGTACGACAGTCGCTGGTTCGACGCTGGCTGCGGGAATTATTTTTTTTCTCTTTTTTTTTGCAATCGCGAGAAAATGACAGAAAATGATGACATAACACATGATGTATGTCTTTCTCGAAGCGTAATTCAGTGCTACAATGAGGTTCAATTGGATCAAAAAACGGCGCCAGATGCCATTATTGGACTATTATTCAGTGTTTATACCCTGTAAAGTGCCCCTATTGTCGTTAGAAGAGAATATTTTGCGAAATATTATAGGGATCTAATTGTTACTTGGGAATTACCTTTTTTTTGATTGAAAAAAAAATGGACTAATTCATTTTAGTTTTTACTTAGTATATTATTTTTCAAAATAAGGCATAGCGTGCTATATATCATTGTGAACTTAACTTTATGTAGTTTATTTCGTTTTAACAACATTTTGCTGCAACTGTTACCGTTCTTGAAATAATCGCAAACAGAAACAGAAAAATATACCCCGTTTCATCCATTCTCCCTGATAATCGGTCAGGACTTTTTTCGGAATCAAGGGCCTATCCCCAACCATCCTACAAAAATCCAGAGATGCCGCTCGATGGCTATATTTTGGTTGTGCTTTCGACCGCTCAAAAAGAGGCCCTACCCCTAGCAGCAAACACCGTGACTTAGTGTTTGCGGTAGGGAGCGCAACGGCCTCTAGCTATACTTTTATACAAAGTCATCTATATTCAAAGCCCGAAACAATGCTTTGAAAATTATGAAGAAATTAGTTTTTACAATAAAATTAGTGCACTTTCATATTTTTTTATGATTTCTCCACCATTTTTGTTGCTCACTTGTGTAAGAGACTCAAACTTTATTTTGATATATAATAATTTTTTTTTTTAAACATGGCGTACTGGACAATTGTATGCGCAAAATACGGTACTCACCTGATCTATACTGCCTGATACTATCTGTAATGAGAAAAAGACGACCAATGAGCCTGCAGTTACATGCATTGGAGATATTAAATCATTTGAAAAGTAAAAGGAATAATATTTCAAATATCTATGTTGGCCCGGCCAACAAACAGGAAGAAGAGGAGAGTGAAGGAGAACCACTTGTCGGCGTCGTCGTCTCAGCATCGGTCATCGGCTTCTCGTTGTATCGGTTGATTCTGGCTCAGGTACTCATACGGCAATGCGAGGTAGACGCAGGATGGATGTATCGGTTAATTCGGCTGCTTCTCCTTGGTTCAATCCCACTTCACTACCATCCTCATTCTTCTATAACCAGAAGTAAAACCTTTCTACCTAAGGCACACAACTTCTGGCGAAAACATACTCATTCGGTATTCTACGGTAGAATGCGGAGGGGGAAACCACAACCTCCTAGCTATTACAGAGGGGGATCAACTCCGGAGCGGAGCACCGCGCCTCAACTCACATTTCAGAGAGGGGAACACCACAACCTCTCAATCACACAACACGAAGAGGGGAGACACCACAACCTCTTCAAACTTTAACTCAACTAGGAGAGGGGAGACACCACAACCTCTCCAACACGTAAACTCTGTGCAAAGAGGGGGAACACCACACCCTCTCGAGTTTATCACAAATAGAAAGGGGAGACACCACAACCTTTCTACGAACGTCAACTCAACATGGAAAGGGGAAACACCACAACCTCTCCAAAACGTAAACTCTGTGCAAAGAGGGGGAACACCACACCCTCTCGAGTTTATCACAAGTAGAAAGGGGAGACACCACAAACTTTCTACAAACACAACGCTGAGAGCGGGACGACCACAACCTCTCAACGACTCAATCGGAGGGGACCAACTCCGAGGTGAAGCCCACACGGCTCTAAACATCTCACTGAGAGGGGAGACACCACAACCTCTCAAACTATCATATCTTTCCGGAAAGGGGGAAACCACAACCTTTCCATACAACACTCACTCAATAATGAATCTTAGAATACCTGTAAGAAATTTTCGGTGCTGTACACACAGCAAAACCTAGTCCATAATCAGATCTCACACAATTATCAATACAATACAAGGAACTACAAACTCAGTGTACTCACCTATGCACAACGTCTTTTCCTACCGACACCTTAGCAACAGCCAACAACCATCGAATGTGTCGTGATATCTTGAAATGGATTTTCTCGCGTCACACCTCACAAACACCCCGAAAAAACACTTGACGCGAACCACGGTCGTGTGGAATAAACCTAATTCTATAAATGTCGATGATTAGTCGCGTAATTTGACCACGGGAATATAACAAAACCAAACCAGGAACATAAAAGCGCTCGACGTACCACTAGGAAAAATGACCGATTTTATTTTATTTTTCAATTGTCATTTAATTTCATGGCCTACTATGAAAACAATATTTCAAAAACACCAAGCATCCTACACTTGCGTATGCCTTCTGGTAAAGGATAAAAATAATAAAAGCAAAATTTGCTCCAGAACTCGGGACCGCTCACATGTGAGTGAATAGCTTAAACTTGTAAAGGCGGCATATTTTGAAAAAGCTACTATAGCGGTATTTTAAGTAAATCTGTCACTTACCCAAGTGTTCGTTTTCACCAGTTTCATTTTAGATACCTCTAAATGCATATTTTAGAAGTTAAAATTAATCAAAGCAATGAAAATTTCAGAAATATGCCGCCCCTCACAATTTGCCGCCGCGGGCAATTTCCCATATGGAAAATCCGGCCCTGCACATTTCCTTAACTACTCACTTGCGAACGACATCCATCCATGCACCACCCTTTCCGTATTAAGGATCCTTTATAAATTAGTGCGCACACCTTCAGTGCAGAGGATCGTGGGTTCGAGTCTCATCATGAACCAATTTAGTTTATGGTGATATAAACATGACATGCACCGCAGTTGGTATTATAGAATGAAACGATAGGTCAAGATTTCCACAATTAGTTAAATCTCGAACGCACGAAATAAGGAACCACAATTAATACAATAAATATAAATTCTAGAGGGAACAAATATCTAACTTGTACCATCACGACTCCCAAGGCAATGTGAGCATTCAACACCGGTCCAGATCTGCCCGGTCGTGCTTCATGGTGGCAAACGACTTCACGGCAAATCGAATCTCCATATAGAATTCCCCCGCTCAAATTCAAGTGGTCGTCTTGTGCACAGATATACAACAGACACAAGACCTGATGAGTGTGTCCATATGTACGAAACTAAAAAGCTTTGGGAACAAATACCAAAAAAATGAGGAAAAAAGTTCCGTTCCATTCGGGACTCGAACCTTCGACCTTCAGCTCACAAGTTCAACACTCAACCGACTACTATAGACACTTAGAGGTCTCAATACAAATATTCCAGTGTAACATTTCCGAAATTGAATAACTCAATATTTCTCCCACAGGGGGCTCTTCACCTCCAGCAGACAATGTTTCGTGTAGTTCCAATAGAGCTGGTAAGCTGCCATGCCAAAATACTACAGACATGCACCGCAGTTGGTATATATAGAATGGCACGATATGTCAAGATTTCCATTAGTTACAACTCGAGTCCACGAAATTGGGTCTTGGGAACCAGAAAAACATTGTCAGTTTATGGTTTTTTTCGAACTCACGACTCATGTAAAGAATTATGTTCACCGCTGGGCAAGTGTAATTTTTTTATATGGAGTTTCGTTGGACTCCGGGAGTCCATCGATTCCATGTGTGGCCGCCTTAAGATGTTAAACGAGTACCCGTTTATGGGAATAAATAACACTACTGAGCGTTCTGTTAAGATCTTGGAAATTGGATGTCATTGACACATCTGCATCTGCCGCTGCATAACAAAGGCCACTATAATCACAAGAAGCTCTTGCTTTGTATATGGCGCATATCCTCCTAATAACAAAAACAATGTCTTCATAAAAATTTAGCAATCCGAATTTCACCTTGTGATAAGACTCAAATCGATAGAGACCGCACCGCGTTTTTTCACGATACGAAAGTATCTACCACACACGTTGGTCGACAAGTCTTTTGGCCTATACATCAACATCTGTCATCAAAACAGCACGCAATCATCGAATTGTGTCCGCGTGTATAATACACTGATCCCAACAATTATGAGGTCAATTAGCCGCCACCTTCGAGAGCCTTGAACTGGATCACGCTATTCACTAAGCCATCGTATCTCAATATCTCTGCACGTTTACCTGTACGAATGCAATTACATATCCATCACTAAACGCATATTGTATGGGCTAGTCTGACAAAGTGTAGCTGGACCTGCGAGTACACCTTCCGGAACAACTGGCGACCACCAGCTTGTGAAACTTTTCCTGTCGACCACGGATTGTGAGAATGGTGGAAATCTCTCTTCTGGTCCACATGTATAGGTATAATGTATATCAACAGTTCTTCCATTGATATCGTGGCCGTCATTTAGTTGATGACGATGACGGACGCGACATTATTCCCACAACATGCGAACTTTACACGGCATTCAACATCCGCAATTTTCAAAAAGATTCCCGTCATCCAACAAGCAGGTTAGTCGAACTTATTCTGATGGAATATGTATAGGTACATGTACAATAAGCATGGTGACTTTCAATTGTGTTCAGTGCACTATGAGGAAGGAAAAGGACGTTTATACTAATTGGGTCTCGTTTCACGCTAAGGCCAATACACTTGCTCGATAGGACTACAGTTGTATCAATTTATTCGAAGACAGAAGCATAACTTTTTGGTTTCTGCCAGTATACAAGACAGCATGAACATGAACACTATTATACAGCAATGCAATGTAATATAGTTCACATAGATCAGAATTGTAGAAATGTACTACATTATACTTGTAGTTACTTACTTTTACCATTTATTTTATTCTACCCATCAAGAGCTAAATACTAGCGCTCTGTAATTATCTTTTCCAGATACCACGGTGAAAATGTCCAAATACAAGATGCTGTGTGCTGTGTGTGTCCTATCCATAAAAAAAAAACGAACTCACACGATAGCGCGTCAGTATATCATTGGGAAAACGCTAATCCCAAAGAGAGGTTTTATGAATGAAATTGACACAACCAAATGTCTAGATACGACTTACATCCGTTTTATACCTACAACATGCAACACAGACGTCATCAAGAATGGCCTTTGCGTCCAAAAGACAGACCAGTACACCGGTGACTTGAGGAAAATTACTACTCTGATGCATTTTCAAATCTCTAATTTAGGGTTTGACCGGACGCTATCCTTATAGGTATGTATGAATTACCTGTGCCTGTCGCGTCGTCATCGTAATCCGTCTGCCAAGCAAGCATAGGTACTCTGAACAGAGCCTATTGCCGCTCGAAAAATCGATATACATACACATTCTAATTATCCCAGGGATGAATTATTGAAATTAATTGCCCTACAATTACAGACGGCGCAAAATATGTAGTATAGAAGTTGAATAAAATGCGATTGGATTCATTCATAAATTTCAGATTGGGTAGTGTCGAGCGTCGAGGTGTCGTCGGTCAGTGTACTTCTCGCTTATCACACTTTTTCAAATAGGAAAAATAATAATTAAACAAGATGGGCACTGATTTGATTTGTAATTAATTTTATAGGAAAGAGTGAAGCAAATTATAGTCTTCATACTTCATATGAACTTCAACTTGACCCATTTAGGAATTATTGGGGAAGATGTAGGAAAGGTAACACTACGAGTATTACAGAAAAATGTTATACAGTAGAACGTCGATTATCCGAACTAATGCCGACAATGACATGGAAGAATTGTTTAGTTTTACGAGTATTATTTTATTCGATTTTTATGATTACGAAGCAACTACATATTTTTTGTCGATTCTAGGTATTTTAATGCAATACATTTCATAAAACGCTCGATCATTTAACTCTAAGCATGAACTACCAAAACATTATGTACGTACCGACATACAAAAATGTTTCGTGCCTCAAAAATCGATCATTTTTATTGCTTAGCAAATAGCTTGTCTAATAAAACTGATTCATTAGATACATTCTCTCCGGGACTCGCCCACTTCCTTCCCGTTTTCATAAATTTTCTTCGAAATAAAAACAACCTTATTCCTACTTGCAGGAATACTCGTATGATGTATTCCTGGTGGCGAACGGACCTACGGACTACGGCACGATGTTCGTCATTCATCGAGTATATGCGACCAACAAATAGACCAGAAGGCTAGAAAGATAGATGTCCGCATAAGTCAGTTTTAGAACAAACAACACTCGTAATTCGTCTGGAAAAAGATAGTAACGTGTTATTATCATTTAATATAGTGAAATGGGCACAGCATTTCTTGTATTTATTCGTCCACAGGAGTACACCTGAAGGGAGTATATAAGAGCCAGGACATATGCATATGATGTTTGGATAGGGACGAACTTTGATGTCACGCAATTCAACGGAATGGATTGCATTTGTTTAAAATTATATGTACTCAGGATTGTAATATTGGAATTGGTAATATTTTATTTATAAACTTTCGCGAAGGAAGTGCGTGTAAACTAGAGTGTAAGGCTAGCGTGACGTAATTACCAAAATTAAAATTCGATATTTATATTAGTCAACAAGTTGAAGCAATTTTTGTCATCGTTCTAGCTGCAGATTTGGCATTTCATGTATTTCATATTTCGAGGAATTCGCAGAATTATGAATGGTATTATCTTAACCCACGGCGGATGGTTCAGGAATAGTTTTTACGTACGTAAATGATTGGCTGGGGTCTCCCAGAGGCCAAGACGAAAATCTTCCTAAAAGTGTAGTTTTGGCTTTCAGGTTACTTGTTTTTGAACTGGAGCTTACTGTGAGATGAGGGATTTGTATAAAGTTGTAGTAAAAATTAATGAAATTCGAATTCCAGTTTTGTGTTTGTACGGAGGAAATAATTAGGTATTACCAAATTTGTGAGTAATTTCAGATCATTACTAATTAGCTAATCAATGAAAAAAATGTATTGTTTTAAACAATTCATATTCATAGACATCACTTATTGGGGCGTTGCCTCATTAAATAAACGACTCACTTATTTGCTATATCTATTGAAAGCGACAAATAAAATATAAAAAAAATATCAAGTACATATGTATTTAATTTTTTTTTTTAAATTGCAAAGTGTTTGAATAAGGAAATGTCAACAAATGTATGAGTTCATATAAGGTTACTAGATATGAACCTTAACGAATAAAGGAACCCTTCAGGAAACCCTTAAGCGTTTGTTTATTGAGTGACTACGAATAGGTTCAGTCCCTTAAGGGTTCCCTTAAGTATGTATAAGTGGGGACTATGAATTCCGCCCTAAAAGTTAAAATTTTGTGTTTTGTTTTTCAATTTGAAGTTCTATCATTCTTAAAAAAACACCCTCTAAAATAGTTTTCCTTAGAAGAACCTATTTTGGGGGTTGGGTTTGTATGGTAGCCCCATGACCCCATGGTCCAATTCCATTCATTTTTACATACGTTTTGTGGCATTAATAAAAATACATTTGAATGAGGTTTGGTTGAAATTGGTGCACGAATAAAAAAAGTTTCTCTAGAAGAAAGAACCTAATTTGGGGGGTTGGGTTTGTATGGCAGCCCATGATGCCATGGTCCGACTGCATTCATTATACCTTACAATTAAGTTTCACGTAAAATAAAATGCAAATGGCTCCTCTTGATTTGTCCCAACTCCTTGACGTCGTCCGACGCCATACCTTTACTAGTTGCGTGCTAGTTCTTCTGAATAATAAACGTGCGTGGCCACACAGTACGATTTCATTCGTTTTTAACTTTTTTGTTGCTTTGGTAAAGACTAGCGATGGACAAAAAAAACTGAAACGGTTTTAAAAAACCATTCTTAACTAAACACGAAAAGAACGGTTTTCGAAATTCAAGAAAAACCGTTTTTTCCATGTAGGTACTCCACTCTACTAAAACAAAAACTTGCCTGTGAATTGAGCATAACATTTATATTTTGTACGAATACTCGTATGTATCAATTTCTATTCTTTACATATTTTATTACCCTAATTCATAGTCACATAGCTCATAACAGGTGTTATGCATTCTTCGTTCACTACGAAACGCGCACAACATCTCTAAAGCACGACTATACTATCCCAATAGAAAAAATAGAAGCGCTTCCGATAGAAGCGACGTAGAAGCGCTTCCACATCATTTCCAAATGTGCTTCGGAGGAAGTGCTTCCACATATGAAGTATAATGACGAATGGTGAGGGAGCACTTCAAGATCGTTATAGAAAATTATAGACTCTCTGTAGCTGCTCCAGAAGCGCTTACCACTCACTTCTCTACAAGCGCTTCTGGAGCGCATCTTAAGGAACTGCTTGCCGCCGCGGACATGCAATGCTAAAAAGTACATGAAGAGGAATGGAATAGGAAGCGCTTCTCTGCTTCCCGAGAAGCGCTCCTTTTGCCCTTCTCGAGCGCTCTTTTTCCTATTGGGATACGACTATGTACATACATACATACGCCCGAGTATCATATCATATCAGTCAGCCAGGGCCGTGGAGAGAAAATCCGGGCCCGGGGGGACAATGATTCCGGGCTCACCTCTTTCATACGATAAAAATTATGAGTCGAAGAAAATTGTTATTTGACATATCGGTCCTTAAACAAGTTGTATAACCTCATAATCCGGCGTCCTCACTGAATCGGCTCAGTCTCAGTAATCCGGGGGCTTTCTAATCGGGAACCTCAATGGTCCGGCATCAGTACGATCGATATTTAAAGAGTGTTTTAATGCGGTCTTCTGCGCATTAAAGTGCATTTTGAGATTTAAGTTCTGAACAAAAATTTTGGGTTTTCAGAAAAATACGAATGGTAGAAAAATGAAAATAATAAAAAACTGATACCGGACAAGCAAAAAAAAAACATACTAAACTCACAAAAAAAACGGGTTTGACTGGATAGTTCAACACTTGTGTGTGTGCATTTTTTCATGTATATTTTGAAGAAGATTCGAGAGTTGATTAGCCAAATTTAAGGAACTACAGAAGCCAAATCATTCTAGAATAAGGTTCGTTCGTTTTACGTGCATTTTTGGGTATCGAAACTTCACAAAAAAGCGACTGCTTAAAGGCTCAGCTTTCTAGTATGAAATTTCGTTACTAAAATCTGTCTGAGATAAAAAAAAAATATTATTTAATGGTCGTGTCCTTTACACAAGATACGCATAAAACGATACTGGTAGCCTGGTACTCTTCTAGCATTTAGTTCTCTCAAGAGAAAAATTTGAAAAAATTATTGATTCCCTTGTTCCAACGAAATTATTTGGAAAACTTCTATTCTATTGGTGAAGTAAGATGCCAACCTTTATTCGAACTTTGATTTCAAGAAAGCATTGAATTTTTTTACCGTCAATTCGCTACGCTTATTGGTTTTTCTTTGGATGAAGATTTTTCAAAGGAAACAGCTGTGGTTTAATATGAACCCCAACCCTAACAAAGTTTTTAGGAAAACAAAGCGCATACAGTACACAGTTCTAACAAATGCCTGGGGAGCTCAAAACTGTATGTTATTAGCACACCCCAAGTAACAATTTCATCCCTATAATATTTCGTAAAATATTCTCTTCTAACATTAATAGGGGCACTTTACAGGGTATTGCCACTGAATAATAGTCCAATAATGGCATTTGGCGCTTTTTTTTTAATCCAATAGAACCTTATTGTAGCACTAAATTATGCTTCAAAAAAGGCGAACGTCATTTGCTTTATATCATCATTTTCTGTCATTGAACGAATTTGCAAAAAAAAAAAATAGAAAAACAAAATTTTCGCAGCTAGCATCGAACCCGTGTCTGTTGATTGCCTGTCATACACGCTACCACTCAGCCAACCTCACATACATATAGTCAGCATTGCTCGTAAACACTACAAATGGTTACTTGATTCTATAGAAATGCTTGACAATTCTTTATCGAATGTTCTGCAATGCACCCTATATCAATCAGGTGAAGTTGATTAAATCCACACATTTCTCAATAAAATGCAGTCAGTTTCTGCACAGAGATCACCTTAGTTGGTTCCGAAAATAACAAAGAGTGAGTGAGTGTGGGTTTCATGCAAGATTTCAAGGATTTCTATTGAAGAAATTATGTATTTCAGAGCACTTTATAAGTGACAAATCATTAAAAAATCACAAAGTCCATCCTTCTATAAAACTACGGTGAACAATTTATTGGATGACCATACGAATGTCACACTATAAAAATGAAACCGACTGTGCTATAGAAGAATCTATGCATGTGTGTGAGTAAACTTAGAGAGACTATTGCATGTGTGCTGTATCATCCAATAAACACAAGAGTGGAGTATCTTTTTAGGTTACCGTTTAGAGACAGTTTTATCGAAGTCTTATACCACCATCTTTAAATTTATTCCATAGGTAATGATGATATAGGCTTTCCGGAAAATGCTTTAAGGAGGTTTCATCGGATCAAAATATTTATTTAAGCGAAGTCACTTGATAAATTCATTTCGTGGTACTATATGATTGCTACAGTGTGAAGTGCTTCTTTAAAGCAAACGAATTGTTGCTTGGGAGCCGCAGTGGCCCAGAATGTTAGTCGTTACTATATAAAATTGGCTTTCGAAATGCACACCGCAACGAATTTACAACGTGTCTATTTCCTATTTTACTTATTTCGTAAGCAATTCGCGGTTTTCTCTACAGAAAACCCTTTATTTTTTTGCTACCGAGTTGGTGAGTACTAAAGATAGATTGAAATTAAGATTCAATAATTTAAGTGATCAACAACTGGGTGTTGGTACCTTGAAAAAAAAAATTAATTAGCAGCAGCAGTACGTACACGAAACAATAGTCGTCCTGAAAAGTCCTAGAAAAAAATGTCGCTTTACAGGGCTCCTATTTTTTACTTCGAATACTAATTTATGAAAACGGTACACTACTCAATGAAGAAGTCGAAATTTCTTAACTGGTTATGTATAAAATCATGCATGCACTTTCGAAAGGCGAGGGCAGATTGAATTTAGAAATTTAGTAACGACACGATCATGTTCATTCGTTGATTGAATATGATGATTCGGGCCCCTAGTCCTAAAAATTAAATAATAAACTAGGGGCCCCAAGCCTAGTGCAGAGTAGGTACATATGTTATGTATTTTTATTAAAACGCTAGAAACAGTACTTATAAGGTCTCTTAGTTCAGGACCTCAAAATAGCAATTTGTATGTAAAAAACACTGAAACACAACTTTTGTTTCAAAAGCCGGGCCCCCTATGAAATCCCGGGCCCGGGGGGAATCACCCTGTTCCCCCCACCCTCTCTACAGGCCTGCAGTCAGCACAGCATCATTGCTATTATAACAACAGACAATACAATCAAAACAAAACCACCAATCTCCGAACCCTATTCTCAAGGTAATTCCCCGATTATTTGCGATCCGATTGCGACCAAAACAAAACAAAAAAAAATCAAGCAGCAAACATTTTTGTCCCAAAAACGATGCTTGCCGTAAAATATATGGTTGCACAAATCGCAGCCGTTCTTCCAAAACGAAAGCGTTTTTCTCTTTAAACGTTCTTTCGTAAAAACTGTTTCCCTAATTTCTACAAAAACGTTCTTTCCCGAAACAGTTTTTTTTCCGCAACCGTTCTTTTCGAAGTCGTTTTTTTCTGAATCAGTTTTTTTCCGCAACCGTTCTTTTCCAAGTCCATACGAGTCAGTCGAATTTGAATTTGGATTTTATTGGAAATTATATTAATCGTTGAGTTTCGGTAAGTACATAAACAAATGAGCTGTTGTTCGACGAATAAAAAAAGTATTATTTATAGAAAAATGTCGGAAAGAAGTGAGCTTTGGAGCTATTTTGTCAAAAAAGACGCTGAGAAGGCTACTTGCAATGTTTGCAAAGAAGCCATTTCTTATAACACTACGATTACAAATTTAAAAAACCATTTGAAAAGAAAACACGTTGGAATGTATAATGAGTTGGACTCCAAATTACGTAAAACTTCGACCGTTGATGTACAAAACAGAGAGGCTGCAACGTCTGCTCACTCAATGCCTCAGTTCTCTTCGTCGAATTTATCGTCATCGCAATCAATTGAAGTTCCTTCCACCTCAGAACGTCGGCCAGTCAATCCAATTGGCGCTTATTTACAAAAAAAAAAAATTACACCGGACCAGAAAAAACGGATTGACCGCGATTTGATGGATCTGTTTATCAAAGATTTGCAACCGTTCAGCATAGTGGAAGATGCTGGTTTTTCTAAATTTACACAGTGGACTATGAACTTCCTAGTCGTAAGAAAATATCTTCGACCATGATTCCAGCACTTTACCATCAAACGCTAGGGTCAATGAAGGAATTAGTGGCAGCTGAAGCTGAATCCATTTGTTTGACGACTGATTGTTGGAGTTCTTCCATTAATGAGAGCTACATAGCACTGACTGGCCATTACATCACTAAAAATTTTGAATTTAAATCAGTGCTGTTAAAATGCTGTAATTTAACTGGTCGTCACACTGCCATCAATCTATCCGAGTCTATTAAGGATATCATGCTCGATTGGAATCTCCACAATAAAGTAAGCTCATAACCATGATTATAACCTTCTCAAACTAATAAAGCGATGCATTTCAAGTTAATTTCTGTGTTTCTGACAATGCGAGCAACATAACGAATGCGTTAGACCATTTGCAATATGAGCATTATGGTTGCTATGAGCATCAACTAAACCTAATTGTAAGAAAATCGCTAAAGCATCTTGAACCAACCATCGATAAAATCAAGAAAATAGTTGGTTATTTTAAAAGGAGCGCAACAGGAACAGAAAAGCTTTTGAAATATTTTCATTTGAACTCACAAAATTGCCATTATCTCGCTTAATATTGATCGTAGAGGCATCAAACTTGGTACCTGTTGGGTCATGTTTGGAGCGCTGTATCATTTGAACGGTGATAGCTAGGACTCTGGTTCTTTCAGCAAAACGTAGCTCTCAATGCACTCTACATCGACTTTTTCAAAACCCATTTTCGGAAATTTTCATTTGAAATCACAAAATTGCCATTATCTCGCTTAATATTGATCGTAGAGGCATCAAACTTGATACCTGTTGGGTCGTGTTTGGAGGGCTGTAGCTTTTGAACGGTGATAGCTAGGGCTCTGGTTCTTTCAGCAAAATGTAGCTCTCAATGCGCTCTACATCGACTTTTTCAAAACCCATTTTCGGAAATTTTCATCTGAAATCACAAAATTGCCATTATCTCGCTTAATATTGATCGTAGAGGCATCAAACTTGGTACCTGTTGGGTCATGTTTGGAGGGCTGTATCTTTTGAACGGTGATAGCTAGGACTCTGGTTCTTTCACTAAAACGTAGCTCTCAATGCGCTCTACGTCGACTTTTTCAAAACCCCTTTTTCGGAAATTTTCATTTGAAATCACAAAATTGCCATTATCTCGCTTAATATTGATCGTAGAGGCATCAAACTTGGTACCTGTTGGGTCATGTTTGGAGGGCTGTATCTTTTGAACGGTGATAGCTAGGACTCTGGTTCTTTCAGCAAAACGTAGCTCTCAATGCGCTCTACATCGACTTTTTCAAAACCCATTTTCGGAAATTTTCATTTGAAATCACAAAATTGCCATTATCACGCCTAATATTGATCGTAGAGGCATCAAACTTGGTACCTGTTGGGTCATGTTTGGAGGGCTGTATCTTTTGAACGGTGATAGCTAGGACTCTGGTTATTTCAGCAAAACGTAGCTCTCAATGCGCTCTACATCGGCTTTTTCAAAACCCATTTTCGGAAATTTTCATCTGAAATCACAAAATTGCCATTATCTCGCTTAATATTGATCGTAGAGGCATCAAACTTGGTACCTGTTGGGTCATGTTTGGAGGGCTGTATCTTTTGAACGGTGATAGCTAGGACTCTGGTTCTTTCACTAAAACGTAGCTCTCAATGCGCTCTACGTCGACTTTTTCAAAACCCCTTTTTCGGAAATTTTCATTTGAAATCACAAAATTGCCATTATCTCGCTTAATATTGATCGTAGAGGCATCAAACTTGGTACCTGTTGGGTCATGTTTGGAGGGCTGTATCTTTTGAACGGTGATAGCTAGGACTCTGGTTCTTTCAGCAAAACGTAGCTCTCAATGCGCTCTACATCGACTTTTTCAAAACCCATTTTCGGTAATTTTCATTTGAAATCACAAAATTGCCATTATCACGCCTAATATTGATCGTAGAGGCATCAAACTTGGTACCTGTTGGGTCATGTTTGGAGGGCTGTATCTTTTGAACGGTGATAGCTAGGACTCTGGTTATTTCAGCAAAACGTAGCTCTCAATGCGCTCTACATCGGCTTTTTCAAAACCCATTTTCGGAAATTTTCATCTGAAATCACAAAATTGCCATTATCTCGCTTAATATTGATCGTAGAGGCATCAAACTTGGTACCTGTTGGGTCATGTTTGGAGGGCTGTATCTTTTGAACGGTGATAGCTAGGACTCTGGTTCTTTCACTAAAACGTAGCTCTCAATGCGCTCTACGTCGACTTTTTCAAAACCCCTTTTTCGGAAATTTTCATTTGAAATCACAAAATTGCCATTATCTCGCTTAATATTGATCGTAGAGGCATCAAACTTGGTACCTGTTGGGTCATGTTTGGAGGGCTGTATCTTTTGAACGGTGATAGCTAGGACTCTGGTTCTTTCAGCAAAACGTAGCTCTCAATGCGCTCTACATCGACTTTTTCAAAACCCATTTTCGGTAATTTTCATTTGAAATCACAAAATTGCCATTATCACGCCTAATATTGATCGTAGAGGCATCAAACTTGGTACCTGTTGGGTCATGTTTGGAGGGCTGTATCTTTTGAACGGTGATAGCTAGGACTCTGGTTCTTTCAGCAAAACGTAGCTCTCAATGCGCTCTACATCGGCTTTTTCAAAACCCATTTTCGGAAATTTTCATTTGAAATCACAAAATTGCCTTTATCACGCCTAATATTGATCGTAGAGGCATCAAACTTGGTACCTGTTGGGTCATGTTTGGAGGGCTGTATCTTTTGAACGATGATAGCTAGGACTCTGGTTCTTTCAGCAAAACGTAGCTCTCAATGCGCTCTACATCGACTTTTTCAAAACCCATTTTCGGAAATTTTCATTTGAACTCACAAAATTGCCATTATCTCGCTTAATATTGATCGTAGAGGCATCAAACTTGGTACCTGTTGGGTCATGTTTGGAGGGCTGTATCTTTTGAACGGTGATAGCTAGGACTCTGGTTCTTTCAGCAAAACGTAGCTCTCAATGCGCTCTACATCGACTTTTTCAAAACCCATTTTCGGAAATTTTCATTTGAAATCACAGAATTGCCATTATCTCGCTTAATATTGATCGTAGAGGCATCAAACTTGGTACCTGTTGGGTCATGTTTGGAGGGCTGTATCTTTTGAACGGTGATAGCTAGGACTCTGGTTCTTTCAGCAAAACGTAGCTCTCAATGCGCTCTACATCGACTTTTTCAAAACCCATTTTCGGAAATTTTCATTTGAACTCACAAAATTGCCATTATCTCGCTTAATATTGATCGTAGAGGCATCAAACTTGGTACCTGTTGGGTCATGTTTGGAGGGCTGTATCTTTTGAACGGTGATAGCTAGCTGGTTCTTTCAGCAAAACGTAGCTCTCAATGCGCTCTACATCGACTTTTTCAAAACCCATTTTCGGAAATTTTCATTTGAACTCACAAAATTGCCATTATCTCGCTTAATATTGATCGTAGAGGCATTAAACTTGGTACCTGTTGGGTCATGTTTGGAGGGCTGTATCTTTTGAACGGTGATAGCTAGGACTCTGGTTCTTTCAGCAAAACGTAGCTCTCAATGCGCTCTACATCGACTTTTTCAAAACCCATTTTCGGAAATTTTCATTTGAAATCACAAAATTGCCATTATCACGCCTAATATTGATCGTAGAGGCATCAAACTTGGTACCTGTTGGGTCATGTTTGGAGGGCTGTATCTTTTGAACGATGATAGCTAGGACTCTGGTTCTTTCAGCAAAACGTAGCTCTCAATGCGCTCTACATCGACTTTTTCAAAACCCATTTTCGGAAATTTTCATTTGAACTCACAAAATTGCCATTATCTCGCTTAATATTGATCGTAGAGGCATCAAACTTGATACCTGTTGGGTCATGTTTGGAGGGCTGTATCTTTTGAACGGTGATAGCTAGCTGGTTCTTTCAGCAAAACGTAGCTCTCAATGCGCTCTACATCGACTTTTTCAAAACCCATTTTCGGAAATTTTCATTTGAACTCACAAAATTGCCATTATCTCGCTTAATATTGATCGTAGAGGCATCAAACTTGGTACCTGTTGGGTCATGTTTGGAGGGCTGTATCTTTTGAACGGTGATAGCTAGGACTCTGGTTCTTTCAGCAAAACGTAGCTCTCAATGCGCTCTACATCGACTTTTTCAAAACCCATTTTCGGAAATTTTCATTTGAAATCACAAAATTGCCATTATCACGCCTAATATTGATCGTAGAGGCATCAAACTTGGTACCTGTTGGGTCATGTTTGGAGGGCTGTATCTTTTGAACGATGATAGCTAGGACTCTGGTTCTTTCAGCAAAACGTATCTCTCAATGCGCTCTACATCGACTTTTTTAAAACCCATTTTCGGAAATTTTCATTTGAAATCACAAAATTGCCATTATCACGCCTAATATTGATCGTAGAGGCATCAAACTTGGTACCTGTTGGGTCATGTTTGGAGGGCTGTATCTTTTGAACGATGATAGCTAGGACTCTGGTTCTTTCAGCAAAACGTAGCTCTCAATGCGCTCTACATCGACTTTTTCAAAACCCATTTTCGGAAATTTTCATTTGAACTCACAAAATTGCCATTATCTCGCTTAATATTGATCGTAGAGGCATCAAACTTGGTACCTGTTGGGTCATGTTTGGAGGGCTGTATCTTTTGAACGGTGATAGCTAGCTGGTTCTTTCAGCAAAACGTAGCTCTCAATGCGCTCTACATCGACTTTTTCAAAACCCATTTTCGGAAATTTTCATTTGAACTCACAAAATTGCCATTATCTCGCTTAATATTGATCGTAGAGGCATCAAACTTGGTACCTGTTGGGTCATGTTTGGAGGGCTGTATCTTTTGAACGGTGATAGCTAGGACTCTGGTTCTTTCAGCAAAACGTAGCTCTCAATGCGCTCTACATCGACTTTTTCAAAACCCATTTTCGGAAATTTTCATTTGAAATCACAAAATTGCCATTATCACGCCTAATATTGATCGTAGAGGCATCAAACTTGGTACCTGTTGGGTCATGTTTGGAGGGCTGTATCTTTTGAACGATGATAGCTAGGACTCTGGTTCTTTCAGCAAAACGTAGCTCTCAATGCGCTCTACATCGACTTTTTCAAAACCCATTTTCGGAAATTTTCATTTGAACTCACAAAATTGCCATTATCTCGCTTAATATTGATCGTAGAGGCATCAAACTTGGTACCTGTTGGGTCATGTTTGGAGGGCTGTATCTTTTGAACGGTGATAGCTAGGACTCTGGTTCTTTCAGCAAAACGTAGCTCTCAATGCGCTCTACATCGACTTTTTCAAAACCCATTTTCGGAAATTTTCATTTGAAATCACAGAATTGCCATTATCTCGCTTAATATTGATCGTAGAGGCATCAAACTTGGTACCTGTTGGGTCATGTTTGGAGGGCTGTATCTTTTGAACGGTGATAGCTAGGACTCTGGTTCTTTCAGCAAAACGTAGCTCTCAATGCGCTCTACATCGACTTTTTCAAAACCCATTTTCGGAAATTTTCATTTGAACTCACAAAATTGCCATTATCTCGCTTAATATTGATCGTAGAGGCATCAAACTTGGTACCTGTTGGGTCATGTTTGGAGGGCTGTATCTTTTGAACGGTGATAGCTAGCTGGTTCTTTCAGCAAAACGTAGCTCTCAATGCGCTCTACATCGACTTTTTCAAAACCCATTTTCGGAAATTTTCATTTGAAATCACAAAATTGCCATTATCTCGCTTAATATTGATCGTAGAGGCATCAAACTTGGTACCTGTTGGGTCATGTTTGGAGGGCTGTATCTTTTGAACGGTGATAGCTAGGGCTCTGGTTTTTTCAGCAAAACGTAGCTCTCAATGCGCTCTACATCGACTTTTTAAAAACCCATTTTCGGAAATTTTCATTTGACATCACAAAATTGCCATTATCTCGCTTAATATTGATCGAAGAGGCATCAAACTTGGTACCTGTTGGGTCATGTTTGGAGGGCTGTATCTTTTGGACGGTGATAGCTAGGGCTCTGGTTCTTTCAGCAAAACGTAGCTCTCAATGCGCTCTACATCGACTTTTTCAAAACCCATTTTCGGAAATTTTCATTTGAAATCACAAAATTGCCATTATCACGCTTAATATTGATCGTAGAGGCATCTAACTTGGTACCTGTTGGGTCATGTTTGGAGGGTTGTATCTTTTGAACGGTGATAGCTAGGGCTCTGGTTCTTTCAGCAAAACGTAGCTCTCAATGCGCTCTACATCGACTTTTTCAAAACCCATTTTCGGAAATTTTCATTTGAAATCACAAAATTGCCATTATCTCGCTTAATATTGATCGTAGAGGCATCAAACTTGGTACCTGTTGGGTCATGTTTGGAGGGCTGTATCTTTTGAACGGTGATAGCTAGGACTTTGGTTCTTTCAGCAAAACGTAGCTCTCAATGCGCTCTACATCGACTTTTTCAAAACCCATTTTCGGAAATTTTCATTTGAAATCACAAAATTGCCATTATCTCCCTTAATATTGATCGTAGAGGCATCAAACTTAGTGCCTGTTGGGTCATGTTTGGAGGGCTGTATCTTTTGAACGGTGATAGCTAGGACTCTGGTTCTTTCAGCAAAACGTAGCTCTCAATGCGCTCTACATCGACTTTTTCAAAACCCATTTTCGGAAATTTTCATTTGAAATCACAAAATTGCCATTATCTCGCTTAATATTGATCGTAGAGGCATCAAACTTGGTACCTGTTGGGTCATGTTTGGAGGGCTGTATCTTTTGAACGGTGATAGCTAGGACTCTGGTTCTTTCAGCAAAACGTAGCTCTCAATGCGCTCTACATCGACTTTTTCAAAACCCATTTTCGCAAATTTTCATTTGAAATCACAAAATTGCCATTATCTCGCTTAATATTGATCGAAGAGGCATCAAACTTGGTACCTGTTGGGTCATGTTTGGAGGGCTGTATCTTTTGGACGGTGATAGCTAGGGCTCTGGTTCTTTCAGCAGAACGTAGCTCTCAATGCGCTTTACATCGACTTTTTCAAAACTACATCATTTTCGGAAATTTTCATTTGAAATCACAAAATTGCCATTATCACGCTTAATATTGATCGTAGAGGCATCTAACTTGGTACCTGTTGGGTCATGTTTGGAGGGTTGTATCTTTTGAACGGTGATAGCTAGGACTCTGGTTCTTTCAGCAAAACGTAGCTCTCAATGCGCTCTACATCGACTTTTTCAAAACCCATTTTCGGAAATTTTCATATGAAATCACAAAATTGCCATTTTCTCGCTTAATATTGATCGTAGAGGCATCAAACTTGGTACCTGTTGGGTCATGTTTGGAGGGCTGTATCTTTTGAACGGTGATAGCTAGGACTCTGGTTCTTTCAGCAAAACGTAGCTCTCAATGCGCTCTACATCGACTTTTTCAAAACCCCTTTTTCGGAAATTTTCATATGAAATCACAAAATTGCCATTATCTTGCTTAATATTGATCGTAGAGGCATCAAACTTGGTACCAGTTGGGTTATGTTTGCAGGGCTGTATCTTTTGAACGGTGATAGCTAGGGCTCTGGTTCTTTCAGCAAAACGTAGCTCTCAATGCGCTCTACATCGACTTTTTCAAAACCCATTTTCGGAAATTTTCATTTGAAATCACAAAATAAGACACATTAATTCAAGGTTTTGTGAAATTGGTGCAAAAAATGTTTCTTAGAAGAACCGAAAAGGGGTTTGGGTTTGTATGGCCACCCCATGGTCAGATTTGATCAATTTTTAGATATGTTTTGTGTCATCAATAGAAACACGTTTGTGTGTAATTTTGTTGAAATTGGTACACAAATAAAAAAGTTTTTCTTAGAAGGACCTAATTTGGGGAGTTGGGTTTGTATGGCAGCCCCATGACCCCATTGTCCGATTTTACCTATTCAAACATACAAACTGCCTGCAGCAAAAAGAAGCATTTGTGCAAAATTTCACCTTCATAGCTTTTAAATTGGCCGAGTAAAACGCGTCGCAACAGACAGACAGACGGACAGACGGACATCGCCCAATCGACTCCCCAAGTCATGCTGATCATATATGTATACTTTTTATATGGTCGGAGATGGTTCCTTCAATGCGTTACAAACTTCATGACAAAGTTAATATACCCTTTCCTTTCACTCTACGAGCGAAGGGTATAAATATAGGTTGCTTATTTTTATTAAAGAAATAAAATAAATATTTTATTATTATATGACAAGGCTGCAAATTTTTATAAATATCGACGGCTGTAAGATCCGAACGCTGATAAGAAGAAACTTTAAAATTGCGTGAAACCTATTTTAAAATTCTGTCCAATTTCCGAAAGATATGCGAAAGCAGTATCAAGTAATTGAAAATACCAGATTGTGAAACATAAAAGTGTGATAATCTCGATTTATTATTGCTCGTAGAAGGTTTTTTTTTTTTACATTTTAAATCGGGTCTACACTGATAGCTAGGACATTAACATTATCCTGTGTAAGTTTGGCTGACTTATCGTTGGTTGTAGCCCCACCACTGCTTTTCTATGGTTTCCTAGATTTTGAGCATCACAGCATGACGACCAATTTGTAAAACATTAAAATAAAATTGTCCTGGAATTACAAATTAGAGTAGTAAGTAGTTGTGATTTCAATGATCACAACATTGTAATCTTCTGTAGTGGGGCTGATAATGCTGTCTGTCTGAATCTTGTTTTTGTTAAAATAACAACACACACTTTTTTGTTAAGATTTTTCGGGATCAATAGCTAATTAGCCGCCCAAATGTTGCTTATGGATACGTAGTCATACTAACCTTCTGGCGGGCGCAATACTAATCCTAACACCATCGGGCGCAATGCATCTGACAGATTAAGTGCAGAAAAATTGACGAAACTGAATTTCTGTATATTTTACACTCTTATTTATTGTTGAGTTGTCTTTTTGAAACAGTTCTACGAAATTGTAGAAACGAAAACTGGCTCTTAAAGTTTTATATCCTTCACAATTTCTATTTTCTCAGAATATTCGATTTAAATCGCTTCGATATTTCAAAAACCATCAACAACTCGACATTATCAAAAAGAGCTTCTTTTACTAAAAACACACTATTGAACGATTTCGTTAGCCTAAAAGTTCAACACAAGGTTACATTGCAATGTGACGAGTATAAAAAGTGAAAACTTTCAAAGAAAAAGAGAAAATAACACAATCGGGCGCAATTCATCTGAGAGATTATTTCATTCCACACTCCCCTCAGACAAGTGCTTGATAGAAACTGAAAACTGGTTTGGGTTGATGATCGATAAAGATTAAAGATACTGTAAGTTTCAGTTCACTCCTCTTTTATATCGCTGATTGGGCCTGTCTACACGCGGAACAAGAACAAGATGAAAACCGTTTTTTTTTTAGAAGAGATTCGTGAGGAGCAAGGCAAGGAAAGATTCAATTTTCATATAAAAACCGGTTTAGTTCTCGAAATGTTGTTCCCGTGTAGCTACACTCATTGGCGCAAGAAAAACGTGTCACTTAATCTGTCAGATGCATTGCAAATTACTCAACTATACTCGTACATACCAACTAAATTCTACATGCGCTGCGCACTATCTCAAAACTTTTGGAGATATGCTACCGTTTCGATGCGTGAGTGTTTTATTAAAAGATTAGAGTTTTATGGTCTCTACTAGATGAATAAATATTGAGACACTTCATTAGCTATACTATATTTGAGTGCAAACCTTGAACTTGCGCGTGGTACAGATAAATTTGAAGAGACCATTAGATTGCAGCAAGTCAGTGGAGAAGTGGTTACCTTTTACCTAATCTTCTGTTGAAAATAAAATTTATAAATTTCTGAAAAAAAATGGTGTTGCGTTGGGGAATCGTTGGAGCCGGACACATAAGTCATGATTTTGCAACTGCATTGAGTACTCTTCCGGAGGATCATCATCAAATAGTTGCTGTAGCTGCCAGAGATGTGGAAAGAGCTTCGAATTTTGCCAAACTGCATAATATACCGAAAGCATATGGATCGTATGAAGAGATCACCAAGGATGCTGATATTGGTAAGTGTGGATGTTGATTTCCAAATCATATGGAAACCATTCAAAAATATAAATTTCTAGACATTGTCTATGTGGGAACTATCAATAAACACCACATGGAAGTTGGACTTCTTATGTTGAATAATGGAAAACATATTATGGTCGAAACTGCCTTCTGTCTCAACGAAAAGCAAGCTCGTAAGCTTACAAGCACTGCTTGTGAGAAGAAACTGTTCTGTATGGAAGGAATGTGGACTCATTTTCTGCCATCTTTTCAATATCTGCGCGAACTATTGGAAATAGGTGTTCTTGGTGAAATCAAAGAAGTTAACGTGACATTCCACTATCCGTATGATTTGGACAATTCTCCTAGAGTAACGTATGTACTGAAATATAGAAAATGAAAAATTCTTACCTTTACCTGTACTTTGATTTTTCAGAACGAAATCTATTGGTGGAGGTATCCTACTCGATTTGGGTATCTTTACAATTCATTTGAGTCAAATAGTGTTCAAGCAACCTCCTGCTATCAAGGCAACGGGCGTGCTAAAGGATGGATGTGACCATACAATTGATGCAGAGCTTAGCTATCCAAATGGTGGAAAAGCATCAATCGCATTAAGTTATGTGAAAAAATATGAAAACTCTGCTGTTATCGTAGGAACAAAAGGGCAAATAACGGTAAGTAAGTGATGGCGTAGTTATCAAACAAAAGCCTGACTGATACTAATTGGGTTTGTTTGCAGCTTCAAAACTTTTGGTGTTGTGACACTCTCACCGATGTCGATGGTTCTGTGAAAAAGTTCCCATTGCCCGAATCAAAAATTCAAACAACCTATCCGAACGGAGTGGGTATGCGTTATGAGGCTGAGGAGATAAGAAAATGTATTGAAGCCGGGAAAATTCAAAGTGATATTATGAGTCATGACAAGAGTATAATGACCGCACGTATTACGGAAGAAATTCGAAAACAAATCGGTGTGGTTTTTGATGAAGATTAAATCATAGTTGTATACCCTTCACTGTGTTTTCAATTTAAATAGGCCATGATAATTTGATGCCAACATAATAAGCGAATGGTGAAACATTTTGGTGTTGGTTTTCATAAATAAATTTTTAGGTGGTCGTGGTTTTATTTAACGAAGTTCTCCTTTTTAATCATGGGTGCCTGAAAACTAAAATGTGATTAATAACCGAAACGGACAATTTTTTTTATAATGAAAAAATTGTACAACTGATATATTACGGCTAATCCCCTAGAATGAGCAATGTGCCTACACCAATGTGGTGGGTTGAAAAGTCGCCAGAAAGAATGAGCATGAGTGATGCCTATCGAAAAATTGGCAACTCATTTCGAAAAGGGATCGAATTTCGAGAGAGAGAGATACAGAGACGTGGTATAGTTCTATGGCTGAGTACAGTGTAAAGTAAAGAACATTTAACTCTAGCCTTCCGTCAGTTGCTTACCGTACGGTGTTCCATGTGTTCGGTTTAGCACCGGCCCAAAGAAAAGTGTCACGTAGCAAATGGTCCTTCGCCTATATGAACATGTTTTAATTCAATAAACGAGACCTGTAATCAAAACCATACTGATCCCTTGATCTGAGTTTTAGTTCCAGAATTTGGGGGAAGTTATATAACTTTATTTTCGAAATGATTTTTGATCGAGACCCTTCCTGCTATTGACGTTGTACAATGACGTCATGGATCCTGCTTAAATTTTTCGTCGGACACGGGCAAACAACAACAATGTCATGAGAAGCAACAACAATGCAATGCAATTTAATCTGTGGATTTGACGTTTACGAGTCTACATTGCGGCCTTAATACATATATAGACGGCGGTGGCTCTAGTCGAAGCAAGCCAATAGAAAGTTTTAGGGCTCCACTACACAGTCATATTTATATTATAATATGTATGTCATATGCCTAAGCCTACTCAATTCATTCAGTATAAATTTTTAGACGTTCAGTAACCGAAATCAATTAGGCTTAAGGAGATATGATAATATCTATTATAATAATATACACTCCCAATCACTTGAATAGGGACAAACTTTTCGAGAGTTGATTATCTCAAAATATCCTTTTCCTTGCAGCGGAGAGGATAACTCAGTATTTTTTTACAAAGGCTATTATGTTGCTCATAGTTTGCGAGAAAAAAAATGAAACATTTAATAACAACAGTTATGTTTCATCAACATTATGCTGATGCACTAATAAATTCCATGTTCAAAATTGGGTCACTTGAATAGGGACAGTTGCGATCCGGTCGTTATTTCGAAAGTGCTAGTATCGTATCCTAACTGTTTTTGTTTTAATCCACTCAGATTGTGTTTTGACTTTAATTTTTGTAAGTTTCGGTAATCATGGGTAGAGGAAAAAGCATTAAATGCCGCGCAAATGGCTCAAATCGATGTTTTGACGAAATATGAACAACACAACCCTGGCATTTGTATAGAAGAACCTATTTTGGGGTTTGGTTTGTATGGCAGTCCCGTTACCTTAGGGTCCATGATGATTCCTTTTTATAGGTGACTGCGGTATATTTTTTATATTTTTTTTCGTAGTGAGCATCATATGGCGTCATAACTGCTTCCGGCTTGAAGTAAACTTTTGGGACACCATTTATTATGTATTATTATTTTAAATGAGATGGAAACTTTTCAATCAACCTTTGCATTTTCTTAATGGTCGACCTGCAAACCCATCTGATCCCTGGAATAACTTCGAGCAAACTTCACGTCCTTGGTATACTAAATCTACAAGCTTTATAATGCGGGGATGTCAGCGAAATTCGGAAAAGTGTTGGAGAGCATGTACGAAGATACCAAAGCCAGGGTTTGGAGTGGAAGCCACTTATCATCAACATTCGCTACAAATGTAGGCGTACGACAAGGGTGTAAACTAAGCCCAGACATTTTTGCGATCTATATAAACGACATTCTGGAAAACTGTCCTGGTGGAGCTGAAGCTTTCGGTATAGTACTGAAAGGTTTGATGTACGCGGATGACATTGTGTTTCTAGCGGAGACCCCTGAGGCTTTACAGGAAACCATACATCCCTTAGCCACTTATTGCCATCAATGGAACCTAACTGTTAATCTGGAAAAATCAAAAATAATGGCTTTTAAGAAGAGACATATATTGGCCAGAAACGAGAAGTGGTATTACGACGGAAATGAGATTGAAGTAGTTAAGCTATATAAATACCTCGGCATCAATATAGCCAGCAATTTAAGCATGGAGCCACATTTGCAGCTAAAACTTAAAGAGGCCAAATGGCCGATAAGCGTGATTTGGAGGAACTGCTTTAGAAACACTGACATAAGTCATACGGCGAAATACAAAATATACCAATCGGTGTCTAGGTCAATACTCTTGTATGATGCTCAGGTTTGGGGTGGACAACAGTACGAAGACGTGGAGAAATTGCAGCGGTTCTACCTGAAACGTATCTTTCGCCTCCCTAAGAAAACCCCAAACTACATGCTGCTGCGAGAAACAGGTTTGATGCCGCTGTTTGTGGAGACTTTAAAAATTCACGTAAATTATCTTACGAAGGTTTCGAAAATGAGTATGGATAGACTGCCAAAGAAGGTGCTAATGTACTCCACGCAATCGAATTCGCTATTTTACAAGGACCTTCAGATGCTCGCTAACGATGCAGGATCGACTCTAAATTGGAATGGCACTCAAGAATCCACCTTTAAGCTTAACCAATTAATACAAAATGTTAGTTAGCACTAATGCAGTACGTGCACGAAGTTCACTGCACAGAGAGATCTGCGTCAATCTTAACCATGACATGCAAGCGAACACCTATTTTTTGAATGAATTCACTACATCCAAAATATCTTTGATCTTTAAAGCAAGGGTGGAGCTGTTACCATTGAATTATATTCCTCATCGCGATGACCTACCAATGATGTGTGACCTGTGTAATATGGGAGCTCGAGAGGACACCATGCATTTTATAGGAATGTGCCCCATCCTGAAGGAAGTTAGACGTTCTTGCATAGGAAAGGATAGCCTGAACGACGCAGAAGTAATCGATCTCCTAAATGGATCTAATTGGGATTCGCTCTACGAATTTTGCAAGGTGGCGTCGAATTACCGCAAACGTATAATAAATGGTGACTTTTAAAGAAAAAAATAATAAATAAAATACCATCGCAGTAACATCGGTCGTGGAAGTTAGATGTGGGTAGGTGAACATGCAGAATACGGAGTTGTGTGAACTTCACCACCCACTTCTAACATTCCACACATAAAACTAAAGTATATAATATATATAGTATATATAAGACGGCTGCATGCCACGTCATTCTATGTTTCTGCAATTTACTTTATATGAAATACCTGTATTTGAATTTGAAAATTTAATAAAACATCTATCTATCTATCTACTAAATCTACATCCATATAATGATCTAATCCCATTTGTTTTTTCGTTTTAAAGTTTTATGAAAAAAAAACCTTGCTCCTCTATTCTATTTTATGGCGTTTGAAAATTGAACTGCATTAGAATTTCCGCATTCTAATTCATTTTTCATATATTGCAGTAGATACTGCACAAAGTTTCATGAATAATGGATATTCTACTTTTATCAAGTTTTGCATGTTGATAAGAAGCCGTATAGAAATTGGCCTAAAAATGAAATATATCGTATTTCAAGTTCTCCTGCTCTCATTGTAATGCAACGTGTCCTTACGTCACGGACAAAGAGTTTGCATATCGCGGAATCAGAACGAATGCATAAATTTAACATTTTATCAAAATATCTATGTCGATATTCTTTTTGGAGTCCTTCAGGCGTTTATGAATTCATCACAACACATTCCGAATTCCAAGAATTCTGATTTAGATCGCCAACCTAACATTCAAATCTGGCATCGATCTTTGCGGGTTCGTTACAAAATGCATACATATTCCAAATATTTTCACGGATGACTAATTAGTAAACTGTCGGAATATTGATTTATTGGTTCAATCAATTCAGGATCGCTTCTTTAGCTTCTAAAGCCTGCAACGTATATCCAGGCAGGACTCGAGCTAAAGCGTCGTCCGAGGCTTACTCGATATCATAGCAAGCACGCTTTGCTGGCAATCGATGTCCATCAATCAATCGTGTCTCAACTAGGCGGGAGTACTCGTCAGAATTTTGATTCAGAATCGATGATTTATTGCAAATTGGAGATTTTAATCGACACAAGACGGATGGATGCTGTATAGAAATGGCTCTCTGCGCACTGTTGCTTGTCGATCGCGCGGTGTGAAATGCCTCTTGCAAGGTATGAATTTTAATAGAATTTTCCCAGATAATTTAGCCATGATTCTGCCACAATGCTCTTATTTTCCCATCGCCTTATCATGGCCGGAAAGGCTATCCGTTGCGAGACCAAGTTGATCAATGAGTGATCTTCAGGGTTTATAGCATTTTCAGATCACTCCTCCGTCGAGTCGATCTGGACCAGATGGAAAGTAAAGTGATCCTTTAGAATTATAGGGAAATTACAGTCATTTACTCAATTTGATAATTGTTTAATAGATTATTGATTGTTAATGATGATCACATATATAAGTGTGTGAGCCGATAAGGGCATGCGCGTGATTGAGCCGCAGTTAAGACGCCAGGGATCACACAGAGTATACTTCGTGGCAAAGTGAAATGTTGTAATGTGTCGATTTTGCGGATGCTTTGACGTAGTTATTCATTATACATAATCTGTGGGGTGAGAAGTTGAAGGAAAATGTGGGTAAATGATGTGTTGAAATGTGGAATGCACAAAGTATACAGACGCGTGAGCACGTGTCTACAAAGTTTATGCGAATCGGATGATATGGATCGCACGGAATGGCACGTTCAACACAATAAATAATCATAAATGCTCCGATATTATGGACATTAAGTAATTTTAAGTCTTCTTTTTGCTATTTGGCACTTTTATTCTGAAATTACAAGTGTAATTTTGATTTACGTGTGAACATTTTCTAAACGACAGGAAAATTATAATGTACCTATAGTGAGGATTCATTTTCCAGACAGTATTTTGATTGAAGATTTTCTAGATTTAAGTATAAAATGGGATTTTGATTGGCTATCATCTATATCCTATTAGGTTTGAATCCTTTTCAATTTTTGATTTAAATGTGTGTATCTGAATGTTCTAGTTTGTCAAAAAACACAATGAAATTTACTCGACTGATAAATCGCAGTTGATCAAACATAATTAAAGAAAAATCGACTTAAATTTTCCGTATAGATTTTATTTCATTTCGATTCGATATTTACTATTTTTTTTAGTTTTAAGTTATTTTAAAAGGGAGTTTTGGCAAGTCGTGCAAAATTGTCTATACGTCTTTGAATAGTGGTTGCTCAATTCAATCACACAGTCTCGGTCACCAGGACTTTCCTCATTTTAAAAGTAAACATTTTGGAATGAAACGTCATAAGCATCTATTCACCACCAAGGTCGCCGCAAAATAAAAATAGATTGCCTAAACTCCAAAAAAAAAACCTCACCATTTCTGTGAAATTGCTTTGAAATATATACGCAAAAATTGACACACCAAACACGCTATCATCGTCGCCATACCCAATTAGGGCGTCGTGCACCATCAATTATAAAGATTTTGCCCTAAAGGCCACTGAATTTACTGAAACTTCCTTTTTCGTTCAAACTATGATTGCCGGGGTTTATCTTCACATTTTTAGACATTTTAGTGATTTAGGTAACGTGACGGACCGCCGCCGCCGATTTACTTTTTGATTCATTCATAAGCGACACAAATTACAGTCTGTGATAAATTAAAATTTCGTAACCACCAAAGTACCTACTCTTTTCCACAGTTTAATACTAAACTGTACATTATAAGTATTCTTACCTACGTAGATTGAGTGGTTGAAACTGCAATGCGTTTTTCATCCTTTCTAATATGTATCGATACATTCTTAACAAAGACATCCTTCTAATCTTTGGGGGTCTCATCTCTTACACATCGGCAGTGCGCCCATAGCAAAGCCATTTTCAAAATATTTTCACTAATTTTTAGTCACAAACTGTTCGCGTATTAGTTGAAAGCGCAACAAAAAAGAACAAACACGAAATTCATATATGTACATACAAACATCCTATATAGGTATCGCCAGTATTTAGTACGAACCAAATATTTCTAGCAACTTACCGCGCGCTCTCAACAAATTCATCCCTTTGGGGCATTTTTCGGGATTCTTTTCAAGATTTCTACTGCTCTTATTAAGCGGATGTATGAATCTTTCATTTTTGAAACTACCCTCGGGATAAGTCTCGTGTTTGTGTTGCATCGTTTTTTATTCCCTGTTGGCTATCTGTTGAGCGTCAGAAATCCGCACACAACTTAAAGGCGGGAGGATTGACGTCGCGGGCTTAGCGCGAGTCTGGAGTGATGGCAGAAAATTTATGAAAAAATATAAAAAATAAAGTAAAATACGCGGTGATGGTAAATTAGAGGAAACTATCTGTATGTAGGTAAGTGAAATGGATAGATTTATAGCGTAAGATTCGTGTAATGTTAGTACGTCTGATATAGAATCATCATTGAATTGCAATCAATCAAACGCACAAGAATAAAATTTAATAATAGGTAGTTTATGTGCTAAGATTGATGGATTGTGTACAAGGTCAATTAAATTGCGTGTGTGGTATAGAAGTTCTTTTGTAAAAGGATAGGCATACTGGTGCAGTATATCGTTTACATGTGTAGTAAAGAATAAGTGAATGTTGAAATGGTTTAAGAACTTTATTTGTGATTTTGTTTTGTGCATCCGTCTGTGCGGTCAACTACTGTAAATTATTGTCTATCTATGCTTGAAAGGCCGATCTACAAGCCAAGGTAACAACATTCTAGCAGCTTTGTTAAGAATGTTGCAACCTGCATGCAAAGTATTCCTGCCAAATACCATTAGCATCATTGCATGCACTATTGTCAAATTTTATGTCGATTTTTGGGCCGATCACAAAAGATTCAGTGAACAAGTGAATAGCTTGACATTGGGTGCGGTTCTGAAACGCACCGGTAGCATATGTTCCCACAATATGTTGTCCATTCTGCGACCGGTGCGTTTCGGAACCGTATCCATTGTGAATTACCCTAACCAAACAAAAGATTCGTTATATTTCCGGTGTTAAGAAACCCGTTGGAATGAAATTTTTTTTTCTTACATAATTTCCAAAGAATCCGCATCAATACTTTTCGATTTGCAAATTACAAACCTAGAGAAGGGTGCATACGCACAAACTGAATTTTTACAAATGCACTGTTATTAATCTACTACCCGAAAAAAATAATCGATCTCTTTGATTTGATTACCCAAAAGCTCATCTCAGATAAAATATAAAAAAGTCAACTTTTTTATCTCTTCGGGAACATCCCTATCAAGGGTATTCGTACCAAAGATCATGGGCGTAGCCAGGATTTCGGTCAGGGGGGGGGGGGGGCAAGCCCAAATTTTTTTTCAACATCATGATTTTAGAGGGTGTTTATGTGTTTATTTAAAAAAAAATGTTGATTCCGGCAATACAACAGTCTAACTTTAATTAAAGTTGACGATTTATAATCATGATTTTCTTAGGAGTTGAAATTTCCGGTCGCAGTAATATTGTTAGCAAAATTTAGAGTAGCCTAGCTAGTGGTTGGATTGGTGCGCAGGGTCATGGATTCCAGACTCACCGTGAACAAATTCATTTTATGGTGTTTTTCGAACTCACGACCTACGTGACGGACTATGATGTCGCTCATATTGTAAACAAGTATCCATTTATCGGGATAAACAACATAGCTGGGCGTGGTGTTGATCTCAACACCTCAACAAAACAGCAGTTTAGATCTTGGAAGTTGGATGTCACTCACACATCTGCGGCCCTAGTTTACTGGTGGACGCATGTTATTTTTTTTTACCCTCCGCTCATAGAGTGAAAGGGTATATTAACTTTGGCATGAAGTTTGTAACGCATAGCAAAAGAAAGCATCTCCGACCAAATAAAATATACATATATGATCAGTATGACTTGGGGAGTCGATTGGGCCATGTCAGTCTGTCCGTCTGTCTGTCTGTTCGTCTGTCTGTCTGTTGCGGCGCGTTTTACTCGGCCAATTTAAAAGCTGTGAAGCTCAAATTTTGTACAAATGCTTCTTTTTACTGCAGTCAGTTTGTATGTTTGAATCGGTAAAATCGGACGATGGGGTCATGGGACTGCCACACAAACCCAACTCCCCAAATTAGGTTCTTCTAAGAAAAACTTTTTTATTTATGCACCAATTTCAAACAAATTTCACACAAATGTGTTTCTGTTAATGACACAAAACATATGTAAGAATGGATCAAATCAGACCATAGGGTCATAGGGCGGCCATACAAACCCAACCCCCATTTTGGGTCTTCTAAGAAACATTTTTTACACCAATTTCACAAAACCTTGAATTAATGTGTCTTTATCGAAGCAACAAAAAAGGCAAAAAAATGGAATCGTACTATGTGGCCATGCTCCCGCATCCCCCAATAAAATTTTCTGAGTAAATATTTTTATTTGCCCGCTTATTCCAACCAAACCCCACACAAATATATTGTTTTGTCGACGCAACCGGAATTTTGCAAAGACAGAAGGAAAATAATAGGGGGAGGGGGTATATACAAGTCGTAGGTACGCCCGAAAAAACCTTTAGCCCGAGGGGAGCGAAGGGTATCCAAATTTTGGCCGCGCCCGAAATTAGCCTCGGTCTAGTTTTTTTGCTAATTTTAGAGTCAAATTGAAAAAATGGAGATGAGAATGATTTTCTTCTGCATTCTGATTATATTGAACTGGCCTCTAATATCTGCCTTCTATTTCGTCTATTTTCAGTGCAATTTTTGTATCTCGGACTGTATATTCCACTTGCGAAATCAATTGTTTCGTCAGTAGCATCGTCAGAATATTTATAAATCCTTTACTGATTGAAATATGGTTAACGGTTTTAATAAGATTTCCCCTAAATTTACCAAAGTATTAATAGTGGCTAAATTTTATTGATGGTATGATTCAGCTAGAAAATAAATTTTGATTAAATAACTTGAAAGGCACTGAAATATGAGACCCGTTCTTTACAAGGTCCCTAAAATAGCAAAGCTGTATACCATTTGTCACCTTTTCAGATGAAAATAAGTTGAATTTCACTAACTTCCCAAAGGGACCTAATGGTTTAAATTGTGTACTCCAGCTCAGAAGCCATGAAATGGAACAGGGAATATGGGATCCACGCAGCCACAGTAGCACACTCACAAGTGAAATGTGTGTGCTGGTTCGCAGTCTCCGTCAGTTACGAGAGGCCACTCGCTGTCATCTATTTGTATGCGCCTGCTGACTGCAAACTGTCCCTATCATGGCTTCTCCGGCAGCACTTTGAGTGGTAAAAAAAGGATCTGTTGCTGCGCAGCAGAAAATTTTTGAAAATGTTGTATAGTGCAGCAATATTTTTAATACATTGATAAGAATTCTTTTACCATCTTCATCGACCAGGGGGGGGGGGCACCGCCCCTCCCTGCCCCCCCCCCCCCCTGATACGGCCATGCCAAAGATTGTACAATTCTACATGTTCCTACTAATTTACGATTTTTTTAGTGAACAGACGGACGGACCAAATCAATTTTCGAACCCTTATTTTTGGAAAAAAAACTAAAAAAATAAGAAAACACGGAAAATGAGCTGGAGAAGGGGTTTTCAAAAAGAAAAAAATAAATAAATTAAATGCTGATTTTACTTCTCAGTTGCGAAATTCATTTGATTACAAATTAATTGTGTGATTTAAATATTAATTTTAATATGTTCAGAGTGCATGAAAACATGTAATTTGGGCCAACTTTCATGTTTTCGTATTTAAAAAAACAGCCCCAAATCATTTCAATTCCAATACAAATTGTCACAAAGAAAAGACCTTATTTTGCCTGTTTTCTATGAAACTTTGACTTTTTTTCAATTAAAAACGTGCCAAAACTCAGGTTTCCCTATTCAGTACATTTCTACTCACTCCGATAACTTAACTGAAACTGACACCCGAAAAAATTGTTCAGTTTCGTGTGTTTGCCTATACTCTTTATTCTTCCAGAATAGGAAAATGGACTGCCAGTTTGAAGGAGGACCGGATTTCCCATATGGGCAACCTGGCCCAATTTGAGGGGCGGCAGTTTTTTCATTGTCAAACACAGTTTAATCACATTTAAACTTGGCGCGCACATCGTCCCATGGGGAGGGGTACTTAAAGTCGACTTTTAAAATCTCGACAGCACAAGTCGAGATTTTTTCCTTTCCGAAAAATATTCCAAACTCTCGATTTTTTTAAATCTCGACTTTACAATATTTCGATAGTTGACAATATCGACAAATTTTAACCTCGAAAAATCTCGACAATCTCGACTGAAAATAAATTTATATTTGAATTTTCTTAGTATTTATTAAATTTAAAAAATGTACTTTCACCATTAGTTTTATTTTTATTTACGTCAATTCCAGTAAATGAAAAATAACATTAAATACGAATACAAGTGCAACAAAATTGTTGATAAAAAATTACAATACGAAGAACCGATGTGATTCTAATACCCAGCGCCTGATGTATGTCCTTTTGATGGTATGAATGTAATACCTAACACCGTTATACAGAATGGCACACGGGAGCCCACCATTTTTTTCTGCCATTAAAATACTCAAGACATTTGCGGAATTTAGATGGCAAAGTAAAGAAAGCGCCTGAATTCCTCAACTGTCCTTAGTGTTTAAGCAGCAAAAAGAATTGTGAAGCATGAATTTTAGATTTTTTTGTTGAAATTGCTAAGCTCCCGTGTGCCACTTTGTGTATTTGTCGTTTCAATATTTAACCGTTAATAAAAAACCGATTTATAACCGGTAATAAAAAAACCTGGCCATAATTCAAAAAACAATACCTCTCAACTAATTTTCAACAAATTATATTTTAAAAGTCGGCCGCCGACTTTGAAAATATAATTTGTTGAAAAAATGTCGAGATTTTAAAAATCGAGATTTAATAGAAGCGATATTTTCTCAAATCGAGATTATTACGAAGTCGATATGTTTGAAGTCGAGAATTTGTTAGTCGAGATTTTGAAAAACGAGATTCAACTTGTCGAGGTATAGTACCCAACCCCGTCCCATGACTATAGCGCCTGACACGGTTTGTGGTGAGCGCGCACACTTATCATGGAGAGGGCAGTATTAAACGTCATTTCTGAGTTGTGTCGTAAATAACATCAAGTAGAACATCCAGTAATATCTAATAAATCATTAAAATAATAGTTGTAAACCACTTTGTGTTGATTCAGGTATGCCAACAACATTTGTATTATTATTCATATTATTATGTACAATACTTTTATTTGTTATAAATACAGATCTTATTCTGCAACAACACGTGTTTTCGACTCATCAAAGACATTCGCATAAGTTTCTGACATCGAAACTTATGTAAGTTTAATCACATTTAAACTTGGCGCGCACATCGTCCCATAACTATAGCGCCAGACACGGTCTGTGGTCAAGATGCCTTTTGGTAACTCGACATAATAAAAAAACCTTAATTTTTTCTCTATGTGTACTCCAGTGTACCTAATGGCCCACTCAACATCCTTCACGCAAAATCTTGTTAAAAACATTCACTCCCGCCAACTCGCGGGTAGTTCGGTTCTTCTAGACTAAATGTAGAAGTTGAAAGTATCATCGTAACGTGTTTGCTTCACTTTAAACAAGGGCAAGGATCTACTCTAACTCATTTAACATACTAAAGTATTAGATTGATCGAAGAATTGACAAAAGCGTGCAGACATTTTCCAGTTTTCTAATACTACTTTAGTTTTTCCGACTTAAAATTAGGTCGGAATTAACTCGGACGTAAAATTTTCCATCGTGTGAAAAGAATAAAATAAATTTTTCAAATTTTCTTTTAGTTTTACTGCAGATAAAATCTACAAAATTACACTGCTAAATAACCTCAAATGAGTCCTTTCAGTTTCGAAATTGTTTTCGGTTTTTTTTACAGAAAAAAATCGATCGAAAGCGGGTCCTAGGTTAATTGCACCACGCAAATCGCAAAAATGGCACTGGATTGTTCGAAAGCCTCAAATGAAGTCGAAAGTGTCTTAAAGATTCCGCCTAAGCTGTCCCCCTTGCAAGGTTAGCAGAATATGGCTCCCCATAGAAAATTTCGCTCAAAAACGGAAGAAGGCATTTTCAGCTTATTCTTTTTCTTTTGCTAAGAATTCGCCATGTTGACAAATAAAGAGTCATTTGTATCATTGGACAAATCTCATAGAGATTTTGTACTAATCATATCAGCTTGGATACTATTTTCGCAATTTAAATTTATGAGCAGTTCCAAAGCTTACATTTAGCTCATTTGAATATTGAATTGATTCCACAAATAAACTATATAACAAGGCTTCAGTGAGCGGACAATTCGTCACACCATGGCAACGTTTGAGTTTTACTGATACGAAATGAAGAAAACGTAGCAACCGTAGCGGCCACAGCTGAAATGGATATTGCCGGAAAGCTAGATTTGGCCCTACATCCCTACTACATTGGGTCAAGAATTGAGGCCGCATGATCATGATCATAAAACGGTTATTGCGCGCTGTTGCCAGAAGATCCCGTGTTAGACCAAAAACTCATTTTCCCTGGCGAGGTCCATTTTTTTGGCTCAGCGGTGCGTCAACAAGCAAAATTGAAATCATTGAGAGACTACATGCATTTTACAAAGCATCATTTCAATTTCATTCAAGTTGAACAGGTAGTGTCCTCCTGGTTTTTCCCTCGGTCTCTATTCCTAAAATAATTTCAGCGATCATCATCAAACAGACTTTGGACAGAGGCTTCTCACTAATATATTGTGGTTGCAGCAATTTAGAAATTTTGTTCATGATTTGAAGACTTTTACCTTTTTAGCTCATTGCCGTTGCAATAAAATCCATCACATAAACACTCGAGTTGAGCCCACGCCCCCCCCCCCCCCTTCGCCAACCGCCACGCCCTCCTGGGGGGGGGGGGGGTTTCGCATCCCACCGGTTGGGAAGTACTGATTTAGAGGCAAATAAATAATGTCGGTTATCGTATGAAGTCCCGGATAGTGCATTATGAACACTTTTCATGATTTCTGAATACTTATACGGCAAATCAATCGGTTTTCGAGAACTCTGAACATATTATAAGTTTTTTTTTCAGCAGCTTTTAAACCAAATTTTTTTTTAAATCCTTTGAATTTTGAATCTTCGATTTTTTTGTAGGATATCCTTCTACAATACCAGAAAAAATCCCTGGATAAGATTCAAAACGTTGCATTCTTAAATCCATCGACATTAAGCTTGATTACATGCAACATGTTACTAAAGATTTATTGTTGTTCAACTTAGTAGCGCTATATTCTGAAAATATGTACCATCGTTTGTAACTTTTTTAGGGACACATTACTGTTGGGCAACATTTTAAACAGATAACAGATTCTATGCATTATGGTAAATATTTTAGCAGATTATGATGCTGCGAATACAAAGTCAGAAGGAAGAGTAATTTGTTTATTTTTACTTATCTTTTAACAATGTCCTACCACAACTTTGAAGCTCCTGTACATCGAAACTCCTTATAGTGGAGTCATTAATTGATTTGAGATTGAAAAAAAATGTCGGAGCCTTCCACTAAAAATTCGTTACGAAACAGGGCAAAAATCGCGAAAATTCTAAATTTTTTGACGTTTGACAGCACAAACAGAAAATGAAACTTTTGCGACTGAAAATGTAAGATCGTTGAATCCCAATCCCAATTATTTTATAATATTAAACTATACTAAAAATGGTAAATTTTAATTATCAGTTGTAGTAATACCACTAGATGGATTTATACTATTTATGTTTATATGGACGCGCAGTCATGTGCTCTCTAACATATTCATGGAGAGCTTTTCGCAGAAATGCACAGTTTGAGAGTTAGGACAAAAAAAAAACGGAAAAAAACTGCGAAAATGTTTGTCTATTTCGCGATGTTCCGCAACGAAATTTCAGTGGAAAGCTCCGTATTCGTACCCAGCACCCTAAAAAAACATAAGAAACAAAAAAACAATTTCCACACAACATTTTGCAATCTCATGCACTAGGGTTTTCACCTGCTTACTACACCATTATGCTCTCCGTTTGGAAAATCGTTTTGCTGATCTCTCAAGTTTTTGGAATTACAATTTTAGAGATAGTTTTTTTCGTGTCGTGATTTTCTTTATTGTAGGGAAGAAAGAGTACCTATGCATAAAGTTACACATAAAAATGTGTAATATTCCAATTTATAGTATCCCTAACAAAGAGCCAACTCACTGTAGGCACGAATATGTTACATATGAAAAAATATGTTCTTGTTAACAAACTTAAGTCACGTCTGGTCTTCATTTCGTGTTCGGCCAACTCGAGCACTTAACATAATTATATTCTTTCAAATTGTTGCCCGAAATTTTAGACAGTAAAAAAGAAGTTGAAAATTTTAGCAACGTATACCCTGAATCAAAGTCATTATCATCGCCAATGAAATGGAAGATCCTTGAATCATGAGAAGAAAAAAAAACATTGTTATTGTTTTACTTTTAATAAGAACATAGACCAGACGGTTGCGAAAAATTACTCCTGATGAGTTTCTTATGGATGTTCTTAACGAATTCGCATCTTTTATACATTAAAATATGGGATCACTGATGAGTAATTTAAAAGAAATGGGGCAGTAAGTCAATGTGATGAAAATTAGTGATTATTACTTACAGCACAGGACTAATTTATTATTATGTTAAGAAAGTTGAAACTCATTTAATTGTTAATTGGAAGGCAGAAAGTGGCAATTTAGTAGAATTACTCTTATATAGGCTTAGTGTAAACGGATGAAGATTTAAAGTAAATAAATAGTATTTTTTTTTTCCTTAAAAAATAGAAAACTGATTGAAATAATTTTTTACATAAAGTAAATGGTAGGTAAGTTAAAATGACATAGAAGAATAATTTTATTTTACTCACATACTTAATCGTATACAATACAGCCGCCCCTTTTCACTTAAAGAGAAAAGGAGTACTTAATTTTCAATCCACAATTAGGTTATTTAATTATTCCAATACATGCACCTTAACCTCTTCAATTGATATAAATATCAATTTTTTACCTTTTTTGGGGAATTGTATGTTTTTTTTCATAGGTTGAAATAAGCAGATTTTATGAACTTTTATTATTTGAACTTTAGTCTATTATGGTTGAATTAGATATCCCGCGTCAGCATCAGCATCGGCAGAGGCATCGGCATCAGCAGAAAAATTTTAATTTAATTGATGACCCACATTGACAGCAGCTGCAGAAGCATCGGCAGAAGCATTTTTCTGCTTCTGCCGCTGCTGTCAATGTGGGTCATCGAAGGCAAATGCGTGTGTTCTAAATTGAAATTTTTCTGCTGATGCCGATGCCTCTGCCGATGCTGATGCTGATGCAGACGCGGGATATCTAATTCAACCATTAGTCGCTTCGACATGAATTGAGGATCAATTGTGATAAGTACTTATTGATATTGATATTCACATTCAAAGAGTGAGAACTTGAATTAATCAACTAATTCATAGAACCATATTCCAGTATAGCCTAGTTCGTATAAAATATACCAAAAAGATGAATTATGCATTATCCTAAGCTGTAACGCCGTTACATAAGTATGAAAATGCCCAGCAGCTACTGTCACTGTTCCAAAGCAACCTAGAAAAATCAGCAACTTTTTTCTTATAATCACTTAACTAACGATAGGAAAACCTAAACCAGAAAACAATACACGTTTTTCCCCGTCCATTGAAAAAACTACAGCGAAATAAAAGATGCTTGATACTTGGAAAATCACTTGAGAAAAATGCTGAATATACTTACAGATAAGTATGTATGTAAGTCATAGTTACGACAAACACGACATGCGATATGTACTTATGTACACGGATAGCCTTTTGAATTGCAGATTGAAGGCTACAGATTATAAATGCAAATCGGCAATAGCGTATAGTAGACTCCATTTTGCCCTTGGCAACACTTTATATATTATGCATTCACTTTTTTGTTGTTCGAAAAACACATTCGCAACAAAAACAAAAGATGGTAATAGAAAAAAGACATGTTACATGATTGTTGGAAACGACGATATTTGAAGTTAACAAATTGTTTTGGAATGAATTTTCGTATAGGCTGTATAGTGTATACTGTATGCAATTTATTTGGTGTTGTAAGACTAATAAAAAAAGGATTTTATCGAATTAAAGTTAATTTGTTAGTAGCCAGAGGACATATGGATATGACAGATTTGTTCGAGACTGCCCATATATGCAGATTAGGATAATTGATATAATTGTACATTGTACGATCAGTTCACATACGTTAGGATTAAATTAAGTGATTCACACGAAAGTGACACAAGTACCGCAAGTCTTAACTTATTTTATTTTTAAGATGCAGCACAAACAAGTGGCGCATCCTAATAACGCAAACAAAAACGTTTAAATACTTTAAAAATATATGTACAAATCGATTAATTAGAAATTGCTGAGCCAATTAATTGTTAATAAGGATAGGATCTCATTCATCAGTGGCATAACGTACGGTGTTCCATGTGTTCGGTCGAACACGGGTCCCCAACCAGCAGGGGCCCCCAGCGTAGTGACAAGGAGTGGGAATTTTTTGTACTGTGATCTAAAAATAACTTTTGTAGATTTCAACGTCAATGTGCTGAAGAACTGCATACCTGTTATCAGGGAGGGTCTTATGTAAACCAATGATTGCACCTTTTTAAGTCATTGATTTTTATGAGTTGTGAACGCAAAAGCACGATATTTCATATAAAACCGTAGAACCCCATCCTACTAACTGAGTTTTGGACATTCGGTAGCTCAGTGGCAGAGATGTCTATCTCTGAGTTGCCGGTGCGTGGGTTCGAATCCCACTGTGACCCATGGATGTTTGTGTCGTCCATAAAATGATCCTACGGCAGCTGGTTCTTTGATGTAAATCGTCCCGGAGCTACCCGTTGCTAAAAAAACGGCCAAGAGCTGCCAAGACCCCCTTCGATTCAAGAGAAAAAAAAATCTCTTGAATCGCTACAACAACAACAACTAACTGAGTTTTCACTGAATGCCTTCAAATCGGTGCAATAAGAAAGATTGAAACCTATTAGAAACACTCGGTATTTTTTAGAGTGAATTAGTAATTCCTTTCTATAGTAAGTAACTTAAGCCCATGGGCCCGCCCCGTTTTTTAACATAATATTCAAAATTGGCACAAATGCAGCGTTGAAAATTTTAAATAATTCCATACGAAAAAAAAAATTAAAATCATTTTGGACAAGATAAACCAAAAAATCAATAAACTCTTTCAACGATTCATATAGTCAACCAGAAGATGATATATAAACTAGTAAATTTTGAAATTTTAATAAAGCGAACAGAAGAAAAAAAAGATGCACCCATTAACAGAAGTAATATGGCTGCACCCACTTACAAACAGGTCTAGTACAAAAGTTAAAGTCCAATCAACGGAAAAGAATCCACCACATTTTTTGCAAAAGTAAAGCGAATTTCCAACGATTTCATAACGCGATTTCAAGCAAAATTCCAAACCGTGGTAAAGAGTGGTAAACTACGCTTGAGTGCGCAATACACATCTTTGAAATAAAATATCACGTTTAGAGTAGAGGCCGTCTAATCTATACAATCGTCTCGTTTATCCGTTCTGTCCACGTTATCAAGCTTTTATGAGTTTCTTTAAATTTTCTTAAGAACGCAAATCTTTGACGCAGATTTTTAGATTTAGATTAGATTTAGTTAGACTGCACTTCTTGTTGCAAAGAAACCCGTTTTAGTAATGCATCAAATGGTTAGAGTGGAAATGTAAAGTATGGATTTTACAAATTTTGCAGCAAAATTAAGACTATAGTCTCAACAGGATTTGAGATTTAGTAATAAAGCTAGATTTCGTTGCCATGTGTGAATCGCATACCAGACCCTAATAGCCTACTTGAACTAAATAGATTAACTTAATCTCGTTTACTCGATTGAATCGTGAGGTTTTAGTAAATCCTGTCGATAGTGTGAATCCCTCTTCGCCAATAAATGTATAGTCCTGGATTTACTTAAAGTTTCAAAATTGACTTATATGCTGTTCACACTATGGTCGTAATCTTGTTCCACGACTTGACAGTACAGCACAATCCGTCTAAATTGCAAACTCCGACAATTTCATGCACGACTGAAACTGTTATTTATATTAATTTGTTAAAACAAGAAGCAGAATCTATCTTATAGAACTTATGTCAATGATTTACGTTCGTCAATAGGTGAAGACATCACTTTTTTGGGTTCAAAACCATGTGCCAACAGAAAATGGATGAGATGACCTCTACTGTAGAATTGTCAAATGCGAAGCTCACCATACTTCACCATGATTTTGTAAAGATTTTCTCCGAGATTTTGGTTATAATCTCCGTACAAAATCTATGAAAATGTATGGAAAATCTACAAGAATTTTACCTAGATTTTGTAAAATCTCAAGATTATGCAAAATCTTCTATAGTGTGTAAAGAGCTTTACATTGTGTGGATCTCGAACACAAAATATTTTAGAAACGTTACGCCACTGTCATTCATTCTCATAAGGCTTTATCCTCGAAACACTTGTTTTATTTTATTTGATATTTTATAATATAAAACTGGTGCCGAGAATTTCCTTTTGAATTTTTTGATGACTGACCCACCAAAGCCTCAAACAAAGGTTGTTGGTGTTTCAGATAAGATTCCTTGTCGATCATTTGTCAAACAATTTTACGGGAAGCTTATGTACTTAAGTACTCAAGGTACTCTGGCTGGTCTAGCGGTCAGTGCGCGCACCTTCGGTGCACAGGGTCATGAGTTCGAATCTCACCGTGAGCCATGGTGTTTTTCGAACTCACGAGCTTGTGACGGACTATGATCTCACTCAGATGTTAAACGAGTACCCATTTATGGGGATAAATAACACTGCTGAGCGTGGTGCTGATCTCATTACTTCAACAAAAAGCAGATAAGATCTTGGAAATAGGATGTCACTAACACATCCTGCGGCCTTAGTCCAATGTTGGATTGTCGCGCATGTTATTTTATTTATGTACTTAAGAATCTGGTCCTAAGTCCGTTCCTAGCGTTCGGAATAAATTTGTCATTTAACAAAACGATAGTCAGATACGCCAGCAGTGTCAAGTTCCTTCGAACTTAGTCAAATTCCTAATCACTTAGTATTCATATAAAGAACTTCTATCACATATTCAGACTCAACGCAGCAAGAAGCATCAAATCTACACTAAACACAAAAGACAGCTGTTATTGGGGTTGAGGAATCCGACATTTATTTTTAACTGCGCAGTGTGGGGCCGGCATAATGTACACCAAATCACCACATCATCATTGAATACAAATAATTTAAATGTGCAGGTTTTTAAAAATTATGCTGCTAAAAATGTGCTCTAGCGCATTTTTTTCTATATTTTTTTTTGCGTCCCAACTAGATGTTTTACGTTAAGTCCCGTGGCTCCAATCAAGAGTTTTTATTTCCAGAAGTTGTGAGTTATTCTTTGCATTTTACCGATTTTTTTTTATTAATAATTTTTTATTATTCTGGGTTTTATTTTAATTAGAAATTAAAATTCATTGCAACGTTAGGAATCACTTTGGCAAAAGTTGGAGAAAATTGAGATGGAAAAACATATTGTTTTTGGGTCAAATCACAAGAGATTTGACTTTGAAGCTCCGTAAAGACCAAACCTCTTATCCGATTTTAGTGTCGTTAGTTTTGTTTTTAGGTAAATTTGTTGGCTGTAGTAAACATCTTGTTATTCTAGCTAGTCTAGCTTTTGAGATATTGAAATTTTAGTCGTACAAGAAAATTATTTTCCCTAAAGGGTTAAGCTAAGGGGGTATGTTCCGTATAACTTTTTTGCTGGAAATCACATGAGGAATCACAATTCGGCAGTGGCGGATTCACACATTTTCCGCCGCCCCTATTAATCTCTTTGAGAATATTGCTGAACCAGAATCAAGGCGTTTAGATTTTTCATCATTCCCTATCAAATCAAGTTGTGTCAAAATATGCGGAACTCAATTGGTATACTCCAGGACGAACTTCTTTGATGGGCCTTCATTTATTCTCAACTTTCCCCTTTGCACTTTGATAAGTTAGTGCTTTCCACTTCGTGAGTCCTGAGCAATCTGCAATCTTTAGGCGATAGGTATAGGTAAATATGAAGAAAAAGTGATACAATAATTCCTTGGTTAGAGCGTAGTCGGTTTGAAGGTTTCTTTTTTCTTCTTCATAGTGTCCCGCTTTTAATGCACAGTTGAATAATATACTGATAGAGTTAACAGTACAATTTGTTTGAGCAAAAACGCCATCAATAAAATTGGTATGCGTGATTACAAAGTTTAAAATTAGGTTTTGAAACTACTTGAAATTTCACTTAAACCGTTTTTCGGTTTTAATTACTTTTCTAGCAACGTCACTTCTAAGATACAAATTTTGTATCTTTAGAGAAATTTCAAATTTGATTTTCAATTGAATATTTAAAAAATAATTTTATAATGGTAGTTTTAACTAATGAATCTGATTTAAAGATTTTCGAATGTATCATTTAGTCGTAGAATGAAAAATTTAAATCTTCAAATTTACCGGTGATCAAAATACAACAGAAAATGTTTCTCTGATATTCAGTTGTAGTATTACACTTTTCATTGTTGAAATTCTTTGAACGTCGACCATCTCAATTTTAGTTTGAGGTGATTAATTTTTGGGTTAAAAGTTATCAATTTATGAGATTTAAGCGTGTTCCCGATCTGGACTCTTAAACATTGATACGCCTATTTTACATTTTATGGAACTGACAAGAAACCGAAACCGTGGTATTCAGTATAAGATAAAGTTGTTGGAATTTTTTTATTAACCCGGTAAGACTAATATGAGTTTTTGTGAGGAACATTTTTGTCGTAGAAAGGGCGGTACGCACACTGTTTTTCTGTAACGGGGTTAGTACTAAACGTACGTTTTTTGTGGGTCAAAATGACTCACGTTAGTAATAACCCCCTATATTGCTTACTTGGCATATTTGGTTTCTGGGTGGTTTCTACAGTTTAGCTTATATAAGATAAGTATTCCGAGGAATTTTGGCACATTTTTTCATACCCTTCCATTTTAAATACAGTAACTTCAATTGAGTCAAAATGACTCATGGTTAGTAACAAGCGCCTAACATTAAGTTTAGTGTTTTCGGGATAAAAGAGGTGTCAGACCAAGATACAATAAAAAAAAAAACAAAAAAATGCTTGGTTTTATTCTGGAAGCAATTGGCTATAAGAAGCATTTTCGCCGATATGTCTTCAATAATATATCTTTTTCAAGCTCTGAGATAACGGTGACATTTACCACCCTGCTTCCATAACGTATCTCATGAGAAGGATTAGTGCTATAACTGGCGCTGCAAATTCGTATTCGGAATTCGTTTTTCCACGGTATTAAATGTTATGTTATGTGTGTGACTTAACAACAATATTTGCCCCAAATTTGCCGCCCTCGTAAAATCTGCCGCTCTAGGCTCAAGCCTTCTCAGCCTACTGGTAAATCCGCCACTGCAATTCGGTGCGTTTATGTGGCAGTTTCCGGACACCCTGTATAGTGATATATGTAAAGATAGTAAGTACAGACTTCTCGCGTAAAATCAAATAATAAACATTGAATCTTTTTCGTCCCGCAGCCACACCGAAGGAATATTAACAAATTCGTGTAGTGAAAAATTGGAAAAGTTTACCTCAAGTAAAAAAAAAACAAAAAAAAAAACTTTACAAGTGGTCAATAATAGTCAATAGTCTCCACTGCAAGCTTGAAATACGTCGTCGTACTTAACCTTCCGGCGGGCGCAGTACTAATCCTAACACGATCGGTCGCAACGCATCTGACAGATTAAGTGCAGAAAATTGGATGAAACTAAGTTTCTGTATATTTTAGACTCTTATTTATTGTTGCATTGTCTTTTTGAAACAGTTCTACGAAATTTTAGGAACAAATACTGGCTTAAAAAGTTTGAAACCCGTCACATTTTCAATTTTCTAAGAATATTCCGCTTTCAATCGCTTCAATATTTAAAAAAAAACCTCCATCAACTCGACCGGTTCAAAAATATTTTTTTACTAAAGACACACTTTTGAACGATTTGGTGAGCCTAAAAGTCACCACTCCGTTATTACGCAATGTGAGAGTATATCAAGTGGAAATTTTCATAGAAAAGGAGAAAATAACACAATCGGATGTAATACATCTGAAAGATTATTTCATCCTCTCCCGCCCCTCAGACATATGGTAAATAGGAACTGAAAACTGCTTTGGGTAGTTGATCGATAAAGATTAAGCTACTGTGAGTTTCAGATCTCTCCCTTTTCATATCGCTGATTGGCGCAACAAAAAACTGGTCACTTAATCTGTCAGATGCATTGCGCCCGCCCGAAGGTTAAATACTGCTCATCTTTTTTTTTTTTGGAGGAAAATATTAAGCCCCTTGGAAAAACTATTTGTCCTGAAATTCATATCAAACAAAAGTTATTCACTTTGCCCAGCATAATATTTTTATTTATATTATATTTGCCAGGGTTGCATTAAAATGCACCTTTCGGCTTATGGGGTGAGATCGTGTTGGATATAGATTTATTTTAAAAGTAGGCCAAGCATGGAAACGCTGCAAAATCTGAAAATCGATTTGAAATTTCGTCAGGCTTTCTTCTTGTTGTTTGCCGTAACTCCTTGAGGAGCATGGGGCATTCGCCGTTTCAAAGACAACCGTGTTGGAATGTGATATTTTTGTCCGCAAAATCACTTCCTAGTCGCACTTTTGTTTTTTATTCTAGCGACGGGCCATGCCAAGTCTTGAAAATTCGTTTCTCTATGAATCTCTATATCACAGATTGGCGACCTAACGATCGTGGCCACAGCAGAACACTGCTCAAAATCAAGCTTTAACGGTATATCTTAACCATTTTGCGCCCTAAGTAAATTTGTGTTGTTAGTCTAGTAATTTTGACTCCCAATATTGTTTTGGGCGTCCTAGATGTTTCTGGAAACCACTAGGACAGTTTTTATTGTCTGTCCAAAACGTGGCGGTAGTCAATTAGCGGTGATTACTTATCGATGAATCAGATTTTCCCGTTGTAATTAAAGCAGCATTAACTTGCTGAAAATTAAGTAAATTTACATTTATAGACATATTTAAAATTAATAACAAAACATACTTAAAATTCGGTTTCCGTAGATGTTTTCACAACTTTCATTCTACGACCCACACAAACTTGGATATAGTTAATTGTGGAAATTAGGAAAGGTCATATTGGAATATTTGCACTGAGACCTCTAAGAGTCTATAGCTCAGAAAGTAGTGTGCTGATCATGTGAGATGAAGGTTCGATTACCGATTGGACTAGTCATCATTGAATCAACGCTGTGCTTGCTGACAATGGGGTTTTATACCTTAACTCAAATACAAATAAACATTTCTGACACTGGAAAGTAGACAAACTGATCGATTAAATTATAATAGTACCATTATATTTTAAACACAAACATACCATAGCAAATATGTATATAAAAAATCGATGAAACACTAAAAGATCGCAACTTAGGGGTACATAATAATTCATTTATGTCAAAAGCAAAAAAAGGACATCAAGAGGAATAAATTAAATAATTAACTCTTGTGATAAGAACTTCCTAAACAGATTAAAAACAGAACATTTTTAAGTTTTTTGGGTGATGTTATCCTTTTTTTTAGAAAAGAAAAGACATACAAATCAAGAAAAAAAACTCTATTTTTTATTTCTTCCGACGGGAAAATTTCCCTACTCAGTCTGAAAGCCGTCGGCATAAGCCGAGTGATCTGCCTGTATTATCTCAACATTTTCTTTTTCGTAATTTCAGTATGCATATGTATATCCATGTCCGTTAATTACCATCTCCGTATTTAAGACCGCTTTTCATTATAGGTGTATCGCGCTTTCCTGAAACCATACATTATTTGGTAGCTACGAGATCTTCAATCGTTGTAATAAATACATTCAGAACTACACCTCCTCGTGGTTGCTTTAAATGGGATGACCTGCCTTCAAACAGGCATTCTTCTTCAGTTTCAGTGGAACTTCACTAAAACCACCCCCGGGGTAATTCGTCTTCATCCTCGCAACCCCGACGCGATGATCTGAATGAATATTCAAAGGATCTGTATAAAAAAAAAACTTGAGAACTATACCTTTCCAGGAATCAGAAACATAGGATATGTTTCTGTTGAAAAAAACATGCGAATATCCTAAAATATTCAGGGCTTCCCAATAAAACAAAAGCGGCACAAGCTAAGTAAGTGAAAACTAACATAAGAAAAAGACTGTTCAAGATATTACCATAAGATATTGTTGCCCTTCAAAAATGTCTTGTTATGAAGGATTTTGGTTTTGCTTCGAAAAAAACTACTGGACTTACACGCCAGACTGGAGACATAAAATCCCGACGGCTACAAAACTGCAGAAAGGGTTTTCATTTGCAGTACAGCCGACGACTGGACGGCCCGTCGGACAGTTTTTGCTTCACGTTTTATTCATATTTTACTGCTTTAATTGCTCTTTGCTTCCGTCGGAGTGTATTTATTGAAGTAAGGATTTAAAAATTCATATCAGTTATAATTATTATTAAAGCTGCATAACATTTGAATAAAACGGAATTTGAAATTCCTAGCGTATTTGAGTACAATAAACTGTATATTTTCATGAATTTTACCTATATCGCATCCATTGGTTGTTTGTCTTGTTCGCTTGTAAAACCTACAGAAGGTCCCAAGTTGCTATATTAACAAAAAAGTTAATTTTTAGCCACTGGCTACGATCGTCATCGTATAAGGTGGTAAAAGAATTCGCTTGTTTTTTATGTCTTCCTCACTTTTCAAAAAGCGAATGTTACATATTGTGTATACAAAAAAAAATATTTTTATTTTCGCCTACGGACATAGGACAGACAGACAGTCGAACCAAAAACAGAGATTATCACGAACATGTACATCACATATCGTAACACAGTTTCCTCTTATTCCTTGTCGGTATTGCATGTTGATGTTATTCTTTTTTTATACATTATCTTTTATCTTTTTTTTATTAAATTTTAATTATAGGGCAAATACACCGAAAAGTATGAGTTGACTAGCGCCAAACCAAACCTGTCGTCTATCAATGAATGATATGATCTTTGTCTTTCCATATCTTTTACCGCGCATCATATTTTCACTTGACCGGACATTTTCGAATATACCAAACTTAGGTGTTGCATGTTATCGTTGTTAGATTTTCCGTATTTAGTGATTGGAAAATGTTTGGTCAGTTCGGAAGAGCAAAATGAGTGCACAACGTTCTTCTGAGCGCCATATGAATAAATATGGCCATGAGGTACTATCCCTTTATCTGATTTTCCGGACTGCAATTAGTATATGAAACGGAAATGAAATGATATATTTTGCCACACGGATTGGATCAATGAGATTTCTTGCATTGGGTCGGTCAGTCAGATGGTATCAGCTTATCACACATTCCAAATTATGAATGAATTTTAGTGTAGGTACTCGTAATTTTCTTTTGTTGGCACGCATTTAGTAAATGGGCTGTAAAATAGATAAATTAATGAAAATTGCATGAGGCATATGTTATGAAGTTAATTATTCGATTAGCCCATTCATTATATGTGTTTATACTCGTATTAATATTTTTTTTAAATATTATTATTAATATTTTCCTGGCTATATCAAATAAGTAAAATGTTATGCTTGAAATAGATCAAAAGCAACATAACAGCATGAATCTAGCGTTTCATCTAGTCTTTCAAAAATGAAATCTTTCCCTTAGTGGGACCATCAAATTTTCTTTTTGCGAAGGTTCCTATTTCATAAATCCGGGGTGTACAATTACATTTTTATGCGGGCCATAATTTTTAAGTTTTTTGTGTAGGAGGGTCATTGATCATTGGGAAAACACCCTAATTCTATTTGATAATCTCCTTCCATCGGTTAGTTTGTCGATGAGCCTATTGACGGGGTTGCTATTATTGACTCTGGAGTTTTGAGTGCTTTCTTAAAAGTTGTACTAAAGAATGTTGTTGCAAAATACACACGTTATTTAGAAAAATATTCCATTTCAAATTCGTATTATTGTTCTTGGGCTTTGAAGGATTGTTTCTTTCTTAAATCTTTTTAAATTATGTATACCATACCAATTATAGCAGGAAAACAGTGGAACCATTTTTAAAGCATTCAACATTTGCAGACACGTTTTTGTGCGCATCTGAATTTGTATACAAACATTTGTCGTTTTCATTTTACCCAATTTGACAAAGTGTCGCGCCTTGGCTACTTTTACTAAAGTGGCTCACGACCGGATTATGACCCGTAACATTTTTGCTGAACGCAATGTTTAACTATTAGAATAAAGGATATGCCACATGAAAGGCTCTATGTAAAGATATTGGAATTAAAATTTGCTTACAAAGGGTAAGAGACCATATACATAAATAACGACGGCCATATTCCGGATCTTCCGAATAATTTAATCCCAAGCGTATCAATAAGGTAATAGAAAACTGATCGAGAATCCACGTTATTCCTTTTCATCACCTACACTTTTCACAAAACTTAACCCTTTCCAGAACTGACTATAGGCGAGCTACAGTCTAAAAAGCGGAAACTGTAGGGTCTTGGATGGATTCAGGCATAGAAGTCAAAATACAGGTTCCATTTATCGTTTAAAGGCGAACAAGGTCACAATGTTATTTTCTTAAAATTTGAATTTAATTTTTCTAACAATATTTTGACGACTGTCAGTTTATAGTGGACGAAGGACGACTGCATTTAAAAACTTCCGTCCGACAGATGGCAAAAGGTTCTGAATGCTTCCCAGATATGCCTACTGTCCTATATACAGGATGTTCGAAAACTGCCGCATAAACGCACCGGATTATGATTCCTCAATTGATTTCCGGCAAAAAAGGTGTACTGAACTATTCTATTCTTAACCATTTAGCTGCCACAGGCATTTGAAGATTTTTGTAAAAATATTTTCTTGCACGACCTAAAGCTCAATATCTCCAAAGCTTTCTAGCTATAATAGTGAAACAAGATGATTATTACAGTTAACAAATTTACCTAAAAAATGAAACTAACCGCACTGAAATCCGATAAAAGGTTTGGTTTTGACTGAGCTTCAAAGTCAAATTTGTGTGATTTTACCCGAAAACAATTTATTTTTCCATCTCAATTTTCTCCAACTTTTTACCAAGGTGAGGTGCTTGTACGATTCTTTCCAAAATTGGCGCATAGTCTAATGATCATATCTTTCTTACATTATTTTATTCTAGCTGCATTCTTTCTAACAGTTTTAGCTCGATTTCGACATAATTTGAATAGATTTTACCAATTGCGAGATCTTTAGGGGCAGTGTGAATTGAATTGTGTTAAATTCGAGCTGTTGTGTTGTTTTTGATGTCGATTGACATTTGTCTGTAGTGTGGCGATCCTAGGTCCGAAATTGATTGATGTAAAAATAATATAAAGGCAAGTGATTACAAGCATCCTGATATCACTATGAGAAATAGCGATAAAAGGAGAGAAGGACATTAAAACCGCATTTTTTTGGAGTAATTTCTAATGCGTTCTAATTATAATGTGATCGACTGTGAGTAAGCATGACAAAAATTATGGTGGCTAGATGTACTCTGCTGTACAGAAAGTGCTCTTTGCATCACAAAAAATTCTAAAGCTGTATCCACACTAGCTGCCAATAGGCACTTCGCGAAGCCAACTTTGAGTATTTTTTTTTAACCCTTTCATTCCCATTGTAAACTGCAGTTTACATCAACTTTAAAACACCTTTTCCATGTTTTGGTTTACTTTACATAAAAATGAGTGACATTCACTGAAACTTACATATAACAGCATTGGAATGGTAAACATTTAGTTAATGCATATGGATTGAAATTTTTAGGAACGCATTTAGAATTAAGGACGTTTTCGTCCATTGTGACAAGTGCTGAATTGCTCCCTTCCTACATAAAAAGAACAAAATTCGTTTGCGTTATAGACGTTACAACAGAAACTGTGACCTAATTGCATTTCGTCGAATCAGAGCCAAAACGAAAAAAATGATAATGGCAGCACGGAATGCTTACATTATTAGCATAGAAAACAGCGTAAACAAAGGGGAAGGAAAACTGTTCTGGTCATATGTTCGAAATATGCGCTCGTCATCTTCATATCCCTCTAAGCTTTCATTTGGCCAGTTAACTGCAAGCAATCCAAAAGACATATGTGAACTATTTGCCCGGTACTTTGCTAGCCATTTTAGTCAAACCTCTAACTCTTCTGCTTATACTACTTTTCAAGATTCTAATCACCTTCCTTTTTTCCCTAATATTCAAGAAGCTTATGTGGGCACAATTATTGCATCATTTAAGAACAATTCTTCTTCTGGTCCCGACAGAATCTCCAATTACTTCCTAAAGAAGTGCAGCCTGTCTTTATGCTTACCTCTTGCGATACTTTTCAACAAGAGTATTAGACAAGGCGTTTTTCCTACCCTTTGGAAGCAATCCTATACCGTTCCCATTCCGAAAAAAAGGTGATTCAAGCATTGCTTAAAATTATCGCCCCATTTCATTGCTTTCATTGCTGTCTTCCTGCTCCAAAATTCTTGAGCGTATCATATTCAACCTCATTTGGGATTGTTTCAGCCATCTTATTGTCTCGAACCAACATGGTTTCTGCGCAGGCAAATCTACGGTCACAAATTTAGTTGAGTTTGTCGAGTATGTAGGAAAGTCCTTCAATAAACATTTCGATGTACATGTGATTTATACCGACTTTTCTAAAGCTTTTGACTCAGTGGATCATGGTATCCTTCTGCAAAAACTTGGCATTTCTGGTTTCCCTCCCATTCTTTTAGGTTGGTTAGCTTCGTACCTTAAAGACAGAAGCTCATTAGTCGCTTTTAAAGATTTGGTTTCTTCGCCTTTTTACCCGTGCTCTGGGGTACCTCAAGGGTCAATATTAGGCCCATTACTTTTTTTGTTCTTTATTAATGACCTACCTCCACTTCTGAAAAACCATTCTTTATTATATGCTGATGATTGCAAGCTTTTCACGTCGGTTTCAAGGCTGGATGACGCTATCTCATTGCAAGCCGACCTGGATACCTTATCTGAATGGTGCCTTAGGAACGGTCTGCACCTAAATGTTTCTAAATGTGCTCAGATGATATATTCCCTTAAACCTTTTCCATTTTCCTATCGTTATCAAATTAATTCCCTTCCTCTTAAATGTGTCTCAACAGTTGAAGATCTATAGGCGTAACCTTTGAAACTAAGCTGAAGTTCAACGTCCATATTGAAAATTTGGTACTTAAAACATCTAAACTTTCTGGTTTCGTATTACGATGTTCCAGTGATTTTCGTAACATTGGAACTGCTGTAAGACTATTCCTTTCGCTTGTACGCAGTTTACTAGAATATGCGTCGGTTATTTGGTCACCATCTGCAGAACAAAACAGAACAGACTTAGAATCAGTCCAACGTAGATTCACTAAATCTTTATTTTTTAAATATGGAATACCTTATCTACAGTATCCTCAACGTCTTATATTTTTAAACATTATGTCCTTGGAGAAAAGAAGGTGTTTTCTTGACCTTTGTTTTCTATACAAAATCTGCAAAGGGCTTATAATTACTTCTACAGTAGAGGATATTGTGTATAGACTTCCCAGTTATAGGACTCGTAGTGTAGCCATTTTTAACCCCCCAACTGTTTGTCTTTCCACCTACATGAACTCGTCTATTATCAGAATGATGCGCAGTTACGACGATTTGGAGCTTGGTCCGCTGCCTTCTTCCATTTATGCATTCAGGCGCGCTCTGATGTCTAAATTAAATTAATACTTTTTTCAGTGACTATAAATACATTCTAGTTTCCAAACTTTCCATGTACAATTAATTTCGTGCATTTTGTAGCTTACCTATTTAATTTCTTGGATTTTACGTTTTTGCTTTCTTACTCTTACAATTAGTTTAATAATATTTTCATTTCATTTCATTTTTCCTCTTCTTTTCTATTACTTTAGATTTCTTTAGTTTCTTAAGGTGCTGTGTTATTAGAATTATTGTTGTTCTGTTCAGTATGGCTATAATAAATAAATAAATAATTCTAGGTGTAAAATCCGTCCGTGAAAAAAATATACCGTTATTCGCCAACAACAAAAGATTCATTTGCCAGAATTTTCTGTGACAAAAATTTAATAGGGGGGCATTGGGGGACGTTGAAAGCTATGTAAACTGTGGTTTACATTGGGCATTTATGGAATAATATTTTTGCCGGTATTGGAATGAATCCGATATGAAAAAGGTGAACTAAGCGGAAAAAAGTAGCATAATACCTTTTCGATGGTGAAAATTGAGCGATTTCGACCTTTTGGGGTATATTCCAGGTTAATTGGGACCAATTTTCGGATTATCGAATTGTGCGGATTTCCAAAATGCACCGATAAAGACTCCACTCTCGTCTATAATACCATCATTTATGCTGAAATTCTAACTAAATTTCATAAATTTAGCACCAGTAGATTCGATCAGAAAAACTTATGGTTTTGTCAGTTTTTATAAATTTAATTTAATTTAAAAACTCTAATTTAATTTTGAAATTGACTGATAAATGGCCCTAAATCCGGCTTATCCAACAAAAATCCAGTAAATGGGTGGGACCTTAGTCTTTTTCATCGAGAAAATTTATTTCCTCGTTTCCGTAATAAAAAATAAATAACTCATATTGCCGTCAACTATTTGTATTTTAAAAAGTTTCCACTCAATCCTAATGTAAACTGCAGGTTACATACTATTATTTCCCAAACCCATAATTTTTTTTCCTTGTTTTCATTGAAAATGTATTATTAGACACAAATAAAGACGAAATAATAACAATATTATTTTTTGCCCGAAGGAATTTAATTTGGGAATGAAAGGGTTAATAGGTGGAAAGAAGCACCATTTCAACGTTCCATTTTGCAATGAGAAATGCAAACAGTTTTAAAGATTCGAAGATTTAGCATTAGGCCGCGCGCAGATTAAAGGTGCAGCGTATAGCGTAAAACCTGTCGCCCAATACAAGCGCTTGTAGTATCTACTCGCGTTCGGAAGTTATGACTGCCGAAATTGCATTTTGAATTAATTAAAAACTGTCGGAAATTCGTGAACGACAAATTTTGAAATTAAGGATACTTGTAAATCACCATACTGTTCACATTTAGTGAAATTTTCTTGGCTCTAACTGTCAAGGTTCAAAAGTTACAACCTATGAACTATGTAGGCTCGATATTTAGCGAGATGATAACACTCCAATCCTTCATTTTCGATAACGCGGGACAGACCGAAATTTCTGAAATTTGGCACACTTGTTGGTACACATTTCCTTAAAGGAATTATATCTGCGTTTAGAATTTATAACTGCCCCAATCGCACTTTTGTGTTTTCTAATGGAAAATTTTTAAGCGCGATTGTGAAATTTGGCGGACCACTGTCCTTGGTGAACATTTCAAGGCTCTAGCTACCAAGGGTCTGCAGTTACAGCCGACGAAATATGCGGTTTTAATTTATTTTTTCCTATCACAAAACGATGGAAAATCAGCCACTGTATTCCATTTGATTCCCCTGTCAAACTCTATATGAAAATCCATACCAAAGGGTTTTTCCCACAATTCGAATCCGAATCCGTTAAAATTTGCGAGCTCAGGGGCCGGCGTGGCATATAGCCATTGACAGTGGCGTAACGTACGGTGTTCCATGTGTTCATTGGAAGACGGGCCCGCAAGGCAAAGGTCCCACAACGGCCGAGAACCATATTTGTTTCAAATAAGAATGCTCATTAATCAAGTGCACAAAAACTCGCAGGATCAGAAAGTACCAAACTAATACCGCCGTACCAAACTAATAAGATAAAATTAAAAGTTATGCTTCTTTTGATAAAATTTCGATTTTCAGATAATATTGGCGAATTGCCATTTCTAATTGACGAGTTTCTTTATCAAGTTGACGAATGTCAAAATGATGTTCACGAATTTCCAAGACACTCCATGTCAAAATGATGAACTTCCAAATCACGTTGACGAATTTCCCAATAAAATTGACGAATTTCTAAATAATGTTTCGGATTTTCACTTCAAATACATCAAATCATGTTGACAAATTTTCGTTTGTTATTAGTTAATTTCAGGGATTTGGAGCGACACTTTTTTTCGCTCCGCTCCGCTCCCGCTCCGACCGATTTGAAACCGCTCCGCTCCGACTAAATTTTTTTCGCTCCGCTCCGCTCCACGCTCCGCTCCGCTCCATTACAAACATACAACAAAACTTCATTGTTCTTAGTAAATATTTATAATTTTCCGCGAATTCATCAATTCAACTTATATCTTCTTTCGTATTATAGAGTATGGCTTAAAAGGTGTGTTTTATTCGATCAAGTACAGAACAGGAAAGCACCAATTTCGTACAAATTTGAACATAAAATTGAGTTGTTCTAGATAGTGTGTCCGGAAACTAAACTATCGCATTAGCGCACCGAAATATGATTATTAATGTCATTTCCAGCAAAATAGGCGTACCGGGAATATCCCGAATTCTTAACTCCTTAGCGACCAAAAGCATTTAAAGATTTTACAAAAATGCTACCACTAAAACCTCCGTCGGAAAAAATTTTTATATGAAGTAAGATCACAAAATTTTGTCTTTGAAGCTTTTTTACACAGCTTAAACTGCTTATCTAATTTTTTTAGAAAAAATTGTTGGCCACGACCGAAAGAAAATATGTGGGTAAAATGAGTATTAAATTTTTGAAAAATCTTTAAATGTCTGTGGTAGCTGAAGAACTAATAGTTCGGGCTTTTTTTATACTCCTTTTTGCTGCAAATATCACCAGGAATCATATTTGGGTGCCTTTATGCGATAGTTTTCGGACATCCCGTATAGAACGAGATCTGTAAAATTGTTATGGAAGCTGTCCTGTACTCCATTCAATAAAATGCACCTAATAACTAATTTAAATTAAAACGGACGTTTCATTCAGCGAGTACAGGACAGGACTTTTCTGTCATGGAATTTCACAATAATCCGAATTTTCGCAAGTCTCTCAACGAATTCTTTGCCTTTAAATCGTCCAAAATCATCAAATAGTGCCATAAAATGAAAAATTTCGTCGAAAAAAATAAATTTTTTATCTCGGAATTTTCTTGATTTTTTACTTCGGAGCGGAGCGGAATGGAGCGACTTTCAAAGCAAAAATCGCTCCGCTCCAGCCTGCCGAAAACCGCACCGCTCTTTCGCTCCGAAATTTTAGGTCGCTCCGCTCCGCTCCATCGCTTCGCTCCGCTCCAAATCCCTGGTTAATTTCCATGCCAAATTTGCGAATTCCACAATCAAAATTAAGGGATTTTCAAATTATTTTTCGATTTTCCAAATTGACGAATTTCCATTACAAACTGACGAATTTCCAAATAAGATTACCGCATTCATTAAAATTGGTGAATTTAAAATCTGGTCTACAAATTGGCGAATTTAAAAACATGTTGCCAAATTTAGAATTTAAATAGGCAAAATTTTCTCCTAAATTGACAAAATTTCATGTCATCGTTGACGAATTTCAAAATTATGTTGACGAATTTCCGATTCAATTGATTGATGACCATTTCTAAATTGTGAATGTTCATGTCTAATTAACACATTTTTCAAATCATTTTGACGAATTTATGCAGAACAAATAGACGAATTTCCATTTCAAGTAAATTCGTTTTCATTGATCGGTTTCCCAATTAATTATTCTAGAAATTTATCAATATCGGTACACACACAATTTCGCAATATATAAAATGGAATTAAAATTAAAAATCAAGTACCTACAGCTAGAAAGAGGCGATTTTTCCAATTTTTCTGTTCCGTGTCGTGTAGCCATTCAGCATACATTTTTCATTTCATTGCCCAAAAATGCAACTGTGAGTGCTTAATAAATTTTGATTTGAGAATTATAATTTCGTTTCGAAAAATATTTTAAACAAAAAAACGATTGAGGAACAGAAAATAGCAATTCCACTCAGCGAACACTGCCCTTGTGTAGATATCAGATAAATCGCAAAATTCGACTGTATAAAAAAGGGCACCGCTTTGTATCCGAACACAACCAATTTGAAAAACGTTACGCCACTGACCATTGATATAGGAGGAATGCATATTCCTTCTATATTGTCGTAACCAGGATAAGCCAGGAGGTTCTCCCTGGACTCCAATCTATAGCTATACACTGAAATTATGCATGGAACGCCACCACCAGCTAAAGAGTTCTATGCCCAATGATTACACTGTGTGACAAATTTAAAAAAAAAATAACCGTCATCTCTAATTTTTATTTTTTTTAATTTTCATTTAATTCTTACTAAAACCTCATATTTACTTTTTCCCTTGACCCCCCAGTTTCAGAGATATGGAAAGATATTGATATTCCCAGAAAATAATACAAAATAAAGTTGCAGTAACAAATCGGTTATTATTTATTAAATTTTTTTTGGTAAAACGGACATAAAACAATATAATAAACATATTTAAATACTTAAAATTATAAACTTAATTGTTGAACACATTTATTTTAAGGGAAAAATAAAAAAAATCAACTTTTTCTCCTATGTTTAGAACTGTCTTCTCGCTGTAAGCGCCAACAATAATCTCCTAACATCGCTGCATCCCAATGACCTTGAAAACGTTCCTCAAACCTTTTTATGTCCTGATGAAACCGCTCACCTCATCGCTTACGGCTCCAAGGTTCTCAGGAAAGAAAGAGAAATGGGAGTGAAGAAAATGCATTTCAAAGACATTCTGCACCCCATCTCTTTATATCTAAACATATTTGTTACTAAAAGTTCCGCGTTTTCGGCTTTGTGATTTCCTAAGAATCCTTTTAGAACAGCTTTTAATGAAGTCCATGTACCATGTACCAAATCATTCAATTCCTCTTGGCGAATTAGCTGTGGTTTTCGTTGATCGCTTGATGAAGGAGAGGGGAAAAACTGTGTATCCTGAGGGTCGTTACTTTTATCACTGTGAGGAGGGCGAACAGTGCTGTTTACACTGTGAGGCACAGGTTTCGTGACAGAACTCACTATAGGGTACTCCACTTTATACTTATGCTTTTTCGTAGCACCCCGAAAATCGAACACACAAGAATAGCAATCGTCGTGATGATGGCTAGACTCGCTCCAAAGTGTTGGAACCGCGAAAGGCATTTCTTGTTTTCCAGTTTTTTGAGAGTGCAGTGACATACAACACGATATGCAAAAAAAAAACGGGTATCCAAGGCTTATCCTGACACACAACGCGGCCAAAATAAGCATCCCTTAATTTTTGTGTTACTTTTCTCTCTAGCGATTTAAAAATATATTTGCCACACACGTAGCAAAATTTATTTGGTGAATTTTTGCACAGGTTGCGAATACTTCTTTCAGATTCCATATTGTAAACCAATTAAAGTAAAACTATTACAACACGTGCTATTTATACCATAACAATATCTTTTCAAGTTTTTTTTAAATTTTTGTACATGACGGTTTTCGCTCTTTAAGGGGTATTATAAGGATAATAAAAAAAGAATATGACAGGTAAAAACAAAAGGGATAATATAAGGATAATAAAAAACGAGTATATCAGGTAAAAATATAATAAATATTAAAGTAACGTAAAGATATGTAGCCGCGAAAAGATAAAAAAGATGGTTTTTCACGGTTTAACGTCACAATAAAAGGGAATAAAAATAAAATAACCGAGCAAATTATATTTATTTTCGGCGATTTTTATTGCCAAGAGTCCTCTTAAGGATACTGATAAGAAATTTACTTATTTTATTGCAAATTGCAGTAATTGAGAAGCAGATACTATATGAGGATCATTAAAAAAGATTTCGGCGTGTAACTCGAAAACCTGAGGGTCAGGAAAAAAATTAATTGCATTTTTGTCATATGGGAACCAATAGCTAACCAAAATAGCATTCAGTTTTTTTGACGGTTTTTTGGTGTCACGCAGTGTTATCATCATTTAATCTATTGCGATAAACGGACACCATGAAAAGCCAGATGTCTGATTATTATAGGACTTTACAACTATTTTATGTGTATAATCTTATTTCAAGTTCACTTCGTTTTTATAGCTTTTAGTATTAAAACATATTTAGGTCTTTGCTTCACATATTAATAATTCTTTTCAAGTAGAACATTGAGAACTCTAGGATTCGCTGTACGTTACAGTAAGGAAAATAAGACAACGAATGTGATTCGGTAATATTAGGTAGAATATTTTTTTCAGTGCAGAATATCGGCTACTATTCCTTCTCAATTCTACATTTACAAAGATATCGCTTATGAAAGGAAGAAGAATATGAGGTCATTTATGGCATGCTTCATAGTGGTAGGCTCGTGAAATTCTTATTCTTTCTCCAAATTGGCGCGAAAGAGAGGGGGACGTAGTATGGCTGAGAATTTGCCTAAAAACCGAATTTCGCAAGTGTGTGTACAGCATTAGGCTTTCGCGAGTCTGGTCACCTTACGATAGGCGCTACAAGAAATTACGGCAATCAGTAGGACAGGAAAGCATGGCTGCACTGAATCTCAGCCTGAACTTCCTTCTTACGTGCTGTGATGTTAATTTATGTAGGTTGTCATATCTTTGCTCACGCAAGCCGATTTTATTTTGGCTCTTTTTCGAAGATAAATAATTTGCTGGGAAATTTGTTCCAACTAAACAAATAATCTGTTTCTTTAAAAAAAAATATTGTGCATCCCCAATTTGACGCCTTAGGCGTTTAATTACCCACATCAAATTTTTTTACATAAGTGCCGCGATACCAAGTCTGACACACCCAGCGAAGAAAATCGATAAAATCTGTAACTACAAAATATTAGTTAATTGTTAAAGGATGGTTCTCTTCATTTTAAAATTAGATCAACTTAAAATTCTAAGCACAGTTTATTTAAAAAAAAATGGTGCATAGGTCTCCCTGATACGAAGCCATCTTTAGGCCACTATAATTTCCCCAAATCACATTCTAAGGACTACACAATTTTGCATTAAAACCTAATTGGCGAGTATAGCAGTATCTGTACATTGGTACTGTCGCCTGGTCTGTGAAACCCGGGGTCGGTTCTCGATCCTGTAGCACACACTTCACCATTTAAATTTGATTTTTTTCTTTCAAATCCAATACGCATCCAATGTACGAATTCTTCCATAACTACTATACATCATAGTCATTATTACGTCCAAAAAGCTAAACTTTTTCGAAAATGATCATCGTCACGGGTAATTGCTGTTCTTAGCACCCCTTGATCCAGTATAATTTGCCCCGAAAATACGAATATCTGGTCCATGAAATTCCTTGGATCAGAAATAATACTATACATATGCTTCTACCATCTGATTTATTGAGGTCTACTACTATCCGTATAATACTATATTCGCAGTTAAGTCTGATATCGTCCCCGGCGGTCATTCTGTCCTTTTTCGCAGAATTTCTATAAATTATTGACTTATGGCCGAGTCGAGTTGTAAGATTGATACGTGATGGAATTCGATTTTTGCACAAAATCTCGATTTGATTGATTTCGCGGCAAATTTCATTCTTTTTCTTGTATTTAAGTTTTATCGAATTGAGAGACAAAATGGTGAAGGTTGATATGGTTTCTGCTTTGAATATAGGGGTTCACTTAATCCATTACGTGCTGATTCAAAATTCAAAAGATTTAATCAGGTCTGCGAATATTACAGACATCGATCTGCATTCGTACCTTAAAATGTTTTTCTTTATTTTTACTTTTCAATTTATTCTATAACTTATAGAGTTTAGAGAGGGAGAGAAAGGATCTATTACTCTGTTGGAAACACATTGCTTTCAGCCTTACTATGTTTGTCCCTTCAAAATTTCAGTACATATTATACATATGGACAAATGATGTACTATACATACATATGTATCTAATGCAAAGAAGTGCATGTGAAGACAATAACATTTCGGCTACAAAGGCAACAATCGACATTCAACCTATTAGGTCTAGGCTCGTTTCCTGAAAATGAAAAAAACTCTGGTAAACCGCAAACACGCGATGCAGCGGCCTCATTTGTGTTACCACAGCCTCTACCTCTGCTTGTGTATTTGAATCGTGTTCTGAACGTTGGTCGGTTACGGAAAGGTTGGACTTCATCCTTGCATTCAACTTCTTGCCATGTCGAAGTAAATAGAATGTTTCCGTCACAAAAATATTATACGAAGAGCTAATAGCATTTGGTATAGTTGTTAAAAACCGATATCTATGAATTGTACGAGAACCCACATATGAACGAAGTATATGTTCGGGGAGAACGTATGTGTGGCTTCGAAAGAACATATCGTGGCCAAAGGTTTCCAAGTTCTGACAGGTTGAGGTGGTGACTACGTTTCTTTGTTAGTGCAATGGCAATCGTTGCATATTTGAAAGAATACCTTACTTACAGAATGCGTTTGTAAAGGATCGGTCTGGCTTATAAGCTACAAAGGGGACGTGGCAAAGCTTATACCGTGGAGACATTACGATTGACCTTAACAAACATTTCAGTAGAAGGTATCGAAGGCCTCAATGTACTTTTATTATATTAAAAATAATATACGCGTTATGTAGCATCTAAAAACTACGCATACAGAAAATATATTTAGGTACTTTTTCGATAGCCCTGTTATTTTTTCATATTTGTTGCATTTCATGCAGTTTTTACAGGGTTACTGGCAATTTGTTGCATTCATTACAATATGTTATAATAGGATTAAAAAAATAACAGGCGCGACAATCCAACATTGGACTAAGGCCGCAGGATGTGTTAGTTACATCCTATTTCCAAGATCTTATCTGCTTTTTGTTGAGGTAATGAGATCAGCATCACGCTCAGCAGTGTTATTTATCCCCATAAATGGGTACTCGTTTAACATCTGAGTGAGATCATAGTCCGTCAAAAGCTCGTGAGTTCGAAAAGCACCATGATCCACGGTGAGATTCGAACTCATGACCCTGTGCGCCGAAGGTGCGCGCACTAACCGCTAGACCAGCCAGACTACTCATTTCCTCAACAAGGAAAAAAATATTTCAAATTTTCGGACCTTTATGAATCTTGCCATAAGGACTCAGACCACCAGATTCATACAAATTTAGATGTCCCTAACCCAATTTTAGTGACATTCTGAAAATATGGACGAAAATGACAGCCATATGGAGTTTGAATCACGTGGTACTGTAATATTCTCACATTTCTGTAATAATTCCTAAACCCATGGATTTGAGTCCAACCAGTGCCGAATGAAGAAGATTATTATCTTCCATAATTAATTTTTTGTGTGAAAAGTTAAAACATTTCGGAAAAATGATCAATTTACGCCGAGATTACCCACAGTGGTTCAGATTCACATTTTAGCGGCACAAAAATCAAAAGATCGCATACTCAGATTACTGATAATTTTGATGGGCAATAAATTTGCACATATCAATAGAATTTATGTAGAATAACAATTATATCCCTCATGCACAGTGGCGTGCCTCTCAATTTTTATTATATTATATTTATTCGACAAAGAAGAATTTATTATAGAAGTCCCTTTTTGGACGACCTCTGAAAATTTACAAATTCGACAAATTCCGAAAAGTGATAAAATATGGGAAAATATTTCATTTTAGAAGTGTTGTCCATTAATATAGGTTACTCAGGTTCATAAAAGGTTACAACCCAACATCTAGCTAAAAAGGTACATAATAAAGATACTAACGTAGCGCATACCAAAAGGGCAAATTTACGTTATCACCTCCATTTATTCGATTTTACTAATTTAAATAAAAATTTTTGGAAATCTTACACATTTAAATGAAAAACAACATTTTTGTGAAACAATTTTGATTCATTTTTTAAACAGAGATATAATTGTAATTTCTAAATTCTATGGATGTGTGCAAATACATTTCCCAACATAAACTTGTGAATCGGAAACGAAACTTCATATAAAAAAAATGACAGGTTGATCAGCTGGCATTTTTTTTATATGGAGTTTCGTTACCCAAACCTACACGGGATAACCAAAAAAACACACCTAATTTAGAAAGAACTGGCTTGTGGAATTTCGTTGACATCTTGGTTGGCATAATTTTTGTTTGAGAAAAACGCGGGGCCCCTAAAAGCGCGGGGCCCGTGGCATTTACCACCTTCTGCCCCGTGGTTAATCCGGCACTGAGTCCAATGAAACTCTACATAAAAAAAATAACAGCAGGGCAAGTTGTCATGTTTTTTATATGATGTCTGGGGTCGTAATAGATTAGATATTAAGTGTAATAAAAAATCCTTTTTTTTTTAATAAAAAATGAGGATTTACCAATGGTTTTTGGAATTTTTTAATGAATCCGAAGCATTTGCCATATCTTTGGTTAAGGTTCAGTTTCAATATATGTAGTTACGCGTTACCACAAAATGCAACGAATTACCAGTAACCTTGTGTATATCTGGCATGGGTAGGGTATGGATATGCCCTGCACCTTTAGTATAATCCATACATACTTCATCTCCAGTCCAGTATAATATAAAAGCATAAAAGCAACGAGCCCCCCATATAGGTTTACGTTTTTGGCGTGGGTTTTTTTATGATCGCAATACTCCATTTTCATAAGGCTTAAGATTAAAGTTTTTTTATACGATGCCATTGCTTTGATTTATCTTTATTTTCGTATGATGATTTGTTGGCTGCAAATTCATGTTGTCAAGAGGTGTTTCAGATTACGAAGTGAATATGGATATGTGGGCGATTTTATGTTATATTTCAAAGACTCCAATTGGTCGATATTATACCTACAACATACAACATACATATAGGTACATATAGATTATTGACATTTAAAATAAATCGAACGAGAATATTCAAAATGTAAAGGTAGAGAAGAAACTGTGCTGAATTGCTGAAGTATAGTACCTACAGAAAATGTTATTTCTCAATGCACTTAATTCAAAAACGTTAACTTATTAAGTGCATTAATATAACTAACACCTTCGGTGCACAGGCTCGTGGGTTCGAGTCTCGTCGTGAGCGAATTCAGTTTATGGTGTCTTCCAGAGTCAATGGGTGAGGTTATAAGACACAACGTTCGCGCAACGTTACCTTTAATTTCAAATTTACCGGCCGTTACGGATCAGAAACTTCTCTCTAAAAACAGATCCCCTAAGCGCTTAAGCGCACACTATAAAAATCATGACACCGACTGTGCTATAGAAGAATATATGCATGTGTGTAAGCGCTTAGGGAATCTGTTTGTAGGGAGAAGTTTCTGATCCGTAACGGCCGGTTGATTTGAAATTAAAGGTAACGTTGCGCGAACGTTGTGTTTTATAACCTCACCCAATCTCAACTCAAAAGTTAAACGATGTACAATGGCGCCGGAACAGGGGGTAGCGGGGGCAACTGTCCCTCTCATCATCATCATCAATGTGGCACGATAGCCCGACGTCGGGCCTTGGCCGCCTGAATCGTTGACCTCCAATTGTCGCGGTTACGTGACCTCGTCCTCCAGTTTCGGAAGCCCAGCAGCTGGTGGGCGTCTTCACCTACGGAGTTCTCCCAGCGAGCTCTCGGTCGTCCACGCAACCTCGCTCCGTCAATTCGTTGTGCGTTCATCACTTTCTTTGGCATGCGATTATCGTCCATCCGTTGTACATGCCCCGCCCATTGCAAACGTTGAAGCTTCACGATTTTCGATACTTCCAGCTCATCGTACAATTGATACAACTCATGGTTGTACCGGATACGCCATTGGTCTCGCTCGCGAACGGCCCCGAAAATTCGCCGAAGGACCTTTCGTTCGAATCGGTCTAGCAAAATTTCGGAGGCTTGGGTGAGGGTCCATGTTTCGCAGCCATAACATAGCACGGGTCGGATGATCGTTTTGTACACGCGGAGCTTCGTGTTCCTGTGCGCAAGTTTCGAATTAATTATAGGGAGGACCGAGAAATATGTCTTATTGGCTAGTTGTATCCGTCGCTTAATTTCGTCGGTTTCGTTGGCGTCCTTTGATAAGTTACAACCCAGATAGTTGAAGTTGTCTACATACTCGATATTAAGGTCCCCCACTGTGATGCTTGAATTTGCTGGCGCCCTTGTTTTCGATTGCATCATGGCCTTTGTTTTGCTTTCGTTGATATGTAGTCCAACTTCCTTTGCGGCGTTATTGAGGTTATGCAGAAGGCTTTCTGCATCACCCAACCTTCGAGACATGATGTTGATATCGTCGGCGTACGCTACTAATTGAGTCGACTTGATGAGTAGCGTTCCGCTGCTGTCCATATTCATGGCTCGAATTACATACTCCAAAGCAAGGTTGAAGAGCGTCGGCGCCAGCCCGTCGCCCTGCTTGAGTCCAGTACGAGTTTCAAATAGGTCAGTGAGTCGATTCTGCACTCTGACCTGCGAGACGGTATTAGTCATCGTCATCCTTGTGAGTCGCACTAACTTTGCCGGTATACCAAAATTCAGCATAATGTTGTACAGTACACTTCGATCGATACTGTCGTATGCCTGCTTGAAGTCGACAAAGATTTGGTATACGTCGATGTTATATTCCCAGCACTTTTGGAGTAGTAGCTTCACTGTGAAAAGCTGATCGGTCGTTGATCGACCAGGTCTGAAGCCGCCTTGATACTCGCCAATGATTCGTTCTGCGTACGGATTAATTCTCTTTTCAAGAATTTTAGATAATATCTTATAGGCCGTACAAACTAATGATATGCCCCTGTAATTCTCACACTTCAGCTTGTCACCCTTTTTGTGGATTGGGCAGATTATGCTGTCCCTCTAATAAGGGGCAATTAGAAAAAGTAAAAATTATGAATAATTTATTTTTATATTTTTCATACATAATGCAATGTACATATTCAATTATGTATTAATATTCTGGCGGATACAGTGCACTCGCGCTAACTTGAATCTCCGCCAGCGTGAACTATACGTTAACTTGAACATTTTTTTCTGTCCGTTGACTGTACTATAACTTGAATTAAGTCAAAATGCGATATAACTTGAACAAAATTTCTTGAAAATTATTTATTGCGTTATCAAAATGCAGACGTTTTGTACAACTTTCTGCACTAGGTTTATGCGAGTGAATTAACTTTTTGTGCGCCACTGGATTTACTTTTTTTTTGTGGGAAAGAAAAATAATATGTTTGTATATTGAAACGATAAAAAAAATGACAAACCCTCCGGAACTTTCAAAATTATATTGCTAAACCAAATCAAAGAAATGTATTTGTGTGAAAGGCAAATATACAACGCCGATGAGTCCGGCTTGTATTGGAAAATGCTGCGGAAAAAAAACATATGTTTCAGTTGAAGAAAAACAAGCGCCCGGAAGGAAATGTGAAAAGCAGCGAATCACATTTTTGGCATGTTCCAATGCCATACAGGAAATCACAAGTTGAAGCATATGGTGATTGAAAAGGCCAAAAATCCTCGAGTGTTCAAAAGTTTTAGTATCCCCGTCGAGTACAAGAACTCAAGCTCAGCGTATGACTTCATTTTATTTAAAGAGTGATTTCTTCACTCTTTTGTGCCACAGGTAAATTTTAATTTTGAAGTGTAGCCGATTACATCTACGAGTACATCACAAGTTTGCTTCCTAGGTAACGAATTTCTCAAAAGAAATGGGATTGCCTGTTCGGGCGTTACTTTTGATAGACAGCGCCCCGTCGCACCCCCATGAAAATGAGCTTAAGTCCGAGGATGGATCAATTGTGGCGATGTTTATGCTATAAGAGTAACCAAATTACATTATGACTTTGATTTGGTGGAATCGATGCAGAAAATAGCTTTGAGGGATGGTGTAATATTTCTAAACGCAGCTTGAATCGGTTGTCGAAAGAAACGTTGGCGAAATGTTGGAAAAATGTTTTGAGCTTGATGATGAAGAAAATATTTTTCTAAGCGTGCTAAAAAACCAAATGGAGAAAGATAGAAACGGCTTGGCAAAGGAAGCAAGCGATATTCTCCAGAATCTAACTCCCCAGGTAGTGGATGCTGTAACTAAGAAATTGTTGTCTATTGTAACAGTAAAAATTTATTCAAGGCTGAATATACACTTAAAGACAGGTAAAAGCAAGCAGATAACATCAGCTGAAGCCGTTACCATTTTCAGCAGGGCTATTCATTGGGCGACAAATGTCAGCCTGGGGAAAGTTGGTGTTCTTCAGTCATTTCGGGAAAGAAGCGACACACCTTAGTTACAACATTTTTTGACAAACAAATTTAAAAAGCCACTGCTAATAATAAACTTAACTGAAAATAACTGAAAAAATCTTATTTTTACTTATATGGATATAAGGTATTCGCTAGGTTGAACATTTCGTTATCTTGAATGAGGCTGGTTTCAATTAGTTCAAGTTAGCGCGAGTCTACTGTATTTTTTTTCCATGATGGAATACCTGGTTCGCAGAAAGTTGCATCTAGTGTCTTCGTCAACAAGAGTACCTCAAATTATCGAAAAGGTCAACGAGAGCGAAACCATTGACCGTTGATCAACGAAAACGAGGAAGTTTTCATTTTGCTTGTCAGAAAAGAGTGCCGACTGTAGCGAATCTCACAGTAATATTGGGCTACTATGCTGAAGATTTCAATATTGTTGATCTTCGCTCACAGGTAACTCTTTTGAAGAATATGCCGTGAGCTTCACCTACATGTTGCGCCGAAATTGCTGATCATTTTCGAAGTACTCGTATATCGAGCACAGCGAGGTAATACGGCTAGTAACATTACTGCTGCATGTTCCAATATCAGCATCATCAGGAAGGTCGTTCAGTGCTTTGCGACGCCTTAAACATGTGACACATCTAATCCTTCTCCATGTTCAGAGGGATCGAACAGGGAATTTAAATGTATCAAAAATCACGAAAGAACTCGTTTCCGGAGGAAACCGGAAAACAACCTTTGGAAAAATCGTTTGACCTTTAATTTTATAAAACTATACAAAATAGAAAATATGTTTATAGTCTTCAACACTTCACTTCATTTCAATGGAATGAAAATAGGTAAGAACATCTGATCGCTGTTGTTCTCTAATATGTTTCATAATCACTTCTACTTGGAATCGTTTCACAGGATATTAAAGTGGTAGAGGTCGGGTACATGGTGACCGCCTAATTTTATATGAATTTGAGAAAAAATATATAGGGTGATCTCTGCGTAGAAATTGACTTTACTTTATTGATAAATGTATAGATTTAGGGTGCATTGCTGAAGATTAAATAAAGAATTGTCAAGCATTTCTATAGAAGCAACTAACCATTAGTAGTGTTTGCGGGCAGTGCTGACTCTATGTGAGGTTGGCTGGCAATCAACAGACACGGGTTCGATGCTAGCTGCGGAAATTTTTTTTTTTGCAAATTTGTTCAATGATAGAAAATGATGATATAAAGCAAATGACAAATATTATAATTCGAATTTGTTAATCTCGCGTTTTTTCTAACCAGGAATTTCATATAAACTTTGTAGCGGAACAAAAATCGAAAACGATATCACCCCAATAACAAGACGACTTTGCTCAAAGAGTAGGTACTAACATCGTCATTTCACGTGAAATCCATGCAAATACTGTCAAAATTTTGATGATCGTGAAATCGAATTCGCTTGGTGGTACTCACTTCACATGAAAGTCTCCACACCGGTTTTTGACATTTCGCTAGCGAAAATAATGCAGTTGCATTTTATTTCACAGTGAAAAGATGTCATCGACAATCAATCAAAACGCGAGTGAACATTTATCTTACATTGAGTTTGAGTGAATAAAAAGCAAGTCTCCGCGGCACCGTTTTCACGGGAGACATATATGCAAGTTTTTCGTTTTACTGGATAAATTTTAGAGACAGCCGCTTATCTAGGCATAATGGAATGCCAAGCACCTCGCCATCTGTTGCGAATGGGACTAACTTTAGTTTCGATAAGTTAGTATACACGCCGTATATGCCGTCCAAAAATAAAATAATTTTGCCTAAAACTTTTTATCTTTGGCTCCGGTACATACACGGTCACTGTACTAGTCGCGTCAACTGGACCGTTATCTACTCGGTGCAGTCAAACTCTACTCTACTGAAACCCTTTACAATAGTAGAGGGGAAAGATTCTGCTTTCGACACTGGAAGTTTACTCTACGATTTACTCGACTCTTGTAAACTGCGCTTAATCGTTTCATTTCCAATTTTGTGTTTAGAAATATTTAAACGATTTTGCGCTTAAACAGTGCCATCTCTTTGTGAAAAATAGTAAACTTTATTTCTCATGTACAGCCCTGCCATAGAATCGATAATGTCAAGTGAAGGTTAATTTTTTGTCGTCCAATGTAAATGTCAACGTCAGTTAAATGTCAAACATAGTAAAGTCATCGGTCTTCGGAAAATTTCTGTTTTGATTGTGCTGCGATAATTCACATAAATGACGCATTCTTACGTATTCCAGGCAATCGATTTTCACTATAAACAGGTGTCGGAACAAATATGTACATCGAGTAAAACTTAAATTCACCACCAAAGAGGTTTGTTGATTGTCGAATCATCCATCGTCTGTGTCCCATTCGTGTTTGTGTGGAAACAAAGAGGAAAAGATATACACCGAGCCGAGACGATTGTTCCGGGAGCATTCCCATACTAAGATTGCACGCGCAGCCATTACGTCTGGACGAGATTGCCGTTGTGTTATTGTTTGGTAATTAACGAACCCGCAGATTTTTAGTCCCTCCCGGACGAGCGGAGTGGCATATTAGTCAAAAGTCGTTGCAACATGAAGAGAACTTTCCGATTTTGCTCATACGCTGCATTTGTTCTTTTCTGGTTCATATTCGCCGTCTTGGGGTTTGTGACGAGAGTAGCATTGATTTGAAGTGGCGCGGGAGTAGAATTATTAAGCTTGGACGAAGAAGGAGACGAGGCGGTGTCGGAGTAGTCTAATGAACTTTCAGAATCCTTTTTGCGATCCTTTGAACCTTTTGCAAATCTACTAACTATTTGTCCTTTCCCCGTAGTAGTTGCAAAGAATCCCACTAACAAACAAATTTTTCATGGTAGCGAAAGAGGGTGAGTTATGATTCGAAGGATGTATAGTTGTTGTGAATGTTGCATTTTTGGTTTGTTTGATTTCGCTTTACACATTTTGGCTTGTTTCTTTTTATTTGCTAAACTCACAAAGCACAAATATATGTACACGAAATCAATGAACTCGCATGGCTCGTGTTTTTCGGTTTACCCAGGGATTATCATGAATGTTGCCTTTATGTGACTAATGAAAATCTTATCACAATTCATTCGACACTTATCTATAGCCGCGTATACCTATAGCACTAACGAGCTGTATGAGTGTACTAGTGCATGTTGTACTAACCTATTTAAAGAAATTCGTAGCAAAAGTTTACGCATTACGATTGATGTTTATGCAAATTATTGATTAAATACAATTTTAGGTATTACAATGGCTGTTTGAGAGTGTCCGTTTTGACACACGGGTCACACCCATCACAAAATGGTTGATATTCGGTAACATTACCTAGCGATAAGATTTTAGATGAACCGCTTTCGCCCATTCAAGAGCCAAAAATTGTCAAGCGGGACCAAAGTTATCAAAATAAAAAATTATGCAGTACGACCACCATAGCCCAATTCCACCGAGGATTATTCGCAAGGAATGACTGCAGAATTTCCAAGTAACAGTTTTTTCATTACCAAAATGAAATCTGTGTGGAACATCCCCTCCGAATCCTCAAAATGCACAAAAAAAAAAATGACCACGAAATCCTATTTTTCTGCTTCTGAACCGATTTACCTGAAACCTGCATGGTTTTACTTGCTGTTTGGTGCCTGGTGCGAATTGGTGGATCCATGTTTTACGATCATCGATGGGCGAACAAGTTTCACTTAAACATGGTCGAACACTTGCTTGGCGTGGTCACTTAATTCATTTCACATAATAAAATATTGTCAAACAGTTTGCTACCTACATCAAGATTACAGACAGCATAAAGGCTTCCACTTGAAAACAGTGCGAAGAAGGCGATATCAATAGATGGAATTGGACACTTGATTAATCAAAAAAATTCACTCTGAAACCTGCGAATTTGCGAATGATAGGAGTTCTCCTACTGGCGACGAAGTTACAAGCCCCTTTGGGCCGGACGACATCCGTTTCAACAAGGAAACGGCCAAGAGTTGCCAAAAAACCCCTCCCTGGCAAGAGCCATCAAGGTTCGATGCAGGAGGGTTGTGTATGTGTGTGGATGGATGGGGAGCATTTCATCTCAGCGCGGTTGCTCTCAATTCTCTTAATCCGCGCAGGCATCGAAACCAACACAGGTCCCGAAATTTACATTTGCTGTGTATGCAACCGACGCATCTTCGGGAATGCCAGGTCTTTGAGGTGCTGCTGCAGAGCATGGTGCCATTTTCACTGCTCAGGCTTGAAAAAATGGGGTAGTATGACAAGTTGCATTTTATTGCTCCAGGGTGTCTGAATGCGGGTCGACCCTCATCCAGGCCCAGCTCACAAGCTTACGTTTTACTACCGTCTCCATCCCTGGCCCTACCTCTCGAATCAATACTCCCCCACGGCCACCCGCTACCAACAATACAACTAGACAAACTCGCTCCAGTCAACAACAACAGTTTACACCCCACTTGCCATATTGCAGTTTAGCTGCAATGCATCCGCCAGAAAATCTGTGACATTGTCCATTTCATGAGTACACGCGGAATTCTGAGAGCGGCAATTCAGGAGACAAAGCTCCAACCAACAACATCCATCGACATTCGCGGTGATTATATACTTTTTAGGCGCGATAGCGGCAGGCAGGACCCTAATTCAGGAGGAGGGCTTGCATTCCTAATACACAGAACCGTGAAATACAGTGTATTAGACCTACATTTCAATAACGGCACGGCGGAAAATTATTTGAATTTGAATGAACATCTATATTCCACCAGCATCAGCTGTGGTTCTGGTTATAAGTTCGATATTGGTCCACTTCTCACAGGACACCATATACCATAGGATCCTAATTGGCGACTTTAACGCAAATCACGAACTCTGGCACTCTCTCCTCGGCAACAATGCCAGGGGTATAGACATCGCGTCCAAATTAGACCCATCAGATTTCTGCGTCCTTAATGGAATTTCGTCTACACGCGTCTCTGGCGCCTGGCGCTACCTACTCCAACAAACGCTAGGGAAGCCGAAAAAAATATAAGGAAAATTGTCAAAGCGGCAGCTCGCTTCATTCCGGCAGGGCGTATTCCCAAAGTTCGACCATATTTCCCAACTGCTGCCGCAAGGTTAGCTGACTAACGGGACAACTTTAGACGCGCGAATCCGACAGACCCCAGAATTCAGGGTCTCCAAAATAAATCGACAAGTTAACACCTATAAAAACGAGAAAAGGAACGGGCATCTCAAAAGTTGCGACTTCTTAAAAGGTGTCAGGAAACTCTGGGCTACGGTCCGCGCCCTGTTTCATCCAAACAAACAAGTTCAAGGTAGCCATCAGATTCGGTAAGAAAACCACCGAGCGTTCAATAAGCAATTTATTGAACATGCCAAGACCAAGATGCTCAACTGCAAAATAAAATAAAGATCCGAACGGTTGACACCTATACACCGGACCAAGTTTCAGCAGCAATCAAGAACGTTGTATCACATGCTGAGCAAGCTTCTCACCGGCATGGTTTCAGGAAGATGCATAGTACCACAACAGCTCTGGATCTTATCACCCATCACATCCACAATGGCCTCAACTACAAACAGCCCTGTGACAGAACCGTCCTAGTAGTCATTTATGACCTATCGAAAGCCTTCGACACGGTTATCCACTCTGCGCTGTTGGCCGATCTCCTTAATATGCATATTCCTGCCCAGGAGGTAAGAGTGATTGCCAACTATCTAGCTGGGAGGCAATCTTAAACAGAGTTTCGAGGCAGTTGTTCAAAGCATAGGAAAATTAAGCAGAGAGTTTCACGCGGAGCGTTCTCTCTCCTACATTGTTTAAAATCTACCTGACGAGCCTTCCAACACCCAAGGTATCAAACTATTTTCCTATGCGGATGATTGCACCGTACTCACCACGGGGAATGATTTAAAAGGTGTGTGTGCCCGACTGAATGACTACATTGAAAAACTGGTCGAATTTTTCAGTATCCGCAACCTAGTCAGATCGCCGTCTAAATGTACTGCAACACTTCTCACCACCTGGACGCAGGCATTTTCGGAGGAGCTTACGATCCTGCAGCATGATGACGACGTTGTTCCCACTGTTACAAATCCCAAGATCCTTGGTGTCTATTTAGACACCATGTTAAAGTCGAAAAATCATGTCGAGGATATAGTTGACAAAATGCACAGTAGGAACAACGTCTTAAAGGCACTGGCTGACAGCTTTTGGTGCAAGCAACGGCAAAGAAACCACGCTGTTGACTTACACTTACACTGCTGTTCACTTACACTTAGGTAGAGCAATTCCCATCTATGCAGCACCGGTGTGGTGACAAACCGTTTTTGATACAAACTGGGATAAGATCCAGGCATGCCAGAATGCTACGTATCGCTACAGGTTGCCACTTGATGTCGTCCGAGGTTCATCTTCATCAGGAAACCAGCATTTTACAAGTGCGCGATCTTAATCTTCTCCTGTCTTTCAATATCTGGTCGGTTGTTATCGAGAGGAAAACCCAAACCATCATCTCATGGACAATACGATATGTCAGGAGTGGAATCAGAGATCTCGAGAGAGATGTCCAGAGATACAAACGGATACCTGCCGATATATTTGATGACACAGCATACCATGCGGCCATGTCAAATATTCACACAACCGTTGTGAATCGGTCAATAGAGGGATAAGGTACGAATAGAGTCCTCTTAGCGCTCCCGACACACATTTCGCCTGAGGAGACTAATACAAGAGCAACACTAGCCCAGCCTAGGTCAGGCTGGTGTTCGCTCAATTCCTACCTATCTCGAATAGACCCGAACATCCAGAACATTTGTCCGAGCTGCGGTGGTGCGCCTTATGATGTGCACCACCTGTTGTAATGCCCCGCTGCACCCACTAACCTCACTCCGAGGGCGTTATGGGACAATCCAATTGCAGCTGCTACGTTCTTTTCGCTTGAGACAATAGGCGAGAATGACGACGAAACTTAGAGCACATCCACAGACATGCACAGCAGTGGCGTGTATCCCGTAGAGGCATAAAAGCACTGCCTACCCTAACCGAATAGTGAAAATAATAATTATTAAAGCCAACATTGTGCATGTATGATCAACAACACACACTCTGTTTATCAAACACGGCGATTTTCTTCTCATCGAAGTCATCGTCGAGAAAATGAGAACAGGCATAATTCGGACTGCCCTTCAGATACGCACACATTGATACAACATTGTATGCGTTTTTTCAATGAGAAATTACACCTACTTCCCGTAAGTGAATGCGGCGAATTCAAATTTTAGAAATTACGAAGACACAAAAGTAGGTATGCTTTTCGCTTGATTTTATCTCGACTCATTCGACCGCGGCGAAAGTGTGTTGTCTATTCCGCTTTGTTCTCATATTTGTAATTATAAATTTGGTGGATGATGGAAATAATGCAGTGAGTAACAGATGCTTCAATTGGGGTGCTGATTATTTACATAGGTAATAAATTGCATAGTTTTTATGGGGTGGATGAGATTATACTCTTGTCGTAATAAATGATCGAAATCTTTCTTTGGTGCAGTTTCCGAATGTATAATTACCTGGAGAAAGGATTTGTATAGAAAACTTTGGCTTTCAATCGAATAAGCAATCGTCTAGAAAAGTTAAATTACAGCAGGGACCAGATATTATAATCACATCGGTTCTCAATTTTTGATTCCATTAAGCGGCGACTCTATTAAACGAATATAATAAATTTGCACTTCTTGAGGATATTATAACGAATTAAATTCATATGAATGCACACATGATATGGGATCTGTACCCTTTTCGGATTTTTTTTTTGTTGAGGAGAATGTTTACTACTTTTGTGAGTTCAAATGAAGAAATGTTTTAAACCTTTAAAAAAATTAAGTAAAAATAGGTGAAAGAGCCAAATTAAATAGATTAAAATGAGAAACCAAAAACGTTTTTAACTTGTTGGTATAATGACCGTAGATCCGATTCCCATACATTTATAATTTGATTCTAATAAACGGTTGATTCTATTAAGCAGTGATTCTAATAACCGGCGTCTACTGTAATTCATTTTTAACATGTATTAACTCATTGCCGGACACAACGCCAAAATTTGACACGATTTGTATGTCAAATGCTCAAAATTGGACGTCTATAGACGTTCTGTCCGGGAAAGGGTTAACTAAAATTGAAGGGTATGATATATGTATTATTTTTTTCTCAATAATTTCTACAAAACTTTTTTTTATCCTGTCCTGAAAATGATTCAAACCTCATTAACTGAAAATGATATCACTGCCTACCCTGTATGAAAAAGCTGTGCACGCCACTGATGCACAGTGGTTCACGCCTTTCTGCATCGTTACAACAAAAACAACAATTGCTTAATAAATTGCTTGTCTATAACTAAAGTGGAAATTTAATATAAAAAAATTGCGAAATTCGGTTATTAGAGGCTCTTAAGTTAAGTGATTAAAAACTTAATACCCCCTTTCTTGGCTCTTATTACAAATTTCATACTTAAATTAATATTTCAGACAATGAATACATCCAAACGGGAACACGAGCTCATTCTATTTTACAAGACGAGACGAACGCAAGTGTTTTTAGCTTCTTATGCTGGAAACAGATTGAACGCGTTGAATGCTACTGAAGAACGCTGTTGAACAGGAGCAGCAAACAAAACAGAAGGCAGCACAATGCCTTTTAAATGGCTTGCTGCGATCAATGGCAACAGAAAAAAAACATGTCAACAATTTTAAATTTATTGTACTGCTTTCTGCGGCAACATTCAACGTGTAAAATCTGTTTCCAGCATTAGCATAATAAACTCCTCTCAGACCCCATTCCCCAACTATATCTGGTGAGGAGACTAGGGTTCCAAAAGCCTGAGACTGATATTCGCGCCTGAATTCCTACCTATTTCCAATAGAGATTCGATTTTTTTTTTATCGTGCAAAGTGGGATCGCCCTATGTCAGGTCGAGAAAATTTCTAAACGTCGCTTTAATGGAAAGGCTTTACAGATTGAAATGTAAAGCCTTTCCATTTTTGTTTTTACGAACACAGCAAAACAAAAAAAAAAAACGCTGCAGAAATAATAATTAACAACAAAAATTTTCGTTTTAGTGATTAGCAAAAATAACACATTACATACCTAATATGTAATCTGATCTGTAAATGTAACGTTATTCTAACACAATAGAAAAACATTTCATCTTCATTGATTAAATTGCAATCTGATACAAATGATTTAATTCACTTACAAAATATGTACATTATATATTGCCTTTAAGTAATGACATAATTTTATTTAGTTAGTTACTATTGTTGCATCTTATTCACAACAATATCTGAGGCACATTAATGTAGTAACAATTATATCAATGTTAGCAGCTATAGCAATTGTGTTGTCTGTTCTGTTCATGTAACCTTTCGTCGATCTGTTCGCTAATACAGTTTTTTTTTTTCATATTTTTACAATATAATTAACTGTTGTATTTTGCAGCGCATAATCATCAAGTACATTGATAATAATGAGGAGCTTGATCTGAAATAAAAAGATCCAACGAAACGCAAACCCTTCAACTAGCACCACTTCATAAAAAATTGCATCAAATGCAAGCATGTAAATGCATTCAGAGCAGTATAAACGAAAAGAAGAGTGATGAGAAACAATGACGAGATAAGAGCCGCTGCCGAATCAATCTTTGAAAATATCAGCACAATGTCGGTGCGTAGTCAACCGGTGGCTTTAGACCTTGGTAAGACATGACAGCCTCTTGATACAATCTATAACAATCGTGTTAGCTGTATATGAGCATAAGTTGATAACAATTATTATTAATTAACTTTTTCCATTTCCTGATAATCCACACTGGCAGCTCGATCGCATTCCATTAATTTAATCACAGAAGAATTCTTGGGTGGCTATATGCAAGATGGACGAATGTCGGTCGTACGACGTTTTTTCTGCTTGTTTGTCGCTTTTGATATGTTTTTCATATCATTGCTATGGATTATATGTGTCATGGTATGTTTTTGCTATCTTTGTTTTGGTAAAATTATTGATCTAATATTTTCCGATTATCCTCCAGGTCTCCGGCGACAACATCTACAATGCCCTCAAGACTCAAGTGTTACATTACTCAATAGGCACGTCGCTCTTTGATATTGTTGTAGTGGCTATTTTTCGTTTCCTAGTTTTAGTTCTATTCTATGGAATTATATACATAAATCATTGGATCATCATTGCGGTACTGAAATTGAATTTTCTGACAATTTTAGCTTAATTAATGTCAATTGCATTGCAGCTAAGTACATCTGGATCTTGTATGTTTCTGATCTCAAAAGTGTTTATGTACGATGTAAGTATGCAGATTACAAGAAATTTTGCTTAATATTGCTATTTGAGTAAACCTTAATATTTCAGTGGTCAGTCACGACGCAGCCTGTGTTCCAAGTAGTCCTGATTCTCGTATCGTTCGTATTATCGTGGGGCGAGGCATGGTTTTTGGATTGTCGCGTCATTCCGCAAGAGCAACGTGCTACCAGATATTTTCATGGTATGTAGAGGGCTCATTAGTAAAGCGATCAAATTTTTTTAGAAGCCAATCCAAGACGTACAGGTAAAACACACAAATAAAAATAACACGGTGTGTCAAAATGAACGTGGATTGAAGGGGTTCAGATAGAGCAATGTACAACATATTGTGGCACGGGTTTTGCTGAAGATTTCAGAGTCCTAGTTATATGCGGTCAAAACTTACAGCCGTTCGAAAATGCGACCCAAGGACAAAAAAACGTGGGACACTTTGGATATTTTGCGGGACGATTTTCAATGCGAGTCAGACTTACGAAATCCGGGACTGTTCGGCAGGATCTGGGGCGGCTGGTCGCCTTGTTCATTAGAAAAGTAATGCAGAATGGCATGGGACGCGGCCACATACTCTGATTTTGTGGTCGACAGCGCAAACGACCGTTGACGCTCTAAACCCCAACTGTTGGTGCCTCCACCGAACATGAAAACAAATCCAGATGTCGGACCGTTTGCTTGTCACCCGCATAATCCGCATCGCTGTAACCACTGAGCATCAAATGATTACAACAGTCAAAACAAATACCTAATGTTAGCGTACCCTTGAGGTACTTCAAAATACGCTTAACCGCATTTACGTTTGCTTCTGCCGGATACTCAATTTCTGACTGCATATGTGATGTCCGGTCGTGTCGCCAAAGCCAAAGACATTAAACTGCCTACTGCTTCTCTGTACGGAAAATTCAGTTTTCCTTCAGGTCCAAGTCGCTCGAATTCTGCGACGCATCCAATGGTGTCGAAACTATAAGTTGAGCATGTCAAAACGTTGCAGCATTTTAAGAACGTACGCCTGTTGATTGACGTGAATCAATTCGGCCGAGCTCTGGTCAACTTGCAAACCCTGAAAACAGTCGACGCCAAACACCTTTACTTCGAACGCTTTCTGCAAATGGTCAAATACAGGCGAAATGGCTCGAAATCGTTAACATAGATTGCCAGAATCATCACACCGTCTATTCCATTTTCGGACGAAAACACACGGATCAGACTCGCATGCTTTAAAGTCGAATATCTTTATGAACGACGTGAACTTCCGGCTCCAACAACATGACGCCTGCTTTAAACCATACAGAACTTTTGACTAGCTTGCATATTCGTCCACTTCGCTTTAACGCTGCCAATGCCAGAATAGAACGCACGATTGTCGATGCCATACTTCTGGGTAAATCCACGCACAATTAATAGGGCCTTGTACATCTCGACACTGCCATTTGTGCGAGATTTAATATTGTAAACCCAACGATTATCAATCACCTTCTGGTGTATCGGAGGATCAACCAAAAGCTCGTGATGAATAACAACATCTTCGAAGAACGAAAATACATACACAACCTTTCTGCATCGAGACCTTCGAAGGTCTTACCAGGGAGGTGTTTTGGCAACTCTTGGCCGTTTGCAAAACAAACGAGTGTGGTCCGCCCGGAGAGGCTTGAAATTGCCAGTAAGCTGTGCATAAGAAATACTTAGCCCCGCCAAGGGAACGCTCTTCCAGGGGCCGCATACATCCGCATGTCGTCAACTTCTTTCTTCGACTTTTGAAACTGCATCGATGTTGCTTTCTATATACATATGCTTGGCATGTAAACTCTTCGTTGATGAAATCAACACTCTCGATCTTCAAAAACTTTTTAACATACGCGATATTTTGGTGGCCTGGACGTTCATGCCATGCAAGAAGAGACAACTTCTTGACAGCTACGTTTGCCACAGTTTCATTGGCACTCGAAGCTCGTTCTCACCATCTGGTACAATTTGCCACGACGCGTCGTACTCGAACTGCAACCACATTCCACGTCCTTTAGTAATTCACATCGTACTATATTCAGCGAGCGTGTATGTATGAAAGTGATTACAGTCGAAACTCGATATAACGTGTTCACCGGGACCATCATTTAAAAACGTTATATCGAAGAAAACGTTATACCAAAATTGTCTGGATAAGTATACCAAATTAAACCAACCAATTAGTCACAATGGCTGTTAGTTCTAAATTAGTCTGATGAGCAGCACAACAATCGGCAAATAGCAAGATTTGCCTATTTTCTCTTTTCATTCTACTGTCCAATTCCAACAAAAAGCTTGTGAAAATCTCTCCCGTCATCCATGACTTGGAATTTGATTTGTATAGAGTCGGAAGTGATTTGATATTTTTAAAACATCGCGGCTTTTCATATTTTCCGATGACCAGTGGCTTAAATTTGTCTGATCCATCAGCATTACAACTCAGCAGAACTGTCAACCTTTTTACCCCCGTGGCAATCATCATTCCCAAAAACTAAGCTTCTGTCCGGGAGAAGATTCTAAAATAGGCCTGTCTCGTCAGCATTGAAAATATTTTGCTTTTTATATTTTTCAAGCAATCCTGGAAGTCGTTTCGTTTTCCACAATTCAACCGTCTTATCGTCAACTGCTCTTGACTCGCCACTGATGACTTTGCTCGTAATTCCGAGTCTATTTTTAAAATTTGTCAGCCAACCTGGACTGGCCTTGAAGTCGGCAGCAATGCCAAACAGGTTCGCGAGATGCATCGCCTTTTCCTGAAGGATTGGTACCTAAATTGGGATGTTCGCCGTTCGTTGCTGGTGAAACCATTGAACCAATGCGTCTGAAAACTTTCCTTTCTTAATCCGCTTTTTCGCCATTGTGCTACTTCCGGCCGTTGCAGCATATTTTAGAATGGTATCTTTATTTTTTAGCAATGCAGCCAAAGTTATGACTGAAATGCTTAATTTTTTAGAAAGTTCTACTTTAGACAACGACGAGTTTTCCTGCGCGGTCTCGATAATTTTAATTTTTTCCTCGATGGAAAACGATTTTCTTTTCAACGACATTATGCAATATTAAAGCCTTGGTCCAATAAAAATATCCAAATTCAGGCCTCCAAATAGAAAAAATAGAATAATAGTAGGGTCTAAAACTCATTTTGCTAAGAAACATTTTGATCGGAAAGGTCCCAAAAAGGACACTAATTAATTCTTGATCAGAGGTGGTGTCATATCAAAGGGGATTCCGAGTGCATTACATATACGATGTTTGCTTCCTGTTTCAAGGACCTTCAACGGAATAAATAGGGCTTAAATGAAAAATTCTCGCGTTTTCCGTAACTTATCATCTGCATCTTTCCAAAGCCATAACTATGCGAATAATTGAAGTTGTTTTTAGAATATTAGCTGAAGATTCTACAACTAAAATTTTCCATTCAAACGTGATTTATTTCGTTGAGGGTCATTGAAACAGGAAACAAACGCCGGATGCGTAATGCACTCGACTTCCCCTTTGATATGATACCCCGCATGCCGTCCCCCGGTTATTGATTAAATAGTGTCCTTTTTGGGACCTTTCCGATCCATTTTTTTTAGCAAAATGATTCAAAAACAACAAAAATTAGCCTTACTCTTTTTTTTTTATTTGAAATGCTAATATGACTGGACAGGGCTTAATTTACTCTACAAGACGAAAAAAGAACCTTGTAATCACTCGCGTCTCTCGACAAATTCTGTAAAGTAAACTGTAAAAATAGGAAAAATAACAATACAGAGTGTCAAGGAGAGGGGTTTACTTGCATGCTAGGCCGCAAAACACGACGTTGTACGCTTTGAATAGAACACAACAGAAGCCAATAAGCAGAGAAAACTTGTTTGTAACATTCTTGCATGTGTATCGTAGTGGCTCTTTTTCATTATTTTCTAAGAAGTAAAACGTTGTATCGAGTTGCAGTGTGTATAGGAATTTGTAATTGGGGATGGAGAAGCGAGACGTTATACCGAATAAAAATGTTAAATCGAATATTTAGCATCCGTTATATCAAAGTAAAATCTCATTGCATGTTTTACAAGCGGACCGGGACTTTCAAGCAACGACGTTGCATCGGGAAAAACGTTGTATCAAGGAACGTTATATCGAGTTTCGACTGTATACTCCGCCGGCAATGCCAGTTAGTCGTACCCTCGAGTCGGTCTATTCCCAATTTCCCGATTTGCATCGCCATGTTCGCCGAAATCTCGTGCACAGACAATACCAACCAATTTGTCTAGACAATTGCAGGTCGTCACACCGTTCAAACGCGAATGGAATTCCTTTATGAAAAACCGAAACTGTTGCTTGTTTGCACCGGTAAATTACTTTCACGTACTGTGGGTCCATATCCTATTGAGCTGAGCAGAGTGAAAAGAATACCGAGGCGCGGCCGAAATTTGTATACCATTCGCTCTCCTGGGGCTAAAAGTTTTTTTTTCGGGCGTACCTACGACTTGTATTTAATCCCCCTCCGCTCATTATTTTCCTTCCGTCTTCACAAAAGTTGCGTTGCGTCGAAAAAAAAATATTTTTGTATTTGGGTTGCATTTCATTCCAAGCCATACACAAAATTTGATCACGTATTGCTGTTGAATGCAGCGCTCCATAGCGTCGTAATACAAAGTAAAAAAGCACACACTATACTTGAAGGCACTAAGACTGTTCCGTGCCACTTCGCGCCCGGCTTCATTGGAAGAGCAGACCCCTTCCCACATGTCCCGCTCTTTTTTCCCACTTCAATGAATAGTCGCGTCACAATAAAATCTTGCGAATTACTTTGATAATAGTCCCTGTAAATGTGGTATAGTTTTACAATTAAATTTTTTACCTGCCTTCCAGCCATCACAGGCCAAACATCGGATCGGTCGCCACTCCTAGCACCATTACTGCAACAAGCAACACTTAGCGGACAAGATGGTGGTTCGAATTTCTACTCACCCTACGAATCGGATCATAACAGTGAAGACGAAAGCGAACAGGTAAAATAGCAGAAACAGTTTTATTTTTCCGCTTTCATTTACTCGTCGGCATATATCATCCATTGACTGAATTGCGTGTCAATTAAGATTTAGTCTAATCAATCGATTGTTGGCTGTTAATTAAGTTTGTCAAGGCAACTCATAAAATCAATTTTAAATTCAATTAATTCTGTCGCGGTCTGTTCTCTGAACATTATCTGAAATTTAAAATAGTCATCCATGTTGAGCGACAAGATTCAGATAATCGCGTTTCGAATCTTTTAAGAAATCACCAATTCAAATAGGTTTGCATTTGGCGGGAATATTGTTTACGTGTTGATACATATTTACGAGTACATTCGCGTAAAGGATTCATGGATTATATACGAGATATATTCTTTCGCAAGCATAATATTAAACACGACCGACGCATTTATTTAGAGGTGAGAGGTTTATATAAAGTCAAAAACATTTTTGCTCGATATTCAGTTAATACGGATACGGACGTTGACAGGAATCGAATGTTATAGTGATTTTCATGAGTGGTGTAACGTTTAGAAATAGGCATTTTTAGTTTTAAAATAAAAATTGCGAAAATAATTTCTAACTAATGTTTCAGGATGATGAGTACCGAAAAATGGGGATCGAATGTGTTCGAAAAGCATACGAACTGCTTGAATCAAGTAATTGGAAAGTGGAAAAGGTGACATCAAAAGGCGATACAATCCGAAGTACGACTAGAGAAAAATTAGGAAAAATCTATAGACTAACAGTAAGTACATTTTGCATTGATGTATTGGCTGGAATAATCTTTTTTCGACATCGGGTCATGGTTGCCTCTAATTATATTTATAAATCAAAACACTTCTGTTTATTTTCAGGCTAGGATAAAATATCCGGCAAAGTTACTACTCGATGAACTGTTTTACAAAATCGAAGAAGTACCTAGATGGAATCCAACGCTTTTGGAATCCAAAATAGTTCGTGTAAGTATCCTCCTCTGATAAATTTCCTCCAATTTGAATCAAAATCTTCAAATCAAATTGACCCTTTCAGAAAGTCAACACACATTGCGACATATCGTACCAAGCGACCGTGGGCGGTGGTGGTGGCATGGTGAAACCTCGTGATTTTGTCAATTTACGATGTTGGCGCTGTTGTAAAAACGGCGAAGTAATTGAATACAGTGATAACGAAGATGACGAGCCAGAAGCTCAGACAACCGACTACGAAGGATCGTGCACGGGCAGTGTCTCCACTGTGTCGGAAGAAGATTTTTTAGAACAGCATCAAAGTCGTTCAGTGGATTCCGTTAAAAAATCCCAAAGTGAGGCAGGCATTGAAAGCAAAGCCAGCAATGGCGCGTCTCAGTCAGTGTACGTATCGCTGAGTAAGAGTTTAGGTGCAAAAGATTTTGGCGTTGTTACGACAGATCCGCCACCATTGGATGAGGACAATTTTGCGGATGCTAGTGATAAGATGGAGAATGATAATTCGAGTAGTATGGCTAATAGAGAGCCGCCACCAACTCTTGATAAGATTTACGTTAGTTCGGCGTGTAGCATTGATTATCCGGGAGTTCCGCCGAGTAGTAAATATACAAGGTAGAATTGGATGTTTTTGATGTATTCCTTCAAAAATGAACCTAACACAATCACGTTTATTTCAGGGGTGAAAATCTCGTTTCATGTTGGGCAATGCGAGAAATAGCGAATAAGCCAGATTCTTGCATTTTCGAGTGGCTGCTCTGTCTGGATCTGAAAGGCTATATTCCAAGATATGTGCTAGACACTGTAAGTGAAGATGTTTACTTTAATAAATGAAAATATTTTTATAACCGAATCTCTTCTTCTCTACAGGCCTATACAACACTCATGCAAGACTATATGACTTACTTACGTAAATATTGCACAGAGTTGCGACATAAACGTAAAAAAGTGCCTACTCGTATTAGTAGTTAAGTGATAAAATCTAAAAAAAAATCATATATTGTACTAGCTTCTTCTATGAATATTAAAATATACGTATATAAATTAAGAGAAGCCGAATTGATGACAATTGTATAATTGATAAAAAAAATCAAAATTAAAAAAAGAGCTAATCAAATTCATTGTACATTTTTCTTTTCCCATTTATTTGTATTTTCCTCCCAAAGAAATCCTCCAAAATAACAAGAAAAAATACAATATGCATAAGTTAACACCATAATTTTTACTATTATATTATGATAGTTCTAGTTGTTGATAGAATCATATGAAAAACTATGTAGTTGGATGATTTTTTTTTGTTTTCCCGGTTTTATTTGCTTTTCAAAGCGAAAGCTTCAGGTGATTTTAAAATGTCTTATTGACACGTCCGATTCATTAAAATGTAGCGCTGTTATAGTGCTAACGCGAATGTGATTTTTTTATATACAAATATGAAATTTTATAGTATGTTTGTTTTGTATGAACATATATATACATACACTGAGAATATCTTCTGGAAATATGATTGATGGTTGTTTAATTAATTCAGTAAATGTAGCTTTTTATTTGTACAATAATGTTTTTTTATTATTTAATGATAGTAAATTTGGAACCTATAGGGATGAAGGAAACACGCATCGACGAATCGAAAAAAAAGTGTTTGTTTAATAAGATTGAACAAAAACTGATTATGGTGTCAACATTCCGACGGATTCGCAGCCGGAATGTTGACACCATACTATAATCTGCTGCGGACCAGGTTGAAAAAGTCATCGAGAATGCTAAAAACTCCAAGGCCCTCGCACCAGATGGCATTTCGATGACCATGTTGCAGCATCTCGACCTTCCAGCCATTGAGTATCTCACGGCTGCCTTTAACTTGCCATCCCTGAAATCTGGAAAACAGGTCGGATTGTTCCCTGTCTCAAGTCAGGGAAGAGCGCAAATCTCGGGGAATCCTACCGCCCCATTACGATACGGTCTCCTGTCGCAAAGACGCTGGAGGCCCTTATTCACCCTAGTCTTGTTGCACATGCGAAGCTAGAACCTCACCAGCATGGTTTCAGTAAAATGCATAGTACCACCACGACTGCCCTCGATGCGATCACTACATGCATTCGCGATGGGCTAAATCAACGTCATCCTTGTCACAGAACCATTTTTGTGGCAATTGACCTATCAAATGCATTTCATGAGGTCAATCACTCAATGCTTCTCGCTAACTTGCACTTGAGATTTGTTGGATTACCAACTATGTAGCTGGTCGACACTCCTTCATTGAGTTTCGTGGCAAACGTTCTAAGCTTAGGGCTCCATTACACAGTCATATTTATATTATAATATGTATGTCATATGCCTAAGCCTACTCGATTCATTCAGTATAAATTTTTAGACGTGCAGGAAGCGAAATCAAGCAGGCTTAGGGATATGATAATATCTATTATAATATATATTACCAATATATGACTGTGTAATAGCGGCCTTAGGAAAATCAAATTAGGTGTTCCACAGGGAGGGGTACTCTTCCCCACTCTGTTTAACATCTACATGTCAGGCCTTCCCACACCACCTGATTATATTAGATTTATTGAGGACTCAGGCAACAGGAGTTGCCCTAGGCACTCCGACCGGTGGTCTATTGTGCCATTGCCCCTACTATGGATTAGATGAACTTATCCAACCGACTGCCTTCGATAAATCGATTCATCTGGGCCATATTGACAGTGGCGATATCCACTTCCAAGGGAAAAGCGATACCGAAACATTCCAATCGGCGCCTTGCTAGCCTCTCACACTCACACAGGACGTGAGAGGCAGTTTCTTCGTCAGCCTCACAGAAGCGACAGCTGGCGTCGGTAACAATGCGCAAGCGCTTTAAATTACATTTTAAACGGCAGTGCTCCGTAAGGAGCCCGCATATAATCCTAATCCTGTTTCTGCTCAATTTCATCAGACCAAGAGTACGATTGGGTGAGTAGTTAGCAACAAAAAGTTTTGACTGCCTACGCCCTGGAAGAGCTTCCCAGTGTTTGGTGGCTTTGGCTTTTTCCCACCCACTAATTACATTTCTGCAAATACAGAGTGGTAGCCCAGAGTAAGGTTCTGGGCCATAGAAGGGAGTAGTGGATGCTTTTCTTGCGAGCTCCTCGGCCTGCTCATTGCCGTAAAACCCCGAGTGCCCAGGTACCCAAAAAAGGGTGAGATTGTTGAGATTGCCCATCTCTTGGAGGATTTCCTGACAAACCCACACTAGCTTAGATGAAACAGTACAGCTCGTCAGCGCTTTTATTGCTGCTTGGCTGTCAGTGAATATTGCTATTTTCTTGTTGGTGTAACATTTGTCAAGGCATAATTTTGCACACACTTCAATTGCGTGCACTTCCGCCTGAAAAACGGTCGGATGTTATTTCCATAGGAATAAAGATATTAGTGTTCGGGCCAGAGATTCCAGCTACAGATCCTGTATCGGTCTTTGAACCGTCCGTGTAAATTTTTGATGGTGCTAGGGTGGAGTGATCTGAATCTGTCAGTCCAGTCCACCCTTTCCCATATCGCTGCACTATAAGAAGATTAAAAACGGAGAGTTTTGACCAGATGGTCTGATGGCATATCCAGTAACCTGCTGTTACTTAACCATCCTTGTTGATCTGAGTTCAGTGGGGACGCCGCATCACATGCTAGGAGCCTAATGACAGCTAACCTTGCCACTGCCGCGATGTGTATGTGGGGAAGGGGCAAGTTTAGCAGGACCTCCAGGGCGGCGGTGGGGCTAGAAAAGAAGGCCCCAAGGACAGCTATACAGGCCAGCCTCTGAACCACCACCTGAAGGAATCGAGGTGATTTCCTATGCTGACGATTGCACCGTACTTGCCACAGGGAACGATAAGGATGAAATGCGCCTCCAAATTAATCGCTATCTAGGACGATTACAAGCATTTTACCAAATGGATTTTGAAAAAGTCGATGTAGAGCGTATTTAGAGCTACATTTTGGTGAAACAGCCAGGGTCCTAGCTATCACCGTTTCCGAGTTACAGCCGTTTAAAGTTCAGCAACATTTTTAAGCCAAATTTGACTGCTCCAGGATCAAAATTGACGGAGATATGGGCAATTTTGTGTTGTCAAGTGAAAATTTTCGAAAATGGATTTTGAAAAAGTCGATGTAGAGCAGGGATTTGGAGCGACACTTTTTTTCGCTCCGCTCCGCTCCCGCTCCGACCAATTCGAAACCGCTCCGACTAAAATTTTTTCGCTCCGCTCCGCTCCATTACAAACATACAACAAAACTTCATTGTTTTTAGTAAATATTTATAATTTTCCGCGAATTCATCAATGCAACTTATATCTTCTTACGTATTATAGAGTATGGCTTAAAAGGTGCGTTTTATTCGATCAAGTACAGAACAGGATAGCACCAATTTCGTACAAATTTGAACATAAAATTGAGTTGTTCTAGATAGGGTGTCCGGAAACTAAACTATCGCATAAGCGCACCGAAATATGATTAGATTATTAATGTCATTTCCAGCAAAATAGGTGTACCGGGAATATCCCGAATTCTTAACTCCTTAGCTACCAAAAGCATTTAAAGATTTTACAAAAATGCTACCACTAAGACCTCCGTCGGAAAAAAAATGTATATGAAGTAAGATCACAAAATGTTGTCTTTGAAGCTTTTTTACACAGCTTAAACTGCATATCCAATTTTATTGGGTTTATTCTTAGGAAAAATTGTTGGCCACGACCGAAAGAAAATATGTAGGTAAGATGAGTATTAAATTTTTGAAAAATCTTTAAATGTCTGTGGTAGCTGAAGAACTAATAATTCGGGCTTTTTATACTCCTTTTTGCTGGAAATATCACCAGTAATCAAATTTAGGTGCCTTTATGCGATAGTTTTCGGACATCCCGTATGTAAAATTGTTATGGAAGCTGTCCTGTACTCCATTCAATAAAATGCACCTAATAACTAATTTAAATTAAAACGGGCGTTTCATTCAGCGAGTACAGGACAGGACTTTTCTGTCATGGATGATCTTGAATTTTTTAATAATGAAGAGTGATGATTATGATGACTAAACGCAAAACCTCTTTTATCACAATGAATTTCACAATAATCCGAAATTTTGCAAGTCTCTCAACGAATTCTCCGCCTTTAAATCGTCCAAAATCATCAAATAGTGCCATAAAATGAAAAATTTCGTCGAAAAAATTAAAGTTTTTATCTCGAAATTTTCTTGGTTTTTTACTTCGGAGCGGAGCGGAGGATCAAAATTGACGGAGATATGGGCAATTTTGTGTTGTAAAGTGAAAATTTTCGAAAATGGATTTTGAAAAAGTCGATGTAGAGCGTATTTAGAGCTACATTTTGGTGAAACAACCAGGGTCCTAGCTATCACCGTTTCCGAGTTACAGCCGTTTAAAGTTCAGCAACATTTTTAGGCCAAATTTGACTGCTCCAGGATCAAAATTGACGGAGATATGGGCAATTTTGTGTTGTCAAGTGAAAATTTTCGAAAATGGATTTTGAAAAAGTCGATGTAGAGCGTATTTAGAGCTACATTTTGGTGAAACAGCCAGGGTCCTAGCTATCACCGTTTCCGAGTTACAGCCGTTTAAAGTTCAGCAACATTTTTAGGCCAAATTTGACTGCTCCAGGATCAAAATTGACGGAGATATGGGCAATTTTGTGTTGTAAAGTGAAAATTTTCGAAAATGGATTTTGAAAAAGTCGATGTAGAGCGTATTTAGAGCTACATTTTGGTGAAACAACCAGGGTCCTAGCTATCACCGTTTCCGAGTTACAGCCGTTTAAAGTTCAGCAACATTTTTAGGCCAAATTTGACTGATCTAGGATGAAAATTGACAGAGATATGGTCAATTTTGTGTTGTCAAGTGAACATTTTCGAAAATGGATTTGGAAAAAGTCGATGTAGAGCGTATTTAGAGCTACATTTTGGTGAAACAACCAGGGTCCTAGCTATCACCGTTTCCGAGTTACAGCCGTTTAAAATTCAGCAACATTTTAAAGCCAAATTTGACTGCTCCAGGATCAAAATTGACGGATATATGTATGAGTAATTTTGTGTTTTCAAGTGAAAATTTTCGAAAATGGATTTTGAAAAAGTCGATGTAGAGCGTATTTAGAGCTACATTTTGGTGAAACAACCAGGGTCCTAGCTATCACCGTTTCCGAGTTACAGCCGTTTAAAGTTCAGCAACATTTTTAGGCCAAATTTGCTCCAGGATCAAAATTGACGGATATATGGGCAATTTTGTGTTGTCAAGTGAAAATTTTCGAAAATGGATTTTGAAAAAGTCGATGTAGAGCGTATATAGAGCTACATTTTGGTGAAACAGCCAGGGTCCTAGCTATCACCGTTTCCGAGTTACAGCCGTTTAAAATTCAGCAACTTTTTAAGGCCAAATTTGACTGCTCTAGGATCAAAATTGACGGAGATATGGGCAATTTTGTGTTGTAAAGTGAAAATTTTCGAAAATGGATTTTGAAAAAGTCGATGTAGAGCGTATTTAGAGCTACATTTTGGTGAAACAACCAGGGTCCTAGCTATCACCGTTTCCGAGTTACAGCCGTTTAAAGTTCAGCAACATTTTTAGGCCAAATTTGACTGATCTAGGATGAAAATTGACAGAGATATGGTCAATTTTGTGTTGTCAAGTGAACATTTTCGAAAATGGATTTGGAAAAAGTCGATGTAGAGCGTATTTAGAGCTACATTTTGGTGAAACAACCAGGGTCCTAGCTATCACCGTTTCCGAGTTACAGCCGTTTAAAATTCAGCAACATTTTAAAGCCAAATTTGACTGCTCTAGGATCAAAATTGACGGATATATGTATGAGTAATTTTGTGTTTTCAAGTGAAAATTTTCGAAAATGGATTTTGCAAAGTCGATGTAGAGCTACATTTTGGTGAAACAACCAGGGTCCTAGCTATCATCGTTTCCGAGTTACAGCCGTTTAAAATTCAGCAACATTTTAAGGCCAAATTTGACTGCTCTAGGATCAAAATTGACGGATATATGTATGAGTAATTTTGTGTTGTCAAGTGAAAATTTTCGAAAATGGATTTTGAAAAAGTCGATGTAGAGCGTATTTAGAGCTACATTTTGGTGAAACAACCAGGGTCATAGCTATCACCGTTTCCGAGTTACAGCCGTGATAAACCTAGTACATCAGATTGCAAAATGTGGTGGAGACAATTTCGTTTTGTTTCTGTTGTTTTTTTTGGGGTGCTGAGCACGAATCCAGAGCTTCCGACCAACATTTCGTTGCGGAACAGGGTCGGAATCGCGAAAAACCATAAAATGCTTGCTGTTTTCCGTTATTTTGCCCCTAACTCTGAAAATATTGATTTCAGCGAAACACTTTCCATGAATATTTTAGAGAGCACATAATTACACGTGCAAAGAGACATAAATATTAGAAATCCGTTGAGCGGTATTACTACAATTAATAATTTAAATTTGCAATTTTTAACATCGTTCCATATTATGAATAACATTTTGAGATTTGGTCGCAAAAGTTGCATTTTTCTTGTACGTTATGTATTTTGGGGTGCTCGACGACACTTTGCAATCTGAAATCACCTAGTAACTGCACTATACGTGAATAAGATTACATCTTCCTCTCTATATCCTGCGATGCTTAACCTTCGGGCGGGCGCAATGCATCTGACAGATTAAGTGGCCAGTTTTTGTTGCGCCAATCAGCGATACGGAAAGGGAGAGATCTGAAACTCACAGTAGCTTAATCTTTATCGATCAACTATCCAAAGCAGTTTTCAGTTTCTATCTACCATATGTCTGAGGGGCGGGAGGGGATGAAATAATCTCTCAGATGTATTGCGCCCGATTGTGTTATTTTCTCCTTTTCTATGAAAATTTCCACATGTTATACTCTTCACATTGCGTAATAACGTTGTGTTGACTTTTAGGTTCACCAAATCGTTCAATAGTGTGTTTTTAGTAAAATAAGCTCACATTTTTTAAGCGGTCGGGTTGTTGGAGGTTTTTCAAATATTGAAGCTATTGAAAGCGGAATATTCTTAGAAAATTTAAAATGTGAAGGGTATCAAACTTTGTGAGCCAGTTTTTGTTTCTAAAATTACGTAGAACTGTTTCAAAAAGACAATGCAACAATAAATAAGAGTCTAAAACATACAGAAACTTAGTTTCATCCCTTTTTCTGCACTTAATCTGTCAGATGCATTGCGCCCGATCGTGTTAGGATTAGTATTGCGCCCGCCGGAAGGTTAATTAGGATGAATGATGTTTCTTTATGTCTACAGTCTGAGAACCCGATTTTTCTCCATCTCTTAGCCCATCATAAGTCGATTTCTTAATTAACCTCCTTAAGGGTACTACTAAATCGAACTGATGGAATACCAAATATGTTATCAAGAATCTGTGCGGTTCCCCTTTCCATTATCTTTATTAAAAGTTTCGAAAAAGGAACATTTCCTTCACATGAAATATTCCGACATTATTCCGATTCCAAATTCCAATATTTTAGAAAATATGACCTCGTTTGCCCTTACTCCCCCTGTAGTATGTATACGTTCAGATATGCCTCTGTGCATTGCAGTTTGTCTTGGGTCGCATGGGTCGCCCCTTAGAACGGCTGTATCTTCCGAATGGAGGCGGCTGCGAGTCTAAAATTTTCAACAAAATATCATCCGAAACATAATCTACTTTCCCCATTCATTTTTGGTCAAAAAATAAATTTTAAAATTTTGGAAAGTATGACCCCGTTTGCCCTTACTCCCTCCCCCTGTGCATTGCAGTTTGTCTTGGGTCGCATCTTAGAATGGCTCTATCTTCCGATTGGAGGGGGCTGCGAGTCTAAAATTTTCAACAAAATGTCATCCGCAACGTAACCTACCTCTCCCATTCATTTTTGGTCAGAAAATTAATTTTAATTTGGTTGCGGCGACTCGTAACCTCTTTTTCGATAGGAGCAGTGGCGTAGATAGCTTTTCGGGAGGGAGAGAATCTTTGACCAGATTATACGTTACGCCACTGAGTCCCACAGTGACCATGAATTTTCGTGTTGTTTTTATGAAAATGCTTCCCCCTTTCATCACCCATTCACAGGCTCATTCTCCTCCCAGTAAATATTGATTGGTCAATTTGATCTGGTCTGGCTGGTCTAGCTGTTAGTGCGGGCACCTTCGGTGCACACGGTCATGAGTTCGAATCTCACCGTGAACCATGGTGTTTGTCGAACTCACGAGCTTGTGACGGACTATGATCTCACTCAGATGTTAAACGAGTACTCATTTATGGGATAAATAACACTGCTGAGTGTGATGCTGATCTCATTACCTCAACAAAATGCAGATAATATCTTGGAAATAGGATGTCACTAACACATCCTGCGGCCTTAGTCCAATGTTGGATTGTCGCGCCTGTTATTTAATTTGATCGCTATCAAAATACAGTAAAAATATTAGGCTTTAACATAATATAAAATATAAAAGAAAACATAGCAAACATTTCGCCTTTTTAAAATATCAATGGATACATTTTTTTACACATTTTGCTGCTTCTCAGATTTATCCAATTATTATTATAAAACTGATTTTTTCCCATGAAAACTCATACTTTATTATCCTGGAAACGCTCAATTTTATCCTTCAAACTCGTACATATTTTTGCCCGTACATCCAAGCAAACTTGTGTAAATCTTCTGTTTTTATTAAATTATTACCAACCAATTACTATACAAATTGCAAATAACTCCCTACGGTAATGTTTCTCTACAATACTCACCCTTCTCAATAATACTACGAAAATCGGATTTTTCCGTCTAAACGAAACATTTAACGCACAATATCTATCTCCCTGCGAAAATTAAAAATAGACTAATAAATCGAATTACCGCACGCCATAACCTCTATGGCGAATCTATTGTTTTCATCTATACCCGTACATCAGGATGCGCGACATTTTCAGTTGTGGCCATGAAAGTCCTTTCGTATAAAAGCAAGACACAACTATTGGACAACAAGCAGTTCTATTCAAGCGTTTTATCGACAACAAAGTGAGTTCGAAGCGAAAGGAAAAACAGTGCAGTGAACATAAAGCATAAAGATGACATTCAAAAATGGAGTAATTATTGCATTTTTCGGGCTCTTATTTATTATGGCGTTTGCGGTCGAATCACAGGCTACATACCGCAAGCCGCCTTTTAATGGCAGTATTTTCGGTAAAAGGAATAGTGTCGGTAAGTTTTCCATAGTTAAGATTAAGTCTGATGTCTAGTGAATTGTTATTTTTTACAGAATACGATCAAAATGGAAAAGCAATATCTGCAATGTGTGAAATCGCTCTGGAGGCATGTCAATCGTGGCTTCCACAGGACAAGAAATAAGGATTATATAACGGATCGTTTATAGGAATCATGTTTTTGTGTTTAATGTGGCAACTACTCGTATTTGACTTATTATCCCTGTATTGGCTTACGATTTATATTATATGAACTGCGAGATGATGGAATAAATGTAAATGCAAAGCATAATGTTTTGAATATATCAAAAAGAATGATCAAAAACGAGAAAATAAAATAATTTGTACTGCATAAAAAAGGCTTTAATAATTTTTAACGAATGATTTCTGACAATTCAATTCTTTGCATTCCAGTCCAACACTTTTGTAAATTCTTTTTCAGCAAACGATATAAGGCGCGCTTGCTCAAGACAGATGGTTTGTCGCTTTAAATTATCCAACAAATACAATTGCTTCTTATAGGCATTCAACAGTTCGGTTCGTTGTTTTTTCAGCGTTTTCGTTTGCCGTTCGAGGTCACTTCGCTCTTTCCTAGCCGCATCCTGTAACTCACGCTCCGTCTCCTTGGCCGATGCTAAGGTATTCTTCATATTCTCCAATTCTTCGTTAGATCGGTAGAGTCGCTTTTCGAGATTGGCATTTGTTTGGGTCAAGAGACGCATTTCACGTTTTAGCGACTCTATGTCTCGTCCTGTCGTCAGATAATCGGCTTCGCGGTCTTTCAATGTTCTCTCGACTTCAGCCAGTTTTGTCTCCAACTTGCTTAGCTGATCGGTTAGGTGGTTATTTTTCGAGTAGGCCTGATCACGTTGCGTCTCCATACGTTTTTGTGCTTCGAGCGCACGTTCAAGCTCCTTGGATCGTTTCGTCAGCTCTTGGGTGCTTGTTTCGAGTTCAGTTTCCAGAATGGAAACCTTTGATTTGAGGAATCTATTTAGAAAGACATGAAAAAAAAAGTATAATTTTACAATGAATGTCTGAAAGACTTACTTGACTAGTCCTTCCGAGCTAAGGTTCTTCCTGGGAATAACTTCGGCAGCAACAGTTGATGCATTAGACAGTCGTGATGTCGATCTTTTCGTGCTAGAAGTTGCATTGCTCTTACTCGAAACACGTCTGATGGTGTTCGTCGAAATTTCTTCATTGTTCACTGTACTTGCCTCTGAGCGGACAGTGTTCATATCTATAGAAGGAACTTTTTCAAAATTCTCATTCTTGTAAATTTCATAAATTGAAAATGAATCACTTCCGATAGATTGCTGATCGTCCGGATGAGTTTCACTTAAATTATTCAGTAACTGATTCTCCTTGATAACGCGGAATGTGGCATTTCCATTTTTCGGGGTGCTTTGCGGAGTTGAACTCCGTTCAGAAGCAAAAGCGGAATAGCGATTATTGCGGGGAACTGTGCTGGCTTTAGTAACCACAATTCGCGGTTTAATTGGTGGTTTTCCCAATTTGCTGGATGCATTGTTTGCAGGATTCACAGAAGAAATATCAGCATTTGATTGACGTGAAATATTGTTAAAATTTGATACGCGGGTGTCTTTCACTGGCACTGGTTTTTCGAGAAGAACTTTAGTTTTTACGTTAAGTTCTTCGTTTAACTTGAGAAATTCCTTTTCGCGTGATAACAATTCACTCATATTTTTTGAAGATTTTTATTTCTATATTAGAAAGTCGACAGGGATACACTGAATGTTTTGTTTATAAAACCATAGAATCTGGTCTGATGAATATTTTTTGTTGTAGCAACCGACAGTTGCTAAGCAGTCGAGACAAAGAAAGTTTGAAGGAATGTTAATTTGGATACCATGCAATGCAACGCATGCGCAAAACTTTTAGTGCACCTGATACAAAGAAGAGTACTTTTTTTGTTGTGGGTCCTACAATGACTTTGATGTCAGATGACATGAATGAATTCGTACAAATTTTCAAAGAACCCCGTGTTTTTTATAAAACGTATAAAAGCATCCAATTCACTTTCAGAATTCATAATTTATTTGCATTACAATCAACAAATATGTATGAAAAACATTTCTGAATTCCATCAAATGAGATTCCAATTTTTATTAGTTAGGTACCCTATGGCCAAATTCCAGTCAAGATAGAGAGGATGGTACCTCTCAGTTACACATCTTTCCATTTTGATAACATGACAATTTATGCATTTCATTCTCCAGCACTTCTCTCGTTGTTTGTAAACCATTTTCATCTGCACAGTAGCAAACTCCTTGACGGCATTGTATCTTAATTACATAGATCAAATTATAGACGTAAGTAAATTGATTTTCTTTTCACGGAACATTTTTCTGTTTACCAATTTATAATTTCCATTAGGACAACATTCGGGGGTAAATGTCGCCTTGTCTCTTAATAACATTTCTTTTGTCCTGGCGCACACTGGAAATGTATAGTGAAAGTGTTTTTTAAATGCAACTATATTTTATGTGTTCAAATTAGGGTGGCCAGATGCCCCGTATTTTACGGGTTACCCCATATTGCGGGCAACGAAAGTCCAAAAACCCGTAATCCAAAAAATAAAATACGGGGCAAATAATGGATAGTTTAAGAAAAAACTCCCCCAAAGGGTTTGAGACAATTTTTTATTGTATTAAAGTCAACCAAATACATACTTCGAAATTTTCCGGGACGCGAAAGTGACGTAATCAAGCTAACACTGTAAATACATTCAGGAGATGAAGAGATGCCGATGAAGTGATAAGCCCAGACACACGGACAAAATTATTTAAAGCGGTCAATAATAGCAGCAAAATACGATTCGATGTTTGAAACTGATCTTTTCTATCCTTCAGCGTATTTAGGAACCCTTGTTCAGTTTTTGGCTGTTTTCGACATAAAATGTACTTGAAACCCTTTGCGATCTCTCCACTATCAGGGGACGAAATCGATAAGGGTTTTGGGTAGATTTGGCACACGATTTCGTCCCCAAGCAGGTGATGGACTGAACCGACTCACACTGCTGGCTCTCAAATAAAACGCACTTTATAGTGCAAAATGAAGAGTTATTGGTGAGTGTATCTTCAAATAGGAACTATGTATTACTAAAAATAAATTACATATTTTTGCCATGTAAAAAAATCGAAAACCCGTATTTTAAACGCTATAGTGACCCGTAAATCGAAGGCAGGCAGGTGGCCACCCTAGTTCAAATGTACTTACAACAATTCATATCCTTCCCAAGGTTTTTTGATACAACATAGTTACCCATCTGACGACCATATTTATCAACACAAAACTTATGGGTTCGATTCGATTGCACGGGCTGATACCAGCCATCCGGTTGACATTGTTGTCCTTTGAAATTAATCACAGTGTAGCCTTCGGCCTCCGATTGTTGTATTTCATAAATGTGCTCATGTTGTATCAATTCACAATTGTGCAAATATGTCCAACTTCGATGAATCGTTTTGTTATCTAAAATTAGGATTCGACTACATTAAGCATTCCTTTAAATTTAAAATTATTCACTTACAGCATGGTAAATTCTTCAATCCAATTTCGGTAACATTAAATGTATCGGAATCGGAAAATCCTAAATTTCGATCAACACACATGCACATTTCGCCCATACATTGCATAGGATCAAAGGATCCGTCTTCGAGGCATCGTGCCGTAATAACCGGGTATCGTGATGGCAGCAATTTTGAAAGTTTTCTATTCAGTCGAGAACATTCACATTTCATTGTCATTTCTGTGAAGAGTGAGTGAGTAGACTCGCCAAATATCCGACTGCCGTCATCTTCGTCAATGCAAAAACAGCTGAAATTGAAAATGATATTATCAAATATGTGGAGCTAAAGGCTAAGATGCACGATCTACGTGTATAGGTATCTACTATACTAACCTTTGTCCTGGATTACATTTTATGGGTAAAAAATTGCCATCTCCATTGCATTTAGGTCTTTCCATAAAGGAACCAGTCTGATTTTCCATCTGTTTTTGATCAAACTCTATGCGGTTTTTAAAGCATGCAGTATCGGTCACTTGAAAAACAAACATAAATTTTAGGAATTTTTTAAAATTAAATATAGCCGACTTCTTACTAGGCTTGCATCTATAGTCTCCATCATTCCCATCAGGCGTACAATAAAGACCAGGCCCACAAACATAAAGAGGGGGAGCCGTATCTGCTGTACCAACGGTGCAATAATCGTTCTCTCCTAGAAATTACCATATCAACGTTTACTGAAAAAATATGAAGTCGAATTAAAAATATTTTACTTATATTTTCCAGGCAAATGTCGCAACAATTGCACGGCTCGGAAGATGGGAAAAGTTCACCATTATGCGTTTCATTCTGAATTTGACATCCAATTGATAGCACTGGGCATCCTTTTTGCTCGCGGTAGGACTTGAATCAATATATCGTGTGGTTACTATGGAATTGAGGAAGGGGGAAACCTTAACAATATATTTTACTCACTTGACAATATTGATCAGAACAAAATTCACTAGCGTCACTACTCATGCGGTTTGAATGAAATATTATGAATAAAATCTTCAACAACAAATTTATTTGATACATCTTGTCAGTAATAGCAACGTTTATCTTATAATTGTGATATATTGCCACTTCATATCGTTTAACCAATATCTTCCCATCTTATCAATACTGCACTTCCGAAGCGGGAAATATTTATCATTTTTCAATTACGATAAAGATAAGAGTGAAAAATGTAAGTTCTGCTATTATAAATATCATGAACACTAAGACATCTCATTGAACTGTGTATACAAATTCGAGTAATAATAAGAATAATTGTCAGGTTGCATCGCTTTTCAATTATATTTTTTAAATACTGTGCTTCGGAAACCCTCTTAGTGTGGAGACGTTGTGTTTAGCTTCGATTACTGCATTTGGCACATGATTTAGGTTTAAGATCGTATACGCTATCAAATGACACAAAGGCAAAATTTTGGGATTGGACGACAGCCATCTAGAAAAACGTAACTTTGGAGCGCAACATCTAAAGAGATGAACAGAACTTGCAGAATAAGTCAAGACCGGCGAATAAGCTTAGTCAGTGGTGTAACGTACGGTGTTCCATGTGTTCAGTCGCACACGGGCCCCCAAACCATTAACCTCTAACGTAGTGAAGAGGAGTTGGAAATGTTGGACTGTGATTTAAAAAAAAATATTTTTGTTAGACTTTTGGGTCATTGCAACGTTGAACCTAGATTTAAGGCGGATTAACAAGTAAGGAGTGCTCTTGAGTGAAACGTTTTTCTTTGTTTCGATGTGGTTGAAGCGAAAATTTCAAGGAACTTTTTATTGTTGTGCTGAAGAGCTGTATTCCTGTTACCAGGGCCTCAACTTTTGCGAGGCCCATACCTAATGCTCGCATCCGTCCTGTTTTTGACAAGACATGTCACCTGTTAACCTGTCATCCTGCTATTACCCCGAATGTTTTGCTTTTATCCTGTTTTGTCCTGTTTTTGGACGTCAAGTAGGCATTTCACCAAATATCGGACAGCTTTGGGGAAAACTTCACTTGAATTCATAAAATTTTACAAAGATGATTTATGAATAATATGAAAGCCCTCATTCTGTAAGGCCTTAGACAAGAGAATCATACTGACATTGCTGAATAGTGTTAAACATGGTTGATGATTGGTGTAGGTACAGGACATTGTAGTTAGTTGCCCTTGAAGGCATATACTTCCCTTCACTTGCGCGGGTCCCCATTTAGGACATACACATACTTAAGTTTTGGATAGCGATTACCAAATACAAATTAGAACGCAATAGCTTCGATGAATTATTACAGATCGTATATCGAAGCTAGGAATGCATCACAATACATAGTAGAGATTACAAAATGCATGCCAAGGAGGGAGGGCAGAAAATAAAATTGTCCTCTTATCACACTACAATGTTAGCTATTCAGTATGCAAAAAACTTGTTATTCCTGAATCATGTGAAAGGTACGTAAATATTATACAGTCAAAATTTTGCGTTATTTGTATTTCTGGCTATCCTTTTTCACGTCCTGATATTTTAATAGCGTTGTCTTGCCAACGATGATATTTGGAGCATTTGTGCTGCGTTTTCCGCAAAAAATTTAAAGCCGTTAATTCTTACGTTTTTCATTTGCACTTTGGGTCGCTTTCGAAAGTATGATATTTATTAGCTTAATACAGCTAAAGCTGAAAGCCTTTAAATAGCTGCAGTAAAAACAGGATTCATCCATATTAACAAAAGAAGTTACTTTTAACTGCTGTGATACTAAAAGAAAATTCCAATGAACAAAAAAAAATCCACCCGGTTCATAACGCGATTTTAACCAAAATCCCAAACTAAATCTATACGAAATCGTGGTAAAAATCTAGATAATTTCGCTGAGTGTATGCAACACACATCTTTGAAAATAAATGTCACTTTTACAGTAGCTCGTTATCGACCTAAGTGCAAATCATTGACGTAGATTTCCACAACGCCGCACACACACGGTCAATTCGAATCCATTTTTTGGATACTCGTTCCGTCAAAATCATACATTTTCTTGAATTATAATTGAGCGAAAATCTAAAAACAAATGTATTCGGATTCTTCGTGTGTGTGCGACATATGTCAGATCGTGTAAAAGTTGTGTAATAAATTAGGACGATCGTGTGAACAGGATCCGAGATTTCATAATAAACCTAAATTTCGTTGTCAAGATTAATCTCATTTTACCAGAACCTGATAGCCGTCTACACACAAACAAACCCTGGTTTTGAACTAAATAAACTCATTCCAACCGTTTACTCGATTGAATCGTGAGGTTTTAGTATATCCTGTCGCAGGTGTAAATTTCCTATAAACATAGCCCTGGATTTACTTGTAATTTCAACATTTTTCCAAATCGGGCAAAAAAGTGGTTTCAACGATTTTGTTTAATTTTAAATTATTAGTTTGTGGGGGGCCCCCATTTCGATCTCGAACACAAGATATTTTAGAAACGTTACGCCACTGAGCTTAATCCTCTAAATTTAAAAGTATCAAAGTTGATTTAAACAGCTCTCATTTACAAAAATGCTAGAAAATATTTTTTTATAGAGAAAAGAGTTACAACCACGTAAATGTTTAAGAGGTTTTAAGATAAACAACACGCTCAGCCGATTAACCAATAAATGAGCCCTTACTTTATTTAATATCTGATTGAGACCAGTTCGTGACATGGCTTCGGAATTAAATATTGTGTCAGTCTACTTCTACTATTGGTTCGGGAGGGGCTAAGGGGGATAAAGCCTTTCTCAGACCCAAATGTTTGAATGGGGAATACAACTTGTGTTTTCCGACACGGCCAAATTTTCTTGGTGTAATTTTAGACAAGAAGCTGAAATGGAAGCCCAACACCGAAGAAAAGGTGAACAAAGCTATTGTGGCAATGTACTCGTGCAAGAAAGCAATCGGGAAAGCGTGGGGCTTGCAGCCAAAAGTAGTGTATTGGATGTACACAGCTATATTGTGCGGCCTATTTTACTTTATGGAGTTAGCGTGTGGTGGACGGCACTAAGGCTTCTCTTCTCATAACAGGAGCTTTTCATACAACACCTTCAATGGGATTAGATATGGTTCTGGGACTACTGCCACTGGACGACTTCAGTCAACGGATGGCGGCATACACGGCCTTGCGTCTACGTCAAACTGACCTGTGGCGAGCGCTGGACTATGGGCCCTCAACGATTCTTCGTAACTTCAACCTGCCTCCCGCAACTGTTCCCAGATACCTATTCGGAAGAAACCATTGTAGCCTGATCGCGTCGAGGGAAGCGTGGGATAGTGGCATACCCCTCTCCAGTGCATCTATTTAAATTTATAGTGATGGTTCTAAGATGGACGCAGGCGTAGGTATCGGAGTATACTCTGAGGAACTGAACATTAATTTGTATCTCAGTCTCCCTAACTTCTGCAGTGTTCTGCAAGCAGAGATCTCAGCGATTTTGGACGCCCTAAATTGATTGAGCCCTGTAGTCCTTAGAACGATATTAGTCAAACTTGTGTTCGGTATGTACCTCAATTCCCATATTTTTCTCGGCTGATACCGGACATAATTCTGCTCAAATTACTGTATGGCCTTACTCATAAAACACGTTGTGAGATAACTTTCCTGGATTTCGATTGCACAAGCACTTCCGAATTTAATGACAACAATCCAGAGACATTATCCACACGATACAGAAGATACTCTTTCTGTGCAGGCAACATAGGTAGAAGTTCAAAATGACCACCAAAAACCTAAGCCCAAATTAGGGAAACCAATTCGTGGCGCAAATTTATTCTAGGGAGCGACGATTACAGAACCGCTGTGGTGGATAGTGAGTGGCGTACTTCTTACCGGCACAATTTTTTTTACGCATTTACAGGGTACTCAAAGTCCGTGAATTTCGGGAACATAACCAAGTATGTAATTACTTCTTATCGTCTATAGAAAAGTCCCATCTGACGGCATGTAATACTTCAGTTCACCCTTGGTTGGTTTTATAAACTCACCACTTGCAATGCTGAAAATATATGATTGAACATTGGATTTTCATTTTCAACTTATGACAGCAACCTCCAGAGGTGCTGGGAATACAGCATCGACGTATACGAAATCTATGTCGACTTCAAGCAAGCATACGAGAGTATCGATCGAAGTGTACTGTACAACATTTTGGTATACCGGCAAAGTTAGTGCGACTCATAAGGATGACGATGACTAATACCGTCCCGCAGGTCAGAGTGCAGATAACCGACTCACTGACCTATTTCAAACTCGTACTGGATCGATGGGCTGGCGCCGACGCTCTTCAACCTTCCTCTGGAGTATGTAATTCAAACCAGGAATATGGACAGCAGCGGAACGCTACTCATCAAGTGAACGCAATTAGTAGCGTTTAGTAACGTACGCCGACGGCATCAACATCGTGTCTTGAAGATTGGGTGATGTAGAAAGCCTTCTGCATAACCTCAATAACGCCGCAAAGGAAGTTGGACTCACAGACAAAGAATATAGAGGACAGAGTCATAGACCAAAAATGTGGGACCATTTGCTATTTCATTCATTCTTTCAACCAATATACTGGGATGACAGCACTAAACGAGACTAACAATACATATGGTAGGATAGAAATAGAAGGAGAACACCGAAATTGGTCCCCTTTTCGATAGTGCATCTTATTGCTTGGAACACTTCCTTATCTTCTTCTTCATTGGTTGGACTACATATCAACGAAAGCAAAACAAAGGCCATGATGCAATCAAAAACAAGGACGCCAGCAAATTCAAGCATCACAGTATATAATATAATATCGAGTATGTAGACAACTTCAGCTATCTGGGTTGTAACTTGATTCGTAACAGATTCGAACGAAAGGTCCTTCGGCGAATTTTCGGGGCCGTTCGCGAGCGAGATCAATGGCGTATCCGGTACAACGATGAGCTGTATCAATTGTACGATGAGTTGGAAGTATCGAAAATCGTGAAGCTTCAACGTTTGCAATGGGCGGGACATTTACAACGAATGGACGATAATCGCATGCCATAGAAGGTGATGAACGCACAACGAATTTACGGAGCGAGGTTGCGTGGATGATAATGATTATGATGACAGCAACCTCAAATGTTCAGCGATATGAATGGCCTAAGCCCCCTCCCTGGTTACGCCACTGGTCAGACTGCAGACGAAAGCAGCACCATGCATTTTAAATGGGTGACGTCATTTTGCTGTTCCTGTTCAACAGAAGCAGCATGCTGCCAACATGACGTCCCATTAAAATACATGGTGCTGCCCTCGCCTGCTGCATTCTGTTCAATTTCAAGCATTAATTTGCACAATTTTACCTGTTAATTAGCCGTGTTGCTATTATGCCAAATAGGGGAAGATAAAATTTGTTCTTCAAAATTTGCTTAAAGGCCATTGAAAGTTTGTCATTGAAAGTGAAGTCGATTTTTTCAAGATTTAATTAAGAAAAATAGAAAAAAGGTACTTTTTATCGAACCCAAATATGACCATTGAAAACCCGCATTTCAAACTAATTCTAATTTGTTAACGGGTCTCTAATCTAATCCTTAGGTAATCAGAGTGCGCTGAAACACCGAAGCTCTGGATAGCAAATTTATTTGATGCCTAAGAAGATAGGCTGCCGTATGTCTGCAAAAATTAATTTTTTCCACTCCCATTTTTTAAGTTTGATAATTAATTTATATTTTATATCAAGTTAGCACTACCACCCCAGTAGCATCGAAACGAAAACTCCCCCTAAGGTAAAATGTATCCAATTAATTGTCATGGTTGAATTAGATATCCCGCGTCAGCATCAGCATCGGCATTTGAAATTGAAATTTTTCTGCTGATGCCGATGACTCTGCCGATGCTGATGCTGACGCATCCAATCTATTTCAACTATCACAGCGGCAGAAAAGAATATTTCCACTTTCAAAAAATTTCACGCGCCCTTCTCCCCCTTTCAAACTACCCTTAAGTGCATTTCGGCATTCTTGAATTCGCCTTTGCTGGGGTGGTAGTTCTTAAGGAAGGAGGGGCGGGACACATTTTTTGAAGGTGGAAATGTCTTAAACAACCCTTGTGACAACTAAGTGGACACATTTAGTATTCGGGCGATTCTTAAAACTCGAGTTTGTGATTTGAGACCCAAATGGTAGTTTTTAAGGAAAGGCGGGGCGCGACAAATTTTTTTTAAGTGGAAATATCCTTTTAAGACCCTGCGACAGTTAATCGGATACTTTGGATACTTTTGGTTTGATGGAAATTCTTGCATTTTTTAATTCATAATTTGTAAGATTTTTTTTTACGAAATATATTTTAATTCAAATATAAATTACTGCGCAAAAATAACAATAATAATATGGACTGACCATTCCTTTAAACTACATATTGGGAAAAACTCTAAGGTCCATCTAGATTTGCAGCCAAATGGCATCACGTGCAGCCAAACTAGTCGCCATTTGGCTGTGCGCCAAGTTTTGATATTCAATATGGCAACTCAACCAACCGCTTGTCAAATTCAAAATGACAATTTTGTAACTTTTGTTCATTCTTTTGTGTGAAATAACACAATTCTTGAATGGCCGTGTAATAATTCAAACGCGCAGAGTCCGATTTTGATAATTAAATTTAAAAAATCACCAAAATGAAATTTTGGTTATGTGATTTTCTGTCTCCATTTGGCTGCTATAGTGGGGATGCCAAGTAACAGCCAAATGGCTGTACGCGATGCCAGTTTTTGAACGCGCAGCCATTTGGCGACTAATCTAGATGGAACTTTAGATCACATAATGCTAAAAATATTCCATACAGACATGTTGCTTTAAGTGATAGTGGATATACTGATGATTGTGTCCACATTCAACAAAATATATAAATAGGGACCAGAATTAAAATAAATAACAGGCGCGACAATCCAGCATTGGACTAAGGCCGCAGGATGTGTTAGTGACATCCTATTTCCAAGATCTTATCTGCTTTTTGTTGAGGTAATGAGATCAGCATCACGCTCAGCAGTGTTATTTATCGCCATAAACGGGTACTCGTTTAACATCTGAGTGAGATGATAGTCCGTCACAAGCTCGTGAGTTCGAAAAGCACCATGATCCACTGTGAGATTCGAACTCATGACCCTGTGCACCGAAGGTGCGCGCACTAACCGCTAGACCAGCCAGACTACAATTGGCTGATAAGATATTACCGGATGAGTCGTCTCTAGCAACAAAAACCTTAACATCCAAATCATAGAAATCTTGAAGTTTCAATTCAGTTTGAGAGCCACTAGTATTTTTTGATTGGAAAACATGATTATGAAAAAGTTTCTGAACCCACTGTCTCTTTCACCAACATACTGCGATCTCTTCACCAACTGAACATTTTCTTCATAGCAAAATTATTGGATTCTTTAGTTTGTATTTGTATCTTTGCGTTTATCTTTTGAGTATCTATACGTAATGATGAGAATATGGGTTTAAGTAAACTCTTCTCAGTTGTACTCTCTGCAACATATTAGCAAATATTGTCTTACCGCCATTACTTCATCAAGCGTGGGAGAGTCTTATTCACATTACCGTCTGTCGGATCCATATCTGTGGATAAAATTATAATTTTATAATTTCGGATCCAGCATTTCAATTTATTAAGCCGAAGTCCAAGTTGCGTACAGCATTGAACTGTCTACACACACTTCTACCTTTGGAGCTCCTACAGAGTTATGTGTGTGACTTAAGTTAGTTAAATTAGATGGTAATAGATCATATGCATGGCACCATATTCACAGCACACCATACGGCTAGCGGATGATGATGATCATGCTTATGATGATGAAGGTCGCATCTTGTTTTTTCTTCGTAGATTAAACTAACTGAAAACAAGACGAAGAAAAACGCAAATCGGTTGGTTTAATTTCAATTGATATGCTCATTAAACTGATTGAGGAAATAAATAATAACTGCAACGGTCGATTAGAATTAATGGGGAAATAATCGAAATTGTTTGTTTTTTTGCTTGGGAAAGTGTTGGGTTTTGAATATTTTTATTTGTCCCGTTTGCCGGTAGAATCTACGTATGATTATCGAAATACGTGTGATTGATTCGTATGTGATATATCCGATAGGGATAATTGCGAGAATACGGAAAAGTTTCGCCAACAAGGCTTGTTGGTATAGTGGAAGCAAATTTTAATTTGGCATAACATTACGGTTAATAGTATCGATTTCATATTATCTAAGCATATTTATTACATTCGTTAGATAATTTCAATAGTCCTTGGTTCCTTAATGTATTCTATTAGAGAGATCGAGTTACACGCCTAATTCTTTCGTTTTTCAATTTTTGAAAGTAAACGTTTTTTGATTAACTACTAAAAAAATTAACATGTTTTCTATATGTGTTGTACTGAAATATTTTCTCATTGAAGATACTGATCTACCTAGTATGTGGTATTATTATCTTCTAGTCTATACCCTCGGATCCGCGAAACTTCCATATGTTAAAATTAAGAAGTTTCCGAAAAGGCAACAACAAATTGTAGCATCATCAAAGATTCCAATTGAAATTATTCATTTTAATTCAGCAAATGTATAGATCTACTTGAGCCTACCAGATCATGTACGTACAAAGAGTCTGCCATATTTGGTCTTAGCAAGTATACACGACGACTGATGGCGATTTTTCGATAAAAATAATCCACATGTGGGTTGTTTGCTTACGTCCTTGAACTCTAGCAATTCAAGTTTATAGAGTACAAACGATGTTGGTAGCATGATACTTGTATTTAATAACTTGTGTTTTTTGTCGATACTATGACTCTTAGATATAATTAAAAGCGAGAAAAAATGATGAATTTATTGTTTTTCCTATGAAGATTTGCTCGAAACAATTTTATTATGTACGTTCTATCCATTTGTCGATAGTATGCTCTCGATGACTTGTCAAAATGTGTTGGAGCAAATAATTATATGTATGGGATTTTGTTGACTACAGATAGTTCTATGAAGGCTTTAAATGCTCCATGTCGTCTTCTGTATATGGTTGGTTGTAAATACAAGTACACTTAATTTAACAATAGAATAATAAAGTAAATACTTGCTAACTTGAGGGAGAATGTCAGAAAAATAAATCATTATGTGCAGGGATTTGGAGCGACACATTTTTTCGCTCCGCTCCGCTCCCGCTCCGACCAATTTGAAACCACTCCGCTCCAGCGCTCCGCTCCGACTAAGATTTTTTCGCTCCGCTCCGCTCCACGCTCCGCTCCATTACAAAATACAACAAAACTTCATTGTTCTTAGTAAATATTTATTATTTTCCGCGAATTATTCAATTTAACGTATATATACTCACGTATTATAGAATATGAGTTAACAGGTGCGTTTTATTCGATCAAGTACAGAACAGGATAGCACCAATTTCGTAATCCGGATCAATTATTGCAAGGGGTAATCCGGATCATTGGAACATCCGGATTAGCGCAATCACTTTTTTCTAGGAAAAACAATCCAAACAAATAAAAAGGCGGAACAAAAGTCGATAAATGTTTTATTTGTTAGAAATTAGCCAGCATCATGTCAATTGCTAAACAGTCCCGTAAAAAAGTACGAGACCAAATCTACCAATTCACACTGAAAATCTCAAATATCCGGATTTTAGAGTCAACATTGCTGCCGAAATCCGGACTATAAAAAGACATAGTGGAAATATTTAGTCGTTCGGATTAGCGTGATATCCGGATTAAAGGAGATCCGGATTACCGAGTCAAGACTGATTATTATTAATGTCATTTCCAGCAAAATAGGTGCTGAATTCTTAACTCCTTTTTTTTTCCAAAAATGCTACCACTAACACCTCCGTGGGAAAAAAATGTATATGCAGTAAGATCACAAAATTTTGTCTTTGAAGCTGTGTAAAAACTAAACTATCCAATTTTTATGGGGTTTATTCTTAGGAAAAATTGTTGGGCCCAACCGAAAGAAAATATGTATATGTAAAATGTTAAATTTTTGAAACATCTTTAAATGTCTGTGAAAGCTGAAGAGTTAATACTTTTTTATACTCCTTTTTGCTGGAAATATCACGAGGAATCATATTTAGGTGCTTTTATGCGATAGTTTCCGGACATCCCGGATAGAACGAGATCTCTCAAATGGTTATGGAAGCTGCGCTGTCCTGTACTCCATCCAATAAAACGCACCTAATAACTAATTTAAATTAAAAGGGCGTTTCATTTATCGAGTACAGGACAGGATTTTTCTGTCCTGGATGATCTTGAATTTCTTAATAATGAAGAGTGATGATTATGACTACACGCAAAACCTCTTTTATCACAATGAATTTCACAATAATACGAAATTTTGCAAGTCTCTGAGCGAATTCTTCGCCTTTAAATAGCCCAAAATTATCAATTCGTTCCATAAAATGAAAAATTTCGTCGAAAAAATCCTTTTATTTTCTCGGAATTTTTTGATTTTTTACATCGGAGCGGAGCGGAGCGATCTTCAAAGCAAAATTCGCTCCGCTCCAGCCTGCAAAAAACCGCTCCACGCTCCGCTCTTTCGCTCCGAAATTTAAGGTCGCTCCGCTCCGCTCCATCGCTCCGCTCCAAATCCCTGATTATGTGATTTAAAGGATAATGCACAGCCAGTTATTAAATACCTGCAATTTTTTAAATGGCGACTAGTAAAGTCCTTTCAAGTCTCCAGGGTGCCATGTTCTGATGCGTCCATTTATTTAAGGGCGCCACGACTGCGTCGGTCGCACCCTGTCATATAGCTATTCCTTTGGAACAATATCAATTAATCAACAATAAGAAAATATTTTAAAATTGTTTCTCACCTCCCTTTTACTATGGTTTGCACAGGGTGACACACGAAAAACTGAAACTTTTTAAAACAGCGAAAAAATCATATAGTCGTGTTACATCTGTTTCCTTTTAGAACACTTAGCACAATTGAGGATATTAGAGGATGTGTCTAAAAAACAAAAACAAATTAGTGGCAATGTGGACATTCTTATCATCAAACTTTTGGAGTCGTTTTCAGTAGCTTCCTTCCAGTTTCCGCAGCATATCACCCGTATATTCGCGGATTGTTTCATTAAATTGTGCATGATTTATTTTCAGATATGCCTAATTTCAGGAACCCAAAAAGAATGAAGTCAGCCCAGAGTATTTCCGGGTGGATGACATATTTCGATATGAACCTACCACGAAACAATTAGCGAAGGACTGAAATTAAGGCTGTGCCAGTAGGTGTATTGTGATCCCATGTTGCTGAAACCACCTTCTTTCAGTATTCATTTCACTCAATGCATGAAGGATAAATATTGAAGGAATGCTATCCTACTACCAACTAAAACACTTGCAACCAAGGAATGAAATGCTAATTGAGCCACTATCTTACCCGGACGACACGGTACTGATTTAGAGAGGATTTGCAAAAAGTGTATGTCAGACTCGAACCAGGACACTATAGAAATTTTATGATTAAACCGACAATATTCTTCGGCATAATTTTTATTTTACTAGGGTGTTATCATCTAAAATTGAGATTTCTAGTAGAAACAGTTTTTTTTTAATTTTTCGTACGTTGTGACAAGTGTCAGGTGGATCGCCCTGTATACATAGAGAATATTTTCATTGGTCAACATAGCAAAATCCACTTGCTATATCTGATTTTGTATCGCTCCAATAAGATGAGTAAAGAAAAATCCGTAAATATGGATACACGTATGCTTCTAGAAAATTGCATTGCATTATTGCCGACGGTGATTAAGAAGAATGCATAGGTACAATGCGTGTGTCTGTGTACTGAGCAAAAATGTTGGTACATATAATGTTGCAGTGCAATTTCTATAAATAACCATTTCGTACTCACATGTTGTGTGTATAGTTATGAGATAAGATGGCATCATGCAAGAGGAACGACGTCAAGTTCGTGTTGGATTTTTAACAGGCTCGCATGCATGATATTCGTTACATATTTTAAAAATAATAATAATAGACGTTTATGTAGTGTTTAGTTAACTGATCGGGAAATTCATAATTTTATAGTAAGGAAATACGATGGGGAACCCATCATTATGTGAACATGGACTGATAACGCTGTCTCCTAAGCAAATATTACACACATTCACATTATGTGAAAGGTATAAAAATGGCTTTGTCATTAAGTTTGCAAAGTAGACAAGGAAGCTCCTCCGACTATATAAAATACATATATACACATGATACACCATTTGTTACTGATCTGCGTGACGAGAGAAATTTGTCAATGTCCGTCTTTCTGTCAGTCTTTTCCTATGCAAACTAGTCTCGGTTTTGAAACTATCGGGCTGACATTTTATATAGAGTGCCCGGAGACTGCCGCATAAACGTACAAGATTGTGATTCCTCATGTGATTTCCATCAAAAAACTTGTACGGAACATACCCCCTTAGCTTAACCCCTTAGCTGCCACAGGCATTTGAAGATTTTTGAAAAAATCATTTTCTTGTACGACTAAAACCTCAATATTTCAAAAGCTAGACTAGCTACGATAGCAAAATAATGATTATTACAGCCAACAAATTTACCTAAAAAGTAAAACTAACGGCACTAAGATCGGATAAGAGGTTTGGTTTTTACAGAACTTCAAAGTCAAATTTTTGTGATTTGACCCAAAAACAATTAGATTTTCCATCTCAATTTTCTCCAACTTCTGCCAAGGTGAGGTGCTCGTACGATTCTTTTAAAAATTGGCGCAGCCTAATGATCATTTCTTTCTTACATCATCTAGCTTTGTTATTTCTAACAGTTTTAATGCCTTAAGTGAATAAAACTAGCGTTAATTTTGGCTCGATTTCGACATACTTTGAATAGATTTTACCAATTGAAGATCTTTAGGAGCTCTGTGAATTGAATTGTATTGAATTCGAGCTAAAATTAACCCTCGTTTTCTACACTTAACGAGAAAATTGAGATGAAAAAATAGAATGTTTTTGGGTGAAATCATACAAATTTAACTTTGAAGATCAGTAAAAACCAAACCTCTTATCTGATTTTAGTGTGATTAGTTTTATTTTATAGGTAAATTTGTTAACTGTAATAGTCATTTTGTTTCACTATTCTAGCTGGTTTAGCTTTGAATCTTTAAGTCGTGCAAGAAATTGATTTGTTCAAAAATCTTCAAATGCCTGTGGCAGCTAAAGGGTTAAGCTAAGGGGATGTATTATCTACAACTTTTTTGCTGAAAATCAACTGAGGAATCATAATCCGGTGCGTTTATGCAGCAGTTTTCGGACACCCTGTATACAACATTCTTTCTGATGTACGCAATATACATATATGTCAGAAGGAGTGGAATTGAACCGTAGCGTCATTAGGTTTTTCTAAAAAAAATTCCTTTATCAACCAACCTTAACCAAACTTCACTTTAGTGTTTTCTCATAAAGTCTTAAAACATATATATGAACGGATGGAAACAAAATACTACTTCATAGGGCTGTCATATAAACCACTCCTACAAAATTAGGTTCTTCCGATAAAAACTGAACCAATTTGAACCAAACTTCACCTAAGTGAAAAGCGTTTTAGATGATGGAATATAGACATCCTTAATACAATTTTTAAGCAAATAGCGACCCGACAACTCTGCATGTTTAGTGATGAAAACGGACACCATCCTTTAAATAATGTAAATTCCGCAACTGTCCCAGGTGTTTACGTGGCAAACATTTTTTGTAGCATGATTTTTCGATTTTTTATGTCGTTTTTAAAAGCGTCAGGTTCCCATGTGCCACCATTTGGGTAAGTGAAAACAAATTGAATCCATGGGCGTAGCCAGGATTTCTGTCAGGGGGGCGGGGGGTGGTCGAGCAGCCCAACATTTTTTCAACATCATGATTTTCTTAGAAGTTGGAATTGTCGGTCACGAAAATATTGTTAGGCAAATTTTAAAATAGTCTGGCTAGTGTAGTGATTATTGCGCGCACCTTCGGTGCACAGAGTCATGGTTTCGAGACTCACCGTGAACGAATTTAGTTTATGGTGTTTTTCGAACTCACAACCCATGTGACGGAATGATCTCTATGATAGGGATAAATTAAAATTGCTGAGCGTGCTGTTGATCTCAACACCTCAACAATAAAGTAGCTAAAATTTTGGAAATTGGATGTACATTACATATCTTTTACTTTGGTCTAAAGATGGACTGTCAGACCTGTTAGTTTTTAGTTTTTAACAAAGGACAGTAATTCTGATTACATTCAACTAGCCTCAAATTTCTGCGTTTTAGACTGTAGTTCGTCTATATTCGGTGCTATTTTTGTCTCTCGTACTGCATATTCCTCTTGTGAGATCTAAATTTTATTGCTGGTATGATTAAGCTACAAAATCAAACTTGATTGAATAGCTTGAAAGACACGCAAATATGAGATTCGTTCTTTACAAGGTCCCTAACTGGGTAAAATGATGAAATGTTGATGAATTCCTCTACCTTCCTGGGGTGACTTCATGTGACATACACTCCCAATCAATAGGATAGTTCCACTTGAAAAATGGCTGTTTCTTGGTAAGTGATAACGGAATTTCCTTCAAACTTGATGAAAATATTTTCAATAGCCTGGTTGTTCTTTTAATAACAGAAGGTTTCAAATCCGGAGTCCCGTTAGGATTTTCTTCCGAGAATTCTTAAAAACAGTACATATGTGAAAGTCATTAGGATAGTTCCACAGCAAATAAAACACAAAATAAAGATAAGTTTACTTTGGAAAATGAGGCTGGTAATGAGTTGAATTGAGAATTGAAGAATGAGTCCGTAATTATATGAGGTCAAAAAGTCTGTCGGGAATAGAATTGTATAGGTTTTTAATGCAATTTAAGATAATTTCTTCCCATGTTCCCCTAATCGCTTACAGGAGCTCCTCAGTGCTATTAAGTTTTCGTGTACCGGTAGAGATTTCCTTTGACCTTATCCTTTTTGATGATATTTAGATCTAGGGAGTATGGTAGTCATTCCATAATGTTGATGGATTGGTCTTGAAATCAATCTTTTATCAGCTTTGTTTCATAATTGGAGTCATTATCTTGTTAAGTCTTGTAGTCTGGCTGGTCTAGCGGTTAGTGCGCCCACCTTCGGTGCACAGGCTCATGAGTTCGAATCTCACCGTGTTCCATGGTGTTTTTCGAACTCACGAGCTTGTGACGGACTATGATCTCACTCAGATGTTAAACGAGTACCCATTTATGGGGATAAATAGCACTGCTGAGCGTCATGCTGATCTCATTACCTCAACAAAAAGCAGATAAGATCTTGGAAATAGGATATCACTAACACATCCTGCGGCCTTAGTCCAATGCTGGATTGTCGCGCCTGTTATTTATTTTATTTTATTATCTTGTTAAAATCTTATAGGAGTGGCATGGAAAATGTCAGTAATCTTAGGCATTACATTAGTAAGAATATTTTTAAAAGCTTGAGTGCTATGAATACCTCTGATTGATAACTAATCAAGGTTATGAAAGGACTTCCCTAGATCTAAATATCATCAAAAATGTTTAGGGATGGATGATATGGAAAATCTATACCATTAGAGAACAGTTTACCAACACTGAAACTGAAGAGCGATTAGAGGAGGAACTTGGAGTGAAATTCATTTAAATTACGTTCAAAACCTACACCATAGCCATATTTTTCCAAATAAAATTATCTATTTATACCATTATATTGGGTTTTACTTCCTCTGGAACTAGCCTAATGACTTTCACATTTATACGGTTTTTAGAAATTTTCGTAAGAAAGTCCTATCGGGACTTCGGATTTGAGACCTTCTGTTATTAAAAGAACAAGCAGGCTACTGAAAATATTGTTACCAACTTTGATAAAAATACCGTTATCACTTACCGATATAGCGATTTTTCAAGTGGAACTATCCTAATGATTGGGAGTGTATCAAGCTGGATAAAGTGAAAAATCACCCAAAATTATAACAAATATTTTAGTTTTCCACGAGTCAAACGCATGTATTGGGACGCAGCCTCCGCAGTTACGAGTGGCCACTAGCTGTTGTCCATTTGTCAGTGCTGGAAACTATCTCAGTCATACATTCCGCGGCAGTATATGGAGCGGCAAAGAAGGCATCTGGTTAGTTTTCCAGACTAGTCTGAGCAGCAGAAAATTTTTCGTAGTGCTTGGAATCAAACTCGCATTTTTGCGCCTTTTAGCATTGTATAGTGCAGTGTTTTTTTACTACATTGGTAAGGATTTTTTCATCATAATCATGGTCCAGGGGGGGGGGGGCGACCGCCCCTCACTGCCCCCCTTGGCTATGCCCATGATTGTATCGTCCGCGATACGAATTTGATTCGCCTTCTAGAATGGTTAGGTTAGGTAATGGGGCCGCCAGGAAGTGAAAACCCAGCGCACTTAGACCAGTGATAGGTCCATATTGTGATACCGCCAATGAGAAAAAACGTAACCTTAAAATTTAAAAGTGCCAGCGTGTACTGGCAGTATATTTATTGATCTGTATTAGCATTGGGCTTACATCTATGAAATCATGCAGATCGTAAAAGTACTTAGAACCAAGAAACCTTAAACGTTTCTCAACTAAAGTCGAGCAGTCACAGAGAAGAAGATGTGCACTCACCTCTTCCGGTACCCATAGTGTTATGTTAAAAAAACGACCCATCTCTTTAAGAACAAGGCGACACTTTTCAACAGTTCTTGATGTGTTCAGTTCCGACTCGAGTAGGTAATGGAATTGCAGCCTGACTGTCAGTATACCGAGTATCGTCCCTTTCAGTTATGACGTGACTACCCAACCAAATTAGCGCTTCCTTAATCGCAGAGACCTCCGCTTGGAGGACACTACAGAAATCAGGAAGACGAGACGAGACAAACGGATGTCCAGTTGCTCCGAGTGTATTCCAATATTAACTCGTGCGTGGGTCTTGGAACAATCAGTGTAAATAGAAATAGCTCCACTTGTCAGGGCGTATTATTATCCCATTGATCTCTCGGCGGAATCAAGCTATTGTGGTTCTTACCAAAAGAATACTTGGGGACAGTGTAGTCAGTCCTTCTAGAAAACATCTCTCGAATTTAATATCGAACTCGGTATTATTTCATGAAGGAATAGTGACCAATTAAGATTTCCCGTCGGTTTAAATTTTCATTTGCGAAAATATTCGCAAAATTTTAAAACAAATTTTGAGAAAGCACCAATGACCTGCTCTTTTACTCCTGATTACATCCGCCTACGATTTCCACTTTTTAGTTCGTCTTTAATCAGTAAGTTGGACTGCACATTCTACCTATTATTTGAAAGAAATAGATCGATATCTGTCTGTTTCTTCTGTCTCTGTTTTTTCCAAAGAAAGTGACATCGTGAGTAATTTTTAAATTTATCTTAAATAGAAACTATTAGTTTATGGTTGGGATAAGCAAGCGCCGTCCCTGCCCCCCTCTGGCTATGCCCATTAGTTTAGTATCGCTAAATTATATTCATGGCAAAGTAATATCGGTTACTATTGCTTCACGAAGGGGGTGACGCTTACATACGCTTAAATACGAATTCGAAAAATTTTTTCTAGCAGCGAACCGAAACTGTATCACCGTGGTCGGTAGAACTTGTTCGCGGTGGTGAACAAATAGTGATCGATATTAATTTAAATAATAATAATTTAAAAAAATATAGAAAAAAGAATAAAAACATAAATTCAAACTGCTCCTGCAACTTGGAAAGATTTATGCAAAAATTGACCAAAAATTAATTCTTTTTTATGGATTTAAGAAAATGAAACTGTTAGAAATCGTAGAGCTGAAGAAAACTATGGTAACGGGGATATGATCATAAGACTACACAGCAATTTTTAAAAGAATCATAAAAGCACCTCATCCTGTCAGAAGTTGGAAAAAATCGAGATGGAAAAATAATCTGATTTAAGGTTAAGTTACAAAAAAAATCACATGAAGTTCTGCAAAACCAAACCGCTTATCCAGTTTTATTGTGATTACTTTTTTTTTCCAGGAAAATATGTTGGCTGTTACAATAATTTTATTTTGCTTATATCGCGAAACAAAACATAACCTCACATACGTAGGTCAGCAGAGGCTCTTCGAAAAGAGTATGCTGTCAAGATTCTGACGAATGCCTTTTTTGTTTTGTTTTTATACGATCCACGTAGCTGGCAATTTTTTTTAATAAGTCGCGTCTGTAATTTGAAAACGAGCTTGTTTTTCAGATATTTTATGTATCGGACACATCGATTTTTTTGTTATTTTATTTGAATCCTGCTGATTTGAAAAGTAGATGAAAAGCGAAAACATTCCAACCCTTTGCTTAGATTCCAGTTACTGTAATGTAAAAAGATAATCATGGGTTTAGTGGCAACATTTTTAAAAACTGGCTCTTTTGTTTCAGATTTTGTTTACGATACAACGTAGTTTCATTAGCTGTATATTAAGTGAAAACAGTTTTTAAGGTTTCGTTCTAGGGTTTTTGTCATTGGTGTTAATGTAAGTCTGTACTTAAAAAAACGAAAGAATTAAGCGAGTAACTTTTAAACTCCATACACTATCTTCGGCTGCATTATCTATTAAAAATCAAAAATGTGGGCGACTGAACTAATGAAAAAAAGGGAAATTATACAATTCAAGGATTGAAATCATCATAGGGTGTTATTTTTCAATCACATATAGTGCCGGAGTGCCGGTCAAGCTAAACGTTCCGGTTTGATTTTATAAATCTGCTAAAGGCGCTATTACACAGTCATATATTAGTAATATATATTATAACCCAGCAAACAATTTCTATCGTCCGCGATACGAATTCAATTCGCCTGATAGAAAACATTTCTCGAATTTCATATCGTTTTCGGATTAAAGGCGTCACTCCCTTCGTGAAGGAATAGTGACCGATATTAATTCGCCAGGATGATAATTTGGCGATAATAGACTAATACATAGAAAAAGTGAAAAACATTTAATTTTTTTATTTGTCCCATTTTTCTATTTTTTTTCATTTATTTTATCCTTAACTTTTTTTTACCTTATTTTAACTTTACCTTTTTAAGGCCTGAATAGAGATCGGGCGGAATGAAAATGAAATTTTTGTCCGCGGCGATTTTCTCAATGAAAATGCATACTTACTGTCGTGGAATATGTGGTAAATGATGGGGTATTCCATAAACTAAAATCCGAGAATGGTTTCACAATTTGTCTCTGCCATTTTATGTGTTATTTTTCGATTCCCCGGTCATTAGATAATTTCCGCGATGAACTCGTCGTGGACAGTGAATCGGTTTGACGTTTGCAAAACTCACCACGCCCGACGGAGAATATGCTACAGAGTCGACTCATTTTCACGTTGAAAATGCATTCGGACAATGGGGAAATTATTTTTTTTAGTTATTTTTAAGATTATTTAGGACGTAAAACGCCTTTGTATCAATTTTCGAAGCTAAAATTTTAAATTCACCACGGTTTTTATGCCGGTTCATTACCGTCACCACGGTTTTTATGCCGGTTCATTACCGTTTCATTTTCATTCCGCTCGAACTCTATCCGGGGCTTTACACTTTGCTTCTACTGGGAATCGAACCGGGCACCTATCGTTTCGTAGTCCTACGTCCTACACCTGAGCTATCTAAGATTACAAATTATGGGAATAAATTAGTCGTTTTAATTTTTGACAATTTCATCATTCTCTCGTTGTGAGGGATTACTATTTTATCATCCTTGCAATAATAAGACGATATTTCGTTAACAGGAGTCGCATTCCTGACATATTGATGACAATAAAATTATTTTTCGTCGGGGAGACAGGTCTATGATAAATTTTTCATTTGAATAATATCGCTTTCGAATCATTTTTGTGATTTTTCGAAAAAATCGATAAAATTGTTTGCTGGGAATAGATATTATCATATCCTTAAGCCTAGTCGATTTCGTTTAGCGCACGTCTAAAAATTTATACTGAATGAATCGAGTAGGCTTAGGCATATGACATACATATTATAATATAAATATGACTATGTAATGGAGGCCTAAGTAAATACTACTTTTAGTAATATTCCACTGGATATAATATGAATTTTTTTATGCATCAGAAATCAAGAATTTTCACAAATATGCTTAATTACTATAAAGAATAATTCATCTATTTTAAGAAGAATGACTGACTCCCTGAGACCTCCATAGAACGTTCACAATCACAATCCTACTCTGAGCCAAAAAAGTAGAAGTCATGTATAGAGTGACTCATTGCATTCAAAAGATATTTGCGCTGATATTTGCAATTCGCCACCAAAAAAAAATTGTTATGTCTTTACGATTATAAGCATTTTATATGATTGAAATACGAAAAAAAAAAGGTTTTTTTTCATATACTAACTGAAATCATAATCTGCATTTTTACCACTTTTTTACCAACAGCAACAATTTACAGTGTATTTTGCATTACCTATACGTGTATTGTTTGGTTTTTTGTCTTTGCTTGGACTTTTGGCTCGACAAGACCGACGACGACGCCTCTTTTTTGCATTTTTGGACAGCAATGACTTAACTCGACGACAAAATAAATAAAAATAAAAACTTTTGGCTGGTTGTTTTGCCGATCGGGTTGTCTCAAGGTATTCTTGTCTCAAAATGAACAAAACTGGTTGTTACGCGACGACAACGACAACGCGACGCGCAGTGGTATCCGCCAACCTAAAGTCCATATATTCACGATAACGATTAACAGATATACCTATTAACATAACATTTATTGAGTTTTGCGCTCACAAGAGGCGGCATAGTACGGCGCTCGGCGCTCTTTTAGCTCGAGTGTTAAAAGCTGGTATTGTGTACGGATAGAAGTATGATACATCACTAGAAAAGGAAGTTAGTAAGGTGTATTGGGTGTACAGTATGTGCCGAAAATATATTAATTTTTCTGGTGTTTTATTATTTTATAATTTTATTGGTTTTATTTGTGTAGGTAAATTTTTATTAAATTGTTATGTTTTTCAAAAGACATTCTAGATTAGACTTTTCCAAGATACGGCCAGCAAAAAGTTTTTATGCGACCCTCGAGTGACTTCGGGAATAGGTGTGCCTCATTCAAATCAAATTTTTGAAAGATTTTAATGAAACAAATTAATAAATTTTGGTTCACAAAGCTTGCAAGTCAGAGGTACATTTCCTCGACGAAGAATATTGAATGATTCACTAAAATCGTGCAACTGATTGGATAATATTTTTTGTCGGGTTTTCGGTATTTTACCCCTGAATCGCATGTGGAAGTGCGTTTTACCTATAACACTGTTCGGTAAAAAAAATCTTCTCACACCATTTCAAGTAATTTTTGTGTAAAATGGCCTCCTAAATTAGAATATGAAATCCGTTTCTCCTCTACTCCCAGCGTAACTCTCATACGTCCAATTTTAAACTGGTTTTTAAGTTCGAATGACAGTTAAATTGTATATGGAGCCATTTTACTTAAAAGTTACCGGAAATAGTGTTCGAAGAAATCAACCTTTTTTTGCCGAACAGTGTAATTGGGTTGATTGGTGTATGCGATCTTTACCTTCATCCTGGACTGCCCTTTACCCTTTCTCATATCACATTCACATACCAGGATAAGCAAACACGAATGAGTTGATAGAAATTAAGGATCTGCGAAAGTATGTATTTGTGGCAGCGAGAACAAAGTGGTAACCCCTTCAACAGCATCGCGGGTTGACTTCGCTAAAGGGACAAAAAGGTCTTCTCGCTACGAACAGATGATGTGGTTCAGCAATATGCCTTGCAATAATAGGCGCTATCAGCGCTATCCATTGAAAAAAATCCTTCATCCCCAGTGAAAAGTGTCAGATCAGTTGCATTTCGCAAGGCACTTCTCGAGCAAGCTTTTCCTCCATCCTCGTTGAAAACTGTCAGCATCCTCCCTTCAGGGCGACATTTGTCAAAGCTACTGTTACGTCTTAATAAAAACCAAGATATTTGTTGAAATTAGGACTGCATATTTTTCGAAATTATTACCTTTTATGTAAGCAGCAGAAATTCTTGTTTAACCGCCATTGTTTTTCAAACAAACCATGTAGTTTGCGTAAAAATTAAGTTGTGCTAGATGGTTGATTGTCAATATTTTATGACTACAGTATTATTGAGCTGATAAGAGTCTTTGATCGCCATTGTTAAATGTTTTTAAAATGGAGTGCTTATTCGTAAAACTAACTTCTAAATTTATAAAAACTTCAACACAACTACGGCTCGTTTTGAGCATAATCGCTGCTAGTTGTATTAGTAAACAGATTTATTCCCAAACTAACCCAAAACTGCAAAAAACATTTGGCTGTCTACGTTTCAAAACCTTATGATTATGACTTAAAAACGAAAGAGTTAGGCCAGTAACTTTTTTTTTGAAGAATACAAGCATTTGACTTAACAATTTTAAATTAAACAAAGAAATCATATTTTGAATGAACCATAATAAGCATACTTCATTAAGAACTTGTTAAAAATTAAAAAATCTGTGGATTTTAGTTTTAGAAGGTGCTTCAAATACGTGAAAACTTAAGCAAAACTCGTTACCCACTTTAGGCAGCCGTTTACAGCATATTGTCTTGCATGTGAGCCTGAAACACAACCGAAAAATAAGTAAATGGGACCAATAAAAATAAAAATTCATAATAATTTATCCAATCAATAAAACACCTGTTCATATTTCAACGGTGACTGTTCACTTGTACTCAAATACTTAAGATACTTCAGAGCCTCTATCTATAGAAGCGCAACAGTATTTGTCGACTTAACTCGCGCGCTCTGCGATCCTATACACCGACTTAGCATCTCGTGTGCGCCGTCATCTGCTGTTGTTGTGTTTTGTTGTCGTGGTCGGTTGTTAAATGATATTCTTGTCGGTGTTGTTGTTGTTGCTACTTACTTCTGCTGTGTATGGTTTCTGCACAACCGTTTTAAAATAAACCTGACTTAAGACACTTTTCTCAATGGTCGAGAGGTTTGTCTCTTCGCTCGTTCGACTTGGAATTTCAGTAATATCAGCCGATCTGTTGGAGTCAGACTGCGTACAAGACTTGTGAAGACTCGTTGTCGTTGGTTGTGTCGTATGCAGTTTTATTTATATCGTGCGCGTAATATATCCGTTCCCAATGAGCCAATGAGGTAGTGTGTTTTTTTTTTTAATTGTGTTTATATCCTTTTCCTTGCTTTGTCCTTACTCTTTCGGTTATTTTGTGATAAAATAAAGTTTAAAACTTCGGATTTTCCACGTCGCCCTTTCGCACGAATGCAATATTGTCTTGAGAAAAATAAAATAACGAGTTGAAAAAGATGCACATAACATTCGGAGTATATTTCGCTGTAATAAAAAGATAATGTTGAAGGCTATTTCGTGTCCACTGCTACCGTGTTGTCGTCTCCGTCATAGTTATCGTGCCGATTTTTTTGCAATTCGTTTGAAATTTTAACGAGGAGATTGTGTTTTGTTGGGTTTTTTTGTGTGTGGTTGGTCTCCTTCGACTTTTATCTGTGCTCGAAAAGGCACGACAGCGACCTAAGATAACACAGCAGCATCGAAGAGTGTGTATACATTTATTGACGCAATAATGAATGCGAAATGTGAATGCCGAGAATGTTTTGTGGCTGATTGGAATTTTCGTGTGCGGGTTTTATAGTTAAAATTCAAATTTATGTTTATGAAAAACTAAATTCAAATGCATAAGGTTTAAAAAAAAGTTATGGCTAAAACATCTGAAATTAAGTTGTGAACCCGAGTGTGCCCCCTTTTAGCGACCGAATGTGAATTTAATGTCGTATAATGATCTTGTAATTGCATCTTGTAAGAGTTTAAGACGAATGGAAATTACGATTAAAAAAAAGCCTAACCAAAAATTAATAATTTCACGGAAAGTCGATAATAAATTTTCTTTTTCAGCTAATTACAAAATATAAAAATAAGTTGCCTTGAAGCAAATTCAATGTTAATAAAATTTTGTCAATAGTGTTGGTTACAATTTGGTTCGTTTTCTTCTAGCGACACTACGGCTTCACTGTGATAATAGCGGATATAGTCTAGGGATTAAAACTCAACACACGGAAGAATTAAATTAAAGGTAAGGTTCTTAATGTCAGTTAAGGCTTTTTTATATTATATATCGTGCATACTCGATAGAATCATTGAATTTCCAGTAATTCCAAACACCTTAACCATCAGGTTGCACGCTCTATAGTCTGGATGTTCAGAGATTATTTAATGCAATTTTTTTTATACCCTTCACTCGTAGAGTAAAGGGTATATTAAGTTTGTCATGAAGTTTGTAACGCATTGAAGGAAGCATCTCCGACCATATAAAATATGTATACATATATGTATATATGATCAGCATGACGAGCTGAGTCGATTGGGCGATGTCCGTCTGTCTGTCTGTCCGTCTGTTGCTACGCGTTTTACTCGGCCAGTTTAAAAGCTATCGAGCTGAAATTTTGCACACATGCTTCTTTTTATTGTAGGCAGTTTCTATGTTCGAATCGCTAAAATCGGACCGTGGGGTCATGGGGCTGCCATACAAACCTAACCCCCCAATTTGGTTTTTCTAAGAAAAACTTTTTCATGCGTGGACCAATTTCAACCAAATTTCACACAAATGTGTTTCTATTGATAAGAGAAAACATATGTAAGAATGGATCAAATCGAATTATGGGGTCATGGGGCTGCCATACAAACTTAACCCCCAAATTAGGTTCTTCTAAGAAAAACTTTTTCATTTGAGCACCAATTTCAACCAAATTTCATACAAATATGTTTCTATTGATGCCACAAAACATATGTAAGAATGGTTGGAATCGGACTGTGGGGTCATGGGGCTGTCATACAAAACCAACCCCCCTAATTGAGTTTTTCTAAGAAAAACTTTTTGATTTGTGCACCAATTTCAACCAAACCTCATAAAAGTGAATTTCAATTGATGCCACAAAACATGTGTAAAAATGAATGGAATCGGACAATGGGGTCATGGGGCTGTCATACAAACCCAACCCCCCCAAATTGAGTTCTTCTACGAAAAACTTTGTTATTTGTGCATCACTTTCAACCAAAACTCGTAAAAGTGCATCTCTATTGATGCCATAAGACATGTGTAAAAATGAATGGAATCGGTCTATGGGGTCATGGAGCTACCATACAAACCCAAACCCCCATTTTAGATCTTCTAAGAAACATTTTTTCCACACCAATTTAAAAAAAAAACTTAATGCGTCCTTGTCAAAAAAAAAATTAAAACGAATGGAATCATACTATGGGACCATGCTCCCGCATCCCCCCAATAAAGTTTTCTGAGTAAATATTTTTATTTTCCCACTTAACCAAAAACACACAAATATTGTTTTATCGACGCCACAGAAGGAAAAGAATGGGGAAGGATTGAACACAAGTCATATGTTCGCCCAAAAAAAACTTTTAGCCCGAGGAGAGTGAAGGGCATTCAAATTTCGGCCGCGCCCGAAACTAGCCTCGGTCTCGTTTATTTATTTTTTTATTTTTATGAAAAGGCATATTATTACTGCGATAGCGTTCAAAATTTATTCAATACCATATTCTTCATTCTAGGAAAAAGCATAATAAATAGTAACAAAAAAACTTCTTCAACGTAGAAACCGGTTCGTTAAATAATAAAATTTTAAAATTTCCTTGAAGCTTGCAGCGGATAAATTCAAAATCCTGGGAAGTCTAGGTTTACCCTTGTTTTGATTAGTTCGAATTGTTGAGTATGCACTGTATTTATATTTATCGACATAAATGCTTTTTTACCCAGCACCATACATCGAAAGGAAAAATTAACGCCGATGTCACTGTCCTTCATAAATATAGGTTAGTCGTTGGAATAGGAGAAATTGAGGAATTTAGGGGAAATTTGGAGAACCAGTATTCTAGTTTTGTGAACGCTGCCTATTAGATTTAAAGGTTTGGACATATGAGAGTAATTTCGTTTGCAGCTAAATAAATAAATTCAAATTTAAATATTTATTTGCTGGCGTATCCTAGGACACCGTAAATGGCGTGTTTTGCTTAACTTAAGGCAGTGGAATTTGATTCAATAAAAAAATATTTAATTTTATTTATTAACTTTATCGCTTCCAATTTAAAGACGTACACTGCCCAGTCGTACAACACAACTGATTTTATGAATTTCTAAAAATTTGCTAAACAAACATAAAACATTTGGCATTCAACTTTTGATAGTTTGCTTGCTTATTCAGAAAAGGGGCTAATATTGATAGTTTTTTTTCTGAATAGATATACCTTAAAAAAAGCATAGTAACCCATGCCATGCATTAGTCCAGAATGACTATGTGATCACACAACCCATATGTGTTTGACTCCAAATTTATTACACTACACTCCACGAAATAATTCAAACGTCAAAATATCGTCGATGTAATTATTAACCCTTCTGTCGTCGCCTACGAGCTATTATGCTTAAGGTATAGCTGAATTTTCTGTGAAATCAATCTTAATTTTTGAAGAGGTTTAATTTTGGATCTTGAAACAGTTTACATACTATGTCTTACGATGATGCGCCGTTTTTTCGTTTCCTTAGACATAGTTTACATTTCGCCGAACGTTTCATCGCATTTGTGGCTGTCGGTTCCTTTGAAATATATATGGAAAGGGGTAGAAAATATTGTTGAACGATATTTTTCATCAAGATATGGTACCAATGGTCTGTCTGGATCTATACGCCAACAGAAGGCTTAAATATCACGTTGGCATTTTGAAAGAGTAATAAATATTACGCGGATTTTATATTCTCAATTGTAAACAAAAAATTGACGTTTGAATGAAATTTTCACGCATACTATGAACTGCAATAGTGTGAAAACGGTGCCATTTTTATTTTCTGATGGCCATTCTGAACTAACGCATGGCATGGGTTACTATGCTTTTTCTAAGAGATATACGTATAAAGAAACGATTATAGTAGGGAAAGATTGACAATCCGCCCTTAAATTTGGTTTACCACCTTCGTACTTCAATTACTTGTAGTCTTAGAAATCCACTTTTTAGAGGCAAATATTTACTTTAGCAATACGCTTATTTTACAAATTCCATGCTTCGTCCCGTATGCATAAAAAAATCACACGACGTGATCACTATGATTCCACAAGAATTTTAAAATAGGCCAAAACTTAAACAGTTTCCGTATAATTATCGCAAAAAAATGATGTGACGAAAACTTGAAAGCCAAAAAGCCGAGAATCGCCTTTATTTGAATAAATTAAAGGTCACGCAAAATTTTCATTAATTTGCATTAATAAATAGCCGCTTTTTGTAACCAGTTGATCGTGTTTATTGATATATTAATCTGAAATATTTTATGACAATGATCCAGGAAAATGTATGTAGAACAATTTATTTTAGACAGAAGGAGCAACCTTTGTGCACACTAAACTGAAATAAAAATTTTGTATGATGAAGATTTACCTTCTCTATGGTTTGTGTGTTAACAAACATATTATAGCATTCAGTTGAAATGGATACCAAATTTTGCGCCGTAATTGTTAGAACAAAACTCTAGAGAACATAATGTTGCTCACAAAAATTAGTCCCCTGAACATCAAAAATGTTTACGAACAAACGAATTAACGACTTGACAAAATAGGGCCATATTTTGTTCTAAATCATTGATTTTGATAAATTTGGTTTGTAGTAGGCCTTTAAATATAGATAAATAAATACCTTGCACGAGAGTCCAATATTGGACCAAGGCCGCAGATATGTTGATGACAGTCAATTTTCAAGATCTTAGCTGCTTTTTGTAGAGATGTTTAAATCAACAGCACGATCAGCAGAGATATTAACATCTAAAAGAGATCTTGTCCGTCATACGTCGGACTCGAACCCACGACCCTGTGCGCCAAAGGTAAGCGCACTTTTTGCAGTCCATCGTAGGGAAATCGTCACGAGAGGTTACCTTTTTTATAGTTGTGAATTTGGCAAACATAAGAAATGTTTGGAAGTTAATGGAAAATTGTATAGTACATTTTTTTAAATCGTGTGAAACAGTGAATTGCGTAATATATCCGTTCCCAATGAGCCAATGAGGTAGTGTATTTTTTTTAATTGTGTATATATCATTTTCCTTGCTTTGTCCTTACTCTTTCGGTTATTGCCAGCATTACAAGAGTGGGTTGGGAAATCTCCTGGATAGACAAGGACAATCTTTTTTCTATGTTTTTCAACTTAACCGCTTTTCAACTTAACGGTTTTTTGAACTTAATCATTTTCCCAGCGGTAATCTCTACACCAGCTTTCTTAGGCCTTTATGATAATAACGATTCCTGGTCGTTGTTCTTCACTTCTGTCTTGTGAGCAACAATATTACGATTTTGAGAAAAAACGAGACCGATCCTAATTTCGGGCGCGGCCGAAATTTAAATACCCTTCACTCACCGCACCGCGCACCTACCACTTTGCCCCAAAGTACGAATATATTTATTTGTTTTTACATATTTATTGTAGTTTCAATAAAGACACATTGATATAAGGTTTGATTGGAATTTATGCAAAAAAAAATAGTTATTATGGGAACCTAATTCGGGGGGTTGGATAGTTGACGCACCATGATCCCATGGTCCGATTCCATTTATCTTTACATGAATGTTTTGGGATGGAAACACATTTATATCAATGTGGTTGAAATTGGTGTCCAAATAAAAAAGTTTTTTCTTATTAGAACCCAATTGGTGGATTGCATGGTTCGCATGGCATCCCCATGACCCCGTGGTTCGATTCCATCTCTTCTTACATATGTTTTGTGTTTTCAATAGAAACACATTTTTGTGTGAAGTTTGGTTGAAATTGGTACACAAATAAAAATGTTTTTCATAGAAGAATCTAACTTGGGGGTTGGGTTTGAATGGCAGCCACATAACCCCATTGTCAGATTTTAACGATTCAATTGTACAAACTGCCTGCAACAAACTTGCCGAGTAAAACGCAACGCGACGGACATCGCCCAATCGACTCATCACACTCAATCAGTCCATGACAAAGTTAATATACACTTTCACTCTACGAGCGAAGGGTATAAAAAACTGTAAAATATTTCTGGCTTTGTTTAAAACACAATTATATCCGTCTTGTACAGTGGCGTACCTATCAAAACATAATGCAAAATTAGGGGCTAAAGTACCTTTAGAAAATGATACCAATTTGTTTCACAAAAATGTAGTTTTCATTTATGTGTGTTTGCCTTTTCAATATTTTTTATTTTAATAATTAAAACCGAATACCTGTAGAAAGTACTAAATTTGGCCTAAGGAATTTTTCTGGTATTCGGTATGTGAGTATCATTATTATGGGCCACATGTTTGTTTGCAACTTTCTATGAACCTGAGTGGAATTATTAACTATTAATTGGAAACTTTGGACTTTTAAAATAAAATATTTTCCCACATTTTATCACTTTTCGGAAAATTTGTTATTTTTCGATTTTTATAGATAGTCGAAAGGAACTTCTTAAATAAAATCTTCAGATAAGGTCGACGAAAAGGTCATCGTAATTTTTTTTAACAGCTAAAAATTATGATGCACAATTTTCAATTATAAAGCGCTGTAAAACCTAAATCTTTGACTTAAATAATGGCACTCATCACCCAATTTGTATCGAATTTTGCGTTTTATCGAATGTTATTATTTTTATTAGTGCTCTGACTACCGAACGGTGATTGCACACATTTTTTTTTGTTATATAATATATAATCATAAGTCAACCTGTTATCGTATCGTATCTGGTTTATGTCATACCATTGAACCCAAAAGATGGGTTCCGATGATCTTTGTACAAAATTTCCTATAAAATAGGATTCAAGCAATTAATATCAATTCCGGTACCCACTGAGAACACTATGTAAAGGCAGAACTGACCAAATGACATAGGTGCGGCGGGGCACTGGTTTGATCTTAACCAATCTAATCGGTAATCAATCGACTACCTCTATCAAAAAAAGTAAAGATTATTATCATTTGCCGTATCCGAAATTCATTTCGCTAATACACGTGCATTCTTTCTAGTTGAAAAAAGTCCCAAAGTTATGGGAAATTTGTCTACAAATGAGATGGATTTCTGGTTAAAACCGAAATATTGAGCAAACGAAGGCGTTGAAAACACATAGATGGATACCCCTAAAAAGCTGATTGTCCGTTCAGAAAGTATCTTCCCTCCTGGAGACTTATCACCGATGCGCTACCTTGTAGGTCATAGCCCAGTTAGGCCAATTCGGCGCATGCTACCTATTTAGGATTTTTCGAATAAAATAGTGCGAACAAAAAAAAATTTGCTTACCAGTATGCAAGCAGAAAAATGAAGACCATGATAAATATCAATTTCACAATTAATTTTGGGCTAAATCATCCATGGACCTCCTTTGAAGCTCTGGCGGACACCCTTCGATTCGCGGACCACCAGTTGCAAAAATGATAAATTGAGTTAATTTTGCAGAAAAAAAACCTGGATCGTGTATTTTTTAAATGCGAAGAGAAGAGTTTGTTTTGCTTTTTTTAAATACAAAGCAAAAAAAAAAATACAAAGTAATTCAAAAAATAGAAAAAAACGTTATGTTATTGAAAATGTGTTAATAGGTCGAAAACATCAAATTTTTGGCGTGTTAAATTAGATTATTGCAAATTTTCCAAGACATCTTTAATTTTAAGAAGCGACAAAAAATACTTTTTTTAGTACAATTAAAATTAAAAAAAAAATTAAATTGAAAAATATGGAAAACAGATATGCGAGAAAATGCCGAAATAGTCATAATTTAGGTACTGTGACTACTGTCAAATTTTACCTACTGGAGTTTCATTATTTATTATATTTTTAGCGCAACTGGCCTAAGAAATAAGATTTAATTATTTTCCAGACATGGCAACTCATACACACACCACCCTATGGGAGGTCTTGTTGTTGTTAATGTACCGCAGCCTTCAGATGTTATTGTTGTCTGCGCATGCTGATCCACCTTGGATTAAGGATTTTTTTCACGATAAGAGTTCTCATCTCTCCTGTCCTTTTTAGTCGCCATCTACGACAAGCCGGTGGCCCTATTCTCTCACAGCAAATTTATTTATACGAAAACAACATCTTTTCAATTCCAGTTTATTGACTTTTAGACTTTTCAGAATCTGTCTGCCCATCAAACGCCTCAGTTCATGGCTGTTCTCCACAGTTCATACTTCTAAAATACCTTTCTATACCCAACCACCTACACTACACATGCTCATTGCTCATATTGTGTGGACCCTCAACCAATATCAATATGCCACTTCTTTAATTCAGCGCCTCCTCCACGCGTTGACAAATTTGATTTGCAATCTCGTCAAGTCCTCTGATGTTTAATATGGCAGTTGGTCTTGTTACTGATGACTGGCGTCAACTTCAGCAGCAGATTGTGTTCTCTCGTTGTATTTTTATATTTGCGCACACTTCATTGACTCTTTGGTATTCAAATAACTTGAACCATTTTAATAAATCGTCGTCGAAGTCGTCGTCTGAGTTTAGGTAAAGCAAAATAAATTTGTAGGCAACTTTTGCAAAAAAACCTCAAGATTAAGAGCTTATGAATAAAAATATTAACCGAGAGGAGAATTGAATGTATATCATAAACATACGCCATACGCGATTGCGAACTCTTAGTCGGTCCACCCACAATTATTATTTCAACTGCCCAAGGTCGAGAGTATTATTCCATTTTCAATATACGAGTATTTCAGGTGATTCTTGTATAAAGCATTTTGCTCGCATAAAACTGCTCAACTTTAACACTTGGAATACATTTGTATTGCGTTTTTTTATGAGAAGTTTGTGCAAATTCTTCAAGCATTTTGTAGTTTGGATGTTATGCCGATGGATTCACTTGAAGAATAATTTGAATAACATAATTGATTTAATTGAATTCAAGTTAGATTAATCATTGGTAAAAACGAATATGTCATCAAATCTTTTGGATAAAAATACTACCTGGAATTTATGAGAACCAAGTCCCTCTAGAATTAGTTTGAATGTGATCAGAAATTAAAAAAAAAAATATATATCAATTACACCGGAGCTTAATTCACGTTTTATATGTTTTAAATTTTAGGTATCTTTTCATATATTGCCACAGTAAATTAGCCAATTTAATTCACATTGCAGAATTTTACCATTTACTACCACATCCATCGAACGAAAAACGTGCCACAATAAAACTGGTCAGAAAACTGGAACTCTGTGTCGCTTTACAATTATTATTATTGAGTTCAGAGTTTATCGCGAGTAGCCGGTTAAATGTGTTATAATACGAAATACAACTTTTACTTTTAACCACTACCGTAAATATTCCTACCTATACTTTATTCGTGCTTTTGCGTTCGTACGTAGGTTTATCTATTTATCATCAGTTTTAGTTGTTATAATATGCACCGGATTATGGGCAAACAAGTGATGTCAGGCGTTTTTTTTCTTTCGAAAATAAATGAAAACATTAAATATGACCAAAATAGGTGCGCACCATGGTGCGTTATTAATTTATTTAGGGAAAACCGAATATGGGAAATGTGTTACATAAGTTTTGAAGATTGATGATCATACCTTACGGAAGGCTTATGTATGTAGATATTATTTTCTTTTAATTTGGGTGACGCGGGTAATAAAAAATGAGTTTAATTTGATGGTGTAATATGACAAAATTTATGCATTTTTGGAGAAATGGTTAAATGTAAAAAGTGTTGCATTGAATTTAAATACGAGTATCTGAGTAAAAATGAAAAATAATTCTGTTAATTTAACCAGTGTTTCTGGTTGCACTTTTATAGTTCTAAATTCCAGAGGTTAATTTCGGGTTCGGCCGAAATTTTGATACTCTTAATTTTGATACCCTCCAATTTATTTCGGGCTAATAGTTTATTGGGCGACCCTATTACTTGTATTCCTATTTTGTCCGTTTTTACATGGTTTTTATGTAACTTGCTTTGTGGGTGGGGTTCCAATGGCAGCTTCATGACCCCGTTATATCCTGTGAGGTTTCGTTGGAATTGGTGCACAAATTAACAAGTTTTTCTCAGAACATCTTATGGAGTTGGGTCCGTGTGGCACAACCGCATAGTAGGATCAGTAGGTCAGGTTAAGCAAGCGGGGGGCTCGTGACGAATGCCAAGTAAGAGCTCTTGATTTGTTCGGAGTATACATACACTGGATCCTTGGTTAACCAAACCAATAAAGGGTGTGCTAAAAATAACGAAATACTTAACACTCACATTCGTATTTCGGCTTATGAGTACGCAGGCACTCACATTAATTTCTCAATGGGTTTAAAAAAAAAAACATTTCCTCTGCCCAAAGTAAGATATGAAAAACTTGTGGCATACCTACTTTTCGCTTTGTTCGTCAGAAAGTGAAAAAAAATACACTTCCGAATGTGACATAGGCGGCCTCTACTGAAACCTTGAAATTTATTGCCAAAGGCCGAACTCACCACGCTTTACCACGATTTTGTTTGAGATTTTGTCTAAGATCTCTTTTCAATATCTATGAAAATGGATTTTAATCTAGGTTTTGCAAAATCTTCTGAAATCAATAGAGAACTGCGATCATCGCGTGGTCATGTAAAACTCGACTTCAGACGAGTTACATCTCACTTCTGACTGACTCGGCTTTGATCAGCGCGAGAAACGTCATCCCGGTTTATCTTTCTTTGGAAATAATATGACAACACATTTTTTATACCCTTCGCTCGTAAAGTCAACGAAGGGTATATTAACTTTGTCATGAAGTTTGTAACGCAATGAAGGAAGCATCTCCGACCATTATAATAACTATACATGATCAGCATAACATGGGGAGTCGATTGGGCGATGTCCGTCTGTCTGTCTGTCCATCTGTCCGTCTGTTGCTACGCGTTTTACTCGGCCAATTTAAAAGCTATGAAGCTGAAATTTTTCACAAATGCTTCTTTTTGCTGCAAGCAGTTTGTATGTTTGAATCGGTAAAATCGGACCATGGGGTCATGGGGCTGCCATACAAACCTAACCCCCCAAATTAGGTTCTTCTAAGAAAAACTTTTTTATTTGTGCACCGATTTCAATCAAATTCCACACAAATGTATTTCTATTGATGACACACAACATATGTGAGAATCGATCAAATCGGACCATGGGGTCATGGGCGGCCATACAAACCCAACCCCCCAATTTTTTTTCTGAGAAAAACTTTTTTGTTTGTGCATCGATTTCAACAAAATTACACACAAACGTGTTTCTCTTGATGACACAAAACATATCCAAGAATTGATCAAATCTGACCATGGGGTCATGGGGTGGCCATACAAACCCAACCCCCATTTTGGTTCTTCTAAGAAACATTTCTTGCACCAATTTCACAAAACCTCGAATTAATGTGTCTTTACCAAAGCAACAAAAAAGTTAAAAACAAATGGAATCGTACTGTGGAGTCATGCTCCTGCAACCCCAATAAAATTGTCCGAGTAAATATTTTTATTTGCCCACTTATTGCAACCAAGCCCAAAACTTTCGTCAAGACGGATGAAAAATGAGGAGGGGGATTAAATACAAGTCATAGGTGCGCCCGAAAAAACTTTTAGCCCAAGGAGAGCGAATGGTATTCAAATTTCGGACGCGCCCGAAATTAGCCTCGGCCCCCGGGGGTTGGCGAGCGTAGCGAGCAGGGGGCGAAGCCCCCTAGTTTTTTTGTAATTCTGCACTTCCGAAAAATGACGAATAAACCTCTGGGAAAAAACTCAACTTTTTCTGTTTTTTTTTTTGTAATTTCACTCGTTTCGCACGATTTTATCCCACAGCTGAATGAGATGTCCAAAACCCTCCCCGAAATATTGACATGTATGTATATGTCTTTGCGGAGGCTACCTGATAAATACTGGGTGTCGTTCCGTGAAAAAGCGTCACGAAAAACTGTAACGAAAACGTTTAACGCTTAAAATCGACCTTCCCGTAGTTCGATCTTCACCAAATTTGGTATACATTATCCTTTGATCGCTCTGACTCAGAATCGACAATCACGATTTCGTTAAGTTGCGGGACTAGCGGTAAATTCGCCATTGAAGCGAATGAAAATGCATCCTTCAATTGGTTCTTCTGGCTCTCGCCGTGGACCGATGTCGACGAAACTCGGATGGAAGTTAAGTGGTGCGATCCTTAATATTTTGGTGCCAGCACTTCTTATGAGGAAGAAGTCCTTGCACACAAAATGTCCTTTTTTCTGTGGGAATGCATTATAGACGCTATGTATAAGGATATGGATATCAAAATACAGAATCCGTTGCGACGAGTCTTGTAAAATCACGTCAAGTTGATTTTGAGTTTTGTTAAGGGATATTACCACCAAAAAGGACATTTATCTAGCATAGGAAGCAGAGTATGGGCATTATGGGTGTCGTTCGAAAGGTGATATTTGAGGCACTGTTTTAAAGAAAAAAAAGCTGATGTCTTATTAGGGGAGGCGGGACCTCGAACCATGGTCCAAACCGTCGTCAATACTTTCCAAAAAGTCAACATTCAGCAATATGTAAACGCTCTGCAAAATGTTCGATCGTGATCATGTGATGATTGCTAGATTTATCGGGCCAATCTGTAGTCGATGTAGCCTGGTTGGGTATCCGCCAGTTTGGTGCGTAGGGCAATGTGTTCGAGTCCCCACAGCAACATCTATTTTTTTTCTTTTATTAGTGTCCAAACATTTTTTTTTTAGCTTGGTGATAATTATTTGGAACATAGTAAAACACGTGTGATTATTTTAAGGAAATTAGGATGTGTACGCTGGGTTGTTCCGTGACAAAATGTGACATTGTAAAATATAGCGAAAACCTAACGAAGCTTTAAGTCAACCTTTCAAAGGTTTGATCATTGCTAAATTTGGTATACATTTTGCTTTGATCGCCCTTACAAAGAATCGACAATCACTGATGAGTAGCGGGAATAGCGATAAATTCGCCGTTGAAGCGAATGAAAAGTTATCTTTCAATTGGTTCTCTTGGCTCCCCCTGTGGAGCGATTCGGATGAAACTCTTATGGAAGTTAAGTAGTGCGATCCTTATTATTTTGGTGTCGGCATTTGTTATGAGAAAGCTGTCCTTGGACAAAAAACGTCCCTTTTTCTTTGGGAATGCATTATAGTCGATATGCATATTAAAATACAGTATTCGGCGAGTTGAGCCCTTTAAAAGCACCACAAGCTCATTTTGGGTTTTCAAAGGATATTATGTACCACCAGAAAGGACACTTCTCTAAGGAAACTGAGTATGAGCATTATGGTTGTCGTTCGAAAGTCGATATTTGGAGTACTGTATGTAATCGGTTTGAAAGGATTTTTGGGCTTCTGGAGTGACAAGATAACGGCTGATGCAATGTGGATTATTTTGTAAGCAATAACGTAGACATATACATACATGATCTAAGATTTTTCCCCTAAGGGAAAACTTCTCTGGGTTTTTTTCGTACGCCCTTGCCCAGGGCCGGATTTACCATATGGGCCACCTGGGCCACTTTCGAGGGGCGGCAAATTCTTAAATTTGTTTAATGGTCTGAAATTAAAGGAAAATTCCATTTTGAAAACTCAAGGACCATATAACATAATTATAGAAAAAAAGTTATTTTCCTTTCCGCAACCTCAATTCAAGTTTTAATGTGTTTTCACCTTTAAAAGTTGGGAATTATCCTTTGCGGAAAAATTTGCTAGAACCATTCACTCAGAGTAGCGCGGCAGCCTTTAGTTCGGTTAGCCTGGGAGTATAAATCAACTTTGTTTTGGTAATAGCGATCCTTTTGAAAGTGTAAATGGTCTCTAAGAAAGTAACTCATCTATCCACACACTCTCTGTTGATATCCCTATTTTCTTTCGTACTAAATGAATCTCCGGCTTAGATTGATCGAAAAATTGACAACTCCTGTTAACAAAAGTGAGACTAAATTTTCGTGTGTTCTATTACATCTTTAATTTCTCCCACACTCTATGAAATTTTTACTCTTATAATAGAAGGAAACTTTGTTTCCTTCTATTATAATAGTGAAATTACTCTGCAATCTAAATTTGCAAATCAAGTGTAATTTTACATAAAAAATGTTTAAAAAAGTACTCCAATATATTAGCAAATTTACACCGCGCTATGTGTAAAAACACTCCGTAATAATAGGAATATAATGCGGTTTCACTCTTTTTTCGTTGTAAAGATTTAAGTGGCGAACCTTTACAAACAATATAGTTATCAATAAAACTATTTAAGGATAAGGATATATAAAATATAAACAAGTATCGGTCGAGTTTTGCTGATCAGTTTTTCGTCTACATGGGAGGTTGCAATATGGTCTTTTTTGTGCGATCTGTACACTTGTTATTCTTCTCGGTACCGTAACTCAGCCGTTTATAGGCAATTTCGAGTCAACGTTACATTGCATATCATTTCGGAGTGTAATGTTGCAAGCACTAAATATTTCCTATCCGCACATGTACGGAAATTTTGGACCACGCCTAGATTCGATCTCGGGACCTCTAGATTACTAGCATCGTATAGTGCGACTCAACCAAGTGAGCCACAGAGCGTATACACATGAGTTCTAAATGCAGAGAATTTACACTGTGCTAAGTACAGCCGATTGAAGTTTGACAACTGGAGAGCACGCTACAAAAAATGAGTAAAACTTCAACTGCACGTTGTAAAAATACACCACAAATCCGAATTATACACATAAACGTTGTAAAAATGCACCAGAAAATCTGAATTATACACAAGTGTAGCGTAAAAATACATTTCACACCGATTTTGGTGTAATTTTCTTATTTTACACAGAAATTGTTGAAAAATGCACTCTGTATGTGATTATAAGCGGGAAAAAGTGTAAATTTACCGCATTTTCAGCGGAAATTTAAATTCACTTTTTAGAGTGCACTTATAATTCCCTGGGAAGCAAGGATTTGGTTGTGGAAATAGTTCAAGTCTCGATATTAGAAATGTGGCATTGGCTATACAATTTTTGAGTTACAATTTTCTATCGTGTAAATATTGAATAAATTTTTGAGAATTTGAATGCTTAAATTGTCGAACTTGCAATTTTTTGATCAGAAAAAAAAACGGGAAATTCCACTTTAAAATAATAATTTAAAATAGTTGAATACAGGCAAAGATAGAACTTTTTACCCTACTAGCCATGGCATAAGGAATGCATCGATGCCGGCATCATGAATCTCTGGATGAACCGAATCATTCCATTTGTTCTAGCCGCGCGACTAAATTCCGTTATATATTTTTCAAAGATATGGTGAACGACTGCATGAAGACCACGTGAACCCAAACACGACTTTCCCTCATGATTTCATTAGAGAGGTACTGATGATAGATGCGGTGCGGATCATCAATGAATTCATCAGAAAGGAACCGATAAAAAGTACGATGAGTTTCACTGGCGAATTCATTATGCTGGAACTGATGACACATTTAATGAATTTCCCCGAAGAGTTCAAGTTCGCCCTAATGAAATAATCGACGAATTTCATTCATGCGTTCTTATATGAACAACGTATGAAATAGTCGATTAGTTTCATTAATTATTTCATCAGTAATTTATACATTTAGCACGCTATGTGGCTCACTTGGTTGAGTCGCACTCTGCGATGCTAGTAATTTAGACGTCCGGAGATCGAATTTCGGCGTCCGGAGATCGAATTTGGGAATAACATCAAAAAGTGCTGTCGTAATTGTTTTTCGTAACCCTTAAAAATCTTTAAAGCAGGTTAATTGCGCTAGATTTTTCGGAAGCACCAGATTAGATCAAGGTGTCCCCTTCAAAAATCACCTGAAGATTTCTTAATTTGGTTTTTTATTTATATGACGTTTTCGGGTTAAATATGATGCTAATATAGCAAATTTTATTTGTTGGGGTAATTTGCAATTTATTTCCTGAACCCCTCCCCTAGCTACGTCCCTGGGGAGCAGCACATATATTTTCAAGAAAACAAAATACGCTTATTCGTAAAAAAAATTCAATTTTTCACATACGCCCGCCAACGATTTGCCTTCCTTTTCTTTGTGTAGGCGACAACTACTGCGTTCAAGTTTAACTATAATGGCAGAGGGCGGCAATTTCGTAACTGCCCAGGGGCGCCATAAACACTAAATCCGGCATTTCCCTTGCCAGCAATTTGTGTGAAGTTTGGTTAGAATTGATGATCAAATAAACAAATAATAGACTTTTTTTTTGAAGAACCAAATTTGGGAGATAAGTTTGCGGCCTCCTGACCAATTCCATTTATTTTGAGGATTAAGTTTTTTTTACAAGAACCAAATAGAGGGGAGAAGGGGCCTGGGTTTGTATGGCAGCCCCATGATCCCATCGTTTGATTTAGCTGATGAGTCGGAGATGATTCCTTCAATGCGTTGCAAACCTTATCTTACTTAATATGCCCTTTCACTTACAAACGTAGCTTAAGAAAACCTTGAGTCAAGGCTAACTTCAAATGATTTTTGGTCTTGACAATTTATAAACGTCATTCGACTTAAGGATAGGAAAGTGTTGAGAGCCCTCTAAATACAAAAGGATTCGAGTGATGTTTTCAAAGCTAAGTCTGGAACGAAATCGATTTTTGGTTAATTGAACCTTAAGTCAGTCTTAGCTTTGTTTGTTTGTTACGAAATCGAATTTTAGGCAATTAGACCTTAAGTGGGCCGTGCTCTCTTCTCTGGCTGCGATCATCCGGTCACCACTCCGTTATATAGAAATTCATAGAGGAACGACTTTCGATACTCTGCATGGCGCGTCGCACGTTTTTGTGGTTTTTTAGATTTTTCAAAAAAAACCCTTATGAAATCGATTTTGTCCGTCCGTCTGTTCACTCTCGCACTCGCGAACGGCTCAACCGATCGTCATGAAATCTGGTAGGTATGTGTAGAATGGTAACAGTCTTTGGCACGAAATACTTAAAAGTTGGAGGGAAAAAATAACAGGGTGTCCCAGACATCATACCAACCACAAGCTAATTGTTAACTTGAACCACAAATGAATATTTTAATTTTTCACAAATGAATTGAAATTACAAAAAAAAAACATCATTTTAGCTAGTATTTACCAGCATATGTTCTGGATTGATTACGCAATTGCACTTACGTATCGCTTCTCTATACAGATATAACGTGCTTGCATGTTGTTTTTCAATGACAACAATATGAAAAGTACAACCACAACATAATATTGTATATAGACACTAGACATACGTACACATGCACGGCACAGAGTGATTATATCTATTAATTAGAAATTGTTATAGCCATATACTAGCCATATAGTTACTTATGCTGCACTTGACTTCATTATCGAAGGTTTCAGTTAATTTATTAACCGTTCAAGACCTCCACGGGCTGATGTCATACTCATCATGGGACGTGATTAAAATTGCAATAAACTTATAGAGGAAAAAAAGGAAGGAAAGGTTCCACGACTGGTCAACGATCGAATAATACAATGACAAAGTCGTAAATTTTATTCAACTACAGTGATAACCTTTCCGGCTTGCAATGAATATTTATTCATTATATACGTACTTGCTTATCTTCAGGCATTACATGATGTTAGACGAGTGCATATTGGCTGGCACCAATCAAACGGATATTATTCTACAAGTATAGATTTGATGCAATCCACAAAATGACTCACCAGCTATAAAAAGGTTATTTCAAGTGCTTTAGCCTTATACCTGTGAGTGTGAGTACAATTTAATCAGTCAACTAAAAAGCGTTTTACCAATTAACTCAAACTGCTAAGCTTAATTACGGTTGTCAGAACCGATTTGCGATTTGCAGTTGTCTATATCCAACACGTCATAATAATGTTACTGGCTTAAGTCTTTCGTTTTATGAATTCGCCGTCACTCTTTATGTTCGCGTTAGTACCTACATGTGCAAAATAAATTGCCACTTAACTGGAAAACATGCATTTTGATTATATGTCGAATTCATCTAAGACATCTTTATCGGCTTGGAAATGAATGATTCTCGTTAAGTCGAATACAGCCAGACCATGTAATAATTCTAAGATGGATGCCAGCTAATGTTAAAGATCAATTGATCTTCATTCAATTCAGTTTGTTCTAAGAGATTATTATTCAAAAGTGCGCATATGAAAGTTTTATTTTACAAATTTTCTGTATTCATGCTCACGATGGTACGCACACAATTTCACAATTTCTTGCCTGCCGTTAAATTTCAAATTAAATTTCACGCCTATTATTTTCGTTAAACATTTTTTTTCGATCATAAATAATAAGGCAAATAAATCAAAACAATTTTCAACTTCAATTGAAATCGATTATAATTACATGATGAAAATCGATCAAATACAACACATACCATATTATGAAAAACACAAATCGCAACAATTGAATTCGTCAGATTCAACACGGGGTCCAACATTGTACATTATACGCAATCACAAACAAATGTTTTTAAGTAGCTTTATAAAGATATTGACCCGGTTTAAGAGTGACCTTTAAACACCATTTTTAGTATATTATTTCTATAACAATGTTGTATTGATACCTTCGTCACACCCACCTGTTGTTCGCTTTATACGATATTTTTTTTATCGAAAATGTATGTTACATGCTTTTCATCAGTTTGCAGCCGATGAAAACATCTGACTTATTTATTATTAACCATAGAGACGTATGCACAACTGACTCGTATCTTAAACCGCAATAATTCGATATCTTTAGATCATTTTGTTTGATTCTACTCATATTCTGATATTATAAAAAGGTGACCTATATAATTTATACATCACACATCGTGATGGCTTGTTGAATGTGTGTTCAGAGAAGAATTCAGCTCACCTATGATTGTGGTTCGGAGAGATTAAATACTGCTGCGATGAAAAAAGATAACATTTCATCGAAAAAATAATAAAAAAAGTTGAAAATAAATGTCTGGCCTTTCTCATGTATTAATTTAAAAATGCATGAGATTTTGAGCTGAAATATGAAATATTTGTTTAGAATGTGGGTAAATTGCATCGTTGGTCTTGTTTTCGTTTTTTTCTTCTTTGCAGTAAAATGCATAGTAGTATGGAAAGTTTTGTATTCTTATGGGAAACAGAATATAGTGGGCAACTTTCGCAACAAGGTGTGAAATCGAGATTGGTTTCTAGTTTACTTAATTATACTTTTACATAAATTCATTGGTCGAATTTATTTTCCAGTTTCCTGTTTTAGTCGGTAAAGTGTGTGAGAAAAGAATTTACAAAATTAAAATCAGCAGATACACATAGTGTTTTTTTTAATTTTTTTTCATAAGGCGTTCTCATCAGAAATTTGCTGTGTTTATTCAGTTCTTGGGTTAATAAGATGGGCCAACGATAAACATTTAGCATGTTACTCGCAGTTAGTTCTTATAAGCACAATTTAAGATAATGGGCCATTTTTTCGTACATCTTATAGGCTGGTTAGTCTTATTGCCGAAGCTTTTCCATTTTATTGAATGAAATTTTTGTTTATTTTGCATAGTTCTGCCATATTTTGATGGTTACACCATCATCTTAGATTAAAAAAATCATTGCACGGTTTCATGCAACAGCGTAAATAAGCAAAAGATAACATAACTATGCAAAATAAACAAAAATGTCATTCAGTACAATGGAAAAGCTTTCTAAATATTGTTTGTGTCTTCTCTAGGCAATAAGACTAACCAGCCTATAAAATGTACGAAAAAATGGCCCAATATCGAACAAATTGAGTTCAAGGTTGAGAAACTATTTGATTAACTAACATAAATGAAATAGATGGACAAGTTCTTTCGTTGCCCCACTTCTTGAGAAGCATGGTGCGTTGACGACTACTGTGTGAGTCATCAACGTTTTGACGAAACTGAATTCGGAATGTGAGTCGGTTGTCATACAATATCCTAGTCGCATTATTGTTTTTTATTCTACTATCGGAAAATTATATACATATTTTGGTTTCAAATAATAACAACGACGGGTCATGCTGAGTTTCGAAAACTCGTTTCTCTATGTGCCTCTATATCGCAGTTTTTCTAGTTATAACGCACGAGAAACATCATAGTATAGCTAGTCGATTTTTAGATTGTTACCTAATGAAAACTCTTGTGATCTAATTTATATGACGATCATTGCATAGTTATTATTTTACAAGTAATGCTCTATGTCATACAATCACAAAGAACAATAGCTCAAGCGTAATTCTACCGATTGCAAAAATTATGCAATTCTGACTACGCCATATATCTACATATCCATATACGAGACTGCAAATGTGTATAGTGTTTCACTATACATCAAATTCCATACGTAATCGTCTTCTCCAGACCGGAACTAAGAAAACTTCTGGAAGGCCATAAAGGTCACAAGTTGGTATAAACAAGTGATTTAAAACTTATTTTCGTATAACAACGAATATAGTAATGAATAAATTCGTTAACAAAAACATCAGGCTCTGCAAACTATTCTATGCTTCCTTTGAGGGAGTAGTATTCCAATTATCAGACGACATGGGCAGGCGCTCACGCCAAAGAGGCGATTTGCCCCGAGTCCGGCGTCGGAGACGGCCCCGCAGAGACACTGATCTCGAAATGCGCACTCGTAATCGGCATTCGTTTTACACGAATCAGATAAATTTTATTTAAATCACTATTTGTTTTGCGTTATTCAAATTATTTTTAGGCCCCTATAGGAGTCTCCATCAGCTTCAATAAGGGCCCGAAATCGCAAAAGTAGCAATGATCAATATAATACCTACCACATACAGCTGCTATATACACAAATTTGATCACACTAGACGCACTGGAGATTGAGAATTTAAAATAAATAATTGGCACTGATCTTGCTGTTCTAGGTGTTGTGATCAACAACACACTCTGCCGAAATTTACCTAAATAATCGGTATTCTTCTACCAGCAATAAAGAAAACTTTTACTGATGCCATTTGTAGTGATAAGAAGTATTTGTATACTTGCAGCGGCTTTGTCCTTGGCCGACACGCTACAAAATATTGAATTTCAAAAACTTCAGAAAACTTTCAATCCCTTGAACTTAAACGCATTTTCAATGGAAATGCTTCGAATGTTAACAAAACCGTTCGGCCTCTATTGCAAACATAGGAACGGAAAATTGCCCAGTTGAGGTGGCTATCTTAAGTAGAGGCTATAGTTAATGAAACCTTTGGGTAGAATTTCGTAAGCGATCACTACTTCTAAGATTTAACTCTATAGCTTACGCCTCTACACTAATTCCACAACACCTCGAATGGAGTAAATAGTAAAACTGGGCTGTGGTCCTTTTACAAACGGTGTTTCAGGGCTCTGCATATTACAGTTTAACAAGATAATGGTCAATATTTTTTATTGCCGAAATTTCTGATCGTTAAACTAGTAACATATGCTACTCACAACAAAATAAGGGCCACAAAACTTTTTATGCTGGACAAAACACCATGTTTAAACACACCCTTAAAATAACATCTGAATCATTCTTCACCGTTATAATTAACGATGCTCTGATGAAACAAATGGTAAACAAACAGGCTCGTTGCCTGCCCCCTAACGGGCACATAGTGATCTTAAAAAAAAACATAAAATATTAGGTGGCCCTTTTTTTGTTGTGAGTAGTATAAATTTAATGTACCAGTATTCGGAATCTATAGTCTGGCTGGTCTAGCGGTTAGTGCGCGCACCTTCGGTGCACAGGGTCATGAGTTCGAATCTCACCGTGTTCCATGGTGTTTTTCGAACTCACGAGCTTGTGACGGACTATGATCTCCCTCAGATGTTAAACGAGTACCCATTTATGGGGATAAATAACACTGCTGAGCGTGATGCTGATCTCATTACCTCATCAAAAAGCAGATAAGATCTTGGAAATAGGATGTCACTAACACATCCTGCGATCTTAGTCCAATGTTGGATTGTCGCGCCTGTTATTTATTTTATTTAGTATTCGGAATCGAGTGAATTTAGGCCTGAGTTCTGCAGCGATTTCTCATTTAATTTTTGAACACCAGAAAGCACAGTGCGAGGTGTGCGGAATACCCAACCTTCCCACACTATTTGGCCAATTCACTTTGCGCTATATGGTTAGAAACTCAGACGTCCGGATTGGCCTCCGTTTTCGCCAACACGCTTGCAACCTCTATGTTCCTATGTCCCGGCACCCAAAGTAGGTTGATTGTGGGCCTTGCTTCAAAGTTGTTTAGTATCTATGTACAGCACTTCACAAGCTTGGAAGATATCCCTACAGATTGCAGTGCCATGAGTGATAGAAGCCTGACTATCTGAGCAAGTGAATATTTTGTGGTTGTCTTGTATGCTCCCGAGTATATGACATGCTTTCATGATTCCAAACAATTCAGCCTGGAAGTTGCGAAGAGGGTATGATTCAGAGATATTAAGTGTGTCACAGAAGACTCCTTCAAAAGGAGATATCTTAGTTCATCCCTAGTACCTCACTCCCTTTCCAATCGCACCTATAGGCGGGAATTTTTATCGACGTTCTTACCGAAACTTAGTGTTGTCATGGTATATTCCATTGTAACCTCTATCACCTCTAGTGGTATTTAGTTAAGAATATCAGCGTTGTCATATAGCTTGGCAGTTCAGCGACCCGATTCTTTTAGCCTGACCGCATTACATGCCGCCAGTGCGTTGATAGATTGGTTGATAGGTATAAGATGTAGGATTAAATTAAACGTATTCCCCGGTAATGTTCGCATACCCCCTTGGATGCCAAGGCTTTCCAATTTTTGCCGCATATTCCGGCCCAGTTGCTGATCAACTTAGGGTTCTTCCCATGATCTGATTCAAGACGGAGAGACGCATTCCTTTGACCACGATTGCTACATCATTCGCATATGTGACTACCTTTATACCCTCTTCATCCAGTTGAGTTAAACATTTATTGATTACTATTAGCACAGTAACAGAGAGACTAATGCCACGTTGAAACGTCCCTTCGAAAACGAATTTCGTCAGCTGGCTCTTTTCTATGTTCGCGTGGATTACTTTAGTTCTCAGTAGAGTCACTATTCATTTACCAAACCCTGTCTCCACTCTTGACCTCGCGAGGGCATCGTGGATTGGCTGATGAACATTGTTGAAGCTCACTCTACGTCGAGGAAAGTGGCCAATGTTTTTAATAAAAAGGCGAATAAACTAATAGGTCCTAAATCCTTGGAGTTTTCATGTCCTCGTGGTCCTGTTTTCGGTATAAAAATTAACTCGCGATTGTGGGACGTAGTTCAGAAAACTCCTGAAGAGTACTATATGGTAGACGCATTGGAATGGAACTAAAAAATACTGCATTTCTGCATCATAATCCGTAGTATGCTGTCTGGTTCTGGATGTTTATATGGGGACATGCTTCTTCTGGAAATCTTCTCTTCCGTAATGATGACTATACACAGTCACTCCGTCTAATGTCAGTGCTATGCAGTGTCGGTCTAGGAGCTAGAGCGATTCGCCAGGAGATCTTGTCCACCCTCCCTTTTTATTAAAGACGGGCATGAATGTCCTTTTGACATAATTTTGCTCATCCGTGCTGAGTCCTTAACGTGATCCAATGATTACCAGAAATCGTCCCAGGCTTGAGCGTTGGTCGTACTAAAGGTTTTCTTGTAGAACTGTCTGTCCTGCGCGTTTAATTTTGTAATTTTGTATTCCAATATATTTTTTGGAGATTGCTTCCTTAAATTGATATAAGAAAGACAAACCATTTACAATGTATTATTCAATTCCCTTCATCGTTATCAGATTTCTTCCGAATCATCTAAAATATATTTGAAGATATTTGCATCATCAAGCGAATCCAGCTTCGTATGCAGTTTAAATAAAAGTGCGATATCCATTTCATTACACCTTAAATACAGGCTGAATATACAAGTTTTTTTTTTTTTTAAATCATTTTGCATAACATTTATTAAGGCGCGAATTTTTCATAAACTATTAATTAATACAATTCCTACTCTGCTAATGTGGATCAGTCATAATATCGCATAGTCATTCCAAAGTTGGCAACAATATCCGAGATTGCAACCTCCAATTGTCCATACGTAGATTGTTGAAAGTGAAGGGCATTCAACCGCTCTCGCTGCTCCAAAATGGGCACTTGCAATGAATGACTATAAAACAATTCTTCATGCCCACATATCTTAACATGGTAGGGGGTCGCAATAAAAATGCAAATTTTTATTTTATTCAAGCATGAGTGGTCAACGTCAAGAATAGGATTGCATATACATATGCATCTAACTATATTTATTAAATATATCTGCAAATGTACATTCGAATTGGCCAAAGCATCATATATGCATTCATTGCATACAGTAGAGAAGATCTTCTCCTTCTCTACAAGGAAATCATCACCATCGACCATAGATCGAAATGATAATAATAAAACCATAATAGCATGGCGCGGAATATCTAAGAGTTTATATCTTCAATTCACCTATACCTATATAAATGCATGCGTAGAGAAGAGTTCACGTATATGCCATATAAATAGCCTAGGCCAGGCTAAAAAGATTGAGATTGCAATTTATATACTAGAGAAGATTCTGCGGGGCATTTATCTAGATATGGAATCATATATGTATATAAATCTGCAATAACGAAAAAAATATAATTTCTACATACTCGTACATATCTGCATGCTCATTGAATAGGACTAATGGCATGATAGTATCCTATTGCAACGTGTCGCGTCAAGATGAAGTGATATTAAATATAATATGCAAACAGGTTAGCAAAGCTAGATGGCACACGATACGATACTAGACTATAAGGCAGAACATTCGTAATATAGCAACTAGGAAATTCAACGGACCATGTCGGATTTACTCGGACATTTTAGATGTTTTATTGCATGCGTCTGTATAGAACAGAGAATATTCAAAGATGACAAGCAGAGTTGAGGAAAATAATATAAGAACAGCTGCACCAAGTATTTAAATGTTAACTTATGACTCTTGGAAAAAAATAGTTAATAAATTGAGGAAGTTAAAAATAAAAATTAATTATTAAAAATTTAGTGATGCAATTTTTTTTATAATATTCACTTATTCTCTTTTCAGGTAAATTAAATTGCAATTATTTTCAATCTAAATGTGAGTACAATACAAATACATATAGACAAAAATACCCACAGATTTAAATCTGTAATTTAAATTAAACATGGAGTTTTAAGACTTTAATTTTATAGTTGCTTAAATGAAATATGAATTTAATAGTGCTTAGCTAAAAGAGGACTCTCACTACTGACAGGATATACTAAACCCATTAAAATAATGGAGTCGAAACCCGCCTACTACATTAAATCGTATGTCGTTAAATTCAACCTGCATCGTAGAATATACTTGCATTATTGAATCGCAGTACAATATGGTACAACTTTTAACTAAATCTAAGATTAAGTAAATCATGTCGATAGTCTACGATGTATTTTGAATTTAATGACATACGATTTAATCTAATCTAGGTTTCGACTCGATTAATTTAGTGGTTTTAGTAAACCCTGTCAGCAGTGTGAATCCCCTTTTATACTTAACCGGCATCGTCATACTTTTTATTATGTCAATATCGAAGGTCGTTAATAACTTTTGCATTTTCGTAAGCACATTACATGTTTTTACTATACTTATACATAATAATGACCAAATTCGTGCACCACGCACCGATACTCAATATCATCCACTATATTGGACACGTGAAAGGTATAAGACCAAAGATGAGATCACATAGTAAGCCAAATTTATGGATTATCTTTTATACGAATTACCATAATATCTGTAAGTGAGAATTATTGGATTACTATTAGCTAAATTTGGCTATTACAAAAATGGAAAGTATCGCAATAAATTCACAAATGTCGATGGACCTTGATTTAGGCATTGCATTCACAAAGAAGGAATTCGATGTATATCTGCGTATATTATGCAGACTTTCTTCTTCTTAGATAACCTTCTGAAAAATTGTGTGGTCTTTGCTAAAGGTGTCCAAAATAAAAGTGTGAATCGATTGCATAAGAACAAATAAAAGTGTCAAATTTTAGAGTGGCTGGGGAATTTTAAAGACGAATTATCGTATGTATCCAGAAACTGCTAATTCATACTACTAAACAGTAGAAAACCCGTATTGTTTATGGTAGAACTTGAACTTGTGACTCTGTGCGCGGCTAGTCCAATGGTCTGGCAATTATGGATATTCAGATAGCTAAAATCCCTCCAAGACCTAGGAATTTGGAATGGAAAAACAGTAAAATGAAGTAAGAAGCAATGCTTAATTTTTGTAAAAATATTTTCTATTAAAAAAATAACTGAATTTAAACTATCCGGCATGCACGAATTTTGCTCTAGTTTTAGTGTGTTATTTCACAGTACACACGGTAGCCGTAAACGCACAATGCTCCACTAGGAGTTAGGGCAATTCAAGAGATTTGTTTCAATACCCAGCTCATACCTTACTTGTAGAACAGGATGAAATAACCCTCTCCATTTTATTGATTGATCATGACAACAATCATTAGCTTAAAATGGCGCCATCACCCAACTTCCAGAAGCAAGTTCAACTGTCCAGTAATTTGCATGACTTTAGCCCACTCAAGATGCTGGTTACTCAACTGCTTGAATTCTGCCGAATTCCATTTTTCTCTTTCGAATTGGGAGAAATTTATTGGCTCAGACCTTATCTTTAATATGCCATTCGAAAAAGTTGATTTTAATATTTTTGCAAGATAGCAGAGGACGTAGCTTAGAAGACGCAAAGAGCTTCGAAGCATCGAAGGCTTCATTTTATTTGAAATTTTAAGTGATGTAAGTTTTTTGTTGTAATAAGTCAAAGGCTAGAAAATTAACGTTTTAAAGGTATGATTTTTGTAAAGACTCAAAAGAAACTTGATTACTCAGTAACGGTGAAAAGTTCTAGTCACGATTTGGTCAACATTATTCTAGTAACAAACTCTAGAATTCTACCATTGGTCCGCACCGGTTGCGAGACACCCTGTTATAGTTGGATAGTTTTTTCTGGTGTTGTTTAATAAATTTGGGTTATAAACAGACTTAGTGCCGCCCTACTTTTCCCATAATCAAACATTTAGCCTCCTTCTGTAATTTTATGGGGAGTTATGAATATGCCGTTTTGTCAAATTTAAAAAGGGGATATTGGCGGTTTTTAATCGGAGCGATATGATTTTTGGCGAAATCATCTACAACTTAGAGTAGATGCTAACATCGTCATTCCACTTGAAATCCATACAAATACTGTAAAAATTTTGATGATCGTGAAATCGAATTCTCTTGGTAGTACTTACTTCACTCACATCCAGTGGCGTAACGTTTTCCAAATATCTTGTGTTCAAAATCAAAATTCGATTTTTTCCATCAGAAAAAATGACAGATTACACTGAAAAAAAAAGGTGCCCTGAAACAATGAAATTGTTCATTAAAGTAATGAATATTTACACCGATATCCCACCGAAGACGGATTTCATCAGTCCAATGAATCTGATTTTATCAAAACAACGAACAAAAATTTCATTAAAATTATGAACAAATTCATTAAATTAACAACTTGTTCATTGATATAATTACTGAGTTCATCAATTAAAAAAAAACTGGCGCAGGCCGGCATCCAGCTTCATAAGTGTTGACGACATTTATTTTACCTCTGCTCTGAATAGTCATCAAAAATTACCTACCTACCTACCTACAGTGGGAATCGATCCCGGGACCCTATGATTTGAAGACATGCGCCCTACCTAACTACACCATACAGACTATACGTTACGAAGGTTTATAAAATATACTTAAAGCGACAATGACATCGTTCATAGTAGTACATATTACTATGAACGATGTCATGTAATTAATGAACAATAACATCAAATTTACCTACTAGCGGGGATAATGTAAGAAGTTCATTGTGTTCATGATCGCTTTACATTAAGATAAAATGTTGTTTTTGTTATACGAACGACCGATGTTTCGTAAAATAGATGAACTCTGTATTATTTTAAGGAAGAGAAGGTTTATTTACTATGAACTAATTCATCATGGTAATGAAAAAAGTCTATGCTCCCTGTTCATTAATATTATCATGATTTTTTTTCAGTGTAAAACTCACATTTGAAGCAGTCAAAAAATTAGCAAGAACAACAGACATTTTCTGTTTCAGCAACTTGTTTCAAAAAAATTTTTTTTATTTTTTTTTTTAAATATTTAAATTTGAATAGTTAGAGGAGAACTTGTGAGATCATCTATTTATCACAAAATCCAAGAGGCATAAAGAGACCCCTACATACCTGTCGTAACAGTCGTTGATTCTAGACTAAAAGTGATTGTCGTTAGGATCACATCAATTAGCTTCAACGAATAGTTTTGGCGATTCTGGCCAAGTTAAACGAACACCAGCATGTCCTACCCAAAGGTAAACTAAATCCACTAAAATCAAATTCGTGCTAGAGCTCCTCCAATGATACCTTACCTAGGGGAAACGGATGATGTATTATCTCCACTCACTAAATCGGAAGTCATCTGTTTCTTGATTTCTTGAGTCTTAGTTAAAAAAAAGATTTTCTGACTTAAGCCTTATTGAACAACCATAGTAACCATTGTTAGATCAACAGTTATCTTTTTGTTAACATTGTGAACATATTTTTCCTGATGATGTAGCATTCACTTCAAATACTCAAATAACTGGATTACATAGGCTAAATTTTACGCAAGAACTTTCAAGAGAGGCAAATTGAACCTTTATTTAACCGAGAAGAAGTACATATTCAGATAGACCCATACTCAACAAGCTTGAGAGACGCTGACCAAAAAGTTCCGTTTCTGCGGCATAAACAAAGTTCAATACTACGAGTTGTAATCAGAACACAGAACTGAATGTTTTTTTATTATCAGACTGTAGATCCTGCAGTTGACTTGCGTATTTTTTTGGAGATTTATAAAAATGAATGTTCTTAAAAGAACAGCCACCCAAGGATCTATCAATGAACATTTCTTTATGTTTTCGGATTAAGGCGGCCTCTGGCTTGGGGCCGAGTTCCGATGAACACATGGAACACCGTACGTTACGCCACTGCTCACCTAGCTCGGTGAACATAGTACTTACCTTTGAGACGAACAAATTGCATTCTGTGGAGTTTTGCCGGATTTTTTTTGTATCTTTTAATGATTTTGAAGCAATAGCAAACAAAAAACTGAAAAATATCTTCCTTTCTCCCATTTGTCGGACTTTCATCGATGAAGATTTTTTCCCCTAAGGAGGGCACGTTCCCAGCAATCATGCCAAAATCCAGCGATACATGTTTAAAAAATAAATTATTCAAATTAATGTTTCTTTCAAATTTGTCGAGGTTCGGTCATTTTGTGGACAATACTTGGGGTCGACTTTCACGTGGTTTCCTCAACATATTGCTTCCATGATTCCAATATTCAAACTTTTTAGATATTTTTATTGTTTCTTTTTTACTGAAATTTCAACTATGTAATAATTTCATAACAGTACCTTGAATTGTTAATTCTTTAAACTTGACAAAAGTAGCTTCAACTGCGCAAAAAAATAATTTAACGAGAAAAATATAAATAAAACTACACAACAGACAAGAATTTATAGTAACATTCAAAGAGTTCAATGCTTAATTAAGGTGACTCCAGCTCTCCAGACTCTCTCTCTCTCTCTTACGGAAAATTGTATTTTCTTCCTTACATGTACTTACACTATTAAAAAATTTGGCAGATTTTTTCTCCGAAACACTATCGTAACCGAAAGGTGATTGAACGGCCATGATAGCTGTTCAACAAATTTGCAAACATTGATTCCGTTCAATTACACCGAAAAAATTCGAATCAATATTGATGTTTACCATCATAAACAGTATTGATCTACCTTGAACTTGCTCAAAAATTTTCAAAACAAAACTCACCGACGTCAAATGCATTTCCATCCAATTTATCGTTTTCAACTATCATACAAGTATCATTAATTAAATCCCCTACCGAGTAAAGCACATTAATTTGCAATTTTACACACTTGTTTCGAATCGTCTTCATTACAATATTTGATTCACCGAATGAACAAAAAAAATGGCGATACCATACCAATCTTACACCACTCTGTGCACAATCATATGGGCCAAACAAAAATCATCAATCATGGCATTGTGTATTCAAAAGAAGATGATACCTATCAGCAATTTGCAATAAAGTGTCAGAAAATAATAGAAACATTGAAAGTATGTATAGGAAGAATCAAAGAGTATTGATTGAATCTTTATCTTTGGGTGGGTGGATGGAATATTGTTTTCTTTCCCAAATTTATCTGTCTGTCTGGTATCTTGTGGCCGCAGAATATTTTTCGGTGTTTCTTTGAAAAGAAAAAGAATGAGGAACGCGACATGCTGGGGTGCCATTTATCTATACTTTTTTTTGTAATTGGTAAGATCTTTGATCTATTATTAGGCATGCATATCAAACCGCGCGCCGCCGCGACGCTGCAGGAGGATGCTGAAATTGAGATGAATGAACTTTTAGCATAGAAAATCATATGAGCATTCGTCATTTTTGCAAACTATTATGTTTGCGATAGACACACCTCTAAAATTGATGCGGAACGCGATGAATATGGTATAACTGTTCTCATTATCAAGGCTTGACTAGCCCAGAAAATGTTAATTGGTGATCAGTAAATTTGATACGGAAGAAGTTTTTGGGGCTTACATTTACAAATGGAAAAAACATTCGATCACCTATATCGTTTTAGTATCAAGGAACGACAAAGGATATATCGAAATATACATTAGTGATTCAAGTTGATGAGACTCCCGACTACACCATATAATGCGCATAACTTTATTCACTTGGTGAAACATGTTTTCTATTATATGACATCCTTGCCAACATTGAGAAAGCTTCAAGAATTGGACTGTTTGCCATTTGAAACCGTTTATGGAACTACTATTGATATTAAAAATTGACGGTTTCGAATTACGATAATTATATATTTATTGTCTCAAATTGTTTGGCTTAATATTTATCATCAAGCCACAGGGTGCCCATTAGAAATCAATTTTCTTCAATCCTCAGAGGGGATAGGATAGCGCTGCTTTTTACATCCGGATGGGGGTCCTTCAGCATACTAGTCAGCATTTTGACTCGGGTCATTTGGTCATCAATCCACAAACTAACTGGGTATAGGCTCGTCGGTATTTTGCCAAGGCCATTCTCTCTAACTACATGACTCGAGTGCATCAGGATCATCAATCCCCGATGGTCTTCGTACAGAACCCCCCTGTGCTGCTCGAGTCCGTGGTGTTGCAACTCTTTAAAGGAGTCGTTCTTAGCCTATATATATCGGGGACCACTCGCCATAACTTGTTAATTGACGCCAACCACCAAATTGGAAATCTGCGAAGACCCCTAAAATCTTAAGGGTTGTAACAAATATCACATAGTGTGGTGAATGGGGAAAATACTCCCAAATTATATTTTAATACAAACTGACCAGACGTACAGCATTTTGCTGTAGAGTACAGAGTTTTGACCTGGGTCTCAGCATTGGGAAATGTACCGCATTCCCCATGCTATAACAATGACAATGAAACCTAATTCATTATAAGCCCCACAATGAAACCTGCGATCAGTCATGTCTGCTTCTAAGGTGTAAAGTTTGATGCCTGTACCCAGTACGGTCGACATTTGGCGAGATAATCGCACTTTTATGTTTGATGATGACCCATTTTCTTGAACTCGGGAACCTTTCCAGGTCTCTCTGAAATTTGGATAATTGTAGAGCTACTTGACGCTCCTATTTCTTCGAAATTGCACGGTCTACCTATCCGCGTTCGGAAGTTACAGCTGCCCGAATCGCACTTTTGTATTTTCTAATCGAAAATTGTTCATTAATTGGACATTTTTTAGCGGAATTTTGAAATTTGACAAACTTGGTAGGGCAGTATATTGCCCGTATTTGGTGAAAATTTCAAGACTCTAGCTGCCAAGGTTTAGAGGTTACAGCCGTCGAAAGATGAGATTTTAATTTATTTTCCCTATGACAAAGCGATGGAAAAATCAGCCACTCCATCCAGTTAAAACGGCGCGGCGTTAAGAGCCATGCGCACCGGCATTACATCACCTATGTAACCATGAAGAAATGCCTACTTTTCTCCAAGAATATTGCAAACAGGTTTAAGGTTTAGACCTCTGGCTAGCCCTTAGGTTTTAATTCTGTGCCTCGCCCTTCGCTCCGCTCAGACCTCGCACTGTATGTCGCACATTACAGAATTCGCCAACATTTTCGCGACGTAGTGCAGTTGCGAAATAGGATAAGGCGAAGTTCAAGCGCGGTGAGCCAATAGAAGGCAATTCCCAAGATTTAGATATCTGGTTCGTTAATACATTTACTCAGATCCTGTGGCTCGCCCTTAGTTTCATTCAGAAGTCACTCTATCTGTTGCGACCAGCCCTGGTAGGACGTGGATAGGGAGAGTGGTGAGCCAATAGAAGGCAATTGGTAAGATTTTTTGGCTATTACTTAGGATTACTCAGATCCTATAGCATCGCCCTTCGCTCCGCTCAGACCTCGCTGTCTGCCTCGCTTTTCCGAATTCGCCAACCTTTTTTATTCGTAGCCCTGCTGGGGAACAGGATGAGTGAGCGCAGCGAGCAGTGAACTAATGGAAGGTAATTCCTAGGATTTAGACATCTGGATCGTTCATACGTACACTCAGATCCTACTTCGCTGTTTTTAATTTGTACGTGAGGAGTTAGTTCTTACAACCCATGTTTATACCGAGGCCGTCATGAATCTCGACTAGCACCTAAAGTTTGGTGATAAGTGTTGGGCTTGAGACTTTAGCATAGCACATGTCTGAAGACTGTTTGAGGTAAAAATTCCGACAAGAAGAATTCCAAGACTGCACTTAATCTCAATCATACCAAAATCTATCGTCAGACATTTTTTAGTCTAAACTAAAAACCATAACGTACAATGACCAAATATCTAAATGAAAACAGTCAGAAACCCTTATCTTCTGTTTTCAACCTTCAACCACATAAAGTTTAAAAAATAAGGTGAAGTTTGAGCTGAGTGAAAATAGAGAATCTTCATATCAAATTATGTGAGTACCTCATAAAAAGCTTTGCGGACGACCTAAGCTAGACTCAGGCACCACTAGTGGTTTGCGGACAAGAGCCACTATTTTAGGGTGTTTTCAACGGAATTGAGATTGTATTGACCAATGGTCAATACAATCAACCCAGCTTGTTTCCAATATGTTGTTCTGATGAAGGAGCTACTCAGGAGCTCAAATTCGTTGAAGGAAATGGCTTGAACTTGTAAAAAGGTAAAAAGTAGGAAGATGGTAGTCCACTTTGTCGATATCAACACCTAATGAAAAAAAGCTTTCTCACGGTTTAATTATAATTCTCTGCATATTAAACGCTAACCGGTCCCGATTTGATTTATTTCGACTCGAAAGTACTTTGAACCATATGGAAATGAGATGCAATCTTTAATACACAACAAATTTAGAACGTGCTGTCTTCGAACCAATATGGATACTTCAATTTTCCAAAAATGAAATAGATATGCTAATTTTAGCCATCGCCTAAGCTTTTAGAAATTATTCAATATACCTAATTTGGAATAACAACACATCGAAAGAATAGACTTCCACCTATTATGACGATATTATTTTAGACTATTCTTTAGCTAGAAGTTTACCGAAAAATAGTATTGTCAAAAACAAACAACAATAAGGAAATCCTCGAGGCTATGCAATTCTCCTTAGCCCGTACATGGAATTTACCAATATTTTCAACTTCCCAACTTCCAGCAAAAAAAATATCTAACTGCATCTCAACACCTATTAAGAATGTCTGGACTGCTTGTGCTAAAAGTTCATTAAACCCATTCAATAACGTTGTCTGTTTTTATGGTCAATCCCCGGATTGAAAGTCTCTATAATATGTGTCTATAATGGTGTGTAGTTGCATTTATAATATCAAAAGACTTTTGCGGGCAACCTTTATTGTGCATATCGAATTTCATTGGATCACCACAATATGGCATGACGAATTGCCGCCACACTGTTATGTTGTTGCTGAATTCCAATACGCCATAAGAGATGGAACTTTTACTAATCAATCCTTTCCATATAGTTTTTCGTATAAAGAAATGAAATTATTTGGCAAATTGCGCAAAGACGACCCATTGAAACTGACAAACAAAAAAGTATAAATTTTTTTCTTAAATAATTATCTGTAATCTAAACTATAAAAATACATGATTTGTGGGAAACCACGAAAAAATTCTTGTACGCATTTTGTGTAAGTAAAAAGAAAACGGATCGCACGATGAAACGGATTAAAAAGAACAGAATACAGCACTCTGTATTATGGATTTATGATTGATTTAATTGAAGAAGTTTGGTACATGTGTATCGGTTTTTCGGACACTGTAAGCTCACATCAATCTTGTCCAGATTTATTACTATTAGAAAATATCTTTCCAGTTTTTCACGTGGAGATGGTTTGGTGGAATGTGCGAGAATTTATAAGAAATCTCAGCAAATAAATAATGTTCACGAAAAGATGATGGATTTTTAACTGAATTAGTTTTGCGTTAGTGCCAGATTCTAGAAATATTTGTGAGTAATACATTTTTAAATTCTTTTTAATTGAATCCATACTAATTAATATTTTAGCTATTATGTCAAGATGTTTATTTCAGACATATTTTCAAAATATTTCTATACTAAAAAAACTTTCATTCAAACATCCTAGGTATGGTTTAAGCCACTTTTAACCTACATTTTTGACGAAGCAAGAAGCCGTCCTTTCCCATAGTGCCCATCGATCATGAGATGTGTGTGAAATTTGTTCTTTCTTTTTTCTGCCTATCGTTCACAAAGCATACAATATTCTCTTAACCTATTAATATGTTAACCCACGTCAGCTACTAATTTCTCATTGAGGTGTGTATATACACGGACCTCCTAAAACTCCAAATGCAGTTATGGGTCGCACAGTGTACTGTATACAACATGTCCGACTTTTATTTCTTAAAGATAGTCCATATCTTTTGCGTCAGTTTTGGGCGGAATCACATTCTTAATTGGATTTTGACGGGAAACAGTTGATCTTGCGTAACCGACATGAAAAGTTGGTGCCATGCCATGCTCTACTATTTTTTGTTTGTACGGCTGCATTGAAACAAAATCGAGGCCAGAGATGTATGCTGTATTGAAATAGGTCCAGCCAGATATTATTATATGGTATAAGCCATGTCAGTGAATTGTTGTTTTCAATTTTCCTTTTGTCTATGTCTAACAGGTGAAGTTGATGAACTTATGATGAAGCAGCGACTATAGGGCAATTTGTTATGGGTTTTTGGTCAAATTTGTTAGAAGCTCTGGTAAGAAAACATCTAGAGACAATCTTGCCAGAAATATGTTACTTTGGGGCTTTCAGTTACTGTGGGCTATGCAAATTGATATGTGGCAGGTAGTGGGTGTTATTAGGTTACATGTATGTTGAATGCAGCCAACCGCGGTAACATTCGAAAATTGGATTGTTAGTATAATTGAATTATAAATAATTGTAGATCTCTATGGTTTTTAAGAAAAGTGGGACTCTTATCCCGTGTCCCGTGAAATTTGTTTCTTGTCTTGAATTGAACTATTTTATAAGGCGCAAGAAGTAAACAAGCTAATAACTTTTATGAAATATACCGTTATGTGTGAATTAGGTCAGTAACTGTGTAAGAATATTATTTTTCCGTTCAAAGTTTGGTTGGTGGATGAATTAGATATATGTCCTATGCCAATTAATGTCAACTAATTGGTTACTGCACCTAACAAAAATGCGAAACGCCACACAAATTTTGGCGAAATATTGCCGCATTTAGACGCTTAAATCTATGGATATATGTAAAAATAATTTTACGAATTGATTCGCAATTATAATTTTCATCGCCTCTACGCGAGTTTTGAGAAAAACGATTTAAAGCTTTAAATTGTTGTGAAAAATCCTGATCCATATATGTTACTCTGACGGCGTGCGTTTTTAAGAATTGTTTCTAGACATGTTACTTACGTATATTAACAATTTTTAAAAAAGGTTTTTGGTTTACCTTGGACTTGTAAATGCATTTAAATTAATCCAGGGTGTCCAAAAACAGGAATTAATCCAGGGTGTCAGGAAACATGAATTAATCCAGGGTGTCCGGAAACAGGAAAATGATTTCTCATTATGATTTAATGTAGGAATGTCAAAAACCACTCCGGAACCCAGTTGCGTTTCTTCCGGTTAATTGTTAAGACGGTTAGACCGTCCAGCAGATAACTTACCTTCTTCAGATTACTCTTAGTCCTTTGAGGACCATACATTTTTTGTCAAAGTGATTTTGTTTATATAATAATAGTTATTTTACCAAAAATCTTGCCCCTCATTTCACAAGTCAAATATATTTGCCGGTGGGTTGAAAGGGAATTTAACACCTCAAAATCCGTCATTTTGACGTGCAATTCACGTGTTTTTGAAGGAAAAATAATACGAAACGACCAAATTGAAAACCATCAATGTTGGGTGTTGTAAATAATGAAGCTATCGCGAAATGTTGTAGAAGTACAATGGGCAATTAGCAAAGTTGTGCTAATTCTCCCGCTTTCCCATTTTATGATGAGCTTATTGCCTGAAAGGCTGAAAGTGCCAGTCCTAATAATCTCTGGAAAAGAAGAGACTCCAAACCGGCTCGATATATTCAGTGCGGAACTCACATTAGTCGGATTACTGGATAGCTATACAGCTTACTGTAAAATATTGTATTTTCTTAATTCGAAAAATGTCGAATAACGAACGGATATAAAAACGCTATTTGCTCCTGCGATGGTATTCATAAATTAATGTTTTTATCAATAATTATATCAGTCGGTGTTAGATGAATTTTGTTTTCCTTCTTTTCGTCACTGCTGTTTTTTGTCAATTGATTTGTACTTTGTCATTTCTCCTTGCAGCTTTCTTTATTATTCCTTTATGACGACGTTTCGCCTACTTTATTCGGCATCATCAGGTCTTAAGTTTCAATTTACTATTTTTCTTAGCTCTTTCTTTCCGAGTCCATTTGCGTATTTCTTTACGCAAATGGACTCGGAAAGAAAGAGCTAAGAAAAATAGTAAATTGAAACTTAAGACCTGATGATGCCGAATAAAGTAGGCGAAACGTCGTCATAAAGGAATAATAAAGAAAGCTGCAAGGAGAAATGACAAAGTACAAATCAATTGGTGTTAGATGAACTTTGTACAGGGACATTACAATGAACTGCGATTGCAGATATGCTGCCCGATGCATAGAAACTGATGTGGCCTCTCTTCTTTATCGGCCGAAAATTGTTCACCAACCATTTTATAATACTACTAGAAAATGCTAAATTAATTGACACTAAAAAAAACTGTCAACATAAATTTTTCCATATTTTCTTTGTTAACGATAGTCATAACTGTAATACAACAAACTCGCCTAGGCTATAAATTGCTGTTTTTTTTCAGTGTAGACACATAGAGGTACCGAATTGCTCTGAGGGAGCAAATAAAGCTGGCCTTCTTCTTGAAACTATCTGTCTATCTTAGAAGTCAAGACAGCGTTTTTGGGATGCAGGAGAAATGCAGTGCAATAACAATTTTTGGGCATTGTCTTGATTTGTCGAGTATCATTCCCAGAAAAGACCACGTCTTTTTTATATAATTTGACGATGTTTTCTTTGTCATAATCACTAGATTTGTAAAGCAGGAGTTTCTATATTTCGTTTGGTAAACAATAAACCGACTATCGCGAAATATACAATTCTCACATTTATAATCGCTAAATACCGCACATTGTACTTTTCAAATTCATAAAATTTTAAGTTTACCCCATTGCAAATTCAATAAACTCACCAAATTGAGTGCAAGTGCAAAAACCCTTATCTGAGAGTCAGATTGGAAATCGTATTCATAGTAATTTTGTTGCCCCAACTTTCCTTTAAAAATTTCTTGAAGAGTATTATGTTATATTTCCTACGTGAAAAATTTTAGATGTCAAAACATTCGGACAAACATATTTGTCTGGGGTCGTTAAAGAGTTAATATTGTCTCTGAGACTATCTTGTGGTGATGTTTTCCTGACGTAATACTTTTAGATAGAAGTTTCGGCGAGATACCAGGTATCTTGATGGTTCTACTGAATGTTCATCAGATAACAACGAATTTTATTGGATATATCGATAGTCTATTAGTCATGCAGAACCATTCATGTATAATAAGCCTTTGGGGTCGTTAGGTATTACTTTAAATTGACTTTGTTAAAACAGTGTAGGTACCCTTGAGTGGAAACCTCGATGAGGTTAGTCAAACAATTCCCTAAGTAAGAAATACTATATGGGACTATGGCACTCATCCTGGAGGACAGTGTTAAGCAGCTCATTATTGGTATAACTAATCCCAATTCATTGGATTCGAAAAGATGTTCCTGATAACTAAATTTTGCTACGATTTCAGCAATGAAAATGTTTCAGCAAGGAATTGTTATTCCGGAAATAGGTTTTCTATGACTTCGAGCCCCATCTCGTCTCAGTCATATTTTTTTTTTATTGAAAAATATATAAGGAAAATAATATTCCGGTTAAATCGACAAATTAAACAACCGTCCGGTTTAAAAACCGAAAGATGATAAAGCAGAAGAATCATTCTGGGGCAGGCAACCGAAAAAAAAATGATTTTAGTTTTGGCATCAAATTCAATTTGAATCAGTGGTCAATTCGACGTGTATGAGAAAATCGGGGTACCTTTCAGAATGAATGAAGTTTTCAAACAGATCAAAGACCAACCGTGGCTTAAATTAAACAAAAATTAAAATTAAAAAATAAAGCCCGAAAAGACTAGTACTAAATAGGAGCTGAAAAAATTGAAAAATAGAAGGTATTGAACAGGATACTGAAAAAAAGAGGTACTGAACAATTGCTGTAAAAAAAAACTGAAAATAAACGGTACTGAACAAAAAAAACCTGGTTAAAAAAAACGGCTCATGGCTGAATAAAACCGGGGTGCGGGTGCCGCCGCTTCGGACGTGGTACCGAGATTTGAAGAAAACCGGTGTTCAAGACTGAAATTTAAGCATAGAACAGACTTAGATTGCGCTATAAAAAACCCCACTCAATTGTATTAAAAGCGAGGGTGTCTCCCATACAAAGTGACCCAAAACAATTTTGTTCATCGATTCAATTATAGTGGTGCGTAGAACAAACTTCTGATGAGTTACTTTGGACGAGAGTTATCCGATTGAACTAACTTTTGAAGGGAAAGTATAATAAGTTCCAACTCCAAATTTGGGGAGTTTTATGGGATGCCGTTTTGCTAAATTTAAAACGGTCGCATTCAGAATTTTTGAATGTATAGACTAAATTTTCTGTAACTACAACTACAACTACTTGGAACGAATACATAATCAAGATTTCACGTCTCAACTTTAATTATTTTGAGAGTAATAACGCGATTTGAAAATGTCATAAAGTCGGTTACTCGCTTAATTGATGCATTAAACTCTTTCGTTTTGAACGAAAATTTAATAAGGTTTTCTTTTTTTTTTTTTGTTGAAACTAGTACTTTTACAGATTTTTTTTTTTTAACTGGAAACTGCAACCGCTGGGCGCAACATTGCTCCGGTACGGTTAAAGGATACATTGAAAGCAAGCGATAACTAAAGTGCATCATTTCTTCATTCTGCATTTAAAATCATAATAGAAAAATGCAATGCACTTATCTGTACTACTTTCGGACTTCTATAAACAGATCCATTATAATTTATGTATTAAGAAACAAGTTTTCAAATAAAAACAAGACGAGGGCAATTCATTACAAATTTCCAAAATAAATAAAATCCTGGATGTAAACCATAATTTTTACACTGGTCAAAGTCATACAACTTTTTAATTTTTTAACATATTTCACTGAAAATTAAGAAACTCCACTATATAACAGAACATGGCAATATTTCATGTTTTTCATGTTGACTTTACCAAATTTGAAAACATGTCAAGTCTGTTTTTGCATCGCAGCCCAGGGATAGTGAAACAAAATTTACTTGGGTGGCTTTTATATGATTGTACGACACCAGTAGATTATTATGTGTAGTAAAGCTGTTAACATTGATGTCACTCTCGATTTGTCGAAAATCCTTGTATGTATTATATAAGAACACGTCATCATCGCAAGTTGTCTTAGCTTATACACATGTTTGTAGAGAATGTGCGAGGTGAATTGCCGACAATAATGCACTAGACCAGGCACTAAAATAGCAAACATGCTTTGTTAAGAGTGCCATATGTTTTCTTTTATTAAAATGTTAATCAGTAAGATCACCTGTGTTTAAATAGTGCAATATAATGTGGCGGGTAAATGCTCAGTGAAGGTCGTGTGGAATGATAGCGTCAACTAGACACGATATGGAATGAAAAAAAAGTTTTTTGTAGTTTAAGACAGCATTTTAAAAAATTTAACCAAAAAAGTTAATGGTGATTTTTTTTTTGTAATAAATTTAAATCTTAAAGGAAAATTAATAAGAGGACGCATGAAATAAGTTAGCTTAGATTTTAAAATGTGTAGATGCCTTTTCGCACGGATTTATCACATCAAACTAAAATTTCATTGATTAACTCATTTAAAGAGAATCAATGTCAAGTAAACCATGAAAAACGTTTTTAATTGTTAATATTTTTTCTTTGATAAATATTAACAATAAAATAGACACAAAGACACAAAAAATATTTATATAAGGTCTCCAAATCTCAGAAACAAATATTAACAAATAAAAAAGTTATGCATGGTTTAAATGTAATCATAAAATCACAAAATTTTATCCAAACTTACTGCCTCGATTGTTGATCATCCAATTTTTTTCGCACAGTGTAACTATACAACTGACCTTTCGCATTTAACATTATTATTAACAGAATGCAGTGAAATTTAGCCAACATTTCTAGATTGAATAAAAAAAAATATTGTTACCTTCTAACCATATAGAACATTACTTCCGAAGACAATACTTGTTTATTGAAATTCCATTTTCACGCTTACTAGGTCACCAAGCTGTAAAGCTGCGATGATCAGATATTATCGGCTTGAATAACAATTAACTAACTTTATTCGCTTCTTGGATACAACAAATTGTAAATCATCGTCTGAAACGATTAATGTTTGAATAAAAAAAAAAAAACTTTTCAAATCCAATTTAATATTCATTGCAATTAACTGAACGGAAAAAATAATGATACTCAACCAATAACATACTTTTTAAGTGAAGGTGTGCAAAATGTATTGTATAGGTGATGGGTGTGTGCATTTACCATACCGCTGTACAAAATATTCTATACCACCTAGTAGTACTGACTTTATGTAAATCTAGTGCTTCCACTACTATGCGATTATGTGATTATGTCCATGAAAAATGGTAAACATAAAACTAAAACTCTCATACAACGTATCAATATAAGGTCCAAAGCGTGTATGCAAGCCGAGCCCGTTAAACGGACTGAATATGCGAGAGTATGTCTTAAAATAGCCGTACACGTAGCTTATGATGTAATCACAACGTTGTGTGGATGAAATGCTAATTATGCAAATTAAATACAGCATTATTTAATACATATTTTTCACGTTCGTTTGACTTTGTTTTTATCACAAAAAAGAGGCCAATGTGTGAAATGGCTGCTGCATACGAGTGCGATCTTCTCGTCTCGGTATAGGCACAACAGACAGTGTGCTAGAGTAAATGAACATAAGCAAATTAAATAAAGTGTCAATTTCCGATCAATGGAATATTTGAAAAATTCATTTACGTAAGTTATTTCAATATGTACACAGTTTGGAATTCATGGGCGTTGTGAAATTGAAGTACATACTCTCAAATATATTTTTTTTGTATACAAAACGCTTAATATCTCAAAAGCTGTTAAAAAAGCAGCCACTCATTCATCATAATTGGCTATATAGGAAGAAATGAAATATATTTTATTTCATAGTGTGTTATAATATAACTACATGCAAACATAATTTGATTGACGTAATGAATTAGCAAAAACAATATTGCAATCGATTTTTGAAGGTGTTAATTTTATACCATTGATTTCAAGTGCACTAAACTTTTCCCGCAATCCTTCACACCTACTACTGGAATGGTAGTTTTAGGCTGGCATGCAAATGTGATGAAATTAGAAACGAAATTTCCTATAAATTTGTAAATAATGCCTCTAATAATAATAAACTTTAATATGAATAGAAAAAACTTTAATTCAGGCAATAATTTTGGAGACATTTTTGGGATAGTCTTCATCTTTGTATTTTTGAACCAGTTCATGTCCGATCTTAACGCGGTTTACTTCGAATTCGAACTTTAGGAAAATTCGTTTCTATGAAAAGCTTTATCTAATATCTAATATGTATCAAGTGGATTTTTTTAGATATTAAGGTTTTAGTCTAAGCAATAAATTTTCCAAAAATCTTTGAAGGTTTTCACACTTACGGCCAGATTACCTAATCTGTGCAATTAATTTCAGCTGTCAAATTCCATACAATTTCTAACTCACCATACAGTATAAATTAAGTAATCTGGTCAGATTAAGTTGAAATATGAATAACCCCCTTTGATTGCTTGTGACAGCTATAGTTAAACATCGAAAGTACATTTTCTTTTACTGGAAATTGCACCAAGAAGCATTTCCCTGTGGGTTAATGCGATAGTTTTCGGACACCCTGCATAGCACGGGTCATCCGGTTATAAAGAATCTGCCATGTTTTACTCAATAATAACTTATCCTATATCGCTGAAGGTGAGTTTTACTTAATTGGACACAACTCCAGAGTCCAGAACTACCACAATCATTATCAGTTTCCGTTACAAGGATATAAAACAGCTAAATTACAATACATAATACTCATAAAATTTAAAAACCATATTGCTTTAATATAAAACTTCCCACGCACATCTTATTAAGGAATATACTAAATATATAGAAAATAAAACTTGCTTTAATCAGCCATCTTCTCTACTCACCATCATCTTCTCTGGGGTCGCTTGTAGGCGTTCTTCCATAAATTGAAATGTTAGTAGCAATCACCCAACACAAGTAAGGTGTAAATTGCCATTAAGTAAATATTCCATATATGCAATGATGTGAACCTTGAATTTTAATATTTTTTTTATTTTTATTTTTCTAAAGTAGCCAGGGACGTTACACACGTATGACGATGACAAGTTCGCTTTTGTCTAAAATCATTGGCTTTTGTTTGTTTCATTTATAAATGCTTATAAGTTTATTCTTATTGCTTATAGAGAGAGATACATTCAATTTTATAAAAAAAAAGTAGAAGAAACAATAAAGAAAACAAATCTGCAAAACGTTGGGGTCAGGAGTTGTTGAAGAGGTGTTTCTTAGACCGTTTCGGTGATGCAGGTGAAGTTTTACATACATATAAATAAATTTTACATGTACATACAATGTGTGTACATAATTATAATAATGTATGCATATTACATATTGGGACATAAAAAAGCAAATGGTAACGTAGTTTACATATATATACATATATTCAAAGTCGTTTGCAACCCTTTATATACTTTATATACCATCAGGTAGTTTCGGCTGAATTTCTGCCAAACCTCTTTCGGTTTGGCAGAAACTGAAAATTCCAAAATTTTACTGTTAATATTCGACAACTCTCAGTAAATTAAAATTATTATTTTTCTTGATTCTTTAACTATGTTTTTTTAACACACAAAGTAGCAAATAAAAGTTTGTCATCAGAATAGCACATCCGACTTCTTTCCATTATTAGTGAGCTTTTAAGCCATGAATTTATTTAAAAATTTATCAAATTAGAAAATTTATATACTTATCAATAAATTTAATCATGTTTGGAACCTCCATTATTAAGAGTCACCTCATAAATACCATGACCGGTACTCCCTTAATAATTTAGGGAAACAACTGACTAGGGCCCCTGACTGCTTTTCGCAAGTTCGGATTCTTTAGAAAATTGTGTTGCATATTCGTTTAGAATATGGAAAAAACATTTCAAAACATTTTTTTTATCATATTAAGAGTGGAGTAATATTACCACAGTTCTACAGTGAATTTTTGGCCCTCAAGCCCTAATTAAACCACCCGGACAGTGTGAAGCGAAGTGATGTTCTGTTAACAATAAAATGACACATTACCAAACAAATTTTGAAATTAGAGGAAAACATTTCGAAGCTCCTTTTTGTTTCCTTTTATATTTGCTGTTAAAAACAGTGATTCGCACCAGATGGTTCTCTAGACTATTATAGCTGAACCAGACAATGAAGGTGGTCCGAATGGTGTCCCTCCAAGCGAAGATCATGGAACCGTATGGGTCTTTTAAATTAAACTTCTTCTTATTCGAAAAGACAATATGGCGCCCTTCATTATTCCATCTCATTTATTCTCGTTTTCCCTTGGGGCAAAAATAAGTTGGGGGTTTTAGTGCCTTCAGATAGAACACTTTTTATCACTGTTTTAACAATAGAAAAGCTTGCCTTAATGTCAGGATATGCCCCAATATTTGCTAACGAAATAAGAGAGCGCCACATTTCTTTTAACATTACTTTCTGATAAGCATTGACACTGGCAGACACTTAATTATTACTACTTCTATTATTTTTACCTTTACTTGTCTTATAACACACAGTTCAGATTTAATATTTCGAATTTTATTAATTTTCTCTTGAAATTCAATTTTTACAGTCTTGACTCTATGTAACCTACAATTTTTTATCTCGAATCCACAGATTACAATTTTCTTTTACGCATCTTAAAGCTAATATATTTATTACTAAAGCCACAACCAAAATTTGGGATTTCCACGTGCTCAAACGTGGAAAATCGGCGAAACAGAAATTGCATGTGCTAACCTGATGACAAATTTTAAATTGGTATTTTGTGTGTTCTTTTTCTAAAAAGAATTATAAAACAATATTAAAAATGGAGAAGCGGTACTTTTTGTTTTAATTTACTGAGAACTGAATGGGCTAATAGCAGAAATAATTTTGAGATTTCAACTTTTTTGGTTTGGCTGCAATTCAGCCGAACATACTCCTGCGAATGGGTGGGATAACCTGACGACAAGCAGCGTAAATGCATTAATTGGACATAATGGTAAGGAAACGCACTTTCAATTCGACAATTAAGTACCCTGTTTGGTTCTTTACGGTTCCAGCTAAAAAGAAATAGGTATGTAAAAAAGCCACACCGCCGAACCGCCCGATCCACAACATTAATCTTTTTTACCGCGCGGATCGGTGAACTCCGATCAATGGGGTTGGGCTTATAAAATCCTGTCCGTCTGTTTGTGCACTAAATAACTCGTGAACGGCTTAGCCCATCGACATGAAATTGGATAAGAATATGTAGAATGATACCAGTCTTAGGCACTAAAATCTTTGAATTGTTAGCACCAAGATTACAGGGTGTCCCGAAGAGGTGAAAAAAGTTGACTTTTTTATTTTTATTTGAAAGAGGCGTGCGGGTCCTAAAATCTTAAGAGTTTGGGGGAGGTCCACTTTAATAAAATGCGCTAATGCATTCAGGATATGACGTGCTTAAAACTATGTGAAGAAGAAGACCTATCTTCATAATTTTGCTTACTGTGAATTTTGTGCATGTTTCAAATGTTTTTCTTCTATTCGGTGTAGAGACCAACCCGGTGGAGCAAATTTACTGAAATTGTGAATTGTTGCTGTTTAGAAGTATTTGGAAAAGATTTGTTTTCATAATTTTGATCATTGTAAATTTTAAACGAATTTCCATGGACAGTTATATTATACTATCGGTTGCCATCTACCCTCAATGAAATAGGCAAAGTATACTAAAATACGGTAATTCGTTTAAGGAATGCAGAGAAATGTTTGTGAAAAAGAATTAACTACATAATTTTGTTTATTGTGAGTTTGCCGAACTTTTCAATATTATTTTGCCTACATTCGCTTAAGACTGAAATTTAATGATCGGACGTCAAATTTGCGCAAAGTGCAAACCGTTTTAACGTGCCTCCAAGGGTTTTTTCCTATAATATTCCAGAAACTTGCCGCGTTATAAGTATGTAAGATTTCTAACCCGTGTTATATTGAAAAGTTCATATAGGTCCCTTGTCGAAGAATCTCAATTTTTGAAAAACATCAACTCCAGTTTGTTAAGATTATGGCAATATGGCAAGTATCTTCTTGGTGAAATTTTTCAGACAGAGAGCTTGCAGTGCCTTTACATTCTTGTTTTCGCAACACTGAAATTGAGGTTAAATTTCGATTGTCCAGACTCACCTATCGTGTGCTAGGCAAGACCTTTCGAAGGAAGCGTCGTGGAATGAAAAAATGGCAAGTAGCAGTGACGATCATACGTAGAAGGTGACTCAGAACTTAGCATGCTTTAAAACTCCGCATGCAAAATTTATAATTTGGGGGAAGAGTGCCAGATTTCCTCATTCTTTTCGTTCGCTGGCTAAAAACGCTATAAGTGTTTGATAAAGCAATATCGAATTAAGGAATTTCTCAGACTTGAACCCTTCTGGCTATGTCTAGCCCTGTTTCAAATATAACGCACACAACGAATGTGGATCAATATTATTGCAACAAACATGTTCACTGCAAATTGCATATTTAAAAGGAAAAACTGCTAGCCTAAAATTATGCTTTGAAAGTTCACTCATTAACGGCAATACGATTTTCTAAAAAAAATATATAAAAATATAAACACAAACAAGATACTACCAATATGTACACCAAACGATAAAATTAGTAGTCTACGGTTACCTCACTTTTTTAAGGAGCTAGTTATCAGGCTTCTGCAGTATACAGTTTTAGAGGATAATGGTGGATATTACTTTTTTTTTTAAATTTCTGACCCGTAAAAATGCTTTGAATCATTGAAGAGCCGCACTGAATGACCTGAGGAGCCGCCACACGCGTCCCGCAAGCCAGTATGGAGCATGGAAAATAAAATAAAATCGAAGTATCTTTAAGACGGTCAATCATCTCCATTCGATTAAGGACGACCAAAACATTAATATTAACAAGTCTTTTTTTTTAATTTGTTTTTCAGCCAGGCCCGGGCCTAATTCAAAAAACCTAAAGTTACGGAAATCGGTCCAATTTGTATTTGTGTTTTTATTTATATTTCATCGGAGCAACTATAAATTAGGTCTTAATGAACAAAACCATAAACAAAAATATAAGGCATCCCACTAAAACTAGTGCCGTTTTGCGGTACAAAATTATCTAACTGTACACGATTCATTCATAAAACCCACATTATATTTTACAAATAATGTATATTAGCTATTACACCCAGTCGCAAGTGTGTATCAGTTATTTTCCCACAAAATTTCACATTATATTATGATATACAAAGTAAAAGATAAATAAAAACACTTCCTTATTATATACAATCTCAACCGACCAACTAATAATTAGACAAATCACTTTAAACCGCGCGAGCGCATAAAACAATAGAATTTTTCTCTGTTTTCTTCTCCATGCAACAATAAAGAATAAATTTGATTACGGAATCAAACAATGAAGTCTAATTAGTTTGTGGCATGCTCTCATCATCCACAAATTCTCGCGCGTCTATACCAACCATCTCTATTTCTTCTTCAATATGTTTCTTAATTAGTTCTACAGCTCCAGTTTGAATCACTATCAAAATTCAATTTATGCATTGCCTGGGCAGCCTCTACGGCAGGCAATACTGTTGCAGTTGTAGTTCAGTTGTTTCCGCAAGAAGATTGAATGCAACAGATAAAGCGGATCCGCAGTTAAGGGTCAACCACGAAATCCCATTTCCATATAACATATTCCTCGTGAATATTGTTTGAAATGGAGAAAGGGGGTATCACGAAAACTGTAGGAAATCAGATCATGCACTATGGACAATGACAATAGTCAATGTTAAATGGCATGTTTTGTTAGATAAAGTTATATGGTAGTGACAATCTGACCAAAAACAACAAAGTTGTAAAAGTTACCCCGCCAAAGAAAAATTTAGCTGCCGCAAAAATAATACATATCACTCCAATCCGCCGCTCATATGTAATTTTGTTTTAGGTGTAAATGCTGGATGTAACTTTGTTTTAGGTGTAAATGCTGGAGAAGTTTAAATGTACAGGACAACTTCCTAAAGTAATTTGGTGGGAGCCGGCAAAGTGGCAAGTAAAATGAGTAAAGTGAGTAAAGTGTTAATGCTCCCACCAAATTACTTTAAGAAGTAGTCCTGTACATTTAAACTTCTCCAGCATTTACACCTAAAACAAAGTTACATCCAGCATTTACACCTAAAACAAAATTACATATGAGCGGCGGATTGGAGTGATATGTATTATTTTTGCGGCAGCTAAATTTTTCTTTGGCGGGGTAACTTTTACAACTTTGTTGTTTTTGGTCAGATATCATATATTTTTGCATACTTAAATAGCCATCTAATATTTTTGTTTTTAGATCCTGATGTCCCAGTTTTCCAATTTCCTAATGTCCTTATGTCTCAATGTCCGAATGTGCAAATATCACAGTGTCCTAATGGCCTTATGTCCGAATGTCCCACTACCCTAGTGTCCTAATGGCCTTATATCCGAATGTCCCACTACCCAGTTCCCTATGTCTCAAATGTCCCAGTATCTTAATGTGATAATATCCCAATGGCCCAATGTCCTAATGTACCAGTGTCCCAATATCCCGATGTCCCACAGGTCAGTGTCCCAATGTCGCAGTATACCAAGTGTTTCAAGGTCCCAATAGCCAAATATCCGAATGTACCACTGTTCCAATGTCCCCATGTCCCCATTTTCCCCAGTGTACCTAATGTCCCAGTATCCAAATGTCCCAGCGTCACAATGTCCTAATGTCCCAGTGTCTCAATATCCTAATGTCCCAATTTCCCTATGTCCCAATATTGCAAAATCCCAGTATTTCAATGTCCTCATATCGCAGTGCCCCAATGTCCAAATGACCCAATATCCCGATGTCCCAATAGCCTGATATCTCAGTGGCCCAATGTCCCTATTTACCAGTGTCCCAATGTCCGATTGTCCTATTGGGCCTGTCAACACTCTGTTAACGATCTGCTAACGCTCTGTTGTTGCTTAATTAACGCTTTGTTAACGTTCTGTTACTGATCTGTCTTAATGCCCCCCTGACCCAGTGTCCCAATGTCACATTGTCCCAATGTCCCAGGGTCCCAATGTACAAGTGTCCCAATGTTCCAGTGTCCCAATGTCCTAATGTCCTAAGGTCCATTTTCACAGTGTCCTAATGCCCCTATGTTCTAATAACCCAGTGTCCTAATGTCCTAATATCCTAATGTGCCAATGCCCCAATATCCTGTGTTCCAATGTCCTAATGTCCCAATGATCCAATGTCCTAATATTCAGTGCCCCAATGCCTCAATATCCCGATGTTCCCATGTCCCAATATCCCGATGTCTCAGTGGCCCAATGGCCCTATGCGCCAGTGTCCCAATGTCCGATTGTCCTATTATGATAAGGTCATAATTTCTTAATGTCCTAATATCCCAGTGCCCCCATGTCCCTGTATCTCAGTGCCCTAATGTCCCAGTATCCCAATATTGCAATGTTACAATGTCCTAATATCCCGATGTCCCAGTGGCCCAATGCTCCCACGTCCCAGTTTCCCCAGTGTACCTAATGTCCCAATGTCCTAATGTGTTAATGTCCTAATATCCCAATGTCCTAATGACCCAAGACTCTAATGTCCACATTTTCTTATATCCTAGTGCCCCTATGTGCGAATATCCCGATGTCCCAATGTCACAACATTCCGATGTCTCAGTGGTCCAATGCCAGTGCCCCAATGTCCGATTGTCCCAAGGTCATGATGTCCCAATGTCCTTATATCCCAGTCTCCCAGTGTCCCAATATCCCATTGTCCCAATATCCTGATGTTCCAATGCCCCAATATCACAATGCCCCAATATGCCGATGTCCCCACGTCCCTGTTTCCCCATTGTGCCTAATGCCCCAATGTCCTAATATCCCAAGACCCTAATGTCCCAATTTCCTAATATCCCACTACCCCAAGATCCTAGTCTCCCAGTCTCCCGGTGTCCCAATATCCAAATGTCCCAACGCCGCAGTGTGTTTTAAAAAATGGTCAATGCGATGAGCCGATAGACGCAATTGTTGGAAATCTTTTGTTAACTTTACCTATTAATTTACCGTTATTCCATCCACTTATCTAAATGGAAGACATTGATTATTTAGAAGGACCACCAGAGGATCATTCGTTCCAAATTTCATAAAAATCCCATCACGAAGAGAGACAGTAGAAGCAAGTCTTTCTGCAACTGTAGACTTCATTCTGAAATTGGGTTACTCGCTTAAGTCTGTAAGGGTGAAAATTTCACCGTTTATTGCATATATCTTACCCGTTATTGTGCTGATCGAAGATTTTATATGGAAAGGCACTAGAACAGGATATGTGGAATATTTTGGTAAAAAAAAATTTTTGGGGGCTGTTGCCTGGAAGGCTGTAGCCTGGTCAAACAAAAAAGCAAGTTGTCTCCGGTAATCATAGACTTGTTCGCTTTCGTTTTTCTTTTTCCTTTGGCGGGCGAGACGCTCTCGCGTCTCTTGATATCGTTGTGTTTGGGTTTCTGGCAAAAGTCTTTTGTTTTGAAATATATGTAGATATAAAACTTGTTTGTGCTAAAAAGAATCGATATCCGATCTGGAGCTGGGAATGAGAATATACTTATTTCAATACTTACCTGAAAAGGTATATTGTAGGTTCCACTTTTATTTTAATATCGTTTTTGGTTCACGTTAGTGTATGAAGACTTTACACTTTTCGTTTTGTTGAAGGCGACCTAATCTCCACAATTTTAATGATATTACAAGTTATATTTGTAAATTTGACATGGGTTGAATAAATCTCTAAAAATTTGCCTAATTAGAAGAATTTGAAAAAATTAGAATTTTTGTAGCCGAACACATTTTACGTGTCTGTGTGCTATACCTTATCATGGAACTGTTGTAATTCCCCCATAATAGGCTGAATGTAACAGTGAATTTAGCTTCCGTATTCAGTTTCCATCGTTTTCTTGTATCTACTTCCCATATGAGATATAGAACCTAACTGCAAGTAAAAGAACCTTCAACCTCAAGTAGTATTAAAGAACAATTCTTTTCTTTTTTCCACCTTTGCATTTTATAACAATAGATACGAAAACTCGAGAAAACTTTAAGCACGACAAAAGTCCATACAATTACAGAAAGATAAACGATTTCAGAAAAATTTCTTAACAAACTGCAGCAGCACCAAACTGTACACACGACAGTAATCATTCTATTGTTGATATGTGTTTTGAATAAATAAATAAGAAAACATTTTCTTTGTCGCCTTGTTTTCTTATAACATAGCATAGCACACGATTTTGTGCAAAGATGATGTTAAGTTGATGATGCAGATGGTGGCGCGGATAACCTTAAGAACCTTTGGTATAGTGCGAAATGAATATACGTATGTAAAAGTCTTCATAATGAAGTGTGTTAGATCAGCAAAATGCTGAAATTGTTGAAATACCACATCATCTATTTTGGCTTATCTACCATGTTTCATGTCATTTGGCACGTGTATAAACCATTCATCTCGCCGGTTTGGACGTCCTAGCGTCCGTTATTCCGTTAGCATTTACAGATGGGTTTTTCTCACCTTTACGTCTCGTGTGAGCTTCCTTATCATTGTTTGCCGTAAAAATAGAAGTTTCCTCGTGCTCGCATCATATACTTGTCTAGTGGAGATTGTCGTCGATAGGAGCGGTTGTAGTAAAAGTGGTGTTAATCATACAGATTTCTTGAGAAAACTAGTACAAGCGTATGGGCGCTCGTATGAGCGCGCATGTGAAGTAGTCAATTTGAATGGTTCGTGTCTAAGCAAAGGTAGCGGTATTCGTGTGTCGTAAAGATTTTTTTTAAAGAATTTGGAGTGTATTGGCCCGACGTCGTCAATATGGATATGGCACAGTTAAGCGATGGCACAAGTTCAGAATATTTTTTTTTTTGTTTGTGTATTACTTGTTTTATGACGGAATTTCAGAAACATTTCAATTTGAGTTAATGGCAATCAGATAAGACTAATTGAATTACATTAAATGCTTTTAAATGTACCGGTATGTATTGATTTATCTTTTTTTAGTCTATACAGCAATAGTTCGATTAGGCTTGGTGTGAACTGTTTTTTTTAATGCCTGTACATATTATAATCGTCATAGCTATATAAAGATTTTTTTAGATTAACGCTGATATCTAGCTGGCAATTTTTCCATTCATTCTTTCTCTTTTTTGAACGATTATCAATATAAATATGCAGGGAGTTCGATAAGTCAACGTCAAGCCGAAAGTGGATCTTAGTGCCCATGTTGCCAGCAAGGAAAAAAAATTCAAACAAATTACAGTCGCCTAGGCCTGTTCGGTACCGTGATTTCAGTACCGGGTTTCGGTTTTTTTCAATACCCGGTACCACAAGCGGTTACCCTGACTCAGGTTTTTTTTTCAGTACCGACGGTTTGTTTTAACCATAAGCCGGTTTTTTTGAGTGCCGGGTTAAAAACCGGTACCAAAAAACCGGCTCATGGTTGAAGTGAATCGTTCTTTTTAACTCGGTACCAAAAAACCGACTCGTCGGTCGTTTTTTTTAACTCGGTACCAAAAAAAACGGGATATCGGTACTTTAGAATATCGGGTCCAGTACCAAGTGAACACCGGTTTTGTACCGGGATCCCGGTTTTTGGAACAGGCCTACAAGTCGCCTATTTTTACAATTTCGCAACATTGGTCACATTATCAGCAATTAATTATGTTTCTGTTGTGAAGCGATAAACTGGAAATTACCCAATATAGTTTTCATTAGAACTTCAAAAGCTAATTCACAAAATGAGTAAGCACATGTTAATTGCTTATAAAAAACTTTTTGCAATAAGGGCTCTTTGTAAAATGAAATCCAAAATAGATTACAGATTATTAATTGCAGGATTTGTCAGATATACCTCATATTATGAAATATTTTTGGAGTTACATAAACAGTTATAAATCTGGAAAATCTTTAGCTAACTTTCATTTCGATAGTACATGGAATGCTTCTTCTTCTTTTCTGTACCGTAGCCCCTTGTGGGGCATGGTGCGTTCACTCAGCCGTTTATAGGCTACTTTGAATCGAGGTTACTTTGCATATAGTTTCGGATGCACTATATATTTCCTGGACAACGTCGAGACTCGATCTCCGGACCTCTAGATTACTAGCATCGTAGAGTGCGACTCAACCAAGTGTGCCACAGAGCGTGTGGCATGGAACGCTAGTAGTATAAAAATAACCGATATGTTTGCTACAAACTTCGCAAAAGCCTATACACTGCCTGTCATAACAATAGCCGCACCATAAGACGGACTGATCCTTGGAAATTTAAAGAGAGCACCAGTTATTCCACATACTATAAACAAAAGGGATACTTCAAACACAAATAATTTCACAAAAAGTTTCCTTTCAAACCGTTATTTCTCTATAAAGAAAAAACTAAATTTCCGGTCTGTCATAACTATAGTCGCACTTGGAATTATTAAAGCCAAAGCTGATAGAAAAGTAGAGATTGAGGAAATTAATAACGGGAGAGATCCTTTTCGAATAAAATAGACTCTAAGAGACTGTTTTGTTTAGGTTTCACGAAATCATTTTAACAGTTTTTCCAG